>OW386285.2:212657898-214035398 GCA_936432065.2 Rutpela maculata
TTACAAGCCTGGGGAGTTTTAAATGGTGCACCACCCCCTATATGAAATAGACTAATATTTCAATTATTTTCACAGGTTGTGTAACTGATGTTCAAATAGCAAATGTCAGAGTGATGAAGGCTGACCAAAGAACGAGTACAATCAGAAACGACCCGAGAAATGCTTAACACTTATTGTAGATACTTAGTTAACTTAAATATAGAATAGTTACACAAAAGACACTAGTATTAATCTCTCCTAAATCAACAGTTAATAAAATAAATTAAATGAAATTTGAGCTTTACTAGGAATGCAAGGCAAGATAGGTAGGTGGGTATACATCAGTGGAGAAGAAAAAATATCATATAGCTGCTTTCTAAAGAACATATAGGTCACTATCAAGTGGTTGAATATACATACACTGAAAAAAAAATGGTTTGATTCAAGCATATATTGGTTTATATATACGCAAATAAATGTATTCTTCATATAAAACAAATACATTTGTAATGTAATGTAAGTAATCAAAAGCTGGTAGTAAATTAATTATTCTTGAAATAAATGTACTTGTTTTATATGAAGAATATATTTATTTGCGTGTATATATATATATATATATATATATATATATATATATATATATGTATATATATATATATATATATATATATATATATATATATATATATATATATATATATATATACATATAGCTTTTGATTACTTGAAATATTAGTCTATTTCATATAGGGGGTGGTGCACCATTTAAAACTCCCCAGTCTTGTAATTTTCTTATTTTTTAAGGCACATCAAATAGTAGATATTTTTAAAGCATTTAAAAAAAAAAATTTTTAAAATTGTTAAGAAAGAAATCTTAATTTCCTTGAATATTTTTTTACGTCACCCTGTGCATGAACTACATTAATGTTTTCTTATAAAGGTTTTAATGAGCTTCAATTTATATTATTACGTCATATTCGAAATTCTTTTTGGTTTTAGAGAAAGGAATTAAAAACACTCCAAACTGATTTTTTTTTTAATTACTTTGAAAGGAATGTAAATAATAATTTTATGCTTTATCTGTAAAAGACATATCACAAACAATATTCAGCGTAATAAAACAGTAACAAAAAATTTAAAAAAATATTTTTAAAAACTAACTTATATTAAAATGTACTAAGTAGGAAATTGCAAATTTTTTATTTCTTAAGTTTTTTTATTTTAATAACATAAATTGAAGCTAATTAAAACATTTATAAGAAAACAATAACACAGTCCATGTACAGGGTGAGGTAAAAAAATATTCAAAGAAATTAAGTTTCCTTTCTTAACCATTCAAAAAAAAATTAATCAGTCTGTATCAATATTTAAAGGCTTTAAAAATGTCTACAAGTTGATGTGCCCAACATGGTCATCGCTTCGAAAATAAAAAAGTTACAAGTCTGGGGAGTTTTAAGTGGCGCACCCTGTATAGTGTAGTAAATCTGGTTATATAGCTTGTATCCCTTTACTAAATTGTGAAGAAAACTAGATGCAAACTATTTTGATCAATTTGTTAAGTTATTAAACAATTTATGATAGCTTAAATAATAATGTATATATTTTAACAAACCTTTACGAAAACACGCTTCTAACGGAATGGAAAATTTGAGGTCGATCCGATAAGTTTCAGAAGTATACTGCTTTAAACATGAAACGATGTGCTCAAAGTGCTGTCATTCAATCCGAAAGTTTGCCTCAAAGTTGAGTTTACACTGTTAAAACCCAGCTATTTAAAATCAGATTTGTCTAATCTGCCAGGGATGGTGATTTGGGGACTATTGGAGTATTTCAACATAAGAGTATGCAGTATATAACTGCCAAAAAAAAGGGGAATGAAAATGCAACTAGGAGTGAATGACTTCACGCAGCTTCTATATTCTTGATTAATTTTAAAGCCTCTTAGATCTTAGAATATCCTGGTTTTTTTGAATTTCGCTCTAAAATTAAGAGATTTTTTTACAAAATGTAATAAAAAAAATATGCTAAATAAGCCCATTAAATCATCACACCAAATTTCAAGTGGAAATGTTTATAACAACGCCAAAAAAACAATAACAAAGTCGAAAATTG
This sequence comes from Rutpela maculata, assembly GCA_936432065.2. Lineage (NCBI taxonomy): Eukaryota > Metazoa > Arthropoda > Insecta > Coleoptera > Cerambycidae > Rutpela > Rutpela maculata. The sequence continues at coordinate 212,659,990 of OW386285.2, forward strand.
AACCGTTGACTGTTTAAGTGCATCAAGTCATAGAACAATTTGTTTTAGAATGTAGATTTTTCTCCTACTCTTCAGTGGTGTTAACAAAATTGTTTTAAACTATTTAAAATCATTTTAAATTTTTTAGAAAGAACGTTTTTTCTCAGAATTAAACAATTAAAAATTATTAGAATGCTTCAAAAGATCACAAAAAAGAAACAATTTAAAAAAACGGGGTTTTCTACGCCAATTGGCAGCCGTGAAGCATGAAAAAAATGCATTTGTTAAATAACTGCCAAAAAATTGTTTTAAATAATTTTAAAATACCTACTTATTTATGCAACAAGTGTGTAAAGCAATACTTTTTTCATGCATAAGTTCACGAGTGCATCAATCTTGTGAGAATCCCATGATAAAAGTAGTTTCTTTAACAGTCATATAAACAAATTGTTAATTAACGCCACTGAAAAGTACACAATCAACGATTCAATTTTCGAACTTGTTACTGTTTCTTAAGCGTTTTTTGTATAAATATTAAATTATATTATACTAGTACATTCACCGAGAGCCATTTGACATAAGAAAATGTGCGGGGACCTTTACCAAGATGATTTAATTCTACCAGAAGCATATTTTTAATAATGACAAATCTTAATTGTCTTAATTTATTGCAACAAAATTAACCATGAAGTTTTAGACAATTTTAGTTTTCTTCGTAGTTTTATAATGATCAAATTAATTTTTTTAATGGCGATACAAGCAATATCATTAATCACAAGACAACAAGAAAAGGGGCTGCGCTTTTGATCAGAACCATCTAATCCTGTTTTTAACATGTTGAAACCGATTCTGATATTAAAAAAAAAATTATCAGTTTTTGGTTACTACCCCTTTTATCCCCTAAAAAGGGGCAATGGATTTGTCCTAAGGTTATGATCTAATTTTTCTGAATTATTTTGACGTGCTGAAGCCAATTTTGGACAAAAGAAAAATTGCAGGAAAATATTAGCCTACTTTACACATACAAAACCTTGAAATATATGTACAATACAATAACGAACACAAAGTAGGTGCTATAAGATGTCGGTAAACAATAACCATACCTATGCATAGTACTTACTTCGCAAAAGCTTGTGATCTAGGTTTCCTTGAATTACAATTTCTTACGCTGGATTCAGTTGAACTTAATAATGTGGGAGCAGCACCAACATACAGCTTTTGTGTAACAAAATCCATGTAATGATATAATTGTCTGTCGAGAATAACGATTGCCCATGAAATAATTCTAACCTATAAAAAGATTACGTTTCATTTAAATAAATATCTTTATAAAAATGGTACAACACAAACTTACTTTTGGGTCATTCACTGGAAAATGGTGCTGCACCTTCAATATAGGTATGTACACCAAATTCGCAAACAAGAGGGCATGTTTATGTTTGCACCTAACCTCTACACTAATAAAACGTCCAAACAAAATAATATTTAAAGAAGTCACAACGCTTTATGGTTCACACTTCTGCATTAAAGTTATTAAATTTTTCACAAAAATGATCAAAAAACACAAACGTTAGATTTTACATCATTTTACACTGGCGTGCGACACTGACGCGTTGCATGAGTGCGATGTCGTAAAATGAAGTAGGTAAACATTTTTAAGTAAAATTATGTAGCAAATATGTAAACTTGTGTATAAGTAATTAAGTTAATATGTTGACTTAAATATGATATTATTTTACGTATATGCTATGTAAAATTATGTAAAATATTTTATATAAAAATGTTCTATTAATCTTACCTCTCAGAGAGGTAAAGTTACATTAATGTTTACTGGGACATGTCTCCCGTTGTCCGTATTACAGTACTGACGCTTCAACCAACTGAGCTAGCTTGGCCACCGCTATTTCGGATGCTAAAAGCAGTATTTATGGTGGTGTATGGAGTCTTTATTATGTGAAATTGAATTTCTTGCCTTAGTTAAAATATATGAAAATCTTTCAGGTTCTCGCTTCAAGTTATTAGTATTTTTATTTATTTATAATTATTAAGAAGAACTTATTTAATTTAATTAAACTGTCACCAGTGTCACCTGAGAAGTACGAGTTGCTGTTGAAGAATGTAATTATTACATTAATTAGTACTAGTGGCGGTTCGTTAAAAAAAATATATTTTCCCCAGATCTCGAAATTGAAGAGCAGACCCAGATAGCATTTATTATTCCACGAATGTACATTTTGTATTCCCAATGTTCTAATTGCATTCTGTACTTGCCATGTATGTTCCCTCAACATTCCCATATAAATAATATTTTCACATATACAATATGATTATAGATACGATATAAATGGAATATACAGAAAAGTTTATGTTCACAGTCGCATATACTGTGTACACGTATCAGGGAACGTTCTTCGTATGTGTTCATGTACATCGTATAAACATTAGTCAATGATTTTATCTGTATAATACAGGTATATTTTTTGCAGAAATATTGGCATTGCTCGAGCGCCGCGCAGACAGTAATATCATCAAAAGTTCAGCACTTTTAACGCGAACGCTGATTGGTTTGATTTTTGAACTAATAAAAATAAACCTCCATCACAACTGATGAGAGCAATGCTAGTTTTATAGTACCTATCTACCTACCTACCTACAAAAATAATTATGATATTTCTCTATCTTAGATTTGTGGTTTGATTCAAGCATATATTGGTTTATATATACGCAAATAAATGTATTCTTCATATAAAACAAATACATTTGTGGCAAGTAATCAAAAGCTGGTAGTAAATTAATTATTCTTGAAATAAATGTACTTGTTTTATACGAAGAATATATTTATTTGCGTATATATATATATATATATATATATATATATATATGATTGATTGATATGATATATATGATTATGCGTCACATTTTACATAGCACGTTACTTCTGCGAAACTTAGTTTACGTAGCATTTACGTATATGCTATATATTTATGTTTGCTGGGGTAGGTTCGAATCCTATGGACCGCAATTGGTAAAGGTAAGTAAAAATGAATTTAATAACTTAATAAACATTATAATTTGCAGGCAACCCTTGTGAGAAAAAGTTGGAGTGATGGTAAACAATATTAGATATGTTAATGTAAATAAAATTACGGATGGCTAACAAACAAATTCATTAGGACAAAACTTATTTATGCATTAATTATTTTATTTTTATCAAGTAGATTACTGACTAGTATGTAGTTTTATACGTTCCTATTACTAAAAACCTGTGGGGGGATTACCAAATATAACCTGAAAAAGACGTCATTCGTCTGAGACATTATAGGAAGTCATTTTCACGTTTCATTTACGTCATCTAACTCGTCATTTCTCGTCACTACTGACCATTTTTTCACGTCATTTTCACGTGCCTTTGCTACCTGGGTACTGTTAAGCCCGTGAACTAATCTCTTTTTGAATTTGTAAGAAATAATTTAAAGTAACTATCTATATTTTCGCGACACCGGTTTGCAAGTATATAATAATATGGTGGGGGTTAAACCACTACATACCTACCACTCTTATTTAGCAATAACATTATTTGATTGGCTATTTTGAAAAGCATAGCCAATCAGCTTCGTATTTTGTCCACCCGGTGCGTCCACCGGTGAATTTAGAAAAGTGCGGAATGTTATTGCCCAAGCTCTGTAGAGGACAGGTTGCCTGGTAACTAGGAGCGCCATATTGCGCGTCATCCAGAGGACCCGCTTCTACAACTCACGTCACAGAGGTAAAAGATACAACAGCCGACCAGTGTATCCCTAACCTCGTTGATCTCGTCGTACTTTGTTTAATATCTTTTATTTCTGCTTACACAGTTATTGAAAATATTATTTTGGATATTCATATTTTAAGTAGGTCATTTGTTGTGCATGATAATTTTAAAAGGTCCTCTGGACACGTCACTCCCGCGCAAGAATTTTATTGGCTCCTGAGTTACCAGGCAACCTGTTTCTTTTACAAACCTTGGTTATTGCCAGGCCCTGCGCACTCGCACTATATTTCAAAACAGCGCGTTTAGTTTGAACTTCCGTCGATCTGTCGCTACTTGTACTTGAATCACGGAAGCCGCGCAAATCTGAGGCATGTTTTTGCGCATAAGACGCTACAAACCGCGATAAGCGGAGCCATCCGAGCGAATAAGCTGTGACGTCACGCTTAAAGTGGTATCGCGCGGTCTCACTAGGGCGCTAGAAAATGTGTAAGCGGAAAATAGTGGGGATATGACATAAGAACGTTAGAGATGGTTAGAACTAAACTGTTAAAAAAAGCTAAAAAGACATTCATTTTTACGGAGAAATATATGATGACGTAGCGCTTCAAGGCGCTTAAAGCATTGGGGTAAGACGCGAGATAGCAAAAATATGCCTTTGGATCTTGCCCGACTGTCAGTACTGTCAGTTGTCGCGCCATTATTGTTTACATCTCTGTGCTTTGTGTTTTGGACATTAAACTAATAATTATTAAATCCATAGAGCAGGAGTCCATTTGCTTATTTGTAAATAATGTGAGTTTCCAATGAAACTGATTAGAAACGACGCTGTTCTGTTAAATATTAAAAACTGTAATGAGTTATAAGTGTTGTTTGTGTTCACGTCGTGTTGCGACTTCGAAAAATTCCAACATGCATAGGTATTATTGATTTGCAAAGAACGTGACTCCCAAGAAATTGACTAAAAACGAAAGACTGACGGGTTGTACACTTCTGTGCAATGAAATCCCTATTTTTCGCCTTATTAAATCATTATTTATTTGTCAGTGTCATATTTTCGCAATGCCAAAATTAACTGAACATGAAAAAATTTTAATTCTCTCTAAAATTAAAGAGATATGGTCTATCAGAGCAGTTGCTAACCATTATCAATTGAATAAAAGTACTGTTATGAGTGTGAAAAAAAGTGGGAAGAGGAAGGTAGCGTAAAGAGAAAAGACGGTTCAGGCCTATCGAGAAGTTCAAATCTCGTTTAAGATGAAGCACTCCTTGGCTATTTGAGGAAAAATCCGTTTCAAACAGCAGGAGACGCTGTGTTCATGACACATTTTCTAGTGTCGAGGTCAGCAGCTAGCCGAAGGATAGAAAAATCGAAAATAAAAAACTGTATAAGTGCCAAGAAGACCATATTAACAGAAGAACAAGCAAGCCCGCATTATGTTTTGTTTAAATTGTGTCTATCGCCCGTTGGAGTTTTGGACCAATGTTGTGTTTACCGATGAAAAAGTTTTTCAGTCTTGTAATGACGGACATGTACAAAATATTAGGTTACATTATTTACATAATAAATACAATCGCAGCTATGTGCAGTCGCATCATATCTGTGAATTTTTCAACGTCAGTTTTTACATTTGTTATAAATCGAAATCATTCCCATCGAATGGTGTAAAAAAGTAAAAAAAAACAAAAATACGTATGTTTTTCTTCTGGATTAACATTATTCAAATACATTACTTATGACGTTTCACAATCAATGTTAGTTTTTTGTAACCTATATGATAATGAAAAATCTAAATTCCAAAAAGACTAATTCACACCACTTAATGTTAGTAAAGGACGTGAAAATATATATTATAGCGTGCATGGATTTAGTGGCGCCAGTAGATATTGGTACGCTAGTAAAAAAAATATTACACATATACAGTTACTGGCGAGCAAGCTTTTACCTTGCATGCATTGATGCATGCTCGCCAGTAACTGTTTATAAGCGCAATATTTTTTTACTGGCGTGCCAATATCTATACTGGCACCACTAAATCCATGCACGTATAAACCCGCTATTATTTAATTGTATTTTGGTACATTAGTTACTTTAACATTTTACTTATTTCAACGCAGTTTCAACATCTTAATACTTTTGTAATAATTTTACTTACGTTAGTTACTTTTTAAATGTATTTTTAAATATTATTGTATTTATTGTAATGATTTTCCGTTAAATTAATAAATGATCAATTTCTAGTTTTGAAATGACTTATTTAATTTTAAGGCCACTGTTAGACTATAAAAGTTCTTTGACAAAGATCTTTTATAAAAGATATTTTATGAGTAATTTGATAGATATTTTATATCATAAAATATCTTTTATAAAAAATCTTTGTCAAAGAACTTTTGTAGTCTAATGATGGCCTAAGCATTTGTTTGAAAATCATTTAAAATTCCCGCCTATGCCAATCCCGCCTGTATCAAAAAGGCGGGAATACAGCGCTACCCACGACGTAAGTTTTGCTGTTTAAAAAATCCCTGAGAGTTGCCTATCTATATCATATATATTATTCTTTAATCTATGGTTATTGCTCACCGGTTAATTTAGAAATCGGCCCTCTGCCACAGAATAAGGGACTACCAGAAGCGGCACTCTCAGCACCGCCTTTGATGGTTTTTTGTGACCTTCGCCATTTTGTTGTTGGTAATTTTGGCGGGAAATTTAAATAGCATGTTTATAAACAAACTTTACACAGGTTGAATACATTTACCTTATTCGAAGAATTCTACTTATAATGGACATTAAAACTATTAAAGTAAACTGGATAAAATTGTCTCTACGAACAATTGTATCCTTAATATAAATAAACTCACAAAATGTATTAAAATCAATACAATATCTCGCCTGAGAAAATCTGTAATTTCTTACTGGGAGGTTGTTCTGAGGAAATATTAATTTTTTTCTGTTTAAACTACCAAGTTGAGGAAAAATAGTAGGTAAGTGCTATTGGTGGCAATCTATTTTGATACATATTTGTCGTGCACACAACTTAAAATTGTTATAAAGTTCGGTTGAACTTTTACTTGCCAAATCCCCACGATCGCATGCTTCCAACCACAATACGGACGTTAAAAGAAGAAAGGTTCACAACTACTTGGAAATATCTTTTTTCTACTCCCTTATGTATATTTGCTGTTTTCTGTACAATCTGTAGAATGGATAAGTAGGTAATTCCAGTTAACTGAACGGATATATTTCATATCAGTTCTAGGATGGATATGAAATGAAACCGACCAATCACACAGTTCGTGTATTAAGTACATAGGCAACTATTCGTCTTAAAATCAAATTAGTGCGTAAGCTGTCAAAGTAACTGTCAGTGTGTACTTGTGTAATATATTAATGTTTAATAAATTTTGTAGTTTTTTTAAGCTGGTCGTAGAAAAAGTATACTGTACAACTCGAGTGGATTATCCATATCGCACTCAAAAGATTTGATATGGATATCATATCCACTCTTGTTGCACAAACTACTATTATAATTTACATCAATAATAAAATATCCCAGCAAACTTAAATATTTAGCATATACGTAAATGCTACGTAAACTAAGTTTTGTAGAAGTAACGTGTTATGTAAAATGTGACGCATAATCATATGTGCATACTCTGCGAAATGTCAGCAACATGTGCATATGATTTTTACATAGTGAAGAGGTAACACTGTGACCTCACGGTATGGAACAAATGACGTAGCGTATATGTATATTCAACCACTTGCTATGTAAAGCATACGTAACTAATTTTATCTCTTTATGATGTAGCATATATGTTTATTCAACCACTTGATAGTGACCTTACGCTACGTAACTTATATACATTTTACCTCTTTATGATGTAGCATGCATATATTTTATCTACCTACCGTATGTTCAAAATAGCATATCCCAGCACTTTTTAAATATTGATGCTACACAATTGGATTTTTAAAGTTAGATATATGAATAAAGTTCCTTATAAGTTATACAGAGAAATATATTTCTTTAGAAAATTACCGAAGTTGACACCAAGTTTTATTTTTAAGTCGGTTACCTTATTTAGAGAGCCGAGTAGTTTTAAATTTTGAATGAAAATTTTTTTGTAAAAAATGGTTATATTTAAAATATAAAACTGTCTAACTTTCTAAAAATGTTCAGAGGTATTCTACTTAAAAATAAAAGTTGATGTCTCCTCCAGTTATTTCCTAAAGAATATCAATTTTTCTGGACAATTCATGAGGAATTTATATTCATATATTTAACTCCAAGAATCCAGTTCTCTAGTATCAATATTTAAAAGTACTATAGGGTGCTATTTTAAATGTATATAAAACAAATACATGCTACATCAAAAAGAGATAAAAAGTACATAATGCAAGATATGGTTGTCTGATTTGTCAACATATATTAGCTTAGGAAACATTCTCGAATTGAATGACAGTTTAAACTAAGTTAATTAGTATCAACAAAGTTTCAATTTCATCTTAATCTCTGCGTATCCCAGTAGGTAAACCAGGCATTATGCGTTGTCCTCGACGTTGTCATCTATATGTTCTTTAGAAAGCAGCTATACGATATTTTTTCTTCTCCAATGATGTATACCCACCTACTTACCTTGCCTTGCATTCCTAGTAAAGCTCAAATTTCATTTAATTTAATTTATTAACTGTTGATTTAGGAGAGATTAATACTAGTGTATTTTGTGTAACTAATCTATATTCAAGTTAACTACCCAGTAAACACAAAACCTCTTCGAGAAGTGTGAAGGAAGTTTTTTAAAGAAGTAAATCTTCTTATGAGACTTCTTATGCGAAGACTAAAAACCTCACTGAGAATTACGAATGTCAGCCACAAACAACATCTAAAATATATTCTGTAGCAGTAACAATTCATGTTTGAAATGAGAAGTGTATGTACTACTACACCGAGTGATTTTTAATCGACTCAACAAAAAGTCTTACGGACTTCGCAATAAATAGTTTTTCTTTGGCTTTATTGTAGCGATTTATAATATATGCATAAATATTACTGTTAGAGTATTCATGTTTACACCTTACCTTAATCTTTTTATAACGTCACATAATACTCACAATGAAACTTCTTGTAGTAGTTCTTCAGTACTTCTTAATGACATCGCATTTAGACTGAAGATTGAAGGGTTACTTGCAATGTCACATAGTATTCTGAATAAGTAATTTCTGCAAATACTGTGGACACACCATAACGCCTGACGTTTACTTCGCCGACCGATATATTAAATTGTTGTTAATTAAATGCTTAACTGTCCCTTGATAATACTACAACTTCGTTTGCAAAACACTCGTCCAGGATAAATACAATTTTGTGGAAAATACTTTAGTACAGTGTTTATATAGCCCCAACGAACTACAAAACATATACAGGTTGGTCCAATTCCTATCATAGAGTATTATTTTAGAAAATGGCATAGGGCTGGTTCAATTTTTTTCCCTTTTACTCTTTCTTGCTGCATCAACGATCTTGCATATATCAAGATCATTGACATACAGTAAGAATAACAGGCATTAAATTTAAAAAATCTTTAGAACCACATCCTCCACCAAATATTACGATAGGAATTTGACCAACACATGTAATGTTCTGTAGTCTGTTGGAATATGACACTTGTAATAAAAAGTACATTCCATATAAAACTGCATTTACCTCGACGTGTGTTTTGCAAACGAATGTTAGTATTATCACAGGACAATTGAGTTAAGCATTTGATTGTCTCCAATTAATATTATCTTGGTAGGGAAGTACACGTCAAGTGACATGATGTCAGTATTTGTGGAAATTACTCATTGCAGTTTCTGAATATTATGTGACATTAATATTTAGCTATTAGCTATATTAGACAAATTATACTCCTGTTAGTTGACAATACACACCCATAGCGATTCAATTAAATAAATAGGACTTACATAGCTCACAAAATAAAATTATACTTTACTTTTATAGACAAAATTTATTGTAATAGACATCAAGTATTTATATGATTATTCACAATGTAAAATGTTATTGATTAAAAGTAAATTTAAAAGGTACTCTATATGTTTCCGTTTCCGTGTTTCAGTAAAAAGGTTAAACATGAACATTTTCTATGCCTTCGGTATATTCAAATTTAAAAGTAAACTTGGTCTCACAAAAGTCTACTCTTCATCAGACACATCATATTCCGGTATTTCAGGACTTATATCTTCCATGCCTAGAAATGCACTTGTTTGACTGCAAGTTATTGAAACATCTAACGGAACTGTTTCTGTTGAGGAATATACTTCATTCGCTGGCTGCTCTTCCTGAGGCTCAGCCTTGAAATATTTTGCAGTAGTAGAGGATTTCTTATGCACATCATAATTTTGCAGATAGACTGATTTCTGTTCCAACAATACTCTTTTCTGTCTATGGGACAAATATTTGAGAGATTTTTTATAACCCTCCATATATACACCAGTTTACCAAGCTGAAAATAACAATAAAATCGAATTTGTTATATAGACAATGAAGTAGTTTCCACAAATTTCAAAACCTAAACATTTATCATTACACTCGAATATTATAGTCGAACCCCGTTTCATCAAAGAATTTGACATTATCTAGTGAAAACTATTTTTTTTAACTTTATTCATCACCAGATGATGCCAATATGGTTGGCGAAACGCACGTCAAGTGTGGTGTGTTAAAGTGCCTTAGTGTTTGTGTGTGGAGATAATTAAACAATTTTTTTTAAATTTTAATAATCTCTAGATGATGTCAATACAGGCTACTTTTATATTGAACAGTTTTACTATCTCTCAAACCATAACAGTTACAAAGTCGTTTAAATGGGAGAAAAGCTTCGTATTTTGAAAGCCAATAAAATGGGTTATAAAATTTCAAAATATTCCAATTGGTTCCGGAGATGTACGATAAAATCCGAAATATAAAAAATATTAAAAAATTTCATGAGATATATTTTGTTATAAATTAACTTTGATATAACTTATCGTATTCAAATTTACTTTATGACATAAATTCAAAGGTAATGTCTCCCTTGACAATACTACTACGTTTCGTCAGAAAAATAATCATCGCATTCATTTTATTGCCTTTGCCCTTTACAAAATACTTTTTTGTTAAGCAATACAAGACGTGACTAATAATTTAAAAGCTTATTTTGTGAATAATCTAATGCATTCACTAACATGGCTAGTTTGTGAGATAGCTATAATAGGTACTCAATATCAAAGTATAGTTGGCAAAATGAATTTCGAGTATAGCACTCAAACTCAAACGTAGTGTTAAAGTGTTTGTAAGGAGATCGTTTCATTATCACTGATCAAAAGTTTCAACGACATCCACGACTTAAATTTTCTTTTTTTTTTGTTTCTTGTAAAACCTCACAAGAATCTTTAACTCAATTAGAACTATGAGAAACGTTGAAAATCTTGAACAATTGTCAGGGCTAAAATCTCATCCACAGAAGCTAAGGTAATAAGTAAATGAGAATTACATCTCTAGATTATTAGTCGATTTATGTCTTTAACTATTTCAGGTATTCGTCAAATGGTTATACCTTTTTAAGAATGAACAGTCGACAAATTATAACGAAATAAAATGTACCAGTATCGTGCAGTATTAATAATACTTGCAAATAGGCACAATAAGCATTTAAATATATGGTTTGAAATTAACAAAAATGTGTTTGTTTCTAAATTGAAGTTACGAGAACTAAAACAAATAGCTTATATTTTATTAAGCAATTTATCTATCAAAAAAAAAACTAGAATAAACAAAATGAATATGGAACAATACTATTACATGTAGCAAAAATAAGTTATTGTAAATAAAATGGTGTGATCTAATACTCTACTTTGGTGAATTTAATAAGAAAACAAAACATGTCCCATATTAATAAATTTTTTGGTGTATTTATGCAGAGGCACTGGCCTCGGTATTTTATTTTTAGTATTTAAATTAAAATTGAACTTTTACGTCTGCCAATATGCGTTTAGAGAAAATACCTGCTAAACATAAACTAGCGTTAGGTTATCTTCAATATATAAACATTATATTAAGTACCTACCGATACTGTATATCCATCCCAACAACAGGTGATCCTGAATTATCTAACGTAAATTCAAATATATAATTCGTCTTTAACGATAGGATTTTGCAGAGGGAAATATGCGTTTATTTTCGGTTCATTATAAATTTAAAAAATCATAAATGGTATAATCTATAAAACATTTTCAGGTACTTTCCATTGGTCTAAGGAATACCACCATATACAGTTTTTATGATAAATTTTGCAAATAGTTAAATGCCATATTCTGAAAATTAAATTAGGAACTATTTTCATTGACAAACTACTTAAATTTACAATAAAAAGAAAATAGTTGCATGTATTCGTTAGAACAATAGCAAGTATTTAAAACAGTTTTAAAGATTATACTATAAATATTTATAATGAATAGAAAATAAACGCATATTTCCCTCTCACTCTGCAAAATCCTATCTTTAACATTAAATTAAAATGTATCTACATATGTGTAAAGCGTGTTCTCATCTTTAGAATTATATATATACTATTCATTATTTATTACTAAAGAAATTTAATAAATCCTTAAAATGTATATAGTGTAGGGTGTAGGTACTTACTACCTTCCTTTTAGGTTTAATTTCAATATTTTATTACACAGAAATGAGGAAAACTTTAAAATCAAATACTGGTAGGTACTTATCCTAATGAACAAAAACAATGTAAAATTCTGAATAGCACAAAACAAAGCAGGCCCCAAACCATCTAACACCAAAATTGCGACGCCACAGAGACAGAATTTTGGGAGGTACTCTGTTTTTTTTTGCTATGGTTTTTTGATGTTTTTGTGTCTCTTGTTCGGATCAAATCCAACGCGCACTGAACAGTACAAAGAATGACGTTCCGAAACACACGGTACAAAATCGAAAATTAATGACATCACCTTCCGTATTGAAATAAAATACTAGGTGATATATAACTCTTTAATCTATGACTAGGTGCTACCTATATAAAACTTATTACTGTAGGAGTGGAACAGATATCTATCCAGAGTATTTATAAAAGTGTTGACAACAAATATTAAACGAAGCTGCAAGAAGTTTTACTGAACCTAAATAATATATGTCAATAATGAGATATATAAAGTAGTTCAGAAATCATATATTTAATAATAATGTAAAGATAACTACCAACCATCTTTATTAACCTATGCATAAGACTTCTAACTAAATTAGTTTAATAAACTTCTTGGAGAAGTATCTTAGTAATTATCGTTTGTACCCGTTTTCTATACATCTGTTAGCTCAAAATAATGTGCTGAAGAAGATTTATATAGGTTACATTAAGAATTCGCATTTCAGCCGAATTTAAGAATTCTCCAGGATGTTTGTATCTTCGCAGGTTTACTGGGTAAGTATCTACAATAAGTGTTAAGCATTTCTCGGGTCGTTTCTGATTGTACTCGTTCTTTGGTCAGCCTTCGTCACTCTGACATTTGCTACTTGAACATCAGTTACACAACCTATGAAAAAAAAATGAAATATTAGTCTATTTCATATACGGGGTGCACCATTTAAAACTCCCCAGGCTTGTAATTTTCTTAAAATTTTTTTGAAAAAATTGTTAAGAAAATCTTAATTTCCTTGAATATTTTTTTACGTCACCCTGTACATGAACTGCGTTAATGTTTTCTTATAAAGGTTTTAATTAGCTTCAATTTATATTATTACGTCATATTCGAAATTCTTTTTGGTTTTAGAGAAAGGAATTAAAAACACTCCAAACTGATTTTTTTTTTTATTACTTTGAAAGGAATGTAAATAATAAATTTATGCTTAACTGTAAAAGACATATTACAAACAATATTCAGCGTAATAAAACAATAACAAAAAAAAAAAAAAAAATTTAAAACTATTCAATATTAAAATGTACTAAGTAGGAAATTGCAAATTTTTTGTTTTTTAAGATTTTTTATTTTAATAACATAAATTGAAGCTAATTAAAACCTTTATAAGAAAACAATAACACAGTCCATGTATAGGGTGAGGTAAAAAAATAATCAAAGAAATTAAGTTTCCTTTCTTAACCATTCAAAAAAAAAAAATTAATCACTCTGTATGGATATTTAAAGGCTTTAAAAATGTCTACAAGTTGATGTGCCCAACATGGTCATCGCTTCGAAAATAAAAAAGTTACAAGTCTGGGGAGTTTTAAGTGGCGCACCCTGTATAGTGTAGTAAATCTGGTTATATAGCTTGTATCCCTTTACTAAATTGTGAAGAAAACTAGATGCAAACTATTTTGATCAATTTGTTAAGTTATTAAACAATTTATGATAGCTTAAATAATAATGTATATATTTTAACAAAACATTACGAAAACACGCTTCCAATGGAATGGAAAATTTGAGGTCGATCCAGTAAGTTTCAGAAGTATACTGCTTTAAACATGAACCGACCCACTAAACACACTCTGCCACATCCACATTATAGCCACTCACATTTTAGTGGTTTTTGTAAATGGCAAAGCATCACATCACCGTGATGACCCTCTTTGGACCGTTTTAGAACGTTCACATTATAACCACTCCCATGTCAGTGGAGATTGGGATGTCCACAATCACCACATCATTTTAATGATACATTTTAAAACGTGGATGTAACTAACTGAGCCACCACTCACTTTGGTATCACCATCTCTTACAAAATAGCGACCACCGCCGGCAGCGCCGCTAGTCTAGTACTACTACTGTCATCTCCAGTTTACACTTGTCTGTGTTCTATTAACGACGTTGACGTCAATAAACTTTAGTTTTAATGTTTTTGGTTTTTGTTTGGTAAATATCAACACATTTTTACGAAAAGGTAAGTACCTACTTGTATTAGCTACATTGTTACTATGAAATGTATTCTTATTTTATACCTTGCCTGTAATTTTCATGTTTGGTGACATATCGAATGACATCATTAAAATTCAAGGGAAAAAAGCTAATTTATCATTTAACATAATATATTTTGGTTAACACTGGTTATTTATTTTTCAATTACAGAATACTTTCGAATTCATAATTTAGTTTTTGTACCACATTAGGTATACCAATAGGTACAGTGTTGTCTCCATGTCATCCATGCGGCATGCCCCATTTGATATTCGCCGAGATTATTAGGTACCTTGTGTGTGCTATCAATTAATTGGTAAAATATAGGTACACTTTTATATTTAAATTTCATTATATTTATAAAAACAGAATAAAAGAGAGATAAATAAAATATAAATATATAGAGAGCATATTTAGGTTATTTTTGATTTAAATACCTACTGATAATTGTTTTCTTACCAATTGACGACAAAATGCAGTCATATTGTATGTTATTTGCTTTATTACCCCTCATTTTATTTTGCTCTAGTATATTAGGTGTTTTCTTTCTACCAACAATCTTAGCTAAGCTAAGTAGTTTTAATGTCACACGCAAACTGTGGTACATACACGAATATTTCACTCATCAGGCGTGACTGAAAAACTACTTAGCTTAGCTAAGATTGTTGGTAGAAAGAAAACACCTATTATTTTAGTACCCTAATCCGAGGATTGTCTAATTATATCTATAGTATAAATACCCTAGTCAAATTAGAACAAATTTCGACGTTTGACGAAAAAAACTGATAAAGTGTTTAAATTTGGCAAATATGTTCATTTAGGCTTACCTACTATTAAACATACTAAAAGTCCACAGCCCAAACTGTTACGCTTGAGCCACCATCTTGGAGAAATGGCGGTCTGATTCAGTTTACTGCTTATATCTTTCTAACCATTAGCGATATCGAAATTATGTTTATATACAAAATAAAGCTTATAAAATTCTGTATAAAAAGTGTTATATGCATTTCATCGACACGTTTCAACAATTGTGAATATCACTCGTATATAATAAAAATATATCATTGTATTGTCATAAAATACGGGACAACTTTCAAAATGTCTTTTCTGTCAGTCCGTCTGCCTCTCCGTCTGTCATGTCTCTTGTAAGCTAAATAACTTAAAAAAGAAAAGTCTGGTTTTATTGAAATTTGGACAATAAATTAGTGTTAGCTATAAGAAGCCCCAGCAATTTAAAAAAAAATCGATCAGTAAGTACGTTATGATTGTAGGTTTAAGTGACATACTTGCAATTTTAATGATCTCCCGATGATACCATCTTGATTGTCGAAACGTTGGTCAGTATACTGTGCAGTATCTCTGTATTTTTAGCATCTTATCAACGGTGTTACAACACTCTTCACATGCCATTTTTTCATAAAATGTTTTATAACCTTTATATTTACTAATCGATTTTTTTCAAAATCAATAAAGTTCTTCCTTTAGTTAACACTAACTTACTGTTCAAATTTCAATAAAATTGGACTCTTCTCTTTTAAATTATCAGACTCACAAAAAGTGTCGTGGGTGAGCGTAGAGACGACTTCAATGTGAATATCAGTCGATATTCCATTGAAGCAACGTCGAGCGCGGTTAGTACTTGGATGGGGTCCCATCTTGGGAAATACAGTGTTCTCGTCCCACCTTCTAGCGGCTTGTATATCAGTGTATACGCAGAAGTTACGTAATTTCAGACGAGGATTACGTAGTGGATATACCATCCTTCGGAGGGGATGTAAAGCAGGCGGTCCCTTGTCTATTAAATGTTAGGCAAGTAAAAGATCCCTACTCTTCTTAAGGGAAGAGGTTCGGCAAAATTTCCAGGTTGGGGGTAGCTCGTCTCCTGGCGTAGGTGATAGGCCCTGGTAGCGGGCCGACGTTAAATAGTTAAAAAAAAAGTGTCGTACAGAAAGACAGATGGACAAACTGACAGACTGACAAACAGATATTCGACGAATACTTTAAAGTTATTGGGAATTCTAGAATTAACATAATAATATGAATTTTTTTTTTACGATTTCCGGTTTAGAAATGTGTTGATCAAATGTAATTTCCTATTTTAGAAGATGATAATAATAGATACGGAAAAATATTATATTACATTTTTTATAGAGAATTTTATAAGCTTTACTTTTTATTGGAGACTTAATTTCGATATCTCTAATGGTTAGCGATATATAAGAAAAAAAAAACTTAATCTGAGCACCATTTTTTCAAGATGGCGGCGCGAGCGTAAGAGATAGAGTTGACGACTTTAAGTATGTTTAAACAGTGGGCCTTAATGAACATCTCTGCCAAGAGTAGAAGGTGCGACGATTTGATATAATCGCTTTTTAATTACCTTGTTTGCCTTGAACCGCGGAAAAAAGCGCGGATTCCACGAATTCCGCTGAACCGGTTTTTTACCTGGGAATTCCGCGGTTCGTACGTGCACTATAGCGCTGGGTGGGTGTTCGGTATTCCCAGTCTTTTCCTTGCATTTATTTATGTGATTGATTTTTATCAAATATGTGTATATACTACATGTTTACTAGCTTTCGACAATGAACTGAATATTTTTTTCTGGGGAAATCCGGCTATTTCAACAATGGAATTTAGAACGTCAACATATTTCATTTTGTTCGACGTTAATGTTGTCGATCTTTATCAAAAGTATGTATTTAATGGCATACATAATTACACGGGGAAATTTATATATTTTTGTCATAGTCTGTGGAATTTACATATTTTTAAAATGCTATGAGTCTCGTGGGCTGTTTATGTGCTTGATCTTTATCAAAGGTATGTATATAATGGCATACATAATTACATGGGGAAATTTATATATTTTAAACGTGATGAGCAGTTATTATTATCTACAGGTGACGTATTTTACTTCGCTTTCACATATTTCTCAAAACAAGTTTTTTTTCCCAAAACATATGCTTTAATTTCTCTCTCAAAACACCTCATTTAAGCATATATTGGGTTTTTCCACCGTTCTGAATGTCCACCATGTGTTAAGTAGGCTAGTGAAAATAGAATTACGTGATATTTATTTCTGCTAAAAATCTGTCTTTTTTGCCTGTGGGTTTTTTTTCCTTTCGTTTTAGCTGTACTTATATACATAAAAAGACGAGTGGTGGTATGTGACGTTTTGGTTAAGATGGTATAAATCTAGAACGGACAAATGTTCCAAACTATATTTTTACCGAGCTGTTAGTGGCTATAGGTGTGTGTTTGTGTGGTGAGGCTCTTCTCTAATTTTTATATATATTATTTATTTATTAATATTATTATTAGTGTTTTTTTTCACCACACGTGTAATTTTTTCATCCATGGCGCTTTCCGATTCTGATATAATTGCACTTAACGAACTTATTAGTCAGGATGCACAACCTCTAGAGCAGAGGTCGATATCCTCGCTGTGTGTAAACCGTCCATATCAAATAACAAAAATGACGGCTGTGAATACGCGCTTCGGCCGGGCAGTCATGGTACAGCTGTTTGATGAGTCAACAATCACGGGTTTCAAGACATTTTTACCCAAAAGAGTGTCTGAGAATTTAAATGCGGAGGTTATCGAGAAAATAAATTCATCGGGGGGTAAATATACATTAACCTACATCGGTATGAAACAACCTGCATACAGCGGTGCAAAATCAGGGCCTCTAATTAAATTTGATGTCTGCGCCTGATTTTATTATTATTATCACCACCAGCTTTTAGCGTTAACAGTTTATTTTACGTGTATATCTATAGTGAGAAAACGATAACTAGTAAAAAAAAAAAATATTAGGAGTCCCTTACAAAAACACGCCTCAAGCCCATAACAGACCTGTGTAATAATAATATCACCTCCCATGTTATTCTATTCGCATCGACATCGGATGTAAGTAGTTTAACGGATTTTTCCGTTTCTTGTGTATTTCTAAAGGTATTTTTTTTTCAGCAAAATTAAAAAGAATATGTGGATGCATTATAGCGCCCAAAACCATCCTATCGCCGTGGATTTAAATTCGGCCGTCAGTAGAATAGCCCGTGAGCTTGAGGATTTAAGTATGGCTTCACTACACGACTCAAATTATGATCTGGGGGTCTGTTATAACGAGATTGAAGTGGCCCGCCTGATGGCAGATTCTGATAGGTACAGCAAAGGAGAACGGGCATGTGAGATGTATGTTTTCGGTGCATTAAACATTGACGAATTCTGTAAAGAGCTGGTGGCTTTGGATCTGCGTGGATTTTTACAGAAAATAGATATATACTTACCAGAAGAAGTTAGGACGCAATACGGTCTCTACGATGACAACGATACGGATGATGATGAGGACCAGGAGGAAGGTGACACATTGTTAATGGATACAGACGACGACGACGCTGACGACGCCAATGCGGAGCGTGTAGAGGGGGCCGTCAAAAATGGGTCTAGTAATTAAAACAGTCATGCTTTATCGCTATATACACACATTATTATTATAACAACAACAATGTGAATGCTGGTGTCTAATAATAATAATAATAATGATAATAAAAAAACTGAATATACAATGTTTCTTTTCTTTCTTTCTCTCACGATCCCTCATAACGCTCTCTTGATAAAAAAAAAAAAAACGAGATGATGGTACAATAGACTTGATGTACTTTTAAATAGCCAGTAATATTATAGCTCAGGTTCTGTAAATGAATGATAAAAAAAAAAAAAAGAAAATTGGGTGCTATGTTATAGCCTACTTAAACACCTTCTAATTTAAAAAATTCTTTAATTTTTAATAATGTCATGCAAGAGCGGCTATGGGATGCATACCCCAGCGCAAACGTTTAATCAGGTCTCATCTCATCATCATCATCTTATCCTGCTCGCACTCGCTCCCTTCCTCTCTCTCTCTCTCTCCTTACTTCTTACAACATATGTTTCTTTTTTTTTTTTTTTCCTACTTCTCGATAAAACGGGTATGGTGGTTTAAATATAAATTAACGATGATGTTAAATTTAAGCTGTCAGCATGAAGAAGAAGTGATAACTCTTTCACAGAATGGGATGCAGGAGAGAGATAAATTATCGACACAATATAATAATAATAATAACCGAGGAGGAGCATTAAAAGTATTAGTGTCGCGGCTGATACCCAGAATCGAGTAATAATAATAAAAACTGATTTAAATTAAACGGTTATTATTATTTTTATATTCACTGTTTTAAATATGTGAATAAAACGAAATTATATATATATCTTTCATTAAAAATAAGTTTTTTTTATTGAAAAATAGTAAAAATAAATATAAATAAATAAATAAAAATAAAGTAATAAAGTATTAAAGTAATAAGTAAAATAAAAAAAAAAGAATACATATAGAATAACAGTAATGGGGCCAGCGACGCCTACAGAGTATCTAGAGCCCCTTTTAGAGCCAACTGAATGCTCTTTATTTTCTCTGCGTGATGCCTCAACTGCTCGCTGCATTCTTCGAGGTGTTCGAGAGCTGCGGTTTTTTCCGTCGCGTTTCGTAACGCCGAGGCCTCGAGCTGGTGCAGCAGCCGCTGTAGACGGACCATCTCAGCGTCGTCGGATCTGCATCTGTCTGCACATGCCGTGGCCCGCCTCTCAGCCTCTACGAGTTGCGCCCCATAGTGATCCCGCTGCTGCCTCATCTCCTCGACGTGGGTCAGGAGCCCTGTAAGTCCGCCTTCGGCGATGGTGATGGTAGATGTTGCGGCGGCGGTGGCGGCAGCAGCAGCACCTCTGGCCCCCTCTACTCGGGCCCCGCTACCGATGACAGGTACAGACTTGGGGCCAGCGGCGGGGCCCCCATTTTTTTTTCATGCGTTTTCCCTTCTTCTTCCCTTCTGCGACTGATACTGATGCCGACGAAGAAGATGGCGGTGGTGGTGGTGGTGGTGGTGGTGGTGGTATACCGGCGATCCCGACAATACCAGCAGCGGCAGCTGTCCGCTTCCTTGACGTACCCGCCACCGCCTGCCGCTTGTTCTTCCTGCCCTCCACGTTTGCGGCCGGGGGTGTTGCTGGCTTAGGGACCTCAACATCGCTGTACGTAGGCGGCGACGGCGATGCGACGGCGATGACGGGGACGGAGATATCGTCGTCATGATCCGTCACGAGTCCCATGACATCTTTGAAGGGTTGGGTCTGCTGCCAAAACTCACTATCATGCTGAAGGTCCAATATTGCAGCCTCGACCTCGGCTTTGTAGACGGCTGCGGCGGCGGCGTGCTGCTGCTGGTGCTGCTGGTGGTGATGCTCCATCTCAACAACACTCTCGGGGAAGATTGTTAAATCTTGCAAAATTTCGATCTTGCCTGCCATTACTTTTAATAGATATATATATACGTTTGAAATATCGAAAAAATTGACTGTTTAATCACACACACGCGCTATGATGGCTTTTATGCAGACTGTAAAATGACATAGGTGTACTTCAAATTTTATATATATATAGACCTGCAAGGGCACTAATTACTGCATAGGTTTGAGAAGGTGAAAGCGGGCTAGCAATTATATAGTATGATGGGTAATACCCATACCTCAGTTGCAGGATTTTTAAAAGTCATTATTGAAAAGACGAAAACAATTATTATTTAATTTAGTGTACAGAACATAGCAAAAAAAAATTACGCTGGCTGTCTGTTTATTTATTTTTAATCCCGATAATGGTACGGTATCGTAGCTGTCTGTTAGGCGCCGTCGTTTGGTATAACTTACACGGTGAATTTTTTTCTCTGGTCTTGAAATAACATCGTATGCGGCTGTTCGACATATCTTACGATCGTTATACACACATGCTGGCTCTGCATTCCCACACACCATCGCCTTTAACGCATCAAAATTAACAATCATCTCATTTTTAAAATTGATGGTTATACCTTTAACTTTGCAGGTCGTGACATAATCGTTTTTACTACTAGAAAAAATTTTAAGAGCATAATTCTTAGGGCCGCCGCTAACAAACTCTACTATTTTGCTACCGACACCGTGTTCAGCAATCTCATCGGTCAGCTGTCCTAGATAATCGCCTGTCTCAGGCATCCACTGGCCTGATTTATGAGTGAAGATCACACTGTCGGTATCGAAATATAAGACCCGGCGCCCTAGTTTCTCCAAATACCCGTATAATTCTAACCGTGCCATGGCGGTGGTATATGCGGCTAGCACAACATTCACCGTTCTAAGTGGGGTCACACCTTCTTCGTGTTTATCCCAGCAGACTAGCAGGACATCATCGCTAACAATAACAATATTATGTACAATAACCAGAGGGTCTGTCAACAGCTTGAAGAGCTCTAAACTCTCGCGCACGACCGCGGTCTGCATCAGATTCTCCCGCTGACCGAATTTACCCCAGAAGCTGTTCAGCATCAATTTAGAAATATACCGCATACCGACGTTATGCGATATATTAGACTGGTCTAGAGTAATACCCTCATGCCGGGCATATGTCTGAATGTATTCTTGTTTCAGGTCGTCTGTAACACAGCGGGACGGCCAGCCGCTGCATTCTTGTTTGATTTTAAGAAACCTGTCCACATACCCGGCAAAAAGCCCCCCAGCTCTTTTCACTCTGTCATAAACTTCCACATCGTAACGCCAAATTTCTATCAGCTCTAAAACTGTATAGTTCAGAGCCATGGCCTTCCGGAGCTCATCTGCTACATAGGTTCCAGTAAACTTACGTTCATCGATAGCATGTGTGCAGCGGCCTGGAAATGATGTTTCCACACATGACCTGCATAAGGGGAATGTGAGTTTACCGTTACACTTATAGGGTAGCACCGGGTGGTATAGATTATTTGGCGGTAAGACGGTGCATTTTATTAGTCCCTCGACAGTGTTTAAATCTAAAAGTCGACACTCGGCGTCACCTATGTATATCCTCGGGTGCCCGATAGGGTACTTGCCATATTTGTTTACATGCGGGTACAGAGAAATTACATCATAATAACATATTTTTTCGTCATCCTCTAAACCGCACTTGTAATAAAGTTTGACAGCGTTCGTCCGGCCGCCGAAAAACCCGTCCCGCGGATTGAGTGGCTTACTGGCATAAACGAAATTTTGGTCTAAAAAGCTTTTAATTTCAACATCGGTATCTAAGAGGCGTTTGAACTCGCACTCCCATATTTTTACTAAATTATAACCGAGCTCCAAAATACGCCGTTCTTTGGCCTCTGTGTTTTCGCGTCTGATAAAAAGTAGATCGTTCTTGTCCTTAACATTCTCTGATTCGGTCTGGTTACAAAAACACACCTCGCAGGCGTGATACCAGCACCCATAGAATTCATATACCGTATTAGTCGCAGCACAGAAACCATCGACCAGAATATTTTGGGGCAAACGAACTTCGCGAGCATTTCCCGCGTGAATAATATTTAAATTTAGAGAGTACTCGAGCCAGAAAAGCCATTTAAGTGCGATCTCTGACTGGTTATCAGCCAGCCTGTACCCACCATTCGGAATTAACCCGATCGTGTTCGGTTTTAAAAAGTTCCGTCTAAAAACTAGGCTGCACGCACTCGCGATTGTCGTGGCCTCCTGAAGGGGGTCTACTTTATTGGCATCCATAAAACAAGCCCTAAACTTTATGCATGCCATACGTAAAATATCCACGTCTATCGTACAATATTTAACAATATCTAGACTCATGTTGAAAACCGCACCATTTGATTTTTGTTCTCTGTACCAGTCGATAAAAACAAGACGGTCTTTACTCGGCATGGAATCAGGCATATAAAAAGATATATCAGGTAATGCCCCAACATAGCCTCGATTTTCTGTCGTGTTAAACAGGTGTGGAAAGTACCCTTTCACCGCGTCAAATTTAAAAGCAGCCGGAAGTTTTGACAGAGGTAAAGGCATATAATTTAGACTGTCTATGAATTTGATGTTATTGCAAATAATCGTTATAAACTTACATCCTGTTCTAATAAATTTTGGGTTCCAGCGGCTAACGTTTAAAAGCACACGCTGCGTTATGAAGCACCCGTCGTACGCTTTCATATTGTGAGCTAGAGCTATGACGTTAAATTTTTGCTTTTCGAAACCGTGTAAAAATTCAAGGAGAGACCCCACAGGGTCGTCTCTAAAGACATGCACGCGCTTGCCACACCTGTCACAGTCGATATTTACATCTAATATGTTTATACACACAGGGCAAACCTGTTCGGCAACACAGAGATTTGGCTCGTGTAAAAATGCGCCATTGGGTAGCTTCTTTTCCTGCGTACACTCCAGGTCATAAAATACGAAAATGAAATTGTTCTCTATTTTCTCCCTATGTTTTTCAGACTGTGTTTGAGGACGCATAAAACACAAGTGTCTTACAGGCCTGTCGTCACCACATAGGGAGCAATATTTTACACCGCATTTATGTGGCTTCTTTTTATCTACCCAGTAGCTATTTAAACATGTGCCACACCTCTTTAAAGCAGCACAGAGTTTTGCCTTGTGTGAATTTAAACACGTCTGTCCCCTAAAAGT
Source organism: Rutpela maculata (assembly GCA_936432065.2). Taxonomy (NCBI): domain Eukaryota; kingdom Metazoa; phylum Arthropoda; class Insecta; order Coleoptera; family Cerambycidae; genus Rutpela; species Rutpela maculata. The sequence continues at coordinate 212,684,167 of OW386285.2, forward strand.
TCTGTTGCAGACACGGCATGTATATTTTACGCCCCTGATATCGCACGGTGGCATGGTGTGACAGCACGGACATGAGTATGGACACTTGCTGTGTCCCTCTTTATGATCGAAACGTTTTTTACACGGCTCACAAAAATAGCCTGCAGAGAAAGCTGCTGTTAAACTTGTGATTAGTACATAGTGACCATCCTCTAAAAGTAAGTTTATAACTGGAACGTTAACACCTCGGAGCCCCTCAAAATATGTCTCGGATCCTCTCCGGTTACTGTACACAATTATTGTAAAGTTATTAGCTAGAAAATCCTGCATTTTCTTAATGTGGTCGTATGATGCTCCGTTCGTAAGATCGATGCCGGAGAGCTCACATAATCGCGCGCCTTCCCGCTCTAATAGGGTCTTGTTTGATCTAAGTTTTTTAAATTCTACCGCGTCTACCCGATAAGCTATACCCAACACTATAACGTATGCAAAACATAAGGTGTCTTTATTACAGACATCTACGATACCATACTTACGGCGGCAGAATTCCTCCAGAGTAGCCCCCTTCAGCGTTAAACGCGGGCCTCGTCCTGCAGGGAGCTGTATGCGATCTATGGATAGCGTCAATCGGCTATTTGTAAAAAACGACGCATTGCTCTGCAGAACACGGGCAAACAGATCCAGCACGACGTCCGCAGATAGCTGGTCTCGCCGTCTAAAAGATACACCCAGCGGTCTGTCGGGAAACTCTTCGCTATTGAATATCAGCCCGACACGGTCATCACCTCGAAAACCGCGCATACCGTGGGACATAACCTCATCGAGACCCTCCTTGAATAGAAAAACAGTAATTAATATTTTAAAATATTTTTTATATAAAATTGTCATACCTTAAGCCATGCCATGGGGTCAGTAGAGCCGTCGAAATCTTTCAAATTGAACCTGTATCGCCGCGCTATCAGGTTGAATTTTTTATTTCCCTGTCAAACTCATCCTGCAGCGCGATATATTTGAAAGGCCTCGCCTCGACAGGGACGGTGGTGGTGGTGGTGGCAGCGAAGGCAGCAGCAGAAGCAGCGGTGGGCCCTGAAGAAGATGCAGCCGGAGCTCTCCCGGCGGGTACGACCATTGTAGCTGGTGATGTCTGTCCGGTTGAGGTGTCTCCTATAGCTGAAGAAGAACACGAGGGGGCGTCTTGAGTGGGTGTCGATGCTGGAGGAGCTGCAGACAGTCCGGCCCCGTAAAAAAATTGACTTTTAAGCGTCTTTATTCGCCTCTCGAGGACCTGATACATATGCATATCTAGATCCCCGTACTCCCCCATTATTATTTTCCAGTCGATGTGCTAAAAATATATTTACGTGTCAATGATTGTATATTCGTTAAAATAAAATAACTCTTCAGGCAGGATATTATAATAAAATTATTGTTACCTCTTGCACGGCCATTAGGTGCTCCAGCGAATCACTGTTCACGTACATTTTTATCAAGTCATTTAACCCGTACGAGTGCAAGATGACTTTAAACTGCTCCATTTTTATTTTATTTTTAACAACTATTGGTAAAAAGCGATTTACGGTACGAGACACTAGATAGTAAACGATCACTTTGTATATTTGAAACTTCCAGCCACCTCACCTGTGTTTATATAGAGGAGGGCATACATCGGACCACACCGAAAAATATATAATGGGGAGGGATCCGCAGTTAAAAATATGCTTTGGAAAAAACCAGGTGACTCGATTTACGTAAAATACGGCATTGATAAGCATACAACGGTATTCCCAAGTTCAAAATAAAACGAGGTACATTGTTAAAACTATAAGTAATTTCCTATCTGGCTTTCTAACGGCCGTAAGTCAGCAGTATTTTAAAAAGTGAAAGCGCTAATATGCACCAAACAAGTCTATACGAAACCGGTGGAAGGCCAGAGTTTCCAATTAATTAACGATCTGCCAGCGAAATATGTCACGCCGCTACGCAGACATACGGGCCTTTCCATCTTAGCTTTCTAATTCCTGCGATGGTATAGACTACTGCAATGAATTTGTCCCTCATCGTTATTTACTAATGTTAAACCGCTTTCATTTTCAAGATTTCTATCTAGGTATGCAATATTATACCTTCACATAAAGAAAAGCAGTTATAGGTTAAAAGAAATACACTGTTAAGCCGATATGACGTATATAACTGCCATGTAGAATTATTATACTTTCAAACGTAAACACTGGCGGGGTTTTCAAGTAATTAACGATCTGCCTGCTAGATATGTCATGCAAATCAGCCACGACGGATTGTAAATCCAAATAATGAATGTATACGAATAGGTTCCTACCTGTAAAAATATCTACCATAAATATTCACAATAAGCAAGCCGCTGACGTGAAAGCGTTCTAAATTCCATTGTTGAAAAAGTTGGATTTCCCAGAAAAAAATATTCACTTCATTGTCGAAAGCTAGTAAACATGTAGTGCATTATATACACATATTTGATAAAAATAAATGTATGCATGGAAAAGACAGGGAATACCTCACCCAACGCTATAGTGCACGTACGAACCGCGGAATTCCCAGGTAAAAAACCGGTTCAGCGGAATTCGTGGAATCCGCGCTTTTTTCCGCGGTTCAAGGCAAACAAGGTAATTAAAAAGCGATTATATCAAATCGTCGCACCTTCTACTGCCAAGTTTCAAAACTTTAGGTATCAGTTTTTTTCCTCTAGTCCTCCCTATTTAACTGGAATAATTTAGGTACTTATACATTTTTTTCTATTTTAGAATGTTATAATAGACAATTAAAACTATCTTCGTTCGTGGGGCTTCTGGCAGTGGCAGTATAATGAGAGAAAAGATGGTAAGTTTATATAAGTTCTAAAATCTTAGACATTTTGCATTTGAATTTTGTGCAAACTGCTGTTTTTACCAATTTTTTTTGTAACTATAATAAGGCTCTATAAAAAAAATATATTCTTTATTGTTTCATATTGAAATACTCGTTTCGGTAATGAGAAACTTCACCTTCAGTTTTTTTTTTGCTTAATTTTTAATTTAGTGTATACTTAGTGTCATATTTTAAGTCTCATCGAAACTTTATTATTTTGTTAGAGATAGAATTCAAATGGTGTCCACGAATCAAGAGTGATACAAAGTTCAAATAATTTTAGAACCGTATTCTGCATGCCCTGTTAGAATCAAATTCTGAATTCGTATCTTTATTGCTAATTCATGTTTTACAAAATAGTAGTTTATTTTCAATCGTCATCCTTTTTTTTTATATTTTCAATAGTATCAATGAAGTTGTTCTAAAGATGTAAGCTATTAAAATTAAATTTAATTACTTCCACAACCAGTGGAAGTATGGTAACGACAAAAATTTTTGAAAATTTTTATTATACAGATAGGCTTAGAATGTCAAGATTTTAAATTTGAGCGAAAAAAAAATTTCTGTCTGTCGGTCTGTAACTTTTTTGTCCCCACGTTTACTCTGGAATCGTTTAAGATATTGACTTGAAATTTGGTACACGTATGTACTTTAACGGGATCTGGAACTAGATTGTATTTTCATCTTATTCCGTCGAAGGGTTGGGGGGTAAAATGTGGTAACTAGGGGGTAGATTGGGGGTAAATCGGTAAATCAAGCAGGTAAGAGTCCATAAAATTGGTATTTAGTGATACAAGAGAACCTAAGGTTTAAAAAAATTTTTTGGCATTAGCCACCCCCATTACCACCTCTACGCCATTATTAAAGGAGATGAAAATAAAATTGTGATTTAGTGTGTGTACAAGAACTAAAAGTCTCAAAATATTTTTTCTACTTCATCCACCTCCACTACTACCCCCCTATCACCACCCCCACCCCACTACCGTGTGGGATATCGTTTTATGGGTTTTTGGGGTAGACGATTTCAAATATTATATTATTAAAGTTCTATAAACAATTATTTCCACATACAAAATTTTTTCATTATGAGAGACTTGGATAGAAAATCTGGATGTGGAAGTAGTGATTCCTTGGGCAGCGGTTTTTTACTTTAATAACAAAACTAGTGTGTGGTTGAACTTGAAATTACCACTACCAACACTCAACTTTTAACATTATTTTTACTGACATAAATGATACCAAATCTTATTAAACATTTTTAAACTGTGATAATTAATTTTTTATAAATTTTTAGATGTGGTATGAAAAATAGTTCCAGCCACAGCAGACTTTGACTATGAGATAATTGTGACACTTAATCCGTTATAGGGATCAAAGAAGATCAAGAAAGAAATAGCTAGGTGAATTTATATTATAAAGCATACCTGTAATCGTATCTTGAATATATATAGTTTCGGAAATGTTTGTTTCATTGATCACATCAAATTTATTTAATACTTTTTATATTTTTAAATCTAATTTCTATTATTTTACTTAGAGACATTTTCTGGGACCCCACTTTAGTGAGTAATGTATGTGCTATAAAACGATTAAAATATCTAGGGATATGTGCAAGATTTATAAGCAAATATCAAACGATTATGTATGAACTGCCTTTTTATATATTTTCCGAAATCTCAAGAAAAATTTAAGGAAAAGGTAAGTAAAGCGAATGTGAAATATACTTTTTTGTGTAAAATATCAGCAATATCAGGCTACTTTGATGAAATGTTTTGTTTGAAGTAAGCCATTAAAATAAAAATGAATTGTAAATAAATTATGTTGCTTTATAATGTATATTATAACAACTTGAATGTTACCGCTGAGTTAATTTTAAAATAAATGAAAAGAATCTATTTTGCAACAAATAAATCTTCTTTTATATTACGAAAAAAATAACTCAATGAAATAACGATGAAAGATTTATATTTATACCCGGCTCCAATATAAAATGATTAATTTTGAATAAAGTATGTTTCCTCATATTGAATTTTTTATTGTTTTTAATCGAAAAAAATTATTTCATCAAAGTCGGCTGACGTTTTATACTTAGTGTGTGATTTTACATTCTGAACAACTTTTCTCTTTATTTTTTTTCATTTAGAAAAATAAAGGTGTACTTATTTCTTAAATATTTGTTTACAAATCACCCTGTATATCTAAAATTATATTCTCATACAGCTAATTATATATGTAACTATATTATGCTACGAGAATAACTTTAGGTATGCAGGAGGATTTTGAAACAAATATTTAAGAAATAATAAGTTCACGCCTTTATTTTTCAAAATGAAAAAAAAAATGAGAAAAGTTTTTCAGAATGTAAAATCACACACAAGGTATAAAATGTCAGCCGACTTTAATGAAATAATTTTTTTCGATAAAAAAACAATAAAAAATTCAATGAGGAAACATAATTTATTCAAAAATTCATCATTTTTTGGAGCCGGATATAAAATATTAATCTTTAATCAGTGATTTTTAAGTTTCAATTGAGCTATTTTTTCGTAATATAAAAGTAGATTTATTTGTTGCAATATAGATTCTTTTTATTTATTTTAAAAGTAAGTGGGCGGTAACATTCAAGTTGTTATAATATATATTTTTTGTACACAATATGATCATATCTATATCACAAATGAGTGGTACTGATGTGGCTGAAAAGTGGAAAATAAGTAAGTCACTTTTGACGACGTGGCTGAGTGCGGCCGTTTAGCGTCACTGTGACGGCATTTCCACGTGGTTGCAAACAAGAATGACGACGTCACTGTTGCAAAAATCACATCATTATGATGTTAAAATGATGTGGTTTGGTTTGCTGGGGATGTGCCCAAAGTGCTGTCATTCAATCCGAAAGTCTGCCTCAAAGTTGAGTTTACACTGTTAAAACCCAGCTATTTAAAATCAGATTTGTCTAATCTGCCAGAGATGGTGATTTGGGGACTATTGGAGTATTTCAACATAAGAGTATGCAGCATATAACTGCCGAAAAAAAGGGGAATGAAAATGCAACTAGGAGTGAATGACTTCACGCAGCGTCTATATTCTTGATTAATTTCTAATTAAGCCTCTAGAGATCTTAGAATATCCTGGTTTTTTGAATTTCGCTCTAAAATTAAGAGATTTTTTTGCAAAATGTAATAAAAAAATATGCTAAATAAGTCCATTAAATAATCACACCAAATTTTAAGTGGAAATGTTTATAACAACGCCAAAAAAACAATAACAAAGTCGAAAATTGAACCGTTGACTGTTTAAGTGCATCAAGTCATAGAACAATTTGTTTTAGAATGTAGATTTTTCTCCTACTCTTCAGTGGTGTTAACACAATTTTTTTAAACTATTTAAAATCATTTTAAATTTTTTATAAAGATTTTTTTTCTCAGAATTAAACAATTAAAAATTATTAGAATGCTTCAAAAGATCACAAAAAAAGAAACAATTTTAAAAAATGGGGTTTTCGACGCCAATTGGGAGCCGTGAAGTGTGAAAAAATTGCATTTGTTAAATAATTGCCAAAAAATTGTTTTAAATAATTTTAAAATACCTAAATATCTACAATAAGTGTTAAGAAGCATTTCTCGTTGTGGGGCACCCTGTATAGTGTAGTAAATCTGGTTATATAGCTTGTATCCCTTTACTAAATTATGAAGAATACTAGATGCAAACTATTTTGATCAATTTGTTAAGTTATTAAACAATTTGTGATAGTTTAAATAATAATGTATATATTTTAACAAAACTTTACGAAAACACGCTTCCAATGGAATGGAAAATTTGAGGTCGATCCGATGAGTTTCAGAAGTATACTGCTTTAAACATGAACCGAAGTGCTCAAAGTGCGTCATTCAATCCGAAAGTCTGCCTCAAAGTTGAGTTTACACTGTTAAAACCCAGCTATTTAAAATCAGAGTTGTCTAATCTGCCAGATATGGTGATTTGGGGACTATTGGAGTATTTCAACATAAGAGTATGCAGCATATAACTGCCGAAAAAAGGGGAATGAAAATGCAACTAGGAGTGAATGACTTCACGCAGCGTCTATATTCTTGATTAATTTTAAAGCCTCTAGAGATCTTAGAATATCCTGGTTTTTTGAATTTCGCTCTAAAATTAAGAGATTTTTTTGCAAAATGTAATAAAAAAATATGCTAAATAAGTCCATTAAATAATCACACCAAATTTTAAGTGGAAATGTTTATAACAACGCCAAAAAAACAATAACAAAGTCGAAAATTGAACCGTTGACTGTTTAAGTGCATCAAGTCATAGAACAATTTGTTTTAGAATGTAGATTTTTCTCCTACTCTTCAGTGGTGTTAACACAATTTTTTTAAACTATTTAAAATCATTTTAAATTTTTTATAAAGATTTTTTTTCTCAGAATTAAACAATTAAAAATTATTAGAATGCTTCAAAAGATCACAAAAAAAGAAACAATTTTAAAAAATGGGGTTTTCGACGCCAATTGGGAGCCGTAAAGTGTGAAAAAATTGCATTTGTTAAATAATTGCCAAAAAATTGTTTTAAATAATTTTAAAATACCTAAATATCTACAATAAGTGTTAAGAAGCATTTCTCGTTGTGGGGCAGTGGCGGCTGGTGAAATTTCAATATTTTTTTTCTCGTCTGTGGCGCATGGGACCCATACGAAACTTGGGAAATAACATCTAGAGAAGCACTTCTCTAATGACCCCTAAAAAATTTTGAAAAAGCAGTTTGCGAAAAAATTTTTGAAAATTCGCTAGCCTCCCCTGGGTCTAGGGACCCCTGTTTACTTTTATTTTTTTTTGTCATATGCATTTGACTTTTCATAAAAATGCATCGACAGATTTTGGAGTTTGTGAAAATATTTTCATTACTAACTGAGATACAACGAATTGAAATATTGTAATTTGTTAAATTGTAAATTACAAAATTTCAGTTCATTGTATTTCAGTTAGTAATGAAAATATTTTCACAAACTCTAAAATCTGTCGATACATTTTTATGAAAAGTCAAATGCATATGACAAAAAAAAATAAAAGTAAACAGGGGTCCCTAGACCCAGGGGAGGCTAGCAAATTTTTAAAAATTTTTTCGCAAACTGCTTTTTCAAAATTTTTTAGGGGTCATTACAGAAGTGCTTCTCTAGATGTTATTTCCCAAATTTCGTATGGGTCCCATGCGCCACAGACGAGAAAAAAAATATTGAAATTTCACCAGCCGCCGCTGTTGTGGGGCACCCTGTATAGTGTAGTAAATCTGGTTATATAGCTTGTATCCCTTTACTAAATTATGAAGAATACTAGATGCAAACTATTTTGATCAATTTGTTAAGTTATTAAACAATTTGTGATAGTTTAAATAATAATGTATATATTTTAACAAAACTTTACGAAAACACGCTTCCAATGGAATGGAAAATTTGAGGTCGATCCGATGAGTTTCAGAAGTATACTGCTTTAAACATGAACCGAAGTGCTCAAAGTGCGTCATTCAATCCGAAAGTCTGCCTCAAAGTTGAGTTTACACTGTTAAAACCCAGCTATTTAAAATCAGAGTTGTCTAATCTGCCAGATATGGTGATTTGGGGACTATTGGAGTATTTCAACATAAGAGTATGCAGCATATAACTGCCGAAAAAAGGGGAATGAAAATGCAACTAGGAGTGAATGACTTCACGCAGCGTCTATATTCTTGATTAATTTTAAAGCCTCTAGAGATCTTAGAATATCCTGGTTTTTTGAATTTCGCTCTAAAATTAAGAGATTTTTTTGCAAAATGTAATAAAAAAATATGCTAAATAAGTCCATTAAATAATCACACCAAATTTCAAGTGGAAATGTTTATAACAACGCCAAAAAAACAATAACAAAGTCGAAAATTGAACCGTTGACTGTTTAAGTGCATCAAGTCATAGAACAATTTGTTTTAGAATGTAGATTTTTCTCCTACTCTTCAGTGGTGTTAACACAATTTTTTTAAACTATTAAAAATCATTTTAAATTTTTTATAAAGAATTTTTTTCTCAGAATTAAACAATTAAAAATTATTAGTGCTTCAAAAGATCACAAAAAAAGAAACAATTTTAAAAAACGGGGTTTTCTACGCCAATTGGGAGACGTGAAGCATGAAAAAAATGCATTTGTTAAGTAATTGCCAAAAAATTGTTTTAAATAATTTTAAAATACCTACTTATTTATGCAACAAGTGTGTAAAGCAGTACTTTTTTCATGCATAAATTGTAGACGAGTGCATCAATCTTATGAGAATCTCATGATAAAAGTAGTTTCTTTAACAGCCATATAAACAAATTGTTAATTAACGCCACTGAAAAGTAAACAATCAACGATTCAATTTTCGAACTTGTTACTGTTTCTTAAGCTTTTTTTGTATATATATTAAATTATATTATACTTATTACATTCACCGAGAGCCATTTGATATAAGAAAATGTGCGGGGTCCTTTACCAAGATGATTTAATTCTACCAGAAGCATATTTTTAATAATGACAAATCTTAATTGTCTTAATTTCTTGCAAAAAAATTAACCATAAAGGTTCAGACAATTCCAGTTTTCTTCGTAGTTTTATAATGATCAAATTAATTTTTTTTATGGCGATACAAGCAATATCATTAATCACAAGCCAACAAAAAAAAAAAAGGACTGCGCTTTTGATCAGAACCATCTAATCCTGTTTTTTAACATGTTGAAACCGATTCTGATATTAAAAAAAAATTTATCAGTTTTTGTTTACCACCCCTTTTATCCCCTAAAAAGGGGCAATGGTTTTGTCCTAAGGTTCTGATCTAATTTTTCTGAAATATTTTGACGTGCTGAAGCCAATTTTGGACAAAAGAAAAATTGCAGGAAAATACTAGCCTACTTTACACATACAAAACCTTGAAATATATGTACAATACAATAACGATCACAAAGTAGATGCTATAAGATGTCGGTAAACAATAACCATACCTATGCATAGTACTTCGCAAAAGCTTTTGGTCACTCTTAAGATCTGGGTTTCCTTGAATTACAACTTCTTACGCTGGATTCAGTTGAACTTAATAATGTGGGGACAGCACCAACATACAGCTTTTGGGTAACAAAATCCATGTAATGATATAATTGTCTGTCGAGAATAACGATTGCCCATGAAATAATTCTAACCTATAAAAAGATTACGTTTCATTTAAATAAATATCTTTATAAAAACGGTACAACACAAACTTACTTTTGGGTCATTCACTGGAAAATGGTGCACCTCCAAAGGTATATACACCAAATTCGCAAACAAGAGGGCATGTTTATGTTTGCACCTAACCTATACACTAATAAAACGTCCAAATAAAATAACATTTAAAAAAGTCACAACGCTTTATGGTTCACAGTTCTGCATCAAAGTTATTAAAAGACATCATCCACAATTTTTCACAAAAATGATCAAAAAACACAAACGTTAGATTTTACATCATTTTACACTGGCGTGCTGCGTGAGCGTGTGACGCGTTCCATGATTTCGATGTCGTAAAATGAAGTAGGTAAACATTTTTAAGTAAAATTATGTAGCCAATATGTAAACTTGTGTATAAGTAATTAAGTTAATATGTTGACTTAAATATGATTATTTTACGTATATGCTATGTAAAATTATGTAAAATATTTTATACAAAGATGTTCTATTAATCTTACCTCTCAGAGAGGTAAAGTTATATTAATGTTTACTGGGTGACGACCTACAGGAGGAGCGCAATCGCACTGCAAAATACGTCAGAGCCGGTCTTATTGTTACTGCAACTGTTTAAAATCCGGGACTTTGCCCCGATTCTTGCAACACAGTATCATACAAGATTGCACCATATTGTCTCAATTAACTTTGTTTATAACAGTCACGAAATATTACACAAAATAATCAGTTTATAACAACTTTACACAAACGACAGAATAAAAGGATGGTGACACAGACTCTGGAAATTGCATCTAATCCAAGACTTATACGCTACAGAATCTATGGAAAAGAAATAAAACACAGAATTATAAGATTAAACGAACTTACCTTAAGTGAAGTTCGATCTTAATTATATGAACGCCTTGCTCGAAATGATCACAATTGTAGTTCTACTATCGTCCACTGTGTGGCGCCACGAATAACAAAGCTAAAATGTATTTGTCCCTCCCTGTATTACCTTTCTCACTCATCTTCAGCAGTCAGTTTCTTTAGAGCAAGATAGGTTCATTCCTTTGCACTACAAGTGTAGCGCTTAGCTGCACTGGTGTAAGATTGTCTCTCTTTAACTTATGATATCCGCATTGATGCCATCACTGTCACTCAAAATTAGTGTCACACTTCCCGTGCAAAGGAACGGACCTAATATGATCTCAAATCACCCAACACATTTACATTAGTGATGAGCGATATCGCGATTTTTCAATCACTCCGTGATCAGTGACTGCTATTTTTGAATCACGGTGATTTTAAACAGTGACTGCGATCGCGGTTTAGCGCAAAAATCTGTAAACTGTTATAAGTTTGCCGTGACCTGCTTACATTACATATTGAGTATGTGTTCTGTGATTACATATCTGCACTGCGTTTTAATCAGTGACGACTACGATCGCGGTTTAGACTGAAAGTGGACGCAATCTGCGAGCTTGATATACGTTTGCCGTGATTTATATATTGCTGCTCTGCATAAATATAGGAAACGAAAATACACGTGAATTTTACATTTATAGCAACAACTTGTATAATACAAAATAAATAAATAAATATATAAATACTAAACATAAAATAAATAATAATTTTAAGCTTATGAGTCAAAAGTATTAGAACTTAGAACAGGATTCATAATTCAACGTATTTTGTTTTTTGTCGTTTAATTGGCTTCTTCTGTCATTAAGTACTTATCCAGCATTAGAAAATAATCGTTCGCATGGCACGGATGTTCCTAGCGCACACAGTTTTTCTTTTGCTACCATTGAAAATTTTAAATAATTATACCTATGCCTCTACCACCATTCTAAAGGATCGGCAATGCGTGGAATTATTTCATCCTCGAATAATTGCACGAGAGGTCACCGGTCAGGTTGGCTCACTTATTCACACGTTATGTATCAGCCAAGACGCACTACTGACTTTTCCGAGTAGTGACGTCTTAAGGAAGTGACCCAACCTGGTTTGTGTATATCCATACCCAGCTTGAAATTGAGATGAATGATCATATCTACGAAATGTTACGATTACGTCCGATCCATAATCACCATTTCGTAGTTGCTATTTTTATCATGCCAGTGTACAGAAGAGTATACAGTGTCAGAAAATTTTTCATTTGGGTCGGCAATGAGAGCAAGCGAGAGCGAAGCAACTAGGCTATTCTTTTTTATCGTATAACACATCCTTCTGATGCCACCTGCTTTCCCCACCACATGTGCGTGGGCAACTCTGCTTGCGGAATTTCAATTTGTTTCCGTCTTCCACTTGCAATGTAAAGAATTATTTGACTCGTTTTGAAAGTAAAACGGGTTAAATAATTTCAGTTATTAAAGCACGTAATAATATTACCTATACTGAACAGAGCCAACTACATCCTTCCTTTGAATAAATGGTACTGAAATTTTTAATAGCAATAATGATGTATGTACGTGTTTTCTTGATAGCGCGTCATTATTTGCTCCCTCTACTAGAGCACTGGTACACGCCTTTATTGTAGGCGGGTCTGTCAGGCCGTTGAAACTATGCGTGCCACCCAAATCCAACATTTTCCGAATGTGTATATCATGCGCTATTAAAATCACTAATCGCCGTGACTTTGTTTCCTTCGTCACTGTTGCTATCGGTGATTTTCTATTCACGGTGATTTAATCACCGGCAGTAAAATATCGCCCATCACTAATTTACATTGGGCCGCTGTCGGGGGAATAATCCCTTGCCGGAAAACGAAACGTTGGTACGATGCTGGCTTCCAATGCATCTCCAGAATCAAAATGCGCCGGCGGCCACTATTTTTACGACTTAAACGGACCGACGTTAAATTCCGACTTAAACCCATCAAACTTAATGGTCCCCTTCCGGCAAGATGCAGTTGTTATGTACTTTTCGAAGAAGTAACGATTGACTACCAATGCTGGACTTACGTACTACCACATAATGTTTAAATAAGGTTCGCCTACAGTGAAATGTCGTTGGTCACACAAATGATGTACATTGGCATTACATCGGTCTATGCTTAAATAACTGAATCGTCCAGATTACTTTTGAAAGTCAGACCTGCATTGCACCATGGACCACCTAGGAAGCTCCTATAGCAGTTTATCCCTGGAGCAGGGGACATGGTTGCTTAAACAATGTTTCGACAGAATTACAAATGCCATCTTTAGGTTCTCACTGATATATCAGTGAGAACCTAAAGATGGCATATGTAAAAACGTTGTTTAAGCAACCATGTCCCCTGCTCCAGGGGTAAACAGCCATATAGGAGCTTCCTAGGTAGTGCATGGTGCAATGCAGGTTTGACTTTCAAAAGTAATCTGGACGATTCAGTTATTTAAGTATAGACCGATGTAATGCCAATGTACATCAATTGCGTAACCAAAGACATTTAGCTGTTTACTCTACTGAGGTTTCTCTTTATTTGAACTGACTTAGTTCAGAAATTCTCAGTTCATGTAACGATGGTCCGTAGTAAGCAGCTACCAGAGAGAACCTAAAGATGACCGATGATTCTGTCCAAATGTTGTTCAAGCAACCATGGCTCCTCTAGAAGCCTATTAGAGTCGAGAGACTAGATCTTCCATAGACAGAGACACACACACACACGTATGTATATTTATACATAACACAAATCTAAAGTTAGAAATTAACTAATATTTAAAATGAAATGCCTCGTATATTTTCAAATATTTCGGAAGATTAAAATCGGAACAAAAATAAGGTAGTAGATATGCTTCTAGAGGGCAGAATATTTACTAGTGAAATATTTTGTCGAACTCCTCTATATGTTTCCTTAAATATATAAGGAATAAGAAACCAGACTGCAACCAACAGCTATTCTCCGGACTAATGCCCCGCCGAGCGCTGAATTACGAGTTACAAGCCTGGCCGCGTTAAGTACAATAACTATGTATTGCCACAAAACGCTAAGTTTCGATTGTAATAGACACCAGCCGAAAGACTTATTCCCATTCAAAGGAGCTCTCGTGCCAGCCACCCCATACCACTTGCAGACTGCAGTTTCGAGCTATTGGCTCTCGTCAGTGCAAGGTAGGTCTGAGACGGCTGTAACGAGGCATTTGTTCACTCTTGGTACATGACGAGATTTATAAAACCACGACATGCAACAAAAATGACAGGCTCCATCTAGCGGCTGATATCCATTACAATCGAAACAGCAGTAGCCCTGACATGGGCACAGTTAGTAGATATGCTTCTAGAGGGCAGAATATTTACTAGTGAAATATTTTGTCGAACTCCCTCTATATGTTTCCTTAAATATATAAGGAATAAGAAACCAGACTGCAACCAACAGCTATTCTCCGGACTAATGCCCCGCCGAGCGCTGAATTACGAGTTACAAGCCTGGCCGCGTTAAGTACAATAACTATGTATTGCCACAAAACGCTAAGTTTCGATTGTAATAGACACCAGCCGAAAGACTTATTCCCATTCAAAGGAGCTCTCGTGCCAGCCACCCCATACCACTTGCAGACTGCAGTTTCGAGCTATTGGCTCTCGTCAGTGCAAGGTAGGTCTGAGACGGCTGTAACGAGGCATTTGTTCACTCTTGGTACATGACGAGATTTATAAAACCACGACATGCAACAAAAATGACAGGCTCCATCTAGCGGCTGATATCCATTACAATCGAAACAGCAGTAGCCCTGACATGGGCACAGTTAGTAGATATGCTTCTAGAGGGCAGAATATTTACTAGTGAAATATTTTGTCGAACTCCTCTATATGTTTCCTTAAATATATAAGGAATAAGAAACCAGACTGCAACCAACAGCTATTCTCCGGACTAATGCCCCGCCGAGCGCTGAATTACGAGTTACAAGCCTGGCCGCGTTAAGTACAATAACTATGTATTGCCACAAAACGCTAAGTTTCGATTGTAATAGACACCAGCCGAAAGACTTATTCCCATTCAAAGGAGCTCTCGTGCCAGCCACCCCATACCACTTGCAGACTGCAGTTTCGAGCTATTGGCTCTCGTCAGTGCAAGGTAGGTCTGAGACGGCTGTAACGAGGCATTTGTTCACTCTTGGTACATAACGAGATTTATAAAACCACGACATGCAACAAAAAGCTCGAAACTGCAGTCTGCAAGTGGTATGGGGTGGCTGGCACGAGAGCTCCTTTGAATGGGAATAAGTCTTTCGGCTGGTGTCTATTACAATCGAAACTTAGCGTTTTGTGGCAATACATAGTTATTGTACTTAACGCGGCCAGGCTTGTAACTCGTAATTCAGCGCTCGGCGGGGCATTAGTCCGGAGAATAGCTGTTGGTTGCAGTCTGGTTTCTTATTCCTTATATATTTAAGGAAACATATAGAGGAGTTCGACAAAATATTTCACTAGTAAATATTCTGCCCTCTAGAAGCATATCTACTAACTGTGCCCATGTCAGGGCTACTGCTGTTTCGATTGTAATGGATATCAGCCGCTAGATGGAGCCTGTCATTTTTGTTGCATGTCGTGGTTTTATAAATCTCGTCATGTACCAAGAGTGAACAAATGCCTCGTTACAGCCGTCTCAGACCTACCTTGCACTGACGAGAGCCAATAGCTCGAAACTGCAGTCTGCAAGTGGTATGGGGTGGCTGGCACGAGAGCTCCTTTGAATGGGAATAAGTCTTTCGGCTGGTGTCTATTACAATCGAAACTTAGCGTTTTGTGGCAATACATAGTTATTGTACTTAACGCGGCCAGGCTTGTAACTCGTAATTTAGCGCTCGGCGGGGCATTAGTCCGGAGAATAGCTGTTGGTTGCAGTCTGGTTTCTTATTCCTTATATATTTAAGGAAACATATAGAGGAGTTCGACAAAATATTTCACTAGTAAATATTCTGCCCTCTAGAAGCATATCTACTAACTGTGCCCATGTCAGGGCTACTGCTGTTTCGATTGTAATGGATATCAGCCGCTAGATGGAGCCTGTCATTTTTGTTGCATGTCGTGGTTTTATAAATCTCGTCATGTACCAAGAGTGAACAAATGCCTCGTTACAGCCGTCTCAGACCTACCTTGCACTGACGAGAGCCAATAGCTCGAAACTGCAGTCTGCAAGTGGTATGGGGTGGCTGGCACGAGAGCTCCTTTGAATGGGAATAAGTCTTTCGGCTGGTGTCTATTACAATCGAAACTTAGCGTTTTGTGGCAATACATAGTTATTGTACTTAACGCGGCCAGGCTTGTAACTCGTAATTCAGCGCTCGGCGGGGCATTAGCACAGAAGACTAAACAATCAGAATGGAATCTTTCAGGGAGGGGGAAGGTTCGCGCATTTCTAAGCGCGCATCGAATCCTCATATGTTCCTGGAATAGAATACAGCGATGCCACATTTGGTAGATTGAGAACAACAAATAATCTGGTACTCAATACAGAGTTGCCAGATGTACAAAGAAATCTGATTTGTACAATAATTTAGTATTTACATACTTTGTAATTTGAAAATAGATTAAAAAAATCAACAAAATGACAAGTTTAGCATTATGTCAAACCAAGACAACTTTTAGGCAATTCAGAAAGAGTGATTTTGCAAATTTGATTAAAGTTGAAGATTTGTGCAAAATTAAATTATAAACTCCTAATTGCGACCCTGACTACAACATTACAAAATACGCCCCTGATATCTATTCCAACATCTGGAGTTAAATTGTACAAAGGATATGCCGCAAGTTTCCATTCTGATTGTTTAGTCTTCTGTGGCATTAGTCCGGAGAATAGCTGTTGGTTGCAGTCTGGTTTCTTATTCCTTATATATTTAAGGAAACATATAGAGGAGTTCGACAAAATATTTCACTAGTAAAAAAAAAATAAGGTGTTCATTTTGACACAATGAAAATTATATTTCTAAATTTATAAAACTGTCATAATGTTTCTATTGTTCGGATTATTATACTCTTTTTGTTCAGTATTTAAAACAATTTTTTTTGGAAATATCTGAAAACATACAGGGTGACCCATGCAAAAGAAATATGCTACATTTAAATTTTTTGTTTTCAACATTATAATCTGCAAACCAATCTACAATACTTGTGAATCAACCAATGCAACTAAAAATAACAAGTTAATAATAGTGCACATACAGAGGACGACATTAAAACCTTATTTTAAAAATTTTATTTTTCATCATAGCAATGTTTTCGAGACATGGAAGTTATAGGACTATACAATTTTTGACCAGTAAATACAAAGAAAGCATTTGTCATCCGTGGTCAAATGGTTCGTTTTTTGTCATTTATTTCCACGATTAAATTTTTTTTAATTTATTTACTGTTCATAAATTGAATAGGCCTGTAACTTCGAAACGAATAAAAATCTCACTACCACTTTTGTTTTTTAATCTTACAATTAAGTCTATGCTCCCAAAATTTGAACATAACGATATGAGACACCTGCAACTTAATTAGGCCATAAGTAACGACCCATTACCTTCAAGATAGAATTTTTCTGTTTAAAATTTTTTTGCTAGTTTAAAAATTAAGTTACCACCATATGCATATTTATATTCAAAACTTCTTTTACATATTACCCATGTACGTTAATAACCACATACATCACATAACACATACTGCTTGATTAGAATTGTCAACTGACATATTTGGGAACGTCTAAATGAAATTTTGATTAAATAAATATAACGTGGTTTTTAAATTTGCCCCTTCTAAAAAAATGAAAACCAGTACATTCCTATGAAGTCTTGACACATTATTTCTTAAGAACTGAGTCCATTAGTCCAAATTACTAAGACAAAATTAAAATTTATTCAATACGTTAACATTCAAAATCATCAAAACGCAGTTCTCTGAACATAATAAAATACATTTCATATTCCTTCTCCTGGTCTTATTTCTGTTCTCCTTTGCTTTTAATTATCTTCTTCCTCTTCTCGATTAGCAAAAGATCGTACCAAACCTATTATGGTAGTTCCTATTTCCCATTGGATTTCCTCGTATTACAGCTGAAACAAGTTTTCTTATATAATATTTCCAGATTTATTTATTTTTTGACCTGATAGAAAACAAACCACATTTTTATTCTCCAGGACTTAAATCCTTAAAATTTAAAAAACGTGAACATGTTCATTTAAACCTAATAGGTAGTCTATATTACAGGTTCAAAGCAGTACGATTCAGAATATTTGTTTTAATGTTATGCAACAAAATTTCAGACAATTAGGAATTGTTTAATATGCATATTGTGATTTTAATATATTTTGTACCTTATACATACATTCGTACTGTCCGTGTTGTACCTTCTTATAATATTTACAATTTATATGACCTATACTTATATGTTACCCACAGTTACTACTTTTATATTAGTTTTGACTTACCAAATATGCATGTAATGTATCACATAATGGGTAATAAAGAATTTAATTTAATATACAATACACAAGTGTAGATCCGGCCATTGTAAAAACCGAAATAAAAAAAAAACACCTCGAAAACAACACTTGGAGGGTCTAAATTAAAGTACCTACTTGTATATTCGTGCATATTATACCCTCATTTTGGAATTTTGGTAACCAACATCTCAAAAAAATATAGGGTAATGGTCATTAATTTTCAATGGCATGATAAAAGAGTAATGTTTGAAAATTTTTCACGTGTGTTTTGTAAACATAATAAAAATTGTTAATCAAATGTGGGAAAGCTACAGCAAGTAATTCTAATGTTATGTAATATATATACTCACTTGTCCATAATAAAAATAGATGTTTGTTGACTTCAGTTTTCTTTTTAATTTGAAAAACTATCTCATCTGTCTGCTGAAAATTCCAACAAATCAATCACCACTATCAACGTATAGATATATCCTGCCAAACCTAGAAAAACAGTATAATCAACACCATCTGTAGGATAGATATTCCCGATGGATATTATTTGGCTTCGACATATACTGAACACAATTTGAAAACTGACTAGGTACCGCACATGATAGAAAGAAAATTAACTAAAAAGAAGTTAAGTATTAAATATAGCAAACCTTCTATCAAACGGGGGTGACGTAATGGAGCCGCGAGTCTTTTCCCTTCCTGTGTACACACGCTTGTCTCAATTTCAATTTTATCCTGCCGAAAGTGTAATTGACAGACCTTAAAATAAAAATAAATAGAAAATCATACCTAATTTCGTTTTGAAAATAAAATATAAAATTAAAATACTTATTATTAAATTAATCGAAAAATTGTAAACATAACCTTCAAGCAAATCATGGCACAATTATAATTTATCCATAAACTGAACATAACATATATTTTATAAAGCCATCAATTACTTACCTCTTCATGATAATAAAGACTATTCAATAAATAAACAAGTAAACCAATAACCAATAACGCCTTGTCCACGAACTTTGTCGTTGTATTAGAGATGAGTTGCTATTTAACAACCTGTTATTTTATAACTGTTATTTGTAAAAAGCATTAACAGACTGTTATTCCTGTTCGAAGATAACAGGTGAGAAAATAACAGATAAGCAGCTGCGGCAGCAGCATGATGTATAAAATAACGTCTCTGAAATAACGTTTGCAAACTAGAGATGGTACGAAAGAACCGAACCTGTTCTTTCGAAACAGGTCCGAGCTAACAGTTCCGCGGAACAGTTCTCAGATTTAGAAAATACTAGTTCCGACTCCGCTGGACTGCCATGCGTTTGAGCGGAGCACTGAGCACATGATACTAGTTCCGACTAGTGATGGGCGATATATCACGAACTGTGATTTAATCACTGATATTAAGAAATCACAGGTAACGACTGTTAGTAAAGTTAGCAGAAAAGCGTGACGTGATCACGACTTTCCGTATTTCGTTCCCCGTCTAACGAAGACGATATTTCACGATATTTACTTTGAGTCGATTATTGTTTGCGGTCGTATGTATTAACACGTAAAGCAAGCGATCCCGTGCCTTATTAGCGTTATTTCACATTATTTAGATATTAGAGAGCTATTGGAAATTATAAATACTGCCACGCAGTATTAAGGGGCTACCTTATTTTATTAGTGCATTACCTTTATTTCATCAGCGAAATGTTAGTTATTGGAACACACCTTCGTTTTTCGTGTCGTTATTTCTGTGCAATTCTGACGCTTGCGCACTACTTTCTCTAACTTAAAAATAATAAATAATTTTTTTATATAGTCTTTTCTATCCTTTGTGTTCTCTGATGGTGCTTTTGTGTATTGCTTTGTTTAAATTCAATATGGAACAAATTCTGGAAGCTCTTATCCTAGGAGGGGCAAATGAGGATATCGAGTATGCAATTTTGGACATGTTTTAACCAACGTGTCTATTAATAATATTATTGTTGTTTAGTTATTCTAATTAATTTTTTTTCAGTGATAATAAATAATCTTGCTGAATAGTTTCTTTATCCCTGTAATCCATAAGTAAATTTTAACCTTGTATTTTTTTTATTAATTTTGGGGAAGAATCGAATCAGATATAGGTACTTAGGTATGATATATTATTTATTATTGAAATAAAAACACTTTGTAAAAAACACCGGCAGTCGGCACAACATAAACACTGACGAAAAAATAAGGTTATAGTAATTCAAACCAGTAAACAAACAAAAATGTGTGAGCGATAGAACGTCAAAGTTGCTAAATGTCAAAATACGGCAAACTTAACGCACTGCAGTATCCCTTCACTAATAAGGACAAGCACTATCCTTAATAAGAGATCCCTTATTTGCGGATCAAACTGCGCAGGCGTAGATGCCAAAATAACGCTGACTTTAATACTGCTTGCCCTTATTACGCGTCCAATAACTCCCTATTTATATAAATATCTTTCTTTTATTGACTGGCGATGCGATGTGGCGATTCGAGGCAGGGTCGTGACGGAACATTTTTGTTATAACACCAGAAGTATAACTACTAAAACCATGCGTAAAAATATTTTATATGATTAAATATACTAGCAATTTTATTTAAAATATTGAGCATTTACGTTTCGGCATGAAATATGAATGAAAATGTGGAATATTCGACAATAAGCAAATGAAAACATTTTAAAAAAACATCCTTATAGGTATATTATAAAACAACAAAAATAACATTAAAAAATAAATATACCATTTTAAATTAACAAAAATTCTTATAAAATAAACATAAATATAAACAAGAAATTTATTGATGCTTCCGAAATGTTAATGTTTGTACTATGTCGTGAGCAAAAAAAAATAGGACAACTATTTTTCTAATGTAAATCTGTCTCTATTTGCACAAAAATTAAAGTTAGATGTACACAACTAGATTTTAGCAAAAATGCGTTAAGACCTGTCTCATTTTTTTTTGTGCACGACAGTACAACTTTACAAAAATATCCTATTATCAAGTTCCATTCAAAACCTAGTATGCTTTTGCTTTATTACCAATCCAATAATCAGATAGGTTATTTGGATAAACAAATCATAATATATTATACATATTATGCATATCTGCGGCAGCACAGATTATCAAAAGTAGCTAATTCACCATTCACCGTCTGTCGGCGCTTATTTAGGGATAGGGAACAATTAACAATTTCTCTCGTACGTCGTTATATGAAAGTCGTGATCACATCACGCTTTAAATTCACTGATATAAGAAAATCACAGTAACGATTTACGTTGTGATTGAAAAATCACGATATCGCCCATTACTAGTTCCGACTCCGCTGGACTGTCATGCGTTTGAGCGGAGCACTGAGCCCATGATAACGTTCGGACACGGAGCCGGAGTGGAGTGAGCAGATCAGACTTGCGGACTTTTTGGTATTGGTGGTAAGTGGTAGTATTTGTGTGGGATGTATATAATAATAATAAATTCTGTTTAATTAGTGTTAAGTATTACAAAAATGTAGCTCTAGAATTTTTTAATTCGAGGAGTTTTAGGAATAGTTTGACTTATTTCCATGTAACAATGAAATGAATTGAAGAAATGGTAAAACTTAGAAATGAAATACTCACGGTTCTAAATCGCATTACAAAACAAATTAAAGGTATATTAATTTATGACACCCTCTACTCTTATTCAGAGTTCAAATACTAGTTCATATCGGTTTTGATATACAGGACGTATTTTGTATTGACCACTTTCTTTTCAAGAGCTTGGAGCTCTGGAGATTTCAAAATCGAAACTTTGAATGGAGTATATAATTGACATGTCAGTTTTCAACCTTCAACAACCAATCAGCATTCTTGTTTCAAAAAAATCAGGACTCCAAGCACTTGAAAAGAAAGCGGTGTCATTATGGAGCATATGGAGCTGCGAGTGCGAAAGAACGGGCAATCACTAATGCCGGACTCGGAGCAGGTCGGAATCGGAACAGGTATACTTTTTTACCCGGAACAGTTTCGACCTGTTCCGAGAAAAATCCACTCAGTACCATCTCTATAATGCAAACTGCGTGCTGCGGTATGCGCATGCCAGTACTTCTCAGCGATCTGTTATTTTTAAACTGTTATTTTAAACTGTTATTTCAAAATAGCAGTAGCAGTTTAAACTGTTATTAAAAAATAACTGCTTTTACCCATCACTACGTTGTATTGATGACTCATCCATAGCGACAGTTGCCCGGCAATAAATGCATTGGCCCGGCACTTTGCCGGATTTGCTATGTTTACTGAGATCGTGTTTGATCTTTCCCATACCCACAGAACAAATAATGCGCATTAAATCCCAATAAATATGCGATTAATTCTAGACGTTTGATTTCGATGCCAATCTGCCGTTCAAGTGCCGATTTCAGGCCAACGTTTACCATAAACGTGACTTTTTGCCACCGTTAGAAAAACGTTGTTACTTAATTGGCATTTGATGCCACCGATTCCCCATCATTTCCATCATTAAACCGCATTTCGGCCGATGCTTGTGTGTTTGCTGGGCAAATGATCAAGGGTTTATTTAGAGTAACTAGAGCTGTTAAGTTTGGTCTTTGAAAATTCAGATTCGATTCAATCTAATCTTTACCAAAATAAATAATTTTTTGTATTATTATTTGATCTGCCAAATACATACTACCTACGGAATATTTGGGATTGCATAACAAATTGTAGATATTTTCATGTAAGACGAATAGGTAATTTAAATAACGGAGTTGACAATTCGATCTTGAAAATAAAATCGTTTTATTTTGAATAGCAATCTTAACAACTCTAAGTTCAGTACCGCAAAAGGTAACTCTGAGTGGGCGGGGAGGGTTTGATCATTTCGAGCAAGGCGTTCATATAATTAAGATCGAACTTCACTTAAGGTAAGTTCGTTTACCCTAGTGAAAATGCACCATAGATGCTATATAGATACATATAAAAAAACAAATATGAATTTATATGCTTGTATATGTTCTATATGGAAAAGCCAAAGTGACCGGATAAACGGTATCTGGATTTATATGGATTGTATATGGCTCAATAAACTTATAAGAACATATTTATTCATATTAGAAACCAACATGCAATTTTATATGTATTTTCAAGGATTTATATGTGCCCGAATCATATATAATGTTTGTATCTGGATGAATATGTCTTTATATGTCTATATGGAAAATTCATCAACTTCCATTTAATTTATTGTAGGGGCACTTAATACATAACAAATTGGTAGTCTTGTTAATACTGTTGATATGTTGGTTGTGCTGTTTTTTCGGCCATCGTTGATTGTGTTTGTGTGTGCTAGTACAATATTTTTGTTGTAAAAAGTGTGTTATTGTTATATATTTTCCACAAGTAATATTTTACATAATGAATTTCGCTTATGTTAGTTTTGTGGACGATAAAGTTAGTCCTTTTTTCTTAGGGAAAATGTAGATTTTATCGTCATCATTTAACTCATTGTTATCAAACTCTTCATTGGCATCAGATTCAGGTTGTGTATTTCTGTTACAATCATATAATGAACAATTATTATCATCATAACATTCTTCGTTTTCTGAAGATAATGGAGTTTCTGATAGTTGGGCTGTTGACTGTTGATATGATAAAGGCCCTTCGCAATATAAGCTGCTGAATATTTCTTCCACATCATTTTCATTTTCTTGTCTTACTTGTAATGTGTCTACAATATTTTTTAAGACCAAATAATAAATGTTTATATATTTCCTTGAATACTAACCTGACATTTCTTGGAGTTTTTTTTCCAACACCACTGAGTTTGTCTACTAATATTTTGAGATGTATGTTCCAAGTATTGCTTATAGTACTTCTTATCCATCTTATGTTTATAATTTAAGTGTTTTTTTTTTAATTCTAGAATAAGGTATTGTAAATTAAAAAATCGTGGGAATTTATCTTATTTCTGGTATTTAAAATTGTCTTGGATATTTATATGGAATTAAGAGAATGGATAGTAAATATCCTTTATGGTATTGATGTATATCTATAAGGATGAATAGTAAACTGAATGAACCTGCATGGCATATTCATATATGGAAACCTATATGGTAGAATATGGAAAAGGAACTGATATGAGTTTATATGAAGCAACAGTAAATTTCGAATTTCTAATATGAGTCTATATGAAATTACTGTAAATTTTCAGGATTTTTCATATATGGAAACATATATGGTCTACCAAGGAAACATTTTAAAGATGTACCTATATGTATCACTAGTAAATCTTATGCTCTCAATATGATTTTATAAGGAGTAACAGTAATATTTATTTTATTTACATATTCTTCCATACAGGGAAGCTATATGGTATTACCCACACATTCCAGTTTCAGATACACACAACAACCCATATAAATTCATATATATATATTTTTATATGTTTCTATATGTCAGTTTCACTAGGGTAATCCTATAATTATATTCACGCCTTGCTCTCATGATCACAATTGTAGATGTTCAGAGCGATTTGAGATCTTCGAGAGATTGCATTAAAATCTTTTCCATAAACAAGAATATTAATTTAAAGGTTCCGCTAAACATGTTCTGTATTTCGTTTAATGTGAGCATATTTGAATTTTTTGTTTTTTTTACAATATGCTTGTTGTAACCCTTGCAAATTATTCCGAACATTTGTACTGCCCTGTTGAGCGTTTAAATATTTCATTATAATGCCCTTAAATTTTAAATCCTATCAGTCATACAGCCAGCCTCACAATCACTGGCTATCTTTTTGGTTGACTAACCAGAACCTGATAGTCTAAGATAGGTACGGATCCTGTACTATGAAAGTTATAATTATTAGTAAACACAACTTTGCCAGACATCCTTGCCTTTATAGTAATAAATCATTGGTCAAATCCTAACTATTAATCAACCAACAATTGTAAAACTGGCTGTTAATGTAACAGATTTTTATAATAAAACTATTGGTCAAATCATAACCATTAGTTAAATAACGATTGTGAAACTGGCTGATAAAATCTCAGAACTTGTTTTCATTTGATGACTGTTAGTAAGCTCAATCATAGAAATTGTTTGTGCCTTACGAATCGTTATAAGAGCAAGGATGAGGGTGATTAATTCATATAATATTCAAGGAAAGTATACAAAAATGTATTTAAGTAGTTTACAATTATGGTGGGGTACCATAATATACTACCATATCTTGAAGCAGTAGGCTTAAGGTTTGTACACCTTGAAAATCTCTTAATTTTATTGTTATACTCTAATTATCAAAAAGGCATCAATACTAAGGCAGAGCGAGAGCAATTTACGGAAGGAAACCTTTTCAGAAAAATCTGTTAAGAATGGCAGAATTCAATAAACGAAGTAATTGTATGTGGGATAAGTTGATATTATATACAACGAGATTAAGGTTGAGTGTAAGAGCGCTGCTTTTTCGATGTTCACATCGAATAAGTGCGAACTCTGCCTTTTGCATTCAGGCATAATTATTTCGTATATTGTTATCTTATTGTTTGTATATTTCAGCCTGAAGCAATAAAAACATTTATTATTATTATTATTATATGCAATATTTCCACCATAATTTTAAACAACCACTGTGTTATTTTTCATTGATGTCACTTCTGGATGCCGTCACTATGTGTATTGTCTCCTATGGAAGGCCCTTTAGATTAAAGTTTAGCTCCTATGGGTTAAGGTTTATGTCTAGGCATTGTAAATTTTCACTGCCATTTGAGATATGGCATCATAAATTGGGGAAACAGTGCACACATTAACCGTATATTCATTTGCAAACTATGCCTTGGAATTTTTGCAGGACTTAGGCGTTTGTGAGTACATGGTACATTTGGAAATTTTAACTGTAATTAATTTATATATTTATATATATTTGACACGCCTGCGTTTACAAGAATAAGCATAAGCATTGCTAAACAATTTCTTTTACAATGATTGTAAATATTTTAATTATTTATATGACATGGCATTAAATTTTCTAACATCCTATTTTCAAAGTAAAATAAAAAATGTATATTATATACACCAATAAATATTATTGCTGTTATTACTCAAGATTTGTCCCATAATAGTCCTGCGACCAGGGAAAGCTTACTCACTATTCCTTTGAAGTCTGAATAAAACATCGCAATCTTTTAACTTGTTTACAAAATGTGCTAATGCTAATTAGGTACAAGTCAGACATAAATAATCATTTAATTGAGAATGTTTATGATAAAATCATTTTAAATTTTAGTTTAACTTAAAAACAACAAAAGTTTGCTTATGTTGTTGTTAAGTACTTTTATGTTTATATACTTACATCTGTTATAAATTTTCAAATGATCTACCATATTTATATCTCTGGTCAAAAAATTATTCCACACGTGCACCTATACCGTGCAATTATGATATTATTTTTGTATGACCCATAGGCTTTTAAGTCAAGTATTTAGCCTGTTAAAATTGTTTTACATAAAGCCACCTAGACTCAGTGATGGGGCATATTTTAGTTATTTTCTCTACAATCTATAGTAAATATTTGCCAGTTCTTATATCTTTGAATGACACGTAGTCAATTATGTATCTCAAGGTGCTTCTCTGGGAAACTTCCAACATCATAAAATCAGTATTGTATAAATTTCTAGAAACTTATATTGTTACTTTTCTTAAATTTGCGATAAACTTAAGCATAACATGTAACATTGTTTTACGTTATTAAGCCGTTCCCCATGGGTTACTGACCAACAGAAAAAACAAACAAGTAGCACAAATATGCCATTCAGCTGAAATAACCAAAATTTAGCCACTAAAACGTTTTAACGGCTTTTGTTTAGTTATATTTCGGTCATCTTATTCTAATCGTGGTTTAGCATAAAATTTAGAAACTAAATAGTCATGATGATCTCTTTTTAGCTATATACTGGTCATATATGAGCAAGTAATTAAATAGCAACAATGTTAAGTCCTAATACTGCCATTCTAGCTATAAAAATGGCTAGAATATGTTGACTTGGTTTTTGTTATTTATATAGTGTTGATATCCAAACTATTACTAATAAATTAGCCTAAACATGACTATATTAGTTAGGCTCTATTCTGGCGGTTTTCTTAGCTGTTATTACCGAATAATGACTGAAACAATAATGATAAAATACCCTTATTAAATGACTATTTTAGAAGTAATTTTGTACACATTAAAATCTAAATTGAGGCCAAACGGCAAGATAAAAATATAACCTAAAAACAAGTTCGGATAATGTTGAAAACTTTATACATACTCAAATAAGTTTTATACCAACAAAATAAGAATGAAATGTAAAAGAAAATATAGGCAGAGTTCATATCCCTATTATTGGAAAAGGAATGTCTCCTAAAAGTAAGTTCAAAGAGTAGGTACGTAGCGGCATAACACTTTTTACGGAGTGTTTTCATTGGCGTTTGTGTCTACAAAAGCTTATGCGTTAATAGGTATAATTATCTAGATCATTAAAGTGAAAGTGTCAACTTATCTTCTGCATCACTGCTGACAATCCATTTTCTAGGGCTCTAGCCATCATTAACATTTTACTATTATTCCTTTTTATTGTACATGGTTGCTGGAAGTATTTTGTGTCTGGTTTTGATTGCTGATTCGTCAAAAATGTATGTATGCTTTTGTATTTGACCAATACAGTTAGCTATTTACTAGACTACCTACCCAACGACTTGAAGGAACACTGCACTAAGGCAAATTTGCTCCTCGATGGTTTCATCTACGCAATACATTTTCAGAAACTTTAGTAAAAAATTTTAATTTGGTTGGAGAAAGGAAATGTAAAAACGTTGGAGAAACAAAGGTCAAAATACAAACTGATAACCTGTTCCACACAAACGCAATCAAAACAAACGTAAAAAGAGAGGTTATGTCTTTCTCATAGTCGTATTTTGATGCGAAAACTCGCTAACCACTTTTTGGTAACAGTTTGGCAAATATGACATGTTAAATTTGCCATTTGACGAAAAAAGTTTATTAGATCTTTTACAGTCATATGCTGGCATATTTCTAGCATCATTAGCGAAAACATATGCCAAATGATGACAACTTGCCGCCACGTTTTCTATCAAACAAGAAGAACTCGAACGACGGCCATTACGTTCTTTTTCAATACTTTATTAATTATACCTATAAAATAAAGTTTTGACTTACTAATTCGTTATTTTAATAATTTTTAATAACATTACCATCGATTGTGCTTCTTGAAATTACAAAATGTTTATATGTATTTATTTTAAATTAATTTAATTATACCTAGTATTTAGAGATTTCTGGAGGCCCCTTTGTTTTTATGAGTATTTTATATAAGTTTACAGAAAAAATTCGAGCGTTGATAAAATTTGACCCTGATTGACCCTATATGCAATTATGATGTTCATATAATTTTAAAGATGGACAAAGTATACACGTCCATTTTATCTAACAACACCTGCTTAAAGCCAAAGGATGGCCATAATAGTGTTCTCGTTTTATTTTATGCCTAAAAGTCATGATTTAGTCACGGTAAAGTAGATACATCACCCATTTCGCCATAAGAGCCATTTGATAACTAGTAATAAAGCCAGTGTTGCCAATGAGTAGATTTTAAATACCCGCAAAATCACAAAGAAAATACCCGCATTACCCGCCAACTATATGAAATTACCCACCAAAATACCCACACTGGAAAAATAGATAGGCATTGCAATTTTTTTGGTTGTTTATGGCTTGGTTTGGTGCTAAAAATTTTTACCGGTTTAATAGTGATGCTCGTACGAAGGAATGGGAAGTTAATAAAACAATATAAATACATCATTTAATGAGTATTTTTTAAAATAAATATAAAACGCAACAGAAACTATTAAAAAAAAAATAACAAAACTCTAACAATGTAATAACAAACATATAAATATAATACAAAAATAAATATAATGAGTAATGACACAGCGCCAGCCCGTGAGCTCTATACATAATCAACTCCATGATGGAACATTTTACATTCTTCAACACCTATGTTACCGTCACCTGTCTCTCTCATTCTCATACATTTTCTGGTAAGCGCTCAACATAATAGGTGCATGTTAAATAACGTAAACGTTCCATCATAGGCCTGAATAGCTGTTTTCTTTCGTGCCGAACGAACTGATTGCAATCACTAAACAGCCAATCAAAACGAGGTATTTTTGAAATCCTTTATCTCTATTGGTTGCTTACTGATTGTGTTCACTTTGAACGAGCACTAAAGAAAATACCCAAAGGAGTGAACTCGAACAATAGCGGAAAGGTTCTGTCTCCCTCGCACTTGTTAAATTATGTATTAGGTAACAGAGACAGAGAACCTGCGGATGCGAGCACACTTCAGTATGCCGAGAGTTTCGCATCTCATCAGATGCTACTTTTCGCAACAATTCGGACCTGTTGCGAAGAAAATCCACTCAGCACCTCTAATGCCATCTGGATGGCTCATCTGGTGAGATCCGAAACTCTCGGATGTATAGAGCTCACTGGTGCCAGATCTCAAAATACCCGCAGTTTACCCACATGAAGCCATTACCCTCCAAAATACCCACACATCGCTAAAATCCCCGCAATTCGGGTAAATACCCACCAATTGGTAACACTGAATAAAGCAGCCACAAAAATCAAAAAGAAAGCCAAATGAGTTGCATATGCGCACATGCGTTATGGCCATTTGGCTTCAGTTGCGTGTTCACGACCAAGATATGATTCCCCATTTTCGTCATCAGTACGTCTTCAGAACGTAATAATTCGGTTTTAATAATCGCCACTATAACCAAATAGCCATCCTTTTTAGCTACTGTAACATGATGATGACCAAAATACAACTACTTGTGCTACTTGGGCTGATGTTCCGTGGCATAAATGAAGTAGAGATGTAATAGTTTGATGCAAATAAAATAAATGGAGAAATTCTTTCCATATTAAATCAGCAGAAAGTTTTGGGTGTAATATTTGATAACCGCCCTTAAAATTCAATTCACAAGTAAACAAGGTAATTCAAAAAATCTACATGAATTTAAAACCTTTACATTACACAGACATATATTAAATTTCAATACGTCTAAAAATCTCTGTGAAGTGTTGGTGTTAAGTAACACACTTAAATTATTGTAGTTTCATATACCTATGAACTCTTTTTGAACACAACAAACTGAAGCAGATTACAGAAATTCATGTTGTAGACTTATATATGGGCTCCGTAAACATGACAAGCCAAGATCTGCCAGAATAAATATTACATTGATTAAATGTAAATAATAGGACAAAATTACACCTCTTATCCTTTGCTTATTCCATGAGATAATGTTCAATATACCAGATTTAGAACATCCTTATTTAAAATCGTTCTCTTAAAATGCAATAAAAACATAATTCTCTACCTACTTCTCCAAATCCTGTAATCCTTACCATTTAAGTGTAAGCTAAAAGGCACTATTACTGAGCATCAATTTTGATACTATTTAAGTATAGGAGAGAAATAATAATGGGATACTTTGTTTTTTTTTTTTGTCTTTCCAAGGTTTTTCTCTTTGCGTGCCCGTAAAATTTAATTGTAATAACTTAAGTGCTTCATAGAGTTAAGTGTAAGAGTAATCCTTTGGGGTCTAAACTTCACTCTGTATATTTATTTATTTATTTTTTTTTTTTAATAAAGATGTTTTATTATTACCCTTATTAAGAGTTTGTTAAAGTCTAAGAGAGTATTACAGAGACCAAGGAATTCCTGTATATTCATACGAGGCATTTTTAAATTCAAATCTTTCTGATAAATTGCCCCCAAATCACCAACCATTCAAGGGTGTGTTCTGCAGTAACTCCCCTGACAAATTTGTCGAGGCTACCACTAACCACATGTTGTCTGAACAGAGACTGCTCATGGTATATATCTGATCTGCCAACAACCTCTAACTGCATCATTTACTGATTGGCAATTACATGCGAGAGCTTGTCCCCCCCCTTCTTCTTTCTGAATTGCCCGTTGGCTTTATCCAAGTTTGATGGGCTTATTTCTTTTGCACCTGTACTTTTCTTATGTCGATATATACTACCTAAAATGTTAAAATACATACCTGTTTTTAAATTTCTCTTTCCTGGCCAACCAACAATTTGTCATACCATGACCTTCTAGAGACTTAGTCAAGTCAAATAGGCTTATAATTTTTATAAGGGTCTGCAGCTTGTCATACACATGACCTTCTAGAAAACTTACATAAGTTAACTAGGTTTCTAATTTTTACAAGGGGGTCTGCTGCTTGTCATATACATGACCTTCTAGAAGACTTATAACGAAGTCAACTAGGTTTATAATTTATATAACCAGTCTGCTTTATTCACGACCTTCTAGTGCACTTAATCCAATCCACTATGTATAATATTTCCTATTCTCAACCAAAACCTGAAATTAAATTCTGAATTTTGCTTTCAACTTACTGTGGCTAGCAGCGGCGGCTGGTGAAATTTCAATATTTTTTTTCTCGTCTATGGCGCATGGGACCCCTAAAAAATTTTGAAAAAGCAGTTTGCGAAAAATTTTTTGAAAATTCGTTAGCCTCCCCTGGGTCTAGGAGCTCCTGTTTATTTTTATTTTTTTTTGTCATATGCATTTGACTTTTCATAAAAATATTACAACAGATTTTGGAGTTTATGAAAATATTTTCATTACTAACTGAGATACAACGAATTGAAATATTGTAATTTGTTAAATTGTAAATTACAAAATTTCAGTTCATTGTATTTCAGTTAGTAATGAAAATATTTTCATAAACTCCAAAATCTGTTGTTGTATATTTATGAAAAGTCAAATGCATATGACAAAAAAAAATAAAAATAAACAGGAGCTCCTAGACCCAGGGGAGGCTAACGAATTTTCAAAAATTTTTTCGCAAACTGCTTTTTCAAAAATTTTAAGGGGCGATTAGAGAAGTGCTTCTCTAGATGTTATTTCCCAAATTTCGTATGGGTCCCATGCGCCATAGACGAGAAAAAAAATATTGAAATTTCACCAGCCGCCACTGGTGACTAGGGACTAGCTACGTCCTCCATTTCCCTATTTGTTGGGACGTTTAGTGATAACTCATATTTAGGAATGTATTTACATCGTTGCGTCACCTTTTCTTTTTCATTGACGAATACGTCTTTAAAAGATTATGAATCTTCGGTGATGAAATGTATTTTCTTTTATTTTCAACTATTTTCCGG
Source organism: Rutpela maculata (assembly GCA_936432065.2). Taxonomy (NCBI): domain Eukaryota; kingdom Metazoa; phylum Arthropoda; class Insecta; order Coleoptera; family Cerambycidae; genus Rutpela; species Rutpela maculata. The sequence continues at coordinate 212,716,856 of OW386285.2, forward strand.
CGACTATTTCGTAGCCGACCATTCCAGTACACGAAAATAGAAAATGACAGCTGAAGATGAGTGAGAAAGGTAATACAGGGAGGGACAAATACATTTTAGCTTTGTTATTCGTGGCGCCACACAGTGGACAATAGTAGAACTACAATTGTGATCATGAGAGCAAGGCGTGAATATAATTGCGTCAGCCTGGCGTCGGTACATAACTCCCGTAGACAGCCGTTTGGTTCAAGCACAGACATTAATTTCTCTACTGCGTCGACGCATGGCTTATAGTTTTTGAATCCGTTACCACTTAATCTGTGCCGTAATTGCCGTATTTTGTTCACGCGCATATACCTATACTAGCCTTCCATTTATATAGTAGAGTTCAGTGAGTACACCACATTCCAAAATAATTAGTCATCCACGGTGTACCTGATGACGACTTCCGTCTCTGAGATTTCAGAACTAAACACTCCCTCCTGTGACTTTATACTCTCTGACTCTAGTCAACGAGGTCTAAAGTATAGAGGGGCAATCCCAATTCAGTATACATACGGTTTGTTTGGTCATACAATAAACGCTCGCGGGACACAGTGGGGGTCATTTGTTGGCCCTAGTTGCCAAGATTTGCAGTGGAGTACTACTTTGAGGGATACAATTATTGAATAGATATTGTTTCTTATTGCTGTTCTATTATTAGTTGAGATCAAATCTATTAGTCAAATGACTGTAGAAGTAGTAATAAATTAAATTATATTTAAAAACGAAGTAAATGCTGTTCTATACATTTTTAAAATATTCGCAAATTCCATAACGTTAAGTTAAAGTGACGCCCATATGGGGATTAGTTGCTTGCTCAAGGTCGAATATATTCTGGCCATGTGCCACGCCTACTTTTCCAGTCTCTCCTTATTATGTCGCTGACTCTAGTTCTAGGTTGTTTCTGGTCAAGATTTGTAAAAGAGACAGGTTGCCTGGTAACTCAGGAGCCAATAAAATTCTTGCGCGGGAGTGACGTGTGCAGAGGACCATTTAAAATTAACATGCACAACAAATGATCTACTTAAAATATGAATATCCAAAATAATATTTTCAATAACTGTGTAAGCAGAAATAAAATATATTTAACAAAGTACGACGAGATCAACGAGGTTAGGGATACACTGGTCGACTTTTGCATCTTTTACTTCTGTGAAGTGAGTCGTAGTAGCGGGTCCTCTGGATGACGCGCAATATGGCGCTCCCTAGTTACCAGGCAACCTGTCCTCTACAAACCTTGGTCTCTGGTTCTAGCCATAGATTAAAGGTTACATTCGACATCTGACCTAGAGTTGGGCGATTCGACTCTTTTTAAGGATTCGTACCAAATGAATCCGTATCAAGAAAAGATTCGTATCGAGAGATTCGTACGATTCGTACCACTTCGTATCACTGATTCCATGATACTAAACAGTATCATGTACTGATTCGTAACATTCGTACTATTCGTATGTTTCGTACCACTGATTCCATGATACGAAACAGTATCTTGTACTGATTCGTACCATTCGTACTATTCGTACCCACACTTCCACTCCACAGTGTTCAGCATAGATTATAGAATATTATATGTGGTGTTAGTTAGGGCCAGAGTATTATACCCAGATAGCATTTATTATTCCACGAATGTACATTTTGCATTCCCAATGTTCTAATTGCATTCTGTACTTGCCATGGATGTTCCCTCAACATTCCCATATAAATAATATTTTCACATATACAATATGATTATACATACGATATAAATGGAATATACAGAAAAGTTTATGTTCACAGTCGCATATACTGTGTACACGTATCAGGGAACGTTCTTCGTATATGTGTTCATGTACATCGTATGGACATTCGCCAATGATTTTATCTGTATAATACAGGTATATTTTTTGTAGAAATATTTGCATCGCCCGAGCGCCGCGCCTATAGTCCCACATAGCACAAGATATTCTAAGAATGATCTGTAAATGTCCTCTAGGGAGTATATATATTCGAAATAATATTGTATTGTTCCAGGAATATATATAATTTAACATGTTGATACTAGAATATTTCATACGAATAATAAAATAATATTCTTTCTGAACAATAGTATAATATTCTTAGTATATACATAATTTTTGAGAAGGAAACAATAATATTCCAAGAAAATAATACAAGAATATTCTTTTTGAACAATAGCCTAATATTCTTAGAAGATATATGATTTTTGAGAAGAAAACAATAATATTCCAGGAAAAATAATACAGGAATATTCCCATTAAATGCCAATTATGTAATAATGTCAGCGAAGGCAATTAACTGTTATGTCACGTGTATTTAGAATTAACCGCTTATTTATTGGTATTTGACTCATTTCGAAGCCTTTCCAAGTTTGCAATAGATTTTTGTAGATAAATTTGGTTATAACTCGCCGACTTAGTCCTACTACTGGTCTATGAGTATTCACCTAATATTTCGTATCGGCAATCTAACATAATTCTCCGGTGTGATACCTTGAGACAGAATCTTATATGCAATATGCGCTACACTGATGATTCTGACGAAAACCAAGAGTTAAAAATCGATAGTTGTAAGCAATTATCGTGTCTCTTGTTGTACTTTCGTTCCATTCTGGTATCATTCTCGTATATTAAACAATGATAAGTCAAGAAAATAATCATATATAAGTAACTGGTAAATGCCATTTCAGTTTAAAATTGGGTATTATTCGTCGACTTATTATTACATATTATGTAATGCAACATAAAAATCCAATAAAATAGGAATCAATCTGTATGTGAGAATAATATAAGCTTATACCCATAATATTCGTGAAAGAGTGAAATAATAATCTAGGAATATTCTATTAAGGAGAAATTGTATTATTATAATATTTTTCAAATATTCCTAGAGTAACTTGATTATTCCTGTAATATGCGTTTTGGATAATCGTAGAATATCTAAAAATTGTGCCATTTGGATAAAAAAAGAATATTCCTGTAACGTCTGGATTATTTAAAAATTATTTTAGGAATAATCAAATCTTCCAAACGTATAATCAATGAATATTCCAGGAATCAAATCGTGCTATCTGGGGTAATATCATCAAAAGTTCAGCACTTTTAACTCGAATGCTGATTGGTTCGATTTTTGAACTAATAAAAATAAACCTGCATCACTACTGATAAGACAGCAATGCTAGTTTTATAGTACCTATCTACCTACCTACAAAAATAATTATGATGTTTCTCTATCTATATAGATCTGGTTTAAGTACATTTATAATCATCCCCTGTGTGGTGTATGACTTTTATAAATTTTAAATCGTTCGTCAATATTGTATATTTATATGAAATATGTTTTAAATTTTGAATCCAGACTTTAGATTTGTGATCGAATATTAAATAATAATGAATATGAAATATTAAATAATAGTGAATGAAATATTAAATAATAATGAATAATAATCCTTTTTTAATTTATGTACTATGTGTTCAATTAATTAGTAACTATCTCGGTAACTATCGGCAATTCTTAAGCAGGTAGTTCAGACTTAGAACGATTATTTAATTACATTTTATCTTTTATATTTAGATTTCCGTTTTCCATGTCATTACAATCCCCTTGTAGAATTTTTTAAATGCGCGCCACGGTCCTTAGATTAGTGCGCATGCTCATCGTGCTCTAGCAGACTACGTCACGCAAGATTTGTAGACTATGAGGTTCCTTAATATACAGCTTTTAGGCGAAGAAATCAGTGCGGGGGTGAAAAGTCAGACTATCTTTGTTCTACGAACGCGCGGTAGCGGCGCAGTTATCTCAATCTAGAAGAACCGTCCGTACTGGCCCGAAATATGGTCTGACGTTACTATGATCTGTAGTGTTACATTCTACAACTTATCCTCATTACCAGTATGCAGAACAGTGACTCAAAATGCGAGGATAATTACCACCGACTTCAAAAGCGGGTCATTGCGAGCCCATTCCAGTTACGAGTTCTTTGCTTAATTAACATTACACAAATTCTTACAATATTTTGAATAAGGCCCTGCATCTGGTGTGATTTCACACCAGCTGTTCATTGGCTAATGCCATTTTTTGGTGGGGATTGTGAGTTATAGGCCAGTCCAACACGCTGTCACTTTGCTTTGTTTGTACTCATAGACTTAGGAACAAATAGACCCCAAGATCCCATATACGTTTACTTAAATACCTGTCTCCAAAGTTTCCGCATGCCTTATTAGCTCTGTCGCCTTCATATACACTATAGACCATATCTTCTGTCTCTCATTGGGATTACCTTCAGCTGGAATGTGCTCCGACTTACGCGCTGATGTATGCGCCAATAGGAGTCGGCGTTTGTCAAGTTTGAGTGTGGTTTGGGCGTCTGATCGCAGGCCTGCCTAGTCGCTGTTAAAAGTTTAAAGTACAGACAACAAATATTTACTTTAGCTCTGGCGTGTTTGCTTTGAATTTAGTTAATATATATTTTTATAACATTTTAAGATGGTTAAGTGTTGTGTTTGCGGTGCAACGCCCAAAAATAGTTATAACTTGTCATTCCATAAGTAAGTATTCGAGTTATATGGCATGTGTAAACATAACCTATAATTTCAGCGTGTTTAAAAAAAGGAATATAATTTTATCGAGGCTTTTGTTTTTGACCTGTTATTGCAGGCGCAATTAGTACTATGGTTATTGAGGCCTTTGGAGGAATTGCATGATACTGTCCATAATTGTTACTAAATTTTATTTAAGCTTCTTTATTAAATTATAGGTTCCCCATGAATGCTGTGAAACGTATCGAGTGGATGCATGCCTGTTTCCTCACAGAACGTGATTTTAAGCCCTTCTACATGGTTTGTTCAAGACATTTTCTTGACAGTGATTATGACAGCACTCTATGGCCGAGAAAAGTGTTACTTAAAACTTCTGTGCCAAAAGTAAAGTATCCTTACATACGAGTCAGTTATATCTGATCAGGAGGCTGGACCATCAACACAACCCCAAATTTTGATACAACCAACTCCACAGGAAAAAGCTGGTAATTTTTATATTAAGTACAATTTATTATTACAAAGTATACTTTTACAGCCAGTTTTTCAATGTCGAGTTAGATAACCCTAGCTCACAAGTTAACTCGAGTATAAGTTCGAGTTAAAGTTACAACTGTTTTTCATTAGAACTTTTCATTCAAGTTAGTTAACTCAAGACGTGTGTAGTATTCTATTATGTATGACGAGTATGAATTTTACTTATATTTTCGGGATTTTGGACGAGAATTCTTGATCTCTTCTATAATAGGTCTGTAAGTAGTATTAAATGTTAAATTAACCTAACTTTTTAATATATTATTGGTATTGTATTTTATACAGTTATTAAAATAGGTAAGCCCGCAATAATTTTTTGGTTTTAATCTGCTATTGTGTGAACATGTAGACAGAAAAAATTGCTTTCGATTTCTAAATAATTCAGCATCGTCTCCACCAGGTGACTGAATTCCTTTATATGACTACAGCCAATAGCTCCAATGACTCAGAAATCGTGCAATATTAAAAAAATTTTGCTTGCATTGCAGTAGGTACTGTTTGAGACATTTTTATATAATTGGGCCTTAAATTAGCTATTGCTTACACACTGTATGCATTTACTTGCTGTGGATTTATGCGCCCACAAAAATCTACAGTGGCACTAAGAAAAGAATCGGTAGCATAATATCGTAAACCTAATAACAACTAGTTTTCTGACGAAAGGCAGACATTTCTGGAAAACACACATTATGTGTTCGTAGGATACGAAATAATATCTTGCACTTTTAATAAATTTTCTACAGTAGGATACAAATGAAAACACACAAAAAAATCATGTCAATTCCATTTTTCGAAGTGACTTGGGTCTTCTAGTTTCTACATCACTGCTATAAGCATTTACATCACAATCCATCATGTGTTATTTGAAAAATATCAATTTATTTACACTATATAACAATTTTAGATTCATTTTAAACCGAAATTTGTAGTTAACTCATACTTCACCCTAGAGTTATCTTAATCTCGATGTAACTCAAGGTTTCAGGTTAACTCGCATTTGAAATACGCAATTTTTCTCTTAATCCAGAGTTAACTCCGTTACAAGAGTTAACTCGACATTGAAAAACTGGCTGTTATAGTTTTTTTTTCTTGACTAAAGATATTGATGAAACCAGTAAAGCAGCGGCTTGAAAATTTTTAATTATTTGTAATCCGTAATTCCCACAATACTTTTTCACAACAAAAGAAGTATTGCATAAATCATAAAAAATAAGTTCCCATCTGGTAGTGTAGATCAGTACTTTCACTTCATTTTTTATAATGCAATCCGCTTTTATTCCACATTGTGATTGGTACATGAGTACATTTTGAATTCAAGAAAATATCGTATTATATTGTATTATAAAAAATACTTTAAATATTTTATCGTGTATTTCTCATGGCATGATGACATGTATCGTGTTTAAATGTAGCTTTATGCATTTGGTCTTTTTAGTTGATTATGCTGCTACCGATGAAGTTGTGCGTGAGGAGAGTTTGCAACAGGAACTTGTGCGCCATAAGGAGCGTCCCTCTTTTGATGCCAGGTTTATTGGAGAGTTGCAGACAACTGATTTTAATACACCAAGGAAGGCAAAGCGGAATTTAGAAATGATAAAAGACACTGTCAGTAGTCAAAGAAAAAAAATTAAGCTTCTTTTTAAACAGAAGAAAAGACTGGAAGGTCGCATAAACTCTTTGGAGGAACTATTGGAAACATTACGTGATGATAAGCTCCTGAACGAAGACATCAGTAATAATATAATGGTACGGGATTAACTTTTTATTGCATTTACGTTGTTTTTTGTTGTTTTTTTTCTCAGATTCCTGCATTATCATTTATGTTTGCCTGTTTTAATAAAAGGTAGGAACAATTTGTGCAATGGTAATTTCCATTCAAGTAGCCCTACATACTCAACTGCAAAAAAAATTCCGCATGTTTTGCACCACATTTTACAAAACAACAGTTTTTTCTTTTAATGTTGCCATTATATCAATGCAAGTATGATTTCTTTATAGGAAGCTACACCAAGCAGTCTACAGCAGATTCTGAAGAGACAATTAGTGGCACGAAACAGAAAATATTCAGAGGAAATTAGAGCCTTTGCACTTATGCTTCATTTTTATTCACCAAGTGCATACAATTTTCTGAGGACCCAATTTAATAATTTGCTACCACATCCAGAGACTATAAGATTGTGGTACTTAGTTGTGGATGGTTCACCCGGTTTCACAAAAGAATATTTTGAAGGAATAAAGCTAAAATGTGAAAGTGAACAGGCGAAAAATAAAAAAGTGATAGTGAAATTAGTATAAAACAATTTGTACAATATCAAGGGGGGCAGTATCATGGTTATGTTGACCTTGGCCATGAGGTGCTTGGGGATGGAGACTATCAGGCAGAGGCAAAGCATGCGTTCGTTTTTATGGCCGTAGCAATGAATGCTCATTGGAAAGTACCACTTGGTTACTTTTTGATTGACGGTTTGAATGCTGCTGAGAGAGCAAATTTATTAACCACTTGCCTGGAATTACTTTATGAAACGGGTGCAATTTGTAATTCCATCACGTATGATGGTACCGCAGTAAACATAAGTACATGTAATGCATTAGGAAGTAATTACAATGTTGGAGTAACGGAAATAAAGAAAGGGAAAGAAAAACTGCAGACGAACATAGATGTAACATGTTTACAACCATGGTTTGAGCATAAAAACACCAAAGAAAAGGTTTATACTACCTGGGATCCCTGCCACATGGTTAAATTAATAAGAAATGCAATAGGGGATAAGAAGGTGCTGTTTGCAGGCTGTGGGAAAAAAATCTGTTGGAACCACATTACACGTTTGCATGAAATCCAAAAAAAGGAGGGACTGCGGTTAGCTACAAAACTAACATCACGACCCATCTTCTACCACAATGAGAAAATGAAAGTTAAATTGGCAGTACAGGTACTGAGTGCTAGTGTACATTCTGCCTTGATTTATTGTAAAAATAGCGATATGGAAGGTTTTCAGGATTGTGAAGCCACAGCAGAATTTTGTTTAAATATAAATGATGCATTCGATATTTTAAATGCAAGAAAATTGTTTGCTAAAACCACTTACAACACCGGCTTATCACGAAAAAATTACGAGTCTTATAAGGAGAAAATAGAATATCTTATTAAATATCTGAGCGTTTTAAAGGATGAAGATAACAAAAGATTTATATTAACAACAAATAGAAAAACAGGGTTTTTGGGGTTGATCATTGGTCTTACAAGTCTTCTCAATCTGTACGAAGATTTAGTCGTGACTGGATATCTGTCGTATATCTTGAGTTATAAACTTAGTCAAGACCACCTAGAAATATTGTTTAGTGCGGTGAGAAGACGGGGTGGGTGGAACAATAATCCCACCTCGTTGCAGTTTAAGACTGCCTACAAGCGGCTGATGGTCAGAAATCAAGTGTGTGCTGCGGCAACTGGAAACTGCAGTATTCTTGATTCTACCTTAATACTACATGTAGGTGCTGGTAGTGTAAAAGACACTGCAGATGTTATTATAGAAGAGTCTGATGTTAACGAAGAGCCCATTATATTTGTGCAAAGTGATCACGACTATGTTGAAACACTAATTGGTTTATCGGCTCTTGTAGAAGATACGGTTGATTATATAAGTGGTTTTGTTGTGAGGAAAATTCAAAAGAAAATAATTTGTGAAACTTGCAGAACACAACTATTAGGGTCAGATCCTTCTGCATTAATTCTAATTAAAAACAGAGGCAATTTAATAGTTCCTAATAGTGAGGTCACGAAAGTGTATAAAGTACTTGAACTTCTAATAAGGCAATATAAAGAGGAACTTTTTATTAAAAAAAATATAGAAAAATTCTTATTGTCTAAGCTTTTAAGAACTGATACATTTTTTGATAATAGTGTGATGGAGGAACATATAAAATCCCAAGATGCTTTTGATAATCACCGCATTCAGTTAATTGAACTAGTAACAAAAATGTATTTGAAGGTTAAGCTCCACTATGAAGCTAGCTTAAAAAATCAAGAGCAGAAGCAATCACGGATACGACAGAAATACACCAAATTAATTTTATTTAGTCATGAATAAATAGTTAATTCTTCATTTGTATAGTATAAATGTTTGGCTTTTCTGCTACTTGAATGAGAGGACATTTTTGTTTAAGCAAACTAAATGTTTTAATGAAGGCATTTACTGAGAAAAAAAAATGTTCTTGTAATTAACTCTACATTTATTTTAATAAAAGTTCAGTTTTTGTCATAGTGTTATAAATTTCTAAATTATTATTAGTCTATTTTTACATACATGTTTTAATATTTTCATTATTCCTGGTATTTAACTTAGTTGTAATAAATTTTGAAGTAATTTTTATACTGACTTGTGTAAATACTGTACACAGTATATTGGCACTCGTTAATAAATATTATTAGTGTTGTTATATTATGAATAATTTATGGCCATCATTCATAAAAAGAATTATATTCCTACAATAATTGTAACCTCAGTTTTAATACTCGATTATTTCAGACAGTCAAACTGTATTCAATTATACAATATTCTACTGCAGCTAAAAACATATCAGTATGTGAACACAAAAAATGTTGTATATAAACACTTCACTATAAACGTAAAATGTAAGATATTAATTTCTGTACATTTCTGAAAATGGCAAAGAGAAACTAATGATAATAACTGTTTTGTTTGTTATTCTATGTGCCATATCTGTTATTTGCTCGTTATGTTATTTATTTATATTGTCATTTTTTATTTAAGGCAACTACTATTTTATTTATTTTTTACTATATCTTGTATCCTTTTGACATGTCAAAGCATAATTTCTGTGTGTGTATATATATATATGTGACCAATAAATATCTATCTATTATCTATCTATTTATTATCTATCTATCTATCGAAGACTTTACAATGTTAATAACATTAATAGTAGATTAAGTTTACATGTATGCTAATAAGGATTATTATTTTTCTCACATTGGAATGGGTGAACCTTTCCTAGGCCTGTAAATGGAAAGAAATTGTGCGGGGTGCCCATGGGATTTCAGGGGAGGCCTATAAATTTCACAAACTCCATTAGTCTTTAATATATTAAAAATATTAAAGAATAAAAAATTATATTTCATTAAGTACATAAAGGAAAAATAAATTAACAAGGTTGCAAACACCTATTTCAAAAACTCGAGTAGATAAGACAAAAAATAAGTTGCAATTGTCCGTTATGTTTGTCATTAAATTTTTTGAAAAAGGCATCAATGCCTATTTCTTGTGCGCGTTCCTTCTCTAGTGCCAGCAGAATGAAATCTGCTATTCTTTAATGGTGGTACAACGCAACTTTGGAAACCATGAAGATGTATCAAGACAACAATACCAAAATTAAGAACGGTACGAAGTTTACTGAAGCATTTAATACAACTAAAGGTCTGCGGCAAGGTTGTTGTCTATCTCCCCCTCTCTTCAAAATATATCTTGACAGGGCCTTAAAAGGATGGACAAATGCAATCAAAACAATGGGACTGACAGTGGAGGATGACAATGTCTTTACTCGTTACTTTGCCGACGACCAAGTGGTGATCGCTGAGGACCAAGATGACTTAAGCTAGATGGCGAGGAAACTGAAAGAACATTATGAACAGGCAGGGTTGAGAATAAATATGAAAAAATCAGAATATCTCATGGTAGGAAATGAAGAGATTTAAAATTTACCATTAGAAGGAGAATCTATCCCGGGAATTAAATCATGTAAATATCTTGGTGTAATATTAAACAAGCGTGGATGTAGTGAAGATGAAATCTTCCAAAGAATTAATAAAGGACGGAACATTACAAAGTGTCTGAATTCAGTACTGTGTGATTGGGATATTAAAAGAGAAACAAAAAAGAAAATATATCAAAGTATAGTGGAAAGCACAACTATCTATTGCACCGAGATGTGGGGTATAAGCCAGAAAAACAAGAAAAAGCTAGCAGCGACAGAAATGGACTACCTAAGGAGAAGCTGCAGAAAATCCAGACTTGACCATGTTCGAAACGAGACAATCCGAGAAACCATGCAAATGACACACAATATAATAGAATCAGTTGACAAAAGACAATTGACATGGTTCGGACACGTAAAAAGAATGGACGAGGGCCGATGACCGCGAAAAATATTGGAATGGACTCCACCAGAAAGAAGAAAGAGAGGACGACCAAGAAGAAGTTAGAGAGACGACATCCAGGAGGCCATGGATGCGAGAGGCTTGAACACAGAAATGTGCTATGATAGAAAGATTTGGAAACTGGGGACGGAGAGGCAGCGACAGCTGTAGAAATCCGAGATATACAGGTTCGGCAATTTTTTCTTTTGGTATATGCGATATTAACCGACCGCCCACAATAAAGGCATCTACCAGTACGCTAGCAGAGGTAAAGAATGGACACACCCTATCATCCTATCGAGTGTGGCTTGTACACAATGTATGCTTCGCTCTTGCTTGCTCTTATTGCCATGCCAAACAAAACAATTGCCGATAGTGTATATATATATATATATATATATATATATATATATATATATATATATATATATATATATGTACATGCCCATTCTTTGAAAGTGATTTATTTGAATCAACGTTCAGAAGGGTGGATTTGCACACTACAGTATTGCACAAAAGTTATGACTGCAGCCAAGTGAGCCAAGAGGTTATGTATTCTCATATAGTCCATCCGTCGTTTATATATTTCTTGGTACAGTACTACTTAACTTTTTCTTTTCCGCTGTCGGTGGCGAGGATGCACAAATTTTTCCTAGAAAGTGTTAAGCACCCCTTGGCTACAGGCCTGACCTTTCCCTGGCTTGACTAAAATACATCCGTGAATTTGTGTCTTTCTCCAATCGTGCAGGAACATTCCCTTTCTCTTTTTATTTTCTAAAAAATTGTATCATCCTTTAACGAAGTCGGTGTATATTTCTTTTGTTTATAAACAAGAAAATAGGGCCAAACGTTTAGAGGTTAGAACAAAAAAAGCTTTGACAACAACAAACTAGTGTTGGGCGAATTCGAATTAAAATACTCGGTTAATCCGAGTATCAAAATACTCGCTTGATTCCGAGTATTAAAATTTCATCCGAATAGAATATACTCGGATTAATTTTAAGTACAAAGCAAAAAAGAACTGTCAATCGTGCACATGGATAATAAAATGTTTTTTAGATTTCTCCCCCCCGCTCATCAATTCTGAGATCTGGGGAGAAAAATTACTAACATCAGTGCCACTTACATTCGCTTTAACCACGATCGCAATTACTGTTTACAGAGTGATTGAAAAATCGCGATATCACATCATTAATACCTATAGTGAAAATTTAATTCGACATCGGATGATTAATCCGAATATTCTTGTTATCCGATTCCGTGTAATCCGAGTACCGAAATCATCCGAATATCTGCATCACTACAACAAACAGTCATTTGATCATGTCTAATGCCAGTCCAGTGCTAAACAAAGACAGTTTAATTGGAAGTGAAAATGAAATAGAAAGAGACAGTTGCTCATAATTCCAAAGAGAGACAGCTTTATATACCTACTACATTATGAAAGGCGAAGGAGATAGTGCAGAACGTCGTAACTATTCTGGCCCCAAGGAAATGCTTTGTCTTGGAGTCTATTTGTTTTTAAGTCTATGTTTGTACTACAGCAGCCATCTTTTGTTGGTAAGTTAGGGTTTTTGTCAGGCTTAATGGGCACCATACACGTTCAGCCATAATGTCATTCCAGCAGATCATTACAGAAACATCATTACTAAAAATTTCCCCGTCATTCCCTGTCATTATTTTTCACACCTTACATGTCCATTATTTAAGAAAAAAGCACATCTAGCTATAATTATTGAATTAAGTATGATTTAAAAAACGCGAAAATTCAGGTAATGAGATTACTGAACGTGTATGGTGCCCTTTAGGCCTGTCGAAAACCCTAACTTACCAACAAAAGATGGCTGCTGTAGTACAAACAAAGTAAAGTGACAGCGTGTTGGACTGGCCTATTAGGGCCAGTTTTACAATGTCGGATTAAACCGCGGAGTGCGGATTAAACTACGGCCTTGAAAAAACGTCTATTTTAGAATGTCGTTAATTTTGTTTTTATATGTAATATGATGGATATAATCGAAATATTTGATTAATTCTTATTTATTTATTATTATTTACTGTCTAATGACGACGAAGAAATTATATTAATGTAATAGAAGGTATTCGAAGTTCTAAGTTTAAACTGCACAGTTTAATCTAACATTATAATACTGGGCCTTAGGCCACCTTAAAGTATACCAACCTTGTACGTCACGCTTCTGCTGTCAAATGTCGATTTCAATCATAGATAAGAGATTTATATAGGATAATTTCAATTTGTGTTTTGTTTTTTGTTTTCCCGTGATTTATTAAATAGTCCAAGTATACATTAATTGCATTGCAGTAAGTATTTTACAATTATTGTATACAATATAACTACCACATTGTTTTGTTGTCATTTGCAGATATTTTATATTTAGACACTAAAGTTTAATGTGTATCCCTATGTACATATTATACTAAGCATACCACCTATATTAGTTATAATAATTACGGCGTTTGTAGGTATCGATTTTTTGGAAAAAAAACTGAGGTGGTCTTTCTAATGGTCTCGGTCCACGAAAAGGAAGCTTGGTGGTCACCATTCAAACGGAAACAATTTGACTGATCATTGAAAAACAGGAGAAAACCCCCCAGAAACGTGGACACTTTACGGGGTGTTTAAATCTTATTTTCAAGAAGGTAGGTTCTATCTATTTCAATATTAAGGAGCTTTTGTTTATTTAAATCACAATCATTGAATTTGATTACAACATACGAGTTGTGATAGGTATTTATTTGTAGTAATTTGCTTTATACCTATTTCAGAGGATTATAGAAGAGCTGCAATTAATTGAAAAGGGCAGAGATCACATCTGATGTAAGAGTGAACAAAAACAAATCAAAGGACTATGTACAAAAAACACGTCAGATGATATCGAAGAACATATTGGAAGCCATCGACTTCCCAAGAAATTTTGTCCATACTAGAAGTTGAAAGAAGATATGTTCTTTTAATAACTTTGGTAGGCATTTAAAATCAAGTACTTACCTAAAATTTCGAATGTTCACTTGAACGAATTTCATAGGTATGAAAAAGAAAAATTAATAAAAGCCACACTTCGATTTAGGTGTAAAAACTTAAGTATTGTGGATATTTATTGTCAGCAAATGTGGCAATGAAGTGTTTATGCCTAAATCGATGTGTGGTTTTTATTAACTTTTCTTTTTCATCTAAAATTCATTCAAGTGAACTTTCGAAACTTCAGGTACATTTAAAATCACAAGCATAAATATTTCCGAATTCCAAAAAAATATCTATGTTTTGTAGGTAAAGGACACCACATAAAACAAATGAAAGAGGGCACAGTCAAATGGGCTGAAAATGCAGTCTGAAAATGGCCAGTTTGAAAGGTCAAAGATCAGGAAGATCGGTACCCACTAATGTCATAGTTGAGAGTATTATGTGACGAGTTGTTTAATGTTGTTATTCATATTCATAAGACCGGAAATGCCGCAGGTTTCATGAATGAGGTGGTGATTTTGTTTAAGTTCCTATGCTTACTTTAAAGTGAGGGTGTGCATGTGTGTGTATGTGTGTAGTGGGGGGGGGGGGGGGTTGGTTAGCGTGCGTGAGAGTGAAAGTGTGTTCCTATCAAAGAGTTGTAATGTATGAGCAGTGGACAGCGCGCAAACGGTGTGAGCATTCTCATCTTTCTCACACAGTTCGTTCTCTCTTTGTCGCACAGTACATGAGGGGCTGTGTTGCTTTGTAAATCAGAGTGGAGAGCAAAGAAGAGGGTACGAGGTGTGCGACAAGGACAAGGATGCTCGCGTCGTCCAGCAAATCAACGGCTTATTTCCTCTAGTCAGAACTCTTTGGTTCATATGTGCAAATACATTAGAATAACAACATTAAACAAATCCTGATCATAATATGATACTCTCAACTATGACAGCGGGTACTGATATTTCTGATCTTTGACCTTTCATATCTCAAAAACTGGCGATTTTCAGATATTGTGCCCATGAAAACTTTTGATCAGGATATTATGAAGTACAACATACTACATTTTCAGCCCATTTGACTTTACCTTCTTTTCCATTTATTTTGTACATGCCGTGTCCTTTATAATATCAATTTGTTTAATTTATGTTTGATCAGTTTTATTTTTTCTGTAAGATCTTTGTAAGATGTTTTTATATTTTTCAACTTTATCATGGCCAGTTTTTAAAGAGAAATAAGTACCTATTCAAATATAATACAATGTATTTTCTTTTGTAGTTGGACTAGCACGTGTATCTCCTCCGCCGCTGGACAGGAAGGAAATACCTTCTCCTAAAAATTGGAAAAGCCAAAAGAAAGTATTCAGCCAGTAGGATCAGTCACAGATGATGTGTTGAGAATGAAAAGTGGACTTTCGCAATTACAAGTATCACCATCGGCAACACCTGGACACTGGTTTTGAAAATGTAAGCCCTCCAATTTTTACTATTTTTTATTTATTGACAAAAAAATTCGTTATAGTAAAATATGACAGTTCATAAGTTGCAAAGAAAATTTTTTTGTTAAAAAAAATCTCAATTGAAATTTTTGTCACAATTGTTTTTTATTATTGCAATTCATTTTTGTAACAAAAAATAAAAATATATTTAAAGTAACAACTGTTTTATTTATACCTCTTCCTAAAGAAAATCATGTTTTGTTCTTGGCAATTTAAAACACGATTTGAAATAGATAAAACTTTAAGGTAATGTAATATGATCATTAGATTTTTTCATAAATAACACGTTAAATATGATTTTTAAGCTGAAGTTTTAGAGTGATAAATGTTTGATCCATTTTAAAATGGTTTTTAACATTCTTATTAACGTAAAACTATTTTTTTTTTACATATATTCTTGGACCTTTGTAAAGTATTGTTATAGCAAATACAGTTTTATTTAAGTTTCACAAGGAATGTGAAATGTGGAAAATTAGAATAAGTACCTAATAATTGACTGTAACAATTAAACTTTAAAATTAGATATTGGATTTATTATATGCAAGTACTTCACTCATGTCGTGTATTCTCTTGAGTTTAATTATTATAATAATTTATTATTTGCTGTAATCATAGATGAGTCGCTGCGTCATACTGAACATATTCAGAATGAAGCAGCGACTCATCAATGATTACAATAAGTAATAACTTATTATAATAATTAAACTCTGAAGAAAATACTTGGCATGAGTGAAGTACTTATAGCTGCCACTGATATATAATGTTCATTCCTACAATATACATGCGTAACATACCAGGCACCTACGGTTTAATTCCTACGAAGGTAGTACTCATATACCGTGAACATGCAGTGTACATTGTGAATGTAGGATGGACCTTCCTCCTTTATACCTCATGTATCTATCAGTATATCAATGTACGTTTCTGGTTCATATCAAGTTCCGTTTTGGTCTATGGGTACGTTGTAGGAATCTTACTCGTATATCGAGAGGCGGTCATCTGTACGTCTCTCTGACATTCAGATTTTCTACATGGAATACAAAATGAATATTCATTCTTAGTTCCATGGGTACATAAAGTACGTTCCGAGCACATGCTCTGAATGTAAAAATGCTATCTGGGTAATGTTATATCAACCGTACAATTTAAACTTTTAGGACTTCGAGCACCTTCTATTACATTAATAATTTCGTCATCATCAGATATCAGTAAAAAGATAGATAGATAGCGTTTATTTAACCATATTATATACATATTTGTACATTTGTAGCAAGTCAACTAAACAAAAAACAATAAAAAAAAAGTAAAAAAAGGGTAATCAGTACGTTGCGTATAAAATGAATGCTATCTTGCAGTAGGTACATTGATAATAATCATATAGTAATAATCATATAGTAATAATCAAATATTTCGAATATATCCATCATATTACATATAAAAAAAGGGAATTTTTTCAATTATGAGATTATGAGTATTTTAAAATCTGTAATCTCCAGTTTAAACGCGCGGTCTCCATTTGAAGTTTAACCTTATACAGCTGGCCTAGTATCGCATCGCAATACCGGTATCGAAATTCCATATTCGTACCAGTCGTATCAGTGATACAAAATGTACCAATCGTGTCGGCGATACGATATGGGCTATATTCGACTGGGACCACCGTGGGCACGCCCATAGTGGACGAGGTCGAACGCTTTCACAGTCGTATCATAAAACGTGACCATGTCGACCAACTTCAGACCGCTGATTAGAACGCTTTTTAGCAGTCCGACCGTGGTCCGCCCGCCAGTCGAACGGGACCATGTACTACGAATCTTTTATTTTTGTGGGATTCGTACCATTCGTACCACTGCAAGGATTCGTACCAATGATACGAATCATACGAGTACTACCCACCTCTAATCTGACCGATGTGGTCCGCCCCACGATACTATTGTACCATGGGTCCGCCCACTGTGGTCGAACCGAACTTGCGGTCGAACGCATCAGAATTTGAAGTATTTTTCCAATCTCCATAAACGTTAACCCCAACCTCAAAAACCGATTTTTTGACTTTTTTAACAGTGATTTATCATAGATTTGAATAGTAATTAGCTCGTTGAATTTCATATTCACTTAATCGGACTTTAAATTTTACTCCGGTATGATGGGTAATTTGCACAAATGTATATTGTTCCTTTATTTATGAGACTTATTTACTGTCGCCATTTTAAAGACGGGGTTAAGGGGAATAAAGGTACGTCGCAGAAAATCAGATTTTAAAATTAAATTTAGTATTGCATTACTCTATGTTTACTTACAAATCGATTGAGGTACGGAATTTTCTTGTACATTTAGTATTTGTACGTAAAATGAAGTATTTAATTTCATGAATTCGAACTGTTTCACTGCCATATTTTATAGTTTTTGCACCTATGTTCACACTTATTTTGCGATTAAGCATTTTTTCGCGAGCTTATCACAATTAACCATGGTAAGGTGTACACGAGATGGCTATACATATGTCAAGGAAGATGTTCAATTTACCGCATTAGTGCGCATGCGGAAGTCTCGAATCCAATGCATCTTGGTATTAGCGTCTAAATACAGGAACGTCATTCTAAAATGTTTACATGTTTAGTGCGCACATGCTCAAATTGAATCACGTTTGTTATGTTTAAGGCTAGGATTTTGCAGAGTGAGAGGGAAATATGCGTTTATTTTTGGTTTATTATATATATTTAAAAAATCATAAATGATATAATCTTTAAAATAATTTCAGATACTTCCCATTGCTCTAAGGAATACATATATAATTTTTATCATTAATTTTGTATATAGGCAAATGCCATACTTTAGTAATGAAATTAGGCAGTATTTTCATTGACAAACTACGATATTTAAATATAACAGAATTTCATAAAAAATATATATAGTTGTATTCGTTAGATCAATAGCAAGTATCTAAAGCAGTTTTAAGCTTATGCTATGTGTAGTTTTTTAACTATTTACAATAAATCGAAAATAAACGCATATTTCCCTCTCACTCTGCAAAATCCTAGCCTTAAGTTTTACACACTTCTCGTCAAGCACCAGATAGCTCCGTGTGCAAGGTGGTCGCCTCTCAGTGCTGATATTGCGGGTTCAAATCTTGCTACCTGCAGCTTTTTTCTTGTATCTGAGATATTTTTCCTTGCCCTAAATTATTTTTATATCTGAAAATGTGCAAATTAGGTTAGGTTAGGTTTAGGTTGTGTTATGTTCCTTTTTTTTTAATTACTAAAAAACAACATATTAGGTTAAGGTTGTATCGCCGGAGTTCAACTACGATTGGCGCGTGCGCCGTACGTGGATAACGTATCTTGGTCTCCTTAGATGCTTGTCCCTTCAGTTCTGCTGTATAAATAATCGTGTGTGTTCCTTTCATTTCACTATTTCCACAATTTTGGTTAGTTTCGGTTAGTTGGTTAGGTTCATATTTGTCATTCTTGTGTAAAATAGACTACAACCAAATTCCTTTTTACGTCAGTTTCATAGGTTCATATTTATCATTCCCGCGAAAAATACACCACTTTAAACATGGGACTTTATTATACCACAGATATATATAATCAATATTTTCATTTTTTTTTAAATGATTGTAATTTTTTTCTTTATAATTAATCATTTCAAGGTTTGATATGCTTTTTTCTTATTCATAAAATACATTTCATACAGCTTTTACCCCGCCCAGCACCCCAATTCGCTCCTCGGTCCCGAAAATTTCTTATTTTTTTCTTCACTTATTTGCGACTAATCCGCATTTTTTTTTTTAATTAATATGTTCCATTCGTCTAGTACTATTCATATCTACTTCGAAAGTTTTCAAAATCGGGCGTACCTTTATTGCACCTTTCCCTAAGACGGATATTCAAACACGTCCAACGATTCTGACCACACAAGTCAGATTTTAAAATGTGACCACATCGACTACTCAGCTGATCAAGTCGGACCATACCTCAGATAAACAAAGAAATATATGGATAAATAATACTTTCCGTCTCCGCGTAAGGTATATCACGTATTCATTGTTTACATGTCTATCGAGGCGTTCATTGGTTCTCTTCCGAAGGACGTTGACCATTGTTTACATTTTCTTGTGCCGCCATATTGTTTTATTGCTTTTAACGCTGTTTTTATCCAGTTATAAACAATTTTGTGTTGATTTTGCAGTTTAATCACGTTTTATACGGTTCAAAAATGACTACGGATTGTTTAATTTACTAAAAGACCTACAAAAGGGAGTAATCTCGTTCGTTTTATATGCAAGCATTGTTGTGTACATAGTCGTAGGTTAGGGTTATAGTTAGGTTTATTGTCTTATTGTTTTGTTGATTTAGCAATAAATAATTTTTCCTTCTGCCTCTCTCGTCTTTACATTCAAGTAAAAAACGTAAAAAGACAGTTGTGTGATTATCAGATAGATTAATAGATTTAGATTTATTTCTCTAAATTTAAATGTTACTATTTAAATTTGGTACGAGTATTTCAAACTTTACAGAATGTTTACATTATTACATAATAATAGACTGTATTAACTTTTCAAAATAATAATGCACTGGGTTCGATCCCCAGCTTTAAAATTGGCAACGTTGATATGTAATGGATGTATATCTGCGTTTTTCTAAATGTGTAACCCCCTTCTGAACAGTCTTGACTTTGAAATTGTTGGGGTTGCCTGATATATGTGGTACGTTATGTTGTTATTCCGTAGGCTCCCATAAAATATTACGTTTAGAAAAAAGTGACCCGCTCTCCTACAGGTAACTGACCAAAATTTGAAGCATTTACAATTACGTATGCTTTAATCGTTTCAAGTTTGATGACTTTTATGTAACCCGGACAGGAAAAAGATGTTTAAGAAAAATGTTTGTTTCCTAGTAGTTTTACCAAGAGACTCATTTCACTTCCGTTATGGTATCAAGGGTGTCTCATATAATTTGCTTTTTAATACTAACAAGAGTCGAGTGGAGGCTACTCTCTGCTTTATCTTTGCTTTTACTGGAATTAATTCAGAATCGATACCTACAGACCCGACGAGAGAGAAGGCGTGATGCCCCCGGGCTTGTCTACGGGGCCCGGAAATTTTAAAATTTTTTGAGGGTCCATATTTTCTCTCCACGGCCCTGCCAAGATACCGATATAAATTAAATTTACTAAGTTAGAAAATTAACTGCAATTTATTATATTTTTTAATAGCCATATCAGATTGAAATAATTTGATGCGTTGTATCGAAAACAGATTTGATAAAGAATCTGTTATCTTTATCGTAACTATATTCAACAATATTAAAATTAAAAACTGGAAGTAATGGTGCGGGAGCTAAGTGGCTTTTTCGGGCACTCATCGTTACAAGCATTTTCTATGCGCTGATTAATTCTATCGAACTTGACAAAATAGACTTCTGGCTTATGTCAGCCCGTCGAGTTGGCCATGGTTCAAGATATAAAAATCAGTGAAATTATATCATCGTTACAAAGCCAAGTTTTTTTGTGTGTACACATTTTATGTTTAGAATGAATAAAATAAGATCGCCAGAAAGTGTGGGCCATCAGGAGCGCAACCAGAAAGGTCAAAGAGGTAAAAAAACGAAGTTATATAACATCATCGTTATAAACTTTTTTAAGGTTGAACATATTTTATGTTTTGAACACAGAAAAAAATTCCCAGAAAGAAAATGTTTAGGATTTTTTAAGAAAATTGGATTTTTTTCCGCATATTTCATCTCAGATTTCTAAACTCATCGTTACAAGTTCTGGCTCCTTTTTAAAACGTAAATAAGCTCCTTCAACAATAGAATAGCCTCCCCATAAACAAAGTCAACAAAAGTACCATAGGCTCTTAAATATACAGGAATTTAACACGTTCGGCTAACTTGACTCCGTACCGTATCTCACATGTATTGTATCATTATTACCTTTCTGGCTGCGCCTCCTGACGGCCCACACTTTCTGGCGATCATATTTTATTCATTCTAAACATAAAATGTGTACACACAAAAAAAATGAGCCTTGTAACGATGACATGATTTCACTGATTTTTAAACAGTGTACGTGACGCTCCTGACAGGAGGTGCCCCACCAGAAGTCGATTTTATGAATTGTTATCATCCATTAAACCATAAAAATATCTCAAAGTTCATAAAGCGATGAGCTGCCGAAAAAGCCACTTAGCTCCCGCTCTATAAGGTAGTGCATTATGTAGAGAATATTTGTTTACAATATAGAGATTTAAAAGTAATATGATGTTATTTTTGTTTTATATATATGGTACGGGTAGCATATGACCAGATTCATTATACAGTATCGGAAAGTCTTGGATTAGGCATGCGAACAGAGCTGCCTACGCACATGTGGTGAGGAAAGCAGGTGGCACGAGTAGGATGTGTTATACGATAAAAAAATATAGCTTAGTTGTTTCGCTCTCGCTTGCTCTTATTGTCATACCTAATCAAACGCTTGCCGGTACTGTTGAGTGATAAGTATGTAAACTTTTAGATGAATATGTTATACTGTAATATGAAAAAATACTAGTTGGTTTCATTTATATGCTAACATATATAGATGTTTTTATTTTCTTGACCGTTGATATCAAATTAACTTGATGCAGTTATATCCTGGGTTATCGGTCTTTATAATAAAATTACTCTTTTCTTACGTTTCGGTTTATTCAACCATCGTCAGAGAACTACAATTAAGTGAAGACCAATATTTTTTTAAATGCTATTTTTTATACACATACAATTTAAATCCATGTGTATAAAAAATAGCATTTGAAAAAATATTTGTCTTCATTTAATTGTAGTTCTCTGACGATGGTTGAATAAACCTAAATGTAGCAAAAATAATAATTTTATTATAAAGACCGCATAACCCCAGGATATACCTATATCAAGTTACTTTTATATCCTAACTAAAAGTTAATTTTTTTTTTACTCAGAAAATGTAGAGTAACTTATCGTTTAAGAACCATTTAACTTTGAGAATTGATAGTTCAATACTTTCATTTCTCTTCAATAACACGTTTTGTAAAAATTCTAATCAAACAGTACTCTTTTTGTCTCAATAGAGTCGTATTATTGTCAGATATAGTATTAAGTATTAGTCGAGAACATTAATTGATTATTTTAAAAATTTTAACCCCCTTATCTGTCTACGCCTCTGATTAGGCGACTCCATAAACATAAACATTCCTCTCCACTCTGCCCCTTTGAAGGTTATCCTCCCTACACACAACTTCTGTGTACTTCAAATGAGATTATTTATCCATATATTTCTTTGTTTATCTGAGGACCATACAGTCCGAACGCTTTTGACAGGTCCGACCGTGGTAAACCCGCCTATCGAATGTAGCCAAAGACTTATAGTTCTAGCACTCTAGCTTTGTGTCAGTAATCCCGTTCGACTGGCGGGCGGACCACGGTCGGACTGCTAAAAAGCGTTCTAATCAGCGGTCTGAAGTTGGTCGACATGGTCACGTTTTATGATACGACTGTGGAAGCGTTCGACCTCGTCCACTATGGGCGTGCCCACGGTGGTCCCAGTCGAATATAGCCAGTGTCAGTACGTCAGTACCAAAACAAACCTATAACCTGTAATATCTATTCGATAGGAGGATTAAGGATTTTTGTGGAATAGAAGATTTATTATGGATAATAAAAATGTTTAAATTCAATAAAGTGGCTGTTGGAATATCAGGTGGGGTGGATAGCGCTGTAACAGCTTTATTATTAAAGAGAAAGGGTATTTTTTTACTTACTTTTTATTTACATGATGTACCTAATAAAAATGATTATAGGTTTTCATGTGGAGGGTGTATTTATGCAAAACTGGGATATTGCTGATGAAACAGGTTTCTGTTCCTCCAACGAAGATTTTAAAGATGCTGCGATAGTTTGCAAGCAGTTAAATATAAAATTGCATCATGTTAATTTTGTTAAACACTATTGGAACGATGTGTTTTGGTAATTATATAACTATCTAAAATATTAATTAGTTTAGATGAATACTATGTTACACATAGAATAAATTTGAATCGTGAAGGTACTTCCTACCTTCATACCAAATTTCAAGTTCCTAACTCCTCGAGAAGTACAAAGAAGGGACGCGGAGTATAGTCTATGCATTGCAGCTGTAGGTGTTGTTTTCATCGCACCAGTAACAGGCATTCCAGTCTTTGAGCATGCTCTAATTACGATACCGTTGTTCTTTGCCTTACTCTAGGCAACCAGACAGTAGCTGCATTATAAAGCAAATGTCTTATAATAATAATAATAATAATAATAATAATAATAATAATAATAATCTTTATTGAAATAGGACAAACCTAATATATGTCTTCGACACATTCCACAATATATAACAATTTTATAACGATATCTTACATTTAAAAGCACCAACAAAATATAAAAACTAGTAGACAGTATGAAAAAGAAAGAGAATAAAATAATAAAAACAATAATGAAATAAAAATAATAATGTGCATAATGTGCATGGGTGCCATGCTAAGAACTTTTAACATGTTCCAATAACTTTTGTTTAAATAATTTTAAGTTAGTACTTTCTTTGACTTCATTTGGTAAGATATTATATTCCCGACATCCATCAGAAAACAATGTGCGCATATTGTTAAGTAATCTTAAAACTATTTTTAGTTTACTTTAGTTTTAGGTTATTAGTTAATATTATTATTATTATTATTATTATTATTATTATTATTATTTTTTTTTTTTTTTTTTTTTTGTTAAAAACCAGTCACCCTTCTCTGTGGCTCCGACCCTCACAGAGGGGAGCTGGTAGTACCGGCAGCCACTCCTCACACCCGTGGGGTAAGTGACTACTGGGTCCGGGATTCGTGTGCCCTGAGCAGACGTAATGAACCGAGGATGACGGCCTTCTGCATTCTGCCGGCTAAGACCTCTGCCGAATTTCGGCATGCCGGTATGATCTTAAGTTCTGAAAGCAGTGTGTGTCTGGTTCCACCGAGGGCTCCTATAATCAGTACCACTATCTTAACAGTATGGTCTGGATACAGTCTGCGGAGTTCGAAGAGCAGATCTCGATATTTTGTCCGTTTTTCCTCCTCCTTCAAGACAATGTTGTTCTCCGCGGGAGCCGAGAACTCCACGACAAACATTGTCTTGAGTTGATGGTCGAGGAGTACTACGTCAGGCTTGTTGGCTTGTATTTGCCTGACGGTGGGAAAAGAGTAGTTCCAATAAATTAGACACTTCTCATTTCCCACAACGGACTCAATATCCCCCGGAGCGTAAGGCAGCACTGGTGTCTCGTCTATCCCATACGAGTGCCTTAGGTGATAATAAAGCACTCGTAATGCTCCGTCGTGCCTCTGGATATAGGCCGAGACTGCATATGTCGGACAAGCCGACAACAGGTGCATTAAAGTCTCTGGCGCCCTGCGGCAGGCCCTGCAGCTGACATCAGGGACCTCTATACCCATGACACGACTACGATAGACGAGGGTATTAAATACACCATCCTGGCAAGCCATTATGAATCCCTCGGTCTCAGACTTCAGCCCGGCTGACCTTAAGAAGGCAAAGGTCAGCCTTTCGGATAAGCCAAGGTTCTCTATATTTTTATAGAAAACTCCATGCATTGGCTTATCCGTGTGAAGCTGCAGAAAGATGTTGTGTTCTGCAGCTTTAATTTGGGCTTTTCGTCGAGCAGGTTCCAACTCGGTGACAGAGTCGGGATTTATCCGCTCGACGTCGAAGGAGAGACCAAGTTCATCGGCTGCTCTTTGTGCTGCCTTAAACAAAAAGGCTCCTATTCCTGCACTTTCATGGTCCCGGACCATGCAGAGGAGGGGATCCGAACTCCTGATGACCTTACAGGCTCCATCCAGAGCCATCCTATTATGGAGACTCTCCAAACTCAAGAGTCCACGGCCTCCCCGATGTCGTGGGAGGTATAGCCGCGGAACGGACGATTTAGGATGCAAACTCCTATTGAGATGCATCTTCTTGCGGGTTCCTACGTCGAGTTGACGCAACTCTTCTTGAGTCCATTTCACTACTCCAAAGGAGTAGAGAAGGATCGGAACGGCAAGCATGTTGGTAGCAGACACCTTGTTCTTCCCCGACAGCTCTGAAGACCAGATCTGTCGGAGTCGGTGCTGATACTTGCCGCGGAGAGCGTTTTTCACTACACTCACTTCTTGGGTGGAGCGTTGCTCGACACCCAAGTAAGTGTACGATTCTCCGGCATCTAGATGGTGTAAGATGCTTCCGTCCACGAGCTGCGCGTCCTCTCCGTAGTCCCCGCATCGTCCTCTCTTGAGATGGACCAGTGCACATTTGTCCAGCCCGAACTCCATACCGACAGCCTGCGTGTACTCCTGTACCACCCTGAGGGACTGGTGTAGGTCCCTCTCTCCGGAGGCATAAAGTTTAAGGTCATCCATGTAAAACAGATGGGTGACCTTATGCCTCCTATCGCCGGGGGTACCGCAATTGTATCCACGGGTTTTCCGGAGCGAAACGGATAATGGCAGTAGTGAGATGCAAAAGAGAAGGGGGCTGAGGGAGTCTCCCTGAAATACTCCCCTTCTGAATGTTACCGACTCCGTCTGGACTCTATCGTTACCCGATGTATTAGTAAAGCGAGTCCTCCAGAGCGGCATCAGTTCTTCGATGCATCTCACTACGGGACCGGGTACCGCAAGACATCGGAGCAAGTGAACAATAAGCTCATGTGATGTCATATCAAATGCCTTGCGGTAGTCGATCCAGGCCATGGAGAGGTTCCGCTTATACTGCACGGAGTCCTGCGTGACACATCTGTCAATCAACAGGTTCTCCTTGCAGCCAGCGACATCTCTCTTCGACCCTCGTTGCTCATATATCCGTTCGTAAACCGGTTCAACTGCGTGGAGCACTCGCATGTACAGGATGCGCGTAAACACCTTGTAACATGCGTTTAAACAGGTTATCGGCCGGTAGTTCTTTGGGTCAGACAAATCTCCGTTCTTCGGGATCAGCACTGTCCGCCCCTCGACAACCCAAGAAGGAATTTGCTGCTCCCCATTTAGCCATGAATTGAAAATTCTGGCCAAATGGTGGTGGGTACTGGGTAATTTTTTCCACCAGTAGTTGTTTATCCCATCGGGACCTGGAGCAGCAAAGTTCTTAGAGCCCTCAAGAGCTCTTCGAACCTCTTCTGGAGTTATCGGTTGGCACACCTCGTTTGGTTGTTGAAGCCTTTGACAGAAGGCTTCAAAGTGTGCCAGGGCTGGAGAGTCTCGGTTGAGTGGAAGCTTCTCCTCGTAAAGTGTTTTCCAGAAATTTTCCACCTGATCTACAGTCGGCGGATTCTCTGCAACACGTGGAGGCGGTTCGAAAAGGCGCGAGGGCTTTTGGCGGAAGAGTTTATTTTCCGCCAGCCCCCTCGCCCGCCTCACTAGTGATTTTTTACAAACCACTAGCATCCGTATCCTGTCGAGACAGTGCTGTTTGGTGGTTCGCAGCACTGCCTCATTGAGTGTGTGATGGACGCGTCTTAAATTGGCGGCTATTCGACGCACTTTAGGTGTGAACGGCCTATTGGCCGCCATATAGTCCATCACACATTGGATACGGGATGCGTGTTGCCTCGCCGACCGGATCTTGGCTTCCATCTTTTGTATGCGCCGCCCCGCTCTCTCCTGTGGGGAGGCAGTATTACGCCTCTCCAGCCGAGAAATTATTATTATTATTATTATTATTATTATTATTATTATTATTATTATTATTATTATTATTATTATTCTTTCTCAACAATTGTCTGGCATTGCATTAATACTTAATTCTGTTTTGAATCTCCACGCGCAATACTGTCAATTCTCGTCGCGGCTTGCCTCCCGTATGGGCGGACAAACCAGAAATTAATAAAACGAAACGGTCCGAAACGATCCGCGTCGCTTTCTACAAGAAGTGTTTTTCACCAAAATTAGAGAAAAAGAGAAGACCCGCCGCTCCTGTGTGTGCATTCAAGGAACTCTTTAATCATTGGGGTAAGTAAGTCTATTGACGGTCGTTAATATATAGAAATATTAAATTTATAATTATCAGTCAGTTAAGCTACTCCATAAACTTTGTCACTGTCACACTCATTAATTTGCCCTTAGGGCCGCCGATATATATATATATATATATATATATATTTTTTTCCTCTTAGTTGGCTTTGAACTGCGCCCATCCAGCTACGAAAATTTATTATTGTATCCTATCTAACACAAGACCAAAAAAAACAATGACAAAGGATAATAGACAGGGACACACACTTCATGGCGACTCTTTTCTAGACAAAACAAGGTAGGCAACAGTAAATGGGTTAACCCACAAAGGATGTCCACATAAGGAGACAACAGCTAAGCTAAATTCCCTAATCAAATTTTATGCTCAGTATGTTTTAGAAAATTATAAAACATTATTCTTAACCGATCATTTCTGACTATAAGGAAGCAAAGTGATGTGCTACATTGTGGCAACGGAATATTGTTTTTGATTAGTTCTTGCATTAATAAGGTAGTTGCACGTGAATTATGATGACACTGAAAGATCCAGTGATTGATGTCATCCAAGTTTCCATCGCAATCACAAGAAGGTGTTTCCGAAAGTTTCATTTTGAATAAATGAGAGTTGACAGCTCCATGCCCAAATAAACATGTAACATATTTGATGTTAATATTTCTATTTGGATGACTTCTACTAGCCAAAGAAGAACTAGGTAATTTGTCGTTAATTTTACAATATGTATAGTTGTTATTACAAACTTTAGTCCACTCCTCTTCCCATAGTTGTTTCATATTTGTTTTCAAGGCTGGTATTGTCAGAGTGAGGTAAATTATCGATAGGGTCTCCGTCAATACTTGAAGACTTGGCTAATTTGTCTGCTATAATATTCCCTCTTATATCAGAGTGTCCTTTAGCCCAAATAAATATAACATTTTTATTGAGATCTTTTAACCTGGCTTGCTTTTCCATACAATAATTGAATTGGAATATACGTGATTTGGTGGATTAGAAATAGCGGTCAAAACTGAGATCGAGTCTGTCATAATTAAAAAGTTTACGAAATTATTGTTGTTACACATGGCCCAATCTAAGGCTCTGCTTATTCCGATAGATTCAGCAGTATATATAGAGCACATATTGTTTAATCTATACTTAAACGAATCTTGGGTGTTTTGAATGTACACGGCACAACCAACACCATTACAGGATTTGGAACCGTCAGTGAAAATTTTACAAGAGTTATGGAATCCAGATATAGTTTCCTGCAAAATTAAGTTATTTCCAGTTGCATCATTATATTTGGGTATTATCACCATAGATTGAAGAAAATAAATGTTGTATTTAGAACTAAAGAAGGGCAAATTAGTCATTTTACTGCTAGAATCGTATTCAGCCACCTTAATAAATGCATCTGCCAGGGTGGGGGATGATTTATTTTGCCAATAAGGATTTGTCAAATCTTGAGTGGTTAACTGGGCAAGTTTGGGAAGAAGACTACTCTCCGAAAAGTTATTATATTTCAACAGGAATTTTTGAGCCAGAAATTGGCGTCTAAGATGTAAGGGTGGTTCATTACATTCAGCCAGTAGAGCGGAAGTAGGCGTAGATTTCATGGCACCAAGGACTAATCTTAGTGCCTTATACTGAAGTCTGTCTAATTTAATTAACCGTGATTTTATAGCAGAGCCATAAAAAACACAACCATTACCTCTACGAAATCCAAATTGGGAATTAGGTAACAAATTGTTTTTCTCTAACCACCATTCCATCCTAACTTTGATAATTCTTTCCAACGTTTTTAAGAGGCATGACATCAGTGAAATAGGACGCACAGAATTTACATCATTAGATTTAGGGATGGGGATTATTAGGCATTGTTTTAGAACGTCACAGTTTTCCCCTTTAAGTAAGATGTTAGTAAATATCAAACACAGGAATCTTTTAGCTATACTAGGTAGCTTTTGAATCATAAGATAATTTATCCCATCAAGGCCAGGTGATGAACTGCGCGAACTTATGCTGGATTCAAGCTCTTCCAAACTAATCGGAGTTAATAAAAAATGATCGGAATTATCATCCATATGTACGACTGCTTGTGGAGTCACAAAGCTAGGAGCTAGTTTGTTTAAAAGGCTTTCAATAGTGTCTCTACTGTATTGATGAATTTTGTTTCGTTTCTTCCCTTTGACTTTATTAACTCTCTATATTTCAGAAGGGTGAGTTTGTCTAGTTTGTCTATTCTAAAATTTTCATAAAATGTTTGCCAACCGTCTCTTGCCTTAATTTTAAAAGTACGCTTACATATTGCGTCGAGCCTTTTATACTCAATGTAATTAGAAGTTGTCATGCTATGTTTGTATGTAAATAAAGCCTGTTTGCGAGCCTTAGCTACAGACGAACATTCTTCATCCCACAAAGGGGGCGATTTTCATTTTTTAGAAATGAAAGGCTTTTTCCTTTTACATGCTAGATCAGCTGCGCGGCTGACCGCGTCAGTAAGGAATGTAATCATGTCATTGCTAGAGCTAAATTCTGGCAACACTGATAAACTATTTTCTATTTCGGTTTGATATAAAGACCAGTTTGCATTGTACATAGACCACTTGGCAATGGGGATTACTGAGATTTCCTCAATACCGTACTCCTGAAGGATAATTCTGATCGGGAAGTGATCAGAGCCGTATGTATCTGGTATCACGTCCCACTCAAAACAAGACATTAAATCGGAAGAAAGAATAGTAATATCAACGGCTGAGGAAGAGATACCAGGGGATGATATTCTAGTGGCAGAACCATTATTACCGATAATATAATTGTTAAAATGATCCAAAGCTTCTAAAAGTGTAACACCCTCTGGATTATTAATAGACGATCCCCACACTCCATGATGGGCATTGAAGTCACCACCTAGGATGAAAGAATGTGGTATTTGATCAAAGATATTCAAGTAATCTGAAATATTTGATTTTACGCTAGGAGGTCTATATAGATTGATTACTGACAATTTTTTTCCTTTAATGGAGATGTTTACTCCACAGATTTCATTTTTTTAATTAAAATTGTATGTGAAATTAATTGGTTCATAAGTAATTTTATTGGAAATAAAGATGGCTACGCCACCTTTTCCATCAGATCTGTCCTTTCTTAATATGTTAAAACCATTTAAACGTATATCATAATTTGGTTTATACCAAGTTTCGGAAATTAATGCTATGTCAAAATTTTCTTCCATAAGAAGTTGTGAAATTGAGTTTTTATTAGAAAATGCCGATCTGGCATTCCACTGAATAATTTTAAGTGTTCTAGCCATTTCTACATGAGAAAAGTTTATTCACAATACTATTTAAGACATCCTCAAAATTAAAACAATCTACAACTTGAGAGGCGCTTGTAGAAGTGGTTGGATTTTGTAGGTCGTTAACCATAAATTTAACTAGTTCTTTTAGCTCTAAGGCAAGTTTACTTTTTATTGCATCCAGATCAACAGGGGTGTCCTTGTTACCGGAATTGATTACAGGTCCTGCACAAAATGAATTTTTATATTCTCTAGCAATAGGGGGAAAATGTGGTGTTGTGTCTTGGCTTTTTTTCCTTTTTTTGTTAGGCTTTGTTACATGATTTTCTCGACCAGTAGCTAAGCTAGTATGTTTAACACCATTAGAGGCGTTTTGGGGAGTCTTCCTGGGACCAGGTGAATTTAGTGGAGGAAATTCAGCATTGGAGTCTATCAACGGGGCCTACCTATTTCTTTGGACAATACTAGTATAAGCCGGATTATCTATGAGGTTCTGTGCTTCTTGAAAGGAAACATTGAGGCGGGCCATAGCTTCTTTCGTTCGTTTTTGTTTTTTGTACTCCGAACAATCTTTATGAGTAGAATTATGACTATCTTCTTGACAAAAAACACAAAAGTTACTACAGTCCAAGCAATCATTTTCATCAGTCGAACCGCATTTTCTACATCTTTTTTTACTTTTACACTGCCGAGCAGAATGGCCGTATCTAAGACATTGATAACATTGCAAGACAGGTTGAATGTAAACATTTACCTCACACCTAACTTTATTAATATAAATAAATTGTGGTAGATGAATTCCAGAAAAGGTGACAACTATCATCTGCCTAGCTACACGTTCTTGAGTACCATCATTATTGACAGTTTTATAGATACGTTGCACTTTTTTAATAGGAACATTCGATTTAATAATGTTTAATAAGGTTTCCTCACTATATGAAGTGTCTACAAAACGTACCTTTTTTTTCTGTTAAATAATTGGGAATGTAAGCTACCAAGTCATTGTTTTTAAAGAATGGCTCCCCTACTAATTTATTAGCCATATCAGCTGAGTTAACTTCGATTTTAATTCTATTCCTACCCACATTACTAATTTCTAGAATATGTTTATCATACTCAGATAGGGTAATTAAATTTTCACCTAACTTCATTGGGTGCAGCCTGCCTATATTTAATGTATTGTGTTCCACAAAAATGAAATACAGCCCTGAATCAGTATTTTTAAAACGATTGGCAAGATCTATAAAACTGGTCTGCTGTTTTTCAACTGGATATATTGTTTTTATCACTTATGTTTTTATTAACCAGAGATAATGGATCATTATATACAACTTGAGATGTAGAATTATTATTAGATACATTATTTAACTCATTATGGGTTAACACTTGATTATCATCGTCCATAAAATAGACGTCCTCGACGTGGATATTACTAGCAGCTTGCAACAGCTCCTGGCTGCGTGAGCCAGGGCGACCGCCGGACATCTGTACCACAGAAGCCAGGGTCTTCCTCCTAGTCCCTTAATAAACAATAAACGTGTACTTACAGTAAATCAGCCACAATAATTTTGAACCTTAATTAATGAGAATATCACTAATATATTTGTAATGTAAATATACTTTGGTAACACCCAAATTAACTAAGCACCGAATTAAACACGTCCGCACACTGGAAGAATACGAACAAAAGCCGATATTTAATATTGGTCATTCGATCCAAGGATTATTTATTCATACTTATTCTCGCTAGGCAATTATTAAAAAGAATAATTTGTTATTTGTTCACATAAAATATAAAGAAGTGCTATAGTATATCGCTTTACAATAATTGAAGATAAAAGGTATATATTTATATCGCTGTAGTCTTTTTGCTCGCTTTTTGTATTCGCCCGTTTAACTCTCGGAGATTGTTCAGATTTATAGATCAGCTGTTGAATATTTGACTGCTTTCTTATAATTAACTGTTATGATAATCTCTGAAGCTAATTATTTATATGCATATTAATACCATTTTTAATCTTGGTGCTGTGCATCTTTAAGACATTTGTTTGCTCGTTGATTTTGCAAAGAAAATACTTTGATTTTAGACTCTTGGTGCATTATCAAGTATATTAAAATTATAACTTAAATATCATACTCAACATTAGATCTACATACCTTTTGTGCTAATTGGCTAGTGTAAAAAAAAACCCAAACGCTCTTAAGTGGACTTGTTTATACCGGGTGTGCGCGTATTGAATTACTAATAATTTGTGTAATTCCTTTTATTCTTTTTTTTACTTTCATTTTAGTTCACCAGTTACTTAGCCGAATATCCAGATGTGTTAAAAAAATATTTGCCGTTTTATTTGTACAGAAATTAAAACATATAGATTCTGGTAGATATAATATTTTCCCTTCTGGTTATTGTTATAAAATAAAAATGGCCGCTAGTTCTAATAAATTAAAACAGGCACATGCATATAGGGGCACCACTATTAATCGTATGATCGAACTGCATGATGTTGCTCAGAGGGCAGTTGATGATCGTTTACCTCATACTCTTTTTCAAATGCGCTATGAGCATATAAATGTGATTTAGGATTAATTTAATGATCACCATGGCATCACTCTGTCAGTTTTATCTCTCCAAAAGAATGTGGACATGAAAGCAGAGGAGGAAATACGCTCACAATTTGATAGCAAATATTACGCAGTCCAAGCAATTTATCAGAAGCACAAGTAAATCAAAACAATGTTAAATTACCAAAAATTCAAGTACCAATCTTTAACGGCAATATATCAAATTGGCCCACATTTTATGGCTTATTTTACTCATTAATTCATCAAAGTAAGTCACTCAGTAACAGTGAGAAATTTCAGCACCTATTATCATATCTTGAAAAAGAACCGCTTTTATTAATTAAAAATATTTCCATCAGTGATGAAAATTATGTAATTGTATTTGACCATATATATATACAAGGTATCAAAATCCTTGTATTCTTGCCGCTCATTATTGGGATAAAATAACTGATGCTCCTAAGCTCAACTCGGTATTAAATTCTGTTATGTTTTAATACACACACTTTTAATTAACTAGACTTTTATTAATAATACCAAAGTACATACTCGGAAACTTTACATCGACATCGACTCTTAAAGACATCTGTCACTACCAACCTACGATAACTAAAGTTACCATGTGTACTTAAGGCTAGTTTATACAGATATATACAACATTTTCTCCCCTTATTTTTTGTTTTTGAAGTTTACAGATTCAATTTTTGAGGGGTTTTAATGACCCTACCAGATTTAGTTATGTAAGAAGTTATGGCTGGAATAACTTCTCCAACATCGGCTACAGGTTCTGTTACCTCAGGGTTAATTACATCCCTATGCAAAACTGGATTTGACAAGCAAGGTAATGGATTATTGTCACTTTTATTTTCACAGGTTTCACTCTCCACAGGTGGTGTATTCACAATGTGTTTTTCCACTTCATTTTCTGCATTGCTTTGTAAACGTAAACTGTTAGAATGTACAAATTTGATATCATTGCCTACTTGGACAAGATAAGTACAATGACTATGGGAAAAAGGTAGAGCAGTAAAAGTACTAAACTTTTACTACTCTACCTTTTTCCCATAATCTGGTTTGAATATTTTTAACAAAAACAGTTTCATTTACACCGTATAATTTAATGTTTCTCACAATATTATCATTTACTCTATTTCGGCTATGAAAAGAAGGCTTTATCAAATCAAACCTAGTTCTAGGTCTATTTTTTAGAAGGCTTTCTGCAGGAGATACCCCAGTAGTACTGGAAGGAGTATTTCTATAAGTAAATAAGAAATTTGTTAATCTATTCATTAAAAAACTCCGAGATATATTTTTCCCCTTTTCAAAAAATATATTCCTTTCCAAACCTTTTTTAACTGTTTGAACTCCCCTCTCTGCTATACCATTGCTTTGTGGGTGGTATGGGGGCTATTTTATGGGTTTAATCCCGTTTGCTTGACAAAATGCATAAAGTTCCAAAGAGTTGAAAGGTGGACCGTTGTCCGACACCAATTCAACTGGAATACCAAAAACTGAAAATATATCTTTTAATTTTGAAATAGTTTCTTTTGCGTTGGTTCCGTTATTCATTAACTTTACCTCAATCCATTTCGATTTGTTATCAACAAGAATTAAAAAAATATAGTCATTTATGAAAAAAATCAATATTTACCCTGTAAAAATTGTTAGGTGTACTGGGCCAAGGTAACAGTGAACTGTTGTTTGAAAAATTTTGAGTCTGTTGGCAAATGTCACAAGTACAATGACATCATTATCACCTGGCCACCAACAATATGACCTCATTAACATCTTAGTACGGACGATACCTTTGCTCATGAAAAAGTTTTAAAATTTCGTTTCGTAAAGAACTTGGAATTACTACTTTGTTACCTATTAACAAGCAATTTTTTTCCACTGATAGTTCATGCCTTTTCTGAAAATAAGGTTTAAACTGGTCATTCGTAATTTTATTTGGCCACTCCATGATAGTCATTTCTATAACCTTGGTTAAAACTACATCTTTCTTTGATGCATTAGCTATGTCATCACTGAAAAGTGGGACTTCCTCATCTAGATTAAACGAATATAAGTCAGATGTCTTTAAGAGTCGATGTCGATGTAAAGTTTCCGAGTATGTATTTTGGTATTATTAATAAAAGTCTAGTTAATTAAAAGTGTGTGTATTAAAACAACAGAATTTTGGCGATGAGTCGGTAGAATCTACGAGTCAGTGCAGTGAAGATCCCAAGAGAAAACGTAAAGTCAACGTCAAGCCTTCTAGAAAAAAAGTTTTCAAAACGGTGTCAATGGATACGATTGAGCATTTTAAGCGTAAAGAGTCTGATGTAACAGCGTATGTGGAACGCATGGAACAATTATTTATATGTAACGGAGTGGTAGAAGAAAAAAAAGGTACCATTATTTTTAACATTAATGGGGGGAGAAGCCTATGATGTATTGAAAGACTTATTAGCCCCCGTACTACCTAGCACAAAAACTTATAATGAGCTGAAAAATGTTTTGCTAAAACACTATAGTCCTAAGAGATTGGTGATAGCAGAAAGATACAAATTTTACAATGAGAAACAAGAAGTAGATGAAGATTGCAAAACATTTAGTGAGAAGCTGAAAAATCTAGCTAAGTATTGTGAATTTAAAGCCTTTCTAGAGAAAGCATATAGAGATAAGTTCTTGTGTGGGTTACGATTTGAAAACATTAAACGTAAGCTATTGACAGAAGACAAACTGACGTTTGAAAGAGCATATCAAATTGCTGTAGGTATGGAGTTAGCAGAAGGGCAAGTCAAAGCTATGGGACCAGAGTCTATGTCAGTCAACAAATTTAAATTCCAGAAGTGAGGTCAGTGGAAATCAAACCCAAAGTATAGTCAGAATCAGTCGAGTCAAAACAGTCAACCAGTCAGTCAGAGAACCAAGCACTAGTCAGTCAAACACGAACAAATGTAAGAGATGTCACCGAGTTCACTTCGAAAATTATAAATGTCCCGCAGTAAATTGGAAATGTTACGCTTGTGGTCAAACAGGTCATACTGCTAAGTCTGTGTTGTATACGAATCGTGTTCACCATTTGGAAAATGAAGATCCCAAGAAGAGGTAATTGAGTCCGAAATTGATGATTCATTTGAGTTAGGGTTCTTGAATGTAGAAAATAGTAGTTCCCAAGGCAATCTGTTGGTGCTGGGATCTTTAAACAGGTTAGAAGAAAACGGAAGCTTAAAGGTAAAATTGCCAATTGGAGGGAAAATAATATTAATGGAGGTAGATTCAGGCGCTTGCAAATCAGTGATTCATGTAGATGAGTATAACAAATCATTTTTTAAACTTAAATTAGAGCCTGTGGACTTAAATTAAAAGTAGTTACAGGAGAAAATGTTAAGATAGTAGGTCAAATAAGTGTAAATGTTTTATATCAAAACAAGTCATTACCTTTAGTAATCTTAGATTGTAAAACTAAATTTATTCCTTTGCTAGGGAGAAACTGGTTGAATATTTTTAACCCAAGTTGGAGGAATTTGGTAGATACAAATATTATTGATAAATTAGTTGCACAGAATGAAATGAATGATACATATCAAAATATTCAACCTTTATCAACTCAAACTAATGTTAAAGGTCAAATGTTAGAAAAAGTGTTAGTTGTGAATAACGCAGAAATATGCAAAAATGTTGAAGTTAAAAGAAAATGTTTTATAGCAGACATTCAAAATAGGTTTAAAAACACTTTTAGTGAAGAGCCCAATTTTTTCATAAAAAAATTTAAAGTAGAAATAAAATTAAAAGAAGATACAAAACCTATCTTTCATAGAGCTTATGGTATGCCGTATGCTTTAAAATCAAAAGTTGAATCTGAGTTGGCCTCAATGGTAGAATCTGGAATATTAACGAAAGTCAGCTTTAGTAACTGGGCAAGTCTAATTGTAGTTGTGCCAAAGAAAAATTCAAATAACATTCGAATCTGTGTAGATTTCAAAAAAACATTAAATCAAGTCATAGAAACGGATCATTGCGTATTACCCTTACCTGAAGATATTTTTGCAGGTCTTAGTGGAAATGAATATTTCACAGTAATAGATCTTAAAGGAGCTTATCAACGATTGCAAATTAGTAATAGTTCAAAAGAGCTCTTGACAATAAATACTCACCTAGGGCTTTTTACATATAATAGACTAACCTTTGGAATAAGTTCTGCACCTGGAATATTTCAGTCTGTAATGGACACTATTTTGTCAGGCCTTCCTAATACTAAGTGTTACCTGGACGACATAATTTTCGGAATTAGCCTTGAACAATGTCACCAGAATGTCGTCCAAGTAATGAAACGATTAGGCGAATACAATGTCAAGGTAAATACAGCAAAATGTAAATTCTATGAAAGTAGTGTTGAGTTTTTAGGACATATAATAAATGCAGACGGTATTTATCCAACGAATGAAAAAATAATTAGCATACAAAATGCACCTTCACCCAAAAATTTGACGCAACTTAAATCCTATCTTGGATTACTAAATTATTACCGGAAGTTTATTCCAATGTTATGTTTATTCCAATGTTATGTTATATGTTATTTACTCAAAAGTAAAACTACTTTATGATCTTAGTAAATCGGGTGCTGAATATATTTGGTCAAAAGAATGCGAGAAATCTTTTCAGCAAAGTAAAGAACTACTAATGTCTAACCAAGTACTTGTGCATTATGATCCTCAGAAACCTATATATTTAACTTGTGATTCTTGAGATATGAAGTAGGAGCGGTTTTAAGTCATAGGATAAATGGGGAAGATCGTCCGATCGCCTTTGCATCAAGTACTCTATCCTCAGTTGAACAAAGATATTCAAATATAGAAAGAGAAGGATTAGCTTTAATGTTCGGATTAAGAAAGTTTCATAAATTTATTTTTGCACGAAAATTTGTGTTAGTAACGGACCATCAGCCTTTGAAATTTATATTTTGTAGAAATAAAGGTATCCCTGTTACGGCTGCTGCACGCATAATTCGTTGGGCCATAACATTATCGGGGTATGATTATGAAATTGAATATAAAAAAAGATGTCTAGTAGGGAATGCAGATGGATTATCACTTTTGCCGCTTAAAGAGGACACTCAAATTCCTGATTCTTTACTCGGAATTTCCAAAAGCTCTTAGACAATTAGTTGACACATTTACAGATAACATTAGTGCTTTAAAAAATCTTGAGTATCCTATTGAATCTTGGGATTTTATCTTGTTTAGAACTTTAATAACAAAATTAGATCCCGAAACCGTGAAGCATTTCGAGCTACAGTACGACTCTTCTCAAAGTCCTACCTATAAACAACTTAAAGATTTTTTACTAAAGCAATGCAACGCTTTGGATTCTGTATCTCAAACAACTAACAAAGTTTCAGTTGTTAATAAACGATCATTTACTCCAAAGATAACTTCTCACACATTACTTGTTTCTAGTACAAATAATAAGGGCTGCCCTGTTTGTAATCAGGACCATTTAATATATAAATGTCCCTTGTTTATCTCAAAATCTCCAAAGGTAAGGTACGAAACAATTAAACAAAATAACTGGTGTACAAATTGTTTAGGCTCATTACACACCCTAAAAAATTGTAAGTCTGAATCAACATGTAGGGTGTAAAAGCTCAAACATACTCTTTGCACTTTGACCGCAATGAGAAAGTGTCCTGGCCACTTGTAGCGCTAGTTGTTAACGCTTCACCAAATGTATACAGCCGTATATCTGATTTGGTACCGTCTACTTCTCAAATAAATACTCTCACTAATATGATTCTTTCCAATTTCACTATACTTCTTTCTACTGCCCAAATTGAAGTTTTAAATGGTCGAGGCCACTATGAAACAGTTAGAGTTTTATTAGACAGTGCGAGTCAAGCCAATTTTATTACCACAAAATTGCTAACAAATTAGGTTTGCCTCGCTCAAATTTAACGCTCTCTATTAATGGATTAGGGCAAATGGGTTTTTCCGCTTCATCGGGAGTAACTTGTACTATCCGTCAAGGTCAAACAAACACATCCCTCTGTGTCGATATGATTATATTACCGAAAATATGTTCGAATATACCGTCGTCAAACATTCCAATTTGCGATTGGCAACGCCTAGCTAATTTAAAATTAGCAGATCCACATTTCAATTTGTCTGGTTCGGTTGACATACTACTTGGAGCAGATATTTCCTCTCTTATTTTAAAAGGCGGTATCATACCAGGTAATTTACTGCCATAAATACTATATTTGGTTGGATAATGATGGGAAAAATAAATGATTGTGTTTCCTCCCCCTCAGTTAACTCATTTCTTACACTCTGTGATAATTTATCTCTCGACTCTACGATAAAAAGATTTTGGGAACTTGAATCAGTTCCTGAAATTCCAAAAGTGTCCCCTGATGATGCCCTTTGTGAACAATTATACATTGACACTCATTCCCTCTGCCTTTTTGTGATCCCTCGCCTATTTTTGCTAATTCACGATATCTCGCCCTAAAAGGGTATTATTTGCTTGAAAACCGCTTGCTTAAAATTTCCTTCCCCTCTCCCCCCTCGCAGTATTGTGCCTTCATGAAAGACTAACTTGTAAGTAATCATATGACGCCAATAAAGCCTGAATCTCTGACTCTGTCCTCTAACAAGATATATTATATTCCTTATCATGCCATTTAAAAACTCGATAGTACAACCACCAAGCTTTGCGTAGTATTCGATGCCTCCTTTAAATGCCCCATTTCACTGAATGACACATTATTGGTTGGTCTGAAATTGCAACAAGACATAATCAGTATTTTAATGAGTTTCCGTCTTCATACATTTGTTTTCACCGCAGACATTAAGCAAATGTATAGACAAATTTTAATGACTGAGCCCCACCGTGATTATCAACGAATTCTATGGAGATTCTCTCCAAATGATCCTGTTCAAGACTTCCACTTGAACACTGTAACTTATGGTGTATCATCCGCACCCTTTTTAGTTATTTGAACTCTTATTCAGCTAGCTAATGACGAAAAGGAGAAGGTTCCTTTGGCCTCCGCCGTACTGTCAAAATATACATATGGGGATGACATCGTGTGTGGATGTGACGCCCTAGCTGAAGTATCAAGACTGCAAACACAACTTATTTCGTTGCTAAGATGTGGTGGTTTTGAGCTACGAAAGTGGGCTAGTAATAACCTCGCTCTTCTCGATAACATACCTCCAGGCAATCGTCTAACAAATAATCTCTCTTTTGATAATGATGGGACTGTTAAAATTCTTGGTCTAAAATGGCTTCCTACTTCTGATAAGTTCATCTATGAACTTGCTCCTCTCGTAGAACCATGTACAAAACGTACCATTCTTTCGGAATTGGCCCGA
This sequence comes from Rutpela maculata, assembly GCA_936432065.2. Taxonomy (NCBI): domain Eukaryota; kingdom Metazoa; phylum Arthropoda; class Insecta; order Coleoptera; family Cerambycidae; genus Rutpela; species Rutpela maculata. The sequence continues at coordinate 212,757,807 of OW386285.2, forward strand.
ATTTTTTACCCTCTGGGCTTTCTGACACCCTTAACATTTTTTGCCAAACAACTTATACAAACTCTGTGGAGTTTGGCATTACAGTGGGATGAAGCTCTCTGAAGTGCTTAATCTTTGGATTCGTTATAAAACGGAATTATCATATCTCACAAAATTAACTATCCCTCGATGTATTGTTGAAAGCAATTTTCTGAATTGTGAACTACGGATTCGCTGATGCCTCTTCGAAGGGCTACGCAACCCCTACGTATGTGCGTTTTATACTTCCGAATTAACAAATGAAAGTTTATCTTGTATGCGGAAAATCGAAAGATGCACCTTTGAAGACAGTCTCTATCCCACGCCTCGAACTGTGTGCTGCCTTTCTTCTTTCCGAATTGATCAAACTTGTTATTGAGGCTTATTCGAAAGAATTAAAATTTTCTAACGTTTTTGCTTGGATGGACTCTATGGTCGTTCTATCCTGGATAAAGTTGTCTCCGCATAGATGGAAGACCTTTGTTAGCAATTCAGAAAAATGTATCCTGAAAATTGGTATCATGTCATATCAATGGAAAATCCAGCTGATTGTGCCTCTCGTGGCTTATTTCCATCCGAGCTCGTTGACCATGATAAGTGGTGGTCTGGTCCAACATGGTTAAATACACTTTCAAATAATTGGCCTAAAGACCCTTCGATGTCATCTATTGAGGGTCATGAGGAAGAAAAGAAGGTTACCTTTTCTACCTTTGTTTCCCTAGATACTTTAGATTTCCTATTCGAGAGATACTCTTCCATTGCTAAAATTAAACGCATAGTCGCATACTCTCTTCGTTTTATTCATAACATAAAACATCCTGCCGCTAAAAAATATAACTCTTTCACCAGCTTTGAGCTTCATCAAGCCTTATTATGTTTGGTAAAACGAGTGCAATATTTAGTCTTTGTTAATGAAATTTCTAATTTAGAGAATAAACTACCACTTACCCGAACATTTCGTAAACTTCACCCATTTCTGGATAAAGATGGTCTCCTTAGGGTGGGTGGTCGACTCTTTTTCTCAGGTCTCTCTTACGACCATAAATTCCCTCTTATTATGCCCAGAAATCATTGTTTGACTGAGCTCATAATTGGAGAAATTCATCATCAACATTTACATCCCGGTCCCCAAACCTTGCAGTTTCTGATATCCCAACAGTTCTGGATTTTATCTCCCAGGCGTGCTATTCGGCATGTCCTCTCCAAATGCCACAAGTGCTTTAGGGTTAAACCTTCCGCCGTGACACCTTACATGGGTGATCTGCCTTCTCCGAGGGTTAATCCGTTAAAACCTTTTCAGTGTGTGGGAGTGGACTTTGGAGGACTGTATTTTATTACATTAGGCAAAAGTAGAGGTATCAAATCGTAAAAGGCTTATATCTGTTTATTTGTCTGCTTCACCACTAAGGCGAATCATTTAAAGTTAGTCTCGGATTTATCGTCCGAAGCCTTCCTTGCAGCTCTACGACGTTTCACATCTCGTAGGGGTCGTTGTACTCGCATATTCAGCGACTGTGGTTCAAATTTCATCGGTACTGCGAATGAATTATCACAGTTTATGAAAAGGGCCTCTGAATGCGAAAATATTGATCTGGACCTCATTTCGGAGGTCTCTGGGAATCCGGTATAAAGGCGGTAAAAACCCATCTTGTTCGTGTTGTGGGTATGTCAAGATGGCGGAAAATAAAGATTTGTCAATAAAAGAGCTGTGTAATTATTGCACAAAATCAGTATCAAAAAAGTTTATCAAATGTCCAAAGTGTGACAAAATGTATCACAATAGCTGTGCTCTCAGAGTTTTGTGTTGTGAGGTCAAACTTTGTGATCAAATAACTCATACAAAAAATATCAGTTCATATCAAGTTAAAAATTTAAATGAAGATGATTTATTTGCATTAACATTATCAAACGAAGAATTAATAACCTAAAATAATAATCTCAAATTAGAGAATAAAAAATTAAAACAAATAGTTAAACTAGAAGAGAAAATTTAAAAAATACCTAAAGAAAATAAATAATATAAACTGCCACATGTAACGAGCAACACAGGAAATATTTTAGACAAACACAAAGAAATAAAACTACTCATAGCAGATGAAGTGGAAAAGAGTTTCTCCAGTGTTCTAGAAGACCTGAGACAAGTAAAACTGAAAATAAATAATCTAGAAAATGTAAAAGCATAAAAAGTAATGGATAAAGAAGGGACAAAAAAGCATAATACACCTCAAGATATAAAAACTAAACAAAATATAAGTAAATGACCCCCCAAACAAAACTTAGGACCGGTACCAAATAAACTGGAAGCTGTACAGAGACAACTAATGAATGAACTAATTAATTTAAATCCAAGCTCCTCACAAAAAGGTCTGGTGGATATAGAAATCCAAAATAAGACACAAGAAATAAAATTTGACGCAGAAATTACCAAACAACACGAAGAGAATAGAAACGTGCTAGAGGCTAGCAACGAATTTATACTTCTTAGAAATAAACAAAAAACTGTCATAGGTCAAAATCAGAATTTCACCAAATTAAAAGCAGTAAACCTATAAAGTTGGATATTTATCTCATTTATTACCAAATACAACTGTTGAAGATGTGAGAAGTTACCCGAAAGACTATGGTATAAAGACCATGCAATGTTTTAAACTTAAAACATTTTCAAAAGATATTACAGCTTTTAAAGTTTGAGTAAATCAATAGGATGAAGACAAAATGTTCTATGGAGAGATGTGGCCAGAGAAAACCACATTAGACCTTACATCCCTAAGGAACCGAGAAATTTTTGGAGAACCCCTCCAGCATCCCTGAAAAAATGATACATTCAAATCTAAATAAAAAAAACCATGAGATGCATGAAAATCATTTATTAAAAGGATGTGTAGATACAATCTATTAAAAACAAATTATTAGAAATCGAAGTACTTATAAAAGACTTTGAGATAGCTCCAACTGTGGCTTACTTTACCGAACACTGGTCAACAGAAGAAGAAGAATTTTCAATTAAATTAGAAGGCTTCAACTTAAAAGCTACTTATTGCAGGAACAATATGGCCCATGGCAGATCCTGCATTTTCCTTCGTAATGGTGTGGACGGTGAGGAGATCCAGGAGCTGAAACAAAAAAGTGTGGAGGGTGTCATTGAATGCTCGTCCATTGTGTGAAAAACTTTCAAAGCTATAATCATATGCATTTATAGACCTCCTAAAGGTAATCTTGAAACTTTCTTTCAAATTTTAACCGACATATTAGATACTGCTCAAAATGACTTTAAAAATTATAAAATAATTTTATGTGGAGACTTTAATCTAGATTTACAAGAGGAAAATAATATAAACATTCAGATGTTTTTAACTCTTTTACAGACATATAATTTAACGCAAACAATAAATGAACCAACTAGAATAACAAAAACATCGGCTACATTATTAGACAATATCTTTATTAATTTTGAAAACCCTCATGTAGGGGAAGTTATAACAACTGCACTAAGTGATCATGAAGCTCAAATCCTGAAAATTGATTTTCCAGGAAAAACAGTCGATTTCAAAAAGATACGCGGGCAGAGAGTCCCACTGCAAAACTCCAACATTTCAAACAAGAAATAATATCCACTGACTGGAATGAAATAACTAATTATAAAGATCCCAATCAAGCCTATGAGCTATTTGTTCAAAATTGTTTAACAATTATGAATATAATTTTTCCTAAAAAAACTATAAAATACACCAAAAAAACAAAAACATGGATCACAAAAGGAATCAAAACATCTTGCAATACAAAAAGAAAATTATACAAACAAAAACCCTGTGGGGAAATTTCGGAACTGAAATATAAAGATTATTGTAGTATTCTAAAGACAGTAATATCTGAGGCAAAAAGATGTACTAATATTGCATATATTAATTTGGCAAACAACAAAAGCAAAGCAGTATGGGACCTTGTAAAAAATTATACAGGCTCTAAAACTTGCAATAATGACTCTATACTACAGAATATTAACACACAAGAAAATAATAAACACACAGTATTAAACGACGTCGTTGATTGAAGAGTCTATAAGATATGCAACTATACGGCCAAAACGGTTCCTATATGTTCATTTCGCTCATCACGCTTCCCGCACGTCCCTATCCACATATTGTTCGTTGACTTGTGGTGCCCCCGTTGTTTTTTTGCAGTCATAAACTCGCGAAACGCGAATAGAAACACTGAACGTTGATATCCAGCGAACGAGGGTACATAATATATTTATTAGAAGTTATAATTCTCGACGCAGGTTGTAGGCCAGCGCAATCAGTGCCGGCGTCAGGGCATTTGGCACCTGTAGCAAACAGTTGCTTGCCGCCCTGATAAAAAACATTTACAAGTTACTACTGTTAAGACAAATTTATTAATAAAAACTTACAAACAAAAATCTCATAAATAATTCTTTCACTAGTTTCACTTAAAATTCAAAAACAAGAGAAACCTTTAACTACCAATTATTGTCGCATTTCATCTTTTAAGTCGCCACGTTGTGCGCTGTAACAATCGTGTTTTGTTCGAAATTGCAATTGTTCCTTGTCCTCGAGACAAAAGCGGCCGACGGCCAGCGCGCGACGTTGACATGTTAAGTACGAGTAGACGAATAATAGGTACGGAGTACGGATTAAAATATGTAACGCTGCACAATGAAACACCCATTTGGGGTTCAGAAAATGTTTTTTTTGAGATTTTTGTGCAATTTTGAATTTCTGAAATTTATAAAAATGTGATAAATTAAAAATATTTTGCTATTCGGTTCAGCTCCATGGAATAGTATTTATGAGTACATTTAAGACCTTCCAATATTTTAAAATAATTAGAAAAAGAATATGCAAATGTCGAGGATGGTGTTTTTGATCTTTCAGCGCTTGCGTAGCGAGAACGGTAATAAATACGGAAATGCACCGCACTTTTTTTTGTACAACATGGAATTTTCTACAAACAAGTCCACGAGGGCATATTCTTATCTACTATAGTTTTCGAGGTACAGGTGCTCACGTGTAAGCATAAAAATGACTGTTTTTTACGCTACTCTGCAAGTGGCACTGGCGTGCGCCGACCTAATTAACAAACAAAAAATTAAGAAAACGACGATGCTAATAGTCAAATTTAAATTACACAAAACATAATGAGTAACTTCTGTTTAAAACTGTTTTTTATACGATGCATAATATTAATAATGGAGTTACAAGTATTAAAAAAAATGTTGAAATAAAATAAAAAAATAGTTAAACATTCTTTGTGTTATTGAAATCTATGTACAATTGTACAGAAAGAAACACAATTAATAAAAATATGCGGCAAGTTCCAGTTATATAAAAATCAATGAAAATGAAAAATTACACTTTTCGGTCCTAATATTAATCGTTTAGGTATATGCGATAAATAAAAACAAAATGATATGTCAACAATAAATACATTTTTTTAAGAAAGAAAATTGAGCTTGATTTTATATCTTTAAGACTCATCGACTACTAGAATGCATTTTTTATAAACTGTTTATAACAATTTTTAAATATTATTTTTTAAATCGATTTCCACTGACACATTAAAAGAGCATTTTTTAAAATCAATCGATTACTTCCTACAAGGGGTGGAAAAGTCCAAATGTACGATTTTTTAAATGTTTTTTGCATTAAAAAATGCATATTTAAGAAAAATGAAGGACGCCATCGTGTAGAGCAATCAGAAATTCATAAATAGAAAAATCGACCACAAATTCTCATTGGACAAATAATATTTAACTGCTTTAACGGGCTGCTTGGAGAACAGCGCGAAAAATAGTTACTTTGAGGTTTGCGCTCGGGCGCCTTTGGCATGTGAGCTATAATGGATAAAAATATGCTCTCAGGGACTTTTTTGTACAAAATTTGATGCTTTATAAAAAGTGCATTTTCGTTATACTTATTACCGTTCTTGCTGTGTAAGTCAAAAAATACCTTCTTCGAAATTTCAATATACTTTTTTATAATCATGTAAGCAAATTGCATGGGAGGTCTTGAAATATTCACAAATACTGTTACCATCGAACTCAATGAAATCGCACTAAAATATTTTTTTTGCTAGTACCAGAAGATAAATGCAAGCGATTTCAGAAGTGTACCATTTGTGCGATACTTTATCGCCTCGAAAACTTTGCTCTCGGAAAAATAATACCTACTTGTAATAAAAAAAAAAAATTAACCAGTCTTTCCGCAGATATTCAAATTAAGTTAATTAAACTTTATTATGTTTACTAATTAATACTCTTTTTCAGTAGTAATGGAAAATGTCATCTAAAACATATTCAAAATTTACTAGGGTGAAGACGGTTAAGAAAGGTGCAAAATAGATAATTTTGTAATATCTTAAAAATAACAGTTTCATCATAAAATGAGGGGCGAGCGTAGAGGCGACTTCAATGTGAATATTAGTCGATATTCCGTTGAAGCAACGTCGAGCGCGGTTAGTACTTGGATGGGCTCCCATCTTGGGAAATACAGCGTTTTCGTCCCACCTTCTAGAGGCTTGTATATCAGTGTATACTCGGAAGTTACGTAATTTCAGACGAGGATTACGTAGTGGATATACCATCCTTCGGAGGGGATGTAAAGCAGGCGATCCCTTGTCTATTAAATGTTAGGCAAGTAAAAGATCCCTACTCTTCTTAAGGGAAGAGGTTCGGCAAAATTTCCAGGTTGGGGGTAGCTCGTCTCCTGGCGTCGGTGATAGGCCCTGGTAGAGGAAATAGGCCGACGTTAAACAGTTAAAAAAAAAAAAAAAATCATAAAATGTCAATATGCCATTTACTTCCACATCCAGTGGAAGTATAACGACAAAAATTGGTATTTAGTAAATACAAGAGAAGTCAAGGTCTCAAAAAAATTAACCATTATCACTCTCATTATTAAAGGGGGGGAAAAATAAAATTGTGAGGTAGCGTGTGTACAAGAGCCAAAGGCTTCAAACATTTTTGTTTTACTTCATCCACCCCCACCCCCACTACCGATGTGGCATATCGCTTTATGAGTTTTTGGGGTAGGTGATTTCAAATATTATATAATTAAAGTTCTATAAACAATTATTCCCACATAGTAGAGTGCAAATATAGTATCAAAATATTTTTCGTTTTGAGCGACTTGGATAGAACATCAGGATGTGGAAGTAGTGATTCCTTGGGCAGCGGTTTTAACATTTTAAAATGAAAACCGCAGCCCAAGGAATCACTACTTCCACATCCAGATTTCCTATCCAAGTCTCTCACAACGAAAATACTATATTTGCACTCCACCATGTGGAAATAATTGTTTATGAAATTTTCTAAATGAAAACCAAAAAACGATATGCCACATTGATAGTGGGGGGTGGGGTGGTGGTAGGAGGTGATACGCGGGTGGATGAGGCCTTTGGTTCCTGTACACACTAAATCACAATTTTTTTTTCACCCCCCTTTAATAATCGCGTGGGGGTGATAATGGGGGTAGTTAACGCCAGACATTTTTCTAAGACCTTAACTTCTTTTATATAATATTAAACTAAATACCACTCAACCCTTTAACGGAATAAGATCAAAATATAACCTAATTCCAGATCTCGTTAAAATACATATGTGTACCAATTTTCAAGTCAATATCCTAAACGATTCCAGAGTAATCGTGCACCCAAAACGTCACAGACCGACGCGATAGACATTTTTTGCTTCAACTTAAAATCTCGACATGTCATAACATTCTAAGCCTATTTAAATAAATGTTTTCAAGATTACTACACTTATACTAGAAGTGGGAGCAATACGTAGAAAATGGCGTGACAAAAATATAAACAATCATAATGTGCCGTGGACTACACGGTGGAAGTAATCTACTTCAAGCACTTTTTTTGAGGAAACGCATCTATAGTGCTCGAGGTAACCCACTGCGCATCCATTTTACTGGAGGAAGCCCACTGCGTATCCGTATAGGTAACCTACTGCGCATCAACAGTACCTACCTACTCAAGGAAAGCCACTGCGCATTCATTATACTCGAGGAAACCTACTACGCATCCATACCACCCGAGATAACCGGATCCAAACTACTAGAGGTAACCCACTGCGCATCCATGTTACTCGAGGAAACCCAATGCGCATCCATACTACTTGAGGTAACCTACTGCTCATCTATTTTACTCGTGAAAACCCACTGCGCATCCATACTACTCAAGGTAACCCATTGCGCATCCATTTTATTCGAGGAAGTCTACTGCGCATCCATATTACTTGGAGTAACCTACTGCGCATCTATAGTACTCGAGGAAAGCCACCGCGCATCCATAGTACTCGAGGAAATCCACTGCGCATCTATATACTTCTCGAGATAACCCACTTATTAAAGAATAAAGAAAATAATAGAAACACCGAACAGGTTGCATGGTATTTTAATTGAAAATCGTAGAAGCTAGATACACACGCAAGAACGCGTTGCTGTATCCTCATCTATCCTTGAAACATTGGTATCAATTTAGCAACCTGTTTATAAACCATAAAATTCCACATCCACGTTTTCTATCCAAGTCTCACACAAAGAAGAAAAAAATTGCACTTCACTATGTGAAAATTATTTATGAAACTTTAATAACATAATATTTGAAATCGCCTACTCCAAAAACCTACAAAACGATATGTCACATCGGTAGTGGGGGGTGGTGGAAGGGGGTGGTAGAGGGGGCAAATGAAGTGAAAAATATGTTGAGGCTTTTCCACACCCCTTTAATAGTGAAGTGGGGGTGGTAATGGGAGTAATGTTTTGAGACCTTACCTTTTCTTATATATACTAAATACCAATTTTATGGACTCTTACATGCTTGATTTACTTATTTACCCCCCTTTATCCCAATTTACCCTTCAACGGAATAAGATGAAAATATAATCTAGTTCCAGTTCTCGTTAAAATACATACGTGTATCAAATTTCAAGTCAATATCTTAACGGTTCCAGAGTAAATATGCTCACAAAAAAGTTATGGGCAAACAGACATTTTTTTTGCTCAAATTTAAAACCTCGACGTCTCATGACATTCTAAGCTTATTTGAACAATGACAGTTTTTTAAAAATTTTTTGCCGTTACTATACTTCCACTGGATGTGAAAGTAATAAAATTCACTTTATCACGTTGTGCGCATTTGTGATGCACATGGTACATGGAACTTTTACTTAATTTTCTTTGTTATGTATTATTTAATATTATATAAAAATGGTTTATTTTACTGGGAAAAAAATGTTTTATGTTGCCAGTAGCTCATTGGGTTTTTATATTTAATTGTATGAAAATAAACATAATAAACACTCCACACACTAAACAGAACAGGAAGGTATGTGTTTGATTCAAAATTGTTTTTTATTTGCTAGGTATCCATTACATGTTTTTGTAAGAATCATTACCGTTTTTAGGTTAAATTTAAAAATACAATGTAGCTGGCAATGATGAATATTTCACCATTTCGTCGTTTTTCTGAATGTTTCAGTAGGTGTTTGCAGTTAAATATTATGTCTATATGAGAGCCGTCTCTGGCGCAGAGACAAATCTCCTTGTTTATCAAAAGCGACGATTCACGCGACGCAAACCATACGAGTGCCTGCCATCAACCTAACTGATGTTTGTGCAACTGACTAAGATCTTAGACCACAATGCCGGTGGCGCCGTACTGTATATCAGACCCTGCTCTGGCTACGATTTCAAGTACACGGTTGCGCCTCTTGGTATAACTTTTTACTCAACGACGACGTCAACAACTATTTTGTAAATGTCTGCTCTGACATAAATTCTAATACACTTGTGATAGATAATGTCAAATATTCAGGGACTAATATATTTCTGTCGCCTACATGTCCGGAAGAGGTATACAATGTAATAAAGAATTTGAAAAACACAAAATCTACAGGGGAAGATGAAATACCTGTAAAACTTCTGAAACATGATGCGACAGAGCAGAGCTGCAACGAATCATTTGAAAAAAGATTTAAATAGAAAATCAAAGATACTTCACTTTTTATCAAATGGTTTAAATCAAAAATACTTTTGTCTATAAAGAAGTATTTAAATTATAAATCTTTTTGAGATTTAAATCTTTTATAATAAAAATCATTTTGCAAAAGATTTAAATATTTTTTACTATTTTTGCTGATTTAAATCAATGAGATATGTGTCGTATAGGCAACGGCTGATACATACAAGTGTATCATGTGTTGCATAGCCGTACACACATGTGCAAAACCTCCTCTCCCACCTGTAATTGTACATACATATTGGCTTTGAATAAAGCAGTTGATAAAGTAACACAGTCGAGTTTAGATGTCCCTTCGTAAATCCAAGCAAAAGATATGAAACATGGCGCAGTCTTAAAGCACATGTATGGAGCAGCCACGTGTGGAAATTCGAGGTTAGCATAAGGAAATAAGTTTTCTTTGGACCATTGAACTGCTAGAAATTGTGAGATGGAGTTTAGAGGCAACAGTATGGGTATGCCTCATATGGTGTTTTCAGGAAACCTATCTGAAAACTGGAGTTTCTGGAAACAACATTTTTTAACGTACTTATCGGCAACTGAAATAAGTAAAAAAGAAGATAAAACTAAATGTGCTCAACTTCTCACGTTAATAGGCGATGAAGGTTTGAGAATTTTTAATACTTTTTCACTCAAAGATGAAGAAATAGACAAGTTTGACATTTTGATTAAAAAATTTGACTCCCATTTTCAACCAAAGAAGAATCTGATGTTCGAGCGATATGAATTTCTTACTTGTAGACAAAAAGATGGTCAATCAATTGAACAATAAATTACAGAACTAAAAAATGTATCCCTTTCCTGTGAATTTGGAAATTTAAGAGACAGTCTAGTTAAAGATGTAATGGTTTGCGGTCTGCTATGCGAGTCCATGCGAGCCAAGCTTTTGGAGAAAGATGAAGATTCATTGGACAAGGTAATCAAAATGTGTTTAAATATTGAAAATACCCGTGAGCATAATCGGCAGATTACGAATGGATACGATAAGGAGCATGCAACAAATCAGGTAGACCAAATCAGGAAACAACAACGAGGTGCAGAAGGTAGAAAGTTCAAAGAAACGCGTAAGTTACAGTGCACAAAGTGTAATAAATCTCATAATTATGGAAAATGTCCTGCTTATGGTAAAACCTGTAATAATTGTGGTACTCTGAATCATTTTTCTTATTGTTGTAAAAATAAACGTAGTAATAGTAATAATAATGCACCAAAATTTACTCGTAATGTTCATGTGGTTGAGGATGTAAGCTCAAATTATAATGTATTAGATTCTCAAGATTGTCTGTTTATAGGAGTAATGGGTAGGGTAATGTAGGGTAATGGATATCATATTAATTTTAAACTAGATTCTGGAGCTATGGCAAACGTTATACCCGTAAGTGTATTAAAGTCAATAAATTATGATATAAAAAAAATTGCTCCTATGAATGAAAAACTGTGTTCTTATACCAGAGACCATCTACCGCTGTTGGGACAGGTAGATTTGGCATGCAAAATTGGTAATAAGTATAAAAATATTTTATTTCATGTTGTAAATTTAGTAAGTTGTCCAATATTAGGTTTAAAAACATGCTTGGATTTAAATTTGATTAAAAAAGTAGAGAATGTACATAAAAACCTATATTCTGGAAAAAATGACATGGTTGAAAAGTTAACAAAAAAGTATGAGTTTTTATTCAAAGGTGTAGGTTGTTTAGCAAAACCACATAAAATAACTTTAAAAGATAATATTCAACCAGTAGTACATGCTGCACGAAAAATTCCATTTGATATTACGGATAATTTAAAAGAAACTTTGGACACTCTAGAAAATCAAAAAATAATAGAACGATGTTTTGAAAGTGCAGATTGGGTAAATCCAATAGTTATAGTTAGAAAACCCATCGGGAGCTTAGGAATATGTCTAGACCCTAGTGACCTAAATAAAGCTGTTAAAAGACATTTTTTTAAAATACCCACTCTTGATAAACTAACCGTTAAATTTTCACAATGCCAGTATTTTAGTACTTTGGACCTTACTCAGGGTTTTCTCCAAGTAAAGTTAGATAAAGATAGTGCAAAGTTATGTACTTTCGCTACCCCCTTTGGGCGTTATCGTTTCTCAGACTTCCATATGGACTTGTTAGCAGTCCGGAAGTATTTCAAGAGATAATGTTAGAGCTTTTTGGAAATATTGACGGTGTAAGTGTATATATTGATGATTTGATTGTATCAGGGAAAACTATAGACGAACATAATTCACATCTAGAAAAAATATTTAAAATTGCAGCGGAAAACAATTTAAGATTTAATATGGAGCAATGCAAATTTTTAGTTAAAGAGGTAAAATACATGGGACATGTTATAAGTAATATGGGTATAAAGGTAGATGATACAAAAATAGAGGCCATAAAAAATATGCCTCGACCACAAAATGTGGCAGATGTACAAAGATTTCTAGGGTTAGTGACGTATGTTGGAAAATTTGTACATAATTTGTCGGAAAAAACAGCACCCTTAAGGGACTTACTAAAAAAATATGTAATATTTACATGGGAAAATATCCAGAACAAAGCGTTTGAAGAATTAAAAGAAATTATAAGTAAAAGTCCTTGTTTAAAATTTTTTTATATAAATAAATCAACGGTAAAATCAGTTGACAGTTCAAAAAGTGGTATGGCAGCCGTTTTTCAAGAGGGCATGCCGTGCGCACATGCTTCTAGGTGATTGACAGAAACACAAATGCGATATAGTTAAATAGAGAAAGAATTACTTGCATGTTTGTTTGGAGCCCATCCATATCATCAATATGTTTTTGCGAAGCATTTCACGATCGAGACAGATCATCGTCCTTTATTGAATATAGTTAAGAAACCTTTAAATAATTGTCCTCCTAGATTGCAAAGAATGCTTGTTCAGCTTAAAAAGTACGATTTTACACTAGTATATAAACCAGGGAAAAAATTAATTTTGGCCGACACTTTGTCTCGAGCATACGAGAAAGATAAAACTTTCGATGAAAATATAGATGTCGAGTTGGAAGCCCAAGTTTGTCTTATTTCCTTAAATCTTAATGTAACAGATGAAAAAAGAAAACAATTAGAACGGCTGGCCCAAAAATTTTAAGAATGTACCACCAAACATTAGATTTTATTATCGTTTTAGACATGAACTCTCAGAGGTTTGTGGTTTGGTATATAAAGGACATAAGTTTGTAGTTCCAGGAGCAAGTAGAAAAGATATAATGGAAAAATTACATTACGGTCATCTAGGTATAACTAAATGTATAGCAAAAGCTAATTTATCATTTTATTGGCCGGGTATGAATAAACATATTCAAGACATAATGTCCTGTCATATTTGCCAGACAAACGCAAATTCACTAAGACCAGAACCCATGATTCCGCACGACATTGTAGAACTTCCATTCTATATAGTCAGTTGTGATATTTTTCATTTGTATAATGAATCATATTTATTAGTATCCGATTACTATTCAAAATATGTTGAAGTTGTTAACTTGAATAAAAATCTTACAAGTTCTAACGTAATTGGAAAATTAAAATCAGTATTTGCACGTTTTGGCATACCGAAAATAGTTGCCACAGATAATGGACCAGAATTTTCTTCTCATAATTTTAAGCAATTTGCAAACGTGTGGGAATTTAGTCATGTTACTACTTCGCCTAGATACCCGCAATCGAATGGACATATTGAACGCGCTGTGCAAACAGTAAAAAATCTTTTAAAGAAATGTATTTTAGACAAAAAAGATGTAAATTTGGCTTTATTAGACTTAAACACTCCAATTGACAACACAAGTTCACCTGCAAATATTTTATTTAATAGAAGTTTAAGATCATTACTACCTCAAACCAACTTTCATTTTAAATGTAGAGTTAACCACAATAATTATAATAAATTTGTCAGAAATTCACAAAACAAAACAAAAAAATACTATGATCAAAAAAATGTTAGGCAACTAGAAAATTTAGATAACGATTGTAGAAAAAAAAAAATTGTAGAAAAAGTAGGGTTAAGATCTTACAAAGTATTGTTAAATAGTGGCTCATGTCTTATAAGAAATAGACGTTTTATAAAGAAAGTGTATGTACCTATATCTAAAATTCCTAAAAAAACAAAACGATAGGCCTATAAATGACAATTATTGTGGTGATTATAGATATATTCCAGTTATGCAGGAAGACTCAATTAGCAATAATATTTTAGACTCAGTTGGTGATAAAATGTTAGATGCAGGTGAACGTGTGGATGAGACTGGTGATGAAAACAATTTATCAAGCAAAAGATATAAAACAATATGATCTAAATGATTTGAGAAAGATTTTAAATCACTAAAAATTATTTGAATCCTTTTTATATTGATTTTTTCTTTTTCAAGAATTTAAATAATTTTACAATATTGAGGAACAGCGTAGGTACAAAAATGGCACTAGTAAAATATATGAATGAATAAAATAAAACAAAAATTGTAAAGGTTTATCTAATATATAAAAATCTCATGTCACAGTGTTTGTTATCGAACTCCTCCGAAACGGCTTGACCGATTTTTATGAAATTTTTGGTGTATATTTGGTAGGTCTGAGAATAGGTCATAGGCTATTTTTTATACCCCTAGGTGATAAAGGTGGCCCTATCCAGAAATTTTCTTTTTATTTTTTGGAAATTTATATGGCAAAACAACGTTTGCTGGGTCAGCTAGTTTTAAAATAAAATAGGAATATTTGATATATAAAAATAAAATAAGAATATTTGATATATAAAAATAAAATAAATATTTGATATATAAAAATCAAATAATCCTTTAAATATTATTAGCTTTTAACAAAACAAGGTTTTAAAAATTTCTATCGGTCAAAGTATGTCGACGAGGCGAATTTATAAAAGTAGCATAGGAAAACATTCTCTCCACAGGAGCAGAAGACGGTAATATGCAATTGTATTTTAGAAACATTTTTTTTACCAAGCTATATTTTTCTGTTATTGGTACATCAGTAGATGAGTCCTGCAGATATTGCAGCAGTTGTAATTCAAACTCATTTAGAGCAATATTTTGAGGTTGGTTGTGTTCAGAAACCTCAGTTATGTCAGCCAACTCAAAAAAATCATCAGCTTCACGTTCTCTTTGATCAATTTTTTCTTTTGGTATATTATGTATTTCTATGTTGGTATTTATAAATTCCTTTGCGGCGTTTATACGTAATAATTTTTTTTACTTCACTTTCTTGAAGTTTTGAAGTTGTCTTCTTAAAGGAATGAAGCCATCTTAGCTTAAATTTGAGTACTAATGTTGCAGCTATGATAGCAATCTGTGATTTCTCGTTAATTTTGACATATAATGCGAAACGGGATTCTATTGATTTGGTACAGACATCGATCAAAAAACCAAGATTTCTTAGGATTAGATATTTCATTTTTTGATACTTGACATGTAAACTGCCAAGTGTTGGCAAAAGTGTCCCAAAATATGTATGCTTATCTCCCTGAGGAATATCAGTAGCTTGCGCAAGCAGTTTTAAAACAATCACGTATTCTTCTAAATATTCAATTTCATTCTCTTTCAGGTTGTAGTTTTTTATCCCTAAACTTTCGTACAGGTTATTTAGCTTTTCTTTTTGTTTTAAAATTTGTGATATCGAATCATAGAAGCTATTCCATCTTGTAGCACCAGGGTAGCTAAGGTGATTTCCTAGTATGTTTTTTTACTACCTCCGCCGATTTAGGACGTCCTGATTTTTTCCTGTGTACATTTATGCATTATGTTTCTATGCTTGGATCTTAGACTATGATTTTTATTTATGGCATTCATGATATCGGTCGTAGCAATGAGGTTTCTGGTATGGGCGCGCATCTAATATGATTTGGTAAATGCATATTTTGTGCATACTCTTCATGTTGATAATCTTCCGATTCCTCTGTTACTGGCTGGAAAACAATATTATCTAATTCGGCCATATTATCTTCATTATCGCTATAATTGTCCTCATCAACATCATCTATTTGAATACTTAGGATCGAGTTTAAAATTAAATCTGCCTCCAAATGTATACCATATTCTTTAAACGCTTTGACCAAGTTTGACGCATTATCTGTTATAGTGGCCATTATTTTAACATCATCAAGACCAAATTCCGTATAAATTTCCTAGAGCATTTCTCCTATTTTGTCAAAAGAATGATGAAAATGTCTACATGCCAAAGCAACTGATTTTCTTTCCAAAGATTTTTCGTCAATCCAATGGCATGTAACACCCATAAAGCTTCATTTTTTTGACGACCATATGTCGGCTGTACTGCATACGAATTGAATATTTGTAAGAGCCGCCGTAATACCTTCAAGCATGCTTTTTTTTGAATTTCAATTTTTTTCATAGCTGTAGGCCAGGACATCACGTTTAACTTCATTCCATCAAAAGTTGCACAAACTAAGGATTACTAATTACGGAAATCGCACTCGTAGAATATATGACGAACTGAATAATCCTGCTATCAAACTGTTCTTGATATATATTTTTTGACTGAAAAACACTGGTTTTAATATCGGTTTGTATTGTAGGTACCAATTTCGAATCTTTCGAATCAATATTTTTTTTATCTTGATTATTTACTACTGGTTTGGCCCGTGATTTAAAAATTTTGAGAGCTATCTTCTTCTGACTTTTGTACTTTAAATAGTCCTCATAAACTGTAAAATGTTTATTTTTTAAATGTCTTAGGAAATTAGTAGTAGAAGTCGATCTTCCTTTTAAATTTCTGATTAGGACATTTTTGGCACTGAGCCATAATTGTAGAATTTTTTTCACGACTCATAATAGTAAAAAACTTTCCATCGAGTATTGCGGACTGTTGAAGCTGAATACTCTTTTCAGAATTGCTATCTTCACTGGCACTCATGGCCGATGTTTCGTCATCACTAATCGACGTATGACTTTCTAAATTATTGTAAAATTTAGAGCTAGTAGAGCTACTTAATTTAAAGAAATCTGATATTTTTTGTTTCCTACCCTCTTTCTCTGAATCTAAAATGGGTGTACAGTCAGGATCTCTTAAATCATCTGTGGCTGCAAATGGATCTTGATCTTGACTATCAACACTAATACTATCATCTACCTGGAAAGCCTCCATTTCTTCGTTAGATAGCCCTTCAGGCGTCAAAGACATCAATCTATAAAGAAAATATACCTTCAACTGTTATAAGTAATAAATATTTTAAAAACAGTAAAATTTGAGTATACACCTATTTAGGCAGGGTATGTTATAGGAAATTTATGAAGAATTAAAACATCTTTTCTCATACAGTTTATTCAATTTGGTTGGATTTGGATATTTTCATTGTTCTGAAATGAACGTGGAAATGCTTATATTTTTAAAATCATTTTTGGAACAGAAAAGAGTCTGTTACATTACTAATAAGTAATAAGTAAGTTTTATTCCGTTTCATCAGACATATTACATTAAGTATGTAT
Source organism: Rutpela maculata (assembly GCA_936432065.2). Lineage (NCBI taxonomy): Eukaryota > Metazoa > Arthropoda > Insecta > Coleoptera > Cerambycidae > Rutpela > Rutpela maculata. The sequence goes on from OW386285.2 coordinate 212,775,337, forward strand.
AAAACAGGTCATTAAATGACAAATAGTAGATGAAACTACGAAAAATACAATAAGTTAAAAAAGTCACATTAGAATATAATAGTTAAAATTCCATAGAGGGTGTAAAGATAAAACTTAAAAATAGTCATAATTGTTAGAAATCAAGAAATTCTTGAATTGAATATGGTTCTATATTACAGATATATTGGAAAATTTGTCCTCTGAAATCCTTCAAAGGGATTTTATTTTTGATAAAATCCGAGTGTACATTGAAGAATTTAATTGCTGAATAAAATGGTCATCTCTCGGTGAGAGTTAAGTGGTGCATCGGAAATGCGTAATTGCTTTTGTGTCAAGTATCCTAGGTATGGTGTAGGTTTAACATTTGGAAATCAGCCTGATGATTTTTTAAGTATAGTAAGCAGGAGTATATGTATAGTCCGGGTATTGTAAGCATTTTGTTTTCCCTAAAATGCCCCCGGCACGATTCGTTAAATTTCAGTTTGTATATTAATAACAACACTAATTCATAAAATTGCTATTTCAATTTAAAGAAAAATTTTTCATAATGACGTTACTAAAAGCAAACTAGGAAAATCGTCAAAAATCTCTTGGTACTGTGACTACTGTGAGGCAGTTCTTCTATGGTTCTGTTGATTCCTGTTGTGGCATTTTACAAGGGTAATTAAGGATAAAACAAGGATAAATAAGGGTAAAACGAGAATAAATAAGGGTAAAACGAGGGTAAGTAAGGATAAAACGAGGGTAAATAAGGATAAAACAAGGGTAAATAATGATAATAAGGATAAATGAGGATAACATACTAGTTATATCATTTGATGTCATAGAGTGAAACGTAAAACATGTATACATGTAATATCTGTAATGCAACATTCACTTGATTCAGTGGGTTCAGCCGTCACGCTAATATTCATAAAAACAAATCTTTTCAGTGTGATTTGTGTAATAAAACATTTAAAAGACAGGATAACTTAAAAAGTCACTTACAAAGAGTGCACAACAATGTTCCATATATTCCATCCAATAGCCAGGTAGTGACCTCGAAAAGCATTAGTCGACCATCTCAGATAATTGAAGATGAAAGGAAAAATCAAAATAGACAGGTGATGATAACGTTACTTGGAGGAAAATATACATCTCCTGCTGAGCATAAAATACAAGCAAACGAAGAATTATAAAACTCAGCAGCGCCGTCTGCAGTAGATTTGACGTCAGAGCAGCAAGTTGTGAGACGTTCCAAGCATAGTGTTTTTGATAATTATCAAAAAACTTCTGAGAGAATGAAAAATGAAGATATATTAAATTGGGATTCAGATACTGACCCTAATGACTTGGTTGAAGCGATAAGGTTGAACAGGCGTCTAGGCATGAAATATGATGTTTATGTAAATACTTTACGAGATATGGGAATTATTAAATACATTTTAGTTAGCACATTTTACAGCGTTTTATTACAAACTTCCCAGTCATATTCACACTTCCCTCTATACCAATATATTTTATATGAAAACGACAATAATAAAATATGTTGTAATGACAAAATAAACATTTTTTTTGTCGGGTGTGGGATTCGAACCCACGCCCCCATAAAGGAATCAGAGCTTAAATTTGACGCCTTAGACCACTCGGCCAACCTGACTTGGATATTCACTTATTTCTAGTTATATTTAGTATTTATAAAATAAACACACTAGATGATTTCATAAAATTTATTTTAATTAGCATTATACATTACCATTCTATCAATATCAAGAACAATTGTATTTTTATTAAATTCTATATACTCTAGTAAACAGTAAGCTTGCTCACATTTATTTAAATTACATGGGTTTTTTAATTTATCAACATATGTTTCCTTATCACAATCAAAATTAATAATATACAGCATACTATTATTATAAAAGTTCTTAAAATCTAAACACTGTAAAAATTCTAATCTAAAATTAACTAAATATTTAATCTTGACAAGTTCTTTGATACACTCATCATCAATATATATAACACTATTACCACTTTCGAGTAATAATAGATGTTCATCCATACATAGTTGACTGGATATTTTAAAATTTTCAAACTCCATTACAGCTTCAATGAATTCCTTTTCTTTGTCATTGTCCGGTGTAATACCAATATTTGCAATAAAATCATACCAATCCAAATCCATAAACGAAATTACATCAGTTGAACTGATAAGTCTGACTGATGGCTCGAAACTTCTAGCATCGCTTATTCCTGTAGAGACTTGTAGAGTAGAATTTGATAATGAATATTTTACTTCGTTGATTAGTTGTTTCTCCTGTTTAATTTTCTCTCTACAATTTACAAGAATACTATCCACATATTTCCAATAAGGAGATGAACATGGTGAAGTGAATGAAAATGAATCATTTTCAATACTAGAATCCGACATTATGACTTTCTTCACTGTTGCTCAAATACATACTGAAGTGTTATTTTCAAATTAATTTATTAATACTGATGATAGATGAGACCACAAAGTCACACTATTTCTATGTTATCAATCCATGACTAAATTACATAATTATAATACATATAGTAATACGTGCTATAAAATATATATGCATATGTTTAGTAGAAGTACACATATATCTATGGTTTTGTAGGTGGTGGTGGTGGTGGTGGTGGTGAAGGTCCCCCTTGACCAATATACCCTTCCTCAAGGTGTATTCTCACAAGAAAACTTCCTTGTTAAATCTGAGAATGTTAGAAAGCATTAAATTTTACTTACGGCTTCTCGTCCCAGCGACACAAGCACAAATCTCCATCACATGAATTACATCTGCGAGGTAGCGGTAGAGACATGCTTAAATCAATGAAAAGCCAAAATATTTATTTATGCATACATATAAATTAAAGATGTTCAAAGTATTAGAACAAATCACACTTAGTTTTAAGCGAAATGTGTGTATAGGTATGTGGTATTATTTTTTAAAGAAAATGTATTTGAAAACTACTTACTCCTGATCCATAGAGATAGACTCTGGTTGGATTAATAGCATGACTGGAAGAGGAGATTTTGGAGGCTCACCTTGAGTAATATACCCTTCCTCGAGGTGTATTCTGACAAAAAACTTCCTTGTTAAATCTGAGAATATTAGAAAGCATTAAATTTTATGTACGGCTCCTCGTCCCAGGGACACAAACACAAATCTCCATCGCATGAACTACATCTGCGGGGTAGCGGTAGAGACATGCTTAAATCGCTGAAAAAAACAAAATATTTATTTATGCACGCATTTAAATTAAAAAATATTCAAAGTATGTGCTATTATTTTCTAAAGATATGTATATGAAAACTGCTTACTCCTGATCCAGATCAAATGAAAGCGTTGTCATTTGATTTTCGAACACAAGTACACAACAACAAAACTTTAGGCTGAAATTAATTCAACTGATATTCAACGGTCTTAAGTAAGCCGCTCTCAGCCCTCTCCATATAGCTGGTATAGATAACATTCTCAGCATTCATTCGTTGTTGAACCTACTCCTTCATTGGTAAAAAATAGTGAAATATCGTCAAAAACTAAAATACCTACAATACATCGCATTTATTTAGATCAGACTTAAATTACTATTCAAAAAACTTTGTATCTCTATAAAATGTTCTTTACTGAAAATATTCTCTTTTATTCTAAATTTTAATTATTTTCTATGTTTCCGCATTATGAGGTAATATATCTGTGTTTAATATGATAATCTGTCCCATCTCTGGTTTTTTCGAGTGGAGTTATCCATATTTTGTAGAATATGAGTATAATTGATCTCGTTTTGTTGTAGCACTTCATTTTGATGTTAAAAAGACACTGTTTTATATAATCCGGTGGTAATGTCATTACGTTTAATTTCTTTGTAGGTAGGATTTCATCACTTTAGATTCCGTTCGACAAAATTAAACATTTTCCATCGGAAATTCTAGAAAATTATACTTTTATCATAATTTCTATAATGTTTAAATAATTAAAAGTGTTTTTCGCGGCTACAATAGTTATTAATAATTTAGAAAAATCACTAGATAGATGATCACAAAAATAATAAATCGCTGATAAAAGTAAAAGTATGCATGTGATTTTGTCGGAATCTGTTAATCCTAGTAAAAAGTTGCACGAAGTTGCTTCTTACCTTAGAAAAAATTATATTTCTACACTTATTAAAATTTGCCTTTGCATTAACCCATTTTGTTAACAAATATAGTGGATAAGAATGTAAAAATAAAACCAATTCAACGTCACGTTTTTGGTTTATGCAAGTTAATGGAAAGAATAATTCTTTTATTTGAATAGTAAATTGTACAATACCTAGACATGAAAATGTAAAATGTAGAAATAATCTCACGTGTAATGATGTATTTTTATGAGTAATCTTTGTGGTGAATGACATCATCTTCAGTTTCCTATAAGATCCTGATACTTGTTTTTTAACCCCGAGGGGATAATCTAAAATATTATGAGATATTCAAACAATACATTATTCCAGCAAATAAAGTCAAGTGAACAGTGTCGGTGAGTTGTAAATAATGTGAGTGGCTCCCTCCAACGGTATTTGCAGCAAACACTTTATAGAAGTCCCGACTAGGTAAATAATACTAAATGTGTTTTAGTTTCTGAGATATCTGAACTAAATATTTTATCCCATAAACGTTCGGATGTGAGCTTTATAGTTACTAAATATCTGAAACCATTATTTCTGTAGAAATTAGAGTAAATTCTCATTCAGTTTAGTAGCTTTCTTAATTTTCTCTTACATCTAAAATATTTAGTATTTATGAAGATATTTGTAAAGAAATAATATTGATTAAATAGTTTAAAGCATAATTTTTTTTAAACAAGAAGTTTTGTAACTGGATGAAAAAATTTGAGCGCCTAGTCGTGATATATCTTTTTAATTACTGTATGTACATTAAGGAAAATGCATTTAAAACTCGGTTTATGGCTACCTGCAATAGCAAGTAAAATTTGTATAGGCCACCGTGTAAAAGATCTGCATCTCAAGTTATCTATTGTTTAAACGCTTCATTGCATAGTATAATAAAGACATATTAATCTCAACTTTCATTAATCATTTGAGATTTTATTGTTACTAAGTTTCATTTAATTGATAATAAATTTATGCTGTAATAAAATACAAGTTTTATCAAAATAAAATAAGTTTTATTTACTCAAGTGTTATTGAAATAATATATAATAATGCTTTATTTGAACAAAAAAAAAAGAGTATAAGAAGAATATTAAAACGGCAAAGAATGATATTATAAAAATCAAATTAACAACTCAGGAAATAAGAGCAAAGAAACATGGAAAATAATAAATAGTAAACTTGGTCGTAACAAAAAAAAAAACTAATTCAATAGAGCTGACAATTGATAATAATATGATAAGTGATTCTACTGAAATAGCCAATAATTTTGCAAATTATTTTAGCTCAATATCCAAAATCAAACTATTTGAACACTTCGGAGAAAATATGTCTCTACCATGCACCACTATGGGTAACCAGCCACAAACTCTATTTGTGTGCTATATAGATGAGTATACTATTAAAAGTGAGATTGCAAATCTGAAAAATAAAAATTCAACTGGACTAGATGGAATTACTATTAAATTATTAAAACGCATTAGTGACACTATATGTACGCCTTTAGAATATCTTATCAATAAATCTTTGGAATCTGGAACGTTTCCAGATATTCTAAAAATAGCATGTATCATACCACTCTATAAAAAAGATGATCCACATAATATAGCCAATTATCGCCAAGTCTCACTCTTGAGCGTATTTTCTAAATTAATTGAGAGACTGGTTCATAACATGATAGTTAAATTTTTAAATTTGCATGATATTATTTCACCCTGCCAGCATGGTTTTATATCCACGAAATCTATCGAGACTGCTTCCTATCATCTATTAGACCCTATTTACAAAGATCTTGATAGGAATGTATGTAATGTCACTAATGTTTGACCTGTCTCGGGCATTTGATACTATTAATATTGAATTTTTAATTAGAAAATTAAATGCCATTGGTATACGGGGAACTCTATTGGAGTGGATACAATCCTATATGTCCAACAGAAAATTGCTGATTAAGTATAACAACACTATGTCAGACATGAGAGATGTGTACATGGGGGTCCCTCAGGGTTCTGTGTTGGGACCTCTGTTGTTTGCACTATATGTGAACGATTTGCCTAAACACATCACTAAAGGTAGAATCACAATGTTCGCATATGATACCACTATTACAGTCTCAGCACAGACCCCAGAGGAGCTAGCTGAAAACGTAACTCATGTCTGCAATGAACTCGATATCTGGTGTCAGCGTAATCAACTAATACTAAACGATAAAAAAACTGTCTACATAAATTTTCATAATAGAAAAGGACAGATTTTCTGATTAATAACAATATTGATGTGGTGCCAAATGTAAAATTCTTAGGAACTTGGCTTGATAATAAACTTTGTTGGGATAATCACATAGGTTATGTTTGTAACAAACTAAGCTCTGCGTTTTTTGCCATATTACAGATGGAAACTGTACTCGATACCAATGGCTTATTAAATATCTATTATGCCTTAGCCTACAGCCACTTGTCATTGAATATCATTACATGGGGAGTAGGCAGAAATATCAACAGAGTGTCAATCTCACAAAAAAGATTAATTAGACTGATTTTTAATTTAAAACCAATGGATAGCTGCAGGAGTGTATTCAAGAAAAATAAAATATTAACTGTAGCATGTATTTTCATTTTGAAATGTGTATGTTACACATACAAAAATTTTACAAATTTTGGTAAACTGGGGATACACACTTATATAATACCCGGAATAATAATAGATTGACAATACCAATTCATTCTACCACTCTTTATAAACATTCACCTAATTACAATGCCATCAATCTATTTAATAAACTCCCCGAAAACCTAAAAACCATAATAGGCTACAATAAATTTAAAATAGCCACAAAAAACTACTTAATAGAAATGGCTTTTTATAGCGTATTAGAGTATTTGATTTAATAATTTTACGTTTTTACATGTTTTGTACCCTATACTTACATTCCAACTGTTCGTGTTGTACCTTTTTATTGACAATTTATATGACCTATATTTTATATTTATATGTTATGTTTATTATTTGTTATACTTTACTACTTTTAGTTTTGACTTGAACCTAACGATGCCTACTGTATTAGCGAAATCGGTTAAATCATGTATAGCTTTAATATTTCAAATTTATGACGTCAGATCGATCTAAAATTTTACGTGGGTATTGTCGGTATTGAATACAATCGTTTGCCGTAATATGCCAAAAGGGCCTTACCTTAAACTTCGTCCGTTTTTAATGAAACAAAAACTAAAATTCATTAAAAAAATTACCCTACATAATAACTAAAGGTAAATTTTTTGTACATCCACAAATAATAAAGTTATTAAGAATCCAATTAATATGATGCAATATTGTGCAATATTTCGAAATATGTTGAAATGTGACACGCAATGTGATGTAATATTTGAAATATGGTGCAATATGATGCAACATTGCGTGATATTATGCAATATGGTGCAATATTTTGAAATGTCTTGAAATAGGATAGAGGTGGTGTAATATTTGAAGTATGGTGCAATATATTGAAATATCTTGAAATATGATAGTGGTGATGTAATATTTGAAGTATGGTGCAATATGATGCCATATTGCGTATTATTATGCAAGATGATGTAACATGGTGCAATATTTTGAAATATCTTGAAATAGGATAATGGGGATATAATATTTGAAGTATGGTGCAATGTGATGTAATATTGCGTAATATTATGCAAGATGATGTAATATGGTGTAATATTTTGAAATATCTTGAAATAGGATAATGGGGATGCAATATTTGAAGTATGGTGCAATATGATGCAATATTGCGTAATATTATGCAATACGATGTAACATGGTGCAATATCTTGGAATAGGATAAAGATGGTGTAATATTTGAAGTATGGTGCAATGTGATGCAGTATTGTGTAATATTATGCAAGATGATGTAACATGGTGTAATATCTTGAAATGGGATAATGGTGATGTAATATTTGAAGTATGGTGCAATATGATGCAATATTGCGTAATATTATGCAATGATGTAATATGGTGCAATATTTTGAGATATTTTGAAATAGGATAAAGGGGGTGTAATATTTGAAGTATGGTGCAATGTGATGCAATATTGCGTAATATTATGCAATACGATGTAACATGGTCCAATATTTTGAAATATATTGAAATAGGACAATGGTGATGTAATATTTGAAATATTGTGTAATGTGATGCAATATTGCGTAATATTATGCAAGATGATGTAACGTGGTGCAAAATTTTGAAATATCTTGAAATAGGATAATGGTGGTGTAATATTTGAAGTATGGTGTAATGTGATGCAACATTGCGTAATATTATGCAATACGATGTAACATGGTGTAATATCTTGAAATAGGATAATGGTGATGTAATTTTTGAAATGTGGTGCAATGTGATGCAATATTGTGTAATATTATGCAATACGATGTAGCAGGGTGTAATATTTTGAAATATCTTGAAATATGATAATGGTGATGTAAAATTTGAAGTATGATGCAATGTGATGCAATATTGCATAATATTATGCAAGATGATGTAACATGGTGCAATATTTTGAAATATCTTGAAATATGACAAAAGTTGAAGGCGGAAGGATGACACTCCTCTCAATGGGTGATGGTGGGATAGATTTTCATGTATTCCTTTAATACACTTTTAATATGATACACATCCATACACAGACAGTATTTGGAACAGTGGTAAAATATGTACTGCCCAACCTATGACATTTCCGATTATCCCTTCCATGGTGATGAGGAGGGAAGGGGGTTCAGAATTATGGTGGGGATGTGAGGTGGGAGGTTTGAATTATGGTGGGATAGATTTTCATGTATTCCTTTAATACACCTTTACATCTGATACACATCCATACAGACGGACATAATGATAAAGTAGTAAAATATGTACTGCCTAACCTATGACATTTCCGATAAGGTGATGAGGTGGAGAGGGGATTCTGAATGGTGGTAGGGATGGGCGGTGGGGGTTTCAATTATGGTGGGGGTGGGGGTTATGAGAAAGTGGAAGGGGGATTGAAAAGCGGAGGGGATGGGGCGTGGCTTAAAGAAAAGTGGAGGGGGGTTCTGAATGAGTGGAGGGATGTGGCTTATGAAAAGTGGAGGGGGATTAAAAAGTGGTGGGGGTTCTGAAAGAGTGAAGGGGATAGGATGTGACTTAGAGAAAAGTGGAGGGGGGGTTTAAAAAGTGGTGGGGAGATTGGGCGGGGCTTGGGGAAAATGGAGGGGGGATTCAAAAGTAATGGGGGGATTGAAAAGTGGTGGGGGGGATTGTCACAGAACTCTCATTTCTTTACTACTACCAATCTAGTTTTCGCCATGACACTTTTTACCAAACTTTCTAACGGGAAATAGGTCACTTAGATCTCTCTCATTAGCATAGATCAAGCATAGTAAAGTATAGGACAATACTATTTACAGCCTATCTGTCAAGAAAACCTATACAGATAGTAATAGCATAAGACTTCGAGAAACAGAAAGTTTTGTGCCAGGCATTGGCACAGGCATAGACGTGGCACAAATGTTTTTTCTAACTGAAAAATGTTTAAACTTTAATTTGGTGGTAGTTTGAAGCTGTTACTCGATAGGTACAGTAATGCATCAAAAAAAAAAAAAAAAAAAAAATTTTGTGCCAAGGCATTGGCACAAGATTTAACGAGGCACAAAAGTATATTTTTCTTTTACTCTGTAAATACTAAATTAAGCTGTTACTCCATTGGTATAGTTGCTATACGAAAAATGTTCCGGAGAAAGCACATAGAAAACTTGTGTGCACAGTTCTGCCCAGGCACCAAAGGATTTTTCTTGTTGTCTCTGTAAGTACTAACATTTCAAAAACATTTCATTCTGTTACTTGATTGGCCAGGTTTTTTGCAGCCAGATCTTAGACTAAATAATTTCATATTATTTATAACTCTATACTCTGTAATTGGGTTACCTGTTGAGTATTAAATAAATAAATAAAGGGGGTAAGAAATTAAAATTGTGATTTAGTGTGTGTACAAGTACAGCCACTCCACCACCACCATCCCCTTTACTAATGGAGTGGGGAGTGGTAGTGCGAGACTTGGGTGGGAAATCTGGATTGTGGAAGTAATGATTCCTTAGGCAGAGGTTTAAAAAGAAATATCGGCCAATATAGTCTGCATATCCTGTACTGATAATCCCTGCACGAAAACTGAATGAAATTGCAATTGAAATTTATATTAAACTCAACTGATATTAATAATAATAATAATAATAATAAAAGAACTTTATTGAAATGATCTAGTACATTTCAAAAGGCAATTGACCGAGGTTCTTCAGCCCGTTTCGATTTCCATCTTAATGTCATTTAACAAGTATACAATAATTAATATAATAATTATAATAAGATTATTTGTATTTATGTAAAATAAAAAAGAAAATTTAATATTTAAATATATATAAAACAAGCATATATGTGTGCTGTATATTTTGTGGTGATTATCCCAGCAATGTGATTTTCTCCCAAAGTGTATTTGCGGGATAGATATGTTTGCTTCTTCTGTCATTTCTTCTTATACAATACTCATCTATTATATTTTTATTTTGATGTTTTTGACAAAATCTTCGTGTAAGAGAGGAAAGTTTTTCCTGGATGAGCTGGATGTGGGTTTGCTGATACAAGAGCTGGTTTGGCGGGTTATGTAAGTGATTGTTGGGATGGCAAAATTTGGTGATAGTCCGGATGGCACTTGTTTCGGCTACTCTGAGGTTTTTGATGGCTGGATTTTTTAGATTAGAGAAAATTACATGTCCATATTCTATAATGGATCTGCAAACAAGTTTGTACATTTTTCCCACGGTGGTAGATTAATTCCTTCTCTTTTGTATGTCAGTCCTCTAGAAATTATTTGTTTTTTGGCGTTAGCTGTGTGGCTGTTAAAATTGGTTTTAGTGTCGATGATAATGCCAAGATATTTTGTGGAGGCTTCTGTTTGAATTGTCTGATTGTACATATGTACTGTAGGAGAATTTCTGGAGGGAGTGAGGTGAAATATCATTAGGTGTGATTTGGATGGGTTGGGTTTGAGCCTCCATTTGTTGAACCAAAGAGATGTACCGTCAACAAGATTTTGAAGGTTTTCCATAGCAGCATTAATGGTTATATCATGTGAGATCAAGGTGGTATCATCTGTGAATTGTAGTACATATGGTTGATGTGAAAAATATTGTGGATTGTTGTGGTAAATATCTGCACAATAAATATTGTACAGAAGTGGTGAAAACGGTGACCCCTGAAGACCTTGTTCTGGAGTAAATTCATAAGATGTGGCGTTCTGGATTTTCACTCTTAATTTCCGGTTGGCAGGGCTGGCTCCAGGTATTTTGCCGCCCTGGGCACAGTTTCATTTTGCCGCCCCTCTCTTATATAAATAACATTAAGGTCAGGCGGGGTAAAAATGAGACAAAATTACCATCTTTCAATTTTTAGGTTGCTTAGAATCGAGTCATATTTAATGAAAGATTTCTATAATATGTAAAAATGACAGGAAAAACTATATTTATATGTATTTTTTTACTATAAAGTACTGTTAATTGATAAACGAAAATAAACAGTGTCTCATTTTTACCCTCCAAGTGGGGTAAAAAAAAGACAGTGGAGGGTAAATGAAAGACACGTGATTTATTGCCATTCTTGTTGACGTCATACAAATGGAAGTGCAAAAATAAGACAGAGAGACGTTTTTTCTTTTATATGTAATTTATTCAGATTTTTTACTAAACAAGAAGGGGCTTGCAGAAGCTAGCTTCTCTTAAACTAGGAAGCTGAAATGTGCCTGCTTCAGTCTGCCCATTTGGTCTCTTTAGTCTCTTTTTTACCACGCTTTTAAATTTTTCGTTAAAATCAAATTTTTGATGATTTAAAACTAGCAGATTAATAAACTTGATCACAAAATGTATGACACTTCTAGTTGACGTTTGCCAAATATGGACAATGCAAATAGAGAAACTATAAAATCCCCAAAAAAGCACTAAGGTGCATTCAAAAATTTTTTAAAAGTGAATTAAAGAATTTACTGAATAATATTTTCTCCCGCATTAACAGTAGGCATAGGACCTGATTGGATAACATAAAACAGTTCTGAATGTACAAAACAAACTTGAATACAAAATTAAGGTTAATTTATTTCAATCTGAGTTGGATATCACCTTGTCTTTTATTTACCCCGCTACCTGTCTCATTTTTACCCTGCCTGACCTTATCTCTTCAGTCGTTATTTTTTATAACATTTTAAGAGTCACCTACTGAATATTCTTGATGGTTTGTTTTTTTTTTTAGTTATAAGATTTACAGCAATTTTTGGAGTTTCAGCAATATGATTACTGTCTCCGATTAAAGAACTTATATCTAGATACATAACAGGCTATCTTTCCACTATATACCTTGTTTGCTCCTAACATAGTCACATTATATGTCCATTAAAATGGATAGATGAACATCACATCCCATAAGCAACAGTGGCGTTGTGTGTGTAGAAAATGTGTAGAATGGTAAATATTTTCATTAAAATGAATTATTGAAATTCCTGCATTACCGGCTCTTTATATAACGTGATGTAGGCATACGATATTACAGTAAGATAAAACAGTAAGATAAATATGTATTGAAAGAATATTAAAATTTAATTGCTATTTACTTTATAACTGTAAACTGAACTTCATCATGTTACGACTATGGAACGATCGATTTTCTTCTTTTCTAAACTGCTTTCTGCAAACGGCACAGCACTTCACTATTTATTTGCACAAAATATATTGTCACTAAACTGTGTAAATATGAATAGAGAATATTATTTATGTATTAAGCAAATCACAACTTAAAATAAAATTACTTTTTCACCAGTTTTTGGTCGGAGAACACGAAAAACATTTATTGACATTAATGGCCGAACTGTCAACTGAGATTATGATAATCGAACTGAAGCCGATCGTGTACGAGCGACCGCGAATACGCCGATGGGCCAATCAGCAACTTATGAAGTGCCTTAGAATGGGAGTATTTCGGGATCATAAAATTCATGCCATTATGTATCTAGATATAAGTTCTTTAATCGGAGATTACTGTATTTAAAAGGGTAAAATAAAATAATTGAAAAAAATTAACCCTATTGAAACTTAAAAAAAAATACCACAGAAATTAGACAAGAAATAAAATCACATGTAAGAAACAAAACGTACCCAACATTGTCTTCATCATATGCATTTATTTTTCTTTTCATGTTAAGAACACTACCAGTAGCCAGAAACTTTTTAATTATTCTCATAGCCTGAGTTCCATTTTCACTTAATTTTTTATGCTTGGTGCGTTACTTTGAAACAGAAATTAAGGACAATATTGACTACGTTTGACAGATATGTCAATAATAAATGATAAATATGTATCCACTGCTTTTCTCATAGCCTACTTTTAGCTTCTACATAACTTTAAATATTAATACACAAAAAATAATTTCTATGCAGTTTTAATCGAATGGTTCAAAATAAAATACCAATTTATTGAAAAAATGGGAAGTTTCAAAAAAATAATTTTATATTCCTGGAACTTTGGTATAAGCAATAAATCAACATCCTCTTGAGTTTCATAATTATTGTACTGATAAAAGCATTGCACACCTACATGGCATATATCTTCCATGCTTTTTTGTTTCCGATCAGCACATCCACAACGGGATGTCCTGCAGCCTGTCTTGCAATTACACGAAATCAGTTCCAAATTTTTAAGAGAAATAGGCTCCTGCAATGATGTTATGGGACGTAGTTACCCATCCTCTAATTTCCAACCCTTATCAATAGGCCGAGGTAAATTTTGAATAGGTAAATTAGCGGTATACCAATAAAATGCTTGATAGTTTCAGGGTTCCCAACTCTAGAGAAATCTCGGGTCATTTAGGGACAAAGGAAATTTCTATGGATTCTAGAGAATTTTGAAAATATACAGAATTATTATAATTAACTAAATTTGAATGCAATAATATTAATCAATAATCATAAAATCAAGAAATAAAAGTAAAAATCAAGAATAATTAATTGTTCATATATGTATTATATTTCCATGAAGTAAACAGTTAGTTCAGCGTCATCTATATATAGTCGCTGTAACTTGCCAGTGTCCGGCATTGGTTTCTACAAAATGGCCATGTAGTGTCGTAAATCGTAAATTAGGTTTACTTGGGTCTAGGGAAAAATTGGTCAACCTATGGAAAAATCTTCGTATGCCTAGGGAAACCACCCACACAAAAGTTGGGAACACTGCACTGTTCAGTATTATCACTTGTAGGCAACTGGCCGGGCAGGCCAACGCAAACGACGTCGGTCAGTCGGGTGCGGGTAGAAGGTAGCGGCTCACTTAAAATGGTCACAATTTCGTTATTTTTTTTGCAATTTGGAAAGTTCAAAGTTTTAAATGTACCTTAAAAATGTAGCAATTTTTTATTGCCCGAGTTTTGGTCAAATTCAGATATTAATTGCGTTATTACACATTAAACTTACTGTGTTGGGAATATGTTTCTATTTTAAAGTTAGTTTTTTAAATATATATTTTTTTAAATTTAATATTAACAATAAAAATGGCTTAACATTTTTTGTTAGGCATTAAAATACCTAGTTGACATCTTCTTTGTTTAAATCGGATGAATAGTTATCGAAATAATAGACAAAATCTATTAAATGTTAGGCAACTAAAAAGATCCCAGGTAGCAAGGGTACGTTATAATGATGTCAAAATCTGGTGATTCTGGTTAAAAAGACGTCAGGGCACTAAAAATCGACGACAGAATGACGTCTTATAAATGACATTAAAATGACGTGGTACACATCACGTCATATTGTCATCTTTTTTCGGTGTTAAATTTATTTATATTTTATCGGATTACAAACTTTAAAACTCGCTAATGGTATTTTGTTATCGTAAGCAGAGTGTAAAGTTTAAAAAAAAAAGAAACCGTGTCGTGAGGGATAAGTATTGGCGTTTTTATTCGAGGATAATGTTTTTTAACAATATCCAAAATAATTTATATTCGAAAGAGTCTGCAAAGATTTGGCAGTTTATTTATGCAGGTTTCGAGTTCTTTTAATAATAAAATTATAGATTAAAATACATTAAAAAGCAAAATCTAGCCGTTGCGTGTTCACTATAAAGTCTTTAAGTAAGTATTCTCAAAGAGGTCGGTGGTCGAGTGAGTTAAGGCGTCGTGTTATAAGTCACGAGGTCGGCGGTTCGACCCTTGCTCATTCCTTTTTTTTTTTTGTTAAAATAATTGCGAAAAAAATTTTAGTTGTTTTTTTTAAGGTAATTGCTTATAAAACCGATGTACGAATGTACTTTTTTTCAATTTTATGTCTGTTTTAGACCATTAAATATTCTATGTTGTAAATATCGATATTATACCTTTACCGTTTTTTCTCCAACACGTTTCCCAGGTTTGTATAAGTACCTCAAGTACCTCATAGTAAATCATATGGCTCCAGAATATTTTCAGCATTTCCTTACTTTCAACAAAGATATTCATACATATAATACAAGAGGTACAAACAATATTCATATTGCAAGAACTAATTGCCGTAACTCTATGAATACATTATATTTTAAAGGTTTTCAAAAATTTAATGAGTTACCCGAATCTGTAAAAGATGCTACAACGTTAAACAGTTTCAAAATTAAGATAAAAGAATTTATTAGGAATAAATAGATTGTACTTAAAGTAAATTGAATAAGAATAGAAAATAATGTCTTAGTATTATGTAATTTGTAAATTACCATCTATTTAGGTTAAGGTATTTTAATATTTTAATATTTTAATGTTTTACTTTTAATTTTAATACCTACTTTTGCAACGTATTTTTTGTAGAATAGGTTTTTTATCATATGTATATTAGGTCTCTTCCTAATTCAATAAAGTTCTTCTTCTTCTTCTTCTTCTCAACTTAAAACATAAATTCTTAAAATAGTTGACTCCTGACTTCCCCCCCACCGCTCATCAAATTTGAGACGAGGAAAATTTTTTTTTTCGGATTTCTCCTTCTCTACTCTTCAACTCCGAGATCTGGGGATAACATTTTTTTTAACGAACCGCCACTGAATAAATGTAATAATTACGTTGTTCAACAAGTACTCGTACTTCTCAGGTGACACTGGTGACAATTTAATTAAATTAAATAAGTTCTTCTTAATAATTATAAATAAATAAAAATACTAGTAACTTAACTCGAAAAACTCAGGCTTGGGAACACGTAAAAAAATAGAAAAAAAAAAGAGAACCTGAAAGATTTTCATATATTTTAAATAAGGCTAGAAATTCAATTTCACATAATAAAGACTTCATACACATCACCATAAATACTGCTTTTAGCATCCGAAATAACGGTCACTATAGAACCAACTCCGCTCATGGTGGCGTGGCTGTGTATGCATACAATAACTATACAAATTATACAAGTTTGGAGCAGGTAAATAAATATTCAATTGAATCGCATTGCGAGATAGCGGCCATTGAATATGATAACATTAGACTCATGACAATTTACAGACCCCCCAACGGAGATTTTGATGTTTTCTTAGAAACATTTACGTTTGCTCTCGAAGCTATTTCTAAAAGTAATAAGATAATGTTGGTATCCGGTGATTTTAATGTATATTTCCATAACGTAAAAGAGCAGCGCACTGCACTGCTTATAAACACTTTTAAATCTTTTGGGTTAACGCTAAGTTACACTAGATTTACCAGAAATAACCACTGTCTTGATAACATTTTCACCAACCTCAGCGCTAATAACTTCAAAACGCGATCAGTAGATACCGAACTATCAGATCACCTAGCTATACACTTGGAGACAAATATTAGTTATAAAACACCTTTAAAGACAATAATCTATAGACCCATTCATGATCGTGGTTTTATAGATTTAAATAACTACCTAGATACTGTTAATTGGGAATTTATCAATGACAATAATATAGATATAAACAGTCGCTTTTTAAGATTCATCAGTATTATAACTGATGCTATAGATGCTGTTTTCCCACTAAAATCACGTGAGGTACGAAATTCGAACATAACCAAAATAACATGGTTTAATGATGACCTTCGGATCATGCGTGAGCAGCTACATTTCTTGTATGAATTTTATAAAAGGAATCCCACGTACATTAACAAGGTCATAATGAATAATTTCAAATCCGATTATCGCCGTCAAATAAACATAGCTAAACAAGTTTCCCATGATAACTTTGTAAGTAGTCATAGTAACCCCCAACAAGCTATGTGGAAAATTCTCAACAATTACAAAGTTAGATCAAACAACATATCTAATATTTCCTGTGAAGAATTCAACAACTATTTTGTAAATGTAGCTGATAAGATTATAGATGAGCTACCTCCATGTAACGTAGATTATACTGATTATCTAAGCGATTTCAGCCAGCCTCACCAATTTTATTTTACTCAAGTCACATGTCTGGAAATATCTGATATAATTACTGGATTAAAAAATAAAAAAAGTAAAGATGCTTATGATATCTCAATTGATATTATAAAAGGCATAAAGCATTCCATCTTAATTCCTCTCACAAATTTAATTAACATCAGTATAACAAATAGCATATTTCCTGAGCCTTTAAAAATTTCAAAAGTAGTACCCATTCATAAAAAAGATAACATCGATGATCCCTCTAATCATAGACCAATTTCAGTTATTCCATGTATGGGTAAAATTTATGAAGTGATTCAAAAAAATCAGTTAACAACTTATCTAGAATACAATAAACTTCTTAACGCCAACCAGTTTGGTTTCCGAAATAAATTATCTACAACACTGGCAATTGATAAATTAACATCTGCTATCAATGCAGGATTTGAAGAAGGGAAATATATCGGTTCTTTGTTTTTAGATCTCACAAAAGCCTTCGACTGCGTGTCCCACGATGTGCTTGTTAACAAATTAAATTACTATGGCCTTTCTGGGCATAGTATAGCACTTATAAGTTCTTATCTTAGTAATAGACAGCAATTTGTCATCTATAATGGGAGAAAATCCACCTTACAAAAGTTAAAACATGGTGTTCCCCAGGGCTCTGTACTGGGACCTGTGCTTTTTCTTATTTTTATTAATGATTTCCCAATTTCAGTTCAGGATAATATACTTGCCATATTATTCGCCGATGACACTAGTTTGACCCTTCCCAGCTGTAATTTAGGATACCTGTTGAATGAGGTACCGCAAATCCAGTCAACTATACAGAACTGGTTTATGTCTAACAAGTTATGCCTGAATATATCAAAAACGGAAACCATGATATTCAGTTTGCGTAACATGGAGGAAGCAAATAACCCTGAATCTATTAAATTCCTGGGTGTGAAATTAGACCCAAAGTTGTTGTGGGAAAATCATACAGCTTATGTTTGTACCAAAATCTCGAAATACACCTACCTGCTCCGAAACCTCGTTGGTAAAGTATCCGAAATTACCTTAACTACTGCATATCACAGTTTCATCCACTCTACAATTTCATACGCGATTCTAGTATGGGGGCATGCAACAACCTGTGCAAACGTATTCTCAGCCCAAAGAAGAGTTATACGAATAATATCCGGATTAAAATTTAGGGATGACTGTAAAGAACAGTTTAAAAAATTGAAAATCATGACTGTACCCTGTACTTTCAGTGTCTTCTATATATAAAAAAAAATCAGGATTCATTTAGCACCAGAAATCAGGTTCATTGTTATAACACGAGAATTAAAGATAATCTAAACAATAATTTCCTACGACTAAGTAGAACCAGAGATGGCACTGGTTATCTAGGAATACAGTTTTTTAATGCTTTACCTCTTCAGGTAAGGGCCTTAAATGAAATTCAATTTAAAAAGAAAATAAAAAATTATCTACTTAACGGCGCTTTCTACACCACAGATGAATTCTTATCTAGCGACTTTAATCTGATTTAACATAATTTTATAAACACTAGGGCGACTCTCTATGTCCATGTATCCATGTTTTTAAGGCACATACATTGTTTCTATACTTACCTGTTTTGTATTAATTTTATTTGTCAACTTATACCCTGTCCTTGTAGTATACATTTTTATTATTCTACCATATTTATCTAGATGTTTTAGTACCTACTTGTATATTTGACGTGTGTAAACATTTTTATGTATTTTGACATGAATAAACTATCTATCTATCTCTATCTATCTATCTATCTATCTATCTATCTATCTATCTATCTATCTATCTATCTATCTATCTATCTATCTATCTATGCTCCTATTACTAAAAACCTGTGGGGGATTACCAAATATAACCTGAAAAAGACGTCATTCGTCTGAGACATTAGGAAGTCATTTTCACGTTTCATTTACGTCATCTAACTCGTCATTTCTCGTCACTCCTGACCATTTTTTCACGTCATTTTCACGTGCCTTTGCTACCCTCATAAGGGAAGAGGTTCGGCAAAATTTCCAGATTGGGAGTAGCTCGTCTCCTGGCGTCGGTGAGAGGCCCTGGTAGCGGAAACAGGCCGACGTTAAATAAGTACATAAAAAAAATAGACAAAATCTAACATCAGGAGGCGCCATCTTTATGACGTCATAGGTACTCACTCCACCACTTTAGAAAGCGACTACATGCATTTTGATGATCAGTGGACCACCACACTGATTACGACAATATCACTTGTCGGTATAAACCTTCTCGGTCCTACTAAAATCGTTATTGTGCTAGTTTCTTGAACTTGGCCTCTCTACTAATAATTTACCCAACGATTACAAAGACTTATCTGCTAAAGACTTTAAAAGAATGCTTCACAATTTTCTAACCACAATGGCATTTTACTCGATTGCCGAGTTTTTAAATTACAAATTTTAGTTCTCTAACTCTTTTATTTATCTGTATGTTTGTACCTACTTGGTATTACAATTATGTTTGTACTATACTTAATTTGACGTATGTTTGATTTTTTTATATAGAATAACGATTATTATTATTAGGCCCCCTAAAAACGTGAAATAATTCCTAATTCTGCGTATATATTCTGATAATGCTGTTTGAAAGGTGTTTCTCATATTTTTAATTGTTAATTTTATCCGCGATAATTGTATCGTAACCTGTTTCATTGTCATTCATTGTCAGCTTTTGCTAGTGTTTTTTATTTATTCTTTACATATTTATATACACTTAGATGTGGTCAAATTTTTCGCAAACACCATTTTTATATCTCGTAATATTGCATTAACTTTCTATTTCTATTGACCTGTGTACATGCTGTAAAGTGTTTTAGCACCAATAAAAGTTCTATTCTATTCTATCCTATTCTATTTTTTACCTATTGATTGAGCTATAGTGGAGTGAAATTAAAATTTGTAGGGAATTGTTTTACAATAGCAATTTTTGTTGGAATTTGTCAGAAACATTACGAGAAGTGTAGCAAAAAGTTTTTGATTAAATCTTTGTCCCACAAATCATTTGTTTAAACAAAAGAATGTTGAAAATTGTGTTTTTTCACAGTTTCTCTTAAATATCTCTGGTTGTTTAGCTCGTATCGCAATGAATAAAAAAAAAATCGTTCATAATAAAATTCCGAAGAAAACTAGATTTATCCAAACCTTTTTGGTTAATTTATTAAGTTGCAATAAATAAGAACAATAAAGAGCAGTCATTTTTAAACAATTGATGATAACTTAAACAATGATGTAACTATTTTGACGAAATTTTAGGAAACAATGCCTCTAGTGGAGTTAAATCGTCATACCAAATTTCAAGTTGGTATGTTAACAACGCCTAAAAAACAAAAACAAAGCTAAAAATTGAATCGTCGATTGTTTAAGAGCTCAAAACTTAATCCTACTCGGTAACACCGTAACTATCAGGGTGTATTAAATAGGTGATGCGACAAGAGCCCGCACAGTGGCTTCATAAGTGCCTACTTTGTACATAATGTAATAGATGGCAGGAGCAATAGCGTCCGTCGTTATTTACGCATAGAAAGATAATTTTGCAAGTTCTGTGCACGCATGCATAGAGTGTTGCATACATTCCTGGCCTTTCGTTGTGTTTAGTGAAAAATCTTGTAGTGAAACAAGATATCAGTGGCATTTGACATCAAATATCTAGAAGAAATACATTCAATACGCTGGTGCTAAATATAAAAAAGTCAGCTATATTTTCATAAAACATGAAGTGAAAATATGGAGTGCCTATTTGTGTACTTTTGCTTATGATTGTGAAGACCAAAAATTATCACTTTTCTTAGTGCCAAAAAATACTGAAGAGAGACAGAAATGTGACAGTTTACAAAGTGCTTTAAATAAAAAGCCACATGTTTGTGAAAAACATTTTTGCTCAAGCAGTATAAAAAGTAGTTTTACTTCACAGTCTGAAAATAGAGTTGTGTCCAATTAAATAAGTCGACAAATCAAAATTTTGAGGTAAATACTTGAATTTTTGATATAAGTTACTTTGATGTATTAAAACACGATTAATGAAAGAAATTTTATTACCCAAAATGTGTAAGAGCTAGTAAAAAAAGTTTCAAATAAAAATTGTAACGCATGAAATTTTACATAAAAATGATCTCTTGACTATTTTGGTATTATTAAAATTAACAGAGTTAGGGTGATTAGAAGTTAAGGGATGATATGTACAACTTTAAAAAATCATAGCGTGCTGAAAAGTTAATGAATTTAAATTTTTTCTATTTACTCAGAAAAATAAATTGTTAATAAAAAAGTTATAAAAATTTTAATTTTTTTAAAAATTTTAATTTTTTTATTTTCAATTAAAACCACTTGGAACGGTAAACGAATTTTTTTTTATACCATTCTGTTCATCATTTAATATACCGAACATTTGCTTTTGAAATTTTTTTTTACCCATCATTTTCAAGCAGGTATGAATTTATTTACCTGTTTAATTTTTTTCCAAATGTAAGACATTGCTCTTGTAACGTCACGATAACTGAAAAGAAATAAAGAATGCGTAAAATTTATGGTTATGTTGGTTACATTATGCAGATGCCCTATATCTCATTGCAGCGGTTGTGAATGTTTTGGTGAATAAATGCTCCTACAAATTGTTAACAAAATTCTTAATTGTGGACAGGTATAATAAGAGTGTTCCGTTTAAATATTGATTAGCCAACAATTGTCGTTAATCGGAAAAAAGTAAATATTGATAAAAAAAATTTTCTCCATGTTTTGCGAAATCTACATACTTATACACGCTTCGTTTTATGTACATTTTGGTTATAGGTATTAGACACGTGAAATTTTGTTTACGTGATCTAACCCAGCAAACATTTATCCGCAGATTTTTGTTGGCCCTATGTCGTACACCCGGCATATGAATTGCTGGCCTGTTACTGGCATACTTCATTGGGCCGGCATATATAGGTCACTACGGCCGGCAGCCGGACACAGGTGATTTGCCATCACTTACCGTCTTTGGGCCGGCATTGTGCCATCATATGGAAATCACAATGTCGACACTTCTATTATGGGCCGTTAAATTAAATTTGACTTTACTTCAGTGGCCCGGCATATGGCCTATACAAGGTGTCCAGTATTGTTATGTTCAAACTTTGGGAGCGTAGAGTAGACTTAATTGCAAGACTAAAAAACACAAAAGTGGTAGCTCAATGTTTATGTTTGGAAGTCACAGGACTATAGAATTTTTGACCAGTAAATACAAAAAAAGCATCTGTCATCTGTGGTCAAATGGTTAGTTTTTTGTCATTTATTCCCACGACGAAGTTTTTTTTTTTATTTACTGTTCATAAATTGAATAGGCCTGTAACTTTGAAACGAATAAAAATCGCACTACTACTTTTGTGTTTTTTACTCTTACAATTAAGTCTACTTTATGCTCCCAAAATTTGAACATAACGATATGGGACACCTTGTATATACCTGCAACTTTTTTTTACCTGCAACTTAATTAGGCCATAAGTATCGACCCATTACATTTATAGATAAAATTTTTCTGTTTAAAATTTTTTTGCTAGTTTAAAAATTAAGTTACCACCATATGCATATTTATATTCAAAACTTCTTTTACATATTACCCATGTACGTCAATAACCACATGCATCACGTAACACATACTGCTTGATTAGAATTGTCAACTGACATTTGGGAACGTCTAAATGAAAGTTTGATTAAATAAATATACCCATATCGTGGTTTTTAGATTTGCCCCTAAAAAAAAAAATGAAAACCGGTACATTTCTATGAAGTCTTGACACATTATTTTTTAAGAACTGAGTCGAAGTTACTAAAAAAACAAATTTATTCAATACGTTAACATTAAAAATCATCAAAACAGTTCTCTGAACATAATAAAATACATTTCATATTCCAACATATATATCTTCTCCTGGTCTTATTTCTGTTCTCCTTTGCTTTTAATTATCTTCTTCCTCTTCTCGATTAGCAGAAGATCGTACCAAACCTGTTACGGTAGTTCCTATTTCCCATTGGATTTCCTCGTATTACAGCTGAAACAAGTTTTCTTACATAATATTTCCGGATTTATTTATTTTTTGACCTGATAGTATGAAATATTAAGAAAACAAACCACATTTTTATTCTCGAGGATTTAAATCCTTAAAATTTGTTTCAATATTATGCAACAAAATTTCAGACAATTAGGAATTGTTTAATATGCATATCACATATTCTGATTTTAATATATTTTGTAACTTACACATACATTCATACTGTCCGTGTTGTACCTTTTTATAATATTTACAATTTATATATCTATACTTATAATATGTTACCCATACTACTTTTGTATTAGTTTTGACTTACCAAATATGAATGTAATGTATCACATAAGTAATAGGTAATAAAGAATTTAATTTAGTATACAGTACGCAACAAGTGTAGATCCGGCCATTGTAAAATCCAAAATAAAAAAAAAAACACCTCGAAAACAACACTTGGAGAGTCTAAATTAAAGTACCTAGTTGTACATTCGTGCATATTATACCCTCATTTTGGAATTTTGGTAACCGACATCTCAGAAAAATATAGGGTAATGGTCATTAATTTTCAATGGCATCAGAGCTTGTTTTTGATATTGTTGAAAGAGTAATGTTTGAAAATTTTTCACGCGTGTTTTGTAAACATAACAAAAATTATTAATCAAATGTGGGAAAGCTACAGCAAGTAATTCTAATGTTATGTAATATGTATACTCACTTCTCCATAATAAAAGTAGATGTATGTTGACTCCAGTTTTCTTTTTAATTTGAAAAACTATCTCATCTGTCTGCTGAAAATTCCAACAAATCAATCACCACTATCAACTTATAGATATAAGAGACCAAACCTAGAAAAACAGTATAATCAACACCATCTGTAGGATATATATTCCCGATCAATATTATTGGGCTTCGACATATACTGAACACAATTTGAAAACTGACTAGGTACCGCACATGATAGAAAGAAAATTAACTAATGAGAAGTTAAGTATTAATTAGTATAGCAAACCTTCTATCAAACGGGGGGTAATGAAGCCGTGAGTCTTTTCCCTTCCTGTACACGCTTGTCTCAATTTCAATTTTATCCTACCGAAAGTGTAATTGACAGACCTTAAAATAAAAATAAATAGAAAATCATACCTAATTTCGTTTTGAAAATAAAATATAAAATTAAAATACTTATTATTAAATTAATCGAAAAATTGTAAACATAACCTTCAAGCAAATCATGGCACAATTATAATTTATCCATAAACTGAACATTGCATATATTTTATAGAGTCATCAATTACTTACCTCTTCACGACAATAAAGACTATTCAATATCAATAAATAAACAAATAAAACTCCAAAACTCGAAAAAATAACCAATAACGCTATTTATGAGCCTTGTCCACGAACTTTGTCGTTGTCTGATGACTCATCAATTGTGAATTTGCAGTATTTGCACTTGCCAGCGCTAGGTGGTGTTGGTATATATAATTCATATTTTATCCTACATTAATACAAAAAAATGTGATATTTACCTACATGTAGTCTATTTTATGATTAAATAAAACATAATAGCTATATTACATATTGCAACAGATTAATTTTGAAATAATCAACGGTCAATTGCCATTTTATCGTTGTTGGGCCATCAAAGCATATTTATCATCGCCCTATAGTTACTTATAAGACAGAGGGCCAGCATCATTACACGACAAGCGACAGTTGCCCGGCAATAAATGCATTGGCCCGGCATTTTGCCGGACTTGCTATGTTTACTGGGAAATATTTTTAAAATTAATTTTTGAATTGTAATGAAAGAAATTATTATTACTGTCAATACTTGCTGATTTCTACTAAATTTAGAATTATTTGTTTGACATTATTGATATAAATTAAAAATAAAGTACACAATATAATTTTTTTTTGCGAGAAAATTTTGCAAACGAATTATTGGAGTATTGAAAATAATTGTTTCAAACATCGTTTTAAATTAGTCGAAATTCACGTATTTTAACCAAGGTTGCAAAAAATGTTCTTTTTGCGCATTTTCGATTAAATTAATAAACTAACCGTAATGTAGAAGTAAAAATTATTTGCAAAAATGAATATTTACAATAGCAAAAATTATTTTTTTTTTCGACATTAACAATAATTGAAATAATTTTACTTTTTAATTTCAAAAATATTGACGATTACAAATATTTACATTACTTGTTTTTTTAAATTACAAAATTTCATTATTTTAATTTATTATTTTTTAAGACCATAAGAAATTATTGTCAAAATTATTATAATTGTATATATATTTTAAAAATTGAAATATATTAATCAACAAATTTTTTTTGAATCATTAATTTCAATTTTAAATGAAAAAAAAATGACATTTAAAAAAAAATTATAGATACATTTCCATTAAAATAGATCATTGATATTATTCTATTTCTAATCTAAATAAAAATAAACAGTTTAAAAAATAAAATTGGATAAATTAAATAATAAATAATTGAACGGATAATAACAACTAGAAGAAAATATTTCATTCTTAAAACAAAATGTATGATCCATTCTATATTAAATTAATCTTATGAAAAGTTAAAATAAGAATTATTAAAAACAAATTTGTTAACAATTTGTAGGAGCATTTGTTCACCAAAACATACACCACCGCTGCATTGAGATATATAGACTAGTTCTCAAATTCAAAACCGTGTTAATGCTTGATAAAGCTCGATGAGTGAGGGCTCATTGGATTCGGAATGACATCTAGAAAAATGTGCAAAAGCTTCAAATCCGCATATAAACAATTGCAAAAGTTATGAACAAATGAAGATTGAAAAAATAGCGAGTTTCGTTTTTTGCAAATAACTCGAAAACTATTAATATTTAAGAAAATTTAAAGAAAGATTCTCAAAGAGGAATGAATTTCCAATAAAAAAGTCCCAACTCCCGAAACTCTAAGTCTATTATTAATAATTTTAATTTAATGTTGAAAATAGAGCTCTGCACGGCGAACACTAAGCCGTTACGATGCTCTGAAATCGGCCGTAATAAGTAAAAATATTTTTTATGTTATTAAATATTAATTTAAAGATCTTTAAAAATTATGGTATTATTTAGACACGGAACAGTATCCCGTTGGAAAAAAAATTGTTTCACCTATTTTTCATAAAATGAGCCTATTGTTGTTTTGAGTTTTGCTCGAAAACTATGCATTTTTCCTATAAACACGTCAATAGAAAAGTTGTAGAGAATTAAATTTCCAATCGAAATGGCACCTTCAGAAGTCAAAAATTTTTTTTTACAAAAATACGCCCAGAAAACAAAAAACGAAAAAATGCAGTTTTTTATTATTTCTATTTTAGCCTGTAACTTTTTTCGGGTACATTTAGGCATAGACATTGCTGCATAAAAAAAGCTGGCGTTTTACCGTTAAAATGATTATTAACGGGTAAAACGCCAGCTTTTTTTTATGCAGAATGTCTATGCCTAAATGTACCCGAAAAAAAGTTACAGGCTAAAATAAAAAAAAAAATAAAAAATTGCATTTTTTGTTTGTTTTCTGGGCGTATTTTTGCAAAATAAAAAAAAATTCACTTCTGAAGGCGCCATTTCGATAGGAAATTAAATTCTCTACAACTTTTCTATTGGCGTGTTTATAGGAAAAATGCATAGTTTTCCAGTAAAATTCAAAAATGTGAAAAGTGGACCTTTTTACTTCGATCTCAAAAACGCACCCTTTTAAATGGTAGCACTCAGCGGTTTTCTCATATTTTGGGGTCAATTGAACATAAGAAACAATAAAAACCCTTTAACGTTTTAGTTCCTTTCAACTCTCTTTTTTTGGACATAGACAATAGCCTAAAAATATTGTGATTAAACATTTAAAAAATTTCTTAAAAAAAATTTTTTAATTGTTTATATTTTTTCCCTTTTTTCATTATTTAAACAAATTAGTAAGAAAAAAATTATTCTTAAATTTTATTATTTGCAATTCTCTACAAGATGGAAAAAAGAAGAATATGTTTTGTCATTAATTTATTTGTTTATTTAATAAACAATTTGTTATTAACAATCGCCGAATGTGTTTATATTCTTTTTAGATAGAAAAAAATAACAAAAACTACCGTACATAAACATGTTAAATTTATTTTTTTTTACATGTTTATGTATACGGTTGTTTTTGTTATTTTTTTTTTCTATCAAAAAGTATTCGGCGATTGTTATAACAAATTGTTTATTAAATAAACAAATAAATTAAGAACAAAATTTTTCTTTTTTTCATCTTGTAGATATTTGCAAATAATAAATTTTAAGAAAAAAATTTGTTTCTTAATGATTGTTTAAATAATGAAAAAGAAAAAAAATATAAACAATTAAAAAAAAATTTAAAAATTTTTTTTTATATTTAATCACAATATTTTATAACAAATAAAATGGCAAAAATTTTTTTTTCAAAAATAATAGCAATAAAAAATTAAAGTTTATGTACTTTTAAATATAAAAACAGTAATAATAATTAAAATTAATAAAGATAAAATTTCGTCCTCTCTTTTTTATTTTTTAGTTTTTTGTTAGGTAAAATAATTAATAACTAATAGAGTATAACAATTAAAAACATCGCAATGTCAATCCCATAAAGTATAGTTGACATAAATTCTCCACGAAGAGAAATAATTTTAGTGGCTTCAGTTTAACAATTATCCGACTTGAAATATAAACGCAAACTCTAAAAAATTTGTTAATTAACAATAGGCTCATTTTATGAAAAATCGGTGAAACAATTTTTCTTCAACGGGATATTCTTCCATTAAGTGTCTAAATAATACCATAATTTAAAAAAAAAATTAAATTAATATTTAATAACATAAAAAAATATTTTTACTTATTACGGCCAGTTTCAGAGCATCGTAACGGCTTAGTCTTCGCCGTGCGGAGCTCTATTTTCAACATTAAATTAGAATTATTAATACCTAATAGAGATAGAGTTTCGGGAGTTCGTCTTTTTTATTGGAAATTCATTCCTCTTTAAGAATCGTTCTTTCAATTTTCTTAAATATTAATAGTTTTCGAGTTATTCGCAGAAAATGAAAAGTTATTTTTTCAATCTTCATTTGTTTACAACTTTTGCAACTGTTTATGTGCGGGTTTGAAACTTTTGCACATTTTTCTGTCATTCCGAATCCACTAATATTTTTACGAGCTTTATCAAGCATTAACACAGCCTTGAACTTGTGAACTAGTCTGCATCATGTACCTAACATAACCTTATATTTTAAGTTTTTCAAGTTTATTCTCATTTTTAATGTTTGTATACGCATTTTTAGCTTGGAGCCGGTACTGGCTCCAAGCAAATATTTAAAAATTCACGTAAATAATTTTTCAATAATGTTGATTAATAGAAATAGACTGCTAATTACAGGTTAGATTTCCAACCTACAAAAAGAGGTCTATTTTATTAGGACAAAGTGTTTAGAACTTTACAAACATTACACTGAACTAGATTTTAGTTGAAAATACGGGAACCAGGCAGAAATTTTAATAATAGCTGCGTAATACAACCTGTGCACTTCT
The DNA here is from genome assembly GCA_936432065.2 of Rutpela maculata. NCBI lineage: Eukaryota > Metazoa > Arthropoda > Insecta > Coleoptera > Cerambycidae > Rutpela > Rutpela maculata. Next base: position 212,804,572 of record OW386285.2, read on the forward strand.
CAAACAAAAAGAGTAACCCTTGGTGTTCCACAGGGATCGGTGTTAGGCCCCATACTTTTTACCATCTATATCAATGACCTAGCTAATTGTAACGATGTTACCAACTTCATATTGTTTGCTGATGACACAACAGCACTTAACACTAACATAACACTTGGGGAACTACATCAGAGCGTCATGATAACTGATAATAAGATTAACGAATGGTTTATAACTAACAGTTTAAAACTAAATGAAGAAAGAACACAATCATTAACTTTCACCCTTCGGAACATTGACCCAACAGATCGTAATGATCAAAATGATAACGTGATAAAATTTTTAGGTGTATATCTTGATCCAATTTTATCTTGGGAGCAACATACTTTAAAATTGTCAACAAAACTTTCGAAAAATATTTATTTCTTACGTAACCTAGTCAACACAATATCCCTAAATTTCCTACTTATGGCCTACTATAATTCTTTCCATGCTGACATGTCTTATGGTATTTTAAACTGGGGGCATTCAGCACATGCCACAAAGATATTTGGCCTACAACGTAGGTGCATCCGTATACTCTCCCAGCTAAAATATAGGGATGATTGCAAAGATCAATTTATTAAACTTAATATACTAACATTGCCCTGTGTTTATATTCTTGAGTGTTTACTCTACCTCAAACAACACCAACATCAATATGTAATGCACAGCCAGCTACACAACCACAATACAAGAAATTGTGACAAAATTCACTTAAATTTTCTCCGACTGACAAGATGCAGAAATGGATCGGGTTACTATGCAGCCAAATTTTATAACAAACTGCCGAATTCTGTAAAGAATCTAAACCTCTTGCAGTTTAAAAACAAAATCAAAGCCTACTTAAAATCCAAGGCCTTTTACACACTAAACGAATTTCTTGAGAATGATCACTCTGACTTAATTTAAAAACTACCTAGACACTGTGCATTTTTTGCTTTTTCTTTTTTGTTTTTTAACTATATTTTAACTCTATATTTTCATAAGTTTTACTGTATTTTTTATACTCTTTTACCAATTTAACTGTTTATTGTCCAATGGTACACAATTGTTTTACTTTACTTCACACAATAATTTTATTTATTATTCACACGATTGTCTGTAAATTTGTTATTATATACTGTAACGTGTTTCCACCCTTAGGAAACCACCCTCGCAAATTCCGTGGGTTCCAAAAATTATAACAAGAGATTGTCCACTAACACACTTTATTAAATATTTACTGGATACTTCACAATACTATTATTTACACTTTACTGACTAAAAATCACAATGTTTATCACTTTGTTTATCCTTGAAGTCTTAACCTCACTTTCTATACTTTTTGAACTCTGAACTTTCTGAACTACTCGCTGAGAATGCGGTCGGTCTTTTATACCTAAAAATGACAGATCTTGATTTTTCTGTGATGACCCCACCATTCTCTAGATAATTCCAGATGTCACCAGAACTAACTTCTGGTAGGTTTCTCGAGTAGGTGCAAATACACTACATTCAGATATTCGTTCTGTTGAAGTCTGTGCCTTCTTTTTAGTAACCAACATAACCTTAAATTTTAAGGGGTTGCAACATATTACACTGCCCCCTCCTTAAGCCTGAACGTCCCGGTCAGGCAATTCAGCCTCTTTCACATACTTCGCCAGTCTATCCAAGTGTACGATCTTCATCTTGGACTTTTTGTTTCGTTGAATACGATAGACGACATCATTAATTCGGGTAATAACAGTATAAGGTCCTTCCCAAGGAGGTTGAAGTTTCGGTGACTTCCCTTTCTTCCGCTGTGGGTTGTACAGCCAAACCAAATCTCCTGCCTTGAACCCTTCTGAACTACCCTTACGGTCGTATCGAGCCTTCATTCGGTCACTGGCTATGGTGATTTGGTCTCTAACCAGCTCATGAACATTTCTTAACCGTTCACTCATTTCATCCACATAGCTGTTCACAGGAAGCTGTTCTCCGCCTGGTGTTCCGAAAATCAAATCACACGGCAGTCTGATCTCATGTCCAAATACTACACGGGCTGGTGTTTGTTTCGTAGACTCGTGGACAGCAGCTCTGTATGCCATGAGGAAGAACGGTATGTGGAGATCCCAATCGCGTTGATTCTTATGAACCACTTTAGAGAGATGTTCTTTCATGGTCTTGTTATGTCGTTCCACCATTCCATCTGATTGCGGGTGAAGGGCTATTGTCCATGTTTTGTGTATCCCCAATAACTTGCAGATTTGCTGAAACACCCCTGACTCAAAGTTCCTCCCTTGATCTGAGTGCAGCTCCAGGGGTACACCAAACCGACATATCAAATTATCTACCAAGACTTTGGCGACAGTGACTGCTTCTTGGTTTGGAATTGCATAGGCCTCTGGCCACTTACTAAAATAGTCCATGGCAACCAGTATGTACTTGTTCCCATCCTTGGTTACTGGGAATGGCCCGGCTATATCGATCGCGATCCTCTCAAAAGGAGCTCCGACGTTATATTGCTTCATTGCACCCCTACTTCTACTTCTAGTCTGTGGTCCCTTACTGGCTGCACAAATTTTGCAATTGCGACACCAAGCTTCCACATCTTGACGACTATTTACCCAATAAAATCGTTCTCGTACTTTATTCAGGGTCTTATTAACGCCGAAGTGCCCACCGGATGCTCCATTATGCACTTCCTGAAGTACTTTCGGTACTCGACACCTGGGAATCACTAGACGCATAACAACTTCCCTACCATCCGGGCTTTCCCAAGCTCTCTTTAGCAGCCCGTTCATGACTTTAAGTGAATCCCATTGGGCCCACAAAGCCTTCAATCCAACTGCCTTATCCGAAACATCCTTCCACGCTGGTCGAATTCCTTTCTCCTTTGCTCTCAATATAGCCCCAATTTCTGTGTCATTCAGTTGTTCTTGTCTCAGGGCTTCGGTTGTCCAATCGTCTGGAACCTCTATTTTAATAGTGTTGACGGCCACCGTACCCTGCAATTTCTCAACGTGGCGGCAGTGCTTGCAATCTTCCTTGCATGGTCTTCTAGATAAAGCGTCTGCGTTCTTATGAGATCTTCCAGGTCGATGTTCTATTTTGAAATCATACTGTTGCAACCGTTCTATCCAACGAGCCAGTTGACCTTCAGGGGTTTTCAACTGCAACAGCCATTTTAATGCAGCATGGTCGGTCCGAATCTTGAAATGTCTTCCATAAAGATATTTATGAAAATGGTCCACTGATTTTACGATGGCCAGTAACTCTTTCCGGGTTACACAATAATTTCTTTCTGGTTTGGCCAGCACCTTGCTGAAGTACTCGATCACTCTTTCCTGCCCATTCTGGATTTGAGACAGCACAGATCCGACCGAAGAATTGCTGGCATCAGTGTCTAAAATAAAAAGTCCTTCCCGTTGTGGGTACGCTAGCACAGGACCAGTGCATAGAGCTGCCTTCAATTTTCTCCATGCCGTTTCACATTCCGGTGTCCATTGGTACTGCATTTTCTCTTCTGTCAGCCGGTGTAATGGCTTCGCAATTTCTGCAAACCCTTCCACAAAGCGCCTATAATAAGTGCAGAGGCCAAGGAAGCTCCGTACTTCATGAACGTTAGATGGTCTTGGCCAATCTCGTACAGCAGAAATTTTGTCAGGGTCTGTTTGTATTCCATCCGAAGACACCACGTGACCAAGAAATTTGACTTCATTCTGGAATAGCAGGCACTTCTTCGGGTTCAACTTCAGATGGGCATTCCTGACTCGCCCAAATACTTCTTGAAGATTTTTCAAATGTTCTGTAAAGTCCTGTCCCATAACAAGCACGTCGTCAAGGTAAACCAGGCACGTCCTCCAGGTTAGCCCTCGCAGCACGAACTCCATCAGTCTTTCAAAGGTAGCTGGCGCATTGCAAAGTCCAAAAGGCATCACGGTAAATTGATAAAGACCACTGCCTGCTGAAAACGCTGTCTTTTCTTTATCATCAGGATGAAGCCCCACTTGCCAGTATCCACTCCTAAGGTCTAACGTAGAAAACCATCGTGAGCCTGCCAACGTGCTTAACGTGTCGTCAATTCGTGGTAATGGGTAACTGTCTTTCTTCGTGACATCGTTTAATTTTCGATAATCGACACAAAATCTTAATGTTCCATCCTTCTTGGCAACCAAAACTACTGGCGATGACCAGGGACTCGTCGACTTCTCAATGACTCCATCTTGTAGCATCTTGTCTATCATTGCCGAGGCATCTTCTTGTTTTGCTAATGGAAGCCTCCTAGGTGGTTGTCGAATAGCAGGTGAGTCACCAGTATTTATCCGATGCTGGACTATGTCTGTTTTTGTAAGGGCCTCTGTATTCTTGGCAAATACTGAACTTTCCTTTTCCAGGAACTTGATTGCCTCCCTTCGTTCATCCTCCGATAAATTCTCCAACTGGGTACTCAACAAGGTCAAAACTTCCTGGTCTATTTTCATAGATGAACTTCCCTCTGTTTGTTCCTCGCACCTCGCTACCCATGTGACCGGTTCATAGGAGCCAATTGGTTTGCCTTCCTTAATTGTCACCGAGTGGGAATTTAAATTAACGACTCTAATTGGGATTTTGTCTTTAGTCCGGGTTAAAGTTCTCGCCACAATAATATTGGCTAGGGACTTAATCGATTCGTCTTCTTCAACTAGGCCAACACGGTACCCTCCAGGATTTCCTTCTAAGGCAGCATCGATCATTTGTTCTGAATGAGCAGGAATCTTGATCGTCTGTGTTGTTAACAATCTCGCTTTATGGAATTGGTCATCTGCGGTTGCCAGAATAAATTCCTCATTTCCAATTTTTAAGACTCGCTCACCTACGTCAACAATAAATCCCTGCTCTCCCATGATGTCTAGACCCAAAATGAAATCATCCATAATGTCAGCCACAATGACCTTGTAATTTAACCTCAACCGTCCAACCTGCAGTTCCAAGTTGACCTCTCCATGGACCGCAGCCCTGTCCCCCGTGGCTGTCCGAATGATTACTCCATTTTGCTTCTTGTCAATCTGCAAGCCTGATATAAACCCTGGCCGCACTATTGATGACGTAGCACCAGTGTCAATCGTAAACACGCATTTTCTTCCATTCACATATCCTTGCAACAACAGACTACTTGGTATTCTTTGGAGCTGGGAAATCTTTATTTCTCTGGGGGCACCGCATTCCCTAGCCAGCACAGCCCCATTGGTGCTGGCTATCTCTAGTTTTCCTGCTTCTCTTCAACATTCACAGCATTTACTCGACTCTCCGAGTTCTGCTGTCGACAGTCTCGTTTCATATGTCCCACCTTGCCGCAGTTGAAACATTTAATACCTCCGCTCGGCTTTCCTTTATTTTGTTGTTTTTCCTGCTTTCCGAGGCCATCCAATTTATCGCATAATTTGGTGAATATTTTCTGCATCTCAGTCAGCAAGGGGTTCTGGTTCATTTCTGGTTGCGATTCTTCGAGAGTCACAGCTCGCACTCTCGACCTTGGAGTATCCCTGTAAGCGGCTTCTACTTCGAGTGCACGCACCAAAGCTTCGCTACTACTTTGGTGTCTTGTCAGCCTCAGAACTCGCCTGACCTCTTCGTCCCTTATGCCATCTAAAAAGGCCCCTACGGCTAATTGTTCCTGAAATTCTCTAGGTGCACTCGGATATGCCAGGTGTGCCAGTCTCTCTATCGCAGCTTCGAATTCCTGTAAACTTTCTCCAGCTTTTTGTGTCCGTGATTTTAGCTGGGCCTGGTATACTTGGGCGAGATGTTGGTCGCCATATCTCAAGTCCAATGCAGCTTCCAAGACTTTGAAGTCCCTTTGTTTATCCACTGGGATAGTCTGAAGCAACTCTGAGGCCTGGCCCCTTAACGCCAGAACTAATGCCATGGCCTTTTCCTCGTTATCCCAGTTGTTCGCACATGCTGCTGCCTCAAACTGCCTCTTGTACGTCGTCCAGGAACTTTGGCCGTCAAAAGAAGGTGGTTTTAGTCGCTGACCTGATGATACCACCTGCTGGCTTCCTCTATCTCTCAACTGTCGTTTAAGCCGGTCTATTTCTCCCTTGACTTCTTCTTCGAACTCACTCATCTTTTTTACTTTTCCTTTTACTTGACCGACTTCGGTCTTGACTTCACCTACTTTATCTTCGACCTTGCTTATCTCTTCTTTGACTTCACTTTTGACAGAAATGATTGCGTCCTGTTGTATTTTTATTTGATCGCTCAGGATTTTACTTAATTCCTCCTGGCGTCTTTCTTCCAAGTCTTCCATTATTTTTCTGAGTTCGTCTTTTTCCTCTTGACGTTGTCTTTCTTGTTCTTGACGTCTTCTTTCTTCATCCTCTTTTTCTTTCTGACGTCTTATTTCTTGATCTGCCATCATTTTCTTTAATTCGTCCCTTTCTTCTTGACGTCTTTTCTCCTGTTCTACTTTGTCTTCCTGGCGTCTTCTTTCTTCATCCTCTTTTTCTTTCCGACGTCGCTTTTCTTGCTCTTCCTTTTCTTCTTGACGTTTTCTCTCCTGTTCTTCTTTGTCTTCTTGACGCCGTTTTTCCTCCTCCTGGCGCTGCTGTGCCATCATTTTTTGGAATTGTTCGAATAAGTCCTGTATTTGTTTATCGGATGCCATACTTCTTGTTGTTACGGGCATACGATGAAATTAAAATAAAATAAATTTAACTGTCACGTCAATATCGGTAATGGAACTTTCTAGACAAATCTCGAAATAGCACGAAAAAGTCTTATCCCCAGAGTCTTTTGTCACTATCCAGTTCAGAGAATTTAATAATCTCCACTAATGTCCAAATAGAAAAGTTCTAGAAATTTTCACGCACTAAATGAGTCTTTTTCAGTGTCTCTATCACTTCTCAGTTCAAAGGATTTAATTATCACACTAATGTCCTAATAAAATGTTCTACAATGTCTCAAAAATGCACTTAACACTATTTTCCTGTTCGAAAATAACCCTCGAACAAATGTCCAGTAAATGAGTCCTCCGTGTTAGTACTAAACCTCGAGAATACTTCTCGAACACTCCAGCACAACTTCAGAGCTCCTCTTGTCATAAAATTCCGCTTTCTGACACCAATTTGTAACGTGTTTCCACCCTTAGGAAACCACCCTCGCAAATTCTGTGGGTTCCAAAAATTATAACAAGAGATTGTCCACTAACACACTTTATTAAATATTTACTGGATACTTCACAATACTATTATTTACACTTTACTGACTAAAAATCACAATGTTTATCACTTTGTTTATCCTTGAAGTCTTAACCTCACTTTCTATACTTTTTGAACTCTGAATTTTCTGAACTACTCGCTGAGAATGCGGTCGGTCGGTCTTTTATACCTAAAAATGACAGATCTCGATTTTTCTGTGATGACGCCACCATTCTCTAGATAATTCCAGATGTCACCAGAACTAACTTCTGGTAGGTTTCTCGAGTAGGTGCAAATACACTACATTCAGATATTCGTTCTGTTGAAGTCTGTGCCTTCTTTTTAGTAACCAACATAACCTTAAATTTTAAGGGGTTGCAACATATTACAATACCTTATTTTATACTGATATTTCTGACTTGTGTAAGCATTTAATAATGTATTCTAACACCAATAAAAATATCTATCTATCTATCTATAAATCTTAAGAAACACATATTTTTGAGGTTAACTGTGACGTCACGTGCAGATGCCCTATAGATGTTACGTATGCGCGTCTTGTAGGAAACGCAGAAGCTACGAAACAATTTTATCTTTGTCGTATGCATTCTTTATTTCTTTTCAGTTATCGTGACGTCACAAGAGCAGTGTCTTACGTTTGGAAAAAAATTAAACAGGTAATTAAATTCATTGAAAATGATGGGTAAAAAAAAATTTCAAAAGCAAATGTTCAGTATATTAAATGATGAACAGAATGGCATAAAAAAAAATTCGTTTCACCGTTCCAAGTGGTTTTAATTGAAAATAAAAAAATTAAAATTTTTATAACTTTTTTATTAACAATTTAAAAAAGCATCCATTTCGCTGAAACGAAAGTTTATATTTTTCTGAGTAAATAGAAAAAGAAAAAAATTGAATTCATTAACTTTTCAGCACGCTATGATTTTTTAAAGTTGTACATATCATCCCTTAAATTCTAACCACCCTAACTCTGTTAATTTTAATAATGCCAACAAAGTCAAGAGATCATTTTTATGTAAAATTTCATGCTTTACAATTTTTATTTGAAACTTTTTTTACTAGCTTTTACACATTTTGAGTAATTTTGAAAAAACACTTTATTATAATTTTTTTCACCCCTTCCCGGGGGTTCAAAAAAAATTTTTTTTCATTAATCGTGTTCTAATACATCAAAGTAACTTATAACAAAAATTCAAGTATTTACCTCAAAATTTTGATTTGTCGACTTATTTAATTGGACTATACACTGTAAGTTTTAAATTTACATAAATATTTGTAACATAACCTATAGGTATAAAAACGTATTTTTCAATATATTTTATGCTTTTAGCGGCAGTTTTAAAGAAACAAGTTGAAGAAACGTGCACTTCCAAGCAAATTAGATGCTTGTTTTTCAGAAAATGTTGTCCCTAAGAAAATTAAGAAGTGATGTTCACTGACGTCAAATTACCAAATAAGAATTGGGGTATTCATGAAAGTATTGAAAGTAGAAGCTTAATGTTTACATAAGGCAGAATAGCATGATAAATTAATTACAACATGTTTTAAGACGGTAAGTTCTTTTTAGATACTATTTGTTTTCAAATGATAATTTAGTTTTTCAAGTAATTATTTGTGTAATTTCTATTTTCAGGTTGGGTTTGGTCTCAGGTTTGGTCCTACAGTAGAGGTTATTTTTTGCATAAGGATATTAAGTTAACATCAATCAGTAAACCGATCACTGTAGAAGAACTGCAGCATATTTTTCTAAAAATTGACACTACAACGCTTGCTTAGGTAGACTAAGTACAAATTATTATCAAAGTGTTCATTCTGATGTGCAATTAAAGTCAACTCATGTTGGGGCATAGAAAATGCTCAGTAATTTTGGAGAAAGAACTATTTGCGAACATTGTGTAAATCTTGTTCTTATAATATTGCAACCCTTTTCCGGGACGCCCAGTACTGTTGTTACAAATAAATTTGTTTATTTTACAAAACTTTTATTTGCTTACCATACCTATATGAATCTGAAATTGGTGAATATTTGTTCCTTTACATAACTGAAATTGCTGTTCAGTTGTGAATATATGCAGCACTTTATGCAGCAATACAAATTCATGTACCTATATACAGGTTTTTATAGGACGTTAAAGCTCTCGCCATCTACTAAATTAAATAGAAAGCATGCACTTATGAAGCCATTATTATCATAGGAAAGTGCCATATGTCGGACCACCTATTTAATACACCCTGGTAACTACTTACTGATGTTCGTTAAAAAGTTTTGTGGAATCAAAGTTTTAGTATATTGTTAAGTAAATACTTGATCTGATTTTAATGGAAGTTGTAATTAAAAAAAAAATCATTAGGTGTATTTTGTTTTAGCAATTTACTGAAGGAATATGAGTCAGGATTCACCCCCAATCCAGATATTATTTGTAATAGAAATATCAAATTTAATTACTTTTATAAATATGCCATCATGAAATTAAAAGCAGATGCCATAGCCACTGGACATTATGCTAAAACAAATTTTGGACCTTATTTAGAATATTTTCAACCAGACCAAGGTAAAGAATGAAATTAATCTAAGCGAAAATTGTGTTGTGGTCATTTGGTTTCTTCATTATTTTGTAACCAATTTGACTGTTGTGTGTAAGACTATGCAAGTATTTATTTGTTATTTGAAGAAAGCATTAGGTCAGTCTTTTTGTAAGAAGACACATTTTAGAATATTCAATAGAAGCATTCACAGAATTGTATTTGATTATTATCAATTGAGGCAGCGGACTCTAGTGCATATGCTACTGTACCATAAAGCAATTAGTCTAAAATGTCATTTAACCAGCATTTTTTTAAATGTTCTTTAGGATATGTAGAAACAAGAAGCCCACCTAGTTTGTGGTGCAACATCCTTAAAAACAGAAAAAATGACCTTTTTCGACCTGTTTTTTCAAGGTGAACTTGCAAAACTTGGGCTATAATACATTACAGTTTACATACTTAGGTACAAAATGAAAAGTGATATATCTGATATTTAACACATTTTTTTGGCAAATTTTGAAATGAAATCGCAAATTTTTATTACGAACGGCCACAAATATCAATTTTCCCTATTTTAATGATAGGATTTTGCAGAGTTACTATAAATAATTGAAAAATCATAAATCGTACAATCTTTAAAATAGTTTCAGATACTCCCCATTGCTCTAAGGAATACAATCATATACAGTTTTTATCATAAATTTTATATATAGTTAAATGCCATACTCTAATAATAAAATTAGGAACTGACAAACTACAATAAGCAAGTACAACAGAAATTTACAATATATGTTAGATCACTGTTTGCATGATTGACTTTTTAAAAACTTTTTATTTGGTTACATGAGGAATCAACGTTGATTCCTGAATAAAAGATACAATTTATGTATGATACATTTAATATGAAGTGAGTATGATAACTGCCGGTACAAATGCTTGTTAGTCTTATTTATAAGTTTTCAAATGATGTGTCAGCCAAAGTTGAACAAAGGAAATGCAAGCTAGCTAATCAGCATAATATTGTGAGAAGTTAAAATGAAACTTAATATCTAGATAAGCAATTCAAAGGAAGCTGTTTTCTAATACTGTAATATGATGCTATCTGTAATGTCGCTTTATATCTTGATGATATAGCGTATAATTTTATATAACAACTTCCCCCTTAATAAAAAAGTTGATGTTATGCAGCAACTTTTGAAAATTGTTAGAAACGTTAAATGAATATATTGCAAAATAAATTGAAACAATGTTGAATGAATACAAAGCAAAATAATAAAATACATAAAAGTTAAAATTGGTAGGTGATAATAATAATAAGCGAGTAGTAGATTACATAAATGTAATAAGAATAAAATACAATGGTCTAAATTAATAGACAAGGGTAAAACTCCACATATGAAAGTCTATGTTAACTCGATGTCCTCTTCTTCTTGAGGTTTAATACCGGGTCGCTTTCTTGGAGGGATCAGTCTAGGAAATTTGGTAAAAACTCTGCTTCGCTCTGAAGGAGGTGAAGGAGGGGTGTCCATTGAGGGTTGGATTCGCAGTGCTCCACATCTTCTTCTTCTGCATTTACAGGTTATGTAAAGTAGAACTAATAGAATGATGAGAGTGATTATGAAATATGTGAACCAAGATATGTGTTTGGTCACAAAAGGTTCGTTTATGAGGTCATCCAGGTCTTTGGAATATTGGTCCAATTTGTTTTTAGCAATATCTAGGTCTTCTACGTCGAGATTGTTTAATTTGAGAGGTTTTAATTTTGGAATTTTGATTTTGTCGGGCATGTGATTACAGTATTCAAAAGGAATTTGGATAGGATGTGAATTGTCCTTAATTTCGGAAAAGTCTTTAGCACTGGCTTGTATTCGGGTGATGCCTGCATAGGCGTAACATCCTGGTTGTAGTTTGATGATGGAATTTTTGTTGATTAGCTCTGTTGTGGATTCTCTCTTTGGACAGTTGATGGTAATGTGAAGTGGTTCGGAATTAATTATTAGCCATGAGTTGTCTTCAAGTTCTTGGACATTGTACCCTTGGCTGATGATGAAGGAGGTCTGGCAGTTTTCTGGGAGTCTAACTAGTGGTTTGAGGATTCTGGCTTCGCATATGGCATTTTGATCGATGGGATAAGCGTATAGGTTTGAGCATAGTTTGGTTCCAAAATAAAGAGGTTTGCATTCTTTCAAATTTTGTATAGGTATGTACATTAAAGAATCATCGTCTCTCGCGATAAACTTTTGTGAGATAGATAAAATGTGATGTAGACCAGTTCTGTTATCAAGTATCGGGATAGGGTATAGGCGATAGGATAATTTTGGGGTTCAACAAGTGGTATTGTTAAAACAAATACTAAGTTAGAATCCATTTGAAACGCTTGTAATTCAATAATATCCAAATACTTAGCAACTGCCGATAATTTAATGGGGAGAGGCAAATTGTTCCTTCGTAAGCTCTGTGAAACTTCTTGTAGTGCTGTCACTAAGTGATTAGGGGTTATGATTGACGTGTGAATGATTCGTAGTCTGGCAAATGTTATTGAATTTAGAATGTCGTTTAAATTATCTTCGATATACAAATAGCTCGCCATTAGTTGTTCGGAAATGTATAAGAATTTTAGTTTTATATGAGCAGCCTCAATAGCTTGAGTCATGGTTTGAATTGTGCATTCGATTTCTTCGAGATCTTTGTTAAACGTTTCCTCGTCAATTTGTAATTTTTGTATAGTCGAGTTGAAGTTTTTAATAACAGAAGTCATAACTGAAATTTGATTTTTGATTAGGTTTTCCAATTGATGTTCGTCGTTATTTAGTTTATTTATACAATTAGTATAGTACTGGCCATCTTCAGCATCTAGGTTTCCAGTTATGGATTTGAATATTGTACCGATACCGTTAAGTATTCCTCGTTTATATCTTTTTGTATCTGAAAAGATTTCGTCAAATTTCATTTTTATAGAGTTGGATATTTGTGTTAAAAGGTTAAAGTCTGTTTTAATTTCACTCGTAAAAATAATTGACTTATGATCACCATTATTGAGAGTGTACAAGATTTTGTCTAAGATATTTTGATTTTTGTCAAAAGCTAGTTTGAGGGATGAAATATTTTTATGCACTAGCAGAGTCCATTTGTCATTTGTCACCACGATGTCCGTGTCTTGATGGTAGTATACACCAACAGTATTATTGATCGGGGTAATTTTGTATTGACAGAGTGCTGATCCGAACAGCAGGAGAAACCTGAAAATAAATTTAATTTTCAGTATATGGTTTCATTCTATCAAAATTTACTTTAGTTTCTTGTTTCGTTTCGAGATTTAATAAGGTAGCAGAATTTTGGAAAATTTCTTTTATTTTAAAGGGACCGTTAAATTTGTTTTGCAATTTGTTTTTGATTTGTGATTCTTTTACGTAAACTAAGTCACCTATTTTGTATTCGGGTCGTTTTTGGGGAACATTTCTATCAAAGCGAACTTTCGCTTTCTCCTTTTGAGCTTGCGTTCGACTACGGGCTATTTTATAGTAGTGGGATATTGTGTTGTTTAAATCCCTAACGTATTTGGTTATTAACTCTTTTTGGTTATACAAAGTTTCAGGTGGTCTGTTGGACGTATGTCCAAATACAAGTTCGTATGGGTTTGTTTTATTTACTGAATTGTTATAGCATATTGAATTGTTATAGCATATTACTGCATATGGTAAAATTGTGAAAGGATGTTCGTTCGGATTTTCAGTTTTATGAATTCTTATCATTTCAGCTAGAGTAGCATGAAATCTTTCTATGGATCCGTTCGATTTGGGATGTCCTACGCTTGAATAAGTTAATTTTATGTCGTAGAGGGTGCAGAGATCTTTGAGCAAGCGGTTGTCAAATTCGCCACCGTAATCGCAATGGATTCTTAGCGGGGTACCGTAATGTTGAAAGTATAACAACAAGGTATTTACGACGGATTTTGCGGATTTGTCCAGGACTGCATAGGCTTGTGTGAATTTAGTTAACTCATCGCGAATAGTTAACGCGTAATTTCGAGTTGGGAATTCAAACAAATCGATATTAATTCTTTCGAATGGTGTTCTTGGAGTTTCTGTGACTACTAGAGGGTTATTAAGGTTTTTCCGGCATACTTTAGTCTTTTGGCAAGTTTCGCAATTTTTTATAAAATTTTCAACGTCTTTAGTTAGACCTTGCCAAGTGTATTTTTCTTTAATTCTCCGAATCGTTTCGTTTATTCCGCGATGTAGATTATTTTTTCCACTATGATATTGTTCTAGGATTATTGGGATTTGGTCTTCGTCAGGAATTTGAACAATGTTTTGACAAATTATTACCTTTAAGTCCTTTTCTGCAAAATGAATGATAATATTTCAAGTATAGGAAGGTTTAGATTATTTTCGACAAAGTATGTCTTAGAAAGATCCAAAACGTCTTGATTTTAATATAATACCAAAAATAGATGTTCAATTACGGATTCAATATCAAAAGGTAGAGGGATGATAAAATATCTCCTATGTCTGACTGTTTTGTTCGATATCAGATTAGATTAGTCTTTATTAGTTCAATGTATAATGTTAAAACATTACAAAATACCCAGTGGGTGTTGAACATGTCATATGTGTACCTATTACTAAATTACTAAATTTTAAAAATGTCAACGTATAAAATTACTAAATTTTAAAAATGACAATGTATAAAACAAAACACTTAACTGAACATAATACAGTCTGCACAAACGGACAAAGTTTAGGATACAAATATCTGTATATAAACATAAATAATTAAAAACTAATGTAAAACATTTGATTTAGAACTCAGTTTAAACATTTTATATCACCATCATTAAAATACTCGTCTATTGCGTAGTAGGCTTTATTTATCAGAATTTTCTTTAATTGTAGCTTCAGTTTCTTCACTGGGAGAGTTTTAATTTCATTTGGGAGCTTATTAAATATTTTTATTATGGAGGATTGTACATTTTTTTGAATATAATTGAAGTTGGGGATATTTGGTTCTATTAGTTCATGTTTATTTCTGGTATTATAGGAATGTCTTCTATCGCAGTCATTAAATAAAGTTTTATTTTCTGAAACAAAAATCACCGCTTCTAAGATGTACTGACTAATAATAGTCAGAATTCCTTTTTCTATAAATATTAGTCTACAGCTATCTGTCTGCTTCATATTTAAGATGTTTCTAAGGCATCTCTTTTGAAGAATAAGTACTTTATTTACATTTGAGGAGTTTTCCCAGAAAATAATACCATATCGTATGCGGGATTGTATGTAAGCATGATATGCAACAAATGCAGTTTCACAGTTGATGTTTTGTGATATAATTTTAAGGGCATAGCAGTATTTTGCCATATTGGTTGATAAGCATTCTATGTGGTATTTCCAATCTAGTCTCGAATCTATTTTTATTCCCAAAAACGAGGTGTTCTTTACCGTGGTCAAAGATGTATTTCCATTTGAAAACACTATATCATTGTTTGATGTTTTGTTAGAAAAATTGATTATCTGTGTTTTATCCGTATTGAGCTTGAGATTGAGTGGTGTAAAATATTGTTCTAATGTATCTATGGCATTAAATATTTTATTGTCTAAGTCTCCCTCATTTTCTTCACTAATAATTACAGAAGTATCGTCTGCATATTGAACTATATTGTCAATTATTAGAGGTAAATCGTTAGTATACAAAATGTATAATAGAGGGCCCAGTATGGATCCTTGAGGTACTCCTCTTTGAATCAATACTGGGTTTGATTTCAAGATGTCATTGTTTTCATCCATCTCAATCACACATTGGCTTCGATTACTTAGGTATGACCTAATTAGTTGTAAAGGAATTCCCCTGATTCCATAATTTTCTATTTTTCTCAATAAGATGTTATGTTCGACACTGTCAAAAGCTTTTGACAAATCTATACTTATTGCAACTGTATGTAACTTATTATTCATAGAATCCAGAATTTTGCATAATGCTTGATATGCCGCACGTGTTGTGGATTTTCTTTTTCTAAAGCCATTTTGAGTATCTGACAGGACTTGATGATTTTCTAGAAAGTTTATAAAGCGATTGTATATTATTTTTTCAAAGATCTTGCTAACATTTGATAGTAACGCTATAGCTCTATAGTTGCTAATTATATCTTTTTCGCCTTTTTTATATATTGCTTTGATTTGTGCTGATTTGAGAATGTCAGGAAATATGCCTGTGTTTAATGCCAAGTTGATTATGTGTGCCAGTGGATGTGATATTTCCTCTGCTACATATTTTAATAATTTGACAGGTATTTCATCACTACCCACAGATTTTGTATTTTTTAGATTTATGATAGTATTGTAGACCTCATGGTGATTAGTTGGTTCTAAAAATAAACTCGATTCTAAGATTGGACTGATATTTTCACTGACTATATTTGTTTGCACTGTTGGACATTGATTTATAAAAAAGTTATTTATGTTATTTAAGACAGATTTCTTGTCTTTATTATGTGCATCTATATTATTTAATACAGTATTCTTATTTTGTGTTTTTGTGCCATTGTAATGTTTGACCAGATTCCAGATCGCTTTGCTTTTATTTTTTGACGAAGTTATGTAGGAGATGTTTGATAGTTTTTTAGCTTCTGCTATGACCTTTTTTAAGATATTTTTATATGTATTATATTCTCCTCTAAATATTTCTCCTCTCAATAGCTGCGAATATAATTTTCTTTTTGTTTTACATGAAATCTTAATTCCTTGTGTGATCCATACCTTGGGCTTATTTTTCATATTTACAGATTTGACCGGAAATATCAAGTTTAGTAAATTTGATATAACACTATTAAATTTTTCATAAGCCAAATTTGGATCTACACAAGAAAAGATTTCGTCCCAATTTACATTCTGTAATTCATATTTATAGTGCTGTAATTTGGTCTCCGAATAAATTCTCTTTTTCCCTACATTCTTAACATTATCACTTATTTCATCAGATGTTTCTACTCTTAATATTTGACCTTCATGAACTGACAGTGCGGTAGTAATGACTTCTCCTTTATAGTAGTTTTCAGAATTAATAAATATATTATCTAATAGTGAACTAGAGTTTTTTGTTATTCTCGTAGATGAAAAAATTGTCTGGGATAGGTTGTATGACATTAATAAGGTTTGAAATGCTTGAGTGATATTATTTACTTGCTCTAGATTTATATTAAAATCTCCACAGAGAATAACTTTATATTTTTTAAAACTATTTTGGCATAATTCTAAAATTTCAGTTAAAATGTCAAAGAATGTGTCTAAGTTACCTGTAGGCGGTCTGTAAATACATATAATGATGGTTTTTAAAGCTCTACACACAACTGACTAGCATTCAATATGCCCTTCTGTACTGTTGTTTTTTATATCTTCGAGTTCATCAGCTTCTAAACCATTTTTTACAAAAATGCAGGAGTCTCCATGCATCATGTTTTTTCGGGACCATGTCGACTTCATTGTATAGGTTTCTAGTTGCAGTAAATGTTCTTCTATCATTTTGATTTTATCGTTGTAAAATTCAGGTTAACATATGTCCTTAAAATTTTGTGACGGAGGTCTTATAAATTATTTTGATGAAAGAAAGTCATAATATCTTTGTATTCTCGATGTAAAGTTGCTTGTTTGACTAGTCTATTAATTAATACATTTTTCTTAAAAGATGTCAAGTTCGTGTACGATTTATGATGGAATTTGAACATTCTGAAAATTGTTAATTTTTCTTCTTCTAAACAACGTACTATATATTATCTGTTATATTTTTTTTTTTATTTTTTGTGAAGGATTTACTAATTTAAATAATGCATTCTAGCTTTAGGTTACAGTTTAATCCTGAAAAGTTTCTGATGCGTTTTTTAATCTTATCTTGAATGTTGTTTACATGTAAAACGCGTGTAATGAAACATTATAGCGAATACAATACAAAACTAGAGTATTAGATGTCCTGCAATTCTTGATAAAATGTTTAATTGATAAACATACAAGACATGCTTCTGTGGGAAGTATAAAATGTGCTTGTTAGAATTTCTTCGAATTTAATTTATACATTTTCTTTAAGTCACCTTTTGTTTAATCGATAAGATTAAGAGTTAAGGTATTTTATTTTCTATTTCCATTATTGTTACAACTCAATTAAAGGAAAAGAAACATTTTTTTTCAGTAGAAGTAAACGAAAAATAAAGATATTAATCTATAAGGTGATGTTATAAATCATTTGAGATAATATATCATGTAATTTTGAAATACTTTATTTTTTTAATTTAGGAAAGTAAATGACTTTAATGTAGGATAATCTGTTTTGAAAAACTATTTTTACTGGAAAAAATTTTACTTGGGTGTAAAAATGTTTATTAAATAATTTGGAAAATTGTTTGTGTTTGTAAAATTAATGTGTAATTATTTGCTAGCATATTTTTTCATAGTGTCGAAATCCGATTGAGACAAAACCTGGTATCGCTAATAAAGCTTAAATATAGATTTGAATTTTTGAATAGGCTCGAATTTTAGGTTTGAAAATTTGTTCAAAAGTTAATTTTGTTATTCTTGTTAATTTTTTAGTTAATAAATAAAATAGAAGGAATAGTTAACAAATGTCAGTAAATAAAATTAATAAAACAATCTGTCAAAAACATAGCAACATCAGTTTAAAAAATGTATCTTTCATGAAATATATTGTTAGCACGATTTTCTATTTATCATTTCTGCAAAAGCAGTGGTCCTTCGAAGTTATCATAATTATCATAAATAGTGGAAGCTTACCATCTACGGTAAGAAAGTGCTCTGCTAAACGCAGACTAAAGGCAGCCACACAATAAGTTGGTCCTTCAGCCGGACGAGCATTTTGAGCAATCAAGCCTCAAATTTGCAAAGAAGTACCAGTGAAATCATCGAAGCATTTTATGAAGAATTACTCCATCACATCAGCGGATAGAGAGAGACAGCGAATAATAGTTAGCAAGCAACGAAAAATTGATATCAAGCGCTCTGGTCAGAGTCAAGGTTAGTTATTCACAAAATAATTTGCCAGTCTATACTTTTATTTGTGTTAACTCAGTTTCGTGCATTGCCAAATTATCTCAAATTTAAATGAACATTCAAATTGTCAAAATGTCAGAAAAAATTGACATAAAATCTCTTATTCATAAACGTGGTGTTATAAAAGGCCAATCAACCCGATTTATACATTTTTTGGACAATTTCGACGTAAACCAAACAGATTTAAATCAGTTGAAAGATAGGTTAAGCGATTTTAAATCATTATTGGGCAAATTTAGTGATATCCAAACAAACTTGGAAATTTCAGACACTGATACAAATCCTGAAGAACATGATAAAAACAGGGTAGCATTTGAAAGTTCCTCCTATTCGGTGTTATCTCGAGCACAGAAAATTTTAGATGAAGTCGCAGGAAAGGAAACGGTGTCGGTAGCCAGTAATCAGCTGTTGGCTATGGAGAATTTAAAAAGAGACATAAAGTTGCCTCCCATCAATCTTGGAACGTTTGAAGGTTCTTTTCAAAATTGGTTATTTTTTAAGGACACCTTTACTTCTCTCATTCACAACAACAAAAATATTTCTGACATTCAGAAGTTTCATTACTTAAGGTTGTCACTAAAAGGTGAAGCGGCACAAGTAATTAGTGCATTAGAAATATCATCAACAAATTATAACGTGGCTTGGAAACTGCTCTATGAGCGATTTGAAAATAAAAATTTCCTTATCAATAACCACGTTAAATCTATCTATCTAATTTAACTAATGTCACAAAGGAATCATTTGCTGGCTTAAGGTCATTACTCGATAATCTTACAAAGCACATAAGGGCTTTGCAGGTTTTGAAATTACCTGTAGATCAATGGGATATATTGCTCATTCACTTAGTAACGTCGAAACTTGATTCAAAAACTAGGCGAGAATGGGAGGAAAAGTGCACAGGGCCAGAATTGCCAAAATTTACCGGGTTAGAAGTTTTCCTCAAAAACAAATGTAGACTCTTGGAAAATTTACAATTAAATAACATAGAGGGTAAAATTTCAAACGATCGTGGAAGCAACTCACGTCAAAATTATTCGCATTTCTCAACCGAAAATGTATCATGTGTGTTATGTAAAGAGAATCATGTAATAAACTCTTGTCCAAAATTCTCCAGTATGTCTATTAAGTCACGATGGACAGAGATCAAGCGTCTGAATTTATGTCACAATTGCTTGAAGGGAAATCACAATATAAAATTCTGCAAATCAATCTCGTGTAAGAAATGCAACAGACGACATCATACGTTACTTCATGATCCAGAATTTTATACAAATTTTCCTCGCAGTAGTTCAGACCAAACAAACGTGAGCAAAATAGACCAACCATGCATTAACAAAAGGTCGGAGAGTGATGCTCTCAACCAAGACACACATGATGATGCCATACCTCAAAAGACACACGCTTTATCTAATCAAGCAAATTACTCTCGTACCTCACAAGTACTCTTATCTACAGCTATTATACAAGTAATAGATCGCAATGGTAAAATTCACGAAGCCAGAGCAATGCTTGACAGCGGCTCACAGTCTAATTTCATAACTAACTCTTTATGCAAGAAATTAAAACTTTCGACTTCAGAAATCTCATATACGATTTTGGGGATCAATCAAAGGTTAAGCAACATAAATGCTCGCTGTCAACTGAAAATACAATCTCGATTGGATAATTATCAAATAACATTATCTTGTCTTGTGTTACCTACAATTACGGATAAGTTGCCATCGGTTTCCTTTGACAAATTTACCTTAAATATTCCCCATAACATACAGCTAGCCGATCCAAAATTCGATCAGGCTGGTGACATCGATATTCTCATTGGGGCTGAAATATTTTGGGATTTGTTGAGCGTGGGGCAAATAAAATTGGGTAAAGCTAAACCTAATTTACAACGAACAAGACTAGGCTGGATAGTTTCGGGATTGTTGAACTTGCCAAACGTAAATCAACAAGTGAATAAAACCGTGTGTCATTTTGTTAGTAGTAATGACATCGATACACAGTTAACTAAATTCTGGGAACTAGAAAACATTGATAATTCAAAAACAATCACAAGTGAAGAACGGGCTTGTGAAACAAATTTTAATGAAAACACGAAACGAAATAAAGATGGTAGGTTTGTTCTAGCGATCCCATTCAAGAAATCTCTTGAGCTTCTCGGCGAATCGAGGCAACAAGCTGAAAAACAATTTTACAATCTTGAGCGCCGCCTCCAAAAGAATCCTGAACTTTCACAACTGTATACCGAGTTCTTAAATGAATATGAACAAATGGGTCATATGGTTAAAGTGACAAATCCCGAGCAAGCAAAAATTAGCTATTATATGCCTCATCACGGCGTTTTTCGAGAGCATTCTGAGACAACGCGATTACGTTGTGTTTTCAACGCTTCAGCGCCAACGTCAACTGGGAAGTCATTAAACGACTTACAGATGATAGGGCCAGTATTACAGAGAGAATTATTTAGCATTCTTTTGAGTTTCCGTATTCATAAATATGTAGCAACTGCCGACATTGCTAAAATGTATCGACAGGTGCTTTTATGTCCTGAGCAAACTCCTCTCCTCAGAATTTTATGGCGTGCCAACCCGTCCATATCCCTGGACACATACGAGCTACAAACAGTCACATATGGTACCGCTGCAGCTAGTTATCTTGCAATACGATGTTTATTTGAGTTGGCTAATGAGTGTCAACAAGATCAACCAGAAATCTCTGAAATAATTAAATCTGATTTTTATGTGGACGATCTATTAACTGGCGCTGAAAACGTTGAACATGCTGCAAACATTTCAGTTCAAATACAAAATGTTTTAAGACGGGGCGGTTTCGACTTGCGGAAGTGGCGTGCCAATGACAAACGAGTTATTCAAAATTTAAACGCTCATGATTCCACAAAATTTAACTTTGGTGAAAACGAAAATGCAAAAACGTTAGGTCTAATGTGGTCTTGCGAAACTGACAATTTCACATTCGATATAGACTCAAAACCTAGACCAACGAAGATAACCAAGCGAACAATCTTGTTCGAAGCAGCACAGATTTTCGATCCTCTTGGCATATTAGGTCCATGTACTATAACACCAAAAATAATCTTACAACAACTTTGGCAAGAAAAACTTTCTTGGGACTCAGCCGTACCCTTGCATTTAAACTACAAATGTGTAACCTTTCGGAATCAGTTACACATGCTAAATAAAATTGAAATTCCCAGACGCGTAACATGCGAAAATTATAAAACATTGGAACTGCATGGGTTTGCAGATAGTTCCAAGCAAGCTTACGGGTCATGTATTTACATCAGGAGTACTGATTTCTCTGGCAATATTTGTTGTAAACTTTTATGCGCTAAAACCCGAGTAGCTCCTTTAAAAACTATAACTATTCCCAGGCTAGAGCTCTGCGCAGCTTTATTATTAGCTAGGTTGTTCAACAAAGTACAGAACTCCATGAAACTTAAATTTAATAAATATTACTATTGGAGCGACTCCAAAATAACGCTTTCATGGATAAAATCTTTATGCAGTCGATGGCAAGTCTTCGTGGCTAATCGAATCTCTGAAATTCAGTCCTTAACTTCGCCCGACGACTGGCATTATGTAAACACGACCGAAAACCCAGCGGATTTACTTTCCCGTGGTATTGAGCCCAAACTATTGTTCGACTGTAAGCTATGGTGGAAGGGACCGACATGGCTCTCATTGTCGTCAGACCTATGGCCGATAGATAATCCGGAAACACTCGAACCCAAAAATTATCCCGAGGATGTGTTAGTTGAAATGCAAAAGGATAAGAGGGTTGTAGGTGCGGTTGCAATGGAAATATCTTTCATTAAAAATTATTCCGATTTAAACAGATTGATAAGAGTCACATCTTATTGCTTGCGGTTCAAAAATAATGCCTCATTGGCAAAAAACAGTAGGAACAATGGTCCCTTATTACCCCTTGAAATACAAGACGCATTAAATCGTTTAATTCTATCAGTTCAAAAATCGCACTACCAAGAAGAATTGAACAGTTTGCTTAAATCTGGTTCAG
The DNA here is from genome assembly GCA_936432065.2 of Rutpela maculata. Taxonomy (NCBI): domain Eukaryota; kingdom Metazoa; phylum Arthropoda; class Insecta; order Coleoptera; family Cerambycidae; genus Rutpela; species Rutpela maculata. Next base: position 212,827,367 of record OW386285.2, read on the forward strand.
TGAATTCAAAAAGCAAGTTGTTTGCTTTAGCTCCGTTCTTAGATGTAGACGGTATATTGAGAGTTGGAGGACGATTGAAACATTCCAATTTTGACAATTGGAAAAAACATCCCGCCGTACTACCTACTAATTATCATTTATCGTATTTGATAGCAGAACATGAACATAAGCGTCTCTTACATGCGGGTCCGCAACTTTTGCTGGCCTCACTTAGAGATCGATATTGGTTCATATGTGGGCGAAATTTGGTAAAAAAAATTGTACATAAATGTATTCGTTGTTTTCGTTTCAATGCTAAAAATGTTCAAGCTATTATGGCAGACTTACCAAAGACTCGCGTCACTCCATCTCGACCTTTTTTAAACTCCGGCGTGGATTACGCCGGCCCGTTCTTAATTCACGATAGAAAAACGCGAAATTATAAAACTACCAAGGCATACGTTTGTCTATTCGTCTGCTTCGCAACTAAAGCCGTACACTTAGAGCTGGTGGGCAACCTGACATCCGAATCCTTTTTAGCAACTTTGCGAAGATTTATGGCCCGCAGAGGCAAATGTCTAAACTTATATTCAGACAATGGCACCAACTTTGTTGGAGCTAATGCCGAACTACGTAATTTTTTACTCAAAACTAATGGCCAGATTTCAACTGATTTAAGTCTCGACGGAGTAACGTGGCATTTCATTCCTCCCCGAGCACCGCATTTTGGCGGACTCTGGGAGGCCGGAGTAAAGTCCACAAAATACCATATAAAACGTGTTATCGGTGAGTCTATTTTATGTTTCGAAGAATTCATAACAGTGTTAACGCAGGTAGAAGCGTGTTTAAATTCTCGGCCACTATGCCCGCTATCATGTGATCCTAGTGACTCTGAACCATTGACTCCGGCGCATTTCTTGATCGGCGAAGCTATTACTACAATCCCCGATCCAAGTCTGATGGGCACACCAGAAACCAGGCTAAATAGATTTCAAAGACTCCAACAAATGACGCAAAATTTTTGGACCAGGTGGTCAAAGGAGTACATAAGCGAACTTCAAGTACGTCAGAAGTGGAAAACTCAACATGTCGAACTATTAAAGAAAGAAGTCCTAGTGCTCATCAAAGAGGAGAACTTACCCCCCCTTAAATGGCATTTGGGTAGAGTACTCGAGTTGCATCCTGGAAGTGACGGCATTACTCGTGTGGTAACAATCAAAACTACGAAAGGCGTATACAAACGACCAATTTCAAAGATCTGTGTATTACCTTGTGAGGTAGTGTAGTGCTTCGCAATTAAAGAACGATGTCCTTTAAGGCGGGCGCCTTATGTTCAAAAGTTAATTTTGTTATTCTTGTTAATTTTTTAGTTAATAAATAAAATAGAAGGCATAGTTAACAAATGTCAGTAAATAAAATTAATAAAACAATCTGTCAAAAACATAGCAACATCAGTTTAAAAAATGTATCTTTCATGAAATGTATTGTTAGCACGATTTTCTATTTATCATTTCTGCAAAAGCAGTGGTCCTTCGAAGTTATCATAATTATCATAAATAGTGGAAGCTTACCATCTACGGTAAGAAAGTGCTCTGCTAAACGCAGACTAAAGGCAGCCACACAACAAAATTCTACAATTTTTGCTATTGCTTTCATAAATGCTAAAAATAAATTTTGTTCTCTTATGTTCATGTGTATGTGTGGTATATGAACTTTATTTTTATTTTGATTGCAAGAAATTGTTCGAATGTTTCTTAGAATTTTATTCATTTTCCGAATTTTCGGTTTGCGAGATATTTCGTTGCCGATTTGAAATGAAGGTTTTGAAACTATGTTAGGTGTTTTTATTTTCAGTTGTGATTTCAAATCGTTTTTTGAAATGTTAAAAATTGAAATTGTCGGCTTGGGTTTGTCTATAGAGTAAGATTTTGTATCGGAAATGTGAATTCTTTGTAGGTTAACAACAGTGGAGGTTAAATCTGAGATTTTTCCTTTTTCCTGTCTTTCTGGTTTGGCATTAGTGTTAGCCAAATTACGTTTTAGTTTAATTATTTTTTCGGTATGTGGTTCATAAGGAATTAAATTATTTTTGTTGCCTAAATTTTGATTTTTAATTTCAAGATTTCTGTTCTTAGGTTGGGAATTCGGCTCTTGACAATTTGCATTAAAAATTGCTTTGAATTTTTGTACTGGTTCCAGCTTAAGGTTAGAAAAACTTACAGTTTTCGGTATCGCGTTAGCGTTTAATATTGATGTTAGAAATTCTCCGTTGTTATCGATTTTTTCAAGAGCATTCGGTAGGTGTACCTTTTCATTTTCCTGGGCTAACAGTATAGCCTCGGTGTTTTCCAAGTTACATTTTAATTTGAAAATCTTGTTCATACGTGATTCGTTGTCTACATTTTGATTTTTTGTGATGTCCAAATTTTGATTTTTTATAGTAGAATTTGTAGTTGGTCGTAGAGGTAAATTTTCTGTAGCTATATCTTCCGTAACTTTAAATAACGGTAGAGTTTTAAAATTTGTGACTAGCTGTTTATTTTTAAAGTCTATTCGACATTCATAATGTTCTAGAAAGTCTGCGCCTAATAATCCATCAAAATCTATATCTAGATTATAGATATAAACCTTGTGTGACTCATCTGAAAAGGGGATGACAACAGATTCGTTGATATAAATTTTTTGATCGGTAATACCCTGTATAGTTATATTTTCAGGGGATCTACGTCTATAATTTTCAGCTGTCTTGGGTTTAAAAATTGATATACCTGCACCTGTGTCTATTAAGATTTTAAATTTCCCTGTTGCGTCTTTCGTATAATAAAGATTTTTTGAGTTTAGCATTAACAAGGTACGAGAAAGCGTATTTATATGAACTTTTGTTCTGGGGAGTTCAGCATGGGGTCGATATTGTCGTTGAGGTTCATAGTTTGTATTTGAGTTTCTAGCTCCGTAATTGGTTCGAATTTCTCGTTGGGGGGATCTGTTGGTTGGTCCAAACCTTGACAAAAATCCTGAGGGTTAGCAGTATAATCCTCGTATTGCTCGTATTGAGAATTAGCTGTATAATTCTCTTGGAAATTTTGAGTTTCAAAGTTATAATTTTCGTAAGTATCCTCTGCAGTTTGGTAATCAGAAGAATAGTCACTGTATTGATTAAAATCGCATTGGTTTTCATAAGGTTCGTAATTTAAATGATGCGTTTTTTGTTGATTGAAACGGTTGAAGTTTGGGTTTGGTTGAATAGCAGAGGGTCTTTGCTGATTGAAATTCGGGTTCGGCCTTATGGCTGAGGGCCTGTTTTGTTGTAGTTGACTAGATTGATTAGGTTGAGGGAATGTCCTCTGATTAAATTGATTGGTTTGGGAAAAATTTTGAAAATTTGGGTTTCCTTGATAATTTGGTCTCTGGTAGTTTGATATCGATGGCATAGACTGTTGCTGTTGCCTTGTACGACATTCTTTTATGACGTGTCCATTTCTTTTACAAAATGAGCAGAATTTCTGTTGAAAATTAGAGGTTGGTCGTTTGGGTTGTAAATTGGGATTTTTGACCGGACTATTTTTCGGAAATTTAGAAAAAAAGGAGAGTTGCAGTTCTCTCCGAATTCTGCTTTTAGTATGGTTGGAGGGTTACTGGTACGTATGATGCGGCCTAAGTTTGGTTCTAAGCCCGTTAACAAATTATTAAGCGTCATGGTTTCTATAAGATCTGATTGTGCAGTTCTTTGCGTTCCCGTGAGATTTTGTTTTTGCACTGCGACGTGTATCTTCGCGTTGTGCGTTTGTAGACGCGATACAAATGTTAATGCGGATTCGCCTGGCAATTGGTGAATGCGCTGCAGGTCCTGAATCAGGGCCGTTAGATCTCTGGAGTCCCCAAAATGAGTTTCCAAGAGTGCTTTGATTTCTGGCCAGGTGCCAGGGTTGCGTGAATTAATTAATTCGGCAGCTTTGTCTTTTAACTTATTTTTGATGTGGATTGTTAGTAAAATTTTCTGGTCATGGATTGCTATACTTTGTGCACACTGACATGAGTTTAAAAATGTTTGTAAATTAATGGCGTTGCCCTCAAATTCCGGTATCAATGAAAATACTTCAGAGAGCTTGTAAGGCTCAATTTGCTCTGGTTGTTGTTGTTGTAGTTGCTGTTGTTGTTGTTGTAGTAGTAGTTGTTGTTGTTGTTCAGCTGGTGCCGGTACTATTGGTTGAGCTGTCTGTGGTTGAGCTCTGTCTGGCATTTTGCTTGGTATTTAAATTATTTGGATTGCAAAAAGAAATTGGTTGCGTATCAGCAGTATGATACGAACTTAAATTAAATTAGCTTGTTACGTTGCGTGTGTAAATGGATTGTATATTAGCTGTATAATACACAATGTTTCGTAAATACGAAAATAAACAAACTTAAAATTAAATAAACTTGTTTCGTTGCATTTGTAAAGGAATGGATTTCACTTTGACAATAACTGTTCACTTAAATAGGTTATGAATAAAGTAAGCGAGATGATTCTTAAAATGACTTACGTGAATATTTTCTTCATCTGGTTAGTAGGTTCTTCTAATTAAAGGATTGGGATCCACCACCACGGCTAAGAAGTTCTCCTTGTTCTAATGGTTTTTTTCCAATGGTTAGGCACCTTTTGCAGATGGACTCCTTGTTCCGCTGGATACGTTTACCACTAGTTAGGTTCCCGAACACGCGATGTTAGTTAGATCCTACCGACTGCGCCATTTGTTAGATCACTGTTTGCGTGATTGACTTTTTAAAAACTTTTTATTTGGTTACATGAGGAATCAACGTTGGTTCCTGAATAAAAGATACAATTTATGTATGATACATTTAATATGAAGTGAGTATGATAACTGCCGGTACAAATGCTTGTTAGTCTTATTTATAAGTTTTCAAATGATGTGTCAGCCAAAGTTGAACACAGGAAATGCAAGCTAGCTAATCAGCATAATATTGTGAGAAGTTAAAATGAAACTTAATATCTAGATAAGCAATTCAAAGGAAGCTGTTATCTAATACTGTAATATGATGCTATCTGTAATGTCGCTTTATATCTTGATGATATAGCGTATAATTTTATATAACATATATATATATATATATATATATATATATATGAAATAAGATTTGAAGGAAACAACTACTCAGCGGGCAAATACCCCGACCTACATTGAATTACACCCCTTCAAATCGTGATCAGTAACCAACTATCATTTGTCTGTTCCTAACCAGACATAGACCAGTTTCGAACTTATTATGTTCTCCTCAGTATGTCATAGGTCATGGAACAGACAAATGATAGTGGTCAACTTGCTAGTCTTATACAAACTGAATCAAATGAAGTGACGGTGAGAGGTAAACTCTCATATGGTCAGATGCTACTATACGTCGGACAAATGTCACTGGCATATAGCGACTTGCTTTTTTGCAAGTACCAAGAGCGGCGACCTCTAGCCTTAGTGGGCTATACTCACTGTTTATGAAATAAGATTTGAAGGAAACAACTACTCAGCGGGCAATGCAGGTCGGGGTATTTGCCCGCTGAGTGTTAATGATGATACAATCATTATTATTTAAAAACACTTTATTAAAACTTCTAAAATAGTTTTAAAGATCATACTTTGTTTGGTTTTATAATTATTTATAATAAACCGAAAATAAATGCATATTTCCCTTTCACTCTGCAAAATCCTATCTTTAAGGCGCCTTGTCAGATTTGTACACATCCTAAAGAACAGTAAGAAAAAGTTGTGGTTAAATGATACTTTTGAAAAATGTCACTTTTTTATTTAATCCTATTTTAATAAATAAGAAGCTTAAAAAAAATTTGGTGGACAAAAAGGAAGAATCTTTAAAAATGAGAATTTTTCAGACTGGAGAAATTGTATGCTTGTATGCGGCACTGAGATAAGTTTTCTGTTTTTTTCAGTGGGATTCTGTGCCACAAATGTTTTCTTCTAAAAATAATGTCCGTGAAATCTACAAAATAATAAATTTATCCAGTATTTTACTGGAAGATAACCTCTACACCTGTAACTTTTATGTTAAGGAATAATTAGAAAGCTTTATTATCAGATAAAAAACATTTTATAAAAGGTTCTTATAAACAATACCCAGATGCCTTTGTTGATATAAATTTCACATATAAACATAAACCACATACACGAACATGGTATACCTCTGATTTCTTCTTTCAGTGGAAGTGGTACCAACTTTTGATTTTCAAATAGAACACCTTGTATATTATTACATTTTTGGAAACTGTATGATTTTCTGAATACAATGGTACTACATAAGTGATATTTCAAATCTCAAACTTTTTTTCAGTTCAATTTTTATTTTTTAGTTTAAGTGAGCCACCACTATTCCTAGTTATTCCAATAAACTCTGTAGTGCTAGAAAAATTGGAATCATTGAAAATACGTGATTTATGAGCAAACAAAAATGTTCAAAATGTTTTTTTGGTTGAGACTCGATTTTTTCAAATGGAACCATATTGGTACTAGGGTACCATTTAATACTACTATTAATGAGAAATCTTCTGATATACCCACTTTGCATCTGGGACAAATAACTGAGATTACAGACCATCAAAAATTAGAATAATTAATTTTATTCTAATTAAATGGTAAAAAGTAACTAAGGTGGCTTTGAAAACAGTGAAATATTTAGCTTATTAAGCTTTAATGTTAACTTATCAGTGACGCTGCCCACAACTCTAGAATAGCGACTTATTACCTTCAAGAGAAATTCAGAGAAAAACTTCATCGCAACAAATGGTCCTGTATGATGGCCTCCAAGATCACCTGATCTAACTCCCCTGGATTTTTACCTTTGGCCTTATTTAAAAAATATGGCAAACAAACCTGTGGAAACCTAGAGCCACGAGTAAGACATGCAGTAAATAGTATAACAGCCTAGAAATTTGTCTCAGGAATACAGCTATGTGAGTTCAAAGGTATATTGACGTCAGTAGAGAACATTTTGAATAACTATTGCAGGGTTCAGGCTTTACATAGCTGAAAAAATTCTCTGAATTTTCCAGGTTTTCCGTGACAAAAAAAATGTTCTTCGATGGCAAATTATATGTTCAACGTAATTTTAGATAATCAAATAATTAATAATAATAATAATAAATATTCTTTATTGCATTAACTGCACATAAAAAATAAAAGTATACATAACACAAAAGGGAGTTGTTCGTTATAAATGTTCTTCCACAATCCCTATAGAAATACATATAAAAGTAGTAAACGTAATATTAGCTGTAATAACTGTCACAAATTAAAACTTTGAGTGTGGGTATTAGTAAAGGTAAATAAAACTTAATCATTAATTAAATCATTAAAATATCAAAATCATAAAAACAAAAAATACACAAAATTACATAATAAATTGTAATTTAAGATGTATTACTAATTTGATAAGCAATTATGGCTTGCTTGTATTGAAGTATTTGGTGTGTAGTGAGTTAATAGATTTAAAAATGAGGGATTATTTAAGTAATAGACAGACATAACTAAACGAACATTCAAATTTAGAGTTGATATATGCATGTTAAATAAGTCATAGTCCCCAGTACAGCGTCCTTTTTTGAAAGTTATTACAAAAGTGGTAAAAATGGTCTTAGCCGCTTCATTTTAACGAGTCTACCACACTGTAAAATTTTCAGAGTACGGAACGGACGCTTTTACGCACGCGCAGCACCTAAACCTGTCGTTCTAGCGTAGTTACGATTTTTTTATTACAAAACTCAAATTTTTCATTTTAATTGAAAGATTATGCGTCAAATCAAAAGAAAATTTTTTTGTCCGAAAAAAAAAAGAGTGCGTGATTGTCGAGTCCGACACCTGCAACATTGATATGTTGCAGCTGTCGGACTCGACAATCACGCCCTCTTTTTTTTTTTCGGACAAAAAAATTTTCTTTTGATTTGACGCATAATCTTTCAATTAAAATGAAAAATTTGAGTTTTGTAATAAAAAAATCGTAACTACGCCAGAACGACAGGTTTAGGTGCTGCGCGTGCGGAAAAGCGCCCATTCCGTACTCTGAAAATTTTACAGTGTGGTAGACTCGTTAAAATGAAGCGGCTAAGACCATTTTTACCACTTTTGTAATAACTTTCAAAAAAGGATGCTGTACTGGGGACTATCATTGTTTCTTAGGTTTAGTTGATGTATATTTCTCCTAGGAATTAATAGCCTATATAAATACTCAGGACTCTTATATGTAAATATTTTCATGAGGAATACTCCAAATAAATATTGATATCTAGATGCAATTTTCATATGTTTATGGTCATTATATAGGGATGTTATGTGATCATACTTTTTTGTTAGGTATACAAAACCATACATGCATTTTGAGCTACTTGCAATTTGTGTTTACAGTCGGTGTTTAGAAAGTTATAATACATTGGCAAACAATAATCGAACTGGGGAAAACTAGAGACTCAATTGACCTATATTTTACATTTTCAGGGAGTAATTTTTACTCTAATTTTCGATTTTATTCGATTTGATAAAAAATAATAATTTGCTGTATAAAATCGACATTAAGTGGACGAACGAGGGGTTACAATTTAAAAATAATTTAAAATAATGGTGAGAAAATTTCCTGAATTTTCCAGGCTCTTCAGGTTTTCCATAAGAGTATTGTGTTGTAATTCTTTGTGTTTCTTTTTTGTAATTTACAGACACCTCAATTTATAATTATATTTAAATTGGATTACAGTAGATTTTTCATTTTCTCTTGACTATCATTTTGATTGTATTAGTCGCACATTTAAATGAGACATATGAGTAGATTCCTTATTAATGGTATCTTGGTACCAATTTCCATTTCCATTAGAAAAAATTGAGTTTCATCCAAGAAACCATTTTGAAGATTTTTCTTTGCTAATAAATCACATAATTTAGTATTTTCGACATGATTTCGATTTTTCTAGCATTGCATGGCTTGATTGGAATAAATCGGAAACAGTTATGGTACACTCAAACAAAAAAATAAAAATTGCATTAAAAAAGTTTTACAACTGAAATATCACTTTGTGGTATTATTGCATTGAGAAAATCATGTAGAATCCAAAAATGTAATAATATACAAATAATAATATACAAAATCAAAAGTTGGTACCACTTCCGCTGAAACTGGAAGTAGAAAAAAAATAATTTATATGTCAAAAAGTGATTTCTATCAAGTACAAACGATGTACCAAGTGCCAATAATTTATCTGCGAAAATAAAGAAGAAATTAGGGGTATACTATGTTCGTGTTACACCTGGTATAGTAGACAGAAAATAACAATCGAGTATGACAAAAATCTGAACAACACAGTGTTAATTATGTATACAGATTATCTGAAAAGCTACGCATTATAAGTGATAGAGTTGATATTAGGACTGTATTTCAAACGAGCAACGCTTTGAAATCCATTTTGACAAAAACGAAACCGCTAAACCATGAGCAAAATTTAAAAAACCGCATTTATAGTATTCCAAGGAAGTGTAACAAACATTATGTGGGCAAGTCATCCAGTCCATTCAGTGTAAGATTGAGTTAGCACATGAATTATATTGAGAAGAATAAAATTCAAAAATCAAAGATTTGCGAACATGGTTGGGAGTGTTTTGTCCGCATTTTTTATTATTAATTTAGAAGAAGATATTTGCTATTTCATTTCGCGCCTCTTGAATTAAATTTTTTTAGTAAAGTATGTATTAGAGGGTTTTTTTGTTAGCCTTCTTATCGCTCTGCGCGGCTTTGCAGGAAGTAAAAGGAAGCCATGTATTTTTTTTTTTTTTTTTTTTTTTAAACTTTATTTGTTCCTTTGTGTACAAAGACAACAGAAACCCTAGTGGGTGTAGAACATGTCAAGATGCTTAATATAAAATATAAAATAAGAACAGATATATGTATATAAACAAATAGGAGAAAAATATGTCAGATACAAATACACTAAGTTAAAAAAATAAATAAATACAAACAAGGCACAGATACGTGAAAGTAATACATTCTAACAAATTCTTTCAGCTAAAATTATTAGTATATAAAGACAATTTATTAATTTATAAGCACAATGGTATATGGAAACAATCATAATCATAACATAGCATTTATAAAAGGGAATTGTCACAGATATATTCGTCTATGGTATAGTAGGCCTTTTGAATGAGTATTTGTTTTAATTTAGGTTTTAGTTTATTTAATGGAAGACTTTTTAGATGAGGACATAAATGATTATAAATCTTTGTTATTGAAAACACAACATTTTTTTGAATGTAGGTATAATTGATTTTTTCAATGGTTATATTATTTTTATGTCTTGTGTCATAGTTATGTTCCAGAGACTTGAAAAGTGAGTTATTCTCTTTAACAAAGATTACGGCTTCATAAATATACATAGATATTAGTGTAAGGACTTTTCTCTCGCGAAATGTGTTTCTACAACTATCTCTTGACCCCATGTTCAGTATATACCTCAAGCATTTCTTCTGCATTTTGAGAATTTTATGAGCATCACTTGAGCCTGCCCAAAAAATTATTCCATATCTGACACGAGACTGAATATATGCATGATATGCAGTGAAAGCTGCATCAACATTTACAAAATGGGCCACTACTTTCAGGGCATAACAGTATTGAGCCATATTTCGTACTAGGTTGTCAATGTGGAATTTCCAGTCTAACCTGTAATCCAAATTTATTCCTAGGAATTTTATGGTATTACTATTTTTTATATTGTTGTTGTTAAACATGAGCATGGTTTCATCTTTTTGTGTCAAATAAGAGAATTTTATCATTTGGGTTTTGTTTAAATTTAGTTGTAGGTTATTATCTGCAAACCATTGGCTAAGTACATTTAAGGCAGCTGCTATTTCATTGCTGATATTTGTTTCAGGAAATTCACTAAAAATTATGGTGGTATCATCAGCAAATTGAACAATCTGTTGTTCTACAGTGGAAGGCAAGTTGTTTGTATATAATATGTAGAGTAGAGGCCCTAGAATGGTTTCATCTTTTTGTGTCAAATAAGAGAATTTTATCATTTGGGTTTTGTTTAAATTTAGTTGTAGGTTATTATCTGCAAACCATTGGCTAAGTACATTTAAGGCAGCTGCTATTTCATTGATATTTGTTTCAGGAAATTCACTAAAAATTATGGTGGTATCATCAGCAAATTGAACAATCTGTTGTTCTACAGTGGAAGGCAAGTTGTTTGTATATAATATGTAGAGTAGAGGCCCTAGAATGGATCCTTTTTATAATTTGCTTATCGGATTTTATACTAATTCCGTTGTAATCCTGTTCTGTTACACATTGCTTTCTATTTGTTAAATAGGATTGTATTAGTTGCAGAGGCACCCCTCGAATTCCATACAGAGGTAATTTTTCTATTAATAAACTATGTTCAACACTATCAAAAGCCTTGGATAAATCAAGACAGATTGCAATTGTCTGCTTATCGTTATTTAGAGATTCTAAAATGAGTGTTAATGCTTTGTATATTGCAAGTACACTTGATTTTCCTTTTCTAAAACCATTTTGTGAATCGTGAATTAATTTGTTTTTTTCTATGAAATTTATTATTCTTATATATATTATTTTTTCAAATATTTTGCTAATGTTTGATAATAATGCAATTGGACGGTAGTTCTGCCAGTCCGATTTATCACCCTTTTTATAAATGGGTTTAACTTCTGCAGTTTTGAGTTTATCTGGAAAGATCCCTGTATGCAATGTTAAGTTTATAATGTGTGTCAAAGGTTCACAAATGATATCTGCAACATATTTTAGTAGCTTTATTGGTATTTCATCCTCGCCAACAGATTTTTTATTTTTTAAATTAATTATTACGTTTAATACTTCCTGTGGATTAGTGGGTTCTAAGTACAAAGATTTGTGTGTGAGGGGGAGATAATTTTTCTTTGTTGTGTTATTTGCTGTCAAAATATTTGCACATTGGTTAATGAGTTTATCATTTACATAATTTAATATTTCCTTTGGATTTTTATTTAGTTGCATGTTTTTTAAAATTGTCTCAGAGTTTGTTGTTGTTTTGCCAGTATAGCTCTTAACAATATTCCAGACAGCTTGCCCTTTATTATGAGCAAGTTCAATGTGACGCTTGTTTGACAATTTTTTTGCCATTGAAATTACATTTTTTAAGATTTTTGTATATTTTTTATAGTAATCCTTAGAGATTGAGCCTTTTCGCATCTGTCTGTATAAGACATATTTTCTTTTGCAGGAATTTTTAATACCAATAGTTAACCAGTTCTTTGATATGTTGTGCTTTGACTTGACATTTTTAACAGGAAATAGCAATTTTAGTGTATTATCGAATATATTTTCAAATTTTTGGTATGCTATGTTTGGATCAGTTTCATTTAGGATGTTTGACCAAGTTAAATTTTTGATCTCGGCTTTGAATTGTTGCAGTTTATGCTCAGAAAATACCCTTACTTTATGTGAACTGTTTTGTTTATTTTTTGATGTGGTTACTTGATCAATTTGTAACATCTGTCCTTCGTGATCAGACAGAGCAGATGTCACAACTTTGCCTTCATTGATATGGTCGGAATTTACAAAAATATTGTCAATCAGCGTTTCAGATTTCTCAGTTATTCGTGTAGGTGTAAATACTGTTTGGAACATGTTTAAGCTTAATAGTAAAGTTTGAAAATTATTTGAAATCTTATTTTTTTGTAATAGATTTATATTGAAGTCCCCACAAAGTATAATATTATATTTTGTGTAGTTTGTGAAACAATAGTGAAGAATATCAGTAAGGGTTTCAAAGAAAGTATTTACATCCCCTAATGGGGGTCTATAAATGCAGATGACTACTAATTTATTTGACCTACTAATAATAGCCGAACATTCTATGTGTTCTTCTTTTGATTGTTGTTTCAGTTCTTCAATTTCTTTAGCTTCTATTTCCTTTAGAGCAAATATACAGGAGCCTCCATGAAGTTTAATTTCTCGGCAGAAAGAGGACACTAACTCATATCCTTCGAGATGTATTGTTCTTCTTTCTTCCCTCTTAAACCAGTGTTCTGTGAAGCATACTATTGTTGGTAGTTCATTTAGTGACTGTAAGAAAATTTCACATTCTAATGTTTTATTTTTTAAGCACTGTATATTTTGATGGTAGACAAGTATTTTGGGAAGTGGAGTATTACTTTTATTTTTGTTTACATTTATGTTTTTATTCACATTTATGTGAAGTCCTGATCCTGCGGCTCTTTGGGAAAATTTTCTACTTGATTTTTATTTTTCAGTCGATTTAGATATTTTTCTTCTTTTTTGAAATCAAATCTATAGACTGCCACCCCTCTTGGCCAGAAGGTGCTTGTATAGGCTAATTCCAGTAGGTCATAATTAAGGCCCACTTTAAAACACCTGTTATCATTTGTTTTTTTGAAAGTATCTATTTCTTTGACATAAATATTGGAGGTATTTTCGGCGTTTGTTTTTCTTTGTATATATTTTTGTACCATTTCTTCTGTGACGTGATCTTTTGCCCTTGCGACAAATAGCCATATTTTTTTTTGTTGGATTTCCCTTCCAACAAAGCCACATGCTTCTTCGTCTTTTGAGATTTCAGCTTCTCCACATACTTTTGGTTCTCTGTTTCTTTTTCTTCTAGACATAACTGGTTGAAAAAGTTCTTCCTTGTCATTTTGAGATTTCTCTTCAGGTGATTTAGTGTGATTGTCATGATTTAAGTCATTTAGGTGTATTAGCTGATTCATGATATTTGCTTGTTTATTTTGGAGCACTTCCAAGTTTGTTTGTGTTTTAGGTGAGGTCTTATCATTCAGTTTTTGGTTGGTGGTCACTGGTTTAATGTTGTTTATCTTATCACTCATGTTTTTTGGTTGAGTTTGTTGTGTGTTTTTGTTCATGTTTTGTGTTTTATTGTCTATTATTGTTTTTAGGTTTTCTTCCAAATATGATATTTTATGATGTAACAGTAATATAATTGATTCTTTGTCCTTTATGATAGTGTCCTTGTCTTTAATTATTTGTTTTAATAATATCTCTTCGCTTTGATGCAGTTCTTCTGTGATATGCAGGTTAGAAATTTCTGCTACAGGTGATTCTTGCATAACTTGTTCACAACACATTTTTGCTCGTGAGGCACAACTGTTATGGTAGGCTGCACCACATATTTTACAGACTAGACCAATAATCACCTTTTTTTTACAATATTTGCACATTTTTTTAGCTCTTGCTGAACTTTCACTTTCATTTTCGGCCATCTTGGAAACACCATTTATTGTTTGTTTGCCTTTTGCCGCAGAAGGAGTAATCCTCCAAACGCTAAAAATTAGACTGAGAAGTTTGTGCTCAACGCTGGTATTAATTATTTTTTGAACATTCGTTATATTAGTTATATTTCTGTGTTACGAACTTTGGGTGTCATGAAGTGTCAACAGTCAAGTGTACATCATCTCAGACTAGGTGGTAGAGAGCTCTCACCCAAAACCCCCACAACGGACGGGCAGTTTAAAGGTAAGAGGGACACACTTTAAATCTTTCTGATACATCCGAAACAACAGAACGCTATTACAGTCCAAACCGCGAGCAGTTCTCAGGATCTGCCTTTTTTGTAGCAAATTCCGCAACATTTTTTTAGTCCTTCGACCATTGGATGTTTTTTGCTGTTTTAATTATATTTATTATTTATTTACTAATTTCCTCATTTAATTTAGTTTGCCTATTTAATTCAATTGCTTTAGAGCTAAAAATAAGCTCAATAAAGGAGCCTTATTGTGTTCAGATTTCGTTTTCTAATCATTTCAACGCTAATACCGTGTTTAAATTACATTAGTGTGTGTATATTTATTTCATACAGTTACGTTATTTTATAGTAATTTAGTTTCCACCATATTTATTTGGTAGTTCTTATCAGTTAAAGATATAGAATCTCAAAGCCGTTAAAAATCATTTCAGCTTGACTAGCGTGCGCACTCAGTGATTCGTGTTTGACTGAGTGGGGATCATTTGGGTTAGCATCTTCCGGAGACGCATATTTATAATTTGCCTAGTTACTTTCAGTACGCCGAAATTCCATTCTTTTCTACTCATTCTCATTCAACATGGCAACCACAGTTGCCGATAAAATTAAACGGTGTAAAGCTTTTCGTGGCACCGAACTGAACAAAATTCACGAATTATATGAGGTGGCACAAACCGCTGTGGGAGATCGGACTACTCATACTTTATTTAAATTACGTTGTTTCGAAATTGAAAGTATTAAAGAGGAGTTTGCCAAACAACACTATTCATTGATTGCTTTGCTAGCTACTGTTGAGGACGTAGATTTACAGGAGGAAGATGCTGTACGTCAAACTTTTGATAAGGAAATATTTTGCAGTTAGAACAATTTACACAAATCATTTTGAAAGTATTTTGGATGAAACGCAAGACATAGATGTAGTACCAGACACGCAAAATTCAAATATTAAACTTCCGAAAGTTGAATTGATAAAATTTAATGGTGATATTAAATTATTTCCAACATTTATAGATATGTTTAACGCTTTAGTTCACGAAAATAGAAGTCTTGGTAGTATTGAAAAGTTTAATTATTTGATTTCTTCTTTAAGTGGACCTCCTCTTTCATTAGTTAAATGTCTACCTGTGACAACAAGTAATTATGAAACCGCATACAATGGTTTACTAAATAGATATTCAAATAAAAGATTGCTAGCTTGCTTATTGGTCGGAAATTGAAAATAGTACGAAAGTAACCTCTGAAAACCCTACTGCACTTCGACGACTTTTAGATATATTTTCAGAAAATTTGGCAGCATTAAAAAATTTAGAATTTCCCGTTGATCGGTGGAATTTTATTTTAGTGAATATGTTGCTGAAACGTTTAGATTCATCTACTGTTACACGTTTTGAAAAGCATCATGGTTCTCTTGAAATTCCAACTTATTCAAAACTTGTAGATTTTTTAAATAAACATTGTATAGCTTTAGATACTTTAACGTTTGGATCACAGACAAATAAAAATAAGAAAGTTGAAATCTCCAAATCGTAACACGCCTAGTACTTCATTTTTTGTGAAAGCGAATAATCTGACTGGCAGATTATGTAACGATAGTCACCTGCTTTTTAAATGCCCTATTTTTGCCGCAAAACCGGCAATTAGAACGTTTTCAATTTGTAAAAAATTCTCGTTTGTGTCTCAATTGTTTAAGTAATATGCATATGATTAAAAATTGTAATTCAACGTCTTTATGTCGCCAATGCAAACAGAAACACCATACGTTGTTGCATTTTGATAAGAAGAATTCACCGTCTACACAAGTTGAAAAGTTACGGAGGTACCTGCAGGTGCCTCAATTTTAGAATCTGTCAATTCGCTTACCGGATTATTACCAAAAAAAAAACTTGTGTTTTGCTCGCTACCGCACTTGTAGAAATTTTAGATAGTAGTGGTAATTTTCAGAAAGTTAGGGCGCTTATGGATTCTGGATTACAAATTTCTTTTATAACGCAAAAATGTGTAAATCGTTTGGGTTTGTCGCGCTATAGTTTGTCACTTTCGATGCAGGGTTTGGGTCAAATGGAAACTGCAACGAATTCTGGAGGAGTAACTATTAGTTTGCGCCCTATTGGACAATTTTCGCCTACACTGAATGTAGACGCAGTGATTTTGCCAAAAATTTGTAACGAATTGCCGTTGTCTTATGTGTCCACTGGATTGTGGTCTCATATAAAAAATTTACGTTTAGCCGATCCAAACTTTCATAGTCCAGGAGCTATTGACGTTTTGTTGGGTGCTGATATATTTCCTCAAATATTACTTAATGGTCGGCTAACTGGTAATATAAATGAACCTACTGCCTTAAATACGATTTTCGGTTATATTTTATTGGGTAAGGTACAAAATTCTGCCTTGCCTCCTGTACAATCATTTTTTTGTACTGCTGAAACAACTTCCTTAGATAAAACGCTAAGACAATTCTGGGAATTGGAGACTGTGCCTTATGCAGAAGCAGTGTCTCCAGATGACCACCTTTGTGAACAATTTTTTTAGATACTTTTTTTAGGAACGATAGTACTCCCTCATTTATTGATACGTGCTTGCTTGCTTTAAACCGATTCTTGTCTTTAGAACGACGCTTAGTTAGAAATTCTGCACTTTATAAAGAATACTCAGATTTTATGAAAGAATATTTGGACTTAGGTCATATGGAACCTGTTTCTGAATATGTTTTTACACCGCATACTTATTACATTCCACATCACTGTGTGTTAAAAGCCGATAGCTCGACCACAAAATTAAGGGTAGTATTTAACGCTTCTGCTAAATCCCCTAGTGGATTCTCCCTTAATGATACATTATTAGTAGGACCTAAATTGCAAAAAAATATAGTAACTATTTTGTTGAACTTTAGGTTACATCGCTTTGTTTTTACTGCCGACATCAAACAGATGTATCGCCAAATTTTGATTAATCCTGATCATAAAGATTATCAAAGAATTTTGTGGCGATTTTCTCCTGATGAACCTTTGCAAGATTTTAGATTAAATACTGTCACATATGGAGTTTCCTCTGCTCCATATCTTGCGATTCGAATGCTTCTTCAATTAGCAAAGGAGGAAAAATCAAATTTTCCTTTAGCTGCGAAAGTTATCTCAACAGATACTTATATCGATGACGTAGTAACGGTTACAGAGGCTCGTGACCTACAAACGCAGTTAATGGATCTTTTACATAAAAGGGGGTTTGAGCTGCGGAAGTGATCTAGTAATGATCAGTCTTTGCTATCACATTTGCCAGATTCGTATTTATGTACAAACGCTCTTTCATTTGACGCTGATGTTGATAGCTCTTTGAAAGTGCTAGGTTTACAATGGCATCCTGGAAGTGATTCATTTTTCAGGGTTAATAGCGACCTGGAAAACCTGGAAAAGTCAGGCAATTTGATGTTGCCTAAAAAAGTCACAGAAAAGTCAGGCAATTTTAGTAATTTTCATAAAAAGTCAGGGAATTTGAAAATAATTTTTGAGTTTTGTACTTCCCGCTCATCAATTATTAGACCTGGAAAAACCTTCCAATGGTCCTGAAAAACCTGGAAAAGTCAGGGAATTTAAGTTTGAAAAACTGTTTTTATATAAAATCGATATACTTGACAGACCATGCACCAAGCGTAATATTTTGTAGGAATTAGCTCACGTTTTTGATCCGCTTGGCATATTAGCACCTATTACATTTTTTACTAAACATTTAATACAACATTTACGGTGTTTAGGGCTAGACTGGGATGCGCTACCACCCGATGATGTACTTAGTCATTGGAGTCAGTACAAATTAGAATTACTATTATTGTCCAAGTTCCACTTACCTCGGCGTATAGTAGATGATAATTATCACATAAGTGAAGTACATGGGTTTTGTGACAGGTCTTCGAAAGGATACGCAGCTGTCATATATTTTCACTTTCTTAATAAAGATACCCAAACGGCTAATGTATATTTTGTTCGTGCCAAATCTAAAGTCGCACCGCTAAAAACTATTTCGATACCACGCCTAGAACTTTGTGCCGCTGTACTATTATCAAATTTACTTTCCTATGTTTTGAATGTTTATAACACCACTCTCAACTTTGATAAAATTTTCGTATGGTCCGACTCACAAATTGTTTTAACTTAGATAAAATCTTCTCCACACTGATGGAAGACATTTGTTAGTAATAGAGTCATGCTTATCCAAGAAAAAATATCGCCTTTGTGTTGGTACCATATTCCTTCTGAAGAAAATCCCGCTGACATTGCCTCGAGAGGTTCTTTGCCCTCTGAGTTATTAAAAAATTCGTTATGATGGGCAGGGCCCGCTTTTTTGAAATATCCTCAGAATTCTTGGTTATCTGCAGAAGAAAATGTTGATTTATCTGCGGTTTCTGAAGAAGAACGCAAGGTAACTTTGACTACCTTTTCCCCTTCGAGTTTTATAGAAAATTTATTAAAGAATTATTCTTCTCTCGCTTCAATACAACGCATTGTAGGTTATATTTTACGTTTCGTTTTCAATAGTCGAAATCCCACCCAGAAAAAATCTGGCTCGCTTACTTAGAAGAAGAATTGCAAAACGCTTTATTAGTGTTAGCTAGGCACATCCAACAATTAAAATTTGCCAAAGAAATTGTGAAAATTAAACAAGGGCAGCGACCCTCTAAAGCTCCTAGAAAATTAAATGTATTTTTAGATAAGAACATTTTACAGGTAGGAGGTAGACTACATTTTTCAAATTTACCTTATGATAAAAAATTTGGCTTTTAGGTCGCATTACCAAGTTGTACCAAGGTGTTGATGGAGTTGCGCATGTTGCCACGGTTCTCACGACAAGTGGCACATACAAACGTCCCCTAGTCAAGCTGTGTCCCTTGCCGCTATCTTCGTAGTTTTATAAACATTTGCCTAACATTAATTTATTAGCATTTTCTTTTCTTTTGTTTATTTTGTAAAATACTTTATATTTTAGGTAAGCAGTATGTTTTGTCCGCATTTTTTATTATTAATTTAGAAAGATAGATATACACTCTGTTATATTTGCTATTTCATTTCGCGCATCTTGAATTAAATTTTTTTAGTAAAGTATGTATCAGAGGGTTTTTTGTTAGCCTGGTTATCGCCCTGCGTGGCTTTGCAGGAAGTAAAAGGAAGCCATGTATTGTTTGTTCGCCTTTTGCCGCAGAAGGAGTAATTCTCCAAACGCTAAAAATTAGACTTGAGAAGTTTGTGCTCAACGCTGGTATTAATTATTTATTTGAACATTCGTTATATTAGTTATATTTCTGTGTTATGAACTTTGGGTGTCATGAAGTGTCAACAGTCAAGTGTCCATCATCTCAGAATAGGTGGTAGAGAGCTCTCACCCAAAACCCCCCCACAACGGACGGGCAGTTTAAAGGTAAGAGGGACACACTTTAAATCTTTCTGATCCATCCGAAACAACAGAACGCGATTACAGTCCAAACCACGAGCAGTTCTCAGGATCTGCCTTTTTTGTAGCAAATTCCGCACCAGGGAGAATGGACATATAGTCCAGTCAACGGAGCGCTAAAATGACCAAAATCTCTAAGTTGAGTGCTAATGAATTTATTTTGATGAAACCTTGTCCAATGTGTTTGTAACGATATTAATAAAAAAGCTGAAAAAAAAAAGATTAGAGTAGGAGATGATTGGAAGGGGTAGAAAACACCCTTTTTATCACAGGTTCCGTAACTTGTAGAATATAGGTCAAAAATGAAGAAAAAACAATATATTTATTTTTTGGCCCAAAATAAGATGTTTTTATTCTTGTGAATTTTTTCGAAAAATGCATATTTTTCGAGTTATGGCCACTCGAAAATTCCTAAAAGTGGGGAAGGGGAAATGTAAAAGTTGAAAAAAACATTCAGGTGAATGTATCATCGAAATGCAAGAATTTTTTTAATTTGCAACTTTTCTGTAAAGTGCGTTTTCACCGAGTTTTTCCGGAGAAACGTGAAAAACTACCCTTGTCTTTGAAATTGTAGCGCTTTAAAAATATGTAATATAAAAATTTGAAAAAATTCAGACGTATGCATTGAGGCCTTCTAAGCATTTTTTGTCTCTTGAAATTTTTTTGTAACTTGCTAATTTTCTTATTTACATGCAGTTTTTCATGATAAATAATGTACTACATTTTTTGCACATTAAATAATATGAAAATTCGAAAAATGAGTGTGATTTATATATTATTATAAAAAAATATGAAACCTATATAGTTATACCATTTTTAAAGGTTCAATATAACTTTGAAATTGAAAATGTGAAAGTAATACATTATTAATCTTGAAATACTGCCTATAACTCAGAAAATTAGCAAGTTACAAAAAAATTCTAAGAGACAAAAAATGCTTAGAAGGTATCAATGCATACATCTGAATTTTTTAAAATTTTTAAATTACATATTTTTAAAGCGCTACAATTTCAAAAGGGATAGTTTTTCATGTTTTTCCGGAAAAACTGAGCGAAAACGCACTTTACAGAAAAGTGGCAAATAAAAAAAGTCTTGTATTTCAATGACACATTCACCTGAACTTTTTCAGTTTTTTTTTTCAACTTTTACATTTCCTCCTCCATTTTTAGTAATTTTCAAGTGGCCGTATCTCGAAAAATATGCATTTTTCGAAAAAATTCACAAGAGTAAAAACATCTTATTTTGGGCCAGAAAAGGTAAATATTGTATATATTTTTTTCATTTTTGACCTAATTATACAAGTTACGGAACCCATAATAAAAGGGTCAGTTCCTACTCTAATCTTTTTTTCAACTGTTTTATTAACGTCATTACAAACACATTGCACAAGGTTTCATCAAAATACATTCATTAGCACTAAAGTGGGCTCATTTTTGACCTAATTATACAAGTTACGGAACCCATGATAAAACGGTCTTTCCTACTTTAATCTTTTTCAACTTTTTTATTAACGTCATTACAAACACATTGCACAAGGTTTCATCAAAATACATTCATTAACACTAAAATGGGCTCATTTAGCACTTTTTTTAAATTTGATTATCGGAAAAAATTCTGAGTGTGTTTCACTTCTCTTATCTGTTTTATTTGTGGCCGAATTCATTTCAAATTTTTATCAGCCATACAACTCCATAAGACGACTTTATTCAACACATAGATGCCGCCTAGATCTAAAACGCCGGCCTACTGTGATAAAAAGAAAATAGCAATTTTCGAGAAATTATAGTAGGCTTAGAGATAGACAAAAATTTTGTTAATAAAAGTTGTTCAGAATCACTTGATATGCCTCTCTGTAAAATTTTGTGAAAATCGGAATATTTTCAAAAAAAATTTTTGTTTCACTTCTTGTGAAGACACCCCTGTATCTTTTTTATTTGTGACCGAATTCATTTCAAATTTTTATCAGCCATACAACTCCATAAGACGACTTTATTCAATACATAAATGCCGCTTATATCTAAAATGCCGGCCTACAAGGATAAAAAAAAATAGCAATTTTCGAGAAGTCATAGTAGGCTTAGAGATGGACAAAAATTTTGTTAATAAAAGTTGTTCAGAATCACTTGATATGCCCTCCTGTAAAATTTTGTGAAAATCGGAATATTAAAAAAAAAAAAAATTTTGTTTCACTTCTCGTGAAGACATATCCCTGTATCTTTTTTATTTGTGGCCGAATTCATTTCAAATTTTTATCAACCATACAACTCCATAGTGCGATTTTATCTAGAACTTTTTCCAACAAATTAAAGTTGTGAACAAAAATCGGCATTCAATAAAACGCTAAAAGGGCTTATTATTATACATCACATCAATTTAAATGTAATATTTTTTTCAATGATTTTATAATACTTGGAAATCTGTATGTATGTATGTATGTATGTATGTATGTATGAATCAAATTTACCCACCTTCCGTTATCCAATCGAGCTGAAATTTTGCATACACGTGTAATTAAATAATAAATAATTACAATAATAGTTGTGTATGGCTTTCAGTTCTCTTTATGTGTTAGATGGAATCGTCTCATGGAGTTCTATAACTGACAATAACTGAAAATTTGAAATTAATTAAGTCACAAATAAAAAAGATACCTACAAGGGTGTCTTTACCAGAAAAACAATTTTTTTTTTGAAAATATTCCGATTTTTACAAAATTGTACAGGGGGGCATATCAAGCGATTCCAAACAACTTTTATTAACAAAATTTTTGTCTATCTCTAAGCCTACTATGATTTCTCGAAAATCGCTATTTTCTTTTTTTAAGAAGAAGAAGAAGAATAACTTTATTGAATTAGGAAGAGACCTAATATCACGAACTTCATAAATTAAACTGGACTTCATAACGCACATATCCCAAACAAAAGCTCGTGACACCACTTCCCATGGTCGCCATGATAGGCTGTCAACTTATTTGAGGTTGGCAATACTCTGTAGGAATCTCAACTACTGTATCGTTATTTTGTAGCGCATGTTCTATATTTTCAATAAACTTGAATACTTTTCTCCCAAAATGCTACTTCATCTTCTCTAATAACAAGAAATTTATTCATAATGTGAGACTACTACAATACTTAGAGTAAGTTATCATCAGAAGTACTCATTAATACTCTTATTGTAATAAAATTATTTCTAAAATGTGGCAATCATTTGCCTTCAACAACCAACGGGATAATACTAAATTAAATCTGACAACATCGCCTTTGTACTTTTGTTTTTGTACTTTGTTTTACATCGAGAACAGTCCCTGACTTTGGACAAAAATTCTGAAAGGTGGTTCTGAAAACCTATTATGGCGGCCAGCATGGGGGGGTGTCAACGTTTGGACCTTATGTGAGGTCCAGTTTAATTTATGAAGTTCGTGCCTAATATACATATGATAAAAAACCTATACTACAAAAAATACGTTGTAAAAGTAAACATAGGTATTAAAATTAAAAATAAAACATTATAGTTATTAAGGTACCAAGGGTGTTATAAGGATAATAACGCACCGAGGTCGGCAGTGTACAATCCCGAGGGCCTCTGGTCCGAGGGAGTGTACATCGACCGAGGGCGTCATTATCCTATAACACCCGTGGTGCCTTCAATGTTTAATGTCCTGCAAGTCTGTTATTTAATTCGAATTTTTTTTTGACATTTACGATTTATTAATTTGACATCTATTATGTTCAGAACGATTTGATTTAAAAGAGAGTAAAAATCAAAATTGTTTGTAAACGCCGCCGTTGCATAGCAACGCATTTTGTTTGTCAATAACGCTATCATAATTTGCTTGTTTTGGGTTGTATTATAATTTTATAATGCCCTAGGGTGTTATAGATATTCATAACGCCCTAGGGCGTTATTTTTCATTTAATGTATCTCAAAATAGGGTGGTTATTGTAAAATAACAGACTTGTAGGACATTATAGTTATTAAGGTACCAAGGGTGTTATAAGGATAATAACGTACCGAGGTCGGCAGTGTACAATCCCGAGGGCCTCTGGCCCGAGGGAGTGTACGTCGACCGAGGGCGTCATTATCCTATAACACCCGTGGTGCCTTCAACGTTTAATGTCCTGCAAGTCTGTTATTTAATTCGAATTTTTTTTTTGACATTTACGATTTATTAATTTGACATCTATTATGTTCAGAACGATTTGATTTAAAAGAGAGTAAAAATCAAAATTGTTTGTAAATGCCGCCGTTGCATAGCAACGCATTTTGTTTGTCAATAATGCTATCATAATTTGCTTGTTTTGGGTTGTATTATAATTTTGTAATGCCCTAGGGCGTTATAAATAGTCATAACGCCCTAGGGCGTTATTTTTCATTTAATGTATCTCAAAATAAGGTGGTTATTGTAAAATAACAGACTTGTAGGACATTAAAATATTAAAATACCTTAACCTAAATAGATGGTAATTTACAAATTACATAATACTAAGACATTATTTTCTATTCTTATTCAATTTACTTTAAGCACAATCTATTTATTCCTAATAAATTCTTTTATCGTAATTTTGAAACTGTTTAATGTTGTAGCATCTTTTACAGATTCGGGTAACTCATTAAATTTTTAAAAACCTTTAAAATATAAAGTATTCATAGAGTTACGGCAATTAGTTCTTGCAATATCAATATTGTGTGTATTATATGTATTTTATCGCAGTAGGCCAGCGTTTTAGATCTAGGCGGCATTTATGTGTTGAGTAAAGTCGTCTTATGGAGTTGTATGGCTGATAACAATTTGGTCACAAATAAAAAAAGATACAAGGGTGTCTTCACGTGAAGTGAAACAATTTTTTTTTTTTTTGAAAATATTCCGATTTTCACAAAATTTTACAGGAGGAGGTCAAGTGATTCTGAACAACTTTTATTAACAAAATTCTTGTCTATTCAATTTTGAGTGTGAAACTAGCAAGTTGCTCTTACTTCGAGAACAAATTTTCGGTGGAAATAGTGTGATTTAAAAGCTGAAACTTCAATGTATAGTGAAATAAGGGCTCCTGAATGTGTTAATAAAGTCCATTGATGATATAAATAGTTATTTATTTACATAATTATTTAAATAAGTTTGTTTCCTTTTCAAAAGAAACATTTTAAATTACACAAAAAAACTTATAAAAAGTAAATTGATAACTAAACACTTTACAACTACAAAAACTCTGATACTCAGGGTCGGACTCAGGAAAGGATGAGTAAGATTTGTCTAAAGTGTAAACTGGAAGTATCAGAGGATAAAACAAGTTTTAAATGTGATGGTTGTAACAGGTTTCTTCATATACAATGTGCAAATGTTACTGCAACAGAAGTTAAATGCTTGCAGCTCCAAGCGAGAAAACTAAAATTTTTTTGTGAAGATTGCGAAGAAGGGCTCCTGCAGGTACCAGTGCTCAGAAGATTTGCAAAAAGAAGTGGAAAAATTAAAGAACAAGAGCAGCGAGTGCATTTTAGAAAATGAAAATATTGTAAATGAAGTTTTTGAAAGACAAAAAAGATCCAAGAACTTAATCTTATATAACCTGCCTGAACCAAATTCGAATGAGCCAGCTCAGAGGAAAGAAGAAGATAAAAGAATACAATAGAAATTCTAAAAGATTTGTCAGATTCGCCATTAGAAATAAGAAATATATTTAGATTGGGAAAAAAGGCAGACAAAATCAGACCAGTAAAAGTAATGCTAGACCATGCAGAGACTGTTATTAATATTCTAAAGAAGAAGAGAAATTTGCAAAATACTGCAGTGCGCATCTCATCCGATCAGACACCAGCACAACAAGAAATTTATAGGAAAGTAAAGGCAGAGTTAGAAGAAAGAAAGGGAAGAGGAGAACAAGACATTTTTATTAAATATATTAAAGGCGTCCCACAAATAATAAAGGAAAATTAAATATTAGTGTTTGTAGTGTGTTAATTGTAGTGATGTTATTAAAATGGGTGATATAGAAATTATAAATATTATGGACAGAGACTTACAAACTGACACTTTGGTATGTGATGATATAGACGATTATAAATACGCAGTTAGAGGAAAACATGAATTTAAAATTTTAAGTCAGAACATTAGGAGTATAAACAAGAATTATGATAGTTTTTTGGTTGTTCTAAATTCACTGGACTATCAGTTTGATTGTATTATCCTTACAGAAACTTGGCATGTTGACAATCTGAATTATTTCCAAATCGAAGGCTTTAATATTTTTTATAATCAAGGACAGATCAATCAAAATGATGGTGTAATTCTGTTAATACATAATAAATGGGCTGTAGATGTAACGAGAACCAAAGTAGCAGATGTAGTAGTCTTAAAATGTAAAATAAAAATTGATGAAAATTTAAAACTAGCTTTCAACGCTGTTTATCGACCTCCCTCGGTAAATGGGGAATATTTCATAAACGAGCTGAAAAATCTTTTGCAAACAGACACTAACGTTAATATGGAAATTGTAATAGGTGATTTAAACTTTAATATTTTGAAAGAAGAAGATAGAGGTATCATTGATGATTATCTAAACATAATACATGAATCAGGTTATATATCGCTTATTAATGTATATACTAGAGAAATTAATAATCAGAAAAGCTGCTTAGATCATGTACTTCTAAAAATCCCACAAAACTTAAACAAAATTTCAACTTATGTGCTTAAAGCAAAAATAACTGATCACCATGCTGTAATATTCGGAATTGAAAATGCAAAACAGGAAAAGGAGGCAGAAACTTTTGAAGCCGCTAACATTAACTACAAGTACCTATATGAGAAACTTTCGCAAGAAGAATGGAACAGCGTAAATGGAATTAAGGATCCTGAATTATGTGTGAATAATTTTATTAACATAATAAGAACATATGTGCATGATTCAACTCAACTAAAACGGATTACCAAAAAGATAAAAAAAAGAACACCATGGATCACAGAAGGTATTATGAATTCAATTAGAGTTCGTGATAGCCTGCATAAAAAACTTCGACTAAATCCGATTGATGAGAATCTGAAAAACAGATATAAATTGTATAGAAATAAAATACATAAGCTTATAAATTCAGCCAAAAACTCATACTACGGTAACCAACTAAAAAATAACAAAAAAGACTTACGTAAATTTTGGGGTACGGTGAAAAGTGCAATGAATATTTCGAAAAAACATGACAAAATAGAAAATATAGAAGGGGAGGATGGTGTTATTCTACAAAATGATGAAGATAAAGCAGAACACTTTAACAATTTCTTCTCTTATATCGGTAAACAACTAGCTGAAGAAATAAAGCCTCTGAGCCAAGAAAGATATTTATATGAATTTAAGAAAAAATATCGTTTACAGAATTCAATATTCCTGAAACCAACTAATCCTACGGAGATAGGAAAAGTTATCAGGGAACTTAAAAATGGAAAAGCTCCTGGGATAGATGGGCTTACTTCAGATCTGATAAAATAGATATGTGAGTTCATAGTACAACCAATAACTCATATTGTAAACAGCATCTTCTCTACAGGCATGTGTCCATCACACTTTAAAATCGCAAATGTTAAACCGTTGTATAAAGCAGGAAACAAGAAAAAAACTACAAACTATCGTCCAATATCCCTTTTATCAAGTCTCTCAAAAATTTTTGAGAAAGTTCTGAAGGATAGGATAATGAACTTTTTAAGCGAAAACAAAATTTTACATCCACATCAGTTCGGTTTTCAACAAAAACGATGCACAGAAGATGCCATGATGTTATTAACAAAAACTGTTTACTCTGATATAGACATGTCCCTCCCTACATCTGGTGTTTTTCTAGATCTTCGTAAAGCTTTTGACACAGTGCATCACGATTTGTTACTGCGGAAGTTAGAAATATTGGGATTTCGTGATACTGTATACAAGCTTATGGAAAATTACTTAAAAAATAGGCTACAAAGAGTAACTGTTAATAAATCAATGAGCGAACTGCGGTCTGTGGAATTTGGAGTCCCACAAGGTACGGTTATGGGCCCAATCCTTTTTTTAATTTACATCAATGATTTACTCATTTACGATACAACAAATACATGTATATCTTATGCCGATGACACTGTCATCGTTATAAATGGAAATACATGGGAGAAATTAAAGTCCAAAATGATAAACACCCTAAAAAAAATAAAATTTTGGTTAGACGTCAATTTATTAACTCTAAACTGGGAAAAAACTAAGTGTCTTCCATTTTGTGTGGACTCTCGTACTAAACCATCATTTAATATTATAACACTACACAATGAAGAATGCGATAAAAGTAATATAACATGTGACTGTGAAAATAAAATACATATAACAGAAGAGGTAAAGTATCTAGGCATAATTTTAGATAACCATTTGCGTTTTGATAAACATGTACAATACATCGCCCCTAAGCTACGGAAGGCAATATTTATATTAAGAAAACTGAAAGGGTTCATGAGCAAAGAAAACTTAAAAATGGTATATTATGCGTTATTTCATTCAGAGTTGCAGTATGGAAGTATAGCATGGGGCACAAGTTATGAGACTACAATAAACTCGCTAGAAATCCTACAAAAAAAGCATTAAAGATTCTACTAAACAAGAATAGTACATATCCAACAGATCTCTTGTATAATGAAATAGACATCCTTAACCTAAGAAAGACCTACATGCACAAAGTGCTGCAAAAAATATTTAGTAACAAAAATTTAATAACATTTGTAAATAGTTTATATTACAATACAAGACAGCCTATAAAAATGATAGCAGAAATACCAAAAAATCTAAAAGAATATCTCAAAAATGCATAACATACATGGCACCTAAAATATTCAATGAACTGCCTTTAAGCACAAAAAATTGTCAAACTTTCTATAAATATACAAAAAAGTGTAAAAATTGGCTAAGATCCATTAATGAAACCCAAGTAAAAAATTTATTTGTATAAAGACTTTAGCGATATGTCTGAATCAAAATGTATACTATGTAAAATATAATATGTAAAATTTTCACAGTAAACTCTTAATTCCTCATTTATGTAATACTAACTTAAAATGCTATTTTTTTTTGTGTGTTGTAGTATGGCATAGCCTGTCAGTAGGTATTATTATGGTATAATGTAATGCACTCATCAATAAACGTGAGAAACTGGAATGGGTCACACGCTGGTAGCTTGCTACCTTAGTGACTGTACCACTTTCTTTCTTTATTTAGGCATAAAATTTTTTGTAAATATAATAAGTAAATTTTTAATTCCATACTCCTGTACCTTATTGAAAATGTGCAATTTTTGTAAATCTAAACTTAAACCTAAATAAAGTTTCATTCATTTCATTTCATTCATTTCATTTCATTCATTCATTCATCTCTAAGCCTGCTATGATTTCTCAAAAATTGCTATTTTCTTTTTATCGCAGTAGGCTGGCGTTTTAGATTCAGGCGGCACTTATGTGTTGAATAAAGTCGTCTTATGGAGTTGTATGGCTGATAAAAATTTGAAATGAATTCGGCCACAAATAAAAAAGAACAGGGGTGTCTTCACGAGAAGTGAAACACACTGTATAATTTTAAGACCTTGTGCAAACAATTAGAATTTTGTGAGACCTGTAAATCGTCTAAAAAAAATCATAAAAATGGACTGCACCCACCTTGTCGAGTATCCATGACGTTACTTGATAGGGACCCACTAGCCGAAGCGGCTAGCTTTAGCGTGTTATTATAGGCTCACAATATTATAAATCGTTAACTCAAGCAGTGTGTTTTGAAACTTTGAAACGCGTGTTTGTGAAGAATTTCAGTTTATCAACTATTTTCACCGATTTATATTACTATTCTCTGATGTCACGATGTTGGTCACACCGCGCTTCCAATTCCCTCTTTAAAAGTCGTATATTTCGAAAACCACATATCGGATTCATCTGAAATTTTCAATATCGTCTAATTTTAAGTAATACTTTATCCACAAAAAGTAACAACTACTAAATGAAATTCATTAAATGAGCCCATTAGAGGTGGCTGGACTAATAGAATAAACGGCACTCGGCAAAAATTTTAACAAAAATGGCACAACCTGATTACGAATGTTAAAAGAAGAACTTAACACTATTTAAAATAAAACTATCAACAATATCAACAGTCCTGTGTAAGTAGTATGTATCCAATCCTATGTATCTAATCTTACCGAGCTACTAGATATTTTAAATTCATACAATCTGACGCCTACGGTTAAAGAACTTACTAGACTAACCAATTGTTTAGATAACATTTGCATACAAATGGATGACAAGATACATGAAAGCAAGGTGTTAAACAGTACTGTTGCTGATCATCATGCTCAATTGTTAACGGCCTTTATAGATATAACAACAGCCAAGGGAAAAATATATCATAAAAGACAAATTAAGGATGATAATATTAATTATTTCTGTTCACTGCTCTCACAAGAAAACTGGGAAAACATATTCAAATCAGAATTGGATGTAGATTCAACATTTGATTTATTTTTAGATAATATTAACTATTATTTTGAATTAGCTTTTCCTCTAAAGAAAAAAATGTCATATCAATCTAATAATAACAAAAACTGGCTGACAAAAGGTATACGTGTATCAACTCAAAATCTAAGGAACCTATATATTCTGACCCTACAAGAAGGTGAATACAAAATTATTATAAGAAACATAAATCAGTTTACAGACAAGTTATTAATAAAGCGAAAGAAATGTATAACACTACTGTGATTACCAATGCTCAAAATAAATCAAAAGCTGCATGGGAAATTTTAAATAAAAATAAAAAAAATTGTCATGAAAACAATAACGAAATCAAACTTGATGTCAGTAATATTACATTAAATGATAACAGAGAGAGGTAGCTAATCAGTTCAATAAATACTTTAACTCAAATCCGAGTAACTTAATTCAAAATTTAGATATGGATATAAAGCAGTCTAATATTAATATCAGAAATAACAATACCTTCTTTTTTCTACCAATATCTGAGTTAGATGTTGAAGAAGTAATTGCAGGCTTAAAAAACTCAAATGCCTCGGGTGATGACAATATTACAAACAATCTATTAAAAAAATGTAAGGACTTAATCAGTAAACCACTTGCTTTCTTAATTAATAGATTAATAAATGAAGGTATCTTCCCCAGTGAACTTAAATTAGCCAAAATAATACCGACCTACAAATCTGGTAATAAGAGTAAATTGGAAAATTATAGACCCATCTCTATTTAAGTCCTTTTGCTAAAATTTTTGAAAAAATTGTTGCAAAAAGGATTGTAACCTTTTTTGATAAATATAAATTATTTAATGGAAAACAGTTGTATCTACAACAACAGCCATTTTAAATTTTCTAAATCTACTCTATAAGAACTTAAATCAACACCATAAATGCGTTGGCATCTTTTTGGATCTAAGCAAAGCTTTAGATTTGGTGAACCCTGAAATTCTTATAAATAAGTTAGAATACTACGGTATTAGAGGTAAGATGTTAAAGTGGTGTAAAAGTTATTTAAATAACAAAAGGCATTATGTATATGTGAACAACTACAAGTCTGATCATTTGGAAACCAAGAAGGTGTGCCCCAAGGTTCTATCCTTGGAGCACTTCTATATATAATATATGTGAATGATTTCTGTTTTAATAACTCTGTAATATATGCTGACGATACATCTCTTTTAATTTATCAACCTAAAGTAGAGGAAGTAATTAACACACAACTGCAAGAAGCTCATGACTGGTGCAAAAGTAACAAATTAGTACTGAATATAAAAAAATCCGGCTTTCTTAGATTCAATGTTTCTAATAAGAAAGTTGACAATAGTCTGTTAATAAAAACGGAGGCTGTATCATTGGAACAAAAGAATAATATAAAATTTCTGTTGTTATGGGTATCGAATGAGTGTTCTTGGCATTCACATGTTGAATCTGTGGGCAACAAGGTCGCTTCAGCGTGTTACTGCATAAATCAATTACGTAAACTTGTAGAGCAGCCTGTACTCTTAATGTATTATTATGCCCACTTCCACTCCGTGATCTCATACAGTGTTATTGCCTGGGGTGGATCGCCTAAAAACGAGAGAGTATTTAAAA
The DNA here is from genome assembly GCA_936432065.2 of Rutpela maculata. Classification (NCBI taxonomy): domain Eukaryota; kingdom Metazoa; phylum Arthropoda; class Insecta; order Coleoptera; family Cerambycidae; genus Rutpela; species Rutpela maculata. The sequence continues at coordinate 212,859,435 of OW386285.2, forward strand.
TGCAAAAAAGAGCAATTGGACACATTGTAGGAGTGAAACCAAAAACCAGCGGCAAACCGCTCTTTATGGAGTTAGGCATCTTAGCGTTACCTTGCATATATATACTACAGTTACTAACATATGCAAAAGCTGAATTTAATAGGCTTAATCAATTAAGTATGAACCACAATTATAATACAAGAAATAGTCTAATATTAGAAGTTTCCCAACATAATCTATCTCCATTTGAAAAAAGCCCTGAATATCTTGCTATCAAAGTATATAACAAGTTGCCTAATGGTTATAAAAATTTAAATGATAAAGTATTTAAACAACAAATAAAAAGATTATTGACATAAAAATGTTATTATGCAATTGGTGAATTTTTAAATGACAATCTGTAAGATTTTTACCACTACTTTGTAATAATTTTAAAGATATATATATAAGTAGATATGTATGTATATATTATAGTTTGTGAATATTATAATTTATTTTTTCTCTCTGTATTATGTTAATGTTATTTGTAATGACATACCATATACACATCTTTTGTGTCAGAAATGGCCAATAGAGATTGTTATTATTATTATTAATCAGCGTGAAGTTATCCACGAATTTCCATCCCCAATTTATGACGTAAGGTAACTTTAAGTTAGGATAGATGAACGTGCCTAACTGTAATACTCACTGGTCTCTACGAAGATTTGTGGGAGTGGGGGCCTCTCCAAATGCAATGCTCATATGCCTTTAAAGTTGCGCATGCATGGGTGGGGCCAAGCGAATTTTCAACTTCGGATGCACATTGCATAAAAAAATTCATAATTGGCTTTGGCATTACGATCACGGCATCAAATTTATGGGACGTTTAAAGAAAGGTATTGCGTATCGTAGACCAGAGTCAAAATTAGGTCTGGTCCCGTAGGAGAGAGTGGATGAATTTTTAATTGTTGATCGCACTTTGCATGAAATAATTTATAACTTGCTTTGGCATTACGATTACGGCTTCAAATTTATGGGACATATAAAGAAAGGTATTACGTATCGTACATCAGAGTCAAAATTAGCCCTAGTCCCGTAGGAGAGAGTGGGTGAATTTTTAATTGTTGATCGCACTTAGCATGAAATAATTCCTAACTTGCTTTGACATTACGATCACGGCATCAAATTCATGAAACATATAAAGAAAAGTATTACGTATTGTACACCAGAGTCAAAATTAGGCCTAGCCCCGTAGGAGAGAGTGGGTGAATTTTTAATTGTTGATTGCACTTTGCATGAAATAATTCATAACTTGCTTTGGCATTACGATTACGGCATCAAATTTAGAGATCATATAAGGAAAGGTCTTGTGTATCGTAGACCAGAGCCAAAATTAGGCCTAGCCCCGTAGGAGAAAGTGGGTAAATTTTTAATTGTTGATTGCACTTTGCAAGAATTAATTCATAACTTGCTTCGGCATTACGATCACAGCATCAAATTTATGGGACATATAAAGAAAGGTATTACCAGAGTGAAAACTAGGCCTAGCCCCGTAGGAGGGAATGGGTGAATTTCTAATTGTTGATTGCACATGAAATAATTCATAACTTGCTTTTGCATTACCAGTGGCGGTTTCCCTGAGGAGGCAGAGGAGGCCGGGCCTCCTTGTTTGGGCCTTTGCCTTATATTACTATAAATTTACTTTATAAAATGAAAAACTTGAATTTTTAATATAAATATTCCCTAAATCTGTGAATTTGAACTATAACTGGCAAGGCTGCCTGCAAAGCTTTGCCAATAATTGTTGATCTTGGAGTCAAGCCTCCGCTGTCTTGGCTTTGTGTGAATGATTAAACAGCTGTATTTGAAATGTTAGAAGCAATGCCAATTAAAAACCGCTATCAAAACCACATCTCCGCACCAATGAGAAGGATCCTATCCTATCTAGACCGCGATGTTTTACTTGGCCATTACCGGCATTGACATTTATGGTTATGTTTTGTTTTATGTAGGTAGTTGTGGAAAGTGTAATAAGTGCATTTTGAAGTTTTATTTAAATTTTAAATATTTAATGTATGTCAAGTATGAAATTTAAAGTAACTGTGAGTACAAACACAAACAATAATAATGTCAGTGACGGTGGAGGCTTAAAATCAGTAGATGGTATTGTAAATTTTTTTTTTAAAGAATCAAAACTTTAGCCAGTTAACATACAATAACAAGGTATTTATAAAAACATGAAAAAGACCCCAACCTACCTTGCAAAATCTCATAGTAAATTCAAAACATAATCTTTATTTTTGTGTACAATGGTATGGTAAATGTGAGTGGTTAACTGGAAGTACAGTACAAAATAAATTATATTGCTGGCATTGTTTACTTTTTTCTAATGACTCGGAGAACACTGTTTGGACAAAATTAGGATATAATGATTTAAAAAACTTACGCAGATCAATTGAAAGGCATGCTAGGTCAAAAGGGCATTTAGCAGCTTCAATAAAATTCAAGTTATTTGCAAACATAATATTTTAAATTCTATTGATCAAGGACACAAACAGTGAATTGTAGATCATAATGTAAAGGTAAAGAAAATAGAGAAATCTTAATAAGACTAATTCATACGGTAATTTTTTTATGTTGTCAAGAATTGTCTTCTAAGGGACATGATGAGAAAGTAGGTTCAGATAATAGAGGAAATTTTCAAGAGCTTATTGCTTTTCTAAGTAGATACGATGGAAAATTGAAACAGTTTTTGAAGGAAGCTACAGTTTTTTCGGGAACTTCTAAAACTATTCAAAACGATTTAATTGAATCAATTAGTTGTGTTGTAGAACAAAAAATTGAATGCGAATTAAATTTAAATAAAGTACCGTTCTTCTCTTGGCATGTTGATGAAACCACAGACATTAGCTGCTGTTCACAGTTATCAGTTATTTTCAGATATGTTATTGAAGGGGAGGTGGTTGAAAGATTTACAGGTTTTCACAATGTCAGTTCAGGTCGAACCGCAAATGATTTGCTTATTTTTTTAACAGAAAAGTTTGGTAAATATGTCTTAAAAAAGAAACTGTTGCTCAGACATATGATGGGGCATCAGTTATGGCAGGTCACCTAAATGGCCTACAGACAAAAATGAAAACAATTTCCCCTCAGGCACTTTTTACACATTGCTATGCGCATACGTTGAATTTAGTATTGAGTACAGCCTGTATAAATAGCATCAAGGAATGTGGGATTTTGCAAATTTAACTGGTCACAAAAAGGGAGTACTACAATAGACCTTATAGGTTGCAGTGGAAAAAAGCCAATCACCAGCTCCTTCAGAGTAATCTAAAAAAAAAAACTGTCACAATTCCAATTACATCTGCTTCAGTAGAAAGAAGTTTTTCTGCGCTCAGACGTATCAAAACATTTACTAGAAATAGTATTGGTCAAGAAAGGTTAAAAAACATTTCTACCACTTCTATTGAAAAACGGCTTGTTAAAGAACTGACACAGAATACTGCATTTTATGACGAAGTAATAGATATTTTTGCCAAACAAAAAGATAGACGGATTTCATTAATTTACAAAACTATTTAAACATGTAGTTTATTAGTTTCAATTTTTTTTCTGTTTAAAAATAATGTACCTACCAACAGCCACAAAACACCACAGCAATCCTACTACCAAACCAAAAAATATTTTTATTTAGGTTGCTTTTTAGAGTTTATTTTTCAGTTAGTTATTATTTGCCTTATTTTTAATTTGAGAATATTTTTAATTAAATTGTGTTTTTAGAGTTTATTTTTTGTTATTAAATAATTATTTTTATTACGGTAGCATGTCTGCAATATTGTAATTAACAAATTAACTCCCTTACCAACTAAAGTTATTCCTTATCCCCATAATCCCTCCCTGACGAGATATCCTTCAGACCTCCACGTTGGTTCTTGCTGGACGGTAGAATTTGTTTTTTACTTTATACTTTTATACTTATCATCATAAAACAAATTATACCAACTAACATGAAGAGAAAATTGCATACATTTGTGTAATGGTAGACATTTTTAAATTGCTAGAAAAACACAATGATCTTGAAATTTCTGAAAAATTTTAATTTAATTTTAATTACTTATACAAGATTTAACTTGGTTTTTAAATGAATATAGTGACGAGCCAAAGAGTTCTATATCTTCATGGAATGAGTGCTGTTCGGAGTAACCTGCTTATGGGCTCGTTTTGACCATAATTTGTAAGATGAAAAGGTATTTTAAAGAGTTCTGAATTTCTTGTTCTACAATCGTTCAAATTAAAGCTAATCAACTGAAGTATCTCTGGACAATTAATTTATGCAAAAAGCATAAATCAAGTTGCACTCTTCTCCGCTCAAGTGATAGAAGGTTGAGTTCGCGTAAGATATCACTGTAGGAATATTTGCCTATTGGATGACCCATCATGAATGCACATTGTCTAAGGAATTTTGATTGGACATTCTCAATGGATTCTTTATCGACGTTATATGCTGGATTCCATATCACACTGCCATATTCTAGTAGACTCCTTACCAGAGAACAGTATAGCAATTTGTATATTTTAATAGAAAAAAAAAAAAAAAAAAAAAGGTAGAGTCCCTATTGATGTAACCTGACACTTTCAGTGCTTGTGATTTTTGATACATGAGGTTTGAATATCATCTTGAAATCGAATATTACTCCTAGATCTTTTATAGAATTTACCCTGTTTAAGGTAACAGAGAGAGAATAATATTTATTAGATAAAATATTCCAGCAAAAGGCCAGCGACCGAAGTCTTTCAGCCTGTCTTACAATACGTTTTTTCTTTACATCTAATTAATTTTTAATACCGTGTGTGTAGTCGCGGGCTAGGCATGGGGAGTAAGAATTACAACATCGCGTGTGCCAGCTGGCTGAAATGAAATAACAGAGCTGGGATGCTCCACCGACGGACGAATTTACGGCTGCCGGTGTTGTCATATTTCTCGCGCTACGTGAATGTACATGCCTAATGGGAAATTACACGCACGGTATAACACTTCCTTGGTGAATTTAACAGGTATAAAAACAAAACAAAAAATGAAATTTCTTAATATTTTGGTATATCATTGCTCTATTCATCTCTGTAATTGCCTCTAACAGTGTTTTTTCAGGGTATCTTCTTCTTCTGATGGTGTCTTCTCGCAGTTCAATTATAAAGGGTTGAATTAGGGTAAGGAGGTTTTGGGATTGTGAATATCTTTTGGTGAGGTCTTTGAAGCGAGTTAGTAAAGGTTGGATACCAGTTTTTTCATATAATAAATTATTGGATATGTCATAGAGAGGATTATTTGAATGACGAAATTTTGTTATTTTACGTAGACTGTTTCTCTCTGCCACTTCTATATAGTTCAAGGCCGGTCTTCTGCAGATGTTAAACAGGATGAATCCTTATCATTTTGTAAATTTTACTTGCTGTGGATGGAGGTGTTGATACCTTGATTCTTATAAGTTAGAGATCTAGAGTGTTTTGCTCTAGTTATCATCTTTTTTTTCATTTCTTTGGTATGGCTGTTGAAGTTTAGTTTTTGGTCTATCTTAATTCCAAGATAGGGGCGAGCGTAGAGGCGACTTCAATGTGAATGTCAGTCGATATTCCGTTGAAGCAACGTCGAGCGCGGTTAGTACAAGGTTTAAAATGAACTGCGGTAGTTTGTAGTTGAAGAATGTTTTTACTTTTGTTGGTGTGTCTTCCAGTATTAAATTTTTAAGTGTTTCGTTGAACATAGTGATATATAATGGAGTAATTGCCTCTCGTCTGCTTTCTATAAATTGTATCATTTGCTCATTAACGATTTCGAAGTTACATCTAGCCGAGTCTAGATAAGAGCAGGCGGTAGAATAATTGGGTTTGCTTGTAGATTAAATTTAAATTGTATGGCTAAATGGTCAGTACCAAAGTGCGGGATTAATTCCACTACGGTAATATTATTTTTAATATTTTTTGTACACATAAAAACATCGGGAGTTGAACTTCGATTATTTGGCATGAGAAACGTGGGAGATGTATGAATCCTTGTAAAATGGAGCTGTTTAAGAAGTTTTTAAGCTGGTTTTTCTTTCTGGTAGTGTTTGGGTTCAAATCTCCAATTATAATGCAGTATTCATATAAGGAGGCCTTAGTGAAAATGGTTTCTTCAATTATTGATCCGTTGTCGATATAAACTAAAAATATGTGGAGCTTAGATTTGATATACTCTATTTTTAGAATTATTAATCCTTGGAGGGTTTTCTTTGCCCATTTGGAGATTCTTTTTCGACTGTGCTAAGCAGCCCCCTCTAATATTGGTATTAAATATATTTCCATTTTGTTGAATTATGTTCCATTCTTGATATGCATTAATGTATTCCTTGTTTTTTGTATCGACAGACATAAGACAATCAACATTGTTATTTTGTATGTAGTGGTTAACAAGATGCTTTTTTGGGGAAAAACTATTGATGTTGGAATATAGCACTTTAATATTACACCCCATTATAATGAATTACTAGACCTTCTGTTGGTGCCGTTGGTGCCGTTGTGTTTGGTTTGTCTACATCGAACATTAATATGTACATATTATGGTTTCCACTGAATACGACTGTTGAGTCTATGTTATATAGATTAATAAATCTTTTTTTTTAATTGTATAATTAATTCTTGTCTGTTGGTGTATTTAGGTTTATTAAGTTTGTTGGTGTAAGTTTCTATAATGTGATCGTGCAGTGTCATGTATCTTGTTGTTTTTCTTGATTTTATTGTCAATTTCGCTAGATTTTTTGTTCATGGATTTTATTCGTGTATTTGGAATTCCTTCTATGGGCTTAACTGGCCTTTTTGGACACTTGGGGGACCATGCTTGGTGTTCCTCTGAGTTGCATGCCATACATTTTTCTGATAGAGGTGATGTGCAATTGCTTGTGTGGTGTTTTCCTTGACATTTTCTGCACGTTAGTGGTGTGTTACATTGTTCATGTGTGTAAAGAGGGAATTGCGCAGGGAGTTGGTGTCGGCTCTGGGGGTGTGCTTGGATGGACTGGATAGTATCGGTTTTTCAATGAGGAGTTTTTGAAACGATGTAAAGTCTCCTGTTATTATTCTTATCAGCTGCGTTAATTTTCCTGTGGCTCTAGAAGTTATACGCTTGCAGTATCTTAACACTTAATTATTTGCTTCAAGGTGTTCTCTGTTTTTGACGTCCTCAATGTCTTGCTCGATGGTTGCAATTACCCAAGCAAAGGTGGCATTATGGGTTTTGTTGGATGGTTGGAGATTTGTATTTGTTTCTTGGAAGCTTTGTAGTACCTGAGATTACTTTAATGAATTGAGATAATTTGATGCAATACTTTTTTCTAAATTTGTTTTGAGTAAGAATCCTTTGCTTGTTTTTAGAATAATGTCTTTAGATTGGGGGTTTCTTGCGCTAAAAAAATCTGCAATTTGTGTTCTGGTAAATCGTCTTTGGTTGTTGGGTAATACATGTTTTTGTATTGTTAATTCATGTTTTTCATTTGCTGCGAATAATTATTTGTTGATGGTTTTTTGTTGTTGTTTTGTGGTGTGTTTTTAGGAATGCTTAATGAACTTGTATTTATTTCAGGTGATAAGTTTTTATATGAGGTTGAGTTTTTTGTTGATGTTCCAATGATATTATTTATTTCAGCATTTGTGGATGTGGACAGATTTTTGTTTTTCTTTGTTATACTTTCCAATCTATCTTGAGCTTTTCTTTTATACTTTACTACTTTCCAATTGCCATCATTATCCATCTCCATCTCACTGTAACTTCCCTCATTGTAACTGTTTGAGCAAAATCTAATAGGTCTTCACTCTATCACTGTCAAGTTAAAACTATTTAAGGTAACATTATTGAGATGGTAGTTGAATATTACAGAACTATTGCTTCTTGTGAAAGAAATTTGATTACACTTAGCAGGGTTAAGTTTTAATAGATTGACGTCACACCATCGAACTAAATTATCGATATCACTTTGCAAAAGAAAGGCATCATAAGAGTAGGGATCGCAATTTACCGGGAGTTTTAATAATCGGTAAATCGGCAAATAAAAATGTAAATAACCGGTTAACTGGTACTTACCGGTAATTTTTAAAATGAAAGATTAGGGTGGCGAAAAAGGCAATTATCTTTTTCCGTCTACGACATTATCTAAATTTAACAAAAAACATTTTTATATACGTATAATTAATATAATGAACAAACAAAAGATTTTTTATCAAAAGGAAAAAATATAAATGAAATAAATTTAAATAAATAATTATTCTGTAAATAACAAAAATATCAACTTAAATAACAAAAATTATGAACATAAACTCAAATAGGGCATTTACTGAATACCTAATCTAAAAATACAATATTTTTTAAAAATAGCCCATTAAAAGGGTTAGTTTTTCAAAGCTATATCTGCATAGCATACCACCAGCTGAAGATGCCATTCTTCAATCGAAATTGGTAGGTCGATAAGTTAATAAGAATTGGTGATAACATACTTCTAAATGTATTCCACGGATATTTGCGGCAGTGAAATATTCAATTTCCTGTCGCAAGATATTGTCAATGTCTCTCTTGTATTTCTTAGGGCTTTACTTTTTATAATATTATTTATTTTTTGTTAAAAGTGCTCAGTGTTGGGACAGTCACTCTGTATTTAGTGACTGACATAAATAGCAACGTTGACTACGTGACATATCGTAAGTTCAGAATTTACCAAAATAACCGGTAAAAAATTAAAATAACCGGTAAATATTGTCATGTGCTTTTTGTCTTATTAACCGGCTAACCGGTATTGCAATCCCTACATAAGAGTTGTCAACGATTCTGAATAGCTTCAAATTGTCAGCAAACATTAAGTAATTACTATTAATGAGTACCTCGCTAGTATCATTAACAAACAAGTTGAATAGATAGATAGATAGAGGTAGATTATAATAATGGACCGATATGCGATCCTTGAGGAACGCCAGAAGTGACTATAATAGAAGATGATACGGCTCCTGAGCATCTGGCAAACTGATTATATAAATAACTGGTTATATAAATAACTATGAATCCATTCAAGCATGCAACCTTCGACACCCAAATCCCTTTGTTTGGCTATGAGTAACACATGATCAACATGATCAAATGCCTTCATGAAATCGGTGTAAATTGAATCCACTTGTAGACTAGGAGCTGACGACAAAATCACTGTGTTATTTTATTCTTCTCCATATTAATAGAATTAGCTGTTTTTGTCAAGTAAGAAAGGTACATAATAATGCCGAGGTCAGTCAGCGGGACATTGATGCAGAAAACGACTGCGAACATGTAACTTTTCAAGGGGTTCTTGTCAAATCTTATTCACTTTGAAATTTATTAATTAGCTAGTTTTTAATAAATAATGTATGAATAAACATTTCTTACACCTGGCAAGCGAGACAAAATTGTTTTTACACCTTGTAAACAATGTAATATTTTACAAAGGTATTGTCAAATATTATTCTCCTTAAAATTTATATGAGAAATAAGTTTGAACTATAAATAATATGAAAAAAAAATTCTTACGGCTTGAACGCGGAACAAATGAGTTCTTACACTGTTCTGAACTAAAAATCGAGAGCGCCTATGTCGTTCCGGAGCTGCTGTGTGCTGAGGGTAATTTTCCTTTATTGTTATATAGTAGTTAATAACAGAATTTTAAGCATGATTAATTCACGTATGCCAATTCGAAGGCAAGTTACTATAGGCATTCGAATAATTATAAGAGAAAACAGTGATTATGTTCTTGTGCACCAGCGATGCCCGCTCAATTTTAATTTCTGATAATACGTAATGCTTATAATAATGATTGTAATAAATGCTTAACAATCACATCGAAGTGAATGGAGACAGACTATTTTTTGTATTATTAATTTATAACGAAATCTTTATTCATTTAGGCGAATTTCATGTGGAGATGGCATACTTTAAAGCTGTAGGAAAGTATATAAATGACTGCGGAATCACTAACATTCTCGTTGACTGTGGTTTGCTAGCTAGCGGATCTGTTAACGGCTTCATTACAGGAAAATTTTTCAGTAGGTGCAAATATTTCCATCAGCTTCTCGGTTTAGTTTTCGAAATATTACATTTCGAACGTTTCCTCACTGATGAAAATATAGACATTTCTGAGGATATCAAGCACTACATTCTTGATTTTTCCAAACACACTTCCGAGAATCCTATGATTGATAATAGAGTGGTAATGAAATTGATCGACAAATACGAAGCGCATAATACGCAAACTCTTTTAGGTTGTCATGGCAAAACCCCTCAGTATTATGCACTGTACACGTTTACCACGGATGGGCCAAAAAGCCTTTTTTAACATTGTTCTTTACAAAAAAGTAAATCCGAAGGCATTTATTATCAAACACATTTGTACTTCAAGAAATGTGTTTTTCAACTTTCAAGACTAAAACGCTTATCATTCGAGATATGTGCAAAAAGCAAAAGCAAGAAGCATATGCTCTCCCTTCTATTCTAAGGTGACTCATCGCTTCCTGAAGGAGTAAATAAAAATGAACATCTATCCAAAATTCCATTGTTTGTTCCGCGTTCAAGCCGTAAGAATTTTTTTTTCATATTATTTATAGTTCAAACTTATTTCTCATATAAATTTTAAGGAGAATAATATTTGACAATACCCTTGTAAAATATTACATTGTTTACAAGCTGTAAGAACAATTTTGTCCCGCTTGCCAGGTGTAAGAAACGTTTTTTCATACATTATTTATTAAAAACTAACCAACAAATGAGATTCAAGGAGAATAAAATTTGACAAACCCTCTGTTTTATTTTTCCACCTCCCTCGTATATTGTCCCACCCTCCAGGTGTAAGAATTGACTTTTCAGTATGGGGAGGATGTACTTTACCGAATATATGGGGTTTCCCGGTGAATAAGATTTGACACAAATTTTTGTCGTCAGCTCCTAGTCTGTTGTGTTTGATGTGCAAAAACATTGAGAATAAAATTTTCATAAAGAAGTGGATCAGTTGAGGTGCTCTTTTTATGCATAAAACCGTGCTGTTCTTTGTTAATAATAGGTGCAGTATCCCATGATAATTTCGTTGTGATCAAGCAATCAAGAAGCTTGGGTATCTCAGATTGGATGCAAATGGCTCGATAGTTCTTGACGTCATCTCTTGGACCAGATTTGTGAATCGGTGTTAAAAAGCTATTTTTCCAGAACTCAGGGAAAATGCCGGTGTGCAGTGACAAGTTACAGATTTTATGTAGTGGTATCGCTAATGTAAATACACATTTTTTAAAAACGTATAGTGGAATGCCATCAGGCCCAAATGATAATTTATAGGGTGCTTGTAGAAGTCTATCAATTATTTCAGTTAAGGTGATTGTATGAAATAATTCATAACTTGCTTTGGCATTACGATCACGGCGTCAAATTTATGGGACATATAAAGGAAGGTTCTATGTATCGTCGACCAGAGTCAAAATTAGACCTAGCCCCGTAGGAGAGAGTGGGTGAAGTTTTAATTGTTGATTGCACTTTGCATGAAATAATTCATAACTTGCTTTGACAGCGAGCAAGCAAGTTATGAATTATTTCATGCAAGGTGCAATCAACAATTAAAAATCCACCCACTCTCTCCTACGGGACTAGGCCTAATTTTGACTCTGGTATACGGTACGCAACACCTTTCTATACGTCCCATAAATTTGATGCCGTGATCGTAATGCCAAAGCAAGTTATGAATTATTTCATGCAAAGTGCAATATCAACAATAAAAAATTCACCTACTCTCTCCTATGGGGCTCGGCCCAATTTTGACTCTGGTCCACGATATTTAATACCTTTTTTTATATGTCCCATAAATTTGATGCCGTGATCGTAATGCCAAAGCAAGTTATGAATTATTTCATGCTAAGTGCAATCAACAATTAAAAATTCATCCACTCTCTCCTACGGGCCTAGGCCTAATTTTGACTATGGTATACGATACATAGAACCTTCCTTTATATGTCCCATAAATTTGATACTGTGATCGTAATTCCAAAGCAAGTTATAAATTATTTCATGCAAAATGCAATCAACAATTAAAAATTCACCCTCTCTCTCCTACGGGGCTAGTCCCAATTTTGACACTCTTCTACAATACGTGAGACCTTTCTTTACATGTGTTATAAATTGGATGAAGTGAACGCAATGCCAAAGCATCAATTATTTCACGCAATATGCGTCCAACAATTAAAAATTTACCCACTGTCTCCTACGGAGCCAGACCTAATTTTGACTCTGGTCTATGACACGCAGTACCTTTCTTTATACGTATATAAATTTGATGCCGTGATCATAATACCAAAGCCAATTATTATTATTGATTATGAAGGCATATGAGCATTGCATTTGAAGAGGCCCCACTCCCACAAATCTTGGTAAAGACCAGTGACTATTACAGTTAGGCACGTTGATCTATCCCAACTCAGAGTTACCTTACGTCATAAAGTGTGGATGGATATTCGTGGATAACTTCACGCTGATATGTATCTATGGATATTGAATATAACAAACGTATTCTTAAGGCTGTGTATTTGATAATCACAGCACATAAAATATTTTGTAATAATGCTTTTAGAAAGGAAACAGATTCGGTTTCCGAAACATCAGCAGAATACATTGTTTTTATATTTTTGTTCTTATTTATCCTTTGTCGAAAAACACCCTCTACTAACTATTCCTTTGACATAAATGTCACAGATGCAGAGGTTTTTTCTCAGCAAAATACTGGATAATTATATTATTTTGTAATTTCATGGACATTATTTTTAGAAAGAATTACACATGGCAGAAAATCTCAGTAAGAAAAACTGAAAAATTGAGAAAATATCACAACTAACAGGTTTGGATCAACTGGCAGTTAGGTATATAATCCAGTCTGTAAGCAAATTTCATGTAGGAATCCAATTAGTGAATGAATAAAATAGCAAATGAATTTGTATGAACCTTTTTTATCATCCTTGTTTCTGCTCAAATATGAAAGTTAAAAAAGGTAGTGTGTGCTTTCATTTTTTTAATTGCTTAAATAAATAACTAAAAAATAGATAAATCAACAATTGTATAACTCAGAAACTGTAATAGACATAAAAAACTGTAAGGAACTTTTTTTGTAGTTTAATAAGAGTCCTGGCTCGCTGTCACTGTATCTTAACAATTGACTGTGTTATGATTGTTTAAAATCGCTGTTTTCTCAATTTTTTGGCTATTTTGGCCGTCTAAATAATGAAATATCAATATTTGTCAATTGGGCATAAAAATACATAGGTACTAAAAAATGCTGCAGGAACAAATTATTTACCTTTAATACATCGTTTTTTATAGCCACTTAAAAAAAAATCAAGGATTTTTATGAAAATGGCACGAAAGATATGATTATTGTTAATATCTCAGCTGTAAATTATTTTTTTTAAATTACTATGGTTTTTTTTTATGTACCATGTTACGTTTACATTCAAATGATTTCAGTTTTTTGTTGCAATGATGACGATGATGAGTTTGAAATATACCTTTTTCGAAAATTTTCTAAACAAAACAACGTACATTTACTTGTTTTTTCAAAACGTATTATTTAACATTTTTACCCATTTCTTTTATATTTCGATATTACTATGATTTTTCAATTCTCATAGTCGATTTCTAATTATTAATATTAATAAGTACCTATATGCAAGTGTCTAAATTAAAATTAATCTATGTACTTTTTAGATGCAAAACTATTTATCGCAAATGATGAGAGAAAAGATCAGACATTTTTCTTATGTCAAATTAAACAAGAGGCCTTAAGAAAAACAATGTTTCCATTAGGGGAGCTTACCAAATCAGAAGTTAAACATATAGCATTAGAAAATAAATTGGAAAAATTTGTTACCAAGCCTGAGAGTATGGGAATTTGTTTTATTGGATCTAGGAATTTTCAAAACTTTATACAAGAGGTTATTATTTTAAATTTCATCAGGTAGAATACAATAGTCTGCATTGTTACAGTGTTAGTGTTGCAGATAGGCCCGCTATTTCTGTGGAAGAGGATATTTGTCAGTTGTATAATTAGATAGGTTCTTCTAAATAGTGAAGAGAATATTTAAAAAAAAATACCCCGTAATTTAGAAAAGCTAAAAGATATAAACAGGGGCGGCTTAAGGGCCGGGCGCCAAAGTGAGGGCAGAAATTGTTTATTTTTTTTTTACTAGTTTTCGTTGGAAAATAATATCAAATAATATCAGTATCCATATCAGTTAAAATGGTAATAATGCAGAACAGTCGAATAACATTAAAACCGCCCAAATAGTTAAAAAATGCAACCCAAACGTTTTCATTTAGCTATGAGATACCTCACTACTCATACCTCAAGCTTCCCGCCCTATTATTGACTGACACGGAGTCGATCATTAAAGATTTTGCATAAATGAAGGCAGGCAACATGCACTTTCATTCATAAAAAAATCAGAATATTGAGAAAATTGTTATACCAACATTAACTCTTTATATTTCATATCTTACGTAGTTTACTGTTTATAAATAAATGGCAATTTGTTTTGGAGGAAATATTAAAACAATAAAAAGGAATTTTCCTCTAAGTAAACTCGTGTCGTGTCGGTGATTCTCTCATTATAATAGTGTTCAGATGGTGTAGACAAAAAAATTTATATTACAAATTAATAATTATTAATAAAATGTTGTAAATGCACATTGATGTGTAAACACAAATTACTTGAGAATGGTTTATCGAAATGAAATAAGAATATCTTTTTTTATTTCTAATAATTATAATAATAATAATATCTTTATTATCTGTAAAAACCTGCACATAAATAGTACAAAATGATCTGAAAATTATTTTTTTATAAGAATTTTTAGAGATATATATAAAAAAAGCCACCCCGTAAAACTACTCCTCAAGTAGAAGAGAGGTTTGATTGATACTAGATAGACTGATGTCCAGGCGGACTATATCTAAATTTAAAATATGAATATTATATTTTAAAGCGGTCGAAAGATATTGCAGAAAAACTGATCTTTATTATTCCACTTTAAAGGGGTGTAATTTCTTTATTATTTGTTTAGAGTACCTTTATTTTTGGATGCACTATCAGGCACATAAATATCGAGAGACAATTTTGTGTTACCTTACTTTAAAAAGTAGTGATCGGGGAGGTCCAAAGGGATATCTTTGCACTTTAGTACGTACTACGTCTGTTATTTTTATGATTTCTGTGACTTCAGTGATTATCTCAGGGAGGGGCGCCAAAAAGTGCTCTCGCCTGGGTGAAAAATTTATCTTGATTTGCCCCTGGATATAAATGTAGACATCTGTAAGGAACTCATAATGATGTAAATCACTTCAAATGATGTGTATCATGAGCCAAGGAAATAGACCGATCTCTTTATATAATCAGTATACAAAACCGTCCATTTTTTGAGAGAGAAATTAAACATTAGAGTACATCAAAATGTTTTTAGTGATTGTTTAATGTGAAAATACCTGAAATTTTGCCACCCTAAGTGACAGAGCCTAAAGCTGCCACTGCCCATTTTACTGAACTTAATCACTAGACTACTTGCCAAATTCAAAACTATACTGGTCTGCCAGCTAATTAGCTGAGTGATTGACAGGCCAAATGGAAAACACTTCTGGGATTTACAGTTATTAATTTCTGGCACAATTCCCTTTGTCAAAGACTACAGGGAAGACTGTCTAGCATAGAAAATTCACCAATTCTGTATTTAATATATACAATCCCCAAGAACCTTTTCAGCAATTGTTGACTGTCAATTGCTTTCAGCAGCACCAACACCATAGTACAATGCTTGGAGTTTGGAGATAGGGATTTCATCAGGATTCAAGTTTTCCTATACCTCATTTTTTATTGAGCTTCTTAGCTCAACTTGTCAGGATATGTGCAGCCAGCTTTCAGTAGTTTCAATTTTTTTTTTGCACATTCATTTATTTTTTTCTATATTTGTCCCGCTTTATTTCATGTGTTCTCGAGTGTATTTTATTCTCTATATACCACCTAAATCAAACATTTTTGGAATGTTATACACATCATTTAATTTATACATTTTATTAAATATTCTGCTCACATTATAAACAAATAACGTCTCTTGTTCTTCTTATATGATAATATAGACAAATATCAAATGTGATGGTGACATTTGATTCACTCGTTCTACCTCAAAAAATTCTCTAGAGTATATTCATTCACATAATTTGTAAATACAAGAAATATGTTTTGGTACAGAAAAATGTAAAGTAAGATAGAAACGGCATGTAAATTGTGATAGGCAAAATAAGAATAGGGATGTTCACAAAAAATTTAATCCTATTTAAACATTATAAAATGAAAAAGAAGAAATTGATTGAATTAGGAAGAGACCTAATATACATATAATAAAAAAACTATATGACAAAAAATAAATAGTAAAAGTAGGTAGGAACATAGGTATTAAAATTAAAAATAAAATATTAAAATATCTTAACCTAAATAGATAGTACTTTACAAATTACATAATACTTAAGACATTATATTCTATTTTAATTTAATTTACTTTAGTCTCATTCTACCCAGAAAACATTTAGATATTATTTGACGTCAATACTACCTAAATTATGTATAATAAATTTAGTCGCAAAATTAGAATTAACCATGTTTTGGTTTTACCTTGACGTTACATGGAATCGACATAAGTGGGGAATGAGACGACGTTGAAATTAGGTTGAAATTAAGTTATATCGACCGTGACAGGTAAAATTACACATAAATCGTACTTGTAGTTGCACAATATATTTGGTTACTAATACCTGTTTAGGAGAATTTTACTTAAATTCGACGTCAATTCAACATCGAGTTGACTAGCTTTAGGTAAAATTTATGGATATGTGAAATTGGAAAGTGGCACCAAGGGAAAAAAATTGGATTTTTATACTTATTTGGTATTTTTATCTATAAGTTTATTGGCGGTAAGGTATTAATTGGACGAAATTCCTCAGCCTGCGAGGTGTTAGCTACTTTCTGGATAAGAATAACTACTAATTTTTAAAGCGCTTGGAATTTTACCAGTATTAATAGATGTATTTATTAAGTTTGATAAAACATGGCCAATATTTCAAGATGGTGGACGAAGAAAGTGATAATTCAAGTGCTCTCTGCAATTTTTGTGAAAAACCTGCAGTTAACAAAAAAGTAAAATGTATTAATTGTGAAACTGTTTTTCATAAGCGTTGTTCTATCAAGAAAACCAAAAAGTGTTGTGATAAGCAATTATATGTTGAAGAAGAAAAACAAAAGAAACAGAGGAAATGCAATTACTCTGGAAAATAAATTATTAAAGGAAATGAACAAGGATTGAAGAGAAAACATTTTATTACTCAAAGAAAAAATTGAACTTCTGGAAGTTGAAAATTTTGAATTAAAGGTAAAAAGGCAATCAAAAATAAAGAAACAGATAATCAAAAACAAACACTAAACTTTCGAGAAGAGCTAATAAATGCCATTTGTGAAAACCTGAAACTACATTTAATAATAATTTTCAATTTCAAAATTAACTATTTAGATATAAAAATTAACATGTTATCTAAATGCAATGCAGATGACACCATGAAACCTTATCAGTAGAAAAACCCCAAACACAAATAAGAAACAAGAGTTCTAGACCTGCTAAACAAACAAACACAAATGCAGGGCCTCCCAAACAACTGAATGCAGGGATGTCAAAACAACTAAATTTAGAAACTACCAAACAGTCTTCTTCACTAATTAAGGAAACTATGTCTGAACAGCACAAGGCCTTGGAAGATAAGCAATTGAAGATAATAAATGATATAATAAATCTAGAAGAATGAATGTGATAATAATAAAGAAACAATTACTTCACGACAAAATAATAAAAATAACTGGCAATTTGTTCAAAGAAGAAAAAGATACTAAAGAAACATAGGCCAATCAGAAGACAAAGAAAATAATTTTAGGGGAATAAGACCAAAGGTGTGGTTGTATATATACAAAGTAGCACAGGAGACCACAGAAGACATTACAAACTTTTTGAAGAAAAAGACAGGGATAACGATGAGGATTTTATTGTCAAAGATTTAAAGAAACAAGGAAAGTTGAAATCATATATGGTTGCCGCAGATTTTAAATATAAGGATGATTTTTACAAAACATCCTTTTGGCCAATGGGAGTGAATTACAGGTTTGATTTTAATCGGCATTTTGTAAAACACAATACAAGAAATATTATTTCCAATGAAAATGAAGAAAGACCAGAATCTTGCCAATTAATATTAAGTGAAAGAAACTTTACAAATAATGACGTACCTGGGGACAATTCTCCTTTTTCTAAAAATCAACATAAGTTGTCAATATCCTATATTAACATTCAGTGTCTACACAATAAATTATTGGAGCTTAACCAATTATTTTCAGAAAGCAAGTATGATATTATTTGTTTCAGTGAAGTATGGTGTAATGAAGAACAAATTAAACATGTTCACTTAAATAGCTATGTTCTGGCAAGCCATTATTCAATATCAAATCATATTCATGGAGGCGTAGCTATCTATATCAAAGATGGTTTAGAATATAAGACATATCAATGGGCGAATGGGTTGTGTATGGACAAGCATTTTGAGGTGTGTGCTATTGACTTAGTTAAGTTTATGTTAATTATATGCTGCTGTTATCGATCTCCTGCTGGTGATTTTGAAATCTTCAATAACAATCTGACAATGTCTTTGGACAAAAAAATTACGTTTTGTGCAGACTTCAATGTGGATTTTACTAAGGAATCAAAAAATTCTCAAGTTCTAACAAATATCTTTACTTACTTCTTTCGGTATGCATAAAGGTATAAGTGATTTCACTAGGGTAACCAAAAAAATCTGTGTCAAAAATAGATAATATTTTCTCCAACATAGACCCCAATCTCTATGATCCTGGTTTATCTGATCATGAGAGTTTGTGTTTTCACTATTTTGACTCCACGATGATTTATACTGAAATTGAACATCAAAATTACAGACTAATCAATAATTTTACCAAGGAAAATTATAAATTAGCAATTTCAAATTCAGACTGGTCTCATTTTTTTACAATTAGTGATGTTAATCTAATATCTGAAATCTTAATATATATAATATAACAAAGGCTTTCGATAATTCTTTTCCACTTAAACAGGGCAAAAAAGACACAATAACAAAATTAAACAGTCAACGAATTAAAGTAATCAAAAATAACCTGGTAATGTTACATGACTTCAGTAAGTTTAATGATAATTTTTAAAAAAACTTATAATCAGTTTAAAAAAGAATACCAGTTATCGCTAAAATCTGAAAGTATAAATTATAACACTAACCTCATTGCAAATGCTTATAACAAACAAAAGTAGCATGGTCAATTATAAATCAAAATAAGTCCCGTCACACTCTCAAAATTTCAGTTGAAGATTTAAATAATTTTTTTGTTAATATTTCAGATGAAATTTTAAATGAATTAAAGCAAAACAACTTAGAATATTTAAGTAATGTTATGTCGTGAGGTATAAAAGATACGCTCTTTGTGATTAAGCACCTAGGCTTTATTATATCGCCATGTAAATGATATACTCTTGTAGAATTGACTAGATTTTCACTGAATATTACATTTAATAGAAGCTGACATGTGTTCACTCTGGAGGTCCAAACTTTACTGCCGAGTCGTCTACTTAGTCTCACTTCTGGTCATGTGACCGGAACCTAAATTTCCGGGTTTGAATATTTCGGGCCACACAACATCTCCCTTTTTAAATAGACGCATCGGTTTAACATTAAATTCTGTAATTAAAATTCTGGACCTTTCCCTTCTTAATTAACTGCAACGTTAGTTACCAATTTTTTTGTTACAAGAATAAATTTTTTTGTATTGTTACAATTTATTTACTATACACATATATGTTTGTTTATGGTTTGTACCTTTCCGGTACATTACCGCTTCGTTTAGGACGTTTCGAAACACTTTCACCTGCTTTCGACTTTTGTACGTCTTTACTACTGATGTGGCACACTTACTTATTTTAGCACACTTTACATCCTTACTACTAGCTACATCCGAAATTTTTGTTGTGCATTTTTTTCAGCCTTTCTAGGCGTATCTTTACCTATCGAGTCCGCATTTTCCCTCGCCTGCACAAATTCAATAGGCTCGTGGGAACTTGCTTCATCAAAACTATGCACATCATAATTTCCCCGATTGTTATCCATAATTCTACTAGAAAATTTTTCAAAATCAGCGTCATAAAATATAGAGTTGTTTACCATATGTCATTTACAGGTTCGTTACTAAGAGAATTTTTCTTAGTACTTGAAACACTTAAATCAGAAGTTTCTTTCCTGGCATTTGATTCTGAAACTACCGAAGGTAAATATTTTATGTTACTTAAATATGACCATTTTCGTGTTTTTTTATTATGCGATTCACGATATTTAGGCTCGTCATCATGTAGTTTAGAAAAATCATGAGAAACAGTACACTGGATGATTTGATTTTTGTGTCGTTTCCATACGTTACCTTCCAAAATTTGACATAAATAGGTTTTCTTACCGATAATTAATACCATTTTCGCTGGTGCCCATGACTCTGTTTAAATTTCGGTAGTCCCTAACCAAGACATTTTGATCTACGTTAAATGGATTCGATTTCTCTTCTTTCTCTTTAGTCGTTCCTTTCTCCCCGCCTTCTTCTAGGACATTTTCCTCTGTTTTTCTAAGCTGTTCTTTTAAGAAGTTGAATCTTGTTCTTGGCTGTCTATTAAACATTAAATTTGCTGGTGTTTGTTTCGTTGTACAATATTGTGTTGTTCTGTATTGGAATAGTATTCTTGCTGCCAAGCTCCCTAAACTAACCCCTTTGTTGTTTACATCCGTTAGTGCCGTTTTTAGTTTATGTTTGAATATCTTTACTGCATTTTCTGCTCTCCCATTTGACATTAAATGAAAAGGAATGTTGTTATGTGATGGATACCATTTTGCTTCAAAAAATTTTCCATTTCCTCCGACACTAGTTGCCCCCCTTTATCACTGACTAATGTTTTTGGTAGTCCAAATCTGGCAAACGCCTCTCTGAGTTTTTCTATGGTCAATTCTGTTGTTATGTTTTTCATTTGAAAAGCTTCGATCCATTTGGTAAGTGAGTCCACGATTATAAGAAAGTTTGTTTCGGCTATATAACAGAAGTCCACAAAAATTTTGTCCCATGGTTCACACGATTCTGGCCATGGTGTGATTTCAGCCTTTGGTGGACTTCGTCTGTTCATGAGACATGGCATATATGAAGATGTTATCCTTTCGATATCTTGTTCCATGTTCGGCCAAAAGACAAAACTTCTTGCTGTTGCTTTCATCTTATATATGCTAAAATGTTCTTGGTGCAACATTTTTAATATTTCTTCTCTTAGGGCTTTTGGAATAACAATTCTCGTACCCCACAATAAGATGTTGTTCTCTATCGTGAGCTCTTCTTTTTGAGAGAAATATGGTTGCAACCTTTTGGGTGTCGGATTCTCCCAACGACTTTTCTCTACACATTTTATAACCACTTGAAGCTCATTATCTTCTTCTGTTTTTGATGCTAGCTGATCCATATCTAACGGCCAGTTGTCTCTCCGCATAGTAAAGTTCATAAAATTTATATCCTCATCTTTTTCTTCATCGCTGTTTTTCAATGGTACTCTTGACAGGAAATCCGCATAGCAATTTTTTTTCTCCTTTAATGTGTTCGATTTTATATTGAAAACCTGCTAAAAATGTCGCCCACCGTTGAAGTCGGTTTGCTTGCATTTTTGGTATTCCTTTATTTTCCCCAAAAGGGAAATCAGTGGTAAATGATCAGATCTAATTGTAAACTTTTGACCTACCAGATACATTCTTTAATTTAATTAAAACCTTTTCTAAATGAGACTTTTCATCTTTACCCGATACAATGATGTCGTCTAAAAAATTAGCTATGTAATCTGTACCTTGAAATAATTGTTCAATGTATTTTTGAAATCTACCACTAGCCGGCGTTATACCAAAGGGTAAACGTTCTACCATAAATATGCCACGATGTGTCGACCATCGTAATATTTCTTTTGCCTCGTCATCTAACTCAAATTGATTATAGGCTCTATTTAGATCAAGCTTTGTGAAATACTCACCGCCCCGAAGTTTAGAAAAAATTTCCTCTGCTGTTGGGATCAGATAATGTTCGTCTACTAAGTATTTATTCACTGTAGTTTTATAATCACCACACAGACGTAACTTACCATCAGGTTTTAGTACTGGAACCAAAGGGGTGGCCCACTCACTGGTTTCAACGGGTGTTAAAATACCATTTTCAATCAATTTGTCTAACTCCTCATCCAACATACTTTTATACGCTAGTGGAACCGGCCTAGGCTTACAAAAAATTGGTCTAGTATCGGGTTTTAATTTCAATGATATTTTATGGTACTTAAATTTACCAATATTACTTGAAAATACCACCTCCGGAAATTTCACAACCATGCCTTGAACCTCGTCGATGACATGTTTTGAGACATTGTTACACATTTGTAACTTAATGTTAAATTTTATTAACAAATCTCTACCTACGATATTTGGACCACCGTTTTTAACAATATAAAATTTTAAGTTCATTTTCTTATTAGCATACTCTACATTTGCAACAATAAAACCTTCAGGAGTAAAAGATTCTCCATTATAACTTTTTAAAACAACCCTATCTTTTTGCAATTTGGTGTTTTTAAAATGTTCAAAAAATACATTATAACTAATAGCGCTAATAGCAGAACCACTGTCAAGCTTGAATGTAAGAGGTTTGTTTTCTAATTTGACTTCTATTTTAAAATTATTTTCAAAATTTTTTTTGTTTGACTGAGTAACAAACACTGGAATTTCAAGTGGCTCACCTGAACAATCAAATGACCCCTAGGATCCACTCGTTTCATTCATCTCATACCTTTTGTTTCCTTCTTCCGTTTCCACAAAGTGCATCTTCCTCTTCGGACAGGCCCTAGATAAATGACCTCTCTGATGACAGGAATCACAGATATAACTCCTGTATTTACATGGTTGACGATGATTTTTCCCACAGGTATGGCATCTTTGAACATTTTCTTGTCTCCTAACCTCACCTGAATTTGACGCTCCATATGACAGTTGATAATTCCGCCCCCTTTGTGACATTTTGACGGCTCTCCACTTCTGCTGGATCTGACGCACATGGTCTTGCGCAGAATACCTTTCAACCCTGGCATTCTGTGATTGGCTATGGTTATTCCTTTTTACAAAATGGAAGTTTACACTGTTTCCGGCTTGCTTTTTCATTTCTTCCTTCTGCAAGGCAATTTTTTTTAATTCCTCCACACCTTTTTTTTTTTCAGCCTCTTCACAGATTCGGTCGAAAACCGATCCTTTCTTCATGCCCGACACGAATTTATCTTTTAAAATATCTGGAAGGTTTGTGCCAAACTTGCAGTTTACCAATAAACTTCTTACTCGTGCATACCACTCTGCCACGTTCTCGCCATTTTGCTGCTTCGCCTCATAGAATGTTCTTCTTTCCCGCCATGTGTTAACTTGTGGCATAAATTGTTTTTCCAGGAGTGCCGCTAAATCAGCATATTTCTTATCCTTAGGTAGTTCTAGATGGCATAGGTTTCTTAACAATTTATATGTTTCTGTGCCTATCATGTTTAAAAGAATGGCTACCTTTATTTTTTCTTCATCACTACCTATTTTCCTAGCATGAAATGTTGGTCTAGTCTTTCGCTGTATATTGTCCAGTCGTCGATCCCTGCGTGGAATTCGGTGAACTGATTATTCTCGTATCCTGCCATTATACCACCACATGCCCATTCGTTCCAATTTACTTCCTTCCACTTTTATCTCTCGTCGCCTCTGTTATGTCGTGGGGTATAAAAGATACGCTCTTTGTGATTAAGCACCTAGGCTTTATTATATCGCCATGTAAATGACTATACACTTGCAGAATTGACTAGATTTATACTGAATGTTACATTTAATAGAAGCTGACATGTGTTCACTCTGGAGGTTCAAACTTTACTGCCGAGCCGTCTACTTAGTGGGGATGTCTGGTCATGTGACCAGAACCTAAATTTCGGGGTTTGAATATTTCGCGCCACACAACAAGTAACGGAAAAGTCAAGTTATGTTCTCCTTTTACCTTGAACCAGTAACGGTATGAGAAGTTAGTAACCTAATTGATAAATTAAGTACATCTAAGTGTAAAAACTATTATGGGTTAAATAGCGATATTATCAAACTAGTAAAAGAAGAACTTTTATTACAGATCACACATTTTATAAACCTATGTTTTGAAAAAGGCAATTTCCCAGAATGTCTTAAAATATCAAAAGTCACTCCAGTTTTTAAAAAAGGGAATGAAAATCATACAA
The DNA here is from genome assembly GCA_936432065.2 of Rutpela maculata. Classification (NCBI taxonomy): domain Eukaryota; kingdom Metazoa; phylum Arthropoda; class Insecta; order Coleoptera; family Cerambycidae; genus Rutpela; species Rutpela maculata. The sequence goes on from OW386285.2 coordinate 212,883,898, forward strand.
CTAATTACAGACCAATCTCAAATGTACCTATCCTGTCCAAATTGTTAGCTTCTAAGGTTAGATTAATGAAGTATTTGGATACAAAATATTTACTTAATTGTAGTCAATATGGATACACAGAAGGAAAATCTACTACTAAGGCATTAATAGACATTATCTCGTTTATTACTGACTATTTTGAAAATAGAAATATGACCATGGCATCCTATTTAGACTTATCTAAAGCTTTCGATTTGGTTTCTACTGATATACTATTAATAAAATTTAAAAACTATGGCATTAGAGGACCTGCTCAATCTTTTGTTCAAAGTTACATCACAAATAGGTACCAGTGTGTAAGTGGTACTTCGTCTTCTCTAAAGCCTCTCAAACATGGAATTCCCCAGGGATCTATCTTGGGACCAGCCCTATTCATAATTTATTTAAATGATATATCGTTACACCTGACTGATAAACATATTGAATATGCTGATGGCACCACCCTAATCTCAACAAAACATCTCAAACAAAAATCGGAAGAAATGCACTCTCAAGCTAAGGTTTATTTCAATAATATCAGATTAAAGTTAAATGAGGAAAAGACCCAAACTCTCACTTTCAATTTAAATCCTTCTGTCTCCATCAACGATAATAGGCCTGTAAGATGCCTAGGTCACATTCTTGGACAGGGAGCTGGTGACTGAAAACTGACGTCATAAGGTACAAAATTTTTGACCCCCGAGTTTGGTGTGCGTAGATAAGCTATTTAAGATTCTCTTTGCTTATGTGTCAGACCGGGGGGTTTAGTCAGTAGAGGCTCTCAATTTTCCAAGAAAGGGCCAAATTTTACGTGATAAGGTACATGAAAAAAACCAACAAGGCCCCTTCCTAACCCAAAACAAGATTGTAAGAAAGACAAAGTATTCGGAGGCTTTTTTGCCATAAGACAAGTTTGATTTTTACAAAAAATTTACGCCAAATTGTTCGTTTCCATGTTCTGTTCGGGAAATTCCAACGCAAGACATAATTTTTGTGGGCTTGACCGCTTTAAGACAACATTTTTTGTTAGGAGGGCAGAAATTTACGTCATATGATACATGAAAAAAATCAACGAAGTATTGTGCGGAGAACCGAACAGTAAGACAAAATATATTGCTTACACACCGGTTCGTGAAATAATCAGGCCTAAGGTACTTTTTCTGTTTTACTTCAGAAAATATAATAGGCGATACATAATAAGCTACGATAATAAAACAGTAATTTAAAAATCTGGTTTCTCAAAACAAGAAAATTTACCTTTTAATTTTTTCAAGTGAAAAATAAAATAGATTATTTCATAAATTGATCTCAAATTTAGTACGAAATAAGTATGTAAAGAAATACTATTGTAATTACAAATACTCTTCAGACTCTTTTTCAGAATCTTCCGAACTGAAATCCTCTTCCGCCTCTGAGTTTTCAGAATATTCCAATTCCTCCTGATGTTCTTCCAGAGCTTCAGGGAGATATGGTCTGCTGTTCCACTTAGAGCAGCATCCCTTTTCAGTAATCTCTCAACCATTTTGTTCCGGAGTTAATATCCTATGCGAATCTTATATTCCAGAACGGACTTACAGGTGGCAAAAGTGCAGGATACATATTTTTTATGGTTGAAAAAGGATCGGAAGTATTTTTATGCTTATTCCATTCTAAAAACAACTGAATTCTTGCTTTATTATTATTCTTGCACTTTTGTTGGCTATTTATTTCACATGTAGACTTTTCCAAAGTAGATTTTGCTTTATCGGAAACCTTACAAGTTGATCTAAGAGAGGAGAAGGCATCTTGTTATTTGCATGTCTTAGTCAAAATGTTGAATGGTTGAATTTTGCTATTACGGGAAAAGCTATGGTATAATCACAGCTTGTGCAGGCATGTAATCCAGGCAAAAATTTACAAAGATTCGATCCCAACTTTTTGGACAAAAGCAAGGCATTAATAAAGCGTCTGTTTTTTCCTACTCCAAAATCTAGCCAAAGCCTGTGGTTTGTAAGTAAGAGACTGGCAGTAAGAAATCCACGAAGATGCCTTAAGGAACTAGACACTGTTCTTTACAGAAGAGGATAAATGTTTTTTTTTAATAAAAGTGGTTTTTCAGAAGAAGTTAATCAACTGCATTGCAAACACGAAGAGGCAGATTCACGTCTATTTTTACAAGCTTTTATTTAACTTGCTTTATATGTATGTTAGTTTGTTTGTTCAAATCTTGCAAGTCAATTTTAAAACAGTTATCCCCAACCGATTGAGCTGAAATTTTGCATACACGTTTAGTTTGGATGACAATGCATGGTTAGCTAAGTGACGTCATTCTAAATCCAATATAGCGGACTCCCAAAGATGGCGGACCAGTTATTTTTTATGCACCCCCATGATATGGGTATTAAATGAAAGGGTTTGCTGAGAATACGATAATAAAAGGACGTCATACTAAATTCAATATGGCGGACGTTGGCGGACCAGTTATTTTTTATGCACCCCACCATGATATGGGTATCAAATGAAAGTGTTGCTGAGAAGAATACGAAAATAAAATGACGTCACACTAAATTCAATATGGCGGACGTTGGCGGACCAGTTATTTTTTATGCACCCCACCATGATATGGGTATCAAATGAAAGTGTTGCTGAGAAGAATACGAAAATAAAATGACGTCACACTAAATTCAATATGGCGGACGCCCCAAGATGGCGGACAAAATTTTTTAATTTTAACACTATAATTTGATCGTATATTCGCTCATACGTTGCATTCTAAGAAATGGTGAAGGATCCGGTTTAAACTATAAGTTTTATATCGAATAGGAACGACGCAATGAATATATAGAACTAATTAAAGCGTAGCTAAAAATTTAAAAATAAAATTAAATGTAAAAAAAACTTTTTTAAAAACAAGCTTTTATTATTTAGGTGTACTAAAACGAAAAAAAAAAATAAAAAAAAATTAATTGTCTTAAAAGTTTGTCGCGTGAATAGAAATAAAAAAAAAAACTTACTTAGGTTCTTACAACCTCTGTCAAAAAAAATTAATGCCTGTATGACAAGCGACAAGCTTTAAGACAATTAATTTTTTTTTGGTTTTTTTTTTCGTTTTAGTACACCAAAATAATAAAAGCTTGTTTTTAAAAAAGTTTTTTTTTACATTTAATTTTATTCCATTGCGAAAATAATTTTAAAACTGACTCTTCTCTAATGGAATCGGAAGAAAAGTACCATAGAGATATAGTGGTAAGAACAGGGGATACAGATGTTCTGATTTCGTTTTTAAGCAACATTTACAGATCAGTATATATTAAATTTTACCACGGGCTTTGGCTAGAGTTTGGAGTTGGAAAAAACAGACGATTTATTAATGTTTCGCTTTTGTCCAAAAAGTACAAGGACGGTAATAAAGCAAGAACTTGTTGTTTTTAAAATGGAATATTTCCAATCCTTTTTCAGCCGTAAAGAAAATCGATCCTGCACTTTTGCCACCATGTAAGTCCATTCTGGAAAAGAAGATCCGCATAAGACATTAACTCCGGAACAAAATGGTTGAGAGATTACTGAAAAGGGATGCTGCCCTAAGTGAAGCAGCAGACCATATCTCCCTGAAGCTCTGGAAGAACATCAAGAGGAGCTATTGAAATATTCTGAAAACTCAGAGGCAGAAGAGAATTTCGGTTCGGAAGATTCTAAAAAGGAGTTTGACCAAGAGTATTTGTGATTACAACAGTATTTCTCTACATACTTATTTCGTTTTATAAGTTAAATTTTCTTAAAGAATATTATTTGGGTATTATGCAAATCAGTATTAGCTAGAAGAGTAGTTGTTACTGACGAAGTATTGAATTACATGATGGGATTCTTAGCATTTTAAAATGCTAAGAATCCTATCATGTAATTCAATACTTCGTCAGTATTAGCTAAAAGAGTAGTTGTTTTGACTGATTCTCAAATAATGAGTGTTTTAAAGTATTTACCTAACTAGTATATTAGCGTGCCCAGATTAGGGCAACAATATACAGAAAGTAGGTATTTTCATAATAAATAAAAAGTGTGTAAGTTGTGATTTGCATAATACCTAAATAATATTATCTAATCATGATAAAAGCAAATAAATAAAAAATAATTAATTGTAAAATTAAATTTTCTTGTTTTGAGAAACTAGATTTTTAAAATACTGTTTTATTATCGTAGCTTATTATGTATCGCCTATTATATTTTCTGAAGTAAAATAGAAAAAGCACTTTTGGCCTGATTATTTCCCGAACTGGTATATAAATAATTTTTAGGAACCATTTCTATATATTTTTTGTATTACCCAAATTACCCAGTTGTCATGAGTTAAGCCCACAGATATGTTGTCCTATGAGGATCTCTCTGGACGATTCAGTTTTCAGCTAAGTGGTCTCCACGTCCACACAATACCTGGTTAGTTTTTTTCATGTACCTACAGTATAAAGTAATTTTTTTTTGACAAAAAAATACCTTGTCAATTTTTTTCATGTACCATATTATGACGTAAATTTCGACCCTCTTAACAAAAAATTTTGTCTTAAAGCGGTTAAGCCCACAAAAATTATGTCTTACGATGGAATTTCCTGAATAGAACATGGAAACGAGCAATTTGGCGATAGAAATGTTAATGTACCTTATGACTTAAATTTTGGCCCTTTTTATAAATATCGAACTTGTCTTACGGCCCAAAAGCCCCCGAATATTTTGTCTTACTGTTCGGTTCTCGGCTAAGAGGGGGTTTCCGCACAATACCTCGTTGATTTCTTTCATACCATATGACATAAATTTCTGCCCTCTTAACAAAAAATGTTGTCTTAAAGCGGTTAAGCCCACAAGAATTATGTCTTACGTTGGAATTTCCTGAATAGAACATGGAAATGAATAATTTGGCGAAAAAAAATTTCATGTATCTTATGACGTAAATTTTGGCCCTTATTATAAATATCAAACTTGTCTTACGGCAAAAAGCCCCTGAATATTTCGTCTTACGATCTTGTTTTGAGTTAGGGAGGGCTTTCCACACAAAGCCTCGTTGGTTTTTTTCGAGGAGGCAACCGCTGGCGAAATTTTGTACACCTAATACCTAATACCTATTCTAGAAAAATACCCTTTATTTCCCCTTTAATTCCTTGTATTTCCCCTATTTCCCCAAATACCTTTATTTCCTCCTAAAACCTTAATATTTTCTAGATCTCGGAAACGGTGCACTTTTTGATAAAAATACCTATATGCAAAATTATTCTTATAAAATTATCTATAAAAAATGCCTCTACACTTTTTTCCGTAAAATTAATATTACCAGGGGAAATAAGGCGCACAGATCGGTTCCGGTCAACACAATAAATTGTATTCTTTACTATAATCTACTTTAAAGCTCAATGCTTAACGCTAAAGCAGTAGCTACTAAACTCCGCCTAAAATTATAATAACTTCCACTCTCTCACCTCTATAAAATAACGCGATTTTTAATGAAGCGAGAATATTGTATACCGGGTGGCTCAGCCAATAGGGACACTGTTGTAACTTTTGAATGGGCGAATGGATTTTTTTTAAATTGGGTGTGATATGGGATGTAATTTCCAATTATATAATGTAATGATCCAAAATGGCCGACTTCCAGTTTCGATGCAATTGACATGAAAATCAAATTTTTAAATAGAACGACCTGTATATTTTTGCATATTTGGATCCTGCTGGCCAAAATACATATGATTTGACCCTCAAACACTATTTTGATTTTCAAAAAATATAATTTTTTTAATTTTTAGTTTATATCATAGAGAAGTCCACGATTTTGCCAAAATCGGTCTGCAAGCACCTTTGAAATATTATCTTTTCAGATACTAACATTAAACAAGATTTATACAAATTTTACCCTCGATTTTACACGTAAGTGGGTTTAAATACCTGCCTTTTGGGTAAAATCTCGCAAACTGGCAGCCCTGAACAGTAACAGCGTTTACAGCAAGCTCTAAAATAATGCAGTGACCTTGGGTCGTCTGAGATGGGGTAGTGGGAGAAATTTAAATTTTTTACATTGTGGTGGTGTATAGATATTTATACTTTTTTCGCGTAAAGACAGCTTTGGAAATAGCCATGCGGATATTCAGCGAATTATATGACCTGCGCTGATTACATTTGCGCCTCATTTACCAAAGTATTATTAATTTTAGGAAAAAAAGTTTAGAGAAGTTTTTGATAGAGAATTTTATAAGAAATAATTCTGTATATAGGTTTTTTTATGGAAAAATGCACCGTTCCAGAAATAACCTAGAAAACCTCAAAATGGGTCCTTGGGGATGAAGCACACAATTTTTGAAACTTTATGAATTTTGTCCGATATAATACAATTTTAACTGTTATATTACTGACGTATTACAAGACATCGTGCAAAGTTTTAATAATGAAAAACCTAGTCATGGAGAAATTGTAGACGTAGGAGAGCGATTTGTTCTAGCTTTATACAACTCTACCTCCACAGAAAAAAGTCTAGATGTATACAGATTCATGACTTTTAACAAACTTGTTGGTGAAGCGAACAATACTGTAATATTATCAAAGCTACCAACAACTTCTGCTGCTGCTTGGCAACACTCATATCACAGTTTTTCCCAAATTCAAACATGGAAAAACGTTGCGCTAGAAGCTACTGATTGAGAATGGAAAAAAGTTGGCGGTATATTAACCCGAAATATGACAACAAAAGAACCGGCTCCCGAATCTGTTTTAACACTAATTTCTTATTCATGCATATTAGGGTGCGAAAACAGGTGCAGTTGCAGAAGAGCAGGCTTACGTTGCTCCACAATGTGTTACCATTACCACAGTCAGGCATGCATGAATGTCGAATCTATGGAAGACGACGAAGATTAATTAACGTAGGGGAAATAGTGTACACATCGGAGGAATTAGGAAGGAATTGAAGGTATTTCGGAAGGAATTATTAGGTATTAAAGGAATTACAGGGGAATTTGCAGGAAATAAATATTATTACGAGGTATTAGAAGAGAATTAAGAGGAAATAAAAGGTATTAGGAGGGAATTTAGATGTATTAAATGAGATTTGCGCATGCTCTCATCTACATCAGAATTTAAATGAGGTTATGTTGTGTTAAAAACGTTATATTACGTTAGTTAAAAACAGGTGCGTTGTGTTGTCTTGTGCTTAGGTAAGTAATAAAAATAAATCATTTAGATTAGAATTGTTAGTCGACTGCCTATAACTATCAAAATATGTAGTTACATACCAAGAATAATAAGACTAAGAAGGATAGTTTATTACCATATGAGACCCTCCTATGTTGGCTTTTCGATCGGCGCATATAAGGTATTACTATTTTATCTTAACTAAATTGTGTTTGAAATAGACTAACTTAATTGAATATTGTGATTGTATTTTACGGTATTTTGTGGTGTATACTGTAAAAGTTGTTTTATTTGCTTTATTTTCATATATAGGTATATACTTGGGCGCGTAAAAATATTGAAATGGAATGGTTATTTTGAAGAATTACATGCCAATTCTTATAGTTGTAAAAACATTAGCGCCGAGATTGGTGCTAAAAATAGCAAGTAAAGAAAAAATATTTGATTTAATTGAACTACCGATGAGACTATGGACTTCTAGTTCAGTAATATAACGATTTATATCGAAAAATATTCATAAAGTTTTGAAAATTGGTAGAAATGTTAAGGATACCATAAGAATTACTAAACCAAAAAGTTCCTAAATAGTGTGCTTCATCCCTAGGACGCCGTTTCCACCCCCATTTTGAGGTTTTCTAGATTATCTCTGAAACGGTGCACTTTTTGATAAAAATACCTATATATAAAATTATTCCTTATAAAATTCTCTATAAAAAACGTCTCTACACTTTTTTCCTAAAATTAATAGTACCGTGGGAAATAAGGCGCACACATGAGGGTTGGTTCCGGTCAACACAATAAATTGTAATCTTTACTATAATCTACTTTAAAGTTTAATGCTTAACGCTAAAACAGTAGCTACTAAACTCCGCATAAAATTATAATAAATGTACCACTTCCACCCTGTCACTCCTATAAAATAACGTGAGTTTTAACGAAGCGAGAATATTGTATACCAGGTGGCTCAGCCAAAAGGGACACTGTTGTAACTTTTGAATGGGCGAATGGATTTTTTTCAAATTTGGTGTAGTGATATGGGATGTAATTTCCAATTATATAATGTAAAGAACCAAAGGCAGGCTTGTGTTGCTCCACATAAGGCAAAGCTAGTATGTAGATAATTAGGTAGTAAAAAACGTAATTGTACTGAAAATATTAAAGTTTTGGGAGGAAATAAAGGTATTAGAGGAATTAGGGGAATTACAAGGAATTAAGAGTACTGAAGTACTAAAAATATTAAGGTATTAGGAGGAAATAAAGGTATTTGAGGAATTAGGGGAAATATAAGGAATTAAAGGGGAAATAAAGGGTATTTTGCTATAATAGGTATTGGGTGTACAAAATTTCGCCAGCGGTTGCCCCTCGACTATTTTATTATATGCTAGAAGACAAAGATTGTTGCACAAGAATGAAATTTGTATTTTTATTCGTTTCCGAGCTTTAATCATTTATTTCCTACGAAAAATTCTATGCCCTACTACATAACAACAATTTGTAGAGAATAAAACATCGCAAATTACTTCAAAGTCTTCTATAAATTGAAGACTTGTGAACTTGTTGGTGAATGGTAAAGACATTCAACAATATAGACTGAGTATGTTTAACAGTGGACCTTAATGAACATCTTTGCCAAGTTTCAAAATTTTATCAGTTTTTTCCCTCTAATTTTCTCTATTTGACTGGAGTATAAGGAATTCTCTACTTCGTCAGTTGAATAAATTTGTAGTCAATAAGATAATTTACTTAACTGTAAGCTCCCGGTTATCCAGTCGTATTTTTCGTACCAAGTTTTACTGCAAGCCTGATTTGATTTTCCACCTACACCCACGATTTACTTAAATCTCGAACTGGACGCTTCAATTCTTTAACTATGTATAATTTATCCTCGTACGTGAGAGTCGAAACGACACATTTATTTATTAAAAAGTCGACAAAATGTGTTTCTAATATTTGTAATATTTATGTTCACTTCGACCGCGATTTCCATTCCATTCCAGTATACCAATTTCCATTTCCAATAATAGGGTCATTTAGTGATATGGCAGTTTCCTACTTTTCTTCCTCATTTTAAAGTATGTCAAACCAATAGCCTCAGAAAAAAATTTCAGCTCAATTGAATCAATAGCCACAGAGATATTCGCATTTGAATAGAAACACGCTCGGCCGGCCAACAGTCCGTAGAGTGACGTCACTTGGCGTGCGCCGATACCTATATCCGTTAACACCGAGAGAACATAATAAGCTGCCTGCCTCAGTATACGGCAGACTCGCTTTGCGTTCAACACGATTCGAGTTTTTTCAATAGCCCGTTTTTCTACATTTTCCCTAGAATTCCAGTTTTGAACAAATACTCCACACAAACTAGAATTACTAGACGTCTCTTTGGATGTCGACAGTGTCGCTGAGGTACTGCTACTCTCGGGTGAACTACGTATATTCGCTACTTTTTTCGTGTTTTTTTGTATTTGCTTTCTTTTATTAGGTATTTTCAGTATATTACATTGACAGAATTTTGAACGGACTTTAGGTTTTCTATTTACTTGAATGGCTTTATCGCTTGTGTTTTGTGTTTTTCTATCTTTTTGACAGTCAAATATGTGTGGAACTATTCCAGGTTTCATTTTAATGTTAATATTTTTCATTAATTTAAAACGTGCGTAGTTTTCCATATCTTCCTCAAGCTAAAAGCAACAAACCAATATCAAACCATTTATAGTTTACCTCAGATTTTCTGTGCACATAAAAAATGTCGGTGTCTTTGTGATATTACTGATATATAAAATAAATTCTACTTACATTAAAATGATCCTCGCAACAGTGTGCATGTGTTTTATCCCCTAAAAGGTCAGACCTTCGCATAGCACGTTGCCACAACCTCCTTACATCTTTATCTCCTCGAGGTAAACTAATAAATATTTTATTTGGAGTTATCACGCTTGTACTTTTACATCCAGGAACTACACAATACTTGCGTTTTTTTTTCCATGTTAGCACAAAATCACTTAATATTATTATATAAACAAAATAGCCGACTACTCATCGCGTCACTAAAAGCAGTATTAACGAATGAATAATAAAGTCGTCGCACAGAACGAGTTAGCCACTTGCATTCACAGCCGTGTTCACTGGGCGGTTCAGCCATCTGACGTCACAACTCGACTACATGGTTATCCTGAGCGTTTTTAAGCGCGCCGAATTTAATAATTTTTTTATAGATGAAGGCGGCGTCAGAAAATTCTAATTTTTGGCATACTAACTATACTCACCAAGCTCTTTCAGAATATGTAATAATAAAAAATTGTTAAATGAGCCTATTATGCCTTCCTAAACACTTGTCACTATGACTAGCAGAGCTGGGTAAAGTAATCTGATAAAGTGCTTCAAGCACCAAGTACCAAGCACTTAGCTAAAGTACTTTGAAACATCAAGTATCAAATACTTTTATTTGCAAAAGTACTTCAATTACTAAGTACAGTAAAAGTAAAGCACCAAGTACCAAGCCCTCAGAAATATAAATGTATAAATAAGTATCAAAGGTAGGGATATTTAAATAACAACTCAAGTCTGTTTATTATTCAATTTATAAAAGTTCGTTTATTGAAATGGAGAATATAATACCTACTAATGTATCAGCGGCAATATGAGATTTAAAAAATAAGGTAAGATTATTATCACACCTTCATGATATGACGATCATGAAAAATTCAGGAAAAATAAACGCTCTAAAAGAAAATGATTTATGTATTTTTAGTGTGTTTCTGTCAGAACATAATCCTGACTTCCTGTTATTGAGTGAACATTGGCAGGATCCTGAGGAAATAGATGTCATAAATTTGGAAAACTATAAACTTTGTGCTTCATTCTGTCGCTGTAAAAACCGACATGGAGGTGTAGCAATTTACTCCCGGGATGATATTAAAGTGAAAGACTTAAATCTCAACCATATTGGTTTAATTAATAATTTTGAGTTCTGTGGCGTAGAAGTCCCAGGGACAAATATTGTGTTAGTGGCTGTATATCATCCACCTACGATTAACTCTAGTGATAATACTTTATTCTTAACAAAATTTAATGAAATGTTAGAAATGTATTCGCAGAGCAACAAACTATTAATTATTGGTGGTGATTTCAACATAGACTTTAATAGTAATAGTTCTCTTGTACATGATTTTATTAATATTCTTAATTGTTACGATTTGACGTTGACCATTCGTGAGCCCACTAGAGTGACTCCGGTGTCAAGTAAATGTATAGATAATTTTATTGTTAAGAAAGATAATAGAGTATGTGAGGCCAAAATTATTAAAAGTAATCTGTCCGATCATTTCGCACAAGTAATTAAAATAACTGCTAATAACAACTATAAAACGAATGTTGAACCTATCCATTATGGACGCATCTTTAACGATACCTAATATTAACAATTTTTGCTCGCATTTAAGTTCCGAAGTCTGGTTCGATGTATTTAATGCAAACGACTGTGATGTCGCTTTTGAAAGCTTTATGGAAACAATTTCCTATTATCTAGAAATCAGCTTCCCTCTAAAAAAAATTAATGGCTGTTATCGAAAACATAAATTTCCACTTACCCCAGAAATCACTGTAGTTAAAAACCGAGTTTCACTCTTTGCTGACTTGAGTAGGCAGTATCCCGAATTTAAAGATTCCTTTACAACGGCTAATAAGGAATATCAGAACTTATTATTAAGTGCCAAACGAGCAGCCAACGATAGGCAAATTAAAGACTCTAAAAATAAAGATAAAACGATGTGGAACATAATAAACAAAGAGTCTGGTCGATGTAAAAAGCAAAGCACTGTCATTCAAATTGAAGAGAATGGGAAATTATTAGATTACACTGAAAGTGCCAATAGTTTTAATAAGTATTTCGTATCTGCAGCAAAGAATCTTACCAGTCACTTACCTGACAATGTAGACACAGATTTTATTAACTCATGCATACCGCATGCCAATGCTTCTATGTTTTTACGTCCTGTCACTTGTGAGGAAATCAACTCTTTCATCCTAAGGTTAAAAAACTCTAACGCTTTTGGAACAGATGAAATATCAAATTCACTTCTAAAAAAAATTGCACTCTTTGTGGTTGCACCATTAATTAATTTATCTATTGAGAAAGGAGTATATCCTTCAAGACTAAAACTTTCCAATGTAATACCTCTTTACAAAAAAAGGTGAACCCAGTCTACTTGAGAATTATCGAGCGGTATCTCTTAGCCCTAGCGTGTCTATGAGTTAGTAGCATGAGTTAGTAATCAATACTCAAATTATAAATTATTTCACAATTAACAGGTTTTTGTCACCATGCCAACATGGCTTCACACTAAATAAAAGTCTTGATACTGCTTTAGGTGAATTTGTAAATGAAATCGTTTCGGCCTTGGACAAATCACAGGTTGCTTTAGGTTTATTTGTTGATTTTTCTAAGGCTTTCGATTGCGTTAATCATGAGATATTATTAACGAAATTAGAAAGATATGGTGTGAGAGGCGTGGCTCTTGAATGGTTTTCGTCATATTTGTCTGGACGCTCACAGCAAGTTAAATGTAACAACCAAACATCAGATTTGAGGACTGTAGATATTGGTGTACCACAGGGGTCTATTTTAGGACCATCTTTATTTTTAATTTATATTAACGACATGCTCCAATATTTACAGGATTCCTCAAGTTTGGTGGTCTCCTACGCCGACGACACTAATTTCCTAATAAAAAGCAATAATTTGACCTCTGCTGAAAATTGTGCCAGAAATATTTTTGCCAAAATTAATGAGTGGGGAGTAAAGAACAAGTTATGTATTAACAGTGATAAAACTACTTGTATAATTTTTAAAACATCACAGTCTAGTTTAGAGAATAGACAAACTATAACACTTAGTGAAACTTATAAAGTTGATTACAGCTATAAAACAAAAATACTAGGCTTGACTATTGACTGTAACCTTACGTGGACTAGTCATATCGAAGTTTTATGTAACAAATTATCTAAAACCTGTTATAATAATAATAATAATAATAATAAATCGCCTTTATTGATATTTAAGTCCTGGCGGAGTTTAGCATAGCTATTCCACCACTCTTAAAATGATCGCCATTCATTGTAGTCCATCAATTGTTAGACAGTTCTGCTTCGGATGTTTTCATAGTGCCTTAAAATATGCTATTGCGCATTGGGGTAAATCCACCAATCCATTTAAAGTATTTACACTACAGAAACGTGCAATACGCATTCTTGCTAACCTAAGATTATTTGATTCCTGTAGGGAGGCTTTCAAGTCACTAAAGATTCTGACTGTTCCATGTATTTATATATAAGAAATTGCCTGTTATGCATATAAAAACATGAGCATGTTTGTAAATATCAATCCGCATTATTATAATACCAGAAATAAAGACTATCTTCTACCTCATAAACATGAAACATCATTATATCAAAAAAATATTTATTTTAATGCATGTAAATTTTTTAATGCATTGCCCCCTGCTGTTAAAAAAATACCCAACATAGGCAGATTTAAATTAGTAGTAAGAAATCTGCTAATCAATAAAGCATACTATACTGAAGAATTTTTATTAGATAGGACTTAATCTCTTTATTTCTATATATATATCTATCTGTTTTACATCTTTTATATTTATCATATTTATTATACGTATATTTGTATTTGTTAATGACAGCGATTCCTAAACATATATACACCTGTACATGTGTGTTTTCCGAATCAATAAATGGTATTATTATTATTATTATTTATTAGTAAATAATGTAGGTACATAATAATATTAATAATATGTAGTGTGACAGTGTGACCCACTTAAGATCGAAAGACCTTTATAAGTTTTTTATTTTTTTGTCCGAATTGAACCAAATTTTAACAAAATATAGGACAAATTAGGGTCTACTTTCTACTTAAGGCCAAAAAACATCTGTTTCCTACAAATGCAAAAGGCACCTGCGGCACCAAAATAAACGGAAGAAATAAAGAAATTATATTAGGTATTATTTTTTCGGAAAATTTTATTAATGAAAGTTGTTCTGAATTGTCCAAAAACCTAGAGTTCAAAATTTCATCAATAATACAAAATTTCATCAATAAAACAAAATACTGACTTGTTTTTTGAAGTCCAAAATTTCGACAAAATTAAAACATAAAAAAAAATACAAATCACTTGACAGCTAGCTAAAGCTTGCATTTAATTTCAAACAAAATTGTCACAGCAGAATTTTCTAAAGAAAAAAACTATTAAAATTATATTTTCGGACTTTATTTTAAACAAAATTTTAATTTTTTTTAATTTTGATGAAATTTTTGATAATTCTGAATTACTTTCATTAATAAAATTTTCCGATATAAAAATGTCTAATATGATTTCCTTATTTTTCCGTTTATTTTGTACCACACGTTGCTTTGCATTTGTAGGAGGCGAATGTTTTTTTGGCCATAAGTAGATCCTAATATTTTGTTAAAATTTGTTTCAAGTCGGACAAAAAATAAAAAAAGTTATGAGGGTGTTGTGACCTTAATTGGGTCGCACTGTACATAATACATATTAAAATTAAAATAAACATATAAAAACCTATCTAAAAAAAAATAAAACCCATACTATATTATCCTATACTATACTAATAATAATAGTGGAGTAAAAATAAACTTCTCAAGATAAAATTAGATAAAATTTTGGAAAAATGTACTCTTTATGGACGTTAACAGAAATGCTCAGGAAAATATTTGTTTAAACAGCCAAAAGCCATAAACTATTTAAAAGCTTTCGGGCTCATAATTATGGCAATTATGCCATTAAGTTGTAGAGAAACAATATTGTTTTAAACTACGTAGGTTGTTAAAGGTACTTTTGAATGGTTTTAATGATATATTTTTTTCGTTGAAGCGCAAAAGTTTTGAATATTGTAATTCTAAAATATCAACTCATGACAGATATACAGCAGTAGAAACAAGAAAATCTGTAAACTTCTCTCATTCTCATATTTTTTAAATTTTTTTACATTCTGTGGTAATTACATTACAAAATATTATTTTATAACTATTTTATGGTTGTAACCATAATTCATTTTGTCCTTTATATACCCCCCACAAAAATGCATCCAAAGGTTAATGAATTTTTAATTTTTTTATAATTTTTTTAAATATTTTATTTATATTTTATTTTTTTCTATATATTTGAAATCAAGGAAAAAAGATCTAAAAGAATATGTAAAAACGTACAGGGTACATTTAAAAAACAACTTTCGTTGTTATATCACGTGACCTATGCAAGAAATTGTTTTTGAATTGCATTTAAAAATATAATAATATACAACCCTACAACCTTTACACTATTTTTTTTAATTTCCAATAATAACAGAAATAAAGGGGCGGTAAATATAATAAATATACTGTATATCAATGAGTTTAATATTTTTCACTAAAAATGTACAAAATTTTGTACAAATAATGCACACACAACGAGATAACAGTGATAATACAAATGTGTTTATTTGTTATTATGGATTAATTTCCCCAAAAAATCAATCTGAGTATACAGAAGCGAAAATGTTGGTTTTGGTATTGACTAGTTTCAACGATTTAACTGACCACCCCACAATAAAGGGTCTACCAGTACTCTAACAGAGGTAAAGAATGACACGCCCATCAAGAGAAGCATGTACACGATTGCTCTTATTGCCATACCAAAACCAACACTTTCCGATTGTATGTTGCTTCAAATTCAATTTTACAGTTATTGCAATACAGTTTAGGGTGAAAATAAATTAACTATCTCATCCCATCAGTCCTCAATTATTCTAAAACTAATTTACCTTTTCTTTATTCCACAATACACAACATTAGTAATCACACACTTGCATCACCAACTATGCATAACTAAACACTGAACAGTGAACACAAGTGATTTTGTTTTTCTATTAGTTCCTGACAACATGATGAGACTTGCGTAGAAGGGCTTTGAATGAATTTTAAGAAGAGCTTGGACAAGTACTTTAGAAATTCTTCAAGCGCTTCAAAAGGAATTCAATTACTTTCTAAAGTAATTAAAGTACTAAAAAGGACTTCAATGACTTTAAATGTAATTGAAGTACTTTCGAAAGTAATTGAAGCCCTCTGAAAGGGCTTTAAAGCCCCAAGTACTTATGTAAAGTAATTCAAATGTCAAGTACCAAGTACCAAATACCCAAAGTAATTGAAGCACAGTGCTTGAAGCCCTAAAAGTGCTTCAAGTACTACTTCAAAGCACTTTACCAGAGTACTTTACCCAGCTCTGATGACTAGTCGATATTATACACAAAAAAAATATTTTTGGACGAAACAATAAACGAACTCGACTGAAGAAATTTGTGCTAATGTTAGGTATATAGCCGCGGCACAATCTGTCTGGACCTAGACATTTTAGGTACCCAGCTGAATGAAGAAAACATTTTTTCCTTGCCTTATTTATTAGCCGATTTTAATATTCTAAACAGATAATTATAGCCAAAGAATGTGGTTTTAACATATATTTTACACATTTTACTAAACTTTGTCTGTGTGGTAAAAAACTGACTTAAACTGAAAATTAAAATTTTGGAGAATTCTATTTATATGATTAAAAAGAAAATTGTAGGGTTTATGAAAATATGTTTTATGTAAAAGTTGTAGGCCATCAATAAACAAACAGAACGTTTTTTTAAATTTTTTTTATAGCTTTAAAAATAACGGAGATAGAACATTTTAATTATTATAAAACCGTATACGTTAGTAGCATTAAAATCAAAATTGAAAAGTTAAAATGTGCAATTTTAGTCACAGCACAATTAACCCCGAACAAAAATGATTACCAAGCTTTTCAGAAGTAGATGGTTTATAATAATAATAATAATAATGATAATAAATAATAATAATAATAATAATAATAATAATAATAATAATAATAATAATACACGTCAGGCAAATACAAGCCAACAAGCCTGACGTAGTACTCCTCGACCATCAACTCAAGACAATGTTCGTCGTGGAGTTCTCGGCTCCCGCGGAGAACAACATTGTCTTGAAGGAGGAGGAAAAACGGACAAAATATCGAGATCTGCTCTTCGAACTCCGCAGACTCTATCCAGACCATACTGTTAAGATAGTGGTACTGATTATAGGAGCCCTCGGTGGAACGAGACATACACTGCTTTCAGAACCTAAGATCATACCGGCATGCCGAAATTCGGCAGAGGTCTTAGCCGGCAGAATGCAGAAGGCCGTCATCCTCGGTTCATTACGTCTGCTCAGGGCACACGATTCACGGACCCAGTAGTCACTCACCCCACGGGCGTGGGGAGTGGCTACCGGTACTACCAGCTCCCCTCTGTGAGTGTCGGAGCCACAGAGTTTAAAGGGTGACTGGCTTTTACAAAAAAAAAAAAAAAAAAAATAATGGTTTATTGATGTTAAGACACTGGGTGTATACATAGGTCATAAGATTAAAAATTAATACAAACATAAGTTAAAACTAGAATAAAAAGATAAAACTTGACAAAGGACAAAAACTGAATAAAAGAAAACTACAGACTAAAAATGAGATCCTCAAAGTTATCTTGGAGGTATTTCTCAAAGGTGTAAAACGCTTTTAATTTCAAATAAGCTTTTAGCTTCGTTTTGAACTGGTTTATATTTAATTGTTTAATTGCCTCTGGCAAGACATTAAAAAATTTGATGCAGTAATAACCGGTACCGTCTCTGGTTCTTGACAGCCGTGAAAGTTTGGTACGACATTGTTGTTATTTCTTGTTTCATAATTGTGAACATCACTGTTTGTTGAGTAGGTGTTCATTTTTTTTTGTATGTATAAGGCATTCTAGTATAAAAATGCATGGTAGCGTAAGTATATTAAGTTTTTTGAAAGTTTGCCGACAGCAGTCTCGGTATTTCAATTTATCTATAATTCTGATGCATCGCCTTTGTAATCCAAATATTTTAGATGCGTGAGCGGAGTGTCCCCAACTGAGGACGGCATAACTTATATTTGAGTGTATGTGACCATAGTATGCTGTTATCAAAACTTCTTGGCTGACTGAATTCACTAGGTTCCTGACTAAATAAATGTTTCTCGAAATTTTTGTTGAGAGGTTATCCACGTGTTTTTCCCAAGCCAGCATAGGATCTAGGTGGATACCTAAAAATTTTACAGATTCGTTTTTTGTGTCTTCGTTGTGGTTTTTTGTAGGTCGTAAGCTAAATGTAAGATGTTGCGTCTTGTTATCATTTATTCCTAGTGTGTTAGCAGCATACCAGGTTTTTATATTTGATTGTGTGTTCAAAGATTTAGTCTTGACAAGATCAAGCGATAAATCTTGTTGTACCTCAGTGGTGTCATCTGCGAATAAAATTAGATTTGCACTGGGATCGCAGTTGGGCAAATCGTTAATATAAATTATGAAAAGAGCGGGACCTAGCACCGATCCCTGCGGTACTCCGTGTAGGACGGTTTTTTTATTAGAATGTGTGTTATTGTATGTCACGTACTGACTTCTTTCTGTGAGGTATGATTTAACAAGACTCAAGCTGTTCTCATCAAAACCATATGCAGATAATTTCCTTATGAGCGTATCATGAGATACACTGTCAAAGGCTTTTGTCAAATCGTAAAAGGATGCAAATGTGAACACATAATTTTCAAACCCATCGTTAATTAGTTGAGTGAGGTTATTAATTGCTGTTGATGTCGATTTGCAGTTTCGGAACCCATTTTGACATGGACTAAATAAATTGTTGTTCTCAAAGAATTCCACTATTTGTGTTTTTAAAAGAGACTCAAAAATTTTAGAAAAAATAGGTACCAGTGAGATCGGTCTGTAATTTGATGGGTCTTCGTAGGATCCCTTCTTGAAAATAGGAACTACTCTTGTTATTTTTAAGCTATTTGGAAATATATTGGCTTTTATACATAGATTTATTAGTTTAGTCATTGGTATACATATTAAGTTTACCAGAGTTTTGACAATTTTGACTGAAATGCCGTAATGATCTTTGCTCTTTTTTAACTTACTAATGCTCGCCCTTACTTCATTATAGGTAACATCTCTGAATTTAAACACTGAGTTTTCATTTATTTTAATGTAATCTATTGGGTCTTTATTTACTTTTGGGACACTTTTGATCACCTCGTCAGCTATGCTTATAAAAAAATTATTAAAGTCGTTGGCACTTAATTCACTGCCTCGGGGGGCTTTTGGTGTTTGACTGTTACTCTTGATAATGTCCCACATGGCGCGTTGTGAGTTGCTGGAGTTCCTGATGTATTCGTCGTGTGCTCTGCGTTTAGAGGTATTTATCTCAGCACGGTAGCTATTCCTGTATTTTGTGACTGTTTTTTTTGTTATTATTTCTGGATTTGATTTGTTCACTTCTTTTAAAAAGTTTAAAGTATCGCGCATTTGTCTTAGGTTTTCATTGTACCATTCAATTTTTTTTTCCGAACCGAAAGTGCTAGCAGACTTGGTTTTCATAGGAAGGGTTACCTCAACAGCTTCTATTATTAAATCTATAAATGTATCTAGTTTTTCATCACAATTTACATTTGGGTCATTGATAAAGTCCCAGTCAATATTTTCAATTTGGTTGTAGAGCTTAAGTAGCCCATAGTCCGTGATTGGCCTATAGCTTACTCTGGCGTTACTATTAGCTTTTTTCTTTGCCATGTCAAAATGAAAAGAGATAAAGAGGTAAAAGGAAAAAATTAATAATTAATTTTCATCTTCAGTATCGCTATCGGTTATAATTAGAGTGTTTGAATTGACACAACTTATGCCACGGCAATTACTGCACATATCAGAACACTTTGTGTAGTTGCAAGGACAATTTTTATTAGTCATTTTTACAGTTGCAATATAGAAGTTTTAATATATTGTCGGGTATAATTGACAAAGATGTTGGTACGGGTTTGGTTATATCGTTTTTCAATTCCCCACCCCACTCAGATGAATTAATTTCCTTATTAAGCCATGTTTGCACCTGAAAATATACCCTATAAACATACCGTTCAATAAAACCTACAGAATGCAAAAAAGACATTACCAAATGAAAACCACCTAATCGAAGTACAACAGAAGATAGTTCCTCACATGAATTTACAATTTCTAAAGCTTTTTGATACAACGTTACAAAACAAGTATTATAATTTTGCTTTATGCATTCATTGTTTGCAAAACTTAAGGCCATATAAATGGTTGACATATTGCTGGGATTAAGATTGATAAATGGCAAAGGCGTTATAAAACTGACTTCAGTTGGTTTCTTTTTTTTTAATGCTGTTGACATATAATTACTCTAATTCATTATTTTAAACTGTTTCAATAATGGCCCAGTTGCCCACAATATATTTTGATAAAAGGATTTACTGCTTATTGATAAAATGTCTTCCATAACGAAGTCCTGTAGTTTATTTACTGCAGGTTTTTTGTAATATTTTATAGGAATGTTCTGCCCTACTATGACAAAATGTAATTTTAGAGAAATCAACTGTTTTCTGAATTATGTTATGCCATCTACATTTCATAATTTATGATTTTCTTTTTTGGCAAATAAATATGTGTCCCTTTTATCAGTGTAACCATATAACAAAATATTGTATATATGTTAAGTTATGACAAATAAATCTGGTAATGATCGGATATGATTTTTGAGCTTAGTGAATAGGTCTATTTTGCAGATACGACACATATTTGTTATGTATATTGTAACACTTTGATTTTGCCTCACCCTGTATAAACGGAATAAATATAGCATTTCCTAATGCTGCTAGTTTTCAGCATATATAAAGAACCGCGCCGTTTTTTGTGACAAAAAGAGAACAAGAAAAAAGCGATATTAACGCGACGGCCGCGGACAGGCAGAAAGATAAGAGAGATCTGCAGAGACCATCTATTAATTAAGTTTGGTAAATAATAACAACTTATTGTGTATTCTGGAAAGTTCAAATTCAATAATAAAAGTAGTTTTGAAACTAGGCCTAATAAGAACTAAGGTAAATCAATTTATGTTATACAGTTAATTGTTATAATTAAAAATATCTCAATTTTATAGTGATATTTCGGGTATTGAACGTCAAATTTTCATTTTAGGCCTTTATATACACCTTAGATAACTCTTAAATAACTCTTAGACACCTATGAGAAAACTTGTTGAGTAGTTATTGGATAACGATTGCATAATATTGATTACTGGAAAATTACTAATATCCCTGGGAGAATTTTCGTATTCACGTGGCGTTACAACGCTTTACAACTTCTCATTTGGTAATAGCCTGGGAAGTATAGTGAAAGTAAGGCAACCTTCATCTGAGATGGCCAGGTATTTATTTAATCTTTAATCAAATTAGGGGACCATATTTGCTAAGCGTGGAACTACCCCAATGGGATAAAGAAGTCGTCATAAGTGTAAAAATTAATTCTCTTGAAATACAGTCTTTACAATTTTCTTATTGATTTTACACGATTTTATGTAAGAGGAAATTGCAAAAAACATTATTATGTTGTGAACCATAAAACAGCTGTTTAGTGGGGGATGCACTACTTTTTTTCATTATTTGTTGAATTTTGACGTTAAATAAGTATTTACACTAAGACACCATAGATTTACCAAATTATATGCTCTAGAGAGACTGACGAGTTTTTCCGTATTATTGTTGTTACTTTAAAGTGTGTTCATTTAGTATACATTTTTAAATTGTTATTAAAGTAAATAATTTAATTATTTAAATTACTTTTTCACTGATTGCAGTGATATCCTTAGTTTAATCATTTGTTGCGCGTGTATATATATATATTTTCAATTTTGTTGTAATTTTTACGAATTTTAAATTATTAAAGGCTTTAATAATTTGTTATTAATTAATTTGTCTATTTTATTTTCCCCCCTCTGTCGATTTAATCGGCTGGCGCCCATATAATAGTTTACTTCACAAGTTCTAATTTACCGGTATTGTTTAAATATAATTTTTAATGTAAATAAAAGTTTCACGACCCTGAGAAAGCCGAAATCCTTAGTTTAATCATTTGTTGCGCGTGTATATATATATTTTCAATTTTGTTGTAATTTTTACGAATTTTAAATTATTAAAGGCTTTAATAATTTGTTATTAATTAATTTGTCTATTTTATTTTCTCCCCTCTGTCGATTTAATCGGCTGGCGCCCATATAATAGTTTACTTCACAAGTTCTAATTTACCGGTATTGTTTAAATATAATTTTTAATGTAAATAAAAGTTTCACGACCCTGAGAAAGCCGAAGCAACCGTGGTCCCTAAACATTTTAATATTTAGCATTGTCATCGGCTAATGGGAACGCCACACTAATTTTTGGCGCCTCAACGTGCATGGCCCGAATTTTGCTGCATATAAAAAAACTTATATTTATGAATGTATAAAAAGTTACTGGTATAAGTAAGCTATTTTTTTCTCTTAACCTTCCTCATTCCTTATCAAAATAGACAAATTTATAAGGATATCACTATTTCAGGTTGCTATCTGAATATCTATTAATGAATTGAAATAAATGTTTTCGGTAATACGCACATAACATACTTTATATATGTGGAAAGACATGCGACTATTTATGTTGAGTTTTTATTTAGTCTAATAGCATATAAAAGGAGATGTTAGGAAATTTTGATTTATACAGGTGTATAAGGTACAAATAAATTAAATATTTACCATACTAATTAATTATTTTACTTAGTAATTCATAATCACACTATTCTTATGGTTGGTAATAAGGCTTTAATTAGTGTGTTTTCAAATAAATAATAATAATAAATTTTAATATTGGTGTATAAAGATCTATACATACATTTTTTATTAGAATCAAGTGCTAAGCTATTGGAAAGATACAAAAAAAAAAGATTGTTAAAAAAATAATAATAATAATAATGGTAATAATATTGATGACGATGATAATCCCATGTTGTATGTTTGTGTATAGGTGTGTTGGTTTGTATAAATCATTTTAATGTGTCAGTTTTCTCTGCAGATTTTTTAGTGTTTTATGTTGTTTGGCATAATTATTGCGGTATTACTTATAAACAGTAAACGACTTACGGCTGCCTACTTGTAACATTTTAGCATTTTTTAAGGTAAATCGTAAATATTTATGTGCCTAGTGTTTTTATCAGATTAGTCTTCAGATTTTTCACGTTTTCACTTTAGTAAAAATGTTGGCCAATTATATGGAACCAGTTCATCTCAGAACTTACGAACTCAACTACGAACTTCGAATTAGAAACGTAGCTACTGACAGAGTTGATATTGTTTTGAAAAGGAAATATCTTAAAAGAGAACTTAGGAAAGATTTAGCGCGGCCGAGTGTTCATGTTTATACAGTACCGAATTTTGATTTTGATTTAGAAAAGCGTGAACTAAGTGATAGTATTAAATCACTTACAGACTTAGTTAACGATTATGATGGTTTAAATTCTGAAGTGGGTCATCGTATACAGAGTAGGATTAACCATGTTCTAGGCAGGTTAGGGCGTTTGCCGGAAGATGTCAATGATGACATTTCTATATTTAGAGGGGATAATATTGTTGTCGTGTCGGCTTTAGAAGAGGAGTTGGAAGAAGTTAAAGAAAGAAATAGTAGGGGTGAAGAAACTGCGGATGTTTCTAGTAATCGCAACGTTGCACTTGGTGAAGGTGTTTCCAAGTCGGTTCCAGTATTTAAATGGCCGGTTAAGTTTAATGGTAAAATGGGCAGTGGATCAGTTAACTCTTTTTTGCAACACCTAGAAGAGCTTAGAATTGCTAGAAAATGCAGTAAGGAAGGACTTTTTGAAGCTGCCTCGGATCTTTTTAAAGATGTCGCTCTGGAATGGTTTCGAGCACAGCTCAGACAAAAAAGGTTTCATTCTTGGGATTCTTTGGTTTCGGCTCTAAAAACGGACTTTTTGCCACTGGGATATGATGAAGAACTATGGAAACAAATTGAAAGAAGAACGCAACATGAAAATGAGCCTGCAGTTATTTACGTATCAATTATTAAATTTATTTGAATGCTTGTCAGAGAAGCCCTCTGAAGAAAAGAAAATAAGGATTTTGTTGCCTCGGGTTTTACCGTGTTATCAGTCGCATCTTGCGCTTCAGGGTGTTTCTACTGTCAGTCGTTTGGTTCAATTTTGCAGGGCACTTGAGGATTCGGAAAAGGCTAAGAAATGTTTTAAACCTCCACCAAGAAAGCAAATTTCTACTTTAGAACCTGGTCTGGCATATAGTCCTTCGTCCGTTGGGTCGTTAACAGACGCGAGTAATTTTAATCCAACCAGGGAAGATTTCCGTAATAGGAAGCGTCCCACGAGTTCAAGGCCAAGTCCGAGTAGCTCTAGACAGGTTTCATCTTTACACTGTTGGCAATGCAATGAGATAGGTCACACAAAACGTGACTGTCCTAGAAAGTCCAGAAGTCCTACGTGCTATGGGTGCGGTAAGAAAAATGTCATAAGGCCAAATTGCCCTAACTGTTCAAAAAATGGCAGACTGGAGCACGGTCAGTAGACCAGCGTGCCTCCAGTGGTAACGCAAACCAGGTCTACCGAACTTCAGAGAGAGAATGGTTGTCATGGCTCGATGAAGTTCGAAATTTTTATAAGACTGGCATTTTGTCTTGTTCTATAGGTAGTAAGGATTGTGTTGGCGGAGAAACTAATATTATCTTGGTTGAAAAACAAAATGACAATCGGCCGTACGTCTCCGTACAGATTTTCGGCAGGCCAGTTGTCGCTCTTTTAGATAGCGGTGCTAGTCACAGCGTGATAGGCGGCTGTGGAATGTATTTGTTACAAATCTTCAATGTACAACCACAGCAATGTGTTGACGTAAACATCAGCACGGCTGATGGAAAAACCCAACACATACTTGGTTTTGTTCAACTTCCATTGCAAGTAGGTGATGTACTGAAGCTCGTGAAGTTACTAGTAGTACCTTCGTTATCTCATAGTTTGACTTTAGGGTCAGACTTCTGTAGAGCTTTCGATATAACCTTAGACTTTGGGAGTAACTCCTATTTCATAGGAAGGAGTTATCTAAAGACAGATAGAGATCCTTTAAAATGTGAAGGAACTGTATGTGGTATTAATAAAATTTGTTCAAGATCTGAATTGAACGAGGAGGAATCTGTCCAACTGAACTCAACGATCGAGGGATTTCGGTCACTTTCGTCTTCTGGACTTGGGAGAACGAACAAGATAGTTCATAGAATAGATACTGCAGGGGCGGAACCTATCAAGCAGAGGCACCATGTGATGTCTCCATATAAGTTAGATATTCTTAATAAAGAATTGGACCGAATGTTGGAGCTCAGCGTAGTTCGTCGTTCCACCAGCCCTTGGTCTAGTCCGGTGTTGATTGTTGAAAAGTCTAATGGCGATCCGCGTTTTTGTTTCGATGGTAGGAAACTGAACTTGGTTACTAAAAAATGTGCTTACCCTCTACCAATAGTCGACCAAATTCTCAATAAGTTGTCAGGTGCTAAGTTTTTAACGAGTATTGACTTGAAATCTGCATTTTGGCAGATTCCTTTACACCCTGATTCTTGTGAGAAAACAGCTTTTGTGGTACCCGGGCGTGGGTTATTTGAATTTGAAGTTATGCCCTTCGGGTTATGCAATGCTGCTCAAACCTTACAGGCGTTGATGGATACTGTTCTTGGTCCAGAACTAGATCCTTATGTGTTTGTTTACTTAGATGATGTTATTGTAGCTACACCATCATTTGAGAAACACTTGGAAATTTTACAAATTGTATTTAAGAAGTTGAAAGAGGCAAACCTGACAATAAACATTGATAAATGTATGTTTTGTCTGCCGAGTTTAAAATATTTAGGTTTTGTGGTTGATTGAGAGGGCTTACGGACTGATCCTGATAAAGTGCGGGCTATGTTAGATTACCCTCAACCTACCACCGCTACAGAAGTTAAGAGGTTCATAGGCATGTGTAGCTGGTATAGACGTTTCGTCAAAGACCATTCCACCATTACTGCACCTCTTAATGCTCTGTTAAAAAATCGGAAAAAATCTCAAAAGATAACGTGGAATGAAGAGGCAAAGAATGCCTTCAACCAAATTAAACAAGCATTGGTCTCTGTTCCTATTTTAGCAGCACCTGATTTCAGCAAACCTTTCTATATTCAATGTGATGCCTCCTCTGTAGGCGTAGGCTCAGTGCTCACTCAAGAAATTGAGGGAAAGGAGGTGGTGATTGCATTTGCTTCAAGGTCACTGACAGCTGCAGAACGTAAGTATACTGTTTCTGAGTTGGAGGCTTTAGCATGTTTGTTTGGAATCAATAAATTTCGGCCATATGTCGATGGGGTACATTTTACAGTCATTACGGATCATTATTCCCTACTTTGGCTGAATAATTTAAAGAGCCCGACAGGTAGGCTTGCGAGATGGGCGATGAGACTTAGCCAGTACAATATGGACATTGTTCATAGGAAAGGCTCAGTGAACATCGTACCGGATGCTCTGTCAAGAGCACCAGTTGAAGCATGCATTATCGACGTGGACCTAGGATTGGTTGAAGTCGACCCATGGTATGTCAAAATGGTAATCAAGATCCAAGGTTCTCCCGAGAAATATTCTGATTGGAGAGTTGATAATGGGGTTTTATATAAACATACTCCCCTCGATTTCGGTTTAAGAACTAATATAGCTGAATGGAAAATGGTAGTACCGAAAGGTCAGCGAGCTGAGGTATATAGAACCTTTCATGAAGATGCACAGGCCACACACTTGGGCGTTTATAAAACAGTCCACAGAATCAGAGAACTTTATTATTGGCCTCGTATGTTGCAGGATGTACGACGTTATGTCAGACATTGTAGAACCTGTGCTGCTCAAAAAGTAAATTCTTCGGCTCGTCCCGGTTATATGGGTCAGCCAAAGAAAGTGGGGTTTCCGTGGCAATATATCTCTGTCGATTTATTGGGCCCTCTCCCTCGTTCTAAAAATGGATTTACTTATATCTTCTTAGTGAGTGATTATTTCACCAAATTTTGTCTGTTACATCCTTTGCGGAAAGCGAAAACTTCACATATTGTAAAGTTTCTGGAGGAACAGGTTTTCCTAGTTTATGGTGCTCCTCAAATTATCGCATGCGATAACGGGAGTCAGTTCACTGCCAACATGTTCCAGAAACTTGCCGACAATTATGGTGTCAAGATATACTACAACGCGAATTACCATGCTCAAGTAAATGCTGTAGAGAGAGTAAACAGAGTTCTCGAAACCGCCATACGTTCCTATCTAGATGAAGTTGACTAACGTACATGGGATCAGGCCTTACCCAAGATAGGGTTCGCCTTAAGAACTGCAGTGCATGAAGGTTCTGGTTATGTTCCAACCTTCTTAAATTTCGGGAGATATGTTCCTGCCAATGGTCAGTACTATGGTAAGCTACAATCTGTCGATGATCTTGATATCAGTTGTATCAATAAAAAGGAGTATGGTGAGGAGATGGACAAACTCCCACAAATATACTTAGATGTTCGCCGTAATCTTACTGCAGCTTATCGAAAAAACCAGACACACTATAACTTACGCAAGAGACCTGCTGACGTTTATCATATAGGGGACAAGGTCTGGAAGCGAAATTTCACTCTATCGAATAAAGCAGAACACTTTGCTGCTAAGCTGGCACCGAAGTTTATACTCTGTACCGTAAGAAAGGTTATATCTAAACTTGTTTACGAGTTAAATGGACCCGATGGAGAAAATATCGGTAGGTTCCATGTTAAGGACTTGAAACCTTACCATGGATTAGAAGGAGATTCACTTAATGAATGAATGTTTGTTTGACTGTGGCAGCGCTTAGGTGAATGAAAGAGTGAGTGAGAAATTACCGGATATGATTTAGTTTGTAAAAAAAAGAGTACGTACTCTTTGCCTCGAACTTTGCCCTGATCTTTATCTTGATTTTTGTCACGATCTTGTTTTGATCTTTGCCTTTATCATTATATTTATCTTTATCTTTGCCTTGGTAATTACCAAAATATTAATACTTTCAACGTACTCGTTGCGAAGAAATTGTATTTGCTTTGTATGATGTGCATGTATTGATATATTTCCGATGATTGACTTGTTTCCCCGATTTTGTCTATTTTTCCAGAAGGAAGTGAATATCTATTATTCTTAGAAATAGATTCTCAAACAAATTTGTTTCTGTATTCTAGAGTAGAATAGAATAGAATACACTTTATTGCTGTAGATCTACAAAAAGAAGACATTAGCATTGTCAAAGTAATTGAATATTTAAAACTTACAATAAAAATAAAATGTAAGAAACATTAAAAGTATATAAAACATTAAAAGTATCCAAAAAGAATATAAAAAGAGAGCAGCAAGAGGAAACAAAAATTCATACAACTAAAATTAGCCTAAAACTAAAAAGATAAAAGAATTCGTTAAACTGTATAATATAATATAATTAACGAATAATACAATTTTTTTATGTATTTAAAAAATCACTGAAAGAATAAAATGCATTTTCAAATAAATACAATTTAAGTTGTTTTTTAAATGAATTGGTATTATTTATTGATTTTAATTCTCCTGGCAGGGCATTGTAAGCCTTAATAGCGTTATAATAGGGACCTTTTTCATAAAAACTGGTATTCTGAGATCTGGCCCATGTCTTGTTATTACTTGATATATATCGTTATTTCTTGTAAACTCAGTTGGATTTTGTTTAACGAATAAGACTAATTTGTATATATACAGTTTTGTTTTATTAGTTTAGTTAGGTTATTGATATAAAAAATATTCTCGTGAGTCTCGAATATTTTTTTACTAGGGAGTGGTGGTGTGTAACACTTTGATTTTGCCTCGCCCTGTATAAACGGAATAAATATAGCATTTCCTAATGCTGCTAGTTTTTAGCATATATAAAGAACCGCGCCGTTTTTTGTAACAAAAAGAGAACAAGAAAAAAGCGATATTAACGCGACGGCCGCGGACAGGCAGAAAGATAAGAGAGATCTGCAGAGACCATCTATTAATTAAGTTTGGTAAATAATAACAACTTATTGTGTATTCTGGAAAGTTCAAATTCAATAATAAAAGTAGTTTTGAAACTAGGCCTAATAAGAACTAAGGTAAATCAATTTATTTTATACAGTTAATTGTTATAATTAAAAATATCTCAATTTTATAGTGATATTTCGGGTATTGAACGTCAAATTTTCATTTTAGGCCTTTATATACACCTTAGATAACTCTTAAATAAGTCTTAGACACCTATGAGAAAACTTGTTGAGTAGTTATTGGATAACGGTTGCATAATATTGATTACTGGAAAATTATTAAATATCCCTGGGAAAATTTTCGTATTCACGTGGCGTTACAACGCTTTACAACTTCTCATTTGGTAATAGCCCGGGAAGTATAGTGAAAGTAAGGCAACCTTCATCTGAGATGGCCAGGTATTTATTTAATCTTTAGTCAAATTGAGGGGACCATATTTGCTAAGCGTGGAACTACCCCAATGGGATAAAGAAGTCGTCATAAGTGTAAAAATTAATTCTCTTGAAATACAGTCATTACAATTTTCTTATTGATTTTACACGATTTTATTTATGTAAGAGGAAATTGCAAAAAACATTATTATGTTGTGAACCATAAAACAGCTGTTTAGTGGGGGATGCACTACTTTTTTTCATTATTTGTTGAATTTTGACGTTAAATAAGTATTTACACTAAGACACCATAGATTTACCAAATTATATGCTCTAGAGAGACTGACGAGTTTTTCCGTATTATTGTTGTTACTTTAAAGTGTGTTCATTTAGTATACATTTTTAAATTGTTATTAAAGTAAATAATTGAATTATTTAAATTACTTTTTCACTGATTGCAGTGATATCCTTAGTTTAATCATTTGTTGCGCGTGTATATATATATTTTCAATTTTGTTGTAATTTTTACGAATTTTAAATTATTAAAGGCTTTAATAATTTGTTATTAATTAATTTGTCTATTTTATTTTCCCCCCTCTGTCGATTTAATCGGCTGGCGCCCATATAATAGTTGACTTCACAAGTTCTAATTTACCGGTATTGTTTAAATATAATTTTTAATGTAAATAAAAGTTTCACGACCCTGAGAAAGCCGAAGCAACCGTGGTCCCTAAACATTTTAATATTTAGCATTGCCATCGGCTAATGGGAACGCCACAATATTCACTAGTTTTGCTTTAGATACGACTTCTACATTTTGTACAGTGGTGAGGATCACTAATACGGTGCAAATGCAATTAAAATCTCAAAAATTAATTTTTTGCTGTTACGACTTCTTGTCTTAGCAGGGCAGTGTTGCTGTAGTCACCTATCAGCAGAATTTTTAATTCGTGGAATTTTTTTTCCAAGCAGTACATTACGTTTAGGAGTTATACAAATGATCCCCCTATTGCATGAAATGAGCCATGTCCGTCTAACGATCTAATATTGTAATCAGCTTTATCAAACACAAATTGTCTAAAGGTACCATTCATTATATCGGATTGAGGATAATTTAGTATAGATTCTTCATATCTTTGAACTTCTCTATAACTAGCACAAAATCCCAAATTGGAAAGCATTTGTACCAAATTTCTAGAACCAAAATGTCTGTGTACGTAAACTGCTAAAGAGATTTGAAGTGGTGAAAGATAAGAATTTGGTCTAGCTGCAGAAATAATTGCCTCAGCAAGAGCCAGACTTTTCCTTTTAACAACATTATTGTCAACTTTACCAGCAATAACATTAAAGATTCTGGAATCTGATCGTTATGAGAAAGATCTTCAGTTACAGGGTAATTATTTAAGTCAACCACTTTTTTTTAATATCATTTAAAATAATTTTTCCTGCCGTTTCAACCACTCTTAGGTTTTCTTCATGGTCATTTTCAAATTTTTTTTGTACCATGTATCGGTTAATATTTTACCGGAAAAGTCTTTTAGTGTAACAATATCACTATGGCCTGGTCTTGACATAAAGAGAATCTTAGTTTTGTAATGATCTTCAAGCTTTCTTTTTAAATGTTTTCTACTAAACCTTAGGTCACCAAAACTTTCTAATTTCTCTTCTAATTCTGCTGTACTGGCACTCACTGTTTGAATTTAAAAATTCGATAAGTTGCTGAAATGCATCGCACTTTTGTTCTTCAAGTAAAACTTGGATAGACAATTTTTGTGATACCTTGCTTCAGCTGCAACCAAATCAGTTACATTTATAATTCTCTCTAAAACATTTTCAGAGATAATATCATTACGCTCTCGGCAGCGAGAAATCAGCGATTCTTTAAATTCAAGAGTTTGCACTAACTGAATACGGCGTCGTAAGTTTGTTGGTTTTTTGTTTTCATTTTTTACATCAGCTATTTCTCCACAAATAACACTATTTTTGTTAAAGTCAAATGATTCAGTGTGTGCCCTTATCTTTTTTGCTGTGAAATCATTTTTACTAGTAGAGGCGGCTCTTTTGGTTTTATTACGAGTGTAATTTTTTCTTCATTTTCTGTGAACTGTTAGTTCTTCAGAAATAATTTTTTTATGAATATCATCATTAAGTTGCATACTTTTTGAAATTATCGTGTCTAATCCTGTTTTCACGACTACCGTTTCTTCCGCGGATAATGGAATTTGACAAAAAATACAAATACCTTCCTTAATGACGGGTAAAATGTGGAAATAAAATGGCTTGATTAACCTTAAACAATAATAAACCTAAACCTAAACAATAATAAAAGTAACACAATCCTTGTACGAAACAAAATACTAATAGAAAAAATCAAACAATTCGTAAAAGAATAACGAAATCAAAAAGAAAACATGAATTCGATATAAAAATAAAACAATATCCTGAAAAAAAGAAAACCTAAGAGAATACTAAATATATTTAAAAATTTTATATATTCTAAACTCGATTTGAGATAATCCAACTTAGTAACTTATTTATATTAATAACAATGCAGCGCAAATGTACGTGTAGAAATATATCTAAGCATTATAGCATGTGGCAGTCGATAGGTATATGAACATTTCTGTAAACATATTTACAGCTTACACTCTCTTTGCGTGTGCCCCTAAATATTACAAATTTCATATCTCAGCTATTTTTTAAGCTAGAGAAAAATTTCAAAAAAAGTATTGTTGGTCCTTTAACGGCCTACAACATTTATTTAAAAAATATTTCCATAGGATGAGCGAGTATTTTTTTAAATGAAAAAATACAAATCCTCAAAAAGTAATTTTTATTATTAACTATAATTGTTACACTACTAATAAACAATTTATTATAGTTTCTTAAATTCGTATTTTAAGACACATTCTTTGGCTTTTTTTTGTTTTTTAAAATATTAAAATTGATTAATAGATAAGGCAAGAAAAAAATGTTTTCTTCAGTGGCGCGCGCTAGCCATTTTTTCAATATGTTGGCTAACGCTCAACTCGGATTCTTCGGGACTTTTAGTATGTTATTATACGTATCAAAAACTACATATTCTGAAAAATTCAGCGGGGTACCTAAAATGTCTAGGTTAGGCCTATTTTTTACAGATTGTGCCGCCACTATATAATAAATACGCCTGCGAAAAAGCACAAGGCACAGGCGTACCCTCTAGCGGATTATCATGTTATGTTATACATTACATTCTGCATTACCGATGTATCTCTATGACTGTTGCTCCTTAGATATTAAATGTGTGTATGAGACATGCCTCAGATCGGTTTTTTTAGCTCATTATTAACTTAAGTGTGCATTGCAGAAAGCCTATCTACATGCAGTTGTATATAATGGAATGGCTTGATTTTAGGAAGTGCGAGAGGCACATTTGAATGTGTCTTTGTCTGTGGTAGGTAACTAGCGGATGCGAAGCTGACACAGCGCATCACACAGACTGCGGAACGCTGTTCTAAATGGGAATACCTAATGAAAATTAGTTAATTTCAATTCAAAGTTATATAAATTGTATAAATTGTTGAAAATTTACTAGTGAGGCACTGCCTAACCTGTTTCATAGAACAAGCCGCCACTGGTAGTTATCTTGCAGCTTAAATATTTTAAAATTGGAAAAATTATTAGCAGATATGATTGTAATTTTCAAGTTTTATTTCACTACTTTCAATACCAGCTGTATTTCTGGTTTCATTAAGTAAAATTATCTTGAGATTATAACAAGTAATACTTCCTTGGATTTTATCACGATTTTTTAAAATACTTTGAGCGTTGAGATAAATTATATCCGATGTTCAAAAATGTTCAAAAATTGTATTCATATTGAACGTGTTCTATTTTTTTCTAAGTAATTGTGCTTTTCACAAAACAAGAAATAAATATGTGTATCTGCAAAAAGGGTGGGCAACCTTAACAAAAATAATTAACAAAAAAAAAAAAAAAACGTGACGGAGGACAATAATATTATTTTATGTAGTTAGTGCAACTGTCAAGGAAGGCACTTGACATAATATAATGAAAAATATACAGGGTGGTAGAAAATAACTGATTAAGAAATTATGGTGGAAATAATATTTGGAATGTAGTTGACTCTGTTACAAGGAAACCTAATATACGTTTAGTGAAAAATATACAGGGAGGTCATTATAAAAAAATAATTAAGAAACTAAGAAAAGTAATATTTGGAATGTAGTTGCACTATTGTCAGAAGACAAACTTGATATACTTTTATTTAAACAAATATACAGGGCGGTCATCCAAAGGAAAAAATGATCTATAAATAAAAGGTGCCAAATTGAGACAGAAGTTTCTGTGTAAATACTATCTACTTATTATTTTTATCTATTAATCTAGGCACCACTTATTTAAACTCATTTTAAGTTGAATTTCAAACAAACGCCACAAAATGGCAGCTAGGGAGCATTTTATAGCCTCGTCAAATTCACCGTTAGTATTTCAACTTTATTACTGCAATATATTTTGTGTGGTTTCATTATTGCTATGTATTTGTCATTAGACTTCGATTTCCATTGTATTTAAAAATTAGTGAACATCCCTATCATGATCTATATTGTATATAATTAAACATTCTTTATTTTTTTATCGCCGTGTTTCCTTAGACCATCTAAATACTAACTGCGATAAACTTTGCTTAACTTTATGTATCGAAATACATGTACAGTCAAGACGCCTCTACGTTCGTCCCCAAACATTTTTCATTACATAACAAACCTGTTTTGTATTTAATTTCAGTATATTTCAGACAAACCAGGAAATTTTGTTAATGTAGATGATGCTAAAATAGTAGGGCAGCATAGAGGAATTCATCAATGGACAATTGGCCAGAGGACGAGACTTCAAGGATTACCAGAGGCTTTTTTTACTGCTAGAAAATGTACTGAAAATAATACTATATATGTGGTAGGTCTTTAATTATGCAGTGTTATATAAATGAATTAGTACTGTCCTTTGAAATACCATTAACATATTCGTTATTTTCAATAAAAAAACAATTAGAAAAAGAAATATAATTATGCAGTTAATAAAATTCTCACAAAATCATAGAATAGATCTCTATCTTCAAATTTTTTAAAACTTGGCACATCAGGTGTTGTCATGTTTCTCAAACTATACCGTACGTGTAAAGGCAAGTTAGATATGGGAAGTAAGAATTGCAACATCGCATGTGCCAGTTGACTAAAATGAAACAACAGAGCTGGGATACTTCAGTAGTCGACTGCCGACAGGTGGGTTTTGCTGTTGCTGGGTTGTCATATCTCTCGCGCTACGTGTCTAATACGCAATTACACGCACTGTATCATACTGAGATTTGAAAATTTGCTATGTCATTCTTCCTTTGTTTTTGGCTATGATGTTATTTTTAGCACGGATGTAACTTCTAATTCCGTATCGCGGAACACCCGCTTCAATTAAACATCCGATTCCGCATTCATACATACACATTTTAGTAACGGATGTTAAGCAACAAATGTGCACATTTCATAAGATATGTAATCCTAAACTTAAAAAAATAAGATAATAATATTTAATTCCTAGAAAAAACAAGTTCATCCTTATCCGCATCCGAAAGTATAACTTTTTGATATCCGCATCTGAATCCGTTATAACCAGTTTCCTTACATCAATGATTTTTAGGGTTAAAAATTTATATCAAAACCATAATTAAAGAACCTAAAGTTATGTATAAAAAAATATTACGTCTTCAAATGTAAGTATAATTTTTTTTAAATATTATAAAAAAAACTGATGATGCGGTGGAATAATTTATTGTTATGGACCTTAAAGAACCAGTAAGATTAAAATCTTATGTGGTTGCAGCAGATTTCAAGTATAAGGACAATTTTTACGACCCCTCATTTTATTCAAAAGGTGTATATTGTAGAAGATTCGATTTTAAAAAAACATCATGAGAAGTATTACACAAGGAGAGTAATTAATAATAAAGCTTGTAGAGACCAAACTCTTTTTTAGAAGTAGCGAACTAATAACAAATGAACCAGATAGAAAGAGTATAACTACAAGTAATAAAATTTGCAACAAAACACACTGTAAATATCATGTATTTTTATATTCAGAAAATTTTTGCCAAAACTGAGGGGCTGGAAATAATATTTTTCTACTCCCTTATGTAAAATTGCTGTTTTCTGTACATTCTGTAGAATGGATAAGTAGGCAATTCCAGTTAACTGAAAGGATGTATTTCATATCAGTTCTAGGATGGATATGAAATGAAACTGACCAATCACAGTTCGTGTATTAAGTACATAGACAACTATTCGTTTTAAAATCAAATTAGTACATAAGCTGTCAAAGTAACTGTCAGTGTGTATTTGTGTAATATATTAATGTTTAATAAATTTTGTAGTTTTTTTAAGCTGGTCGTAGAAAAAGTATACTGTACAACTTGAGTGGGTTATCCATATCGCACTCAAAAGATTTGAAACACTCCGCCTACGGTGTCGTGCTCAAACTTCTTTATCGTGCGATATGGATATCACTCTTGTTGCACAAACTACTATTAATCTATATAATATAGATATCTGTAGTATATCTGAAGTTGCTTAAGTCCTACGAATTACCATTATTCAACTTTAATAATTTCATATTGATTAATAGCTATTGTTGAGAAAAGTGTAATCGTGGGGGAGTATGTATATTTCTAAAGTTAGATATTATTCTAATGTTAAAGCTGTGCATTATGACGGTAGTGTAGAAAAACATTTTGAAGCAACAATAATTAGTATGGATGTTCCGGACAGTGCAGGAAAATTATTTGAAATATATAGAACACCAGACAGTAAAGATGCTAACATCTTTACTGACAAATTGTATGATTTAATGTGGTAAATATATAAAAGTAATCACCATATGTGCTCTGCGGTGATGTTAATGTACATTTTCTCTCTGTAAATGCTCATTCCAGATTTAAATGAATGTCTTGGAAAACATAAAAAATCCTAAACGGACTAGCTACCAATAGAAGCTTTACTTGTATTGATGTAGTATTTTTCAACTTAGAAACACATATTAGATCATACATTTCAAATGTGTTCTTTTATCTTTCCAGCAAACATAAATCATATAAATGAAATGAGATTTAGGCGAGACATTGCAGAGGCAAATTTACTAACATTTAAGAACCTTATGAAACGTGAGCAATGGATAGAAATATATAATAAACTTGTTTGGATAAAAAGTTTCATGCTTTTTATACAACTTTTATGTGTCACCATAATAATGGTTTTCCTTATAAAAAATTAAAATAACTAAGTGTAAAAAGTTTGGTACTAAGTACTAATGCGAATCTTAAAGTTAAATATAAGCAATTTAAGACTTTATATGAAGGCATGTACAGAACAAGTTCCGATGTAAACCAACGCCCAGCGACGGTGCATGTGGCGTTGGCCTGTGGAGTTGGAATGGATTGGAATGCACTCGTCCACACCAAAATTTAAATTTGAATTCGACAGTGTCAGGAAAGGTTCGGTGCTAGATGGTTCAAAATGTTGAACGATGAGGACGATTTATTGTTGACACGTGCGGGATTTATAATGCATTCTTTAATTTCAAAGAAAAAAGAAATGGCAGCCTAGCAATGCCATTTAAAAATAGAAGTTTGTGCAATGGCAGTCATTTATGAGGAACTTCAGCCTCAACCTTAACTCCTCAGTCCACTCATATTTTTTTAATATACAAGTAATGAATTCGACCAGACGATCACAATCCTGTCCAGACCAAATCAAACCCATACCATACTTTTGACATACCACTCGAGTAGCGAACGGAACCAAACGCCAACGCCAAGGTTGGAAACTATTGGGTTTACTTGGGTCATGCTGTACATACCAATTCCAACACTTCCGAATCTCTACCACATGTGCCTTGGTTTGCGTTGGAAACTTGGTCTGTACACGGCTTAAGGAAAAGGAAAAACAAGCCAAAAATAGCCTAACAATGAGAGATTATGCAATGCACAAAATGTGGTAAAAGAAAGTTGGAAAATTATTAATGATGCAAAAGGTACATCAAGCAAAAACGTAGTTAGTCAATCAAATATAAATGACAAAAAATTAACAAAATTAAATGACAATATGCAACAGTTTTAAATATATGTATATACTTAGAAAAGGGGAATGCGAGATCCATGTATAAATGTACAATACGAGATCCACCCTAAAACTTTGTATTTCTCTCAGGTGGGTTGGAAAAGTGTTGAAATTCGTCCGATAACCAAATTTAAATTATCAAAGGATACTAATATAGCTGTTCTAGAAAAATCCGTTGACAAAGTAAATATGTTCATTATGAAATCCTACACATTGTAGCATTCCAAGATCCAAAGATATATACTTCTATATACATAGAAAATTACGATGAAAAAGAGATCTGACGATGTTGCCACATTTTGGATCTCGCATGATATAGGTGTGAATATTGTATATAAACAGTTCTATTTATAGCACAAGGTCGTTTAACATACCACAATAGTAAATAACACGTGAAACCTTAGCCGGTAGCCGCTGTCTATAGTACCTTTTTTAATGAAATTTGAAGGGGGTCGAGATCAACTACAGTTCTTCTATTTTCTATTTCGTATAGCATGCTGATTTTTATATCTGATTTATTCGAATAAGTGTATTAGAACTGGAGAAAATTCTTTATTAATCAGTATAAAAAAAAATATGTACGTTTCATAAGACACTACCAATAAAACAATTTGTATCAATTCAGCATGCAATAATATTATATTGTCCTCAAACTTTTTTGTTGATTAGAATCTATTACCTAGTTAAATATATTTTTAAAGCATATTTAAACAACATTCACAAAAGGAAGACATAAAATACCTCGCAATTTTTTTTTGACTACCCGGATATCTAGAGCAAAATTCATTTTCTTCCCATTAGATACTCATTCAAAAATTATCTTTTATTTCTTATAAAAATAAAAAAACCACTACCCAAGGAATCACTACTTCCATATCCAGATTTTTTATCCAAGTCTCTCACAACAAAAAAATTTTGTATGTGGATATAATTGTTTATGGAACTTTATTAAAAAAAATGATATCCCACATCGGTAGTGGGGATGGATGAAGTAAAAAAATATTTTGAGGTTTTTGGTCCACTAAATCACTTTTTTTTCAACCCCTTTAATTATGGGGTGGGGGTGGGGGTGGTAATGGGGGTGGCTAATGCCAAAAATTTTATTGAGACCTTAGCTTCTCTTGTATATACTAAATTTTTATGGACTCTTACCTACTTGACTTACCTATTTATCCCCCATTTACCCCAACCCTTCGACGGAATAGGATGAAAATATAATCTAGTTCCAGTCCTCGTTAAAGTACAAACGTGTACCAAATTTCAAGTCAATATCTTAAACGGTTCCAGAGTAATCGTGCACACAAAAAAAGTTACAGACCGACAGACAGACAGAACTTTTTTTCGCTCAAACTACAAATCTCGACGTTTCATGACATTCTAAGCCTATTTGGACAATAAAAATTTTCAAAAGTTTTTTTGTTACTATACTTCCACTGGATGTGGAAGTAGTTACCTAATAAAAAAAACAACAAAAATAAACATAAGCTTTCAAAGTATAGGGCGATTCAAACTCAGTTTTTATTAAGCATTCATGAAATACTGATCATATTTAAAAACTGAAGGTTCAGATTTATACGTTCTTCATAGGTACTGATTTATTGAAATATTTTCAGTTAAAATGCACTTCCGGCTATACTGATTATGTCGGCTGTCTTCATCGATTTTCTTACTTTATATATGTAGAATACAATATTTAACGCAATTTTCTTCTGGGGGGGGGGGGGGGGAGGTTCCTAAGTAAGTTTTAGAATTTCCACAAAAACGAGTTAAATTTAAAGACCCTGTGCATAATTTGATAAATTGTATTATGTTCTTCGATAGAATAATGATCAATTTATCATAAAAGTAGGAATAGAAATAGTATTTTTGAAAATATGTGTATACAGCATGGTTTTTGAGTTTACAAGAGGATCATTTTTTATTTTTTTATTTTACAAAAAAATTGTCAAAAAAATATAAATTTTTGCTTGATTTAAAACGGACAAATCCTTAATTAAAACTTCGACATTAATACAGTGTGATCTTAAAATCGAAAAATAGGGCAAATAATAAATAAACTAATAGAGTACTTCAAACTATTCGATTAACCAACCACCCCTTTTAACACATAATTCAATTCTATGTCATGGCTCCTTATAACTGTTAGATTTCTTGAATTGTTAAGGATGCAATAGCTTCTCTTATCCGATTTTTTAATATTTCCACATCATTAGGTTAGTTTTCCTCATAAACTATTTGTTTTAAACGCCCCCACAAATAAAAATCTAAAATTGTCAGGACTCCTTAGCGGCCACTTCTCTCAGTTCAATTATCTCCAAATTTGCTATTTAGGTACACTGTAAAAAATGAGGGTAAATTTATTATCGTTGCGTGCAAAATTTCAATGTGATTTTACCCAAAGAAAGCATAAAATTCCATTTACCAGGGAGGATTACCCAAAATATAAGGTACATAGAAATTTTCCATTCTCTTTACGGGTAAAATTCCATTACAATTGGGGGTAATTTTACATGCGACGACGGTTTTACTATGAAAATAAAATCCTATCTGGAGATAAGGGGCAATTTTGTTACACCACCATGGTGTAACTCACATTAAATGGCCGTTGCATAATATGCTATTATAGGCATGTATTTTATGTTCCCTAAAAATCTTTTTGAATGTGTGATTTACTGATACCAATTTGAGGCGACCGTCTCCTCAAGTAAAGTTTTGGATATTCTTTTGCTGAATCCAAAACTAACAGAGAAGCAACATCTTCCAGTTTTTAAAATAAATTTTTTGACCACCTTTCTAATGCAATTACGGGAAACATTAACACCAGGTAATTCCGTTTAATTCTTTCTATTATGTAGCGGTGAATTTTATCTTACATAACATTGTATAATTATATTTTTACTTGCAGCGTTAACATTTTCGGTAAAAATACTCTTACATTATATCTGACAAAAATTGATGACTGAATATTGAAGTGTTTATTAAAGATTTACCCATCTTAAATCAAGCAAAAATTTGTATTCCTTTGTCATTTTTCCGTAAAATTAAAATGATTTTTTTTTACTCTAGTTTCCGATATTAAAAACACACTTATTAATATTAATGTTTTATTTATAGTTTTTCCGTTTTAAATCAAGCCAGTTTTTTTATTTATTTGGCACTTTTTGTAAAATTAAAGATAAAGAATGTTTCAGTCTTGTAAACTCAATCCAGGAGCATACTGTATATTCGCAAAGATCCAGAAACCTATCTGACAAATAAAAGTTAAATTAGCTGTTCTTGTTACATATACTTTTAAAAGTCACTGGTCACTTTCTGCATTAACCGAGATCCGTGCATTTTACATCTGCGCCTGCGTGGTGGTGTATGTATATAGCCTTTGAAGCAAGTGTTTAGTCGTGTGTCACATCAAATGAAATCCGCGCAGTGTTGCAATTTTTCGGATACCGTATTCAAGCATTTTGCCACTTAAAATATATATAAAAACGAGTGGTGCGCCCCCTGGTTCAATTGCGGCGAACTATTTTTATATACAAGCTGGGTAAAATTGCGGATTGCGAGATCCGGCCGTTATAGGTACAGTTGGAATGCACGCGACCATATACAGATCTCGTATATATATATATATATATATATATATATATATATATATATATATATATATATATATATATATATATATATATATATATATATATATATATATATATATATATATATACATATATACATATATATATATATATATATATGCTCGGATAGGTTTCCGCGGTTGTCTGTATGAAAAATACTAGGTTCACGGGTTGAACCGCGTCTGAGATTATTGGAGTCTCGACGTTTCGGCTCCCACTTTGGAGCCATTTTCAAGAGAAAAAGAAAGAAGAATCGATAATATAGTGGTATATAGGAAGTCTAGGAAGGGTAAGGAATGGTTCGAGTCCGGGGCCTCAATCTGCCTACTCCCCAGGTCGAACCTTGGTTCGTCTCTAAGATCTCAATCTCAGTTCTTAGAGAGAACTGACGAGTTGTGGGATGAGGTGAGGTATTTATAGTAGGATTGGTGGTGAGCACTGGTGCGGAACGGTTGCGCGTGGTAGGAGGGTCGCTGTGTGGTGTTAGTGAGGGTTGTGGTGTTAGTGGAGATATTAGTGATTTCCAAGCAGTTGGAAGTCGAAGACTTTCGTCCCTTTTGTTTAAACAATTAGGACGCTTCTCGATTTCAATTGCTTCGCGGATCGTTCGTGTTTTTCGGGAATATACAGGTGCTATTGTTTTTGTGTTGTCAAAGTCTATGTTATGTCCAGTCTGGAGACGGTGTTGTGCTAGGGATGAGGTAAGGTCAGTATTTCTGACTGCTAGGCGATGTTCGTATACCCTGTTGTTAATGCGTCTGTTTGTTTGTCCAATGTAAGTTTGGGGACAGTCGGAGCAAGGTATTTCGTAAACGCCATGGGAGTCATTAGGGACTTGGTCTTTTGGGGACTTGATAAGGTTGGAAATAGTCTGTTGTGTTGTGAATATTGTTTTTATGTTGTTTGTTTTTAGGACTTTGGAGATTCGGTCTGTAACACCTTTGATGTAAGGTAGGAAGGCTTTGTGTTGTTCGGGTGGGGATGTATCAGGATGTTGTGTTTGGGGTGGGTACTGTGCTTTATTTATGGTCCGTCTTATATGGTTTCTGTCATAACCGTTTTGTACGAGTGCGTGTTCTAATGTGTGCAATTCCGTTTGTCTGTTGTGGCTGTCAGTTAGTCTGAGGGATCTTGTTATAAGAGTGTTGACGACCGTTAAAATCTGATTGTGTACTTTAATTTTTGTGACATTGTCAGGTATTCGTCAAAATTCATTGCAAGTGTGCAAATAGAGACAGATTTACATTAGAAAAAAATAGTTGTTCTCTTGAAAATGTTTTTTATTAATATTTTCGAAACGTCTAAAGATAAACAAATGATAATTTACACAGGAATTTAACTTTTTATGCTTTTTAAGATAAAATAATAACTATGTACGAAAATCATTCAGGAGCGGGTGAAACTGAGGGGGCCTAGGTATAATTTAGCCCCAACTTTATTGTGTGACAGTTTTACATTAATTTATGAGCAGAACTTAAAAATTTGAAGTTTTCTGCACAAAAAAAGTGTTTTTTTCTCTAAAATTATCAGTTTTTGAGTAAATCTTATCTGAATTTTATTAATTAGTAACCAATCAGATTCAAGATGGCGGAAAATAAAGATGTGTCAATAAAAGAGCTGTGTAATTATTGCACAAAACCAGTATCAAAAAAGTTTATCAAATGTCCAAAGTGTGACAAAATGTATCACAATAGCTGTGCTTCCAGAGTTTTGTGTTGTGAGGTGAAACTTTCTGATCAAATAACTCAAATAAAAAATATCAGTGACGAAGTTAAAAATTTAAATGAAGATGATTTACGTGCAATAAAATTATCAAACGAAGAATTAATAACTGAAAATAATAATCTCAAAATAGAGAATAAAAAGTTAAAACAACAAATAGTTAAACTAGAAGAGCAAATTAAAAAAATACCTAAAGAAAATAATATAAATCCACATAAACTGCAATATGTAACGAGCGACACAGGAAATATTTTAGACAAACACAAAGAAATAAAACTACTCATAGCAGATGAAGTGGAAAAGAGTCTCTCCAGTGTTCTAGAAGACCTCAGACAAGTAAAACTGAAAATAAATAATCTAGAAAATGTAAAAGCAAAAAAAGTAATAGATAAAGAGGGGACAAAAAAGCATAATACACCTCAAGATATAAAAACTAAACAAAACATAAGTAAACCAGTGACCCCCAAACAAAACTTAGGACCGGTACCAAATAGACTGGAAGCTGAACAGAGACAATTAATGAATGAACTAATTATTTTAGATCCAAGCTCCTCACAAAAAGGTCTGGTGGATATAGAAATCCAAAATAAGACACGAGAAATAAAATTTGATGAAGAAATTACCAAACAACACGAGGAGAATAGAAATGTGCTAGAGGATAGCAACGAATTTATACTTCCAAGAAACAGAAAGCATAAACAAAAAACTGTCATAGGTCAAAATCAGAATTCCACCAAATTAAAAGCAGTAAACCCATTAAGTTGGATATTTATCTCACAGTTAGAACCAGATACAACTGTTGAAGATGTGAGAAGTTACCTGAAAGACTATGATATAAAAGTCATGCAATGTTTTAAACTTAAAACATTTTCAAAAGATATTACAGCTTTTAAAGTTGGAGTAAATCAATCGGATGAAGACAAAGTGTTCTATGGAGCGATGTGGCCAGATAAAACCATCATTAGACCTTACATCCCTAAAGAACCGA
This sequence comes from Rutpela maculata, assembly GCA_936432065.2. NCBI lineage: Eukaryota > Metazoa > Arthropoda > Insecta > Coleoptera > Cerambycidae > Rutpela > Rutpela maculata. Next base: position 212,927,999 of record OW386285.2, read on the forward strand.
GAAATTTTCGGAGAACACCTCCAGCATCCCTGAAAAAATGATACATTCAAATCTAAATAAAAAAAACCATGAGATGCATGAAAATTATTTATTAAAAGGATGTGTAGTACTACACCAAAATATACAATCTATTAAAAACAAATTATTAGAAATCGAAGTACTTATAAAAGACCTTGAGATAGCTCCAACTGTGGCTTGCTTTACAGAACACTGGTCAACAGGAGAAGAAGAATTTTCAATTAAATTAGAAGGCTACAACTTAAAAGCTACTTATTCCAGGAACAATATGGCCCATGGCGGATCCTGCATTTTCCTTCGTGATGGTGTGGACGGTGAGGAGATCCAGGAGCTGAAACAAAAAAGTGTGGAGGGTGTCATTGAATGCTCGTCCATTGTGTGTAAAACTTTCAAAGCTATAGTTATATGCATTTATAGACCTCCTAAAGGTAATCTTGAAACTCAAATTTTAACCGACATATTAGATACTGCTCAAAATGACTTTAAAAATTTTAAAATAATTTTATGTGGAGACTTTAATCTAGATTTACTAGAGGAAAATAAGACAAACATTCAGATGTTTTTAACTCTTTTACAGACATATAATTTAACGCAAACAATAAATGAACCAACTAGAATAACAAAAACATCGGCTACATTATTAGACAATATCTTTATTAATTTTGAAAACCCTCATGTAGGAGAAGTTATAACAACTGCATTAAGTGATCATGAAGCTCAGATCCTGAAAATTGATTTTCCAGGAAAAACAGTCGATTTCAAAAAGATACGCAGGCAGAGAGTGTTCTCCACTGCAAAACTCAAACAATTCAAACAAGAAATAATATCCACTGACTGGAATGAAATAACTAATTATAAAGATCCCAATCAAGCCTATGAGCTATTTGTTCAAAAATTTTTAACAATTATGAATATAATTTTTCCTAAAAAAACTATAAAATACACCAAAAAAACAAAAACATGGATCACAAAAGGAATCAAAACATCTTGCAATACAAAAAGAAAATTATACAAACAAAAAATCTGTGGGGAAATTTCAGAACTGGAGTATAAAAATTATTGTGGTATTCTAAAGAAAGTAATATCTGAGGCAAAAAGACGTACTAATATCGCATATATTAATTTGGCAAACAACAAAAGCAAAGCAGTATGGGACCTTGTAAAAAATTATACAGGCTCTAAAGCTTGCAATAATGATTCTATACTACAGAATATTAACACACAAGAAAATAATAAATACACAGTATTAAACGACGACAACAACTATTTTGTAAATGTCTGCTCTGACATAAATTCTAATACACTTGTGTTAGATAATGTAAAATATTCAGGGACTAATATATTTCTGTCGCCTACATGCCCAGAAGAAGTATACAATGTAATAAAGAATTTGAAAAACACAAAGTCTACAGGGGAAGATGAAATACCTGTAAAACTTCTGAAACATGTTGCGACGGAGGTATCTAGTCTACTGAGTTATATAATAAATTTATCATTGCAAACAGGAATATTCCCAGAAAAGCTAAAAATTGCCAATGTAAAAGCTGTATACAAGAAAAAGGGAGATAAAAGTATTATTAATAATTATAGGCCTATTGCGTTACTTTCAAATATAAGCAAAGTTTTTGAGAAAATTATATACTCACGGTTAATAAATTATCTAGAGAGCCAAAGTTTATTAAGCAATACCCAAAATGGATTTAGGAAAAACAAGTCTACAATTAGAGCATGTTATCAAGCTTTGTGTGAAGTAATTAACTCCCTGAACAACAAGGAACGTACAGTTGTTATAGGTTTGGACTTATCAAAAGCATTTGATAGTGTAGACCACAGCATTTTAATTACGAAACTAGAAAAACACGGAATTAGAGGCATTGCTTTAAAACTGTTGGTATCATATTTGAGTAATAGATTACAATGTATAGTTGAAATGGACAGTAATGGAGAGTTACAAAAATCTGAAAAATTAAAAATAAAAAGAGGTGTTCCGCAAGGGTCAATCTTAGGACCGTTACTATACATTTTATACACTAATGACTTAAGTATGATACTTGACGAATATGCAGTCCAATATGCTGATGACTGCACATTAGTTATGCATTCAGATGACTCCTTAATCCTAGAAGAAAAGGTTTTACCAACATTAGACGTTTTAGAAAAATATTTTACCTCCATAAATCTCAAACTGAATAAAGATAAAACACAAGCAATAGCTTTTACATGTAATACCTCTAATACTGAAAAAACATTTGATAATGGCATTAGTACGTTGACAACTATGCCGGCAATGACTTTCTTGGGAATCAAAATTGATGCTAGACTTGACTGGAAAGCCCATACGGACGACCTCACAAATAATATAGCCAAGTATTGTTATGCTCTAAAAGTGATAGCGCAAAACATTAATGTTGAGGCAGCTTTTATAGCTTATTATGCATATGTAGAATCCAGACTCAGATATGGCATTATCTTCTGGGGCGGAACAAGCCATATATATAGAGTATTTGTGCTACAAAAGAGATGTCTGAGAAATATTTTGAACATTAAACAAACAGTTAGTTGTAAGCCAATTTTTATTGAAAAAAAGATACTTACCTTAATCAGTCACTACATCTATGAGTCTATTATTTTTGTTGTGCGGAATACTTCTCTGTTTGCGATTCATGATAGAAATCACGTATATGACACAAGGAACAAAAATGATCTTTTAAATATCAAAACAAGTTTTACTTTTATTCAAAAAAATATGCCATATACCTTAATAAAAATTTATAATAAACTTCCCTACACTTTAAGAAATGGTACAATTAAAGAAGTGCAAACAAATTTGAAGGCCATGCTTCTGAGAAAAGCTTACTACACTCTGGACGAGTTTTTCAATGATGATTTTAGTGACCTGTAGCATTTTAAATATGTTTTTAATTCATGTGTTAGTATTTTTTGATATGTGTATATCGAGATATAGTGTATTTTTTTTTTTAACTCATTTGTTTTATTACTTTTACGTATTTTACATATATACAATATTTTATGCAATAAGCTAGTATACCCTAGTGGCGTATTTGTGCTACTAGGGTAGTTTTGTGACATGTTCCACACCCGTTTGGGTATATGTAAAGAACCAATAAAGACATCTATCTATCTATCTATCTATCTATCTATCTATCTATCTATCTATCTATCTATCTATCTATCTATCTATCTATCTATCTATCTATCTATCTATCTATCTATCTATCTATCTATCTATCTATCTATCTATCTATCTATCTATCTATTATTACCAGCATTCCTGGTATGCAGGAGTGTGCCACGATTGTAATGTTTGTAACAAATGAAAACTAATCTAGCATGCAATGTCGGAATAACAATAATGACGTTGTTTTTTGTGTTTTCTGTAGTTCATTGTTCTGTAGTTTTATTAGTTCCTTTTGGAAAAAGTGTTCTATTGAAAAGTAAAAAATGGTCATGTTTAGTAATGTGGAGTACGCGGATATTCATTTTATTCATGGATATTGTAATGGAAACGGGAATGCCGGGTACGCGAATATCGCAGAAGATTTCCTGAAGATGAATTAATGTAAAAGTGTCACACAATAAAGTTGGGGCTAAATTATACCTAGCCCCCCCCCCCCCCCCCCCAGTTTCACCCGCTCCTGAATTATTTTCGTACGAACCCTGTATCTCGGAAACTAAGCACTTCCCGACCCATGTTTATAGGAACTTTTTTTCATATTTTGAAAAGTTGTATTCCTTGGTCAAGTTTGGCCTATGCAATTCGGGACACCCTGTATTTTAATATTCTTAGAACGTCTTTTTATTTTCGCGTGTCCGGGAAATCCCGACTGTCAGTTATCAAAATTTTGCAAGAGAAACAAAATACAGGTAATAGATGTATTTTGCAAAGAAAACAAAAGTCGAATGACCGTATCATTCCTGATAAAAATATGAGCTAATACGTGTAAGGATAAGGGTAGTTTGAAGTTTTAATTATTTTTATATGGAACAAACGAAGCACTTTGGCATATAAATATATTTAATCCAATTGACTTATTTTAAATCCACACATCTGTTTTGGGTCTATATCTGCGGAATTTCTAGACACACCCCGTAGTACACAATAAGTCTAAGCTTTGACCAGCCGGTACATCATTCCATATTCGAAAGATGAAAGTTACAGGTGTTTTATGGTTCTCAAAAGTGGGGCTTATTTTTTGGGAACTGTCATTCATCCTAATTTCGCTTATCCATATAAATAAATTCTGTCCATATTCCCAACTTTGCTTAACGTTTTGAGGTTGAATTATATTGTCTACACACTATTAGCCACTGTTAAGATTTCTGGATAATCCATTTTCTTCTCGACCCCTAGTAATACAGCTTGTAGAGCAAAGAATCGGGGGTACCAGCACAAAAAACAAAGCGCATACAATTTTCTACAATTTTGTTCCTATACAATATTTGGATAGGAGTTACCGTTTTCCAGATACCACTGTTACCGTTTTCGAGATAAATGTCTGCAAATTATAATATTATTATTATTAATTTATTTCAGTTTATTTTATTTTATTTTTATGTTAATAATATAAAGTTGTATTATACGCCTTACAATAATTGTCAGTTATTTCCTGATTTAACGATATATGAATTTCCATGTTTTCTTAATTTTGGACTCGTTTATCTGGAAAATGGTAACTCCTATCAAAATATTGTATAGGTACAAAATTGCAGAAAATTTTATGCACATTGTTTTTTTTTATAAAAGTTTTTGTCCATCTTTTTTAGTTTTTGTGTTAAATGACAAAAACGAAATTGGCAACAGTTTTTTTTAACATATGGCCGCCATTTTGAAAGTACAGCCAGTTTTTTTTTGGGGATATGTCTTAAATTGTTCCTTAGGTTTTAATCTTTATGAAAACCATTGTCCTAAAGGATCGGGGGGGGGGGGATGCACGTACCGCTAGGGAGGGCTCCCCGACTAAGAGAAATAGTTTAAATAAAAGGTGTAACTTTTTCACTTTCTGCAATATTGGTAATACCTAATTTTAAGGTAGAACTAACAGGAAAGGAGATAATTAATAAAAACCTATTTTGACTCATTTATTCAACATAGTGGCCGTAGCGGACACGACATATTTGTGGAAAATATCAATTAATGTTTCGGGTAAGCCCCTCTGCAGTATAAAAAAAGAAAATCTCTTGTAGAAATTATTAACAAGTCAAATGATAGAGTAACTGTACTATACGTAAAATCTTAGATGATTATTTTATTAATATTATATTATTTATTTTATAATATAAGAATTTATAATATAATTTAAAAGAACTTTTTAAATTTTTAACTAATTTGTTTGTCTATGCCTCTAGATTGTTGTACTTGTCAATATATTTTACCGTTTCTCTCCACTCTTCTCACCCATCGTCGGATAATAATCGTTATGGCACGCAACTATGGTGTATTTTAAACGGAGGTATTTATCTATCTTTCACTTGCACAATATAAGGGCAAATTACGTCTAGGAAAAGTGGCAACACCGTTTGGAGGCCCAGTAAACTCATGTTATGTTTAAAAGGAGGCCTGGTTACATAAACAAGTACAAAATATATACAAAGGATACCAGTTAAACCTATGGAGGTAATGGAAGCTGAATTAACTGTTGAGAGTATGTAATTAAATACTTCGTGTATATAGGTGGAGTTTTGGTAGGCCATGTATGGTGTGGAGGCTGAGTGACTGCGTGTAGATAAATATGTATATATATATATATATATATATATATATATATATATATATATATATATATATATATTTGTCCTGCAAATAATGCTGCGTCCGTACATGTGCACGACACCATACACTGCTGCGTCCTGTACAATACTGCGTCTGTATACCGGACGCAGTATTGTTTTCCCGTGTTATCTTCAACAAATTTCTGAAATGATCGATTTTCAGCACCCCAAATTGTTCTTCGTCTCCTGGGTTATATGTAAACATAGAAATGAGTTCTGTTTCATTTCAATTGAGCAAAATATCGACCCGAGTTTTTTTTGGATTCGGACGCAGTATCATATGTTCCGTGAAACTAAAAGTATATTTTTAGTTCCATCGAATTATGTTTGGGGGCGCATAGATTTGTGAACATAAATATACTTCAAATATTCTCTATTCAAAAATCGTATAATGCTGCGTCCGAGATTTGACAACACCGGCGCTATTAAATATCCAGTCATTCTTTCATGCTTACTTGGAAAGCCGGAGTTCGGGCGAGTGTAAAATTCTAGTGAACATTTATATAAGTTTACAAGTAATTATGTTTCATATTTAAACAGTTATCTTCTTACTTATAATCTGAATGATTTTATCACAGAAATTTATTTTCAAGAAATGAAATTAATTTCAACGGAAAATAATTTACAAATATTTAGTTATATATAATCATAAAAACAATACCTCCTCCAAAATTAAACTGGTAAGCCGTTACTTTGTGGTAATTAATTATGATGATATAATAATGAAACACCAACATTAACATTTACTTTATTTTTTACCGCCAAATTATTGTAACTTGCACCTTACTGCAGTTCGGCACTCAACGTGATATTTTCAGATGATTAAAGTGAATGAACATACAAAGGCAGTCAGTCTACAGGAGGACATTATGCTAATTTTATGGTTACTGTTTTGAATAAGGAAATAGGATAATTACAGACAATATTGTGAATGTAAATGGGATTAGAAATATTAATAAGATATTGTAGGTAATGTGAGTTATAATGAGTGAGTTATAATAAATCACTAGGTGATAGTGCCAATCACCTGTATCTTCATGCCTAGCCTATCCAATCGACGTAACGCGCTTCACGAAGGTGTGGCTTTGTCCGAGAGAAATCCTTAAATTAAGTTGAGTTAAATTTTACAGTTAATTTTATTAATAAACAAACTGAGTACCTAATTAAAACAAAATTTAATATTTATTGTTATAATCGCAGATAAAGTATTCAACTTGCGGTAATGGTAATAACCCACTTGATGAATTACAGCACTTGCCTGCGGCTCATGCTGTAAACTTCATTTGCGTGAGTTATTACCTACATTACCGCTCGTTGAATAATATACTACAAGTTCATCAAATAGTGTGGTTTATTATAATTATAATAACTATAAATAGAACCATTATTATACCTTTTTGTTTGATAAAAAGGGAGGTTGAAATTTTAGGTTTTTCCAGAAACGGTTAGATACATGATGCATGAAATTTGGCAGAAATATTTTTTGTTGAAATCTATTAGACGAAATTTCGATTTTCACTTTTTGAAGAGGTCAAAACGGGATGGTTTAAAGCGCACCTGTATTTTGGAAATCGCGTAAGTCAGAAACGTGATTATTCGAGCGATGGACACTTCTGAGGAAATAAGAAGACACGCGTGTATTTGACGGTTTTCAAAAAGAGACCTCCGAACGGGTGAACGGGGAGAGGGAGGTTTTTTAAGCCTTCTGGAAACGGTTAAACTGAGAATCATGAAATTTGGCATAAATACTTTTTATTAGAATCTATTAGACACGAGTAGGACGAAATTTCGATTTTCACTTTTTAAAGTGGTGAAAACGGGGGTGGTAGATGGTCTAAAGAGTACCCGTATCTCTGAAATCGCGTAAGTCAGAAACCCGATATTCCAGCGATAGGCTTTCCTGAGGAAATAAGGAGACACGTATTCGACGGTTTTTAAAAAGAGACACCGCGAACGAGTGAACAGGGAGAGGTATGTTTTAAGCATGAAATTTGACACATACCCGCCCATGTGTTCTATTGTGGATTAAAATAATTATTTTTTCGTTTAACTCACTCTAACACAAAAAAAGAATAATGGGTTGTTATCAAATTGCGATGTGCAGTGGGTTTCCTCGAGTACTATAGATGCGCAGTGGGTTTCCTCGAGTACAATGGATGCACAGTGGATTTCCTCGAGTGCAATGTATGCGCAGTGGGTTTCCTCGAGTACTATGGATGCGTAGAAGGTTTCCTTGAGTGCGCAATGAATGCGCAGTAGGTTTCTCCGGGTACCATGAATGCGCAGTGGGTTTCCACGAGTATTATAGATGTGCAGTGGGTTTCCTTGAGTACAATGATGCGTAGTAGATTTCCCCGAGTACCATGCGTATCATGATCCTCAATTTTAACCAAACTTTGATTTAAGAATGTTGGGTTATTCCTATTGTTGTGTTAAATTTTGATACGTTTAGAATCATTTGGTTAAGATTGTTGGGTTGTAGGGAACACGGTTTCAAATTCATGTCACCTTAAAATGGCTATAACTTTGCAAGGAAATATCATAGATGACCATTCGAAAGCTTATTTTAAAGAGAAAGGATGTTACTAAATGATACCGGCGCGGTAGCTCAATTAGTTAAGGCGTATTGAGTGGCGAATATGCTGATCAACTGCCTACCGCGCTCTGGGTTCGACCCCCAGCCCCGGTATTGACAACACCGGTGGGTGTGGATGTATGTCTGCGTTTTTCCAAATGTGTAACCCCCTTCCGCACAGCCTTGGCTATGGATTTGGGGGTTGTCTACTATCTGTGGTGTGTTTTTTTTATGATATATTTATTAGAAATAAGCTGAAAAATTTTTTGGGTTCTAGACACAACTTCAAAACTTGCTAAAAAAGTCATTTTTTAAGTACTTAACCTCAAATATTTCAAAATCCTGACGTGATGGGCCAATTCTGAAGCCAAATTCAGATTCAGCATGAAACATTACTTCGGAAATGACCTTAGCTGCATAACAACATTCACGACCTGTGTTATTAATAATAATAATAATAATAATGTTTATTTATGAAAAAGTACAGAAAGGTACAAGAAAAGAAAAATAGACATAATATAAACGTAATTCACCACAAAATATCTCGAAAGAATATTTGAGCGTGGGAAAAAGAGTACTCTAGTGAAGAGTACAAAATTGTGAATGGGAATATAAATAAACATAATCTAAACATACTAAAAAAAATATTAAAATATTAAAAGCCTGTACTAACAGATAATAAAAATAAGTAATTAAGTAGTATCTAGTATCTACTAACAACTCACTACAGTGTGAGAAAAATCTATTTTATTTTGAATATTAAATATAATATATATACAAACACCTGTACACAATCCCGGACATATTAATTGTTCTTTAGATCAATTTGTTTGTGGATTTCTGATCTTGATAATTCGATTATATATTTTTTACATCGCTTTTTGAAAAGAGGTAAAGATTTTGCATTTTTTAAGTCTTCTGGTAGGATAGAGTAAATTTTAGGAGCTAAATACGCATAGTTTCGTTCTAATGATTTTTTCATGAATTGAACAGTAAACTGCTCACGATTTTTTCTAGTATGATACCCATGAGGTATAAGTGAAAGTGTATCTTTATTTTTATATTGATATAGGCAAATTGCATAATAGAATAACTGTCTGGCATCAAATAAATGGCTCTCTGCAAATAACTCGTTAGTTGAGTAATTCATATCTTTGTTAAACATTATTTTTAAAATCCTTTTTTGAGAAACCTCTAAATTGTTCATAATGGTTTTATTAACCCCACCCCAGCCAAGTATACCATAAAATAAATGTGATTCGACGATTGCATGGTATATTGTGACTAAGCTGGTTTGAGGCACAATACCGTGAAAATATTTCATACAGGGTATGATACATCCTAGTTTTTTTACCAAATAGTCTATATGAGCATCCCATTTTAGATGTTGATCGATGAATATGCCAAGGTATTTTATTTTATTAGTCCTAATTATTTCAGTAGTGGTGTTTATATTGGGGATTAATAAACTATTGTAATTAGGTAAGCCAGATTTGTATGAAGCAAAAGGTAGGAAGAAGGTTTTTTGCAGATTTAATGTGAGTATCTTGCTATTGAACCATTTCTTTAGCGTTGTAAAATCAGATTCTACTTTTTCTTTTAGCTCATTCCATGATTTGTCTTCATAGTAAACTACCGTGTCGTCAGCAAACGTTATTATTTCACCCAGGGTGCTTTGTATGAATAAATCGTTTATGTATATGATAAACAGCAGAGGTCCCAAAACTGTGCCTTGGGGTACTCCATATTCTGGCGTTATAAAATGGCTTCTTGTTCCTTCTATCTCAACACACTGCTTTCTATCAAATACATAACTATTTAAAAGTTTTAGTTCCCTTCCTCTTATACCTATGCCTTCAAGTGATTCCATTAGTAGAGCAAAATTGACCGTATCGAAGGCTTTTGCTAGGTCCAAGAAAATTACTAGTGATGGTAACGACTTATCGATAGTGGTGTATACTTTATTTGTTAAGTGGCAAATAGCATCTTGAGTGGATACATTTTTTTGGAATCCATATTGATTTTTAGCTAGAATTTGGTATTTTTTAACATAACTGTCCAAACGTATCTTCAAAATTTTTTCAAATACTTTAGCGAAATTTGTTATTATAGATATAGGTCTATAATTTTGACTTAGGAGTCTGTCTCCTTTCTTATAAATAGGTTTTATAACGGAAGTTTTAAAGCTGGTTGGAATATGACTTGTAGAGAGAATTAAATTAAAAATGTAAGTTAAAGGTTCTAGTATGCAATTTGCTATTTCTTTTATTGTCTTAACGGTAATGTTGTCTATTCCTGTGGATTTTTTATTCTTTAAACTTTTTATGGTATTATACACTTCTAATGTATCCGTGTGTAATAGATAAAACGAGTTCAGTAAAATTTTTTTTTTTAGGAACATATTGAGCATCACGAATTATATTATTTGCTAATTGAATTCCAGTATTTACAAAGGTGTTGTTAAATTCGTTAGCTATATCCAATTTCGATGTTAAAAGTAGGTTTTGATTTTCAGAATCTTTTATAGAACATATTTTGTTAGTATTACTATTTTCTTTTATTGAATTCACAGTTTTCCACAAATACATTTTATCATGTTTATTATTTTCAATTTTTTGTATATAATAATCTTTTTTTGTTTTAATTATAAGTTTTTCTAAATATTTTTTGTAATTATTATATTGTACTTTTATTTCATTATCCAGTGGATTACGCTTCATTTTTAAATATAATTCCTGTTTTTTGTTAACTGACCTTACTAGACTATCATTTATCCATTCTTTTCTTCTTATCAATTTGTGTTTAATTTTTTTAAAGTTTGTGCAGGAAGCGATATGATCATTTAGTATTTTAAGAAATGTAACCAGTGCCATTTCAGCGCAATTTTGTGCATATACTTCATTCCAGTTTAGAGAAATTAATTGACCATTTAATTTTCTGTAGTTAATAAACTTTTGAAACGTTATTTTTGGTTTAATTTCATTTATTCGTTTATTTTCAATTATTATTTGTAGTGCTGTCATGTAATGATCGGTAATATCAGTCTGAATTACTAATGGTAATACTAATTCGATGTCGTGATTAGTTTTTAAAAATATGTGGTCAATACATGATTTAGAATTCTGCTGTACTCGAGTATATTCATTTATTGTAGAAGAAAATCCAAACTCAGATAATATGTCTAGGTATTGACTGGCATATTCCGTGTTTTTCATTATATCTATATTTACATCTCCGATTATCAATCCATAGTCAAAGTGTTTTGTATTATGTTGTAAATGATTATATAAATCTATGTTAAATTGAGTGGGATCCAAGGATGGCGATCTATATAGTGCTAGAATATATATTTTTTTGTTGTTAAATGTTAATTGAAGTTCAATTAATGATATATCATGGAACATTATGATATCAAAATTGTATTTTAATTGTTCTTTTATATACACAACTATGCCATCGTTTAAATTTAGGGAGCCATTATTGTACAGAATTTTATAGCCATTTATTTGATGTAGACCTAGGTTAGTAATTTTATGTGTTTCTGTTAATATAATGCACTCAAAAGATTGATCCATTTGACTTAACTGTATTTTTAGTTCATCCAGGTTTTTTTGGATGCTTCATATATTGCAATGCAAAATCTTAAAATTTGGAAGATTTGAATTTATGTTTAATATAACATTAGCCTCCTTGGCTGTTTCAGTTTTTTCTGTTTTAATTGTATTATATTTAAAATCGCGAATATAGTTATCCATTTTATACAATATTCCTACAAATACTTAACAGCAAAAAATAACAAATATATAGGATATATACCAGTAGTTACATGAGTGCAATATTCAATATCCTGTTTAATTTAGTAAAATATTTAATTTAATTCAATTTAGGATACAAAAACTAATTGAAATTTAATAAATTATATAAATCTATGTAAGTAAAAATCTATGATTTACTATTTTGGGATGGTTTTTTCTTTTGCAGAGAATAAGTTATTTGTTTCTGGCTTGCAAGTCTCACTTTTCTTTTGTCCATGTAACGTGGCAATTCTCTCGGAAACTTTTCTCTTTCTTGGTAATTTTTCGCCTGAATGAGTAATTATGTTGTTAGAGAGATCATCTGCGTTTTCGAATACTTCATCAAATATATTGCAGTTTTGAGTTTCACATGGCGTAGACGGGGCACTATTTCGTAAGGTATGTAATATTTTATTATCTGTAGGATTTCTTTCCTTTTTCTCTTGGTCAGTCCTGTTCATTTCCTTTAATTGCTCAATCGTATAGACATCTTCTCCAACGATTAATTTTTTTCCTTTAATTTTGGCAAGGAGATTTCTAGATCTGGCATCTTTGAGATGATTTGTTAAGATTTTTCTATCATTACGATCTTCGGGGCAAAGATCGTGCGCTATAAAGTTATTGAATTGTCAAACTGGATAATATAAGTGAAAACATCCCTAAGGGATCTTATCAGTGTAATTTTGTTCTGATTGGTTGTTTCAGCACACGTGATTAGAAATTGGCGAATTGAATTGCTATTTGAGCTAAAAATTTTCAACAAGTTTTTATTTCCCAGTCAGTACCAATAAAAAGTGTTAAGCTCTCGGAATTATTATTCAATGAAAATTGTATTGAAACTGTCTTTGTTTTATTTAGAATTAGGTTATTATTTTGAGACCAATGTATGATTTCTTGATAAAATCTTTCAGTGTTTTTTTTTCTTCAGTTAGGTTGTTGCCGGTAACTAGAATGTTTGTATCATCAGCATAACAGATCACATGAACATTTGGTATCTTTTGTTGATGGCTGACCACATAGTAGTAAATATTATATATAAAAGTGATCCCAAAATTGACCCCTGCGGAACTCCTTGTGTAATATCACAAATATTACTTTCAACTCCACCGACCATTTTTACAATTTGTGTCCTGTTGTCTAAATAGGAGGAAAATATTTGTAAATCAGTTAGTCGAATACCGTATAGCGCTAGTTTGGTCTTAAGCAGCTGATGGTCTACCAAATCAAAAGCTTGTGAGAGATCTTCGAAAAGACCCACAACTGTATTATTGTTGACTAAAGCTTTAATGATTTTGTGTTGAAAATCAAACCACGCAGACTTGTTCCTTTTGTTTGTAGTAAAACCATGTTCAGCAGGAGACAGTAACATATTCCGATGTAAAAAATCTGATAATTGCTCCTTGAGATGAAGTTCTAAAATTTTAGAAAATCTACATAGTAGACTAATGGCTTCATAATTATTATTATAGTCATTTGGATCTCCCTTCTGGTATAATGAAGAGATTATGGCTCTTTTAAATTTACTGAAAAATATACCTTTCTCTATAGAAATGGACCGCTTACCGCTATTTGCATTTTTTATCCAAATTATTAGAAATATCATGACCACTAGAGTTTGAAGACTTTAATTTATTTACAAGAAGTTCAACATCCTTAGTTGAAACTGTAGATATATAGAAAATAATTCCCCTCTTTTTCCAATAATATTTGGTTTCTGGTTTAGAAAAGAATTAAATTAAATTAATTAATTAAATTGATATTAAATATGAGTACAAAAACTTTTATCTTCATAAAAACAGTTTTTAAAAATTCTAACGCGGTAAAGTGTTGAAGCCATCTTTTTTTACTAATTTTGGGGTGTTGAAAACGAATCCGTTGCCAGTTTTGCCAGTCTAGGGTGCACATTAAAAGACGACCCTTATTTGGGCGCCATAAAGTGAAGGTTCTCATGTTCCCAACCCAAAGTCATTTAAATAATTAAAGAATTTTTTAATTTAAAAACAAGTAATATTTTCTGAATAGTGATACGCACACTTTACCCCAACCCCAAAAATATGAGGAATATTCAGAGGTGAGAAATATTCATCTGAATTGACTAAATCACCTCATTATGATAGAAAAACATCAAATTGGGTGATTAGGGATTTCTTTTGCAATTAAAACAAATAAAAACTCTTAAAAGATAAAATCCACCACCTTGATTGGTGGGGATGGGTGTAAGAGTATTCAGAAGTAATAATAACCTGATAATAGCCATTTAACAAGGAGTAATATTGTAACTATACACCGTTCTTAGGGTGGTAAAGGGTGAGGGAAACGAGGGGAAGGAATGGTGAATTTAGAATTTTTGCTTCTTTCATTACTTACCTAATGAAACTGAGTATCTTGAAAGAATTTCCTGCACTAAAGAATAACTTTTTGTTGCAAGCTATAATATCAATTTCAATGCCACCCCCCAAATAAGAGTTATTTTTTACTGTCTTCCCGATGTTTTTAGCCAAATCGGATGACAGATTCGTATTCAGCACCCCAAAACTAGTAAAAAGATGGTTTCCACACTTTACCGTGAATGGGCGTTCCCCTCACCTTTCACCACCCATAAGAACGGTGTAAGTTACAATATATAATATACGATTATTTATTTATTTAAAAAAAAAACAAAATTCCTTATTAAAAGGCTATTATCAGGTTATAATGTGATTACTTCTGAATGCTCTTCCCCACCAATTAAGGTGGTGGATTTTGTCTTTTTTTATTGGTTTTAATTGCGAAAGAAATCCCTAATCACCCAGTCTTTTGTCTTTTTATCATACTAAGGTGATTTAATCAATTCAGATGAATATTTTTCATCCCTGAATATTTCTCACACTCTTGGGGTTGGGGTGTACAGTGTGCATATCACTATCCAGAAAGTATTGTTTTTTATATTAAAAATTCTTTAATTATTTAAATGACTTTTGGTTTGGAAAATGAGAATCTTCACTTTATGGCACCCAAATAGGGGTTGTTTTTTAATGTGTTCCCGAGACTTTTCGTTAAAACGGGTGAAGATTCGTTTTCAGCAGCCCAAAATTAGTAAAAAAAAGATAGCTTCCACACTTTACCACGGATGGGCCAAAAAAAACCGTTTTTTAACATTGTTCTCTATTCTAAGGTGAACTCATCGCTTAGTGAAGGAGTAAATAAAAATGAATATCTATCCAAAATTCCATTGATCTAAATTCAGCATTTTATATTGCAAATTTGAGGCTACTTTTAGTGCACAATTGAAAAACTGATCCTAAAATAATAATCGACAGAAAAATCATATTTCGAATTTTACTGACATTTAGAAATAACTGACGGCTATCGATTTGTTCTATTACAAGTGCAATAAAATTGTTAGGGTAAATATAACAACCGCGCCGGACGCAGCAATATGCTAAGTTTCACAAAAAGTAGTCATCTCGGACGCAGCATTGTAATGAAGAAGAATGAAATTATTCTCGGGCGCAATAACGTGCTGGTTTTGCTTTTTTATTTCTTGAGTTATTACAATTCTAAAACCAGATATTAACTGAATTTGGTTAGTAGAACGAATATACTTCATTAGATTTGAGCAAACTAGCGTATTTCTGGGAGACGCAGTAAGGTTGGCTTGTGAAAGGACGCAGCATTGATAGCGGGATGTATATATATATATATATATATATATATATATATATATATATATATATATATATATATATATATATATATATATATATATATATATATATATATATATATATATATATATATATATATATATATATATATATATTCATTCTCTTCGCGGATGATGCAACAACAATTAATAAAAATGAAAATCGCAATGAACTGCAGTTACAATTGGAACAGACACGATCAAGGGTCTCTGCTTGGTTTGTCGCGAATCGATTAAGCTTAAATGCTACTAAAACTGAAATCATGTTTTTTAGTTTAGGTAATATGGGAGTAAATAATAATCCAGAGTCTGTAAAATTTCTTGGGGTACATATTGACCCTAAGCTCTCATGGAACTCTCACATTGATAAACTATGTAATAAGTTAACTCCTTGTATCTATGCAATTAGAAATATGTCATTAATAGTGTCCAAGCAAGTACTCTTAATAACTTACCATGCACTTATTCAATCAAAAATATCATATGCAATTCATGCTTGGGGTCACGCTCCAAACATGAAACGCGTTTTTGGATTACAAAGGAAGGCGGTACGAATTATAAATAAGCTAGGGTATAGAGAAGATTGTAGACAATCTTATATTGATCTGAAAATTCTCACAGTACCATCACTATATATCTTACAGTGTCTCTTATATGTTAAAGATAACCTACCAAATTACGTAACTCATGAAGAAATTCACTCATACGATACAAGACATAAAGCAAATATTTACATAGACTTCCACAGAGTACATAAAACTAGATCCGGAATATCATATTTTGGTCCGAAGTTATTTAACCTGCTACCATCCCCTGTGAAACTGTTGCCTTCTAAAAGTTTTAAATATGTAACAAAAAAATATCTTATATCCAAATGTTTCTATTCTATGGAAGATTTTTATAATAATGATTTTTCAGACTGGCAATTTTAATACCTTGAGAGAATATACAACTCATTGTATTATTATTTTATATTTATATTGTATTTTGTTTGTATATGCATGTATTGTATTGTATTTATGAACCCTTTGTTTTTTTGACTTGTGTAAAACTCTTGTTTCTTGGCACCAATAAATTTTCTATTTCTATTTCTATTTCTATATATATATATATATATATATATATATATATATATATATATTGCATAAATTGCATAGAACCTTTTCTTCTTAAAATTTGATTCTACTTCAGCTCCAATAAATATATATATATATTTTTTTCAGTTCCACCCCCTATAAATTAGCAAGCCCCTGCACAATATAGAAACTTTTCTGTGAGGCATTTACTATTATACTGCCAAAAATGAATGAAATCCGTTCAATATGAGATTATTCCGAAGTTTTGTATATTTTTTACCTCTAAGTATAGCACAGTATACTTCCACATCCAGATTTTACATCTCTCACAAATAAAGAAATTTATATGTGGAATTAATTGTTTTTGGAATTTTAGTAATATAATAATTGAAATTGTCTACCCCAAAAACTCAGAAAACGATATCCCACATCGATAGTGAGGTGGAGGTGATGATAGGGGAGTGGTAGTGGGGGTGGATAAAGTAAGAAAATATTTTGAGGTTTTTGGTTCTTGTACACACACACTAAATTACAATTTCTTTCACCCCCTTTAATAATGCGGTGTGGGTGTTAACGGTGGGAGGTGGCTAATGTCAGAAATGTTTTGAGACCGTATAGCTTGTCTTGTATATACTAAATAAAAATTTTATGGACTCTCACCTGCTTGATTTATCTATTTACCACCATTTACCAAATTTACCCCCCCAACCCTTCAACGGAATAAGATGAAATTATAATTTAGTTCCAGATAACGTTAAAATACATACGAGTATGAGTACGAGTACCAAATTTCAAGTTAATATCTTAAACGGTTCCAGAGTAATCGTGCGCACAAAATAAGTTAAAGACAGACCGACAGACAGACATTTTTTTTTCGCTCAAACTTAAAACCTCGACGTTTCATGACATTCTAAGCTGATTTGAACAATAAAAATTTTCAAAATTTTTTTGTCGTTACTATACTTCCACTGGATGTGGAAGTAATAATGATCTAATTGCATTTGGGGCCGAGCTGTTAGTTTTTGCATCTCAGTTGCTTATAAATAAGCAAATCGATATTTCTTAAAATTTAAACTGGTTATTATTCAATACTTATATTTTTGCCTCAGCTAGTTGAAAATAATCCAGAAGTAAAGATAGTGTATAGATGTCCGAAAGTCAGATCTTCCGTGATTATGTTAGAGATTCGAGAATAGCCAAATAGGTAGAAACGATATATTATGGTCGTCAGATAACCTAGTATGTAAGGAATAAATAATGAAGTTTTATTGAACTAGAGCTTTTTATTCCAACATGCAGATTTAAATCCAGGTCGCGATTTTTTTTTTATTGTATCAGTAATATTAAAAGTTTTAAAAAGCTGTATACATGTACATAAGGATAGGTTGGTTTTCCATTTTCACGACAAGAATTAAGGAATTTACAAAAAAATTGAAAATGTGCGATATGTTCTCAAAACCTTATACGATGTAATTTTAAAAATTGTAGTTTTGGATTATTTTCAAATAGCAGAGACAATATGAGCATTGGAGAACAACCAGTCTAGTAAGTGACCTAAACGTAAAAACTGACGTATCTCGAGCTCAACTGCAAGTAGATTTCATTTTTTAGAAAAATGTTAGATATTTCATATTTCATAAATAAATTCATAGTTATTCGAATTTGTTTATAACTACTATTTTAAAATTTATAAACAAATTTCAAGAAGACGGTTTAAATAAAGATACATTTTTTTCTCATAATACCACTGTAAAAACCTACATTTTGAAAAAACTGTCCTCCTTAAACAATAAGAGACGGAAATTTCGAAATTTTTATTGGTTTTGGCCATTGGATAAATATTTTGCGCTAATATTTGGCATTTGGTTTAGTTCAATAAAGGGCATAGTTTCACCAACTTTCGTTAAAATAGATCCATTATTACATTATATTTTTTAAATTCTAAATGCAATTTTTTGTGGGTTTCATTTTTTTTTTTTTAATTAACAAATCATAAAGCTTTTTTCATCGGCTTGGTCTCATTCAAAGTTTTATTGCGAAAAACTTGGTATTTTTATTTTTGAGATACAATTACTAGGACCGTAGATAAAAGGAAAATAGCAGAAAATTTCAATGTTGAAAAATACATTTTTAAAATTTCACAAGAAGCTATGGACAGATTTAATCCGAAAGTGCACATATCACCTGTTATTATATATATATATATATATATATATAATGTCTAATCGTCTAACGTCCCCAGCAGGAGCCTGTCAACTACGCGGGAAAACACGGAAGCACAACAACCTTTCATATATATATATATATATATATATATATATATATATATATATATATATGAAAGGTTGTTGTGCTTCCGTGTTTTCCCGCGTAGTTGACAGGCTCCTGATATATATATATATATATATATATATATGAAAGGTTGTTGTGCTTCCGTGTTTTCCCGCGTAGTTGACAGGCTCCTGCTGGGGACGTTAGACGATTAGACACGAGGATCCACGACCACCAACGGGAAGTCACGTGAGACGTGACGTCACAGCGAGGCCACTAGCCGGATCATCTCAGGCGCCCGCTACGCCTCCCACACATAGTAGAGGGCCAACAACGCGTAGCCAGTTACGCATGCGCGCTCTAGGCCCCAGCATATATAAGGAACCGCACAGCGCGGAGAACGTCAGTTCAGTTCGAGCAACGAGGAGCAGCAGTAGGCAGCTTTCAGCGAGAACCTGAAGATGGCAGATGGGATTCTGCCGAAACGTCGTTTAGACAACCGTGGCCCCAGCAGGAGCCTGTCAACTACGCGGGAAAACACCCGGAAGCACAACGACCTTTCATTTAACACCCGCGAAAACCTAAGAAACAACATCATATATATATATATATATATATATATATATATATTTATTTGATATGCCTAATCATAAGCTAAACACATAAACTTATCTCCACATTACCATCACTCATTTTATCTATATCCAACTACCTCTTATGAAATTGAGATGATTATTAAGAGAACCAGGCTGAAACCGTCCTCAGGTATTGATGAAATTTGTGGAAAGGCAATTAAAGCTGTAAAAGATTTAATAAGTGAACCATTGTCACACATAATAAATGAATCTTTTGGAGCAGGACAATATCCAAGTTCAATTAAGACATCCAAATCGGTGCCTATATTTAAGAACAAAGGATCCAGAGAAGATATATGTAACTATCGAAATGTATATCGATTTCGCTTTTAACTTGAGATTTAATAACTTTGTTGAAACTCTAACTGTCAAAATGGATTTAGACAGAAAAAAATCACATCCACTGCTCTAACCGATTTCTGTAATCTTTTATTTAAGCAGAGCATTTGGTACTATCAATCACGATCTTCTGCTGGAGAAATTGTCTCTTATAGATGTCCAATGATCTCCAAATGACTGGGTTGCCTCATTTCTACAAGACAGAAATCATACAGTGGTTATAAACATTAGTAAATTAGAGAGAGCATGGGAGTTCCTCAGGGATCAGTTCTGGGGCGATTGTTTATTATATTTATTAACGACATGATACACTCTTGCATGAACAACCAAAAAGTAATTATATATGCTGAAGATACTAATATTCTAATAACTGAAATGATCTTACGAATACAACATTTCCACCAATGAATTTCATGAGTAGTGTTTGAATAATAGATTAGTATTAAATTTACATGACTTTTTTGATATTTTTACCAAAGAACATAAACCATTTAGCCCTCTTGTAAAAATGAATCATAAGACTATTGAACAAACAATTGGTATACAATTTCTTGGCAATATAGTAGACCATAAATTAATCTGGGGACAACACATCGATGCTCTTTCAAAAAAGTTGAGTACTACTTGCCTTATAATCACTGCAGGGCTCCTAGACCCCCCAAAATACACTACAATTCTGATTTATTCTAAAGTTCCTAAAGTAATCCCTAAAAGTTTAGTCTTTATTGCAAGACCAATTTTTAATAGCAATTTAAACTACTTGACTTTCACCATTAGGGAACAAACATCCCAGTTCTATAATGGAGTTTTTAAATTTAGCGCCTAAAAGCTCAAAATCTAGTGACAGAAATTTCCCTATAAAGATTTTTTGCGGCTTACCTTGGAAATGGCGAAAATTGTTGCTACCTTGGCCTTTATGAATACAATTGATAAGCATAGCTATACATACTGCTACTTACACGGTATGTCGCGAAAAATTCCTGTATACTTTGAACGAAACCTTAACCCTAGTATTTTTAGGCATAATTGTCTTTTGCAGTCTATGTTGCTGAAACACTTGAGTTTTTTCTAACTGAGCTGCAAAAAGGCGTTAAATATATAAATACTACTACTGTGAGCCCTGCATCAGACAGTTACACAATACTGTATCGTTGGAAACTCTTAAATTAGCATATTACGGATTAGCAGTCAAATATAAGTTATAGTTTGATATTTTGTAGTAAATCAACTTAGTAATAAAATATTTATACCAGAAAAGATTTATTAGATGTAGTTGCTCATCCCAGGACATCTTGTAGACAAATATTCTCTAAATTATCTATTTTAACACTCCCTTCCCGTTATATATTTCTTATTACAATAAATATAAAAAAAAATATTTGTTGGTAAGTAACAATGCATGCACGAACACAATATGAGAAACTGCTAGAATCTTTAGCAACCACACTCGAGTTAAGTATTGGCCAAAACTCGAATTTGTATCAAGGTATTGCTTCCTATAATTTCAATAGTTTATTTGGTTTATTAGAAAAATTTTTATCAATTTTAATAATTTCAAAAATATACTATATAACTATTTAGCTAGTAAGGCGCTTTATTCTGTAGAGAAGTTTTTTATATACATAAGTATTAGTTAAGTCTACTGTTTTATACAATTATTAAATGTAATTTTTAACATGGTCAAATTGTCTGTGTGATATAAATATATTTTTTTTGCGTGAATGGATTTGTTTCTGTTAAGTGTATTCATATGTTAATTGATACTGTTACATGTTTACACCACTTAGTAAACACTCTGTACTGTGGGTTCAAAAATTATAACACCAGGATAACACTAAACACTAATTTATTAACTTATGTACCAATTGATCTATTTCATGTTAGAAAGTTTGGTAAAAAGTGTCATGGCAAAAACTAGATTGGTATCACTAAAAGTCGCTACACATGTTAACCAACTCATCTAATTACTAAACTTTGTAAAAATGAAATACCTATAATATAATAATCAAATCATTTCTTTAATGCTATACATACTAAAGTAAGCTTTAAAACTTATTGAAGTAAGCTTAACATTAAAGACACTTAAAACAACGATATGATTATCAGGGATATATATCACTTGATATATATCATGATATTTATGGAAAATATCACACCATAAATATCACCATAAATATCATGATATATATCGCAAATATAAAAATAAAACGCCTACGCCTATGGTGCGCGATTAAACACCTACGCCATTGGTGAAAAATATATATGTATATTTTTTAAAGGTACTTCTTTATTGTCCTTATAATACTAATATTGAACATCTATGAGAGCAATTTTATTGTTTTTTTAAGCCAAATTCTTTTCAGCTGCTTAGCGGTACAGTTTTACGGGGCAAGATCGTCATTTTAATTTTGATGTAACAAAACTCATGATTCTCTTCCCACTTGTACGAACCCAATGATACCCAAATGCAGCTGGGAGGATAGAGGAGGTAACCCGGGTAAAGTGATACATCATTGGGCCGTGAGAGAACTTTCGGGCGGGTGCCTTGGGCACCCGAGGCAGCTGAACAGAATTTGACTTTATTTTAAATTGCTAGAATTTATGTTTTGTTTGTTACATTTTCAGAGCCAAGATAATAAGCTTAAAAGACATTGAATAAAAACAATTTAAAATATGATATGCACTCTTAAATTCAATCGTGGTTTTATTTGCATGAATAAGTTACATGAATTAAAACAATAAAAATAAATATCATAAATATCAAAAAGTGATGTATATAACGTTTTTTGTGATATATATCAGTTTGTCTGATATTTATATAAATATCATGATATTTTCGATCCCTGATGATTATTATATTATAGGTACTTTATTTCTACAGAGTTTAGGAATTAGACGAGTTGGTCAACATGTGCAGTGACTTTTTACAACTTAGTGATACCAACCTAGTTTTGACATGACACTTTTTACCAAACTTTCTAACGTGAAATAGGTCAATTACTTCACTAATATTACACTGACTATTATAATTCAATATTTCAGTCACTTTTCCTTGATCTGATCTGAACTCATTAGCTCCGGGGACCTTCCCTTCTACCGCTGCGGGTTGTACAACTAAACCAGAATCCTCCTGAATTGGTATTACGGTCATAACGAGCCTTCATTTGGTCACTGGCTATGGTGATTCTCTCAAAAGGGGCTTCGACATATTATTGCTTCAATTGGCCCTTACTCTTAGTCTGTGGTTCCTTACTGGCCGCACAAACTTTGCATTTGTAACACCAGGCCTTCACATCCTGTTGACTATTGATCCAGTAAAATTGTTCCCGCACCTTATTCAGGGTCTTGTTAACACCGAAGTGTCCGCCGGACATTCCGTTATGCGCTTCCTGGAATACTTTTAGTACGTGACACTTGGGAATTACTAGATGCATGGTAACTTGCTTTCCATCCCGGCTTTCCCATGCTCTCCTCAATAACCCGTCTATGACTAAGTGAATCCCATTGCAACCATTGCCTTCAGTTCTATTATTTTGTTTGAAACATCCTTCCATTGTAGTCCAGGTTCCTTTTTCTTTTGCTCTTAATATAGGTTCAATTTCTGTATTGCATCGCTCAGTTGCTCTTACCTTAGAGCTTTCTTTGTCCAGTCGTCTGGATGATCTATCTTGACAGTGTTGACTTCTACCACGTGCTGCAATTTTTCCATATGATGGCAGTGCTTGCGATTTTCTTTGTATGGTCTTTTGGATAGAGAAGAAATTTTGACTGTCTGCGTTTTTAATAGCTTTGTGTTTTGGAAGTGGTCGTCCACTATCGACAGAAAAAATTCTTCATTCCCAATCATTAGAACTCACTTTCCTACGTCAACAATAAATCCATACTGTTCCATAATGTCCAGTCCTAAAAATGAAGTCATCCGTAATGTCAGCCACAATGATCCTATGGTCAAACCTTAATATAGATTCATATAGAGTAATAAAATGTTATGTATATTGTTCCGCCAAGATATTGTTACATCATGAATTTTTATAATGGGTTTTGCAACTTTACCGAGTCTTCGGCTTTACTGGTCCACAGACAAAAACTTCCGTAATCAAAGAATAACAGATATAATGTCTCTGAAACGTTTTTTAAAAATACTTCGGTTCTTACACGTAAACGTTAAAAGATGCCTTTAAGTCAGTGGTTCCCAACAAGATTTTTTCAAGGACCCCCTCATCGGTCGCTATACTGACAAGGACCCCTTAAAAGCTTAAATTCTTAAAATGAAGATTATGTAGAATCTACCATAAATTACTTACTAAACTAATTTACTTAAAGGTGGAAACTGTTCATATATATGAAAATGAAATTTGATGTTAACACAAGTTTAATACAAGTACAATACAAAACAAAACAATTGAATATCTCAGTGACATTTCGCGGACCCTTAAGACATCGTCCGCGGACCCCTAGGGGTCCGCGGACCACCTGTTGGGAATCACTGCTTTAAGTTATTAATAATTTTTTTAAACTGAATAAGGATCATACTCTTTAAAATTTAGTCATAAATCAGATATTTTAACGCAAATTTTTGTTTTAGGCCCAAGGTACCAAACACCCTATGCTCTATACCAGCTTATTTTTCACTTCAAAAGCATATTGGATTCATGCAGTTCCTGAAGAATTAACAAGAGGAGAAATTTTAGAGTGTAATTTTAAGTTTCAACATACTGAAGAATGGGTGGCCTGTGAAGTTTGCCAAACGAATGAAGGGTTGATTGTAAAATTAAGTAATCCAAAACGCGCTATAACACCTGGACAGTACGCTGTTTTTTCAAAAAATCATGAATGTTTGGGCAGTGCACGAATAGCTAATTCGGGAATTTCCAATTTTTCCGTGTTTTATTTAGGAGACCGAAGAGCAATAAATAACATTTCCACTGAACAGGGATACATAGGGGGAAAATAATATGGAGATATTTGTTACATAACTTCAAGAACAGAAAGTAATGCAGAAGTAAATTCATGCCTATTTCACCAAAAAAATGTTTTACAAAAAATTAAATTGCAAATGTAGTTTTATATATGGGCCCTGAGATAAACGAGCACAAGAAAGAAAACAGACAAATTAGCAAAAAAAAGACGTCCCTATTCCCATTACAACGCATAGGCGGTTAGAAGGTACCGATGCCCTACATTGACACACGACAAGGTGATAAAAATAAGAGTTCACGAAGTGTGGAACACATGCTGGGAGTAGTACATCCGTCTTTATTTTCCTAATTTCTCTCTTGCTTTTGTTATTTATTTTTATTTGTTTAGATACAATATCCAACGGGATAAACCCAATTATAGGATAAGGTTACAAATCATCAAGAAATAATGCTGATAAAGTATACAATGAAGAACAAACTACAATACAAAAAATACAATAAAAAAAGATAAGAAAAAAAGAAAAAAACAATAATACTTATTAAATGTAAAATAAATAATTTAAGTGTATAAGACTAGACCATTTAAAAAACTAACCAAGATCAGTTTATTCATAAAGACTTTTAATGCTACTTACATTACAAAATAAAATATCTAAATTTGTTTCAACCTCTGAGTAACTGTCAATCATGACATATAGGGGACATTTTATATGCATTAGTATGATGATTTCTTGTACAAAATAGCTGTTTGTGGCGAGAATTAATTCTAGGTACACGAAACTTTAACATTTCAAGTAATGCTTCACAGTTGGTTATGTTGTTGACTATTTTATTCAAGAAAACAATAGAATGCATATTGCGGCGTCTAATCAAGCTGTTCATTTCAAATCTACCAAAGAAAATTTCCTGTAGGGAGCCTCCTTGGGGATATTGATTATCTAACTGATACGTTGCTAACTTAAAAAATTTTCGCTGAACTCTCAGTATTAATAATATGGGTGTCATATAAGGGATTCCAAACTATTGAACCATATTCTAGTTGTGATCTTACAAAGCTAGTGAAAAGTAACTTTAGTGTATTAATATTGTTAAAGTCTTCCATATCACGCATGATAAAACCGAGATTCTTTAAGCTTGAGATGTTATTGAATTAATATGAGGGGCAGAGGTAAACTTATGGTCAAAATTATACCTAGATCTTTAATGATATTCTGACAAGGAAGGGTTGTGGTATCAATGTTATATTCATATAATATTACGTTCTGTTCTTCCTTACGGCAGTACGACATAACATTGCATTTAGCTGCATTAAGTTCTCTTGTTTTTTACATATTTTAAATCAGGTATTTTCAGTAAAGGTTATAATTATACAGTTTAGTTTTAGGTTTAGCGTAGACATACTCTGTTATAGGCCTTATTTAGGCTGTTGTAGTATTTTAAATAAATAAATAATGTTAAGGAGCAATTTGTTTTCTTTACACCAAGAGTTTAATGTGTCTAAATTGTTCTGTAGTATGACACAATCCATTTCGTTTTCTATTTTTGAAAAAAGTTTTAGATCATTTGCATATACTAAGTAGTTTACGTTTAAGCCAGCTGCAATGTCATTAATAAAAATTATGAACAAAAGGGGCCCTAATACAGAGCCTTGTGGAACTCCAAAAGTTTAAGTGAAATTAGATGATTTATATCCAAGGAAATGGACAAACTGGGTACGACATATAACGTAGACCTACCTTATTAACTTCCCAGCAAACACAATATGTCTGGCAAAACAATGGGTCATTACAGTTATCATTGGCATTGTGTTGGCAATCTCTGCCAATATTTAGAAACTGAATATAAAGTATTGTCTAACCATTATAATGTCCGTGTTGTAATGGTCTTGTGTGTATAAAATACCCTGTTATTGGGTAGTTGAAATTATTCTAACGTTGCTGGTACAATAAATAACAAGGCTTCCGACAAATTATTACGTAGAAAAAATGACTTAATGACTAAAAATTTCGAAAATAATGACCAAATAATGAATAAACAATGGCCAAAAAATGACTAGAAAATGATATTCTAGATAATTGTTGTGGTGATTCACAATTACTGAGTTCTTAAGAAATGTCAATTTATAAATTTTCAGTAAAACATTGATATGTTTTAAGAGTATAATCTGCGGTCAGTGAAATGAAGAAACGAATTATTCGGCTTATTTTTGAAGATAGAAACTTCAAATTTTGTACGTATGTATTAAAATATATATTCTAGTTCGTCACGTTTTTAATTTTTTGTTTTAATCAAAAACACGTGATCAACGAAAAAATTGACGTCGAAAAATTGGAATTTACAAAAAACGAAATCGTGACGCCCTAGATAGTCCTTAATTAATTACGTGGATAAAATATAACCTCTTAATTTTCAAACATAGATTCAATAAACAGTTTCCAATTTTGCCGTCAATACATGGCACTCGCCTCGGCATTCGCACAGCTTTACACGCTCTCAGACTTTAGGGAGGAACTTGTTGTCATAGAGACCAGACGCGAATGAATGCTTGCCAGGGAAGCATTTAGGAGTTCTGGTAATTGTAATCTTAAATTTATTTATAAATTATTTTATCTTACAGGAATGACTTAATAGATGAAATTCTTGAAAATGTTAATACATAAATAAAAGGTGCCAAATAGAGAGGACCATTTTGTATAAACACTCCTACAAATTTTATTATGAAAATTTGAATTCGGTTTTTAGTTAGGTCAGAAATCAATTTATTCGAAAATATTGCCAAGCAAAATGTACAGGGTGTCCCAGTCAACGCGCTATGCTCGGTTTTCTCGGCAGTTTCTGAGATAAGTTTATGGTTCAAAATCCAGTCTGACGTAGGTTTCCCGAGGAATCTCATACTGCTAAGACATTTAGGAATCCAAGATGGCGGACGAATTTCGTCATCTATGGTCCTATTCGACTGAAAATCGATATCTGGGGGTTTTCGGGGATGCGGTTTACGAATTTTTGGTCAAAATTTAGGAATCCAAGATGGCGGACGAATTTCGTCATCTATGGACCTATTCGACTGAAAATCGACATCTGGGGGTTTCGGGGATGCGGGTTATGAATTTTTGATCAAAATTTAGGACTCCAAGATGGCGGACGAATTTCGCGATCTATAGTCCTATTCGACTGAAAATCGATATCTGGGGGTTTTCGGGGATACGGGTTACGAATTTTTGGTCAAAATTTAAGACTCCAAGATGGCGGACGAATTTCGTCATTTATGGTCCTATTCGACTGAAAATCGATATCTCGGGGTTGTCGGGGATGCGGGTTACAAATTTTTGGTCAAAATTTAGGAATCCAAGATGGTGGACGAATTTCGTCATCTATGGTCCTATTTGGCTGAAAATCGATGTCTGGGGGTTTTCGGGGATGCGGGTTACGAATTTTTGGTCAAAATTTAGGAATCCAAGATGGCGGATGAATTTCGTCATCTGTGGTCCTATTCGAATGAAAATCGATATCTGGGAATTTTCGGGGATGCGGGTTGCGAATTTTTGGTAAAAATTTAGGAATCCAAGACAGCGGGCGAATTATAACTATATTTTGACCCCCCCCCCCCCCCCCCCCTTTATTTATGTTATTATTGGAGATAAAAAAAGTTTCGTATAAGAGTTGTAGGGTTGTATACATATTTTTTTAAATGCAATTAAAAAACAATTGCTTGCATATGTTACGTGATATAACAATGAAGGTTGCTTTTTTAAATGAAAACCCTGTATATTTTTACATATTCTTCATTTCAAACATATAAATAAAGATTGATAGATCTAGTTGTAATATTTTTTGATATATCAGACATTAAATATGCTCCAAATATGCATATAGGTATTTTAGGGTTTCTGACGGAGCGCAGTCAGTGGCGGATTTAGGGGGGGGGGGGGGGGCAAAAAATTATTATTATTAATATGTTCTATCAGAACATGTTTAATTTATTTGAGAACGTATTTTTTATATTAACTAAACTAAAGTTCCTTATCATAGTCAACAGTACAGGGTGGTTGTGCAAACGTTAGAACCTCATTTAACTTCTTTATTTTTGGAGTTACGTAAATAAGTTCAAAAATAAAAGTTATGAGATATCACATGTATTTTCCAAACATCATTTCAGCAAAACAACTCAAACAAGTCGAATTTCGGAGATATGAGCTTTACCTTGATTTTTTTAAATAGAACACCCCCATATATTTTTACACCATTTGAAAGGCCATAGAAAAATCTTTTCAATGATATATGACACAGTATTTTTCTTAAAAACTATAGTAGATATTAAGTTTTATATTTTCTTACATTAAGTCATGGTAGTCCGAAAAATATATACAGTGTATTTCACTTTTTAATTTGTTTTTCTGATTTGAATCAAATTTTACTTAAGTATGGAACAAATTAGGATCTACTTATGACCAGAAAAAAATTCACCTCCTACAAATGCAAAGCCACCTGCGTTACCAGAATATGCGGATAAAATCAAAAAATCATATTAGGCATATTTTTATTGGAAAATTTTGTCAATGAAACTTGTTCAGAATTGTTCAGAAACCTTAACTCCAAAATTTAATCAAAATAAAAAATATATAAATTTTTATTAAAATAATGTCGCAAGTCCGAAAATATCATTTTAATGTGTTTTTTCGTTTAGAAAACTGTACTATGACAATTTTGTTTGAAATTAAACCCAGGCTGCCAGGTAGTTGTAAAGCAATTTACAGTTTTTTTTTAAATAATTATTTTCAAAATTTTTAAAATTTCAAGTTTTTCATTTTTTAATTTTGATTAAATTTTGGCCATTTTGGACAATTCTGAACAAGTTTTATTAACAAAATTTTCCGATAAAAAAATGCCTAATATGATTTTCCGATTTTCTCCACATATTTTGGTACCGCAGGTGGCTTTGGTACCGTAGGAGGCGAATGTTTTTCTGGTCATAAGTAGATACTAATTTGTTCTATACTTAAGTAAAATGTGATTCAAATCGGAAAAAAAAATAAAAAAGTTATTGGGGTGTTACCATTTCAAGTGAAACACACTGTATCAATTATTGAAATTCTCCATTTTATTTAAAATAAAGTGAAATTAGACAGAACTAACATATTGTTTATTTTAATTTACATACTTTTGTTTTCCATGGCTAATTTGATACATTGTAAATTTATAGTAAATTAGACAAAATTTGTTTAAGATAGGCACCATGTATTATATTATAAATACAAAGCTTTTTTTATGGCGTTTCAAATGGTACATATATGGAGTGTTCCTTTAAAAAAAAGCAAAGTAAAGTTCATATCTCCGAAATGCGACTTTCAATAGGCATGTCCACAAAATTTTAATTTCAATTGGAAATGATAGAATTATCGATATTGTACACTAATTTAACAATAAAAAAAAACCGCTGCCCAAGGAATCACTACTTCTACATCCAGATTTTCTATCCAAGTCACTCACAACGAAAAAATGTTGTATGTGGAAATAATTGTTTAATAATATAATATTTGAAATCGTCTACCTCAAAAACCCATAAAACGATACCCCACATCGGTAGTGGGGTGGGGGTGGTGATAGAGGGTGGTAGTGGGGGTGGATAAGGTAAAAAAATATTTTGAGGTTTCTGGTTCTTGTACACAAAATAAATCAAAAATGTTTTCCATCCTCTTTAATAATGGGGCGAGGGTGGTAATGGGGGTGGCTAATGCCAAAATTTTTTTTGAGACCTTAGCTTCTCTTGTATATAGTAAATACCAATTTTATGAACTCTTACCTGCTTGATTTACCTATTTACCCCAAATTTACCCCAATTTACCCCCCAACCCTTCGACGGAACAAGATGAAAATATAATCTGATTCTAGATCTCGTTAAAGTACATATGCGTACCAAATTTCAAGTCAATATCTCAAACAGTTCCAGAGTAAATGTGCGCACAAAAAAAAAGTTACAGACCGACAGACAGAAATTTTTTTTCGCTCAAACTTAAAATCTCGACGTTTCATGACATTCTAAGCCTATTTGAACAATAAAAATTTTTTGTCGTTACTATACTATACTGGATGTGGAAGTAATATATGTATCCTTATTTTGCCGGTTATTCGTAATAGAAATTACCCCAACATAGCGAGGATTTTTGGTAATTTTTCAATAAAAATTCTTGGCCTATGAAGTAAAAAAATATTTTGAGGTTTTTGGTTCTTGTACATACACTAAATCACACTTCGTCGCCTTAAAAAATTGGTAGGGGTCGTAATGGGGGTAGCGAATGTCAAAATTTTTTTTGAGCCTTAGCTTCTCTTATATATACTAAATACCAATTTTACGGACTCTTACCTGCTTGATTTACCTGTTTACCTCCCCATTTACCCCCAATTTACACCCCAACCCTTCGATGGAATAAGATGAAAATATAATCTAGTTCCACATCCCGTTAAAGTACATACGTGTACCAAATTTCAAGTCAATATCTTAAACGGTTCCAGAGTAATCGTGCGCACAAAAAAGTTAGACCGACAGACATACAGACATTTTTTTACTCTGAAACTTAAAATGGCGACCTTTCATGACAGTCTAAGCCTATTTGAACAATAAAAATTTTCAAAAATTTTTTTGTTACTATACTTCCACTGGATGTGGAAGTAATTAATATTCTATTTTCAAGAAAAAGAACGCCATTGCCATGTAAACCGGAAGTGATATTTAAAATTTACATGCCTTTTTTTACTTTCCTTTAATAGTCAATTAAGAACATAAATAATCCGATCAATTCTTCTTTGATGTTCAATTATATGTTTCTTAGCGGCACCGATTCCCCGGAAAAAAATACTTATCTCAAAAACTACCGAGAAAATCGGACATAACGCGTTAACTAGGACACCCTGTACACTGTAAATATACATTATATACCTACAGATAGTTTTTCTTTTAATTTAAAAACCACTGCCTAAGGAATCACTACAACCGCATTCAGTTTTCCTACTCAAATTACTTTAAATAAAAATTCTTGTGCACCCAACGCGAAATTCGACTCTGTACGACAGAAATATATTTGAACTATTTCTCTTATATTACACAATCTCCGCCTGTTTACGTAGACGGCATATTTCATTGGTCAAAGGGGCACGCCCACCCGTATAAACCTTTTTCATATATATCAATGAAAATATTATTTGTCCTAGGGCAGATTATACTCTTAAGTACCAAATAATTCACTGATTAGTGAGTACGTATAAACAATAAATAACGAAATTCTAAAATACTGAATGTAAGTACATAAACAAAATACATCATTTAAAAAGTAACAATTAACTCACTGACTTAGTGAATACATAAAACAAATAAATAACGAAATTCTAAAATATGTAAAACGTAAGTACATAAACAAAACATATTATTAAAAAAGTCGCAAGTAACTCACCGACTAGTGAATAATACATATAAAAAAAAATAAATAATGGGATTCTAAAAATAATTAACATATGCAAACAAAATATCTTTTTTTATTTCTTGGCAGTATATATGGATACAGTAGTGCCGCGATAATCCGGATCAATTAAAACCAGACGAATCCGAATTATCAAATAATCCAGATTATTAAGACATTTTAAATTCAGCTTTTAAAATTGCAAAAAAATAAATAAAAGGCTGTTATTTAAGAAAAGTAAGCACTGTACTATAAAAAACCTATACTACGAAAACGAAATATGTATTAAAAATAATACATATGTACTTAACTATTTGCTCCTACATATTTTATGGAAAGAAGAGTCGCCTGAATGAATTCGGATTACAGAATCAAGTAAAATTCGGATTACAGAGTACTTCAAGAGTACAAAAGGGCAATCCGGATTATAGAAGCATCCGGATTAACACGGGATCAGATTATCGCGGCACTACGGTATAAGATTATTCTTCCTTATTTATATACGTCTCTAAATTAACAGCAGCCTTTATTTTTACTTCCTTGGACGATTTCATTTTTTGGTAAGAGTCGAGCAAACATTAAGTAACTTTAGCTCCATTAATATCTCCTTCAGAGATGGCTTCTTTAATCTTTCAGTTCCTTCCTTTAATATTAGATCTAATTCCTTTCTATCACTTTTCTCATCATTGCGAACTCTTTTTAATTGATTCTCTATTTGCTGGATTGTTTGCTTATCACATGTCACTTTTTTTAATCTCTCTTCTTCTTTTTGTCTTCTCTGATTTTCTAAACAGGTTTGGTAGGCCTTATCTATTATGAGAACTTGTGGCACAACAAACAGGTGTGGTTGATAGTTGTACCTAGCTAGATCATCACGTATGTTAAGCCTTGCATTTAAAGTGCGCAGTGATGATGATTTGTCAGGTATGAGATTATTCGAAGGGCAAGAAGCACCTCTCTACTTCAGCACTACCATGACTGAGTGAAAGGCATACCTTAAAACAACTTTTGCAAATTACCATATTTGAGGTTTGTATCCCTTGAACTTTAAAAACTTCTCGCCAAAAATATTCCACGCTGGAAACCTCACTTTGTTCGTGTGAAAAAGTTTTTATTTTATCAAATATTTCCTACTCACTTTTAAGAAGACACCACTCATCCCCCAATTCGCCTGGATCTACCTTAAACGGAAGTTTTTCGCTCACCTTAATAATATACTTTGAAGACATATTCAGTATTTTTCGATGGTCAAGGCATTTATAATATCGTAAAATTGCTTCAGTTTTTAACGATGATTTTGTAATCAATAGGCTCTGCTGCCAAGATATAGTGTTGCTGCGCGCCATTATAAAATAAAGTTTTTGTCTTTCTATCTTTTTTGTATCAGGACCTATTTCAACATCCATCAGACCCTTGAGGTTTTCCTTAAAAATATATTTTTTTGTCTAAATCAGTATTTACATCAATTTTAAAAGAATCTTTGCAAACTCTCAATGGCAGCATTTTGAAAAGATCAAACAATTCATCGTAAAAATAATGAATGAGGGCTCCCTGCGCTGAAAAAATTTCAAAAACTTGGAAAATATTGGTACTGTTTACCAAAAAATAAAGCCTGGCTTTTGTATAATCATTGAAAGAAGTAACTATAGCATTATATTTTTTAAATTTTAATAAACCTTTCCTCTTTGAACGTGTTCAAATATGCACATCACAGTGGCATTCTGTTTCTATGTGGTCAGAGGCGCAGACAAACCTAAAATAATGACAGTAATGACTCTTTAAAATAAAAAATGACTGCCAAATAAAATAATGACTTTAATGACAATAATGACTTTGTTGGAAGCCTTGAAATAACTAAAAGCACTTTTTTGCCTCTGACAAATTAACGTTTCTCAAGTGATCTGAAAAATCGTTTATTATTTCGTAAATACACATTATTGGCCTGATGAATAGGAACCAATACACAGTAAATGTAGCAATGGGCTAATACTCTATTTTTAACGGTGTAAACATAATATTTATTAATACAGAAAAAACGTGTATAAAGTGGTATACTTTGCATTATTACATGTTGAATTCTCGTGTTTAAATTTCCCACGTTTCCGAAATCTCTGGGAGCGCTGCTGTCAGGGTCATCTGGTAGAAACTTTCAAGCCGATGCCGAACATTTGACAATTTGACATTTGTTTGGGTGGAACGGCTAGGTACGCTACGCAGTTATACATTTTATTCTTCATAATCTTCATTTCAATTTCCTTAGTTGAAATAGCTGTTGTCTTGTGTAACTCTGTGTACAGTAAATAAAAAGTTTATCGTGATACAGGCAACGTTGCAAAGTATTTATAGGAAATATTACCACAACAGCTATTTGGATGCAAGTAAAAATGAGACATATACACTATAGTGAGTACTGGAATTTGGGAGGTCCCCGCACTTGCATATACTATTCTAAACTATGAGGATTGTAGATGTAATCGAAGCTGAAATTGATTGGAGAGGAATAACTTTAAAAATTGCAATCTCTGGTAATCAGTGAAAAACCTTACACGGTCGATTTTAAAGATATGAGTGGTTTCTCGTTAATTATCATGTAAAATGCCGCTATAAAATTCTCCAATAAATATCAGCCTTAATTATATAATTACAGTATTAGTGTATATCTCAGAAAGGTCACACTGAAATTTTTGAGCTCTACAGTAAAGTTGTTTTTATCGCGAATAAAGCAAAAATAAACAGAAAATCATGCAAGGAACCAGTGATGGTGAATCTGGTAATTCTATGGATTGGTTGGAAGATGATAATGAACAAACTGCAGCAAGAAAAAGGAAATTCAATCAACAGGAGTTATGGGAAACTATACAAATGATGAGTGATGATCAGATAAGAGAAATAATTGGAACTACAAAAAAAGTCATTAGAGATAAGGAAGCAACCAAAAACAGACCTTTACAAAAATGCCACAAAACATAGAAAATCCCACAACCTCAATAGCTTCAAGTTCAAGACAACATGAAAGTATGACTCATCAAAACACACAGAAAAACTATACATATAAACACAAGAATTACTCTAACATTCTGAAGGAAATTACAAACAAGAAATTTAATAACTTATTTTACATCAACACAGAATCAGAAATGAACAGAATACAAATGGCAGATCTATGGGAATCTGTTAGGCCCTCCAACACAGATGTAATTTTAAAAACTAAAAAAGGATTTCTACTTAAAACTGATACCCCAAAAGTAATAATTAATAACACATTAAAAGTTTTACAAAACAACAAAAAAAATCACCACTTATTCCGAGACATCACACTACAAAAATTCACAGCCAAAATCTATCCCCATTCAGTCCTACTCATGTGTAATTACCTCAGTAGAACTAGATATTTCGGATACACAAATGAGCAAACACTTGAACAATTTAAATATACAGCATAGATACTGCAAACGGATTATTGCTAAAGCCAACGACAAGGCAACACATATGATAAGAATAATTACGGACAACATAAAAAGTTACGAAAAACTGCTAAATGAAGGAGTATTCTATAAAAGCAGACACTACGCGGCTTACCCCAGCACTCCACCCCCTCCAGCACCTCTCCCTTGCAGCAAATGCCTGGAATTTACGCATACCAACGAACAGTGTCACACACCATTAAAGTGCTTAAAATGTGGAGAAAAACATGCCACTAGCAAATGCAAGAGCGAACTTTCACCCAAATGCAACTCGTGCGGCTCAGAGGAACACCAGGTTTGGTCGTTCAAATGTCCCAATCGTCCCACAAAGCCTAT
This sequence comes from Rutpela maculata, assembly GCA_936432065.2. Lineage (NCBI taxonomy): Eukaryota > Metazoa > Arthropoda > Insecta > Coleoptera > Cerambycidae > Rutpela > Rutpela maculata. The sequence continues at coordinate 212,964,352 of OW386285.2, forward strand.
AGACGGTATTCCTAATATTCCAGTAAAGACATTAAATAAGAAATCACATGAAATTAGCAACGATACCAAGAAAAATACTAGAATACACTCCCCAATTACAATTCATGACACAATAATCAATACCTATATAAACAAACAAAATAAACCAAAAAATGTTAACAGAGAAGAACTAATTAGTAAATTAAGAAAACGCTTTATTACTGAATTCAATGTTGAAACGTCTGTAACTTTCACAGGAAATAACAAGGTGTATATATTACTGTTCGACATGGAACTAAACGATTTTAATTCCCCAACTGAAACAATCACTGGAGTTAATAATGGGCAAATTCAACTCTCAATGTAATATACTTTACACAAATATTAACAGCTACGTTCCAAAAAAATATATTATAAACAACACAATAGAAAACTACAATATTAATTGTGCCTTATTTGTAGAAAGTAAAACTAAGCCGGACTCAAACACCAACTATAGGAACTGGGACATTATACAACGAGATGGAAACATAGTTAACAACAACGTTAGAGGAGGTAGTCTGATAAAAGTACATCCAAAATTAAAAATGGGCAAGGCCAACCCCCCGAGAATCAACAATCCACTTAATGAAGCAACTCATTTTACCATACCATTTCAAAATGATTTACTACATGTCTTTCTAATATATATACATCCATTTTCAAATATTGAAGAAAACATATTTACAATGGCTTCAAGATTTAAATATACTATTATTGTAGGAGACTTCAACTTCAACCCCGCTAAAAAGAAACAATTAAGCAACTTCTTAAACAACTCTGACTTTGAGAAAGCCGATACGCCTCCAACATTCCTGATGACAAATAACAATGACACTACCCCAGATGCACTTTTATATACTAAAAATATTTCACAAAACTTTACGAAAATTGAACTCATCCCCGACGTCGGATCAGATCACCTCTCTATTAAGATTAATTTTGATTTAAGTAAACCGGCAATCGAAGAGGTTAACAACAGATACAAATATGACAAATGTGACATTGAAAAAGTAAATGATAAAATGCATAGGTTCATTTCAAGTAAAGAGGACAACGTAATTACCACCGATACAGTAAAGGAGTTTAATATGACTCTAAAAGAGGCCATTCAAGAAAACACACCTCGGTTTGCAATAAAAAACTTTATACATGAATTGCCACCTTACATTATTAAACTAATTAAAACGAAGAGAAAAATGTATCGTGATTATCAACAAAATCCCATTCCAGGTGTCAAGAGAACAGTTAATGAATTCAGTAAAAACATCCATAATATGATATTACAGTACAGGACTAACAAATGGTTAGAGGTATGTGAGGAAATAAACAAAGCACAAGGAAAAAATTTCTATCAACAAGTGAACAAACTATCAAAGTATAAAAATAAACATAAAATACCCATCATTGAGGAGAATAACACGGAATATCGCACGGACGAAGAAAAGGCAAATATTGTTTCTCAGATTTTTTAAGCACACTACTCCGTTAACCCTCATCTTGACTTTGAACAAGAAAATTTTAATAAGGTGAACGACTGGTACCACAATTATTTTCAAGATCAACGCACATTCGAGGAAATTAACGTAGATGAAGAATTATATTTTCAAATTTTATCAGCCCAAAAAAATTCAGCGCCTGGAAATGATAACATACCCTGGAAAGTAGTTAAACAACTGGATTATACTATACATTTATATATCATTAAAATATTTAAATTTTGTTTGACACATGCATATTTTCCAGACGAATGGAAGGAAGGTCGCATCATCGTTATTCCAAAACCTAACAGTAACCACACCAAAACTAGTAACTACAGACCAATAGCACTTTTACCCGCTTTAGGAAAATTACTGGAAAAAATCATAAAACACAATATTTTGCAGACAGTAGAAGAAAAAATTCCCCCACATCAATTTGGGTTCAAAGCAAAATGCTCGACGATACTTCCCATTACTGCACTCGCCTCCAATGTAGAAACTGCTAAACTAAATAACCTCAAAACAGCAGCTTTATTTCTTGACATCAAAAAAGCGTTTGACAACATCTGGCACATAGGACTATTATATAAATTAAAGAAACTTAATATACCTGATTACCTCATTCATCTCATCAAAACATTTTTAGATTCTAGAAAATTAAGAATTAAAATCAATAACGCAATATCAGAAGAATTTACCGCAGAGCAAGGAGTACCTCAAGGATCTCCACTCTCTCCCTTACTATTTAATATTTATTGTTATGATATATTTACTCCAACGGATCAACTCATTAATGCTGGATACATGTTGCAATACGCTGACGACTCTGCTTTAGTGGCACATGACAAAACAGCAAGAAAATCGGTAGATAAAATACAACTACTTTATGATGAAACTCAGATATGGTTTAACAAATGGCATCTACAGGCCAACCCGGCTAAATTGCACTTGCTGATTTTTAATCATCACACACCTTTAAATTCTTCCCCGTCAATAACTATCTCTAATAATATAATTCGTCCAGTAACAAATGTGAAATATCTCGGAATGAACTTGGATAACAAACTGAATATGAATCTCCACACAAAAATAATAAAGCGTAAAATAATATCCAGAGCAAAACACTTCAGGACGTTAACATACAAAAACAAAGGCATCAATATGTCTGCTGCTTCCAAAATCTATAAATCAATTTGCAGACCAATCATTGAATATGGACACACACTTTATTTGAACTGTAGAAAACCTGCCTTAAAAAACATTCAAGTTGCTGAAACATCCTCTCTTAGAGTTATCACAAAAATTCGCCATCCTGCAAATCCACTCCATCACCCATCCAATACTTTACTATACAACAAAACTAAAATTCTCCCGATCACCCAAAGGTTGCCAATACTTTCTACCAAATTTGCCAAAAAAGCACATAACATGGAACATCTAGATCCACTTTTAATACCAACAGAAGATAGGCCTAAATACAAACATCCTACAAGAAAACTCCAAGAAATTCTCTCCTCCCTGGCACTGGAGAACTGAATATATATTATAGTACAATTATATAAAAATTCTGTATTTTTTTTTTTTACAAATGAAATGTATTTATTCATATCATATTACATACTAAGTAATGTAATTAACCAGACACATATGTATGAATCACACTGGCTGAAGGACTTCGGTCGATGGCCATTTGGTTGTTAACGTAACCAATAAAGAACTTGTACTACTACTACTACTTATATAATTAAGCAATCCCCTTATTTGAGAACAGCGTATGGGCAGGGTCCGGAGGCCTCTCCAATTCTAGTACCTACCACTACATATATTGTACGAACAAAGCAATCATACTTTTCATTCATGTGATGTAAAAGACATGTTAAGAAAGCAATGTACAGGCATCATTAGAAAAGAGTTCCGTGGCCGAACGATGGCCGGTGTTGCACTTTATTCATTAATTTAGTGTTTCTTGTCAGTCTCTACCAACGATGAAGTAAAGGCATGTAGGCAGTTTATTAGCAATGGGCCAATAATTGGTGTTTGCTGGGTTCATAAGTAATACACCGTGATTTAGGCTGTCGAATGCTTTGGAGAAGTCAGTGTAGACGACGTCTACCTAACTTCTTTCATCAAGGACTTCACAAATAAACTGAGACTTGCAGACTCAATTGGTAATTGTTGATCGTCCTTCAATGAAACCATGCTGCTCGGGTATTATATTGCTTCTGACATGAAATGAGAGTTAACTAGACAGAAGAATTTCAAATGCCTTACTGAAATTACATAATACTGTTATTGGCCTATAATTTGTAACGTCCATGTTATTATCTTTTTTATATACGGGACATACTCTAGAAATTTTCCAGGTATCTGTAAATACCTGTGTCTTAAAGGTTAAATTGAATATAATTTGTAATGGTTTGGAAAGTACAACAGCACAATCTTTTAACAGGAATGCCGGAATTAGGTCTGGACCTGCGCTCAGTTTGGGTTTGATTTGTTTTAATGCCTGTATGACTTCTTCCTCACTTACTGAGGTTATGTGTAGTGTACCATTAAAATTATTATTTACAGACGCATATTATTCAGTATCATATATGCTGTAGAATTGAGAAAGTTGTTGGCAAAGAATTCTGCAAATCCGCTCACTATTTGTTGAGGAGTATCCAGTCTGGAATCATTATAAGTCATTGCGGGCGGTATTGATGAATGACCTTTTTTTTTTTTCAGATATATATGACCAGAATTTTTTTGGATTCGATTTAATGTTAATAGACTGGCGGTACATGACCAGTCAGGTGCAACGTTTTTAAAATGCATGCCAATCATATATATTAATGAAATTACCATGAATATGCCAGAAATGCAAATTTTAGGCAGTCGTCGCGTGCACAAGGGGGTGCAAATCGGTTTTTTTTGTGTCTTTTTTTTGGGTTTTATTTTTTTATTTTTTTTAATGGATGCCAATAGTGCCAAACGAAAAGCCGTGAAAAAAAATCCAGCAGAAATTCATTGGCATGCAGTTTCCGCGCTCAAAACAACTGTTAATGTGCACATTAAATCGTAAAATTTTTTGGTGTTCTTGATTTTGGATGATTTTGATTTTAGATTTTTTTTGAAGGCTTTTCGTTTGGCACTATTGGCATCCATTAAAAAAAATTAAAAAATAAAACCCAAAAAAAAGACACAAAAAAAACCGATTTGCACCCCCTTGTGCATGCGACGACTGCCTAAAATTTGCATTTCTGGCATATTCATGGTAATTTCATCCATATATATGATTGGCATGCATTTTAAAAACGTTGCACCTGACTGGTCATGTACCGCCAGTCTATAACTTCAGTTTCAGTAACATACCGTTGATAAGCCTTTTTAGTCTTATTTTACTATCACGTCCAATGGAAGTATAGTAACGACAAAAAAATTTTTAAAAATTTGTATTGTTCAAATAGGCTTAAAAAGTCACGAAACGTCGAGATTTTAAGTTTGAGCGAAAAAAAAATTTCTGTCTGTCGGTCTGTCTGTAACTTTTTTTACTCTGAAACCGTTTGAGGTATTGACTTGAAATTTGGTACACATATGTACTTTAACGAGATCTATAACTAGATTATATTTTCATTTTGTTCCGTCGAAGGGTTGGGGGGTAAATTTGGGGAAAATAGGTAAATCAAGCAGGTAAGAGTCCATAAAATTGGTATTTAGTATATACAAGAGAAACCTCAAAATGTTTTTTTACTTCATCCACCCCCCACTACCACCCTCTATCACCACCCCCACCCCGCTACCGATGTGGGGTATCGTTTTATGGGTTTTTGGGGTAGAGGATTTCAAATATTATATTATTAAAGTTCCATAAACAATTATTTCCACATACAAAATATTTTCGTTGTGAGTGACTTAGATAAAAAATCTGGATGTGAAAGTAGTGATTCCTTGGGCAGCGGTTTTTTACATCGCTTCTTATGAATTATAATTTTGATCAGTGCGGCAATTATGATATTGTTTCCAAGCTTTATTCTTTTGTCTAAGTGTTCGGATAAGGTTCATATCAAACCAAGGAAGGTAATGTTTATTAACAGGTTTTTTTTTTTGGTATATGTTTGCTAAATATTTTATTAAGTTTTTCATACAAAGTATAGACTGCCTTATAATTTTGTAGGAATAATCAATTGATTGACATTAGCTCCTGATAAAGATCATGGAAATTGGCCTTTTTGAAATTAAAGCCTAAATTACTCCTTTGTTTAAACTGCTGCTTATTGGTGTCAAGAAATATTTCAATACAGAGGGATGGATGATGTTCATCTACCATAGACATGGGATCTGAAGATTTTGACACACTGCATAATATGTCACATATTACTAAATCTAATAGTCTGCCATTTACGTTTTGTACCGTATTATATTGTTTTAGATTAAAAAAATATTGTCTAAATGTTGGTTGTGGCATTTTCTTAATTTTTCCCTATTTCTTATTGGGATGCTCTGCCACATGTATTTTCTTCTAAACAATGTCTGAAATCTACAAAATAATACAATTAATCAGTATTTTACTGGAAAATAACCTCTACGCCTGTGATTTTTACGTCAAAGGATCAGTTAGAGGGTGGTTTTTGACAAATAATGAATAAGAACAAAAGTATAAAAATGACATATTCGTTTTCCAAAACGTCAGCAAAATACGTCATTTTTATATTGTTTATCTGAGGATTTTTCCATTTATTTAATAAGTATTTTTCATTCATTCTATTTTTAGTTCAAGCCTTACTAATTTTGTGTTCCAAAGTGTGGTGGCAATTATGACAACATACCCAAAGTATCGACTTTTTCTTTCCCGATAGATGAAAATCTTCGGCAGGAACTAACCCTCAGTTTGTCAACCAAGTATAAACATAAACACACCACAGATAGTAGACAACCCCCAAATCCAAAGCCAAGGCTGTCCGGAAGGAGGTTATACATTTGGAAAAACGCAGACATACATCCACACCCAACGGTGTTGTCAATACCGAAGCTGGGGGTCGAACCCAGAGTGCGATAGACAGTTGATCAGCATATTCGCCAGTCAATACGCCCTAACCGATTGAGCTACCGCTACAAAAGTTAGTAGAGTAATTTTATATTTTATTTTCAAAAAGAAATTAGGTATAATTTTCTATTTATTTTTATTTTAAGGTCTGTCAGTTACACTTTCGACAGGATAAAATTTAAATTGAGACAGCCGTGTACACTGAAAGGGAAAAAACTCACGGCTCCATTAGTCGTTTGATAGAAGGTTTGCTATAATACTTAACTTCTTGTTATCTAATTTTCTTTCTATCAGGTGCTCTGTACCTAATCAATTTTCAAATTGTGTTCAGTATCTTTTTACAATATCAAAAACAACTCGTGCCATTGAAAATTAATGACCATATCCCTATATTTTCTCGATATCGATTCCAAAAAGGGAGGGTATAATATGCAAGAATATACAAATGTACACTTAATTTAGACCCTCCAAGTGTTGTTTTTTTACTTTGGATTTTACAAGGGCCGCATTTACACTTTTTGCGTATTGTACATTAAAATAGCAATATGTGAGATGCATATTAAACAAATCTTTCTCCCTTGTCTGCAATTTTGTGGCATAACAAATATTCTGAATCGTACTGCTTTGAACCTGTAATATAGACTACCTATTAGGTTTAAGTGGACATGTATGTTCACGATTTCTTAAATTTTAAGGATTTAAATCCTTGAGAATAAAAATGTAGTTTGTTTTCTTAATATTTCATACTATCAGCCAAAAAAAATAAATAAATCAGGAAATATTATGTAAGAAAACTCAACCATTTCAACTTTGTTTACAATGAAAACTTGTTTCAGCTGTAATACGAGGAAATTCAATCGGGAACCCCATAACAGGTTTGGTACGATCTTTTGCTAATCGAGGAGAGGAAGAAGATAATTAAAAGCAAAGGAGAACAGAAATAAGACCAGGAAAAGATATATATACGTTGGAATATGAAATGTAATTTATTATGTTCACAGAACTGCGTTGTGATGATTTTTAATGTTAACGTATTGAATAAATTTTAATTTTTTCTTAGTAACTTGGCTCAGTTCTTAAGAAATAATGTGTCAAGACCTCATAGAAATGTACCGGTTTTCATTTTTTTAGAAGGGGCAAATCTAAAAACCACGATATGGGTATATTTATTTAATCAAACTTTCATTTAGACGTTTCCAAATATGTCAGTTGACAATTCTAATCCAGCAGTATGTGTTACGTGATGCACGTGGGTATTGACGTACATGGGTAATATTTAAAAGAAGTTTTGAATATAAACATGCATATGGTGGTAATTTAATTTTCAAACTAGCAAAAAAAATTTAAACGGCAAATTTTCTCTTAAAGGTAATTGGTCGTTACTTAAGGCCTAATTAAGTTGCAGGTATGTACAAGGTGTCAAATTTTGGAAGCATAAAGTAGACTTAATTTAAGCCTAAAGAACACAAAAGTGGTAGTGTGATTTTTATTTGTTTCGAAGTTACAGGCTTATTAAATTTATAAAGAGTAAATAAAAAAAAAACTTAGTCGTGTGGGAACAAATGACAAAAAAATTAACAATTTTTTTTCTTAGGTATTTATTTCCACATTCTTTTTTTTAAATATTGGTCAAAAATTTTAGCCCTGTAAGTTCCAAACATAAAAAGTGAGCTACCACTTTTGTGTATTTTAGTCTTGCAATTAAGTCTACTTTATGCTCCCAAATTTTGAACATAACAATACTGGACATCTTGTATATAGTAGATACAAAATAAAAAGCGTTGCACGTCATCGTTGGCGCCATAAATCCAGTGTAGTCATACCACATTAAATTAAAAAAAAAGAAACCTAATATTAAATTGTTAATGATTTTAAATTTCGAGCCTGTTTTGAGGTTGGTAGCATTGGTCCGACGGATTCGACGTTGCCGATGATCTATTAACAATATTGACATTGACTTGTTATGATCGGTGGTTTCCCGTGCGTTTACTTTCGTGTCTTGTCTGTTTGGGGCTCTAAATTTTTATTCGAAAAAAGTTCTCTTCAGAACTCTCAGTGTAATAATAATTGTTGTAATAATTCTTGTTGGGTTTATGTTTGCATTTACAAAATGTCAAAACAGCTAAGTAGCCGCTGCCAAGAACTAGTATCATCTTTGATATGCTATTTTGAACAAGAACGAGAAAATAATGGCCCATTGCTACCTTTAACCGCTGCAAGAGAGGTAAGTTATAGTTGTTTATGCATTAAAAACCTTATGTCTTTAAAACGTTGTTATCATACAATTATTTAGTTAATAAGAAATAAAATAAGAAATTATTATCATTTCTCCAAAGGCCGATACTTTTCTGACAATCCGGCAACTATGTAGTCGAATGCTGGATCAACGGTTTTATGACGTGCAACGCTTTTTAATTTGTATTCACTATGGGCCATATGCTGGGCTACTGAAGTAAAGTCAAATTTAATTCAACGGCCCGTAGTAGAAGTGTCGACATTGTGATTTTCATGTGATGGCACAATGCCGGCCCAAAGACAGCAAGTGATGGCAAATACTCTGCAAATGATCTGTGCCCGGCTGCCGGCCGTAGGAACCTATATATGCCGGCCCAATGAAGTATACCTGCATCAGGCCATCAATTCATATGCCGGGTGTATGGCATAGGGCCAACAAAAACCCACGTATAAATGTTTGCTGGGGAACTATCAGTGGGTAAAACGAAACAAATAAAAAACCATACTTCCAGTACCTTGGTGGAATAAAGAATGTGAAGAAGCTATAAAACAGAGCAAAAAAGCTTTCAACTTATACAAGAGACATAAAACGACTGAAAATCTCTTAGCATTCAAAAATCTTGGGGCAAGAACACGATATATTATGAAAAAATCAAAAAAGGAATTGTGGGTTAAATATGTATCAAGTATAAACAATCTGGAATAAAATCAAAAGGATAACAGGATCAAACTCCTACAACTGAATTGACGACCTCACACAGGAAAGAAGAGTACTCTTACATCCAATCAAGAATTAACAGCATTTAGCAGACACATACCATAAACATTCCAGTAACGCAAACTATGACTATAACTTTTTAGCTTACAAAATCTCCGAAGACAGACATGAAACCAAATGATGAAGCAATAAATTTACCCATCACCAGAACTGAACTTGATGATGCTCTGAGTGATTGTAAAAATACTAGCCCAGGTCCAGATGACATACCATTTATATTTCTTCAAAAGCTACCAGAATTTGCCAAACAGTAACTGTTACGTATACTAAATATTATATATATAAAAGGAAAATTTCCTCAAATGTGATCCAAAGCTGTAGTAATACCTATACTTAAACCTAACAACACGAAGTCCAGCCCTGAATCATACAGACCAATCTCAGTAACATGTACTATGTGTAAATTACTCGAAAAAATTGTCAACAAGAGACTAATGTGGTATCTGGAACAGAATAAATTGTTAATCACAGAGCAAAGTGGTTTTCGAAAACTCAGACAACATAATAGACTTTGAGACTGAAATACATGAAGCCTTTGCAAATAAACAAAAATGCATAGCGATATTTTTGATATAAAAAAGGCATATAACACTGCCTGGAAATATGGCATCACTCAAAAACTACAGTCTTAGAGTATACAAGGTAACATTTATCAACAATTTTCTTAACAACAGAACGTTTCACGTTTTGAACAAACGGTACAATTTCTCAAGAAAGACAACAACAAAATGGAATCCTGCAAGGATCTATTCTTAGCGTAACTCTTTTCCTTGTAGCAATCAAAGTCTTAATCAAGAACATAGAGCTGCGTATCAAAGCGAGATTATATGTCAATGACCTTGTACTGTTTTTAAAGGGAAAGAGCCTGACTAGAATGAAACAAATATTACAAAAAGATCTCAATAACATACAACATTGGTCAAACACCACTGGTTTTCAATTTTCTACAACCAAAACTAAATTCATGATCTTTTCCAAACAGACAGAGCCAAGTACAATAATACTAATCCTTAATAATGAAGATTTAAAATTTGTAAGCAATACCAAATTTCTTAGCATCATATTTGACCAGCAGCTCACTTGGGAACTTCACATAAAAAGCTTGAAACTATCATGTCAAAATGGAATACATCTGTTAAAGGTCCTATCTAATTACACTTGGAGAGCAGATAGCACAACCTTACTCCACATATACCGCACCCTCATAAGGTCTAAAATTGATTATGGCGCCATAGTCTACTGCACTGCAAAAAACTCTACTTAAATCAAGAGATACCATCCACAATGCAGGAATATGAATTGCCCTTGGAGCTTATTGTACAAGCTCAACTGAATCCTTATATTATGAATCTGGAGAACCCTCCCTTACGATGAGAAGACAGTACCTCAGCACAGATTAAATAAACCAGACGTTTCACTTATGACGTATCACGGTTTAAATAATAAATCAACTCGTGGAAGATATCAATTTGTGCAGCGATCTGCGCATTATACCAATTAGTCTTAACCAGCGAGTATAGAGTCATAGGAGGGAGCTTATGATACATAACAATAATTAAAAGTCACCTAATAAATACTCAAAAAACCACTTAAATGAATAATAACAACTCTAACCTTCAATACAATACACCACATTCCAAAATAATTAATATCACCAGTGTGCTGATGACGACTTCCGTCTCTGAGATTTCAGTACTAAACACTCCCTCCTGTGACATTATACTCGCTGGTCTTAACTTCCATGTCAACCGCAAGGTTTCTCTGTTTATGTCTTCTGCGCAGAATCCTGGAAGGTATACGTCACATGACAAAAAATGAAACTGGTTACTATGAAGTGAAACATCTGGTTTGTTTGATCTGCGACCTCAGTCTATCATATGCAGCAATTATGTTAGCCAACAGTGAAAACCCCACACACAAAACCACGTTCATAAACCTCTTTAGAACCATCTATCAAAACAGGAAAAGAACAAAGCCCCCATTCTATGAGCGAATAAAGAGATGCCTGGCTAACTTGAATGTAACTCTCCCTAATACCTACCCCTTGAATATCAAAATCCACCCTCCATGGACAATTCCCTTACCCACATGACACTCAGCTAACACGATATAATAAATAAGACACCAATCACGATGTAATCAGAAAACATTTCTTTGAAATAATCGACAGGATACAGCAAAATTTACACAAATGCTTCCAAAACGAAAGAAGGTGTCGGCGCGTCATTTATAACCACCAACATAACACCAATTTAAGTTACCAGCAAACAGTAGCACATTCACAGGCGAAATGTATGCCCTACTACAAGCTTTGAAATATATTAACAACCACAACGATCGCAGAATTCTATTAATAATGGACTCTCTGAGCGCTATCCAAGGAATTAATCAATTGTATCCCAATAAACCTATATTAAACTTAATTAAAGAACTCCACCTCATACAAAAGAATAATAAATCAGTTATATTTATGTGGGTACCTTCTCACATCAAGATACTAGGTAACAAGCAAAGCGACAGATCTGCATGAGACGCTATTTCAAGTTTAAATTCCATGATGGTTATCACATCTTTACATTCAGATGTAAAGTGGCACGTAAAGGAAGTTGTACAAAAAAACTGGCAAAATGAATGGCAACAGAGAAGAACTAAGCTAAATGAAATCAAAGTTTCAGTTAAACCATGGTCCCTAGTCCCGAACGGAAGAAGAAACCAAGTACTCCTGACCCGCCTACGAATAGGTCACACCAGACTCACCCATGAATATTTTCTTAAGAAAAGTGAGGAACCTAAGTGTGAAATGTGTCAGACAAAGCTAACAGTGAGACATATATTAGTAGAGTGCCCCCAATATCACTTACAAAGGTCTAACAGACAAATCCCGGCAGATCTAAGCACAATTTTAGATAATAGATGTGAAGTAAAGAACTTAGTATCATTTCTGTCAGATATCAATGTAATTTCAAAAATTTAGTATTTTTACATCATGGTCTATTGTAATTAGATATATAATTATATATTTTTTTTACTGTACCTCGCTAATAACCCAAGAGGTTGATGCGATGTTTGTAAAATAAAATAAAAAAACATGAATATCTTCTTATCCACTATACCCTATAGTTCAATAAACTCTAAGCTGGTGTGTCCAAAGGTCGCTTCATCATATAAACTAAGAGAATAAGACATACACAACTAGTTCATCTCTATGTCACTGCGATAGCTTTATGTGCATCGCATATCAAATCGTACTTCATGTTACCAACTCATTCATATGCTACCTCAGAGTTTACCAGACTATATGTACCCCTAGAAATATAATATACATCCATCAAATTTCAACAAAATATCTCGAAGATTTAATGTTGAATTGCAAACAATCTTATTTAGGGAAGACACCACCACTAATCATACTACAATTGAACTGATGACCAAGTGGTCATTATTGAGGATAGACTAATGCCAGAAGATAGTGCAATATTAATAGACCCAGATAAAGAAGAAATGGAATCTCTTTTTTAGGAACATAGACGAGAATTTCGATAAAGATAAGTTCAAATTATCACTTCGTAATATTAATGTACAGAGTTTATTAAATAAAATTGATGAGCTTGAGGTATTTAGTCAAGCAGAAAGTATGGATATACTGTGTATCACAGAGCATTGGATACAAAACAACAATAAAAGTAATATATGTCACTTAAATTGACTTCATTAGTTTTTGAACCTACACGGATAGCCACAAACAAATTCCGTACATCGCAAACGACCATAGACTATGTTGTTACTAATAATCCAAAATTTACTAAATGTAAAAATTTTGACCCGGGACTGTCTGATCACCATGGTCAGATGATACATTGTAATCCTCCTTCTGTAATATCCTCGGAAATGTCCAAAAACATAATAAATTTGCCTCCCAAACGTTACAGAAAAATTAATAGTCAAGCAATAAATGAATTTAAATTCTTATTTAAAAGTTTCTCATTGCAAAAAAACAATACTGACATTGACAGCATTTTTGACGACTTTTTTGAACATTTCATCTGGTGTTTCAATACATCATGCAATTATAAAAACAATTTCAATAAGAAACAAATAACGGGTAAAATTAAGTTTTCACAGAAATTAATGAAAGATGTTGATGAACTAAAAAAGATGAGCTGGTTAAAAAAAAATCTTGAAGACGAACAATTAAAAGAAAAATATAAAGAATTTAAAAGACAAATACAAAAAGATATTCGCAAAGAAAAGATGGCACATTATGATGCTATCATTGTGAATTCTCAAAACAAGACAAAAGCTGTGTGGAATCTAGTTAATAATTTAAAACAAAAATCTAACAATAATAACACCATTACAACAATCAATTATGAAAATGAGGTGATTAGTGATCCTCAGGAAATTGCTAATACATTCGGAGAATATTTGTCAAACATTGTTAACAAAAAACTTGAGGAGCATTTTGGTAACGATATTTCAAAAATGTGTACATCACCCACATTCATTAATAAAACAATATTTTTCACCCCCGTTACTAAAAGTGAAATTGAATCAGTTATTAAAAATTTACCAAACAAAAAATCAACAGGTCTAGATGAAATACCAGTCAAATTAATAAAAGAATGTAGTAGTGAACTAGCAGAAGTCCTCGCTGACCTAATTAATTTGTCCATTTCAATGGGACAATTTCCTACAGCTCTAAAAAATGCAGCTATTATTCCTTTATTTAAAAAAGGTGACCAGACTAATGTCGAGAATTATCGCCCCATATCTCTGTTGAGTATATTTTCCAAAATTTTCGAAAAAATTGTTTATAATAGAATCTTGAATTTTTTTAAACGAAAATAATATTTTAACGAGTTCTCAACACGGTTTCAGGCCAGGATATTCCACTGAATCAGGCACTGTAGATTTAATTCAGCACGTAAATAATAAAATGGATGATAATCATTATGTAGTAACTGTTCTATTCGATCTTACGAGAGCGTTTGACACCATAGACAAAACATTTGTATGTGAAAAAATTTTTAACATGGGCTTACGTGGACCTATTAATGAATGGATAAAATCCTTTTTATCACAACGAAAAATAATTGTGAAGGTAAAAGATGTTGAATCTGACATGTACGATATAGACATTGGAACCCCGCAGGGGAGTGTATTGGGACCATTAATTTTTCTATTATTTGTGAACGATCTTCCTAATTATATAACGCAAGGTAAAGGTTTCATGTATGCCGACGATACCACGATTGTAGTATCTGATGCAAATCCCTTAAACCTTAAGAATAAAATTAATAAACTTTTACAGGAATTTAGTGATTGGTGCGATAAAAATCGTTTAATAATTAATTATTCAAAAACAGTCTGCATTGAATTTAAAAACAGGTACAGAATAACAGATAATAATTACACGTTCATATTTAAAAATCATCATATCAAAATTCAAAACTCAGCTTCATTTTTGGGAATAAAGCTAGACAGTCATTTAGATTGGAGTAACCATATTGATGCAGTGTCTGCAAAATTAAATAAAAGCTTTTATGTAATAACTTCCCTTAAAAATTCTTTAAATGTTCATGCTCTTTTAAACGTATATTATGCTTTCGTCTATTCTCCCATTGCATACAACATTATAGTGTGGGGACAATCCAATGATATTAATAGAATATTTATGCTCCAAAAAAGAATACTCAGACTTCTATTCAACCTTGAGTATAATCAATCTTGTCGTGAAATATTCAAGAAATTCAAAATTCTTACCGTGGCATCGATATATCTGATGAAACTATTGGCATATATTCATATAAACAAAAACAAATTTATACATAACGGAGACTTTCATAATTATCATACAAGAGGAAAGAATTTAATTTGTCTAAAGAAACACAATCATGAATTTTACAAAAAGTCTCCCATAAATTCTGGTTGTCGCATTTACAATCTTTTACCGGACGAGATAAAAGACTGCACATCGTTAATCGGTTTTAAAAACCGTCTAAAAAAACTTTTAATAGACAATTCATTTTATTCCATAAATGAGTTCACATTTTTTTTACAAATCAAAGTCACCTGATCCATGTTTTAAAGTTTTGTTACTTATGTTGCTATTTTATTTCACTTTATATTGTTTGTCATATTTTGTACGATATATTTGCTGACACGCTATGTTTTTATTATAATTTTTCTTTGTATATACCATTTTAGTCTCGTGTGCTATATATGCATGTGTTTACACTTATATGTATCTTACTTTTTACATTTTTTTTTAGGTAATTAAATGTTTTATAAATTAGCCATTAATATGGTATACTGTTGACCTGTCTTATCTATAATCCTGTATAGCTAAAAAGACCAATAAACATATTTATTTATTTATTTATTTATAATAGTAACAGGCTTCAAAATATGTTCTCATTTCTCTAGAACCCATCTACATGGTGGCTCTGTAATACTATATAATGACCGTATTTCTGAAAATGCATCAGAGATAACGAAACTAAAAAAATATTCAGTTGAATGTCACATCGAAATGTGTAGTATAATAATACAACAGGGATTCCCAACAGGTGGTCCGCGGACCCCTAGGGGTCCGCGAAATGTCACCGAGATATTCAATTGTTTTGTATTTTACTTGACTTGCAGTGGTAGATTCTACATAAACTTCATTTTAAGAAGAATTTAAGCTTTTGTCAGTATAGCGACCGATGAGAGGAGAAAAAATCTTGTTGGGAATCCCTGATATACAACATCGCAATTATAAGTGCTTATCGTCCCCAAATGGTGAATTAGATATTTTTTTTAACAGCATTTCTGCAGCTATAGAAATAGTAATGAAACCAACTAAAATGATGAATTTTTTGTGGTGACTTTAACATTGACTATGGCAAAAATAATCTTGCTTTATGTGAAATCTTTAACTCATTTATTTGAACTAACCATCACATCCCATGATCCAACTAGAATATTTACAACGCGCAATGGTCAAACACACTCTAGCATAATTGATTACCTAAGTACAAATTTGCCCCTTGACATGTATACCATTGTAAAATGATAGATCCTTGTATAGCAGACCACTTTGCACAAATAATGACCATTGGAAATATAAAAAATAAGTGAATCCCTGATGATGTCATCAAAACCTATAGATAGATAGATAGATATTTATTTACCAATATAAGATACAGGTTAGTGTACATTTAGCAGGTCAGGATACATACATATAAAATGTGACATTTTCAAATATAATGATGTATAAGAAACATATTATTACAATAATATATAATTACATAAGACACACATATATAGGATTTTTTTCTGAAAAAAATATATCCTTATCCTTATTCGTAGATAAAGTCACTCAGATTGACTGGTCATTCATTTCTGATACTGATATCAATGTAGCATATTTCAAACTGATGAATGACTTGTCAACTTGTTTAGATACCTGCTGTCCACTAGTCGAAAGGAAAAATCACAATAGCTTAAAGAAAGATGGTTTAATGATAATTTGTTCAAACAAAGAAATGATTTAAAAATGCTCTGGTGGTTAGTAAATTCAAATAAGTGTGCAAACAACAAAAAATGATTATTATAAAAACAAAACTAACAATTCAGGAAATAAGAGCAAAGAAACATGGAAAATAATAAATAGTAAACTTGGTCGTAACAAAAAAAAAAACTAATTCAATAGAGCTGACAATTGATAATAATATGATAAATGATTCTACTGAAATAGTAAACAATTTTGCAAATGATTTCAGCTCAATATCCAAAATCAAACTATTTGAACATTTTGGAGAAAATATGTCTCTACCATGCACCACTATGGTAACCAGCCACAAACTCTATTTGTGTGCTATATAGATGAGTACACTATTAAAAGTGAGATTGCAAATATGAAAAATGAAAATTCAACTGGACTAGATGGAATTACAATCAAATTATTAAAACGCATTAGTGGCACTATATGTAAGCCTTTAGAATATCTATCAATAAATCTTTGGAATCTGGAACGTTTTCAGATATTCTAAAAATAGCATGTATCATACAACTCTACAAAAAAGATGATCCAAGTAATATAGCAAATTATCGCCAAATTTCACTCACTCTTGAGCGTATTTTCAAAATTAATTAAGAGACTGGTTCATAACATGATAGTTAAATTTTTAAATTTGCATATTATTTCACCCTGTCACAAAATCTATCGAAACTACTTCCTATTATCTATTAGATCCTATTTACAAAGATGTTGATAGAGGAATGTATATAACGTCATTAATATTTCTCGGGCATTTGATACTGTTATTATTGAGTTTTTAATTAGCAAATTAAATAACACTATATGTCCAACAGAAAATTGGTGGTTAAGTACAACAACACTGTCAGAGATGAGATGTGTACATGGGCGTCCCTCAGGGTTCTGTGTTGGGACTCTGCTGTTTGCGCTATATGTGAACGATTTACCTGAACACATCACTAAAGGTAGAATCACAATGTTTGCAGATGATACTACTATAACAATCTCAGCACGCACCCCAGAGGAGCTAGCTGAAAACGTAACTCATGTCTGCAGTGAACTCGATATCTGGCGTCAGCGTAATCAACTAATACTGAACGATAAAAAACAGTCATAAATTTCCATAATAGAAAAGGACCCACTCCAGATTTTCTAATTAATAATAATATTGATGTGGTACCAAACATAAAATTCTTAGGAACTTGCAAATTCTTCAAATTCACAGTTACCAAAAAATGTAAAAAGCTAGGAAACGATTGTTTCACTAATATAGTAATAGTAATGTTAACTGTATATAAATAATTTGTTATTGTTAGATTTTTTTTTGTATACATACATTCTGTTTCTTATATGTGATTTTATTTCTTGTCTAATTTCTGTGGTGTGGTATTTTCTTTAAGTTTCAATACGGTTAATTTTTTCAATTATTTTATTTTACCCTTTTAAATACAGTAATCATATTGCTGAAAATCCAAAAATTGCTGTAAACCTTATAACTAAAAAAACAAACCATCAAGAATGTTCAGTAGGTGACTCTTAAAATGTTATAAAAAATAATGGACTGAAAAGATAAAGTCAGGCGGGGTAAAAATGAGACAAACAGGTAGCGGGGCAAATAAAAGACAAGGTGATATCCAACCCAGATTGAAATAAATTAAACTTAATTTTTTATCAAGTTTGTTTTGTACATTCAGAACTGGTTTATGTTTTATGTTATCCAATCAGTTCCTATGCCTACTGTTAATGCGGGAAAAAATATTATTCAGTAAACTCTTTAATTCACTTTTAAAAAATTTTTGAACGCACCTTAATACTTTTTTGGGGATTTTATAGATTCTCTGTTTGCATTGTCCGTATTTGGCAGACTTCAATTAGAAGTGTCATACTTCACATTTTGTGATCAAGTTTATTAATCTGCTAGTTTTAAATCAACAAAAATTTGATTTTAATGAAAAAATTAGAAGCGGGGTAAAAAAGAGACTAAGAGACCAAGCAGGCACATTTCAGCTTCCTAATTTAGGATAAGCTGGCCCTTCTGCAAGCCCCTTCTTGTTTAGTAAAAAATCTGAATAAATTACATATAAAAGAAAAAACCCTCCTCTGTCTTATTTTTGCACTTCCATTTGTACAACGTCAATAAGAATAAATCACGTGTCTTTCATTTGCCCTCGACTGTCTTTTTTTTACCCCACTTGGAGGGTAAAAATGAGACACTGTTTATTTTTGTTTATCAGTTAACGATACTTCTTAGTAAAAAAATACATAGAAATATAGTTTTTTCTGTAATTTTTACATATATGATACCAATCTTTCATTAAATATGACTCGATTCTAAGCAGCCCTAAAATTGAAAGATGTCATTTTGTCTCATTTTTACCCCGCCTATTGTTATTTACATAAGAGAGGGGCGGCAAAGTGAAACTGTGCCCGGGGCGGCAAAATACCTGGAGCCAGCCCTGTCCGTGTTGTACCTTTTTATAATATTTACAATATATATGACCTATATTTATAATATGTTACCCATATTTACTACTTTTGTATTAGTTTTGACTTATCAAATATACATATAATGTATCACATAATGGTTAATAAAGAATTTATTTATTTATTTAAGATATGATCACAGACATAAACTAAGAGACAGGTATAAAATAGAGCTCGTAAAGTCTCCTGTTGATTACTAAAGTTATGGGAAGCATTATAGTAATAGCAATATAGTAAAAATAATGACCTGTATATTTAAAAAAATGCATTTGCTTTGTCAAGTCCTTGAGTAATTTGTATAAAAGCATAACATATTACACATTTTTTTTAGTTACTATATGTGCAGCAGACTTACAACTTGGTATATATATCCATGAATGATAAATAAATTCCGAAAAAATGTGTATTAGAGTCTGTAAAATTTATATTTTAACATTTTGAGCCTCGGTGTATAAACGATTTTAGGATCTAGGGTTCTCTGGACCGGCTACTATATTTGAACGAGTGTGCAATTCGATGCGAAGACAGGCGGAAGCATGCCTATTAAGTGACGGTGGCCATTTCCAACAATTTTTATAAAACAAAATTTGATCATTGTCATAGATAGATAGATAGATGTCTTTATTTGTTCACGTAATAAAAAAAAAATTACAAAAACCCAGAGGGTGTAGAACTTGTCAAAAAAAGAAACTATGCTACAGTTAAAATATGGTATACATGTATATAGTAAAATAGTAAAAAAAAGAATCTAATGTAATAGAGTAAAAGACTAACGTAATAATATATAATGTATAACACAAGCAGTGATGCAAAATTTCATGAAACTTAAAATTTGTGAAATTTCAATGACATTTTTGTGAAAGTTTTGAAATTCATCTGAAATTTATGAAATTTCTGAAATATAAAATTGAACATAAGTATCGTGAAACTTTCGTGAAATTTCAATGAAACTTTCATTTTATGAAATTTAATTGAATAATTCACTAATATTATGAAAGTTATGTGAAATTTCATTGAAATATTTCATGAAATGATGAAAATTTCATGACACTTAAAATTTGTGACATTTTTGTGAAAGTTTCGAAATTCATCTGAACTTTCTGAAATATAAAATTAAACATAAGTATCGTGAAATTTCAATGAAACTTCCATTTTATGAAATTTAATTGAATAATTCCCTAATATTATGAAAGTTAAGTGAAATATCATTGAAATATTTCATGAAATGATGAAACTTAATTTTTTAAACTTCCGAGGGATAATGACAAATAAATCCCACTTTTGAAACTACAGTGGGTTTAGTCTGTTGTCCTTGCTTCATTTTTGCTGTAGGAGATACAGGCGGAAATGACGCAGACGTGGTAGAAGTGGATGGAGATTCGGCAGCTCTGGATGCAGATGATAGAGTTTATTGCATTCTATTATCAAAGTAGAGAATTAATTTCTAATATTTGCTATTATGGTAGCTGAAATTTTATTACAACAGTTTAGGTGGTGTTTCATGCGCGACGCATTTTTGAAAAACGTTTTACTTATTACAAAATCCTTTGGTTTCATTTTGTTGACTTTCCCGCGACTTTAAACTAACCTATAACCTAACCTCTAAAATAAATATCAAAACCAGACTTTAATCCTCATTGGTTGAAAACAAGCTAAAAAGGTGCGCGAAATTCAAATTTCGTTTAACGCAACGGAAATACAGATTTTGTGGCTGAAACTTTCATGAAAGTTTCGAAAACATTGTAATTTTCAGATTAATCTGAAACTTTCATAAAATTCAGATATTTCAGAAATTTATAAGGGTGCGGTGAAACTTTCAGAAATTTCAAATTGAAATTGAAACTTTCAAAATGAAATTTGAAATTTTGCATCACTGAACACAAGACAGAACAATAGTTATAATAACAATACAATTTAAAATATATTACAAGTAAAAACAGAAATAGAATAGAAACTATTTTATAGTGTATCATCAAGGTACTCATCTAGCGTATAATATGCTTTTTCCACAAGTGTGGCTCGCAACTTCGCTTTTAAATGTTTTAGTGATAAGTTTTTATACATGTCCGGCAGTTTATTATAGACTTTTATTATTGTGAAAGGTACGTTTTTCTGTACATATGTATAGTTTGCTTTAATATTAAGTAAGTCATTTTTATGTCTTGTATTGTGAAGATGAACTCTATCATGGTCTGCAGAGACATATTCTTTGTTACAAATATCACAGCTTCATATATATATAGACTTATTAAGGTAAGTATCTGTAGTTCTTTAAATATAGGTTTGCAGCTAACTGTTTGTTTGATATTCAGTATATTCCTGATACATCTTTTCTGCAATAAAAATATTTTGTAAATGTGATTTGTGCCTCCCCAAAAGACTAGGCCATATCTAAATCTAGAATCAACATAGGCATAGTATGCTATATATGCGACTTCAGCATTTACATTTAGTGATATTACTTTTAAGGCGTAACAAGACTTGGCTATATTAGATGCAAGCTCGTCAGTGTGGGACTTCCAGTCGAGCCGAGAATCTATAGTAATGCCCAGAAAGCATATTTGGGACACAGTATTCAATGTAATGTCACCATTTGTAAAAGTTTTCTCCACACTAGACTTACTATTTGAAAATGATATGGCTTGTGTTTTATCTTTGTTTAATTTTAGATTGAGAGGGGTATAGTATTTTTCAAGTATGTCTAGTGCCGAGAAAACTTTTTGCTCCAAGACTATTGGATCTGCCGAGTTAATGATTAAAGAACAATCATCTGCATATTGAATAGTAGTAAATTCATCAAGAACCATGGGTAAGTCGTTGGTATATAATATATACAATAACGGTCCCAATATTGATCCCTGTGGAACACCTCTCTTTATCACCAGACTTTGTGATTTTAGTAACTCACCATTGCTATCTGTCTCTACGACATACTGAATTCTATTATTTAGGTAAGATGTTAGTAGTTGCAATGTGTTACCTCTAATTCCATACTTTTCGATCTTTTCTATTTTCTTTCTATTAAAATGTTATCGAAAGCTTTTGATAGGTCTAAGCTTATCGCAACTGTGTGTTCTTTATTATTTAGTGAATGTATTATTTCACAGAGTGTCTGGTAACCGGCTCTAATTGTAGATTTGTTTTTCCTAAAACCATTTTGTGTGTCATTTAATATCTCATGATTTTCTAAATAATTTATTATTCTGGTGTAGATTATTTTTTCAAAGATTTTGCTGATGTTAGAGAGCAACGCTATGGGCCTATAGTTGTTTATCATATTTTTGTCACCTTTTTTATATACTGCTTTTACGTAAGCAATTTTAAGGTTATCAGGATATACGCCAGTAGTAAATGATAAATGTATTATATGACTAAGTGGAGCTGCTATTTCAGTTGCAACATATTTTAATAATTTTACAGGTATCTCATCTGCACCTACCGACATAGTATTTTTTAAATTTTTTATGACGTAACATACCTCTTCAGGATAAGTAGGTAACAAAAATATGCTTTTGTCAATGGGTGGACTATAATTTTCGAAATTTATATTGGAATTAATATTAGGACAATTATTTATAAAAAAGTCATTTACATTATTCAATACTGTTTGTTTATTGCTTTCATGTGCATCGATACTATTCAAGAGAGAAATGCTATCTTTAGTTTTAGACCCTGTATAGCTTTTTACCAATTCCCATACTGCCTTGCTTTTATTGCTTGCTGTCTCTATGTATGCAATGTTTGAACGTTTTTTTGCCTCAGATATGACATTTTTTAATATATTGCAGTAGGTTTTATATGTAATATCAGTTATTTCCCCTTTTATTTTTTGCTTATATAAATTTCGTTTAGTTTTGCATGATATTCTTATGCCTTTTGTAATCCATGTTTTTATATTATTTGTTCTTTTTATCGTTTTTAATGGAAATATAATATTTATAGTTTCTTTAATTTTATTTATAAATATTTGATAGGACTTGTTAGGATCTAAACAACAAAAGATTTCATTCCAATCAATGTTCTGTACTACCTCTTTAAAAGTTTTAAGTTTTGCATCAGAGAAGATTCTTCGCTTGCACCCATTTTCAGAGTTAATTTTGTTTTTTCTAGGCCAATCTATTCTAAGTAGCTGAGCCTCATGGTCAGATAGAGCTGATGTTATTACTTCACCCTTGTGAATATTCTCAAAATTAATAAAAATGTTGTCTAAAAGTGTAGCTGAATGTTTCGTGATTCTAGTTGGTTCATTTATTTTTTGAGTCAAATTGTATGTTTGTAACATGGTCAAGAAAGATTGGTTATGTACATTTTGAATATCGAGTAAATTTAGGTTAAAATCTCCACAAAGAATTATGTTGTAATTTTTGCATTTATTTTGAGTAATATCTAAGATTTCACTTAAGATTTGGAGAAATGTTTCTACGTTACCTGTTGGCGGTCTATAAATACATATAATTACAGAGATCATAGTTTTAAGAGTAAGAGGACTTTAAGTTGTAGCTCTCAAGTCGCATTGACCTTTCATCTTGGATTGAAAACCAGTGTTCAGTAAAACAGAGTATCGTTGGTTTGGTATCTAAGCCTTTTACAAAAATTTCAACTTCTAATAATTTATATTTTAAACATTGTATGTTTTGATGCAATAGGGCGTATGTATTTAATATACTGTTAGTTGTTTTGATTGAATTTTTGATATATGTAGTTTCAGTATTTATAGCACTAGGTGACTGGTAATTGGATGCTGTTATTTCTACATGGCTTTGTCTAAAAAAGATGAGGGTTGTTTAGGGTCAGAAAGTTCTTGTACATTTCTGAGAAAATGTTGTCCTTTCCTGAAATCGAATCTTTCGAAACCAATTTTTCGTGGCCAAAAACTTGATTTATACACTTCTTCTTGAAACTCAGGCTCAACTCCAACCATAAATGACTGGTTATTGGGTCTAGTATTTTTTGTGTTTAGTATTTTAACTTCAACATCCCTTTCGATAGGTGTTTGTTCTGAGGAAATTAGCGACTTTGTGTGTGTTTTAATATAATTCTTAATATCTTCGGCTCCTACATCATCAGGTACTCTCGTTACAAACAACCAAATTTTCCTATTTTGTTCGTTTTTTCCATGAAATTTTTGATCTCCATTACCACTACCTACATTAATTTTTCTTCTCCTTTTAACAACTTGGAATTCAGTTTTATCATCAACAAGGTCTTGATTTATTTCATCTGACAGAGAGTTCTGCGAGTTATCTGCAATTAGGGAGTTTTTTCCATTAATATGATTGGTTAACTGATTACTTGCTTGCTGGGTCAATACATTTGAGATATTTTTATTAGATTGTGTGTGTTTTTTAATAGTTTCTGCATATGACGATTTAGCTGCGCTGCGTGATTGAGATACATCATTCTGGTGAACATTGAGGTTATTGGAGATTATTGTAGTGGAATTTTTAGCCCTTATTTCATTTCGCCTCTCCAGCAATGGTGACGGGGAACCTTTTGAAGATGGAAACTGATGGCTGTTTAAATTGGTCAGAAGATTAACTAATTGGATATTGCTTTCTCTAAGGATTTCAACCTCCGCCTTAGTTTGTGATATGCCCTCATTTAAGTCATTTTTAAAAGAATTTAAGAGAATCGTAAAATTATTTTGGATGTTGGCAAGCCTATTTATTATACTTTCTTCAAATTGTTTTAAACTATCAGGTATGTTAAGTTCACATATATCACATTTTAACTTTAATGATCTTCTGTTGAGTTGCATAACTCGTATTTCAGTCTCCCTAAGACCAGAGCATGCTTGACATAGTCGTGCCTTACATTGATCACATTTGATTTTTTTACTAAGTTCCTCCGTAGACAATTCAATTTTACATTTTGCACAGGACGTTTTTCTCTTTTTTGCTAATTTATTTCCATATTACAAAAATGTGAATATTTATTTACTTGTTGGTCTATACTAATTTTATTAAATTTCAGTTGCCAATCCTGGTTGTAAACAAAGTTTTTTTCACTTTTCCTTTTTTACTGCAATAACTAATCCATTAACACAAAAAAAGCACTGAATGGCAATCCACCTGTGAACTTTTGGTTTATATTATAAATAATTGATCATATTAAACGATTTTCATAGCAATTTGTACATCACTGCGTAGCACAAATATTAAATTACAATATAGTCCTAAAAAGGAGTTTTTTATGTTAAAAAATACACTTTAAAACTTTCAATACAGACACATACAGTTTATCACTCTCTTATCACACATTCAGATTTAAAAACTCAAGGTTAATAACAATTCGTTTCAATTTGAATTTAATTATTTTAATCAAGAACTTGTGCATCTGATGAGAAAAACGCGAGACCATTTTCATGTAGAATTGACCAGGCTAATCAGAAAAAATATCCACATGGAAAAATGTCCATGGCTTACCACTTTTTTGGTAAAAAATATCAGAAAAAATGTTTGCAGGGACACCACTGGTGGAGCAATAAAATAACTTTCCTAACTAAAATTTGTGGTTTTACATCCTATTAACACATACCCAAATTGAAAATAATATCTAAAGTACTTTCTGAGATATTAAAAAATGAGTTAAAAAAGAAAAAAAAATCAACACCCTGTAGCGAAAAATTTAAGCCGTTGCGAACATATGTTCATATGAACTTTTCTTCATAAAATGACCTAAGGAATCGCACCCTGAAATATTAGCATGTCATTAAGGAACACTCTGTGTAACTTATTTTTTACGTCCCATAAATATGCAAAATATATATTTTTAATCACTACGCGTAACAAGTTCATATACACCGTTTTTTTTTTAATTTAAATGTGAACTTATATGTAAAGATTTCCGCAACCACTAATATCTGCCTATTCTCCATGACTGGCTTGTAGAGTAGTAGGGTGCACCGATTTTCTTTTTTTTTATCTAATCCAAAATGGCGGGCGCCCAAAATTTGTGTGATAGGGTTGTAAATAATACTTTAAAATTTCAAATTAAAATATTAACCCTTAGGGGTAGCGGGTTGGGGTTAAAGGTAAACATTTTTGATATTCTATATATTCAAAATGGCAGGTGCGCAAAAGTTGTATTTTAGGGTTATAAGCAACAGGTAGAAATTTTAGTGAAAAATATTTAGGTTTAGGGGTAGCGGGTAAGAGTTAAAAGTCCAATTTTTTTATTTTGTGCATATCTAAAACGGCGGGCGTGGAAAAGTTTGGTCTTGGGGTTGAAATTGGCTGGTAAAAATTTTAAACCAAAATATTAAGACTCAAGGGTAGCGGGTTAGCATCAAAGACCAAAAAGATAGTATGAACCCTTACAAATATTATCGATACTTATCAATTAGTAATATTTTTAAACTATGTTTAATTACGATATTAAATTTAAATTACTTATTACTACCTACGTATTTGTTATCTAATGTACGCATGCCCATAATACAGCATGCACTGTGTTCTGCATACATGAGAGTTCGGTGAACAGTGAACACTGTCAGTTTTAGCCGAAACTTTAGATAGGTGCGGTATTTTCCACAGAGCTGGAGCACTGATTGCTTCTTCAGTACTCCAAGATTTTGGTTTAATTAATGAATCTTACACAACACATGTAATTGATAAAAACAAAATTAGAAGAGCTATAAGCAAGAAGAGAGATGAATTATCACCATGTGGTACGCCAATATCATTACGTGGACTTTATTTCGATGGGCGTAAAGACAAGGCCATGAAATTAATATCGAAAGATAACAACCGAAGAACATATAGTTTTAATTGGAGAGCCCGGATCATCATATTTGGGACATGTCACACCTTCTACAGGTTCAGCTGTAAACATCATTATCAGTTATTTTGAAAACTCTCGAATCCCAACTAACACCTTAAAGTCGTCGGATGTGATGGAACGGCTACAAATACTGGTCCTAAAGGTGGTGTTACAGCTCTACTTGAAAAACATTTTAAGAGACCACTTCAGTGGTTCATTTGCCAACTGCATGCAAATGAACTTCCACTAAAAGGCACTTGATCGAACATATTGACGGAACTGTATTTCAGGATTTTCAGGTATAATAGGAAAGTCATTAGTCAAATGCGAGCAGATGCCAGTAGCTGCATTTAAGATTATTAAATCCGAAATTCCTATAGTTAAGGTGAAAGATCTTAACACATATCAGTTATATTTTTATGAAATATGCCAAGCAGTAATAACGGGATATGTTTCTATTAATATTTCAAAACGAGTACCTGGCAAAATAGTCCACTCGCGATGGCTGACGACAGCAAATAGAATACTTCGCTTATATGTTGCTCTGCAGATTTGGTTATATCAGCAACGTATGTTGTCAAAGTGTATGCGCCAATGTGGTTCAAAATAGAAGCACATCCATCATGTCTGCAAGGTGCTTCAAATGTATGGAAGACCATACAATTATCCAGAATATTTATTAGAAGAGTTCGGCTGCTCTAAGGTAAAACACAGTATGTGAATAAAACATAATTGTTGGGAAATGAAGAAAAGCTTTGACAACTATGCCGCAGGAAGTTTATTTAAAATTGAATTTGGTTATGACATGTTAATTATAATGTTAAGAGGAATCTTGACAATATATATAGATATACAAAATAATGCAAACAAACTGATCTCTAGCAGCTACATTTTTACAAATATTTCAACGATTTTTTTTTCAGAGAAAGGTAATAACTAGTACTAGAACCGGATCAAATCTTTTAAAAATCCATTAACGCAATATATTTTTTTTCAAATCACAAACTTTGGTATTGGACTATTTAAATATTTATTTTATTTTCACATACTTCAGGATCATATTTTCGAATAAAAGTTGGGCATTTCAATCTGTGATCTTTTCTTAACGTGTTACTTTAACTAGAATTCAAAAATATTAATTTTTGAAGGGATATGGCTCAGCAAAACTATACATGCACTCAGAAAATGTAAAATAATATTTCTCAAGGCTTTCCCATCTCTACTCACGCAAGAAGGCGGACCATATATGCGTTGCGTCTTTGTCCAACTCGAAAACCTGTCTCACTCTCTTGACTCTCGATATTTTTTGCATGAATGAATTAAAGTGTTATTGGGAAGGTATGTACGTAATATACAATTTTGGTGTTTTTACGGATTTGCAGCTTTACAGGGTGTATAAGGTTGAATAATTTATTTCATTTTAAATATGTGTTCAATAATATAATTTTTAACTTCGTTAATTGAAAACAGTGCTTGTCTTATAAAATATCCATTATTTTTTTGTTAAACTGTGCATATCTATTGTATATATAAAAGAATACCCTGACCGACTGACTGATCTATCAACGTACAAATCGCTGGGTCTAGAAACTTTGCATAGAGGTTCCTCGAATGACTAAGAAGGGATTTTTCGAAATTCGACCAAGAGGGTAAAAAGGGTGGTTGAAATTTTATACTTTTTCGGAAACGGTTAGATCTAGATGCGTGAAATGTGACAGAAATATTTTTTGTTGAAATCTATTAGATACTTGTATAAAACGAAATTTAGTTTTCACTTTTTGAAGGGGTGAAAACGGGGTGGTAGATATGGTTTAAGGCGCACCCGTATTTTTGAAATCGCGTAAGTCAGAAACGTGATTATTCGAGCGATGGACTCTTGAGGAAATAAGAAGACACGTATACGACGGTTTTCAAAAAGAGACCCCGGAAGGGTGAACGGGGAGAGGGAGATTTTTAAGCTTTTCGGAAACGGTTAGACCTAGAAGTGTGAAATTTGGCAGAAATATTCGTTATTGGAATCTATTAGACACGAGTAAGACGAAATTTCGATTTTCACTTTTTGAAGGGGTGAAAACGGAGGTGGTAGATTGTCTAACGAGTACCCGTATTTCTGAAATCGCGTAAGTCAAAAACGTGATATTCCAGCGACGGGCTCTTCTGAGGAAATAAGGAGACACGTATTTGACGGTTTTCAAGAAGAGACCCCCCGAATGGGTGAACAGGGAGAGGGATGTTTTTAAGCATGAGATTTGACACATACTCGCCCCTATGTGCTCTATTGTCGATTAAAATAATTATTTTATCGTTCAACTTGCTCTAACACAAAAATAGAACAATGAATTGTACTATGGATGCGCAGTTGGTTTCCCTGAGTACCATGGATGCGCAGTGGGTTTCCACGAGTGCAATGGATGCGCAATGGGTTTTCCCGAGTACTGTGGATGCGCAGTGGGTTTCCTCGAGGGCCATGAATGCGCAATGGGTTTCCCCGAGTACTATGGATGGCAGTGGGTTTCCTCGAGTGCAATGGATGCGCAGTGGGTTTCCCCGAGTACTATGGATGCGCAGTGGGTTTCCTCGAGTGCAATGGATGCGTAGTGGGTTTCCTCGAGTACAGTGGATGCGCAGTTGGTTTTCCTGAGTACGATGGATGCGCAGTGGGTTTCCTCGAGTGCAATGAATGCGCAATGGTTTTCGCCGAGTACTATGGATGCGCAGTGGGTTTTCTTGAGTGCAATGAATGCGCAGTAGGTTTCTCCGGACATAATAGATGCACAGTGAGTTCTCTCGAGTGTACGTCCTGAGTACTATTGGAGTACTCATGTAGTACTTCTTTATAGACATAAGTTAGTGTGTCAATGTTCTTAATTCCACCCGGACGAAGTCTTTCACGCGAACGATGTCGCGGGCATCAGATAGTTAATATATTAATAGAAAGGAGGTTTATAAATGTAGAGCAAAAAAGAGGAAGCATTGTAAAAAATAAAATACTATTAGGATAATTAAATTCGTACTTGAAAAATGTTTCGGTACTCATTTTTACTTCCTTCGCTTACCGAGGGGAAGTATTGTAATCGTGAAAAATTTACCGCCCGAGATTTCTCCGGATTTTCACGTTTCAGAGTGCGTAGATTACGAAAATTAAAATCATTTAATTCCGTCAGTCCGTCTTTGTGTCTATCTATCTTGGCGCTATATCTACAAAACCACTTGACGGAGAAGGATAATATTTGGTAGGTAGTTGGCGCAGGTGTCAACGAAGAACTGGAAAAAATTCAGTTGGAAAATATACAGGGTGGGCCCCGTAAAAAGAATAATTAAGGAAAAAAAATGACGGAACACGGTAATATTTGACATACAGTTAACGCAACTGTGAAGGAAGAAAAATATGAAAAAAAAATGCAGGGTGGTCACTCAAAAAAAATTTAAAAATGTGAGGGAGGATGATAATATTTCGCATGCAGTTAATACAGCTGTTTAGGAATAAAAATAAGAAAAATATTCAATATTAAAATATAGAATAATTTATGAACCAAAACGCCCGGCAAGATAGTGAATGAATTTTTTTTCAAATAGGCTTAGATCATCATGAAACGTCCAGATTTTCAGTTTAAGCAAAACAAATTGTCTGTCGGTTGTCTTGTCTATAATTTTTTTTTGAGCACGATTACTCTGGAACGGTTTGAAATTTGGTATACCTACCTGGAAATAGATTATATTTTAATCTTATTCCGTTAAAGGGTTGGAGCAAGGATTCGGGGCAAATAGGTAAAGCAAGCAAATAATAAAAATTGAGATTTAGTATATGCTCGAAATTTTTTTTGACATCAGCCATCTCCATTATGACCCCTACCTCATTACTAAAGGAGGGTGAAAAAAAATAAAATTGTGACGTGTGTACTAGAACCAAAAGCCTCAAAATTTGTTTTTACCTGTGCAAGAAATGAAATTGTGATTTAGTGCATGATACAAAGGCCTCAAAATTTTCTTTGGGACCACCGCATTATTAAAGTGGGTAAAAATAAAATTGTGATTTAGTGTGCATATAAAAACCAAAGGCCTAAAAATTTTTTTGGCATCAGCCACCCCCACCCCATTACTAAAGGCAGTGAAAAAATAAAATTGTAATTTAGTGTATATGTACAAGAACCAAAAGCCTCAAAATTTGTTTTTTTATCAGCCATCCCTCCATTACCAAAACCCACCCCCATTATTAAATTAAAAAAATTAAATTGTGATTTAATTCATGCACAAGAACCAAAGCCGAAAAAAAATGGTATCAGCCACCTCCACCACGTCATTAAAGAGGGTAAAAAAAATTGTGATATGGTGTGTGTACAAGAACCAAAGGCCTAAAAATGTTTTTTGGCATCAGCCACCTTTACTACCACCCCAACCGAAAATTTGAATGTGGAAATAGTGATACCTTAGGCAGCGGCTTTTTCTTCAGGTCAGTTAATTGTTGTTGAAGTAATTCAAATTCTATTGACTTTTATGACCTAAATAGAAAACTCATAAAATATACTATATTGATATCATAGATCTATCAAATATATATCAAATTATATTCTGCTGAAAGTAAATCTTCAAAAGCCTTTAAATACTAAAGTAATAAGTACCATAATTTTAAAATGACGATTCGTCTTTGGTAGATAATTACCGTCCAATATCAATTGCACCCATTTTCGGTAAAATTACTGAAATTATTTTAAAAATCGCTGCTTAAGGAATAACTTCACTAACAGCCAGATTTCCTATACAAGGCTCATACAAAGAGAAAATATTTACCCTATATTTGCACTCCACTATGTGAAAATAATTGTCCATAAAACTTTAATAATAATACATATTTCAAATTATTCTACTCCAAAAACTCATAAAACGATTTGCTACATCGGCAGTGGGGGTAGTAATGTGGATGGCTGATGCCAAAAAAAAAAAAGTTCTGATGCACACACTAAATTACAATTTTATTTTTTTACCCCATTAAATATTGACCTTGGCTACTCGTAGTACATTAAATCCTATTTTATGGACGTTTGTTTACTAGCTTTACCTATATACCTCCATTTATCCTACCCCCCTTCCCTCTCCCCCTCCAAACCCTTCAACTATCTAATATCAAAATATAATCTAGTTTCAGATCTCGCTATAATACATAGGTGTTTCAAATTTCAAGTCTTTATCATAAACCTTCAAGAGTAGTTGTTTCTTGCTCAAACTTAAAATCTCGATGTATCATGACATTCCAAACCTATACGAACAACAAGTAAAATTGAACATTTTTAAAAACCCCGATCAATGTATCTAATCGTACCAGTTTTATATGACCGAATCAAAATGAGGCCTAAATCATGTTCGGCTACCATAATTGTCTGCACATTTTCAATTTTACTTTAATGGTACAATTTCTAGAGAAGTTCAACATGGCAACCAAGCATCAAAATCTAATATGGCCTATAACCTTCTCGACAAAATACTCTTTCCAATAAAAAAAATGCATCAAAATCGGATCACCCATTGAAGAGTTATGAAGCCACAGACAGACAGACAGACAGACAGACAGACAGACAGACAGACAGGCAGACAGACAGACGGGCAGACAGACAGACAAACATACACGTCAAACTTATAACTGGGTTAAAAAGAAACAAAATTTCAAAATTTGTGTTTTATTCAACCGTTACTATACTTCCACTCCACTACGTGGAAGTAAAAATAAATGACCGAGTCAAATTCATTTTTATATATTCTACATCCATATATAGTAACAGTAAAAAAAATAAAAGTTTTGCTTATATTCATCTCTAACTTCCACTTCTACGTAGTAACGGTAAAAGAATTGGAATTTTTTGTGTCCAAATAGGCTTGGAATGTCATGAATGAATCGTCGAGAAAAAAATTATGTCTGTCGTTCTGCCTGTAATTTTTTTTTGTATGCACCATTGCTATGGAACCGTTTACGACATCGACTTGAAATTTGACTCACGTATGTATTATAATGAGATCTGGAACTAAGTTTATATTTTGATCTTATTTCGTTGAAGGGTTGGGGTAAATAGGTGAAGCAAGCAAGAGAGATTGGGAATTAGTATATACGAATAATTATTTTGGTAACAGCCACCTCACTATCACAGCCATTACCACCCTGATCCCATTATTATAGGCGGTAAAAAAGTAAAATTGGAAAGAAGTTATGTTTTAAATTTTTTCTTTCTTATTTAACGATTTTAGTTCTTATGTCTTGGTCATTTTTTTCTTATTTATGTGTATTTTACTTAAATATATTTTTGACCAGATAATATCTGTGATAACAACACATTTATAGTTGACTGACATACTGTAAATTTACTATATTTTTGCATATTTTTCTGACCTGCTTTATCTGTTTATTTTTTTTTATTTAAAAAAAACTGATAATAAAATATTACTATGTTTATTTTGAGATTCACGGCCGACTTTTATATTTTTTGTTGAAAATTACTTTTAGTGTAACTTTATTTTTATACATTTACGTTGTTTTATTTCAAATAAAATAAGAAGATATGTATTGCGTCAGTATATCTAAAAGTTTTATTTTTATAACTTAAAAACGTTCTGTGTCATTAAAACATTAAATTTGTATCATCAACACCCTGTAACTAGAAAGGAAAATATTATAATATAGCAGCACAGACGTGTGTTTGTCTGGTGTTCCATTGAATTGAAAGAACTAATGTATTCTTTCTCTCTCCAGTAACGAATCAAATCTAAACATCGGCGATAACATTTCTCCTACAATTGTTAATAGGTGGGGGTAAAGTGGCTTGTAATATTTGAAACGTCGAAGGGGAACTCTTAAGGGGATTCCTCTTAATAAATAGAACACAGTATCTGTATACAACCATGGAAAAACACAGTAACTGGTACACACTGTGTTTATTATTGGTATAACATGAAATTCATTGCATATACTGTGTTATAGGGTGGTGATATTAGCATTTCTGTAGCAGATATAACTTCTGCTGTCAGTTCAAAAGATGCGGAATAGGACAGTATGAGGCATTGTGCAGTAAACTCGTTTTTTGATATTTTGTTGGATACTGTGTTTTACCTTAGAGCAGCCACAGTTGAAAGGAGTAGGTAGTTGATCCCGTCATAATACGAAATGGATATTTTGCACACCCTGAGAACATACTACTGGGAATGCTGGGCGATGAAAACCGGTGTATTAGGGAGTTGGCCGTTCACAGAATATTAAAAGCTAGAAAAGGTAACAATACCGACTTAAGAAAGTTTACACTTGCTCCGTTGAAACTAAATGCTACAAATTAGTATGAGATGATTAATTGGCAAGAATGTGAATATAATGAGCCACCATTAACAGTTGATTTATCCGAAGAGGACCTTAATCAAATTATAAATAATCCTGAATTGTCTGATAATTGAAATAAAGAAATTTCCTAATCACACACAAGCTGTGAAAGGGGCAGTAAAGATTGTAACTGAAACTTCAGCGCTGGATGGAATAATTAGAACAACGGTTAGTTCCTGTGAAGAAAGATTACTACAAGCAAGTTTTACCATAATGTTTATAGTACTTTTATTTTTACTTATTATTCTTTAATAAAATCGAGTTTATTTTCACATAAGTACCTTTGTTATCAAACTTCCAATAAAGAAATTAAAGTAAAAATAAAGTTTATTGTTTCACACTATAATTTCCCTTAAAAAAAATGGGACCTTTGAGCTTGTAGGGAATAGAAATGGGTCCGATGCAGAACAAAGAAAATATCAAGTTGACTTTTAACCCTAACCCGCTACCCTTAAATCTTAATATTTTTACCTCTTATATATAACTGTAAAGCACAATTTTTTCACACCCGCCATTTTGAATATATAGAATATCAAACATTTTTACCTTTTTTTTTACCTTTGACCCCAACCCGCTACGGGTTAA
Organism: Rutpela maculata; assembly: GCA_936432065.2. NCBI lineage: Eukaryota > Metazoa > Arthropoda > Insecta > Coleoptera > Cerambycidae > Rutpela > Rutpela maculata. The sequence goes on from OW386285.2 coordinate 212,999,596, forward strand.
TATTTTAATTTGAAATTTTAACGTATTATTTACAACCCTGTCACACAACTTTTGGGCTCCCGCCATTTTGGATTAGGTAAAAAAAAAAGAAAATCGATGTACCCTATTGTAGAGTTCCTAAGCATTTGGCGTGTAAATGTGGGTTTATCGTTTTAATAGAGGTCTGCATACTTTTGCGTGGGTGGAGCCTGTACCTCATAGTTCACGGGGACATTTGGAATGAGGGTCAAATTTTACCCAGCCGGGGCTCAATGTGTTAAGGAGAATTTGGCCAATGGAATATATAGAAAATCATGAATAATAATAGGGATTATAATAAATAATAAAGTATAACTCTTTTGTAGTGTTTTATTATTTTACTTAAATCACTGACAATTCCCATGTCTTAGTCGATGGCATTAGATGGAAGCACTTGACTTTAATGGCATTATTGTTTCTATTTTTAATTGCTAAGTTTAAAACATAACAGATATAAAAAAAATTGCCACAACTATGTCACCGGTAATATGAAATTGCTTTTTAATTGCACGTCAAGAGTTCTAGCAATTCTAAAACATAGTAACTATGCTTGGATGTAACATCATATTTAAAACATATTTAGGTAGTCCTTCTGATGCAAGATACATGATATACCTCTGATTAAAGAACTTATATCTAGATACATAACAGGCTATCTTTTCACTATATACCTTATTTGCTCCTAACATAGTCACATTATATGTCCATTAAAATGGATAGATGAACATCACATCCCATAGGCAACAGTGGCGTTGTGTGTGTAGAAAATGTGTAGAATGGTAAATATTTTCATTAAAATGAATTATTGCAATTCCTGCATTACCGGCTCTTTATATAACGTGATGTAGGCATAGGATATTACAGTAAGATAAATATGTATTGAAAGGATATTAAAATTTAATTGCTATTTACTTTATAACTGTAAACTGAACTTCATCATGTTACGACTATGGAACGATCGATTTTCTTCTTTTCTAAACTGCTTTCGGCAAACGGCACAGCACCTCACTATTTATTTGCACAAAATATATTGTCACTAAACTGTGTAAATATGAATAGAGAATATTATTTAGGTATTAAGCAAATCACAACTTAAAATAAAATTACTTTTTCACCAGCTTTTGGTCGGAGAACACGAAAAACATTTATTGACATTAATGGCCGAACTGTCAACTGCGATTATGGTAATCGAACTGAAGCCGATCGTGCACGAGCGGCCGCGAATACGCCGATGGGCCAATCAGCAACTTATGGGAAGAAGTGCCTTAGAATGGGAGTCTTTCAGCGACAAATAAATCAATGCCATTATGTATCTAGATATAAGTTCTTTAATCGGAGTGATATACTGATTTCTTATATTCATAGTTATAAAAGAAACAATTAAATTGTGTTTTTATTATTTTCTTCTGATTGGGAAGTTCAAACTTATTTGATCTTTTTTTTGTGTTTTGGCATCTTCGATATTTTACCTTCTTTTCTTGGTTTGACTACTTTTTCCCTTTTCTCATTAGAGCTTGAATAATCACTTGAACTAGATCTTCTTTTCTTCTTTTTCTTTTTTTCCTTCTTAATTTTTATCTAAAAGAAAAATATAATCAGAGCTGGCAGTACTTAAGTAAAAGTTCTTGAAATTGTACTCAAGTACATAAAGTACTCTTTTTAAATTTGTTATATGTGCGAGCATCCGGAAGTACAAACTACAGGATACTCAGCAGAAGCGGAAACATCACGACATTCCGAGAGAAGCCATCCCAATCGGTAATGAACCTGCGTATGAGCCGCACGGAAGCAAGCAGAGAACGTCCCTATCGCCATACCTTACCATATATGTATATAAGTATAATTAGTTGAGTTTGTGATATAGTCAGAGATGGGTCGAGGAAACTTTCCACATTTGATAAAAGTCTGTAAAAGTCATGTAAATAATATAATTTTATAATAGTCTGGGTATATTAAAAATGCAAATTGTAATTTTCCCTTATGTTACACAATGTCACTAAAAATAAGACACCATCTTATTTACATTCTTTGTTAATTGAACGGATGCACATGGCCTATATCTTAGACATAACAACCTACTTACCATCCCTAAACACAATATGGTTAAATTCGAGGGTTCCTTTGAATATATGTCAAGCACAATCTATAATAAATATGTCTCCGTGTTTGTCTCTTGCCAAAGTAAATATACGTTTCATTCAAAAATTAAAGATAGTGTGACGTGCTTACACCTTTTTTGTAAACACCCTGTATCGTGGGTTCGGAAATTATAACACCAGGGTAACACTAACACTAATTTATTAACTTACTAATTACAACAACAATTAATTACTTGGCTAATAATACACTGTGTACTACAATTCAATTATTCAATCACTTTATCACATCACTGTGTTTACTCCTTACTCTCTGACCATCTCAACTGACCATTAGAACTGTACTAACTTCTCCACTCTGGTTTTACTCCATGCCTTATATACATAAAGATGAGGGATTCCGAATTTTCTGTATGACGTCACCATTCTCTAGATAATTCCAGAACAGATGTCATCACTCTAGAGCTTCTAGTAGGTTCTTTCTCTAGTAGGTGCAAATCTCTACATTAAGACATCTGAACTAATTGAATTCTGTGTTGCCTACATTCTGGGGATTGCAGCACATAACAATAGTTTGCTGCATAATCAACAAGTACTGGTTTAAATTAATTTTGTGTCGTGTTTGTGTAATCATTTTGGATACAATTATATTTATTTATTTATTTTCTGTCTACATACTATTTTACACCATTTTTTAGCATGTTAGGGTATATTCAGCTCTGAAATCAGCTCTGCTGAATTACATCCATTGAATGATATAATATTTTTAATGATATTTCTATGTACAGAATCGGAAAGCGTTTGTTTTGGTGTTGCACTAGTTTTAACGATTTAACCGACCCACAGTGTAGACTTTTCGTAATCTACTTGGCGGACAAAATACCATTTTGGCAAGTGTACGATATTTTAATAAACATCTTAATTTCTGAAAGTAAAATGATCAAACTTCATAAGCATGTATATATTTTTTTATCAGCAACATTCAAAACATCCAAACAAGTGTCGTAAACTGTCGTGCTTTCCTGTTCACGCTATACCAAGTAGGGATAAACTGAATGGACACGCTTCAACTTCTTAGTTGAGTATAAGTGTTCCTGCGGTTTATGTGCTTTAGTGACAATATAATTTTAAGAGTATTTGAAGACAAGTGGCCATATATTTTTTTTTTTTAAATTATTCAATGAGACTAAAAAAGAAGATAAAAGTTTAAGTTTGAGATAACACTGAAAAATTATATTTTATAAATAAATGACTAAACTTTTAATTCATACCTCCGCAGACTACTCTCAACTTCTTGAATTAAAAAAAAAAAGGTTAGTTTGTGTACTTCTAATAACAGAAAGAAAAAGCGCTCTCACTAATTTTCTCTTAATTTCAAAATGAGTGTCGAAATTTCTCAATGGTCAATTTTTGAAATATGGGTCTTCAATCCCAGGCAAAGCAAGTCAGATAATGTCTTATATTTACAAGAGTTAGGTAACCTTGCAGCAAGATAGGGCAAAGATGGCTAAGTCGGATAGACATCAAGAGCAATTTTTAAAACATGAGGGTTCTTGGCTTGTTTGTTGCTGCCTGACATCAAAGGAAACTATTTTCCCTGTTACATGCTGTAGGCCTCAAAAAAGATTTGAAGAGTCCAGATACAAAAGTAAGAAACGTAAAATTCTTCATCTCGTTAATTCTGCTTCTCACGAAGAACTATCGCTTGAGAGTGCAATAAAGTTGCATAAAGTAGGTAAAAGGGATTCAGCATCCATAGTTAAAAAAAAATTCTCTAGTGTCCCAGCAAAGCAGGGCACATTATTAAAAAAAAGGCCAAGGAAGCAATGTCAGGCAGCAACAAACTACCATCAAGCCAAGAACCATTATGTTTTAAAACTTATTAGTTTTTAAGTTTGTTTATAACAAACAGGGGAGCTAATCCCCCCCGTTAACCATTAAGCCCAACCGGACCTGCCCCGTTCAACCTTGCATTCACCACGGCATTACGAGCCATGGTTGTCTGGTTGACTCCGGGCCAGAATCCGGCAAGGCACATAGTTGTACTTAAATGAAGAATAATATATGTTTTGTTTTTTGTTTTGTCTGGCAATCCAAAGGTCTTGTGTTCGAATCCCTGACGTGTTTTTTTTTAATTTTTTTTTTCATATATTTTTTTTTCACAGCAAAGTTGACATCACAACATTTAGAATGTCCAAAAACTAACATTATTTACAAGAAAACTGCGAAGAGTACCTACGTTTTTAGCTTGTTATATTATTCAATTGCCAAAATACATTGCATATGAAATATCATAGACAAATAATTGAAAATAACACCATGTAGACATAATAAAGAATAAAGTAGCAATACAGAATATATTATAACTTCGCTTTGTACAGTTTCTGAAATTAATAAATATTATTATTATTATTATTATATATTTTAATACACTCCTAATCAAAGCATAGTACAGCAAACGGCGCAAATTTTGCATTTTAATATATAGATAAATGCATTCATATTTTCATTAGTGGAATGCAGGCTTTCACTGTCATTGTCCAATGGCTTCCAGGTGTTGCCTTGGTCGTAGAATTTGACTTGACGTTTCGCTGATCATGCTGTCAGCTTCTTCTGAAGGATTTTAAAGACTGATATTATTATCATTAGTCATTCTTATTAAAAAAACGCTTGTCATTACGGATGAAAATTGAAGGATTTTTTTTTTTTTAATGAAATAAATGGTATAGAAGAAGTCATGAATTTTCTTTATTGAATGATTAAGTTTAACTCTCTGGCATTTTCGTGTGTTAGTTCGACAACTGAATGTACAGGATCCTCATTACATCCTCACATCTGTTATTCAATCAGATCACAGAAACTAAAGGGAGGAGTTCTGTAAAAAGTTTCTCGTCTATTACAGGACTGTGGTCCTTGGTGGTCTCATTAATCGAACCCCACTGGGAGTAGAAAAAGCCATCCTATGTCGAAGGAGCGATATGGCACCCTTAGCAAAATAAATATTGTCACACAGGGTTCTTCTACAAGAACACGTACAGTTAGTCTGGTCTCTGTTAGTCAATACTAGTGATTGGTAATATCGTAATTTTCTAATCACACCGTGAATCATTATTATTATACTCTTCGCAAAAACGAAGAGAAAAAATTTTCATATCATTGTGTTAGTGAACGAATTCTGAACAACTTTCAAAATGTCCGTCTGTCCGTCCGTCCGTCACGTTTCTTGTAAGCACGATAACTTAAGAAAGAAAAATCTGATTGTACTGAAATTTGGACACTAAGTTAATGTTAGCTAGGGTAAGAACCTTATTGTTTTTGAACGAAATCGATCAGTAAATAAAAATGTTATTAATGATTTAAATTTGAGAATATTTTTTTTGATTTTTATGTTTTTGTAAAAATTTACATTTTTTACGTGTTAGGTGGTTCTTACGCTTTTGACTCGGAATCCAAGGGTCCCAGGTTTGAAACCCACATGGGGTATAGTATGGTTTTTTTTATTTTTACTTTATTTTACACCGAGTCTTTCACCAACTAAGTTCGTACTATAAAATTAAAAATGTTTAAAACTAACATTTACAAAAAACTGCGAAGAGTATCCTATAGAATGTGTAACAATTATATAAAAAGTTTAGTAAACCGGCGAAGAGTACGTTTTTAGCTTGTTTTTATATATTGGTGATATTAAAACATGATGTGATCAAGACTTCCATATTTAATGAAATGAATGCATATTTATTTACAAATGGAGTAACATTTAGGCAAGGCACCAATAGCTTGCTCCGTGGTTTAAAACATATGGTCGAAAGCAAAAGGGGACGTAAAGAATTTAAAGAATCTTATCTGATATTCATTGTTTAAATGTATTGACCGAAACAACGGAAAATAGTAAACAAGTCAAAGTTTTGTGGCAACTTTAATAACAGTCGCTACCGATTTTTTAATATTAGTGATTGAATCACAGTTCGTGAAATATTGCCTATCAATAGTCAAACATAATGTCGAGAGACATATGTAACAGCATCATGAATTGTATAGAGCCAATTGGTCTTTTAAAATGTCAGAGTCTAAACGTCCAAAGATTAAGTATAGTAAATTTGTGGATTCACAATATCCCAGAATTGTAATTTGACAGTTCTGCCACTTTTGGAATACCTTGTGTACATTTTTTTTTGAGTAATTATGGTATACTGTACTCTTTTAGTGAATAATATGCTTTGTTTTGAAGCAATTCCAGTGAGAAAACTAAAGTTTTCTTTTACTTAACTGGAGACTTAACTCCTTTAAACAATGAGGGAGAGTACAGATATATACTATTATTCATAGATTATGCAAATATCTTATTCATCACTCGTTAGAAATCAGCAGTACAAAACCTTAAAGTAGCAGAAACATAATTAAGAATCATCAATATTATAGCCCTATTAAGATATCTCTAGTTTCTTAGCAATATACGCATTACGAAAAAAGTATGGCCAAAATTTAAAACTCTTCCCTATCAGATCTGTCTTGAATATGGCAACGTTAGAATGTTAATCTTATTTCAGCACCACACACAATAAAATATAGTCATAAACCTGAGCTAGTTAACTAGAAATATCGTACCTCATCTTCTGATTTTTCTTGTTTTAGAGGATAAATGGGTAGCCTGGCTGGTAATTTCATATCAGCTTCAATTTGATCAGCAATAGTTTCTCTAAAATCCCTGGGAGGACTTTTTGAATTTGGTACAATACGAACAGCTGTTGGAGCACATCCTTCTGCATATAATTTTTTAGTTTCTTCATCAGTTTTCTTGTTTTCTTTTGGGACCTTATATGCAGCCACATGGTCCACCCGAATCATTCGGTTCATTATTTTAATACCATTTAAATTATCAACTGCTAATATAGTAGATCGTTGGTCTTCATAACACAAAAAACAAAATCCTTTTGATTTGCCTGTTTCCTTAGACCGTATTAAATTTATGTTAACTATTTCCCCATATCTTAAAAAAAAAAAGATAAAAATACACACAATATATTGTTGCAAACTTAGGTGCTTCTCTTTTGCACAAAACTGAGTGCGAGTAAAATGCGAAGTGAGTGTACTCAGTTCAGTGAATACGTTACTGCTCAGTTGTACAAAAGATACGATCTTGCCGAATGAAACGTATTTGCGCCTAAAAACCTAACCTAGTATATTTATTTTTCTTTCCTTTGCTTCAGAGCCAGCGTTACCACATTTGGTAGATTTTTATTTCTTTTTAGTAGAATTTTAAGGATTTTTGTAAAGTTTGGTAGGTAAAATTTGCTGGCAGATTTCTGATAATTATTATCAGAAATCTACCAGCAAATTTTACCTACCAAACTTTAAAAAAATCCTTAAAATTCTACTAAAAAGAAATAAAAATCTACCAGATGTGGTAACGCTGATCAGAGCTCCTATAAATTTCTGTGGTTTTTATGAACTGTGCATAAAATTAAAAATAATCACTGCCATGCAATAAAACCATTTTTAAAATAATTATGAGTTTCGTGGGTAAACCCACGAACAATAACGTCAATCTTCAACTGAGTACAAAGTGATCTTACTCCCATGGTAGTTTAGTTGGGTTAAAAAATCTCACTTTAGACTCACTTGCGGAAATTAAAAGAAACGTACCACCAACTGAGTAATGACGTCAAATGTGATAATGTGAATGTGAATAAACTGGGATTTCCTGTAAAAGGGAAGCGCTTAATAATTCAAAATCTAAACCAAAAGAATATAGCTTTGGGAATATTTCTAGACCTGTTAAAAGCATTTGACAGTTTAGATAACTGAATCATATTAGAAAGGCTGGAACTGTATGGACTTGAAGCATTTCACAGCAATGGATCTGCTCATACCTTAGATCATTATCAAATGGTGGTACTGAAGTGAAAAAGATTATAAAAAATATTTCTGGGAAAAAAATCAGTATTGGAGTCCTATGGGGCAGTATTATAGGTCAATAGAGCATTTACATGTAAAGAGTGCTGCAGTCAATGTTAGGTATCAACATTAGACCTACAATCCTAGACAGCGCACCAGCAACTCCTAATGACGACAAGATGATTCCTATTGTTGGTTCTGGACATTAACCGTAACCTCACAAATTCTTTAAATTTTGTCATTCGAGTTAGCGTTTTATTTAGTATGTTATTTGTTGTGTGCCCCAATGTTCATTTGTTGCTAACAAAAACAAAGACCTAATGTTTCATAAATTCGATCAATTCAAACATCAATTTGTAGGGAATCACCACTCAAAATAATGTATTACCAGGATAGCGTTCAAAAATTACGTAACGCAAATTTTGATCAAATTTGACCCCCTTCCTCCCCCTTGTCACATGTTGTCACGTTTGAAGATACCTCCCTAAATAAATTACGTCACAAATTTCATCCCCCCCCCCCCTTCCTATTAAAATTAGATTTTTTTAAAAATGTCATTTATATTGAAGTCCCGCGTAAACTTGGTTGTCTTGTGATTAAGGACAAACCTTGTACACAGTTTATACAAAAATAGCTGTTTTCTTTAGATCAGAATTTTTGTGGAAAAAAGAAAAACATTATCCTCTATGTCATAAGTTGTCACGCTTTTAAGAACTCCCCCTCCCCCCAATAGTGTTATATAATTTTTGAACGGCACCTAGCACCACCGTCGGATTTTAATGATACTGAGTTATGGTAAATGCTCTACTGCTTTTCATCATTTATATAAATGACCTAGCTCATGCACTGTCAGAGGAAATGGTAATACCTATTGTGGGGATGTGACAGAATAAATGATGGAGGAGACGGAGTTCATACACAGTTAACATTCTCACAAAAAAAAAATTGTAAATTGGCAAATGCTACATTTAAGACTTTAACTTCGTTCTCTTGTGGCAAACTATAATCAACAGAATATATTTTCTAAAAAGTGTAATTTTTTTATCTTTAAAAGTTTTCTATTTAATTCAGGGGAAGGGAAGGGGAATTTGCAAAAGAATGTTCATTTAAACAGGATTTAACAAACATTAGAAGAGGGAGGAAAGTTAAGTACAGTACAAGCTATTTGATTTTACTGCAAAAAGATAAAGGATGGTCATCTCATATTTATTTGTTTATTGCATTTTTACTAATAATTATTAGATATAGATTTTATATAGAATACCACTGGATGTCATTTAATTGCTAGTCATCAGTCAGATGTTAGTGGATATACAAACTCTATGTTGAACTAATAAATATACTTACTGAGAGAAAATGCAAATAATGTCTCCTTCTGATAAATCAAATGGAAGCCCTCCTATAAAAATCCAGGCACTATCTCTATACTGGTCATGCCATGAAGTTTTATTATTCGTTTCCAGTTCTTGTTCGCTTAGTTTTAAAACATTTTTCATATTACTAAAACAACAATTTAAATTGAGCTTTGAACGTTAGCATTATTTTAATTCTTACGTTAGCGGATTCATCTTTAGTTTAGACTTCACTTCGCACAGAACATTTTTAGGTTATTTTCTGTCACAGATTCTGAGAGAATAGGCCAGTCGCCAGTCCAACACCACAGAAGACTAAACAATCAGAATGGAAACTGGCGGCATATCCTTTGTACAATTTAACTCCAGATGTTGGAATAGATATCAGGGGCGTATTTTGTAATGTTGTAGTCAGGGTCGCAATTAGGAGTTTATAATTTAATTTTGCACAAATCTTCAACTTTAATCAAATTTGCAAAATCACTCTTTCTGAATTGCCTAAAAGTTGTCTTGGTTTGACATAATGCTGAACTTGTCATTTTGTTGATTTTTTTAATCTATTTTCAAATTACAAAGTATGTAAATACTAAATGATTGTACAAATCAGATTTCTTTGTACATCTGGCAACTCTGTATTGAGTACCAGATTATTTGTTGTTCTCAATCTACCAAATGTGGCATCGCTGTATTCTATTCCAGTAACATATGGGGATTCGATGCGCGCTTAGAAATGCGAGAACCTTCCCCCTCCCTGAAAGATTCCATTCTGATTGTTTAGTCTTCTGTGCCAACACGCTAAGCATTTTTTCGCGAAGCTTACTACAACTAACTATAGTAAGGTGTAAAAGAGATGGCTATATATACTTAAGATGTGGATTGGTTTGATATGTATAGCTATCTCTTTTACACCTTACTATATTCAGTTGCGGTAAGCTCGCGAAAAAATGCTTGCTGTCACTTTGCTTTGTTTATACTACAGCAACCATCTTTTTTTGTGGTGGGGTAGAGTCTTGGCCGGCCTAAAGGGAACCTTACACGTTCAGTAATAATATCATTCCAGAAGTTCATTACAGAAACATCATTACTAAAAATTTTTCCGTCATTCCCTGTCATTATTTTCACACCTTACATGTCCATTATTTAAGAAAAAAGCATATCTAGCTATAATTATTGAATTAAGTATGATTGAAAAAACGCGAAAATTCAGATAATGAGATTACTGAACGTGTATGGTGCCCTTTAGGCCTGTCGAAAACCCTAACCAGAGAGTATAAAGTCACAGGAGGGAGTGTTTAGTACTGAAATCTCAGAGACGGAAGTCGTCATCAGGTACACCGTCGATGACTAATTATTTTGGAATGTGGTGTACTGTATTGTAGGTTATCGGATAATTTTTCACGTGCAAGTTTAATATGTGTACTATAAACTAACGTATTACTTTATTTAAGAACGTGGGTCAATCTTATAATTATGTAAACTCGTCGCATTGTAATTTTTTAAAAGAAGTATTATTGTGTTATTGTTTTGATAGCAGTGGCGGAGATGCCGTAAAAGAAAGTAACGGGTATTTAATTCCTATTTAACAATGATAGTTTCAGATTTGAAGTATTTTTTTACACTGTGGTATTAAAAGCTAAATTCAGGGAATATGGTAGGCGATTCTTTGAAATTTGTTTTTCTGAGAAAGTAGATATGTATATGTAATATCATTATTACTTTATTACTTTTGCGATGCCACTGGAAGAACGTCATATCCGCCGGCGGCCATCTTGGTACACCATCCCGGTCCCCAAGGTCGCGTATATAAGCTCCCTCCTGTGACTTTATACTCTCTGACCCTAACTTACCCACAAAAGATGGCTGCTGTAGTATAAACAAAGCAAAGTGACAGCGTGTTGCACGGCCAGTAAACTATACGGTTGCATCATCCAGCAGCTTTTAGACGAAGGAGCGCGCGGGGAGGGTAACCGAAAATGACGTAGGCTCTAGACCCAGCCAGGGCCGGCACTAGACATTTTGCTACTCACTCAATTAATAAACACTGATATAAACGAATAATATACACTGGGACGACAGCAAACTAGTTTATTACACCGGACAGTGACAGTGCGACGTACGACAAACAATATAAAAATAAACACACTATCGTTGTAGTATGCCAGACAAATTGAAAACACGACACGCGGCAACTAGTGCCGGCTCTGGATCTACCTAGACTTTGACCTTGATCTGAATAATTAAACAAATAAAGCGTGCAAGAGAGACAGATGTCCTATTCCCATGCAAAAGATAGAGACAAAGATATCGGTGGCTACATGACGTAGGCGCTAGACCCAAGTTTCCCCCCCGCGCGCTCCTTCGTCTAGAAGCTACTGGATGAGGTAACCGTTATAGTTTAATGACTGTGAGCGTGTTGGACTGGCCTATAGGCCAGTCCAACACACGGTCATTATTGACCGTGAGTCCAACACGCTGTCACTTTGCTTTGTTTGTACTAGAGATGAGTTGCTATTTAACAACCTGTTATTTTATAATTGTTATTTGTAAATAGCATTAACAGACTGTTATTTCTGTTTGAAAATAACAGGTGAGAAAATAACAGATAAGCAGCTGCGGCAGCAGCATGATGTATAAAAGAACGTCTCTGAAATAACATTTGCAAACTGCGCGCTGCGGTATGCGCATGCCAGTACTTCTCAGTGACTTGTTATTTTTAAACTGTTATTTCAAAATAGCAGTAGCAGTTTAAACTGTTATTAAAAAATAACTGCTTTTACCCATCACTAGTTTGTACCTTCGACCATATATACATATAGACCTATCATTTCTTTGTTCTACATAGAGAACTGTTTGAACGCAGCATTAGGGGGGTTGGGGAAAGGAGGGTAGAATACTTTCCATGGGCGTATCAGTTATTAGGGGACCAACTTTTGTAATTTATTGAAAAATCAAATACACATTAAAAATTTACCAAAAAATATCAAAATCGTATATTTATAAAAAAAAAAAACCACTGTAGTGTTGGGCGAATTCGAAATAAAATACTCAGTTATTAAAATTTCATCCGAATAAATATACTCGGATTAATTTTAAGTACAAAACAAAAAACAACTACGACCCCCCCCCCCCCGCTTTTCAATTATGAGATTTGGATAAAATGTTTTTTCAGATTTCTCCCCCCCACTCAGCGATTTTCAGATATGGGGAAAAAAAAATACTAACATCAGTGCCACTTGCATTCGCTCTAACCACGATCGCAATAATTGTTGGCAAAGCGATTGAAAAATCACGATATCCCATTACTAATATCTATAGTAAAAATTTAATTCGACATCGAATGATTAATCCGAATATTCTGGTCATCCGATTTCGTGTAATCCGAGTACCGAAATCATCCGAATATCTGCATCATTAAACCACTGTCCAAGAAATCACTGCTTCCACATCCAGATCTACTACCCAAGTCTCTCACAACGAAAAAATTTTGTATGTGGAAATAATTGTTATGGAACTTTAATAATGGAAATTTAATAACAAAATATTTGAAATCGACTACCACACAAACCCATAAAACGATATCCCACATCGGTAATGGAGTGGGGGTGGTAGTGGGAATGGATTAAGTAAAAAAAATATTTTGAGGCCTTTGGCTCTTGTGCACACACTACACAATAACTACACTACACTACACAATTTTTTTTCACCCCCCTTTTATAATGAGGTAGGGGTAGTTATGCAGGTTGCCAATGCCAAGAATTTTTTTGAGACATTATATAGCTTCTCTTCTATATACTAAATACTAATTTTGGACTCTTACCTGCTTGATTTACCTAATTACCCCCATTTACCCCAATTTAACCCCCAACCCTCCAACGGAATAAGTGAAAATGATTATATTTTCTTATATAGTTCCAGATCTCGTTAAAATACATACGTGTACCAAATTTCAAGTCAATATTTTAAATGGTTCCAGGGTAATCGTGCGCACAAAAAACTTATAGACAGACCTACAGACAGATAGAAATTTTTCTTTATGCTCAAACTTAAAATCTCGACGTGTCATGATATTCTAAGTCTATTTGAACAATAAGACTTTTTTTTTTAAATTTGTAATTAGGTACTATACGTCCACTGGATGTGGAAGTAATGAAAACGTGTATATAATTCATTGAAAAATGAATTTCTTAATGAGAATTGTGAATCTTTTAAACTGTTAAATGGAACTAATTTTACCATCAGACTTTTAAAAAAATATAGACTATTTTACAGAAATATTTGTAAATGTTACTATTTATGCTTTTATAAAAAAAAATATGCATGTTTGTTTCATTGCCTACACTGGTTATCAATACCTTGAAAGGATGCATATGTTAAGACTGGTGACGAAAATAAATGTAAAAAATTTATATATTTTATGATAAAATACATAAACAATATAAACAATAAATGTAGTCTAAATAAGTTTTAGTAGAACATAGATTTCATGAAATACATAATCATTGTAAAAAATAAACAAGTTACGTTTAATGAATGGCCTCAAGTGATTTACTGTCCCTTTTCCACGCCTATGACTTCTGTTTACGTACTTGTGAAATGAGCGACCACATCCTTTATCTCAATATTTTTGGCATTGTGTAACAGTTGAAATTTGACTTGTCTTGTCATCCCGTGGGCTATGTCCCTTTTCAATTTAAAGCTTTAATTTCAAGGACCTGAAATGGAAACAAACAGGCTAGGTTATGACAAGTTCAAATTAATAAACAATGAGTTTCAAAATAAATTTAGACAAGGGTTCTTAAAATGTTTCTGGCTTTACCTTCAGCTTATTTGAAGTAATTTAAACAAGTATATAATTTAAATAACTTTAGTGTTAAATTGCACTTTGTTTTGATATTGATTTGACATTTTAAAACAGGGATTTTTAAAATCTAAAGTAGCATGTTATAAGTTTTTTTGAACAAAAAAACCTGAGAGGCAAAAAAGGCAACCATTTTGAAATCTAGAATTTCCTGGCATTTCTCTCCTGATTTGTGAAGTGTTAGGACCTCATAAGAACTAGGGTGAGTTGGTTGCTACTGATTTTAATTTTCCTGCTAGATACTTACTGGAGAAATATTTAATTCCAGGTTCCTTTTCTACTCTCGAATTTAATTATTTCACTCATCTATAATTTTATGTCATCCAAATCAAGGCTAAAACATTTTTAAAAGCCTCCCTGGTAAAGTCATTCTGGCATTGAGAGCCTGAGCCATCTAAGGATCCCGCTAGGCATTGTTTCATCCAATGCGTGGAAACATTTTAAGAACATATTAATATTGTGAGACGCCTCCACATGGTCCAGTAGAACTGTTCATAACCTGCCGTTGTTTCTGGGTCATGTCTAGCAGCTCCACCTAGAAGCGCAACCGAATAAGGTGCAAGTAGGATTAACTCGCTCGGCGAGACGACTGTAAGTCCATCTTTTTTATTATATCCGTCTCAGCCCAAGGGGCCTACCTAAGTTAACACAACAGTGAGAAGTACCAGCCCGCAGCGAAAACCTGTCAACTCGTTAAAAGTCTCTTATTTTCTGTCGGTGACTTATTTTTGTAAGATCTTGTAAACTCACTAAACAGCTGTTATTTGGGTATTAAACTTTTGTAGAAAACCTAAAACAAGACATAGTCTAGCTCTAATCAATGTTTAAGAATTGCACATTTATTTGACGTGCACTTTTGCATTTTTTTAAACTTTGGGTAGTCACACACATTTAGCTTGTGCATTATTTCCTGTTCTATTATTTTATTATTATAACCTACCTGTTGTTCAAGTGGGCAATCGCCAAAATAGCATATAGCATTTCCAGATGAGTTAAATTTATCATTTACCATTAATAATTTCAAATTTCAACTATTTTCATCGAGTTGTCAAATTTCTTAAAAGTAAGATTGCTGTCAAACAGTAAATTCCTAATAGTAGGGGCGCGTTCCGTATCTAATGTACGAAGACATTTAAATTTTCTTGGTAGGGCTGATTTGGCGATCCTTTAATTTTATTATCGTTCATTATTTATATTTACCTTTATATGTTAATACTGCTCAGAATTTATTTAGTCATTGTTTGTCATTTACTTTGTACCACGTATATATATTTATTATTAAATTATTATTATGATTATTCCTAGTGTTTAAAATTATTTTGCTTGTTTTGTCACTCCCCTTCCTTGTCGATCCCCAGCGATCGGCTGGCGCCCGCAAAAAAAAAAAAAAATAGCTCGTGCATTTTTGGTAACCAACAAACAAGAACCAACGAATAAGTACATCGCCAAAGCAAAATCTTCTTAAGCGAACCCACCCCCGGCTACGACTGTAAGAGCTGTCGCGCGTGGTTGCTATTTAAAATTTCTAATCTGAAAGTAAGCGCCACAATTTATTTACCATGATGAACACTAATAATTCTCAAACTAACTGAAAATTCTAATTAACAGTTCGAATATACAAGAAAAGAGCACAAATCAAAAATAATTGAATATGGCGACGACAATTAATATTTGACACTTTTGACAGTATGTCCCCAGTATTGCACAGTTGCCAACACTTAATAAAATTTGCAGATAAATAAAAAAAGTGTGTAAAAAAATATCTAATTCATAGATAAGGTTATCTAAATCATTACATTTTGAAGATAATAGGCTAGTCTGTGTTATTAGTAATAATTATATGTGGTTTTAAAAACGCAATATCCTATCCTGAGTATTGAGATATTTCCTTAATAATATGACTAATGGAGTGACATGGCAAACTTGCATTGAGTTCTACCCTCCTTTCCCCACCGCTATTCTTGCCATCTACATTATATGTAAACAAGCTAGGTCTATATGTATATATGGTCGAAGGTTTGTACTACAGCAGCCATCTTTTGTTGGTAAGTTACAAGGTCTGTAGAGGATAAAATGTTTTTTCAGATTTCTCCCCCCCACTCAGCGATTTTCAGATATGGGGAAAAAAAATACTAACATCAGTGCCACTTGCATTCGCTCTAACCACGATCGCAACAATTGTTGGCAAAGCGATTGAAAAATCAGGATATCCCATTACTAATATCTATAGTAAAAATTTAATTCGACATCGAATGATTAATCCGAATATTCTGGTCATCCGATTTCGTGTAATCCGAGTACCGAAATCATCCGAATATCTGCATCATTAAACCACTGTCCAAGAAATCACTGCTTCCACATCCAGATCTACTACCCAAGTCTCTCACAACGAAAAAATTTTGTATGTGGAAATAATTGTTTATGGAACTTTATAATGGAAATTTAATAACAAAATATTTGAAATCGTCTACCACACAAACCCATAAAACGATATCCCACATCGGTAATGGAGTGGGGGTGGGGGTGGTAGTGGGGATGGATTAAGTAAAAAAAATATTTTGAGGCCTTTGGCTCTTGTGCACACATTACACAATAACTACGCTACACTACACAATTTTTTTTTCACCCCCCTTTTATAATGAGGTAGGGGTAGTAATGGAGGTTGCCAATGCCAAGAATTTTTTTGAGACATTAGCTTCTCTTCTATATACTAAATACTAATTTTGGACTCTTTCCTGCTTGATTTACCTAATTACCCCCATTTGCCCCAATTTAACTCTTCAACGGAATAAGATGAAAATGATTATATTCTCTTATATAGCTCCAGATCTCGTTAAAATACATACGTGTACCAAATTTCAAGTCAATATTTTAAATGGTTCCAGATGAGTAATCGTGCGCACAAAAAACTTATAGACAGACAGAAATTTTTCTTTATGCTCAAACTTAAAATCTCGACGTTTCATGACATTCTAAGTCTATTTGAATAATAAGATTTTTTTTTAAATTTGTAATTAGGTACTATACGTCCACGGTCAATAAACGATATGGTTACATCAATCAGCAGCTTTAGGACGAGAGACAGAGATTCCGGTAGGGTCTACAGACTACGTCACCTGTAGACACTACAAGCATCTTTGTCTCTGTCTTTTGCACGGAAATCAGATATGTCTGTCTCTTTCATTCTATTTCCCTCCCCCCGCGTCTCTCTCGCCGGGAAGCTGCTGACTGAGACAACCGTATGGTTTAATGACCGTGCTATACGTCCACTGGATGTGGAAGTAATGAAAACGTGTATATAATTCATTGAAAAATGAATTTCTTAATGAGAATTTTGAATTTTTTAAACTGTTGAATGGAACTAATAAATTTACCATTAGACTTTTAAAAAATTATAGATTATTTTACAGAAATATTTGTAAATGTTACTATTTATGCTTTTATAAAAAAAAATATGCAGGTTTGTTTCATTGCCTACACTGGTTATCAATACCTTGAAAGGACGCATATGTTAAGATGGAAGACTGGTGAAGAAAATAAATGTAAAAAATTTATATATTTTATGATAAAATACATAAATAATATAAACAATAAATGGAGTCTAAATAAGTTTTAGTAGAATACATAGATTTCATGAAATACATAATCATTGTAAAAAATAAACAAGTTACGTTTAATGAATGGCCTCAAGTGATTTACTGTCATATTACATTACCTTAAAGTTTTATCTATTTCAAATCATGTTTTAAATTGCCAAGAACAAAACATGATTTTATTTAGGAAGAGGTATAAATAAAACAGTTGTTACTTTAAATATATTTTTATTTTTTGTTACAAAAATGAATTGCAATAATAAAAAACAATTGTGACAAAAATTTCAATTGAGATTTTTTTTAACAAAAAAATTTTCTTTGCAACTTATGAACTGTCATATTTTACTATAACGAATTTTTTTGTCAATAAATAAAAAATAGTAAAAATTGGAGGGCTTACATTTTCAAAACCAGTGTCCAGGTGTTGCCGATGGTGATACTTGTAATTGCGAAAGTCCACTTTTCATTCTCAACACATCATCTGTGACTGATCCTACTGGCTGAATACTTTCTTTTGGCTTTTAAAATTTTTAGGAGAAGGTATTTCCTTCCTGTCCAGCGGAGGAGATACGCGTGCTAGTCCAACTACAAAAGAAAATACATTGTATTATATTTGAATAGGTACTTACTTCTCTTTAAAAACTGGCCATGATAAAGTTGAAAAATATAAAAACATCTTACAAAGATCTTACAGAAAAAATAAAACTGATCAAACATAAATTAAACAAATTGACATTATCATAAAGGACACGGCAGGCACAAAATAAATGGAAAAGAAGGTAAAGTCAAATGGGCTGAAAATGTAGTATGTTGTACTTCATAATATCCTGATCAAAAGTTTTCATGGGCACAATATCTGAAAATCGCCAGTTTTTGCGTTATGAAAGGTCAAAGATCAGGAATATCGGTACCCGCTGTCATAGTTGAGAGTATCATATTATGATGAGGATTTGTTTAATGTTGTTATTCTAATGTATTTGCACATATGAACCAAAGAGTTCTGACTACAGGAAATAAGCCGTTGATTTGCTGGACGGCGCGAGCATCCTTGTCCTTGTCGCACACCTCGTACCCTCTCCTTTGCTCTCCCCTCTGTTTTACAAAGCAACACAGCCCCTCATGTACTGTGCGACAAAGAGAGAACGAACTGTGTGAGAAGGATGAGAATGCTCACACCGTTTGCGCGCTGTCCACTGCTCATACATTACAACTCTTTGATAGGAATGCACTTTCACTCTCTCACGCACGCTAACCAACCCCCCCCCCCCCCACTACACACATGCACACCCTCACTTTAAAGCATAGGAACTTAAAAAAAATCACCACCTGCGGCATTTCCGGTCTTATGAATATGAATAACAACATTAAACAACTCGTCACATAATACTCTCAACTATGACATTAGTGGGTACCGATCTTCCTGATCTTTGACTTTTCAGACATTCTGCATTTTCAGCCCATTTGACTGTGCCCTTTTTTCATTTGTTTTATGCGGTGTCCTTTACCTACAAAATATAGATATTTGTTTGGAATTCGGAAATATTTAATGCTTGTGATTTTAAATGTACCTGAAGTTTCGAACGTTCACTTGAATGAATTTTAGAAGAAAAAGAAAAGTTAATAAAAACCACACATCGATTTAGGCATAAACACTTCATTGCCACATTTGCTGACAATAAATATCCACAATACTTAAGTTTTTACACCTAAATCGAAGTGTGGCTTTTATTAATTTTTCTTTTTCATACCTATGAAATTCGTTCAAGTGAACATTCGAAATTTTAGGTAAGTACTTGATTTTAAATGCCTACCAGAGTTATTAAAAGAACATATCTTCTTTCAACTTCTAGTATGGACAAAATTTCTTGGGAAGTCGACGGCTTCCAGTATGTTCTTCGATATCATTATGTTCATCTGACGGGAGGAATAACGTGTTTTTTGTACATAGTCCTTTGATTTGTTTTTGTTCACTCTTACATCAGATATGATCTCTGCCCTTTTCAATCAATTGCAGCTCTTCTATAATCCTCTGAAATAGGTATAAAGCAAATTACTACAAATAAATACCTATCACAACTCGTACGTTGTAATCAAATCCAATGATTGTGATTTAAATAAACAAAAGCTTCTTAATATTGAAATAGATCGAACCTACCTTCTTGAAAATAAGATTTAAACACCCCGTAAAGTGTCCACGTTTCTGGGGGGGTTTTCTCCTGTTTTTCAATGATCAGTCAAATTGTTTCCGTTTGAATGGTGACCACCAAGCTTCCTTTTCGTGGACCGAGACCATTACAAAGACCACCTCAGTTTTTTTTCCAAAAAATCGATACCTACAAACGCCGTAATTATTATAACTAATATAGGTGGTATGCTTAGTATAATATGTACATAGGGATACACATTAAACTTTAGTGTCTAAATATAAAATATCTGCAAATGACAGCAAAACTATGTGGTAGTTATATTGTATACAATAATTGTAAAATACTTACTGCAATGCAATTAATGTATACTTGGACTAATTAATAAATCACGGGAAAACAAAAAACAAAACACAAAATGAAATCCATAGATTACATGAAATCAACATTTGACAGCAAAAGCATGACGTGTCTGCTAGAGTACGATGAGCATGCGCACTAATCTAAGGACCGTGGCGCGCATTTAAAAAATTCTACAAGGGGATTGTAATGACATGGAAAACGGAAATCTAAATATAAAAGATAAAATGTAATTAAATAACCATTTTAAGTCTGAACTACCTGCTTAAGAAATGCCGATAGTTACCGAGATAGTTACTAATTAATTGAACACAGTACATAAATTAAAAACGGATTATTATTCATTATTATTTAATATTTCATTAGCTATTATTTAATATTTCATATTCATTATTATTTAATATTCGATCATAAATCTAAAGTCTGGATTCAAAATTTAAAACATATTTCATATATACAATATTGACGAACGATTTAAAATTTATAAAACGTCATACACCACACAGGGGATGATTAAAAATGTACTTAAACCAGATCTATATAGATAGAGAAACATCATAATTATTTTTGTAGGTAGGTAGATAGGTACTATAAAACTAGCATTGCTGTCTCATCAGTTGTGATGCAGGTTTATTTTTATTAGTTCAAAAATCGAACCAGCGTTCGAGTTAAAAGTGCTGAACTTTTGATGATATTACTATCGACGCGGCGCTCGGGCGATGCAAATATTTCTACAAAAAATATACCTGTATTATACAGATAAAATCATTGACGAATGTCCATACGATGTACATGAACACATATACGAAGAACGTTCCCTGATACGTGTACACAGTATATGCGACTGTGAACATAAACTTTTCTGTATATTCCATTTATATCGTATGTATAATCATATTGTATATGTGAAAATATTATTTATATGGGAATGTTGAGGGAACATACAAGGCAAGTACAGAATGCAATTAGAACATTGGGAATGCAAAATGTACATTCGTGGAATAATAAATGCTATCTGGGATGGCGACGACAATTAATATTTGTTATTCTTCGACCAGATAATATATGGTCGAAGCTAATATTTAACACTTTTGACAGTATGTCCACAGTATTGCACAGTTGCCAACACTTAATAAAATTTGCAGATAAATAAAAAAAGTGTGTAAAAAAATATCTAATTCATAGATAAGGTTACCTAAATCATTACATTTTGAAGATAATAGGCTAGAACACATCTGTGTTATTAGTAATAATTATATTAGGGTGGTTTTAAAAACGCAATATCCTATCCTGAGTATTGGGATATTTCCTTAATAATATGACTAATGGAGTGACATGGCAAACTTGCATTGAGTTCTACCCTCCTTTCCCCACCGCTATTCTTGCCATCTACATTATATGTAAACAAGCTAGGTCTATGTATATATGGTCGAAGACACAGAAGAAGAAACAATCAGAATATACTCTCCCATTGGCGGGAAAAGTTCGCGCATCTACATTGCGCACTGTCAGTCTCGGACGGAATTGTAAAAAATCGTGCCAGGCCCGGATCACGGATTTCTTCTGTAACCGGATCGTCAGCGACAAATGGCGTGATCTCGCCTCGTGATACAGTTTGTATCATGATGCCGCCTAATTAGTTAAGAAACATTGAAAATCTAAAACAAATATTATTTGTCTTCATCTAATGTTTCACAGGTGTTCTGATTCTCTTCCGGGCCGTTCCTAAAAGGGGTAAAAAATATTGAGTACTCTCCTGAACTCGCCCAGCAATTGTATGGCGGAGATTTACAACACGAGATCAAAGGATTTTTTGCCGACATTCCCTTCTGATTGTTTCTTCTGCGGTCGAAGATTTCAACGACTGCATTTGAGTTGTCGTCAGTCGTGGGGTTATGGGGATTGGCTATTTCATTTCAATATTGTACTTATTTTTGTTAGTTTTGCTACGTTCCCAAGACAGGAAAGAGCAATCAACTTTCCTCTGTCCATAATTTTAAATTGTGACATTTTATTTACTTCGCCATCACACTGCCTATATACTTCGATTTTTTGGAGGCTAAAATTCAAACTCAAAATCCTGTCATCTAAGTAGGGATTGCATTACCGGTTAACCGGTTAACCGGTTAACCGGTTATCAGGGCAAAAAACGCATGATTATAATTACCGGTTATTTTAATTTTTTACCGGTTATTTCGGTAAATTCTGAACTTACAATATGTCACGTATTCAACGTTTCTATTTATGTCACTGACTAGTATTCACTAAATACAGTGTGACTGTCCCAACACCGAGCACTTTTAACAATAAATAAACAATATTATAAAAAGTAAACTCCAAACACCAAGTCCTAAGAAATACAAGAGAGACATTGACAATATCTTACGATAGAAAATTGAATATTTCACTGCCGCAAATATCTGTGGAATACATTTAGAAGTATGTTATTATCAATTTTTATTAACTTATCGACCCACCAATATCGATTGAGGAAGGGCATCTTCAGCTGGTGGTATTCTATGCACAAATATCAGACGACTAATAGATGTAGCTTTGAAAAACTAACCTCTTTAACAGGCTATTTTTAAAAAATTATGTATTTTTAGATTAGGTAGTCAGTAAATGCCCTATTTGAGTTTATGTTTATAATCTTTGTTATTTAAGTGGATATGTTTGTTATTTACAGAATAATTATTTATTTAAATTTACTTCATTTATATATTTTCCTTTTGATAAATTAATTATAAAAAAATCTACTTGACAGTCGCATTTTTATCACTTTGACAGCGATAAAAAAAGGTGCATCGTTTTTTATCACCGATAAAAATGCCTGTTCCTCAAAAGCAGAGTACATCTAGTAGTCGCACGTCACTTTAAAATCTGTACTGACAGCTATAATTTTTAAGTATTGTGGAAACTATACTGTACAACATGAGTCGTTTTGGGAAAATTATAATTATTTTTAATAAATTATTGTTGTTGTTCGTTCACATATTCTGTCGTTAATTTATCTTGCCAAAAAACACTCGAGCTTTTCTTTTATGAATAAATTTCTTTTTAACTCAAAATTTTTCCAATCAGTAATTTTACTCGAAAAACTGATATTTGACAAAATCGTTCGACTTCCGGTCTCGCAATTTTTTCATGTCAGTTTTTCTTATAAAATCACTGATTGGCTAAATTATTTCGTTACAAAAAGAAATTTATCCGATAAAAAAAAAAGCTCTTGTGATTGTACTGTTGATAAAAAAACCTTTTGTTTGTTCATTATATTAAATATACGTATATAAAAATGTTTTTTGTTAAATTTAGATAATTTTGTACATGGAACAAGACAATTGCCATTTTCGCCACCTTAATTATCCATTCTAAAAATTACCGGTAAATACCGGTTAACCGGTTATTTACATTTTTATTTACCGATTTACCGGTTATTAAAACTTCCGGTAAATTGCAATCCCTACATCTAAGTGAATTTTGTACCAAATTTATTAAATTTTCTTGCTAACGGTTTGTTCAACCTAGTTCTATAATTATTCTATAAATCTCCTATCTGGTAGGAGTGGTAGAGGTCAAAATGCGGAGGTCACTAAGGTTTCAAACGAATCAAATTGTATTTCGGATTCTTGTTCTTTCACGTATCAGCCGTACATTAGCTCTTCGAATTCTTCTGGCCATTCCAGACTCCAGCAGCGACAATTGAAAGCTTTATTAATAGTAGCCGATATATCTCCAAACAAAACAAAAATACTTCAATAAAATGAAACCACACAAAAATACAAAAAATATAGTTTAGGTAGGTAAGCAAAACTCGTCCCGCTATTTTCTTATTTCTTAAAATGTAAAATTACTACCAAATTCCTATGTTGACCGACGATACCATATAGGAATCGCTGTAATCGTCACGTTCAACTTGGTGTCGTATGGTCAATCGTATCGTAATCGTATCGTGAGTTCGGAATCTGGCTGGAGGCCTATAGAAGGTATGCTAGATAGTGCGCCAAATTCGGTCCGGTTGGCACAAGACGTCACGCGGTGATAGCGGGATTTTAAATTGTTACATATATAGTACAGTGAATGAAGGTAAAAATCAACTATTACCTCCGATTTCGGTGGTAAAATTTGGGATTGAGTATCCCTGCCAAAAATTCCACATAGAAACTTATAAAAAAAAAGTGATGCGGTTTTATCGTTCCTATAAGTTATATTATTATTATACAGACAGGATTTTATCTGTTTTATTAAGTTTTAAATCGGTTATGAAACAGTAATTCCGAATAAGCTATTTGGAATTATCATGTTGGCCTTTCATGAGTACTTATATGAAATATACAACAAATCTACAGTTTAGTGTCTGCAAATGCACCCTTGCCCTTATATCTGTAAACATATGGAATTACAGATACAACTTTAAAGAGATTCTAAACTTTTCTATAAGTAATATCATAAGAGTCCAGTCCGTCCTTTCTCCAGTATCTATCGTATATAACACGCCATTTATCAACATGTTTTTATTGTAAATTTCAACATGTCTTTTTATTAGTATTAATGTGGATATACATGTCTACAAATGTACAGTTTCAATTGTATATTTTACAGATGTATTTTTATTGTAAACTTTTTGCTTTTTTATTAGTATTAATTTGGATATGCATGCCGACAAATGTACAGTTTAAATTGCATATTTCAAATAGAAATACTAATATTGTGGTAAACACAAAATACTGCAAAGTCCTTATTTCCTCGGGTGTTCTTGTTCTAGCCTAGAAGCAATGAATGAGTTGGCAGTGAAAGAGACTGCTTTACTTTTAATTTAACAAACACACGTCAGTTCCTTAGGTACCATTAGAGTAGATATGAATTAGCGACACGTATGCAGCTCCCTCTACTGGAGCCTGGAGTAAAGCTGCTACTGAAATTTCTATCAGTTTCTACCAGAATGGAGCAGCAAACATTTACTTATATCACATCAATGAGAATTTATGAGAACAGTATCTAAGGTAAAACGTGCGGCTTTCCGTGGTTAAATGGCAAGTGTTTCTATAAGAAACGAGCTGCATTAGGTTAGGACAGTTTTGACTTGCAACTGAAGATTACTAATTATAATGTTTGAATAGGGATTTATGAGATGTTTCTATGAGTATTAATGTTTTTTTCAGTAATATATTAAATGTGTTTTCATTTGTTTGAATGGGTAAAAAGAAAGGTCAGTTTTCAACTGCAATTACAAATACAAGTTTAATCACTTTGAATGGGGTTATATGCGATTAATTTCTAAAAGTATTTATGCTGTTTTCCGAATATAATTGTGATGAGGTTTAATCAGTAACAAATTGTTCACTACTTGTTATGATATGGTCGGAAATTCCAAGTACACATTTAGTATTCCTTCAAAAGGATTGATGAGAGCAGTTTCTACGAGTATCTATTTGTTGTTCCTCTAGTAAATTATATAAGTCTTTACATTTACTTATACTATCTCAATGAGAATTTATGAGAACAGTATCTAATGTAAAACGTACGGCTTTCCGTGGTTAAATGGCAAGTGTTTCTATAAGAAACGAGCTGCATTAGGTTAGAACAGTTTTGATTTGCAATTGAAGATTACAAATTATAATGTTTGAATAGGGATTTATGAGATCAGTTTCTATGAGTATTAATGTTTTTTTTTTCAGTAATATATTAAATGTGTTTTCATATGTTTGAATGGGTAAAAAAAAAGGTCAGTTTTCAACTGAAATTACAAATACAAATTTAATCACTTCGAATGGGGTTATACGCGATCAATTTCTAACAGTATTTATGCTGTTTTCCGAATATAATTGTGATGAGGTTTGATCAGTAACAAATTGTTTACTACATGTTACGATATGGTCAGAAATTCCAGGTACATATTTAGTATTACTTCGAAAGGATTGATGATAACAGTTTCTACGAGTATGTATTTGTTGTGCCAATAGTAAATTATATAAATCTTTATCAGTATGCATTCGGATCTAATTTAAATATGAAAATTATATCAGAATAAAGCAACCAAATATTTTAAACAGTATCTATTTGTAAATCCAGACATTTACTTATACTATCTCAATGAGAATTTATGAGGACAGTATCTAATGTAAAACATGCGGCTTTGCGTGGTTAAATGGCAAGAGTTTCTATAAGAAACGAGCTGCATTAGGTTAGAACAGTTTTGATTTGCAATTGAAGATTACAAATTATAATGTTTGAATAGGGATTTATGAGATCAGTTTCTATGAGTATTAATGTTTTTTTTTCAGTAATATATTAAATGTGTTTTCATTTGTTTGAATGGGTAAAAAGAGAGGTCAGTTTTCAACTGAAATTACAAATACAAATTTAATCACTTCGAATGGGGTTATACGCGATCAATTTCTAACAGTATTTATGCTGTTTTCCGAATATAATTGTGATGAGGTTTGATCAGTAACAAATTGTTCACTACATGTTACGATATGGTCAGAAATTCCAGGTACATATTTAGTATTACTTCGAAAAGATTGATGATAGCAGTTTCTACGAGTATGTATTTGTTGTGCCAATAGTAAATTATATAAGTCTTTATCAGTATGCATTCGGATCTAATTTAAATATGAAAATTATATCAGAATAAAGCAACCAAATATTTTAAACAGTATCTATTTGTAAATCCAGACATTTACTTATACTATCTCAATGAGAATTTATGAGGACAGTATCTAATGTAAAACGTGCGGCTTTGCGTGGTTAAATGGCAAGAGTTTCTATAAGAAACGAGCTGCATTAGGTTAGAACAGTTTTGATTTGCAATTGAAGATTACAAATTATAATGTTTGAATAGGGATTTATGATATCAGTTTCTATGAGTATTAATGTTTTTTTTTCAGTAATATATTAAATGTGTTTTCATTTGTTTGAATGGGTAAAAAGAAAGGTCAGTTTTCAACTGCAAATACAAATACAAGTTTAACCACTTCGAATGGGATTATATGCGATCAATTTCTAACAGTATTTATGCTGTTTTCCGAATATAATTGTGATGATGTTTGATCAGTAATAAATTGTTCACTACATGTTACGTGTGGAAATTCCAGGTACATATTTCGTATTACTTCGAAAGGATTGATGATAGCAGTTTCTACGAGTATGTATTTGTTGTGCCAATAGTAAATTATATAAGTCTTTATCAGTATCCATTCGGATCTAATTTAAATATGAAAATTGTATCAGAATAAAGCAACCAAATATTTTGAACAGTATCTATTTGTAAATCCAGACATTTACTTATACTATCTCAATGAGAATTTATGAGGACAGTATCTAATGTAAAACGTGCGGCTTTCCGTGGTTAAATGGCAAGAGTTTCTATAAGAAACGAGCTGCATTAGGTTAGAACAGTTTTTATTTATTTATTTATTTATTTAGAAGAAGAAACAAACAGGTTACAAACCTAATTACATGTTTCTTGAGGGGGGACTACAGGCGATATAACCCGCTGGAGCCAACCCGGGCGACACGCTTCGAAGACCGGGTTTTGATTTGCAATTGAAGATTACAAATTATGATATTTGAATAGGGATTTATGAGATGAGTTTCTATGAGTATTAATGTTATTTTTTTCAGTAATAAGTATATTAAATGTGTTTTCATTTGTTTGAATGGGTAAAAAGAAAGGTCAGTTTTCAACTGCAATTACAAATAGGTACTAGTTTAATCACTTCGAATGGGGTTATATGCGATCAGTATTTCGAATATAATTGTGATGAGGTTTGATCAGTAACAAATTGTTTACCACATGTTACGATATGGTCGGAAATTCCAGGTACATATTTAGTATTCCTTCGAAAGGATTGATGATAGCAGTTTCTATGAGTATGTATTTGTTGTTCCAATAGAAAATTTGTCTTTATCAGTATGCATTCGGATCTACTTTAAATACAAAAATTATATCAGAATGAAACAACCAAATATTTTAAACAGTATCCACTTGTAAATCCAAACATTTAAAGATATATTTTAATGAGAACCAATCAGAACAGTATCTAATGTAACGCGTGCGGCTTTCCGTGGCTAAATTTTAAAAGTATTTTTAATAAATAGCTTTAACGGATTTGAACAGTTTTAATTTGCAATTCCAGATGAATAGTTTTAATTGTTAAATAGGGATCTATGAGATCAGTGTCTTTGTGTAATGTTTTTTTTTAATAAAAACACATTTTATTTTGAAAAAAAAAAACATTACACTGACCTCATAGATCCCTAACAATTAAAACTATTTATCTGGAAATGCAAATGAAAACTGTTCGAATCCCTTAAAGCTTATTTATTGCAAATAATTTTAAAATTTAGCCATGGAAAACCGCACACGTTGCATTAGATACTGTTCTGATGGATTCTCATTATAATATTATCTTTAAATGTTTGGATTTACAGGTGGACACTGTTTAAAATATTTGAGGTTTCATTCTGATATGATTTTTGCATTTAAATTAGATCCGAATGCATACTGATAAAGACTTATATAATTTACTGTAGGAACAACAAATAAATACTCGTAGAAACTGCTCTCATCAATCCTCTTGAAGGAATACTAAATATGTACCTGGAATTTCCGACCATATCGTAACATGTAGTGAACAATTTGTTACGGATCAAACCTCATCACAATTATATTCGGAAAACAGCATAAATACTGTTAGAAATTGATCGCATATAACCCCATTCGAAGTGATTAAACTTGTATTTGTAATTGCAGTTGAAAACTGACCTTCCTTTTACCCATTCAAACAAATGAAAACACATTTAATATATTACTGAAAAAAAAACATTAATACTCATAGAAACTGATCTCATAAATCCCCATTTAAACATTATAATTTGTAATCTTCAATTGCAAATCAAAACTGTTCTAACCTAATGCAGCTCGTTTCTTATAGAAACACTTGCCATTTAACCACGAAAAGCCGCACGTTTTACATTAGATACTGTTCTCATAAATTCTCATTGAGTTAGTATAAGTAAATGTCTGGATTTACAAATAGATACTGTTTAAAATATTTGGTTGCTTTATTTTGATATAATTTTCATATTTAAATTAGATCCGAATCTTTACTGATAAAGACTTATATAATTTACTAGAGGAACAACAAATAGATACTCGTAGAAACTGCTCTCATCAATTCTCTTGAAGGAATACCAAATGTGTACTTGGAATTTCCGACCATATCATAACATGTAGTGAACAATTTGTTACTGATTAAACCTCATCACAATTATATCCGGAAAACAGCATAAATACTTTTAGAAATTGATCGCATATAACCCCATTCGAAGTGATTAAACTTGTATTTGTAATTGCAGTTGAAAACTGACCTTTCTTTTTACCCATTCAAACAAATGAAAACACATTTAATATATTACTGAAGAAAACACATTAATACTCATAGAAACTGATCTCATAAATCCCTATTCAAACATTATAATTTTGAATCTTCAATTACAAATCAAAACTGTTCTAACCTAATGCAACTCGTTTCTTATAGAAACTCTTGCCATTTAACCACGGAAAGCCGCACGTTTTACATTAGATACTGTTCTCATAAATTCTCATTGAGATAGTATAAGTAAATGTTTGGATTTACAAATAGATACTGTTTAAAATATTTAGTTGCTTTATTCTTTTTCATATTTAAATTAGATCCGAATCTGTACTGATAAAGACTTATATAATTTACTATAGGAACAACAAATAGATACTCGTAGAAACTGCTCTCATCAATCCTCTTGAAGGAATACTAAATGTGTACTTGGAATTTCCGACCATATCATAACAAATAGTGAACAATTTGTTACTGATTAAACCTCATCACAATTATATTCGGAAAACAGCATAAATACTTTTAGAAATTGATCGCATATAACCCCATTCGAAGCGATTAAACTTGTATTTGTAATTGCAGTTGAAAACTGACCTTTCTTTTTACCCATTCAAACAAATGAAAACACATTTAATATATTACTGAAAAAAAAAACATTAATACTCATAGAAACTGATCTCATAAATCCCTATTCAAACATTGTAATTTGTAATCTTCAATTGCAAATCAAAACTGTTCTAACCTAATGCAGCTCGTTTCTTAAAGAAACACATGTCTTTTAATCATGGAAAACCGCACGAATTACATTAGATACTGTGCTCATAAATTCCCATTGATGTGATATAAGTAAATGTTTGGATTTACAAATGGATATGGCTTGACTCGTTTTGCTGGTCAATTCTGATATAAACTGATAACAATTTCAACAGCAACTTTATCTAACTCTTATAGAAACTTATTGACCATATAGGTTCTCATAGATACTTATTAATTTTTGATAATTTTCAATACGGATTGATGAGATTTTTTTGACAGGGATATTTTACCCTCAACTTCAAAAGTGACATATGCTCGACTTGCGCTTTTTGCATTTTAAGGGTGAAATCCTCCCCTTTTGTTAAAAATGGGAAAAAATGCAGATTGAAGCATTCTGGCGTAAGCAATCTCGTTTAATTAGATAAAATAAATATTTTTCAACACTTCTACCCAGCAAACACACAAGCATCGGCCGAAATTCGGTTTAATGATGGAAATGATGGGGAATCGGTGGCATCAAATGCCAATTAAGTAACAACGTTTTTCTAACGGTGGCAAAAAAGTCACGTTTATGGTAAACGTTGGCCCGAAATTGGCACTTGAACGGCAGATTGGCATCGAAATCAAACGTCTAGAATTAATCGCATATTTATTGGGATTTGATGCGCATTATTTGATGTCATGGGCTAGTCCATATTCTGTGGGTATGGGAAAGATCAAACACGATCCCAGTAAACGTAGCAAATCCGGCAAAGTGCCAGGCCAATGCATTTATTGCCGGGCAACTGTCGCTATTGATGAGTCATCAATACAACGACAAAGTTCGTGGACAAGGCGTTATTGGTTATTTTTTCGAGTTTTGAAGTTTTACTTGTTTATTTATTGAATAGTCTTTATTATCAGAGGTAAGTAATTGATGGCTTTATAAAATATGTTATGTTCAGTTTATGGATAAATTATAATTGTGCCATGATTTGCTTGAAGGTTATGTTTACAATTTTTCGATTAATTTAATAATAAGTATTTTAATTTTATATCTTATTTTCAAAACGAAATTTAGATATGATTTTCTATTTATTTTTATTTTAAGGTCTGTCAATTACACTTTCGGCAGGATAAAATTGAAATTGAGACAAGCGTGTGTACACAGGAAGGAAAGAGACTCACGGCTCCATTACGTCACCCCCGTTTGATAGAAGGTTTGCTATACTAATTAATAGGTACTTAACTTCTTTTTAGTTAATTTTCTTTCTATCATGTGCGGTACCTAGCCAGTTTTCAAATTGTGTTCAGTATATGTCGAAGCCAAATAATATCCATCGGGAATATATATCCTACAGAAGGTGTTGATTATACTGTTTTTCTAGGTTTGGCAGGTTATATCTATACGTTGATAGTGGTGATTGATTTGCTGGAATTTTCAGCAGACAGATGAGATAGTTTTTCAAATTAAAAAGAAAACTGAAGTCAACATACATCTATTTTTATTATGGACAAGTGAGTATATATATTACATAACATTAGAATTACTTGCTGTAGCTTTCCCACATTTGATTAATAATTTTTATTATGTTTACAAAACACACGTGAAAAATTTTCAAACATTACTCTTTTATCATGCCATTGAAAATTAATGACCATTACCCTATATTTTTTTGAGATGTTGGTTACCAAAATTCCAAAATGAGGGTATAATATGCACGAATATACAAGTAGGTACTTTAATTTAAACCCTCCAAGTGTTGTTTTCGAGGTGTTTTTTTTTATTTCGGATTTTACAATGGCCGGATCTATACACTTGTGTATTATTGTATATTAAATTAAATTCTTTATTACACATTCAAAGTCAAAGTCATTCAAAGTCAAAACTAATACAAAAGTAGTAAATGTGGGTAACATCATAGGCGCAGCCAGGGGGGGGGGCATGGGGCCCGGCCCCCCCCCAAGCCGTCTCCTTGAGCCAAAAAATAAAGAAGCAGTACAGAGCAGTATCTAAATTATCCCTTGAAATCAACATTTTTTAATTAATGCCAATATTATCTAATAGAGGAATCTACATACACATCCGTTTTCAACCATTTTCTGAAAAATTTTTCTCATCCTCTGGGGAGGCCGGTTCTATTGGCCCCCCCCAGATGAATTTTCTGGCTGCGCCACTGGGTAACATATTATAAGTATAGGTCATATAAATTGTAAATATTATAAAAAGGTACAACACGTACAGTACGAATGTATGTATAAGGTACAAAATATATTAAAATCACAATATGCATATTAAACAATTCCTAATTGTCTGAAATTTTGTTGCATAACATTAAAACAAATATTCTGAATCGTACTGCTTTGAACCTGTAATATAGACTACCTATTAGGTTTAAATGAACATGTTCACGTTTTTTTAAATTTTAAGGATTTAAGTCTTGGAGAATAAAAATGTGGTTTGTTTTCTATCAGGTCAAAAAATAAATAAATCCGGAAATATTATATAAGAAAACTTGTTTCAGCTGTAATACGAGGAAATCCAATGGGAAATAGGAACTACCATAACAGGTTTGGTACGATCTTTTGCTAATCGAGAAGAGGAAGAAGATAATTAAAAGCAAAGGAGAACAGAAATAAGACCAGGAGAAGGAATATGAAATGTATTTTATTATGTTCAGAGAACTGCGTTTTGATGATTTTGAATGTTAACGTATTGAATAAATTTTAATTTTTTCTTAGTAATTTGGACTAATGGACTCAGTTCTTAAGAAATAATGTGTCAAGACTTCATAGGAATGTACTGGTTTTCATTTTTTTAGAAGGGGCAAATTTAAAAACCACGTTATATTTATTTAATCAAAATTTCATTTAGACATTCCCAAATATGTCAGTTGACAATTCTAATCAAGCAGTATGTGTTATGTGATGTATGTGGTTATTAACGTACATGGGTAATATGTAAAAGAAGTTTTGAATATAAATATGCATATGGTGGTAACTTAATTTTTAAACTAGCAAAAAAATTTTAAACAGAAAAATTCTATCTTGAAGGTAATGGGTCGTTACTTATGGCCTAATTAAGTTGCAGGTGTCTCATATCGTTATGTTCAAATTTTGGGAGCATAGACTTAATTGTAAGATTAAAAAACAAAAGTGGTAGTGAGATTTTTATTCGTTTCGAAATTACAGGCCTATTCAATTTATGAACTGTAAATAAATTAAAAAAAACTTAATCGTGGAAATAAATGACAAAAAACGAACCATTTGACCACGGATGACAAATGCTTTTTTTGTATGTACTGGTCAAAAATTTTATAGTCCTATAACTTCCATGTCTCGAAAACATTGCTATGATGAAAATTAAAAATTTTAAAAATGAGTAAGGTTTTAATGTCGTCCTCTGTATGTGCACTATTATTAACTTGTTATTTTTAGTTGCATTGGTTGATTCACAAGTATTGTGGATTGGTTTGCAGATTATAATGTTGAAAACAAAAAATTTAAATGTAGCATATTTCTTTTGCATGGGTCACCCTCTATGTTTTCAGATATTTCCAAAAAAAATTGTTTTAAATACTGAACAAAAAGAGTATAATAATCCGAACAATAGAAACATTATGACAGTTTTTTAAATTTAGAAATATAATTTTCAGTGTGTCAAAATGAACACCTTATTTTTGTTCCGATTTTAATCTTCCGAAATATTTGAAAATATACGAGGCATTTCATTTTAAATATTAGTTAATTTCTAACTTTAGCTGATTTGTCCCAGATAGCATTTATTATTCCACGAATGTACATTTTGCATTCTCAATGTTCTAATTGCATTCTGTACTTGCCATGTATGTTCCCTCAACATTCCCATATAAATAATATTTTCACATATACAATATGATTATACATACGATATAAATGGAATATACAGAAAAGTTTATGTTCACAGTCGCATATACTGTGTACACGTATCAGGGAACGTTAGATCTGGTTTAAGTACATTTATAATCATCCCCTGTGTGGTGTATGACGTTTTATAAATTTTAAATCGTTCGTCAATATTGTATATATGAAATATGTTTTAAATTTTGAATCCAGACTTTAGATTTATGATCGAATATTAAATAATAATGAATATGAAATATGAAATAATAGCGAATGAAATATTAAATAATAATGAATAATAATCCGTTTTTAATTTATGTACTGTGTTCAATTAATTAGTAACTATCTCGGTAACTATCGGCATTTCTTAAGCAGGTAGTTCAGACTTAAAATGGTTATTTAATTACATTTTATCTTTTATATTTAGATTTCCGTTTTCCATGCCATTACAATCCCCTTGTAGAATTTTTTAAATGCGCGCCACGATCCTTAGATTAGTGCGCATGCTCATCTCATCGTACTCTAGCAGACACGTCATGCTTTTGCTGTCAAATGTTGATTTCATGTAATCTATTTTTGTGTTTTGTTTTTTGTTTTCCCGTGATTTATTAATTAGTCCAAGTATACATTAATTGCATTGCAGTAAGTATTTTACAATTATTGTATACAATATAACTACCACATAGTTTTGCTGTAATTTGCAGATATTTTATATTTAGACACTAAAGTTTAATGTTTAATGTGTATCCCTTTGTACATATTATACTAAGCATACCACCTATATTAGTTATAATAATTACGGCGTTTGTAGGTATTGATTTTTTGGAAAAAAAGCTGAGGTGGTCTTTGTAATGATCTCGGTCCACGAAAAGGAAGCTTGGTGGTCACCATTCAAATGGAAACAATTTGACTGATCATTGAAAAACAGGAGAAAACCCCCCCCAGAAACGTGGACACTTTACGGGGTGTTTAAATCTTATTTTCAAGAA
The DNA here is from genome assembly GCA_936432065.2 of Rutpela maculata. Lineage (NCBI taxonomy): Eukaryota > Metazoa > Arthropoda > Insecta > Coleoptera > Cerambycidae > Rutpela > Rutpela maculata. Next base: position 213,034,895 of record OW386285.2, read on the forward strand.
GGTAGGTTCGATCTATTTCAATATTAAGAAGCTTTTGTTTATTTAAATCACAATCATTGGATTTGATTACAACGTACGAGTTGTGATAGGTATTTATTTGTAGTAATTTGCTTTATACCTATTTCAGAGGATTATAGAAGAGCTGCAATTGATTGAAAAGGGCAGAGATCATATCTGATGTAAGAGTGAACAAAAACAAATCAAAGGACTATGTACAAAAAACACGTTATTCCTCCCGTCAGATGAACATAATGATATCGAAGAACATATTGGAAGCCGTCGACTTCCCAAGAAATTTTGTCCATACTAGAAGTTGAAAGAAGATATGTTCTTTTAATAACTCTGGTAGGCATTTAAAATCAAGTACTTACCTAAAATTTCGAATGTTCACTTGAACGAATTTCATAGGTATGAAAAAGAAAAATTAATAAAAGCCACACTTCGATTTAGGTGTAAAAACTTAAGTATTGTGGATATTTATTGTCAGCAAATGTGGCAATGAAGTGTTTATGCCTAAATCGATGTGTGGTTTTTATTAACTTTTCTTTTTCATCTAAAATTCATTCAAGTGAACGTTCGAAACTTCAGGTACATTTAAAATCACAAGCATAAATATTTCCGAATTCCAAAAAAATATCTATGTTTTGTAGGTAAAGGACACCGCATAAAACAAACGAAAAAGAGGGCACAGTCAAATGGGCTGAAAATGCAGAATGTCTGAAAATGGCCAGTTTGAAAGGTCAAAGATCAGGAAGATCGGTACCCACTAATGTCATAGTTGAAAGTATTATGTGACGAGTTGTTTAATGTTGTTATTCATATTCATAAGACCGGAAATGCCGCAGGTTTCATGAACGAGGTGGTGATTTTTTTTAAGTTCCTATGCTTACTTTAAAGTGAGGGTGTGCATGTGTGTGTATGTGTGTAGTGGGGGGGGGGGGTTAGCGTGCGTGAGAGAGTGAAAGTGTGTTCCTATCAAAGAGTTGTAATGTATGAGCAGTGGACAGCGCGCAAACGGCGTGAGCATTCTCATCCTTCTCACACAGTTCGTTCTCTCTTTGTTGCACAGTACATGAGGGGCTGTGTTGCTTTGTAAAACAGAGTGGAGAGCAAAGGAGAGGGTACGAGGTGTGCGACAAGGATGCTCGCGCCGTCCAGCAAATCAACGGCTTATTTTCTGTAGTCAGAACTCTTTGGTTCATATGTGCAAATACATTAGAATAACAACATTAAACAAATCCTCGTCATAATATGATACTCTCAACTATAACAGCGGGTACTGATATTCCTGATCTTTGACCTTTCATATCTCAAAAACTGGCGATTTTCAGATATCGTGCCCATGAAAACTTTTGATCAGGATATTATGAAGTACAACATACTACATTTTCAGCCCGTTTGACTTTACCTTCTTTTCCATTTATTTTGTGCCTGCCGTGTCCTTTTTGATAATATCAATTTGTTTAATTTATGTTGGATCAGTTTTATTTTTTCTGTAAGATCTTTGTAAGATGTTTTTATATTTTTCAATTTTATCATGGCCAGTTTTTAAAGAGAAATAAGTACCTATTCAAATATAATACAATGTATTTTCTTTTGTAGTTGGACTAGCACGTGTATCTCCTCCGCTGGACAGGAAGGAAATGCCTCCTCCTAAAAATTGGAAAAGCCAAAAGAAAGTATTCAGCCAGTAGGATCAGTCACAGATGATGTGTTGAGAATGAAAAGTGGACTTTCGCAATTACAAGTATCACCATCGGCAACACCTGGACACTGGTTTTGAAAATGTAAGCCCTCCAATTTTTACTATTTTTTATTTATTGACAAAAAAATTCGTTATAGTAAAATAAGACAGTTCATAAGTTGCAAAAAAAATTTTTCTGTTAAAAAAAATCTCAATTGAAATTTTTATTATTGCAATTCATTTTTGTAACAAAAAATAAAAATATATTTAAAGTAACAACTGTTTTATTTATACCTCTTCCTAAATAAAATCATGTTTTGTTCTTGGCAATTTAAAACATGATTTGAAATAGATAAAACTTTAAGGTAATGTAATATGATCATTAGATTTTTTCATAAATAACACGTTAAATATGATTTTTAAGCTGAAGTTTTAGATGTTTGATCCATTTTAAAATGGTTTTTAACAGATCTTATTAACGTAAAACTATTTTTTTTTACATATATTCTTGGACCTTTGTAAAGTATTGTTATAGCAAATACAGTTTTATTTAAGTTTATTTAGCATTTGTATGCTCCATTCAATAAAATTTGATGAATAAAACATTTGACTTTAGTTGAAAACTAATGGTAAAAACAAATTTTCTGTGCATATATTCCACATTTACTTACATAATATTCTTCACAAGGAATGCGAAATGTGGAAAATTAGAATAATTGACTGTAACAATTAAACTTTAAAATTAGATATTGGATTTATTATATGCAAGTACTTCACTCATATCGTGTATTCTCTTGAGTTTAATTATTATAATAATTTATTATTTGCTGTAATTATAGATGAGTCGCTGCGTCATACTGAACATATTCAGAATGAAGCAGCGACTCATCAATGATTACAATAAGTAATAAATTATTATAATAATTAAACTCTGAAGAAAATACTTGGCATGAGTGAAGTACTTATAGCTGCCACTGATACATAATGTTCATTCCTACAATATACATGCATCATAGATTTATGATCCGTGTGTAACATACCAGGCACCTACGGTTTAATTCCTACGAAGGTAGTACTCATATACCGTGAACATGCAGTGTACATTGTGAATGTAGGATGGACCTTCCTCCTTTATACCTCATATATCTATCAGTATATCAATATACGTTTCTGGTTCATATCAAGTTCCGTTTTGGTCTATGGGTACGTTGTAGGAATCTTACTCGTATATCGAGAGGTGGTCATCTGTACGTCTCTCTGACATTCAGATTTTCTACATGGAATACAAAATGAATATTCATTCTTAGTTCCATGGGTACATAAAGTAAATTCCGAGCACATGCTCTGAATGTAAAAATGCTATCTGGGTTGCCTCCTTTAGTCAGAACTCTTTGGTTCATATGTGCAAACACATTAGAATAACAACGTTAAACAAATCCTCGTCATAATATGATACTCTCAACTATGACAGCGGGTACCGATATTCCTGATCTTTGACCTTTCATATCTCAAAAACTGGCGATTTTTAGATATTGTGCCCATGAAATCTTTTGATCAGGATATTATGAAGTACGACATACTGCATTTTCAGCCCATTTGACTGTACCTTCTTTTCCATTTATTTTGTGCCTGCCGTGTCCTTTATGATAATATCAATTTGTTTAATTTATGTTTGATCAGTTTTATTTTTTCTGTAAGATCTTTGTAAGATGTTTTTATATTGTTCAACTTTATCATGGCCAGTTTTTAAAGAGAAGTAAGTACCTATTCAAATGTAATACAATGTATTTTCTTTTGTAGTTGGACTAGCACGTGTGTCTCCTCCTCTAGACAGGAAGGAAATACCTTCTCCTAAAAATTGGAAAAGCCAAAAGAAAGTATTCAGCCAATAGGATCGGTCACAGATGATGTGTTGAGAATGAAAAGTGGACTTTCGCAATTACAAGTATCACCATCGGCGACACCTGGACACTGGTTTTGAAAATGTAAGCCCTCCAATTTTTACTATTTTTTACTTACTGACAAAAAATTCGTTATAGTAAAATATGACAGTTCATAAGTTGCAAAGAAAATTTTTTTGTTAAAAAAAATCTCAATTGAAATTTTTGTCACAGTTGTTTTTTATTATTGCAATTCATTTTTGTGACAAAAAATAAAAATATATTTAAAGTAACACAACTGTTTTATTTATACCTCTTCCTATTTTATAATTTAAGATGCATACTTAATTGTTACAACAATGTAAAGTAATTAATAAAATAAAATCATATTTTGTTCTTGGCAATTTAAAACACGATTTGAAATAGATAAAACTTTAAGGTAATGTAATATGATCATTAGATTTTTCATAAATAACACGTTAAATATGATTTTTAAGCTGAATTTTTAGAGTGATAAATGCTTGATCTATTTTAAAATGATTTTTAACAGATGTTATTAACGTAAAAATATTTTTTTTACATATATTCTTGGACCCTTGTAAAGTATTGTTATAGCAAATACAGTTTTATTTAAGTTTATTTAGCATTTGTGGGCTCCATTCAATAAAATTTGATGAATAAAACATTTGACTTTAGTTGAAAACTAATGGTAAAAACAAATTTTCTGTTCATATATTCCACATATACTTACATAATATTCTTCACAAGGAATGTGAAATGTGGAAAATTAGAATAAGTACCTAATAATTGACTGTAACAATTAAACTTTAAAATTAGATATTGGATTTATTATATGCAAGTACTTCACTCATATCATGTATTCTCTTGAGATTAATTATTATAATAATTTATTATTTGCTATAATCATAGATGAGTCGCTGCGTCATACTGAACATATTCGGAATGAAGCAGCGACTCATCAATGATTACAATAAGTAATAAATTATTATAATAATTAAACTTTGAAGAAAATACATAGTATGAGTGAAGTACTTATAGCTGCCACCGATGCTGCCACTGATACATAATGTTCATTCCTACAATATACATGCATCATAGATTTATGATCCATGTGTAACATACCAGGCACCTACGGTTTAATTCCTACGAAGGTAGTACTCATATACCGTGAACATGCAGTGTACATTGTGAATGTAGGATGGACCTTCCTCCTATATACCTCATGTATCTATCAGTATATCAATATACGTTTCTGGTTCATATCAAGTTCCGTTTTGGTCTATGGGTACGTTGTAGGAATCTTACTCGTATATCGAGAGGTGGTCATCTGTACGTCTCTCTGACATTCAGATTTTCTACATGGAATACAAAATGAATATTCATTCTTAGTTCCATGGGTACATAAAGTACGTTCCGAGCACATGCTCTGAATGTAAAAATGCTATCTGGGTGGAAATGCGCCGTGGTCGTGCCAATCCTGAAACCGAATAAGAACGCGAAGCTCGTCGGCAGTTATCGACCGATCTCGTTGCTGTCGGCGATCCCCAAGTTGGTGGAGAAGGTCATCCTGATCAGACTAGACGCTGCTCAGGATGAACTTCACATCGATGACGAGTGCCAGTTCGGCTTCAGGCGGAGCAGGAGCACTGTGCAGCAGGTCGTCAGGATCGTGAATGACATCAAGGTGCAATACAACCTCGGGAAGAGCAACGTCATGATGCTTCTCCATATTGAGAAAGCCTTCAATACCGTATGGATCCTGGGGCTGCCCCACAAACTAAACTCACTGGACTTTCCCATATACATAACGAAACCACTGACCTCTATATATTAAATGGATAGCCTATACCATAGGGATGCGCGTGAAATTTTAGCAAAAATTGAAGAATTCAATAAAGGCGAAAGTCGTCTGCTACGGGGCTTTACGTCTTGCGCAGTATATCTGTTTTTAGTTCTGAAGTTAGCAACACGTTGATGGCAACGCGTTGCTAACAAAGCAGTCCGGCAACGATCAGGTAGGAAATAAATTTTGAGACATTATTGGAAAAATAAATCTATCATAAATACATGATTGCCTCAAAACTTATTTCCGTTGCCAAGAATTAATTGACAACGTGAAGTTGGCAACGTGTTTCCAGCAACGAGTGGCTAAGTTCACTCTTCCTACTGCGCAAACTCGGCAGCCTCGTGCGCAAATTGTATTTGTACCATTTTTCAGCTCACACATCGGCTATCCATTTAATATATAGAGGTCAGCTAACGAAACTTATTCACTCTTTCCTGACAGGTAGATCGATGCAGGTCAGGGTGAATAACAAACTATCAACTCAGCAGGATATTCGCGCGGGAGTCCCCCAGGGGTCGTGCCTGTCGCCAAAGTTGTACAACTTGTACGTCTCTGACTTCCCGGAGTTCCCAAATACGAATCTTGCCAAGTACGCCGACGACACGGCCATGTATGCGCATTCGCACAATGCACAAGCGGCAAATATGCTACTGAAAGCGCACATGGCCCGTGCCACGGCGTATTACGACAAGTGGAAGATTCGGATCAACGCCGAGAAGTCCTTCACGCGCCGGTTCACAGAGAATCGAATATTAATACCAATCTCGATCAGGGGTCAAGAAATTTCAATCAAACAGTGCGTGAAGTATTTGGGGGTTAACTTGGACAAACGACTGACGTTCAACGCCCACGTTAACGACACAGTACGCAAAGTCTACGCCATGTCCAGGAGTCTGTATCCGCTCCTGGCAAGGGGTAGCGGACTCAACAGGACAAATAAAAAATTGTTGTACACGATGGTGATCAGGCCAGCCATCACATACGCGGCACCGGTGTGGTGCAGCATACCGGCCACGACAATGAGAAAACTTCGAATTCTCGAACATAAATTTATGCGCCTCATCTCTGGTTTGGACAGATACACCTCCCTCAGAGATTTATATGATCGTTGCCACGACATAACCCCACTAGCGGACTACGTCCAAGAAATTTCTCAAAAATTCTACGAATTCAAACTGGGCGATAGTCCAACCCGCAACATAACCCAAATCAGAGAGCATAATGCAATCCCTTTCGATATCCGACACCCCCTACCATACCAGGCGTTGCCTATTTTCCGGCAACCTCTCTAGCCAAACTTTCCTATACGACAACTTCTTATTTCCCCACCTTTAATCTTTACTAAAACCTATAACCAATCTTCTCTATCCCCCTTATATGTTCTATTTGTTTTATTCTTTTTGTTCTTTTGTCCTTTTGATTGATTGATTGATTGATTTACCAGCGTGCGGTAGGCATTACTGCCACTCCCAAGTTATACAGCTGGGCCTGCTACGTCCACGCTGGGTTGGACTAAGGTCATGCTTGTTGCCAGCAGCGAGAGCCACATGGCGCATGGTAAAGGAATGCGGGATGCGAGGTGTAGGTATTTGTGAGATGCGTTACCGCATTATGTCGTGAGGGAGCGTTTAAGCCCCCTTTTTTTGTATTTTTGGTTCAGGGCTTCTGCCTATTCTGGGTCTTCTTGTGAGATATGTTGCCGCGTTGTGTCGCTGCTACCTGTGCTCCTATTTTTGTACTTCTGTTTCTACAAGTCTTCTTCTTCTTCTGAGGCTTCTGATTCCTCCATTTCTGATTCTGGTAGAGTATATATCGCTCCGATTTCTTTGTGCAATTCATTCTTTCCCCTCGCTTTTCTTTCCCAGTATGTTTGGTCCTTTCCCAGTTTGTTCATGATCCTCGCGATTGTTGTTTTCCACATGTAACATGGTCTCCCCATTTTAAGTTTGCTGCTATTCAGTGTTAGTGCTTTCTTCAGTAGGTTGTGTTGGTTTCCTTCTTTGGACGTGTCCCCAGTACTTCATTGCGTACATGTCTATCCTTTTTGTGATTTCCACGTGTAACCTGGTCTCGCTGTTTTTAGTGTAGAATTTAATGTGGAATTTTTCACTTATCAACGAGCGTAATTTTGACCTGAAAACCTCATTTGATAATTTACTTAAGAAAAATATTATGTAATCAGATTCACAACACTATATTGTAACACCCACAACGTCAAAAAATATGCAATACCACAAAAACACACTCCTATTAAACTAGACACCAACAAAAAGTCAGGATCAACAACACTTCTCTGTAATACCTCTCCTCCCCTCCGCTCCCCTCTCCTTTTGATATGCTCTACCGCACCACACCAAAAACATTACACCTAGCTCTGGATCATATACAAAACCAATCACCACTCACAAAATCTTCAATCGCACGTCCCGAGGTATGCATCACCCCTCAAACACTCATCCCTCACCTAACTCAAAACTGTATCCTTCGCACTCTGTATCCAGACCAAATGACGGCACACAAAAAGGAATGTGTTTTCTATGTTTTCTCCTTCCAACGATGGCCCAGCGCTCCACACAGACAATTCCCGTCGCCGTCGATCCCTCGCACCAGTAGCCAATGTGTACTCGCTCCCGCGCTCCGCAGTAGATACATCATTGTTGTGCTTTCCGGAGAGCTACTACCTCCCGTTTACCCCCTGCTTGTCACTATTACGGTCCTAACCTTTTAAAACTTTTTAATAAACTTTCTCAGTCCCACCCTAGCCGCACCAGAAGCATAAACAATTTGTATGTTTCCATAGCATGGATGAGGCTTTCCAAATTCCAATGGCACCGAAACCAAGCCAATGGCCACCAATTCCATCCAAATTCCCATTATATTCTTAAATTGCTTCAATTCCACACGGTGCACTGTCACCCTGATGGGGCACGCCCCTGGCCAGACTCATGTAAATTTGCTAGAAAGGATTGTTTATTGACTTACTTTTAAGTTATTACACTCGACAATGAGCGTAATTTCGACCTGAAAACCCTCACTTGATATTTTACCTAAGAGAATATTATGACCATATACGTTTGATTATTACGGGTTCAGTTTATATTAAATTCGCCTGAGTATTTTTAATAATTATGAAAAAAGATTATTTGAAGGTTAGCAAAAGAAATTTATATGACCATACTTTACAGAGATCAAATTCATTTGAATATTTTTATAATGGTTAAAAAAATAATTTACAGGTTTACAGAGGGATATCATGCCATGTTTTAATTTATTGCCATAAACTTGTCGACAATGTCGACTCTTCAAGGGTGATGGGCCTAAACCCTTCAATGGTTATAAATATACTTGTCTGGGAAGGTACTTAAAAATGAAAAAGGAAATACTTATCTTGCTTTTGCCTGTCTTGGGTTGTTTGTTTAATTACGCTCTTTTCGTTTCTTAATACACAGCACTGGTCACAAAACTGTATTAGTTGTTTTCAAATATTAATTCTATTTCAACTTTGTTCTTTTGATATGAGGTATCAATTTGCGCGTAAATTCTTGGGCTATAATTCACCTAATTTTTATCAAATTTGACGGAGTTTTTCACGGCAACTTTGCGTTTAAAGTGGGAGTGTTTCAGGTACCCAACCGTTCGCTTCGAAGGCACAACCGACTATCTTTTTGTTTCTAAATTCCACCTTGACCTATAAATTCGTAAAAACCAAAATATTTCTTACAATATATTTTTTAAAGTTCTACAGCATTTTCCTGGCGGCAGGAAGACCACCAGGGTGGAATTACTTCAAACGGGTTTTTTCGTTGAGTTCTGTTTTCCCGTGCCACCAACCAAATTAAATAAGTGCTTTGCCTAGTGAGTGATAATTTTTTACAGTTTTCTTTTAATTAGCTTTAGGTCCGTGTGGACACATTTTTAATTTTATTTTAGTTTTTAAGTCTGCCTGTGACAGACAGGAGTGCTAACTAAGACATCCGTCGTCAAGCCAAACCGGACCTGCCTCGCCCAGCTCTGCAATCACCACGGCACTCAGCGCCGTGGTTGTCTGGCTGGCTCCGGGACAGGCTCCGGCATGGCGCATAAATGTATATACAAATGTTTAATAAATTGTTATTGTTGTTGTTGTTGTTGTTGCCTTGCAATCCAAAGGTCTCGTGTTCGATCCTCACATGGTGATTTTTTTTTTCATATATTTTTTTTACCACAACAAAGTTGGTATCACAAAATTTAGAATGTCCAATAACTAACATTATTTACAAGAAAAATGCGAAGAGTATCCTATAGAATGTATAACAATTATATAAAAAGCTCAGTAAATCGGCGAAGAGTATAATGCTTCCACCAGTTTAATATTTCATTCATTATTATTTAATATTTCATATTCATTATTATTTAATATTCGATCACAAATCTAAAGTCTGGATTCAAAATTTAAAACATATTTCATATATACAATATTGACGAATGATTTAAAATCGCAATAACGCAAACGGCAACACCCTGTACGATTACGTGAGTAATCATAACGTCGTGTTGCAATATCCGGACGATCCCACACATTTTCCGGATAACGGTACAACACCTTCCATCCTCGACATAGTGGTCAATAAGGGTGTGAGGAACTCCACGCCACCCGTGACGCTGGAGGAACTTGCATCCGACCACAATCCAATTCTCTTAGAATTGGATTGTGATAACATGTCGAGGGAAGACATGACACGCAAGATCACATCTTATAGAGACGCCGACTGGCGTCTCTATAAGACACACATAAACACTCACCTAACACTTGCAAACAACATCACCACAGTCGCCGAGCTGGAAAATGTAGTGGGTGAGTTCACAAGGGTACTGCAGGACGCCAAGCAGAGTGTTGCCACAACCATAACGATTAATCCGTACAAGGACCGACTCGACGCAGCGGTCATACCAGACATACGCGAGAAAAATCGACTGAGACGGCTTTGGCAGCGAAATCGCGATGTCGACGCTAAGGCCGAGATGGGTAGGCTGCAACGGCAGATCAGGACCGCCATCAATACCGCCAAAAACCGGAAATGGCGGGATAGGCTGGAGGCGTTGAACCCTCAAGATAACTCGCTGTGAAAGCTGTCGAGGGCCATGAAGAATACGCGGGAGGCCATGCCCGCCTTAACTACGCCAAACGGGCAGACGTCAATGACGGACGTACGTAAAGCCAACGACTTAGCTGACCAATTTCAAAATATACATAACGTACAGATACCGAACAACCTAGAACACGACCGCATCGAAAACTACGTATACGAGCTGATTGGCCATGACATCCAATTGACGAGACGCGAATTTCTAAAAGTCATGGCCAAGCCCTCGGAAGTTGCGGGTATTGTCCGGACTTTACCTAATAATAAAACTCCGGGTTCGGACGGTATCGAGTATAGGCTACTCAAATATCTCCCGAGAAAAGGCATTGTACAATTGACGTACATTGTCAACGCGATCCTGCGACTGCAACACTGGCCTAGCCAGTGGAAATGCGCCGTGGTCGTGCCAATCCTGAAGCCGAACAAGAACGCGAGGCTCGTCGGCAGTTATCGACCGATTTCGTTGCTGTCGGCGATCTCCAAGTTGGTGGAGGTCATCCTGATCAGACTAGACGCTGCTCAGGATGAACTTCACATTGATGATGAGTGCCAGTTTGGCTTCAGGCGGAGCAGGAGCACTGTGCAACAGGTCGTCAGGATCGTGAATGACGTCAAGGTGCAATGCAACCTCGGGAAGAGCACCGTCATGGTGCTCCTCGATGTTGAGAAAGCCTTCGATACCGTATGGATCCCGGGGTTACTCTACAAACTAAACTCATTGGACTTCCCAACGCACATCACGAAACTTATTCACTCCTTCCTGTCTGGTAGATCGTTACAGGTAAGGGTGAATAATAAACTATCAACTCGACGGGACATTCGCGCGGGCGTCCCCCAGGGGTCGTGCCTGTCTCCAAAGTTGTACAACTTGTACGTTTCCGACTTCCCGGAGTTCCCGAATTCGAACCTTGCCAAATACGCCGACGACACAGCCATGTACGTGCACTCGCATAACGCGCAGGCGGCTAATATGCTGCTGAAAGCGCACATGGCCCGTGCCACGGCGTATTACGACAGGTGGAAAATCCGGATTAACGCCGAGAAGTCGGAATCGATTCTCTTCACGCGCCGCTCCACAGAAAACCGGATTCTAACGCCACTTTCGATCGGGGGTAGAGAAATTCCAATTAAGCGGTGCGTGAAGTATTTGGGGGTGAACCTAGGCAAAAGACTGACGTTTAATACACACATTAACGAGACGATACGCAAGGTCTACTCCATATCCAGGAGTCTGTACCCGCTCCTGGCACTGGGTAGCGGACTCAACAGGACTAATAAAAAGTTGCTGTACACGATGGTAATCAGGCCGGCCATCACATACGCGGCGCCGGTGTGGTGCAGCATCCCGGCCATGACAATGCGGAAATTTATGCGCCTCATTTCAGACTCTGGTAGGTACACCTCCCTCAGAAATCTCTATGCACGTTGCCACGACATAACCCCACTAGCGGACTACGTCCGAGAATCATCGCAAAAATTCTATCAGTTTAAGCTGGACGGTAGTCCGCTAACCCGCAACATTACTCGAATCAGACAGCATAACGCAATACTTTTCGATATAAGACACCCCCTACCATACCAGGCGTTGCCTAACTTCCTTAGCCACACTTCCCTCTACGAAAACTTAACCCTACTCTATTATTTATCTTTCCTCAACTTTAACTTTCCAACCCCTTCTTTATGTTTGTACAATTTTGTTCTTTTAACCTTTTTGTCTTTCTAAATTCCCTCTAGGCCGATAACATCCTGTAAATCCAAACTTTTTAAATTCAACCCTTTTAACTTCCCTACCTTCCTTGACGACGATCAGACTACAAGGACGTCATTTGCTCGACCGGCTTTTTCGTTTAATTCTGTTTTCCCGTATCAGAAACCAAAAATTTGTAAGTGCAGTGCAAGTGTTAGTTTTAAGTTTTTTATTCATTCGTTTTAGGCTCGTGCGAGCACATTCCCTAATTTTAACCTAGTTTTAAGTCTGCCTAAGGCGGGCAGGTGTAGTAGCTGTAACAAGCATTATCGTTAAACCAAATCGGACCCGCCTCGTCCAACCACACATTTACCACGACGCTACGCGCCATGGTTGGTTCCGGGACGGGACCCGATGAGGTGCATTCTTGTAACAAGAAATGTCAAATAAATTTGTTTTGTTGTTGTTATTATTATTTAATATTTCATATTCATTATTATTTAATATTCGATCACAAATCTAAAGTCTGGATTCAAAATTTAAAACATATTTCATATATACAATATTAACGAATGATTTAAAATGTATAAAACGTCATACACCGCACAGGGAATGATTATAAATGTACTTAAACCAAATCTATATAGATAGAGAAATATCATAATTATTTTTGTAGGTAGGTAGATAGGTACTATAAAACTAGCATTGCTGTCTCATCAGTTGTGATGCAGGTTTATTTTTATTACTTCAAAAATCGAACCAATCAGCGTTCGCGTTAAAAGTGCTGAACTTTTGATGATATTACTGTCTGCGCGGCGCTCGGGCTATACAGATATTTCTACAAAAAGTATACCTGTATTATACAGATAAAATCATTGACGAATGTTTATACGATATACATGAACAAATATACGAAGAATGTTCCCTGATACGTGTACACAGTATATGCGACTGTGAACATAAACTTTTCTGTATATTCCATTTATATCGTATGTATAATCATATTGTATATGTGAAAATATTATTTATATGGGAACGTTGAGGGAACATACATGGCAAGTACAGAATGCAATTAAAACATTTGAATGCAAAATGTACATTCGTGGAATAATAAATGCTATCTGGGTAGTAGGCATTTTATACATTTTTATAAGGATATATTTGTACTTATTTTTATAAGACTTCATAGGTCCATATCAGTTTAGTTTTTATAAGAATTTAATACGGATTTATAGGGACATCTATTAAAACGTATTAATAATGATTTACAACTATTAATTTGAGTTCATGGGGTTGCAATAGTGGTAAAACTAATGTTTCATCAGGAAACCATCAGGATGAATTTTATAACATTTAATAAGAAATAATTAGTAAGTATATGGTTTTTATAAGATTTGAAGGGTTATTATTAGTTTAGTTTTATATAAGAATTTAATAAGGATTTCTCAGTGCACCCATTGAAAAGTATTATTTACAACTATTAATTTGAAAAGTTTTCATGGGATTTTAATAGTAGTCAACCTAAAAAAGTTACAATACTTACTAAACTAAACTTACTAATATAATAGATTTCATATAATTTACATTAATATCCATTGTAAGATAAAATCCATTGTAAGTATATACTATATACACATTGTATTTTTGAAAACCCTCTTATTCCCATAAAAGCATAAAAGTCTTACAATAGACCTAGGAGGAATATACATTAAAAACTCACAGAATCTATAAAATTTTTGTGTTTCAAACGCCATAAAAATTTATAAATACTTATAGTACTGAGAATTTACATTAATATCTTTCAAATTCATATAAAAACCTATAAAACTTCGCAATTTAATTACCATAAATACTTATAAATATACTGATAAACTTCATTCAGGGAATTTACTTTAAACCCCATCGCATATCCTCATAGAATTTTATAAAAACTTCGTGTTTATTATTAAAATGTGCAAGTGTTGATAGACTTCAGACAAGGAATTTACATTCAAAACACATTTCAAATACTTCAAAAACTTAAACACATCTGAACCTATAAAACCTTCGTATTTCAAACACCATATAAGAACTTACAAATACTGATAGGCCTCGTATGGAGAATTTTCGTTAAAAATATTTTTCAAATACATATAAAATATCTGTATCACTTCATATTTCAATTACCGCGAAAACGTATAACTACTGATAGACTTCATATAGGGAATTTACATAAAAAACCCATTGTACGCAGCAAATCTTTCAGCAGCAAAAAATTTCGTATTATTTCCTATTAATATATGCAAATGCTGATAGACCTCAGGCAAGGAATATACATTAAAACACATCTCAAATAACAACATTCAGAACTTATAAAAACTTTGTATTTCAAATACTATAAAAACTTAAATATACTAATACATATAACTACTGATAGACTCCATATAGGTAATTTACATTAAAAACCCATTGTACGCAGCAAATATTATAAAAACTTCGCATTTCCTATTAATATATGCAAATGCTGATAGACCTCAAGCAAGGAATTTACATTAAAAACACATTTCAAATAGCCGCACATCAGACCACATTTAGAACTTATAAAAAACTTTGTATTTCAAATACTATAGAAACTTACTTATACTAATAGGTTTCATACGAGGAATGTACATTTAAAACACACACACACACACACACACATAATTAAAACTTATGAAAGTTTATGTTACATACTCCAGCCTCCAGTAGAGGGAGCTGTTATACATGTCGCTGATTCATATCTAATCTAATGTGACCTAAGAAACTGGTGTGGGCTTGTTAAATTAAAAGTAAAGCATTCTCTTTTACTGCTAATGCGTTTAAGCTAGAACGCTAGAGGAAACAAGGACTTTTGCTGTATTTAGTGTTTACCACTATATTACTATTGATATTTGAAATATTAATAGTAAGTAAATAATATTTACTTACCTATGTAAGTTTATGGGATTTGGCATTAAAAATATGCTTCAAATACACAACCAAAATCTGTAAAAAAAACCTATCAATAGTAATGGAATTTCTATGGGGAATTTACATTCAAAACACTATACAAACTTATAAAAACCTATAGAAATTTTTAATTACATGTACCTACTATAAAAACTTATCAATACTAATAGATATCATATGGGAATTTACATTCAAAATACTTTAAAAACCTATAAAAACTTTTAATTACATATACTATAAAAACTCATCAATACTGGTAGATACCATATGAGAATTTACAATTAAAACACATTTCAAATACACATCAAAAATTATAAAAACTTATACGATTTTTTTATAAATTTTTATAAGGATTTTTTGACAGGGAATTAAACTGTCACCAGTGTCACCTGAGAAGTACGAGTAATTGCTGAACAATGTAATTATTACGTTAATTAGTATTAGTGGCGGTTCGTTAAAAAAAATATATTTTCCCCAGATCTCGAAATTGAAGAGCAGAGAGGGAGAAATCCGAAAAAAAATTTTCCTTATCTCAAATTTGATGAGCGGTGGAGGGGAAATCAGGAGTCAACTATTTTAAGAATTAAAGTTTTAAGTTGAGGTACTTATACAAACCAGGGAAGCGTGTTGGAGAAAAAACGGTAAAGGTGTAATATCGTCATCTACAACATAAGTAGAATATTTAATGGTCTAAAACAGACCTAAAATTGAAAAAACCAATAAGCAATTATTACCTTAAAAAAAACAACTAAAATTTTTTTCGCAATAAAAAAAAAACGGAATGAGCAGGGGCCGAACCGCCGACCTCATGACTTGGAAGACGACGCCTTAAGCACTCGGCCAGCAACCTTTCTGAGGCTACTTACCTAAAGACTTTATAGTTGGAACACGCAACGGATAGATTTTGCTTTTTAATGCATTTTAATCTAATTTTATTATTAAGAGAATAGATGGAAATATAATTTAAACAAATAAATTGCCGAATCTTTGCAAACTCTTTCGAATATAAATTATTTTGGATAATGTTAAAAAACATTATATCCTCGAATAAAAACGCCAATACTTATCCCTCACGACACGGTTTATTTTTTTTTAAACTTTACACTCTGCTTACGATAACAAAATGCCATTAGCGAGTTTTAAAGTTAGTAATCCGATAAAATATAAATAAATTTAACACCGAAAAAAGACGACAATATGACGTGATGTGTAGCACGTCATTTTAATGTCATTTATAAGACGTCATTCTGTCGTCGATTTTTAGTGCCCTGACGTCTTTTTGACCAGAATCACCAGATTTTGACGTCATTATAACGTACCCTTGCTACCTGGGACCCCTTGGGTAGGGGGTAACTTTTTTTGGTTTTTCTTCTCTTCAACATGATTTAGGATGATATACTTTTGTTACATTTACCTCTGCTCTCCAAACAATATAGGTCTACATCGCACAATATACAATACGCGGCGAACGCATTTCTGACATGCCTAACTCGTACTGACGAGCTAGCATTAGAGGTGGGTAGTACTCGTATGATTCGTATCATTGGTATGAATACTTGCAGTGATACGAATGGGTCGAATCCCACACAAAAAAAGATTCGTACATTTCGTATCGCTGATACGATTGATACGAATATGGAATTTCGGTAAATTAATTTTTTTCGGATTCCTTCCCCTTGCCTATTAAAAAAAATTTCGGACTAAAAAAGTTTTTCTCCCCCCCCCCCGCTCTTCAATTTTTTTTCGAATTTTTCCCTCCCCTCCCGTGCCCGTATTTTCTCTCCACGGCCCTGTGTGGGTACGAATGGTACAAATCAGTACATGATACCGTTTAGTATCATGGAATCAGTGGTACGAATAGTACGAATGGTACGAATCAGTACATGATACACTGTAAAACGTGGAGTATCGATTATCCATATGTAATCGCGCGATTACGTGGATAATCGATGGTCTATTTGTTGCCAGGGATTATTCTGGTAATGGTACACAAATGTACGAAATGCTTCGTGTTTTCCTGTAAAAATTCCATACAGTTGTGTAATATACTGACGGAAGGTCCTGTAATTCACCAGATTAACTATGTATTATTTATACATTTTATTATGTAATTTATACACAATTATATGGGAAATTACATTAATTGAATGTGTGTAGTGTTTTAATTTACTTTATGTAAATAATAAACCATAAATATGTTTAACTTTACCCTGAAAGTCCTGGTAAAAATAAATAAATTATGTATAATTCCATATATGAAATTATACACAGTTAATTTATTTTTACCAGGACTTTCAGGGTAAAGTACGTTAAACATATTTATGGTTTATTATTACATAAAGTAAATTAAAACTACACACATTCCCAGACAGCACAATATAATCTTAGAATATTCCTGGAATATACTCTTGAGAATAAAGAATCATTCTTAGAATAGGCTGTGAATATAAAAATTCTCCAAGGAATATTCTTAGAATCGGCCAATGGGAATATCCTACATAAACCTAGATTATTCCTTTAAGAATATTACTAAATTATTCCAGGAATAATCCTGGAATATTTATATGTTTCAAACATATTCACAGCTTTTGCCAGGAATATATATTTATATTCCTGGAATAATCTAGGTTTATATAGGATATTCCCTTAGGCTGGTTTCTGGAATATTCCCGTGAGAATGTATACAGGTCCTCTGGTATACGTGGGTCACTTTTGGTAAAAGCAGAAATAAAACTAATACATCATCAAAATTCACCTGTATAAGGGAAGACACCCGCAATTGTTTACAGCAGCTCCTTCAGCTTGATATCTGATTATCTTACTTTTCGATTTAAATAATTATATAAAAATTAAAACGTAAAATAATAACAGTAATCACCTGAAAACTTTCCACTCCTAGCATATTAGTGCCTTCTTCCTAAAAATTCTAAAAATATGGAAAAATAAAATATTGAAAGTATAATATTGCAGAATTATTTATTAAGTATTTAATAAATATATTTATATTTTGAATCTATCTTAAGGTCTTCTTTGTCCGTTTCATTGTTTCTAAAACAAAAGAAAACATTTTATAGGATTTTTATTTAGAATTTAAACTTGTGTATTGAATCAACTCATATTTTTCTATTTTGTAATTACTCGGAAGTATAGTAGCGCAAAAAAAAATTTGAAAAATTTTATTGCTCAAATAGACTTAGAATGTCATGAAACGTTGATTTTAAGTTTGAGCAAAAAAAAAATGTCCGTCGGTCTGTAACTTTTTTTTATGCGCACAATTACTCTAGAACCTTTAACATATTGACTTAAATTATATGTATTTCAACGAGGATTATATTCTGATCTTATTCCGTTGAAGGGTTGAGGGGTAAATTGGGTAAATAGGAGTACATAGGTAAATCAAGCAAGAGCCCATAAAACTGGTATTTAGTACATATAAGAAAAGCTAATATTTCAAAACATTTTTTTGGCATTAGCCTCCCCATGATTTAGCGTGTGTACAAGAACCAAAGGATTCAAAATTTGTTTTTACTTTATCCTTCATCTCCTACCCCCTCCCCTCATCAGTTTTTATTTTCTAAGGAATTCTTATTTATTGTGGTTCGAGTTAGGAAAATCAAGCTTCAAGTTGGGAAAATTCGAGAAAAATTTTACCCCCCCGCTCATCATTTTCATTGAAGAAAATTTTTTTGAGTTGGGAAAATTCCTGTGTCACCCCTGAGTTTCTAAAAAAGTATTCAAAATTCAGAATAGAATTAGAAAGTTATATTCCTCTCGCCAGGAAACACTAAATCATATTAGAGATTTCTTTTTAAATAACTGATTCTTCTTCAGCATGCCATATGTCTTGATAGTAAGTTTCATCAAAATCAAAAAAAAAAAATTACATTAAAAAAATCAAAATAGGATATTATATCTGTTTAAAAAAAAAAAATGCTAATATGATTTACTGTTTTTGGTGAAAAAACGCTTCGCAGGAGGCCGTGTATGTAAATTAAAACCAAATTAATGTCACCTACACATAGAAATATTGTCACTCTACATAAAAAAAAAATTATTCAAATCGTGCAAAAAATAGAGAGTTACAGGCTTGTTTCTCATTTAAGCAAGTATATATCCGAACCGCAAACAAATATATTATGTTGAATAATTACCTGTAACTGTTGCGAAAAGTGCCGTTTTGGAAAACACTTTTTTGTCTTTGTGTCCGTGTAAACTGTAAAGCTTGGCCAAGTCATCACTCATTACTTTTCACATAAAGCGGCATGAACATTCCTTGTAATTATCGCCACCCAATCTACACATACTAGTAATCTAGAAAAAAAAATACAACAGAGGTAATTAATATCTGATTAAAATGAAAACTTGTAATAAAAGTTACTACAAATTATTTGTCCATTGCCTCTAAGCACAGAGGGTTATCATTTGCTATAGTGACATATTCCAAGAAGCATATGTACCTGAAGTTTCGAACGTTCAGTTGAACGAATTTAAGTTGAAAATTTGAAGTTAATCGACTTGGACGTACAATTTTTCTGGTAATATTTGCTGGCAACGATACTATCATTGCCAACAAATATTACCGTAAAAGTGGTACGTCTCAGTCGATTTATAATTTTTATTATCTTTCCTTTTCAAATGAAATTCGTTCAAGTGAACGTTCGAAACTTCAGGTACATGGAAGTATAGTAATTTTATGTTTTATGTCTTATTTACTTTACATTCACTGCCACTATTTGAAACATTACTTCTAACAATATTCTCTAAATGAACACTACTTATTAAGTTCGTGGTGCCTGCAGTACTATGATTAAAAGTTTGGGAATTATTTTGACTGATGCACTCATAAGTACTTTCTTGTAAATGTGAAGAATTTGTTGGTGAGCTTTGGTTCAACTGTAATAACTGTCTCTGATTTATATCATCAGTATTATGGTCTAATGGAGTTTTAGAGTTCTATTAAGTTCTATATGAAGCTGCGCCAGTACCAGTAGTCTTTCTATCCCTTTTTCTTTTCATTTAAGTAAGAAAATGTACAAGTGACGTGATGCCCTGTTAAATTTTCCCTATAAAAAAGATTAATGTACTTACTTATTGTTCATCGGTCACTTATCACTTATACTGTTATACTACACATAGAAACACTTAAGTATCTCAACAATAACAAACGATTAAAGCACGTAAATTCTGATATTGAGGTTATGTTATGAGATACGTAAATAGGAAAAAATCGCGGGTAGTTTAAAACACTATACACATGTGCATGGCTTTATTTCTGAAGTCTAGCCTTGGCTGCACTGCTCAAACCTGATAACCTGATAACAAAAATATGGATTGAGCTTTTGTTTAAAACTGGGAATAACATCATTGAAGAGGTTCGGCAAAATTTCCAGGTTGGGGGTAGCTCGTCTCCTGGCGTCGGTGATAGGCCCTAGTAGCGGAAATGGGCCGACGTTAAACAGTTAAAAAAAAAAAAAAAGCATAATTGTATAATATAATCATATTAAATATTTTTTATTAATTGAAATAAATAATAACACGCATAGGTATATTTAAGTTACATTTTACAGAAAAAATTAAAAGCTTTTATAAAACGTTGATTTGGTTGAGTAACAATTAATATTATTCTTTCATTCTCAAAGAGTTAGAATATTCTAGACCCATGAGGGAATATATATATATATATTCCAAAATGAATATTACTATCATATTCATGCTGAATATTCCAGGCATATGTTTAAAATTATATTACTAGAATAATCCGTTATCTTATATATATTCCAGGATTATTCCAGAATTAATCAGAATATATTTATTCTTTTTTGCATAATTACAGAATATTCTTAGATTATACGGTGCTGTCTGGGTTCATGTATCTTTACTTCAATTAATGTAATTTTCCATATAATTATGTATATAAATTACATAATAAAATATAATCCGGTGAATTACAGGACCTGCCCATCAGTATATTACACAATTATATGGAATTGTTACAGGAAAACACGAAGCATTTCATACATTACCAGAATAATCGCTGGAATCTAAAGGACCATCGGACCATCGATTATCCATGTAATCGCGCGATTACATGGATAACCGATGGTCCACTTTTTACAGCGTACTGTTTAGTATCATGGAATCATACAAGATTGCACCATATTGTCCCTAATTAACTTTGTTTATAACAGTCACAAAATATTACACAAAATAATCAATTTATAACAACTTTACACAAACGACAGAATAAACAAAGAATAAAATGGTGACACCGACTCTGGAAATTGCATCTAATCCAAGACTTACGCTACAGAATCTATGGAAAAGAAATAAAACACAAAATTGCCTGGCCTGGCGTCGGCGCGTAACTCCCGTAGACAGCCGTTTGGTTCAAGCACAGACATTAATTTCTCTACTGTGTCGACGCATGGCTTATAGTTTTTGAATTCGTTACCACTTAATCTGTGCCGTAATTGCCGCATTTTGTTCACGCGCATATACCTATACTGGCCTTCCATTTATATAGTAGAGTTCAGTAGTTCAAATACGAAAAAATATATTATTTGTGTATGCAAATTTTTTATAAAAATTATTTATCAACATTACTGGATCAAAAATTCTTCGACGTATACAATGGACCACAATAGTCGTGACGTCATGCATGAGGCGGTTAATTTGAATTGCATTCCATGCAGTCTTTGAAGCATGCCTTCTGTACATGTGTTTTAAGGGTCAAAATAAATTACTTAAAAATGTATCTAAGGATTGGTACGTTATTTTTTATATTTAGCTATTGAAACCTAACTACTAATATAAAAATAGAGCTGGATTATAGGTTTTTTACATGTGGTAATCAATTTTCTCTACCGAAAATTATAAAAAAAATATTTTCTGGATGGCTATTTCTGCGCATGCGTTCTACAGGTGTCTGGAAAATTATTGGGAACGTAGTTCTTTGATTATTTCTTTGTATTCTAACCTCAAAGCCTGTTTTATTTATTTTTATTTGAAATTGAATTGCTTTCCATTATTTTATACTATTATCATAGATTTTCAACCTATAACTTCGTGTTTAAATATTTGTAAGTAAGTATTTTCACTTAGAAACACAAATAAATAAAGAAATTACATATTGTATCATTTATTCACAACCAAAAAGGATAAGATAGAGTGGAAGGTTCCATATGGCCACAATGTATTTTTCCGTACAAGTTTTCCTGCGCCACCTGGGCGAGTCCTAGGCAGCATGAAATCCCCCCACTACCACACATAGCGGGAAACTGAAACTCAAGGTCCTCAATTCATGCACCCTGCGCGGGTCGGGCTCGTAAAGGAACTTTCAGCCTTCAATTTTTAGCGGGAAATTTAAATTTGGAAGTACCGAGCCGGCGCCCTCTGCAGGTCAGATGCGTAACTAAATCCCCCACTGCCCACTACCGCCATTACCGGGAAATTTAAACTCTCGAGGCACCGCACTCGTGCCACTGGATTTCTTAAAGATTAAGGAAAAAAGAAGCGATAAACGTGAAAAAATTACTTTATTTTAAGAAATAGCCACTGCATCTTTAACAAAACAAATATCACTAGTAATAAGTGAATGTAAATAGTATAAATAATTTATAAAATATTCTACAAATGACACTGTATAATAACTTATAACTAGAAATTTGTATAACACTGATCAATAGTTATGCTACAGTGTTGTATTGAACAGAAAATAAAAATTCTAGCCGTAATGAATTCAACGTGTGCAATTGAAAAAAATTAATCATACAAAATTAATAAATAAAACGGACACAAAACTGACAGAAAAATAACAAATATAAACATGTCAGCTCCAATAAAAAAAAAATCGGTAGCTCAAAATACAACCATTACAAATTATCGAAAAATATTATTTTGTGTACTAATTCAGCAGATAACTTTCAATGAAACCATTCATTCTTTCCATATACTATCGATCCAAGTCTGATCATACCAGTATATCAACAAAAAATGACTCTTACGAGACATCTTATCAACTGCTTTCATCTAACAATATCAATATCAAAAACAAGAAAATTATATTCTTTCTATATACTGATGATCAAGGTCTGATCATGCAGTGGCGGCTGGTGATATTTCAATTTTTTTTTCTCGTCTGTGGCGCGTGGGACCCATACGAAATATGGGAAATAACATCTCAAGCTGAACTTGGTTTGAACTTAGTTGGTACAACTCGCCCTAAGTGCCAGCAATTTGCAAGATTTGTATGCTAAGTACATGATAAAGAACTTCGTAAGGCGGAGAGTACCAAGCTGGTAGCATATTTTCATAACAATTTCAAATCAAACTGGCATCTGGGATCTTACTCACATTTCGGGTTCCTTAGGGACCTTAAAAAACCCATGCCCTTTATCTTTATCGTTTCTTCTACGACAGTTTGAAAAATTGCAGGCCACAACCATTATATACTTTATAACTATAATCAAAACTATAATTTTTTTACACACATAATACTCATTTGCTTTTTCTACATGTGACATTTTATTATGATCACCATTACCATTGCATGATTGTAAGGTTAGGTGCGTTTTTTTGTCCACGACCGGTAGAGTTAGAATTACCAGAATAATATTTACCAATAAAACGACAAAACTGAAATTCCTAGATGGGAGGCGACAAATTTCTTAGGATTCTTAAATAACGAATAATGGCATCGACACATTCATGTGTATGGAATCAGAATGGCGAGCAAAAAACGACAAGATTTGATATTCCGGTGTCAGAATTGTAGCAAAAAACCGCACCTGTGCAAGGTCAATAGTATAGACGACAATCTCTTTCATTGATGCCGATGCCTGTAAATATGTTGTTGCTGCCTAAAACTCGACAGATGGCATGTGTACGCGAGCCTTCCACTCTATCTTATCCTTTTTGTTCACAACTTATTTCTATTAAATCTATAAATGATTAAAATAGTTTAAAATTGAACTGTCTAATAAATACGACATATTCCATGAACATGCTTCATCTGTTAGGGTACGAACATGCCAAAGATGCTACCCAGCTAGAACTTCATGCCGCAGTTTCAGAAGATGTATCGAAGCCATCAACGTGTAAAACAAACCTATACATTTAAATGTGACCGCACATACCGTGGATGCTAGCAGAGTGAACTGCTCTTAGCACAAATTGATAGCTTCGATGCATCGACTGAAACTGCGGCCTGAACTTCTATATCTGCGTAGTATCTTCGGCATGTTCGTACCCTTACAGAAATATTATAGTGTGCAAAGAGAGCCAGAGCAGCTATATATGATGTCATAACCATAATACCCTTGGACAAGTACATTCTGCATCTGTTATATTTTTATCGTTATTCAAAAATACCTGAAAACAATTAATTACGTTAAAGTCAAATATGATAATGTTTAAAAAAAAATGCACACACCTCTACTTTATAGATTCTATCTCTCATGCTAGCATGAACTTGTCCCTTAACAATCGGTACTTCGGGATTATAAATCATTCCTTTCACATGGCTCGTTTCAACAGAACTTTCTGCCTTGACCATGAGTTTTCCTTTGTCTTTAAAAAATTGAGCAATCGCAGAAAAATGCAATACGTGTTTTTGAACCAATGCTAAAAATAGGTAAGTATATTGATACATACATATTTAAAAATTACTTTGTTATAATTTCAATCACAAACGTAGGTACTTACGATGCCGTTGAAATATATTATTATTGACTCCAGTACAAATTTGGAATGCAAACGCTTGAAATACTGTAAAATCCTTGAAAATTATAAAAGAAATAATCCACTATACATAACCTTAAATTTGATCTAGTCCAGGTAAACAAATAAAAAGCAAAAAGGATAGGATTTTATCCTTTTTGATAAAAAGATGCAGATATGTTCGACACACGTACACACGCGTGCGCAATAAAAAATTAATTTCTGAAAAAATTTCAAGAGGACTTTAAAAATTACAGTTTTATAGGTCGCGTGCGCCGACGTCACAGATTCTGAGACCTTAGGAAAACAAACAGCTGTCATCGAGTGACGTGCCGATTGAACCACAGAGTACAGTAACTACACAGAGGCGAAAGCAAGCCTTCCCGCCAAAACCAAATTTGTATACGTATCGCCATTTTTTAACTGGTATATCAATCAACCTCACTTTCTAAATTCACTTGTCATTGCTGTCAAATGGCGACTGACTGAACTTAAGAATTGAATTTTTCATATTAGAGTTTTTATGGATATTATCATTGTATATAGACTATATACAATGACATTATGTCATACAAAATGGCCAGTTTTTGTTGTATTATTAGTTGTTGAAGGGTGGCAATCCGAGAAAACATCAGTTTTTATAAAATAACGTCGATTTACGACCAGAAGAGGTTAGGGTTAAAAGATTCCAAGCAATTAAAAGGAATTATTTTACTGGAATATTCCAAGTATTTTATTAATGGTAAGTTGTTACTTGTTAATTTAAGAATTTGATTTTTAGTGTGGATTTATGTTGCAGGAAAGTCCGTAATTCAAGACCACTATGATCCATCCAGTTAGATGTTTATGGGATACAACTTTAAAAGCTAAAAGTGCTTGTGATAATAATAACTACTGCTTAAGCAAACAATAAACAATTCATGGTAAAAAATAACACTTTATATTAATTTGTCAGCATTTTTAATAATCATTTATGTTTAAATTTTAGTTGAGCGACGGAAGAGCTGATGCTGAGGGAGAAAGAAGCGTAATAGCATTTTTTAAATCGGGTATCTCAAGAGAAAAATACACAGACTACATTAAGATATCTGATGAAGTGCTTAAATCAAAGAAATTTAAAGTATTGCTGTCATTGATTGATCTGGAACTAAACGTCCTTTTAAAATATATTGTGTGGTGTTTAAAAACCCAGTGTTGGGATTGTTTAACATTCAAAAACTATGAAATTAAGACTGAAAGTGATCCTCCAGTCAGTGAACACATAAATAAAGTCCGAATGGGTTTTGAAAGTGTCAAATTGTAGCAAATATTCTTTGAATTATGTAATTACAAATGTTACTTATTACTACTTAGATATTAGTATGTGTATAATATAATCATTTATTTTTTATTGCAATATAGATCTTTCTTTATATCTCCAGTAAGTTTCTTGTTAATTCTTCTGAGTATTAATGGAACGTTGGATAATAAATAATTTGATATTTAGTAAATATATTTTGTTTTACTTTCAGTTAGATGCAAGTATATATAAGTTCTACATAATCGACTATTTTAATTTACTGCTAACAACAATAATACAAGTGATAAATAAAATATAATAAAAAGTGAATATATGTATTTAATAAAATACAAGGGATATTTAACAATTGACCTACCTACATAAAAAAGTAATAGTAATACATAAAATAATAAAATACGTGTTAGACATATCGATGGGTTTTTGACAAAACATCGTAAGCGACATTATCTTCATTTTTAGCTTTTTTGGTTCTTGTGGTAGCTTACATTAAACTACAGGTTCCCAGAAAATCTCGTAAGTGAATTATTTCATATTCTGCTAATATTAAATATTTTAAAACATCGTAAGCGCCCACTTTTTAAAAAAATGACCATAAAATATCGTAAGCTGATATCATATACTGACAGAAAATCGTAAGCACCATGGAGTTGTGTCGGTTACAATACCCTTTTAGGCGCTTAAGATAATTTTTCTTGTCCCATAAAACTAAAGGCTAGCCATAGTATTTCGTGTATATATGTACATCTTATTAAGTGACAAATTTCAAATAAAATATTCCCGACAACATCTTAAGCAGCAAAATTAAATCAAAAATTTGTATTATCATCAATAACAATATCGGTATCAATTTGCAATGAAGAACAAAATCGTAATACAAATTTTGGTACAGTTGGAACTAAGAAATACAATTATTTTTAAAAAAGTCGTTTCCTGTAAAATTTACGATATGTCGCTTACGACTTTTTGTCAAAAACCCATCAATATTATACAGTATCGGAAAGTTCTACCATTGAGATTGCATAGTTTCAACGACTTAACCGACTGCCTACAATAAAGGCGTCTACCAGTACCCTAGCAGAGGCAAAGCAGACACGTCCCTTAATATACATCATTGCTTGCTTTGCTCTCGCTTGCTTTTATTGCCGCACCAAATCAAACGCTTTCCGATACTGTATAACATAACAAGACACGATAAAAAGAAGTTTTTGTACAAATTACAATGGTTTGTATAGTTCCATCTATAGGTATATCATAGGCAAGGGGTCAAAAACTGGAAGATTACATATTTCAAGTAGTTCAATACTCCAGATCTTGTTTATTGTTTACTTTATATGGTATTTTTCACAGAATTTATAACAGTTAACCCTTCGAACATAGCCACCGTGTTTATTGCTAAGAAATTGAAAGGAAAGACTGATGGGTAGTGAACGATTTTGTCTAGATTAGTAACACAGTCACAATGAGTAATCCAAGGAGTCGATGGCTTTTGTTGAAGATGCTACGCTAAGAGTTCATAACCTGAAAAATGAATTTGCAATTATTCATTAAGCAATGTTTAATCAGGTAAGCATATATTGAAAAAAAAAAAAGGTTGATCATCGACAACTAAGTCTTACCTTTGCAAAAAGCTTTTATCTTGCAAATTTCTTGGAGAGTACTTCTTACACCCAACCACATATACCTACAAGATTTTTGAGTGCCTTGAACTCATCCTTTTGTCTACGCATTTCTCTCAAAAATCAAGCAATTCTCAGTATATTATGAAATATTTACACCAACATTTGTACTAGTCATTCACCATTTCTCAAAACGTTAGCGATTTATTGTCAGATTTGATAATACTTTCACGATTCACATTTTCTCTCCAAGCTGATTCAATATTATTCAATTCTCGCCAAATTATATATTTTATTTTGTAGGTTTCTCAGCGATTGTCAACTAAAATACTGGAATATATATAAATCTTCCTTTTTAGCTTACATTCTGAAAGTATAAAACATCGTATTAAATTTTCATCATTTCGAACACATTATAATAACTATAATTAAATAGGTATTCAATCAGTCAGATACGTTCTTCATAACATGAAGTTTAAAAGGTTATGTTATATTTTTATACATTTCTTTCTACTCACTTTATTTATATAGTCTGGAATGAAGACACTCAAATAGAGCTGAACTAAATAGAAAAAACAAAGGTTCACGTTCGAAATATTTCATAGAGCCACTAACAATAATTATTATTTAAATATTTGAGAAATAAAAACTAATAAAGCTTGGTTGCTGTGTGTGTTGCTTGGGTATTTGCTTTGCTTTATAGCCAATTTGGCCAGCCGGGCGGTCGGAAATCAGAATGGCGCCTTATTTAAATATATTAGAAGGTATATAGTTTTTTTGAAAAATACATTTCCTTGGTAAGGAAATTAGAATACTCCTTCGTCACATTATAGTAATATTTTTAGCTCGAAATCGAAACAAAAAAATATCAAGTGGTATCATTATAGCAATTATAATAATTACATTTCAGAAAATTTGCTAGGGCCTAACTCAATTGAAAATAAACGCAGTTTATAAACAATTCAAATGGTAATATTTTTCTATCCAAATTGAAATACATTTTTTCTTCAGTGTATCCTTAAATGTAGGGTACAGAAAAAAATTAAAAACATATTTCTCTCAGTGTAGACGTAACTGGTACTCAAGGTCACAAAAAACGAGCCATCAAAAATCAAAGGAGCCGCCAAAGCCTTCGCCTCTGTGTAGGTACTGTACTCTGTGATTGAACGTGTTGTTTTAAAGTATGTTTTGCCGTTTTTGTGATATTTTGAAACTTAATTTTGGATTATTTAACATCCACAACTATCCTTAATGATTTCGTGTGGTGAATTTTGTTCGTTAATATGGAGATAAGTTTATATTTTACAAAATCGTCTCATAATGTAGAGGTTAGGTACACGGAAGAAGTTGGTGTCATCGACTTAAATCCTTTATATTTTAAGAAATGACGACTTCAGTACAAATATTGGTGTATTTCATAATATTTCAAATAGGGATATTGTGAGTAATGCATAGACAAAAGGATGAGTTCAAGGCATTCAAAAATCTTGAAGCTATTTATGGTTGGGTGAAAGAAGTACTCTCCAAGAAATTTACAGGATAAAAGCTTTTTGCAAAGGTAAGAATTAGTTGTCGATGATCAACTTTTTTTTTCAATATATGCTTACCTAATTAAATGTTGCTTAATGAGTAATTGCTAACATACAAATTCATTTTTCAGGTTATGGATTCTTAACTTACCATCTTCAACAAAAGCCATCGACTACTTGGACTATTACTGATCCAATTGATTCTTCAGTACTTATTGTGACTGTGTTACTAGTCTAGACAAAATTTGTTCACAACCCAGTCTTTCCTTTCAATTTTTAGCAGTAAACCGTGGCTATGGTCGAAGGGTTAACTGTTATGATTTTTATGAAAAATACCATATAAATTGAAGATGAAGGACTGAAGTACTGTGAACTACTTGAAATATGTAAACAGATGTACACAATTTCTTCCAGTGTACCTACGATATACTATAGATTGAACTATACAAACCATTGTAATTTGTGCAAGAACTTTTTCTTATCGAGTCTTATTGTAATATAATGTGTCCAACATGTATTTTATTATTTCATGTAGGTAGGTCAGTTGTTAAATATTTATTGTATTTTATTAAACACGTATATTCATTCATTCATTTTTTATTTATCACTCGTATTATTGTTGTTAGCAGTGAATTGAAATAGTCGATTATGTTAAACTTATATATACATTCATCTTTGCATCTAACTGAAAGTAAAACAAAATATACTTATACTAAATATCAAATTCTTTATTATCCAAGGTTCCATATGTTCCATTAGTACTCGTAAGAAGAATCACCAAGAATTTTAACAGGAGATACAAAGAAAGATCTATATTGCAATAAAAAAATAAATGATTATATTATACACTTATAGGTACGAAGTATCTAAGTAGTAACATTGTAATTACATAATTCAAAGAACATTTATAGCTACAATTTAACAGTTTCAACGCCCATTTGGACTTTATTTATGTGTTCCCTCACTTCAGATCACTTTGTCTTAGTTTCATAGTTTTTGAATGTTAAAAATCCAACACTGGATTTTTGAGCACCACACAATATAGGTAATTTAAAAGGACGTTTAGTTGCCAGATCAATCAATGACAGCAATACTTGGAATTTCCTTAACTTATGCACTTCATCAGGTATCTTAATGTAGCCTGTGTATTTTCCTCTTGAGGTGTACAACAATTTCTGCTATTACACTTTCTCCATCAGCATCAGTTCTACCCTCACTCAACTAAAATTTAAACACAAGAAATTATTATTAAAGATGCTGACAAATCAATATAAAGTGTTATTTTTTTACCATGAATTGTTTCTTGTTTAGTTTAGCAGTAGTTATTATTATCACAAGCACTTTTAGTTTCACATTTGGGTTTTAAGTTGTATCCCATATTAACTGAGAACACCTAACTGGATGGATCATCATGGTCTTGAATTACGGCTGTCTTTCCTACAACATAAATCCACAATAAAAATCAAATTCTTAAATTAATAAGCAACAACTTACTATTACTAAAATGCTTGGAATACCCCAGTAAAATAATTCCTTTTAATTGCCTGGAATCTTTTAATCCTAACCTCTTCTGGCTGTAAATCGACGTTATTTTATAAAAACTGTTGTTGTCTCGGTATTGTCACACTTCCACAATTAATAATACAACAAAAACTTGCTATTTTGTACGATATAATATCCATAAAGACTCTAATATTATGAAAAACTCAATTCTTAGGTTCAGTCAGTAGTCATTT
This sequence comes from Rutpela maculata, assembly GCA_936432065.2. NCBI lineage: Eukaryota > Metazoa > Arthropoda > Insecta > Coleoptera > Cerambycidae > Rutpela > Rutpela maculata. The sequence goes on from OW386285.2 coordinate 213,066,001, forward strand.
GACAGCAATGACAGCGGTTTGTTTTCCTAAGGTCTCAGCTCTGTGACGTCACGCGCACACGACCTATTACAAGAAGGCGCAGCTTTTAAAGTTAAAACCTCAGATAAACAAAGAAATATGGATAAATAATCTCATTTGAAGTACACAGAAGTTGTGTGTAGTGAGGATAACCTTCAAAGGGGCAGAGTGGAGAGGAATGTTTATGTTTATGGAGTCGCCTAATCAGAGGCGTAGACAGATAAGGGGGTTAAAATTTTTAAAATAATCGATTAATGTTCTCGACTATTACTTAATACTATATCTGACAATAATACGACTCTATTGAGACAAAAAGAGTACTGTTTGGTTAGAATTTTTACAAAATGTGTTATTGAAGAGAAATGAAAGTATTGAACTGTCAATTCTCAAAGTTCAATGGTTCTTAAACGATAAGTTACTCTACATTTTCTGAGTAAAAAAAAAATTAACTTTTGGTTAGGATATAAAAGTAACTTGATATAGATATATCCTGGGGTTATGCGGTCTTTATAATAAAATTATTATTTTTGCTACATTTCGGTTTATTCAACCATCGTCAGAGAACTACAATTAAATGATGACAAATATTTTTTCAAATGCTATTTTTTATACACATGGATTTAAATTGTATTGGTATACAAAATAGCATTTAAAAAAATATTGGTCTTCACTTAATTGTAGTTCTCTGACGATGGTTGAATAAACCGAAACGTAAGGAAAGAGTAATTTTATTATAAAGACCGATAACCCAGGATATAACTGCATCAAGTTAATTTGATATCAACGGTCAAGAAAATAAAAACATTTATATATGTTAGCATATAAATGAAACCAACTAGTATTTTTTCATATTACAGTATAACATATTCATCTAAAAGTTTACATACTTATCACTCAACAGTACCGGCAAGCGTTTGATTAGGTATGACAATAAGAGCAAGCGAGAGCGAAACAACTAGGCTATTTTTTTTTTATCGTATAACACATCCTACTCATGCCACCTGCTTTCCTCACCACATGTGCGTAGGCAGCTCTATTTGCATGCCTAATCCAAGACTTTCCGATACTGTATAATGAATCTGGTCATACGCTACCCGTACCATATACATAAAACAAAAATAACATCATATTACTTTTAAATCTCTATATTGTAAACATACTCTACATAATGCACTACCTTATAGAGCGGGAGCTAAGTGGCTTTTTCGGCAGCTCATCGCTTTATGAACTTTGAGATATTTTTATGGTTTAATGGATGATAACAATTCATAAAATCGACCTCTGGCGGGGCACCTCCTGTCAGGAGCGTCACGAACACTGTTTAAAAATCAGTGAAATCATGTCATCGTTACAAGGCTCATTTTTTTTGTGTGTACACATTTTATGTTTAGAATGAATAAAATATGATCGCCAGAAAGTGTGGGCCTTCAGGAGGCGCAGCCAGAAAGGTAATAATGATACAATACATGTGAGATACGGTACGGAGTCAAGTTAGCCGAAAGGGTTAAATTCCTGTATATTTAAGAGCCTATGGTACTTTTGTTGACTTTGTTTATGGGGAGGCTATTCTATTGATGAAGGAGCTTATTTACTTTTTAAAAAGCAGCCAGAACTTGTAACAATGAGTTTAGAGTTCTGAGATGAAATATGCGGAAAAAAATCCAATTTTCTTCAAAAATCCTAAACATTTTTTTTCTGGGAATTTTTTTCTGTGTTCAAAACATAAAATATGTTCAATCTTAAAAAAGTTTGTAATGATGATGTTATATAACGTCGTTTTTTTACCTCTTTGACCTTTCTGGTTGCGCTCCTGATGGCCCACACTTTCTGGCGATCTTATTTTATTCATTCTAAACATAAAATATGTACACACAAAAAAACTTGGCTTTGTAACGATGATACAATTTCACTGATTTTTATATCTTGAACCATGGCCAACTCGACGGGCTGACATAAGCCAGAAGTCGATAGAATTAATCAGCGCATAGAAAATGCTTGTAACGATGAGTGCCCGAAAAAGCCACTTAGCTCCCGCACCATTACTTCCAGTTTTTAATTTTAATATTGTTGAATATAGTTACGATAAAGATAACAGATTCTTTATCAAATCTGTTTTCGATACAACGCATCAAATTATTTCAATCTGATATGGCTATTAAAAAATATAATAAATTGCAGTTAATTTTCTAACTTAGTAAATTTAATTTATATCAGTATCTTGGCAGGGCCGTGGAGAGAAAATATGGACCCTCAAAAAATTTTTAAATTTCCGGGCCCCCTAGACAAGCCCGGGGGCATCACCCCCGCACCCCTCCTCTCTCGTCGGGTCTGTAGGTATCGATTCTGAATTAATTCCAGTAAAAGCAAAGATAAAGCAGAGAGTAGCCTCGACTCGACTCTTGTTAGTATTAAAAAGCAAATTATATGAGACACCCTTGATACGATAACGGAAGTGAAATGAGTCTCTTGGTAAAACTACTAGGAAACAAACATTTTTCTTAAACATCTTTTTCCTGTCCGGGTTACATAAAAGTCATCAAACTTGAAACGATTAAAGCATACGTAATTGTAAATGCTTCAAATTTTGGTCAGTTACCTGTAGGACAGCGAGTCACTTTTTTCTAAGCGTAATATTTTCTGGGAGCCTACGGAATAACAACATAACGTACCATATATATCAGGCAACCCCAACAATTTCAAAGTCAAGACTGTTCAGAAGGGGGTTACACATTTAGAAAAACGCAGATATACAACATCCATTACATATCAACGTTGCCAATTTTAAAGCTGGGGATCGAACCCAGTGCATTATTATTTTGAAAAGTTAATACAGTCTATTATTATGTAATAATGTAAACATTCTGTAAAGTTTTAAATACTCGTACCAAATTTAAATAGGTATACTTATGTCACGGTCAATAAACGATACGGTTGCATCAATCAGCAGCTTTAGCACGAGAGAGACGCGGGGGGCGGGAAATGGAATGAAAGAGACAGACATATCTGATTTCCGTGCAGAAGACAGAGACAAAGATTCCGGTAGGGTCTACAACCTACGTCACCTGTAGACACTACAAGCATCTTTGTCTCTGTCTTTTGCACGGAAATCAGATATGTCTATCTCTTTCATTCGATTTCCCGCCCCCCGCGTCTCTCTCGTCCTAAAGCTGCTGATTGATGCAACCGTATCGTTTATTGACCGTGTACTTATGTAACATTTAAATTTAGAGAAATAAATCTAAATCTATTAATCTATCTATCTATCTGATAATCACACAACTGTCTTTTTACGTTTTTTACTTGAGTGTAAAGACGAGAGAGGCAGAAGAAAAATTATTTATTGCTAGATCAGCAAAACAATAAGACAATAAACCTAACTATAACCCTAACCTACGACTATGTACACAACTATGCTTGCATATAAAACGAACGAGATTACTCCCTTTTGTAGGTCTTTTAGTAAATTAAACAATCCATAGTCATTTTTGAACCGTATAAAACGTGATTAAACTGCAAAATCAACACAAAATTGTTTATAACTGGATAAAAACAGCGTTAAAAGCAATAAAACAATATGGCGGCACAAGAAAATGTAAACAACTGTCAACGTCCTTCGGAAGAGAACCAATGAACGCCTCGATAGACATGTAAACAATGAATACGTGATATATCTTACGCGGAGACGGAAAGTATTATTTATCCATATATTTCTTTGTTTATCTGAGGTTAAAACATTTGTATGATAATTCAATAGTTAAATATTCACAGATTTTCTGAAATTTCAAATTCAATTTTGACCAGTGTCTTATGTACAGTGGTCTGAGTGGTAATAAGGTCGATGTTAGAAATAGGATGGAATAGTTAGAGTGGGAGTGAAACGTCACACTATTGCGGTCCATTACTATTACATTAGGGTCACCATATCAGATGCCTTGCAGTTTCAATACTGTACATTTGGGCAACCAGGGCCATGAAGAGAAAATAATACGCCCCCGGGGGGAGGGAAATTTGTTTGAAAATTGATGAGAGAGGAGGAAGATATCGGAAAAAAAAATTTTTGATCTCAACATTTTTTTACGAACGGGGGTGAGAAATCCGAAAACATTTTTTGATGAGCGGTGGGAGTTATCCGAAAAAAAAAAAAAAAAAAATCCATCCAAAACATAATGCTGTACGTTTTGCTGTACATCCAAGCATGCAATATATGCCATTAAAATTCCGGAAAATACAGCGAAATGTCGTACGGATGTTCAGCCTATATTACTCATAATTCCTTTCACCATGCCTGCCATTCTTAGTCTCATTATCATCATTTTTGCTATTATCATTATCATAATCATCGTCCTCATTATATAATTATTATGCACTTCGTCGTCCGTGTAATGACAATTTCGGGTATTAATTCGACATCAGCTTCAAGACTTCCATCTAAACCTATATTTCCATCACAAGCAATACTATTTATTTACACAGTTGGTGTAAACCACACTAAGTTTTGCAAAATATTGTGTGAGAACACACTAGAACACACTCATTTCTGCAAAAACAAGTACGGGCTGTGGTTTTCATCGTTTCCATCTCTGTCCAACTCTACCCTTTCGGAGTTTTCGGTTAACCTGCCTCTAAAACCTGCAGTTATCATTCTATTATGTAGTATAGTTCAGTGGTGCGCAGGAAACTGCAGGAAACTGTAATGTCAATTTGTCGTTTATCAACTGTCATTGACATTAATGTGAAGTTATGTTTAAGGGGTGATAATATTTTTGTGTGTTGTTTTTTTTAAATTATTAATTTTTATTAGTTTAATATTAATATAAGTAAAAATTATTTTATGAGAGGTTTTAGATTCATAGTTAACAGTAAATAGGTGTTAGTATTCAATGATTGAAAATGTCCAAAAACAAGATTATTATGAAAACGTCTTTGGTTGACAGTAACAAAATAGAAGTAAAGAGTAAAGTAGGTATATTTTTCAAATTTTGTTTTTATTTAAGTCTGTTTACTTAAACGTTAGTTAATTCACATATTTTGTATGGAAGGTGAAATATTTATTGCTCTTTATACATTTGTCCAGCATGAATGATTCACCTACATTTAATATTTAAACTATAGACATAATTTTAATCATTAAAAAATATTTAGAGGCACTCGAATTGCATAATCAAATTAATATCAAAGTTCTTTTAAAATACCATATTCAAGAAGATAATGATTTTTCATTATCTTCTTGAATAAAGTAACTATTTTAAAAGAACTTAATATGAATTTGATCAATGGATGAAAAATGTTATGAATAGTTGTTTTAAGACTTGTCTATTATTTATGTCTTACATTTTAAAGGCTACTATTTGGATGAAGCAATGATTCTTTTAAAATCACAGTAATTAATAAGTTATAGTAATAATTAAATATTGAAAATAAAATTGAAAATGCACTTGTAAAATGTTAAGACATGTTTAAGACTGTGCTGATGAACACTTAAACTTTCGTAATTTACTTAGGTATGAGCATGTGATAAATCATAAGTACAAACTAAGGATAATGAGCAGCACACAAGTTAAAAATTAATATAAACGGGCAGTAAATGCAGCAAAACTCCCAGGAAAATTTTCTCATTCTTTAGTGAAATGAGGGTGGTTACTTGTTATTTTCTATGTTAATTAAGAACTAAGGCCTATTCAGAGAAATTGCAATACAAGCAAATAATATAAATGTAGGTATATTAGTGAGCAAAATAATTATCTCATTAAGCAGTATTAATATTAGGTATGTACCATATTGTGTTTATAGGTAAAAAAAAGTCATCTGATGATTAATTATTGCCAATTTCAGAAAAGTAATATTGATTAATTTATCGTCTTTCTCATCATTCTCAAGTCTCGTTCTAAGTGCAGTTTTCTGTATCATAAAGGTCTCTGTGTCCATACATATATTCTTGCGTTTCTGTAATAGTTATAAATACAAACATGTAAGAACTATACTTACCTATATTTTAAATATGTATTTGAGAAAAAATCTGCACTCCACATAAATCATTCCGTAAAGTATATATTTCTAAACATACTCTGGTGAATATTCCCTCAAAATACTTTATGATTCCAGTGAATTATGATGATAAATTATTAAAGGTTTACCAAAGGTTCTGGAGTTACATTGTTAAGATAATTTTGTATTTTTCCTTAAAATGCAATCCAGGTAAGAGTCAGATACTAGTATGGCATAAACCGATTATTCACAATACGTTTTCATTGTCAGTTGAATTACCAGTTTGCCTGTATGTATAATAATATTCAGTTAATGTTTTGTGTACGTGTGTCACTTACAATACTTTTAGAAGTGACAACATTTTAAGCATGGTCAACCAAAATTATAAACCAAGATGGGATTACCTCAACACATTTACCTCAAGAGGAAGACCTTCTCGAAAATATAGGAGAATTATCCAGAGATGTGATTCGTTCTCTGAACATATAAATAAAAATCAGAGAATAGAGTCAATAATAAAATTATAACTTGCTTTGAATATCATCTCATTTAGTGCACTAGCTAAATGATTACGCAACGATATATATAAAACGTCGAGATTTTAAGTTTGAGCAAAAAAAAATGTGTGTCTGTACTTTTTCTGTGAACTCGATTACTCTGGAACGATTTCTGATATTGACTTGAAATTTGGTATAACGAGATCTGGAACTATAGATTATAATTTGATCTTATTGCGATGAAGGCTTTAGGAGTAAATGTGGATAAATAAAGATTCTATAAAATTGTGATTTAGTGTATGTACGAGAAGTCAAGGTTTCAATTTTTTTTTTAATAACTCACCCCCACTATATTTGAGACCTCGACTTCTCATACATACACTGAATTTTAATTTCATGGGCTCTTACTTACTTGCTTCACCTATTTATCTCCATTTATAATTTAATATACAGGGTGTCCCACTTAAAACTTCCGGTGCCATTTTCTCGATAAATAAAAGAAATATTTAAATTCTGTAAAAGGTGTTTACTAGAATGTATACATGATAACAATTTTGAATAAAAATGGTCATTTTACAAATTGGGGTATAGACGGCGTTGCGCCACAAAGAAATTATTTGATCCTAGGAACGTTGAAATGAAGTGCAAATGATGGAGCATTACATTCTGAGCAACTTTTATGATACGAAAAATTTTCGAAAAATCACTGGTTCTCGAGATATATGACCTTCAATCTAATTTTTTTAAATATAAAAATAGTTATAACTTTTTTAAAATACATTTTAGATGATAAGTCCTTTGGAACATTTTTCATAGTAAATCAGGCTGATTTAGATGGTGATGAAACGTTTATTTCAAAACACAAAATAACTTTTTTTTTTTTCAAGTAAAACAAAGGTGGGGCTGCAACTGCTATTTGGAAATTAAAGATTTTGACATTTCTGTTTGTTGTGTATTGTCTTATTTTTGCGTTATGTTTATGTTGTATGTTCGTCTAAATTTTACACTGTAAATTGTAGACATACGAAAAAAAAAATGCGATTTTTTTACTTCAATGTAGAAGTTCAAGTATCTCTAAAACCAGTGATTTTTCGAAAATTGTTCATATTAAAAAAGTTGCTTAAAATATAATTCTCCATCTCATGCACCTCATTTTATCGTTCCTAGTATCGAAAAATTTCTTTGCATCGTGACGCCATCTATACCATAATTTGTAAAATAATCATTTTTACTCAAAAAAAGTCATTTATATATTCTAGTGGATCTACAGAATTCAAATATCGCCTTTGGCTATCGAGAAAATGGCGCCGGGAATTTTAAGTGGGACACCCGCTCTAGTAGCACTGTGTGGACCATGAAGTATTCACGGCTAAATTTTTTCTGTGAAAACGTAGCGTTTAGCTGTAATTTGGATTTGGAATATCAAAGCGTTTTATTCCAAATATTTTTTCTGCTATAACATTGCCGTAACATAATTAAACAATCAAATTGTTGCAATTGCTATTTAGATTTATAGTCAGCTGCAATATGCCTTGTAGAGCTCTTGCAACAGCTCTATAGCAGCCAGAACAACTAGTAGTGACTCTTGATTATACTACTTATATACTTTAAAGCTAAAAAAATGACGGCTAAACTGTATTTTCCACATTTGTGGCTGGTGATTGGTATTTGCAGGTGCGTTTAACAGCAAATTTACTTTCAACTATTATGTAAATTAGAGGCCATATTTTCTGTACACGACGGGAACTGAGAAGGGCAGCCATTTTGAACAATATTTATTTTTTTACATTTATTACCATCTACTTTAATTTTTATAATAAAAAATGCTGTAATATTCTCTAGTGGACCCAACATTAAGAATTTAGTGCTCTGAAACAATTTTTTGGTGAAATACATAAAAAAATATAATTCTGAGGAGATTAGTAGTTTTGTAAAAATAGAAAATGCCTGAAGCCCTTCAAACATACAGAAGTATCACATTTGACGAAAAAGTGAAAACCGCACGCAATTTTATTCACGATTCGTCGTCAAAATCGTCTTGAAATTTTTATAAGTATATGTACTATAAGGTATATGCATTCATTGTCCAATTATGCATTAATATCCAATAATGTCTATTAAAGGTAACTGTGCAGCCAAGTTTATCATAATATGTAGTTTCAAAAATATACAGCTGAATGGTTGTAATCTGGTTCTTCCACCAGCCAAATGACAACAACTTTAGCAACATTTTCAAAGCAAGAAAATGTTGTACCACTTTGACTGTTACAGCACTGTCGCAACCTTATTTAGTCCAGTGTTTGAGGGTAAAAATAGGATATTATCTCAGAATTCTTTCGGATAACGTCGATGAAAATTTGTAATTAAGCTTATCTTATCCTCATCTTCAAAAGTTATATGTTCCTGATGCGTGCTTTTTGTTTTTTAAACAAAAAAATTAAAAACCATAGATTTAAGCGTTACATAGATTAAAATCATGTTTAAATATGTAGAATAAACATTATTTCATGTTCTGGAATATAATTTATGACGTGTTGCAACGTTTCAACCTTTTAAAACCACCCCTTATGACGAAATTTAAAAAAAAAGTAAGTTTTCAACAGCTTGAAATGTTTTAATGGTGCATTTATAATGAATTAAAATCCTGTCACTGTTTATAATACAATTTATAATTTACTGCAACGTTTCATCCCTTACAAACCGCCCTCGTGATAAAATTGACTACCATGTTTACTTAAAATTAAAAATTGAAATTATTAAATGAGTTTAAAGGGGAAAAATAAAAATTTTATGTAGGTACATTATAATAGCAAGTTTTATTATTGAAAATCTATGGATCATCACAAGAACTATCATCACTATTGACCTCCTCCTCTTGGTCTGTAATTGGAGGGCAGTTTTGACAGTTGTCACCGGAGCATGTTCCGCATGTGGCGTTACAGAAAAGTCCAACTTCTCGGCAGCTACAAGTTGCGCCACATCCTTTTTTGCAATTACAAAATATCATTTTGAGGAGTTCTTCCGGTGCAGGCATATTCAGCATTTTGATTGGTAGTAAATAACCTTCATTATTAATCCATCCCCAATCAGTTGGATGAATATTTTTGTTCTCAAACCACATCTGGGTTTGTAAATAAACCCTCTCTTTTGTCCATATTATCTTGTTATCTTGTTTTTAGAATTAACCCCATGACAATATCTATACTTATGTAAATAAGTCACAGAAATAAATATCTATCTATCTATCTATCTTAATGTGCTCATTCATTCATAACTTTCTTAATTTTTAAGCTATTCAATCGCTCCAAAAACCATTTTGCAGGAAATTTTAAGGGCTGCAAGGCATGTAAAGTTAAACTTCCTTGAACCCTTCATTTTTGAGATTTTTCAGTTTAAAGGGCTCGGGAAAGGTGGTCCTCGCACTCAAATGCAAACTTATAACGGTGATATCTCAATTAATTTTTATCCTAGGGAAATAACGAGCCATAACTCGGTTCGTATTGCATCTGCAGAAACAAAATAAAAAGTCAATCGATTTGTTATTTTATAAGCTTCATTTTTGCTTATAATAATTTTTTTGATAAAACAAGGTTTTCGAGTTATTCATGAAAAATCGTTCTGAAACATGCATTTTTTAAATGAAGAATCAACATTTTCAATCACGAATAACTCAAAAAGTATTGATTCATCGAAAAAACTTTATAGAACATTTTTTGTTTAGAAAGTATTCCTCTATCGATTTCTGTAGTTATTTTGAATGTAATAATTTCCACCCCAGAGAAGGGGTGGCATCTACCCCCAGGGTAAAAACACACATTGGCACTATATAACTTTTGCTCCTTGATCCATTTTCTAATTACTGTCCAAATTTCGGGCCAATCGGTTTTATCCAAAAGAATTCTGAGCGAAAAACCTTCAAACACTGGACTAATTTTAAGGTTTCTGCGGTAGCTGCTATAGCTAAATAACTGTCAGTTCTTGTTGCCCCTGTTAGCGCAGCTTTATTACAGCTTCTTGAGCTACTTGGGCCTATATACTGAGCCTATTTGAACACAAAAAAAATTAATTCTTTTTTAAGATTACTTCAAGATGTGAAATTAATATAAAGAATACTGTGTACAATTCATGTGTAACTTGGCTTTTTTCAGTCATAACTACTTTTTCATAAATAGGAATTTTGTCCCACTCGCATAAATACCTATTTGAAAATTACTTATGACGTCTACCAAACTGCAAAGTATCAAATATATCGAATTTGATGGACAGGGGGAAAGGACTGGAATTCAAAGGAAAGTGTGGAAAACATTAATTAGTTATTGTGGCAACCCCTCCTATATTATACAAGGAAAAATTTCTTGTAGAAATTATTCACGGGTCAATTGACTGGGACGGGACGAGTCACGGGACTGATTGACTGTACTATAATACGTCTAGACGAATCTATGTTTTAATATTGAAAGTGTTTGGGCCTGAATTCGTGAAAAGTGTATGTTGCATTTGCAGCATGACGTAGACAAAGTTACTATAGTTACAGGTTGCCTGGTAATGGCTGATTGCAGCATGATGTAGACAAGGTTACTAAAGCTCTAGGTTACCTGGTAACGGCTAAAAATCTAACTTCATAATTTTCAATGTCCCCCCTGGTTGCATCTTTGCGAAAGACTGTGGATTTTGATTTAACTTTTTGTATTTTTATATTTAAAAAATACAAAGCATTTTTTAAAAAAGCGTTGGCATGTAACTATTGTTTTTTTATTGTAACAAAAAATATGATTATGTTACTTAACGTATAAATATTAATAAATATTATTTTTAAATAAATCTGCAATATTCTCACTCATTACTATTAAAAAAAAATGGAAAATATATTTTCAAAAGTTTTATTTGTTCTTAATATAGTTGAGTCAACTTAAGCATCAAAATGGGAATACTCTGGCTGCAGCAATTTTATTATATTAACTTGTTCCAGGTATAATAACAAGTGGCATGGGAAGTTCTGAATTAATTCTGCCTATTGCTTCTTTTAAAATTTAAACAATTCTTGTTCTGCTATTTTCCTTATCATCTCGGAATAAAATTATAAATAAAACTAGATATATCAAAAAACATTTTGATAATTTGTTAATTTGTACAAAAATAAAAACCACTAAAATTTGCCTTTTTTGGATACTTTCACATCCAGTGAAAGTATAGTAACAAAATTTTTTTTTTACTTTTTATTGTTCAAATATGCTTAGAATGTCATGAAACGTCGAGATTTTAAGTTTGAACAAAAAAAAAATTCTGTCTGTCTTTCGGTCTGTTGTAACTTTTTTTGTGCGCACGATTACTCTAGAACCGTTTCAGATATTAACTTGAAATTTGGTGCACGTAAGTTTTTTAACGAGATCTGGAACTAGATTATATTTTCATCTTACTCCGTTGCAGGGTTGGAAGGTGAATTGGGGTAAATGGCGGTAAATAGGTAAATGAAGTAGATAAGAGTCCATAAAATTGGTATTTAGTATACAAGCTAATGTCTCAAAAAAAATTTGGCATTAGCCACCCCCATTACTACCACCACCCCATTATAAAAGGGGGTGAAAAAAATGTGATTTATTGTGTGTACAAGAACCAAGGCCTCAAAATATTTTTTTTCTTCAAGCGTATTAAAATGTTTAAATTATGTCACCAAAAACAGAAGTAGAAGTAGGACATTGTTTTACTAGTAACAAAATGTTAGTATCGAACGCCACCGTAGTGGACATTGTTTTACTAGTAACATAATGTTAGTTCCGAAAGCGCCACCGCAGTGGGTATTGTTTTACTAGTAACATAATGTTAATACCGAAAGCCACCGGTGGCGCGCTATCCACTAGCCACTTGTCATATTGTGTCAACATGTAAGACTGTAGTTTGAATATTTGTACATTTATGATAAATAAATGAATTTTTGCATTTTAATACGCTTGAAGAAAAAATAGTATATATTACACGGAGTAGAACGCCTTTTTTTTTGTTGTTTGCAGTTGTCAACACAAAAAAAGAGTGCGTTCTACTCCTAGTAATATAATATACTATTTTATTTCATCCATCCCCACTATCACTACCCCCACCCCACTACCGATGTGGAATACATATACATATACTTTACAATGGTATTAAGAAAAAACATGTTATCTTCATTTAAATCGTTTTTTTTTAAGTTTGTTTATAATTTTCAAAATTATAGTTATAAACAAATTCCAATAACTCTGGATTTTTTATCTAACCAAAAATGGCAAATGAATTATGAAAATTGATTAAATTTCTAACCTTTTTCATTAAAAGAAAAACCGCTGCAAAAGGAATCTCTACTTCCACATCCAGATTTTACATCCAAGTCTCTCACAAATAAAGATATTTATATGTGGAAATAATTGTTTATGGAACTTTAGTAATATAATAATTTAAATCGTCTACCCCAAAAACACAGAAAACGATATCCTACATCGGTAGTGATAAGGGGGTGGTAGTGGGGGTGGATAAAGTAAAAAAATATTTTGAAGTTTTTGGTTCTTGTACACACACTAAATTGCAATTTCTTTCACCCCCTGTAATAATGGGATGGGGGTGTTAACGGGGGGAGGTGCCAGAAATTTTTTTAGACCTTATAACTTGTCCTGTATCTACTAAATACCAATTTGTATATACTAAATACCAATTCTGTGGACTCTTGATTTATCTATTTACCCTCATTTACCAAATTTACCCCCCTACCCTTCAACGGAATAAGATGAAAGTATAATTTAGTTCAAGATCACGTTAAAATACATACAAGTACCAAATTTCAAGTCAATATCTTAAACGGTTCCAGAGTAATCGTGCGCACAAAATAAGTTACAGACAAACCGACAGACATTTTTTCGCTCAAACTTAAAACCTCGACGTTTCATGACATTCTAAGCTGACTTGAACAATAAAAATTTTCAAATTTTTTTTTGTCTTTACTATAGTTCCACTGGATGTGGAAGTAATAATGATCTAATTGCATTTGGGGCCGAGATACGTTAGTTTTTGCGTCTCAGTTGCTTATAAATAAGCAAAGCGATATTTCTTAAAATTTAAACTGGTTATTATTCAATACTTATGTTTTTGCTTCAGCTAGTTGAAAATAATCCAGAAGTACAGATAGTGTATAGATGTCCGAAAGTCAGATTATGTTAGAGATTCGATAATATCCAAATGGGTATAAACGATATATTATGGTTTTAAAAATCAGCCCTTAGTCGTCAGATAACCTAGTATGTAAGAAATAAATAATGAAGTTTTGTTGGACTTGGGCGACTAGCGCTTTTTCTTCCAACATGCGGACGTCTCGGATTTAAATACAGATCGCGAATTTTTTCTTTATTGTATCGGTAATATTAAAAGTTTTAAAAAGCTGTATACATGTACATAAGGATACATGTTCAGGTTAGGTTGGTTTTTCCTTTTCGCGACAAGAATTAAGGAAGTTACAAAAAAATTGAAAATGTTCGATATGTTCTCAAAGCCTTATACGATGTAATTTTAAAAATTGAGGCGCTCGCGTGCAAACCCCGATAAATCCACACACACAAAGTTGTGGGGAATTACAAAAAACTATATTGGATTTATCTGGTTTTGTTCGAAACGGTCAACTTTAACATTAGATTTATATAGGATTTATCGCATTTTGGTTACCAAAGATTACTTATAGGCTTGAGTTTAGTCTAACATACATGAAACTATTACAAACTCAAAATTGACTTTTTGTGGATTTATCGGGTCAACTTTAACATTAGATTTATATGGGATTTATTGCGTTTTGGTTACCAAAGATTATATCTGTACTTTGGAATGAAAAGGGCGGGTGTCCAATTTTTTGTGAATTTTATGTAAGAACTGTTTCTAATAAAGAAAAGCCTTATATTTCTATAATTAAAGGCCAGAAGTTCATATATATTGTAATGTTTTAATATATTTCAACTTTAAATAGACGGTTGTCCAATACTTGCTCCACATGTCTTACAAAAATGGCCGTTTCTGTCATAAAATCATATTTTTTGATTTTGTGACAACCGCCCTTTTCATTCCAAAGTACAGATATAGGCTTGTAAAGTTTAGTCTAACATTCACGAAACTATTACAAACTCTAAATTGACTTTTTTTGGATTTATCGGGGTTTGCGCGTGAGCGCCTCAATTGTAGTTTTGGACTATTTTCAAATAGCAGAGACAATATAAGCATTGGCGAACAACCAGTCTTATAAGTGACCTAAACGTAAAAACTGACGTATCTCGGGCCCAACTGCAAGTAGATTGAATTTTTTAGAAAAATGTTAAACATTTCATATTTCCTTTTTTTTGTTTGTTGTTTTTGGTTTGATAAAAAAATTCATAGTTATTTGAATTTGTTTATAACTATTATTTTAAAATTTATAAACAAATTTCAAAAGATACAATTTTTTCTCTTAATGCCACTGTAAAAACCTACATTTTGAAAAAACTGTCCTCCTGAAATAATAAGAGATGGAAATTTCGAAATTTTTATTGGTTTTGGCCATTGGATAAATATTTTGCGCTAAAATTTGGCATTAAGGTTTAGTTCAATAAAATGCATAGTTTCACTAACTTTCGTTAAAATAGATGCACTATTACGTTATATTTTTTAAATTCTAAAGAAATGCAATTTTTTGTGGTTTTTATTTTTTTTTAAATTAACAAAGTTTTTTCATCGGCTTAGTCTCATTCAGTTTTATTTCGAAAAACTTGGTAGTTTTATTTTCTATAATGTAAAAAACAGGAATTAAACATTTTTAACAGAAAATTGTAACAAACTGCATCTTGAAGAATGAAGAATACTGTGATGTTGGTGTCGAGTTAAAAGTAGAATTAAGTGACTTGTTGTCAGGGCCAGATCTTGAATCCTGCGAACTACGCGGTCACAGAAGGCGCCAAACACTGAACGAACACCCCTTCCCCACTAAAATAGACTCGACCATCAACTGGCAACTTTGTACAATATTCACTCATAGTTATATTTTCGCCATTGGTCGTTAATATTCTTGGGGAAACTATGGATATTGAAGAAAATGGCAATTGTAATAATTATTTGCAGAATTTTTCTCCATTACAAGTTCCTACAGTTTTATTGTCATTGAGATGGGGGGGCGCCAAAATGTCGTCCGCTTACACTTGAAAAATGTCTAGAACTGACCCTGCTTGTTGTCTAAGTCTTTACCCTGTAGCAACGATTTCGTAGAGGCGTTAAATTACTTATGTTTATTTGGATTTCATGTTGAAAATGTAGTGGTGAAATTATATGAAGATTAACATCAGAATAAATATGTTTATTGAATCTCTTTTTGTAAATCAAGCTTCACGATTAAAAACAATGTTCTTGTGAAAATTAATATTCTAATTGAGGATAGTATGGAATAATGTTAAGTGGGAATTAAAGTCAGGCACACACACACACCTAGCATATAATATGGGTGAAGTTGTTGGTATCTCACAATCCTATTTATTCATGATCTGGTCACAGCTGTTTGGCAAGGTAATGTCTGATATATGCTTATTTCTGGAAACTCCTCATTTGTTTCTTAGTGGTTATTCAAAACTCCTATTTCTAAATCTCAGACGAAATTCTTCAACACTTCTTCAATGGTTTTCTCTACAGAAACCTAACATCAAAAGTATTCAACTTGTTCATTGAGTGAAAATATTTGAGCCGTTTTTTTAATATTAATGAAACAGTGAAACAGTGAAGTCAATTGGTTTAATCAACTGTAAAGTGAGCAAATTTAAAAGAAAAAGTCATAACCTGTTATTGAATTTTTTATTGTTTTTAATAAAATAAGTCAAACCTTACTTATGTTATTGGCGTTTTTCTCAAAATTTCCAATTTTCATAAAAGTTCCTAACAATAAAAAATAACTTCAAAAGTAAAACCTGCGTAACCTGAAATGGTTTTGCAGATTGATGGATGGAAGAAAAGTCATATGTTAAATAAAAAAGTATTTTAAAATAAATAAATAAATGTAAACGGATCTTAAGTCGAAACTGTGGTTTATTTCAAATTTTCTATTAAATGTTAAAGTGTGACAAGTTGGAAAAAGTAGGATTAATGCCATAATACCGTTAAAAACATCAGCTGGACAAAGTATACAATAGTTTAATTGAGTTGCTCAAAAATGAAACTAGGGACACGAACACTAGAAATATATCAAAATCGTTTGCAAAAAAAGAAAAAACATTCAAGTTTGAAACGCATTGTTTTTTATTGATCAGGGCGCCAATTTTGGTCCCACACGCAGGCGACCAAGCATCTAGGAATGGCCCAGAAGTAAACTATAAAGAAACAATTTTCTTTACTTCCCTTTGTTCAGTTTTATTTCTTTTTTTGAAAAAAGATGTATTTGAGGAACGCTTCATTATGAAAAGGAACTAGATTTATACAATCATGTCACATGCATCATACTCAAATGCCTTAGACTAAATCAGATTCAGATTGCACTATGGCTGCAATAAAATTGTAAAAAACCAATTTTGCAACTGGGCTGGCTGGAATCAAGATTCGAAACCAGCCAGAAAAATTTTCAACAAAAACCGAAAATAAAATTAATGTAATTTTAAATATCTTGTCTGTCAATTATTTAAACATTAATTCATTTCGGGAGGGAGATTCAAATGTATTGAGCCTCACTTTAACCCTGAATATCTGAAAATGTAGGATTGGAAAAAAATATGTGTTTATGCTTATTGTAAACCACTCACTAAAATTTTAATAAATTAAGTTGAAACATTATGAAGATTATTTAATTTATACCATGTACATTTTTAACCAGATTCTCGTCACATTAATCTTTACGTGATCATTTTTCAAAAATGATTTATTATTTTTATATAAAATTTTTTAGTGGTATGAAGAAGTATCTTTTTTATATATGTGGTAATTTTTTTTTTATCACTTGCTCAAACCTTTCGTTATTATTTATAAAGATGTGCGACAATGTCTCTAGTTATCTTTGGATGTAAGGCAAAAATTCTTTTGGGGATATTAACTTCTAATCAAATAAACCATTTATTTCGAAAAGAAATAAATAATATTGACGGTTAATTAATTAATTAATTAGAGTGTTTGGAACAAGTAAATAAAGAAGGAATTAATGTGCGCGCAAGAAGTATAGCAACATCAAAGGGAAATGCTTATAGCCGCTGCCAGAGTGGGAAAAAGGCTTCGTCGCATTCTCCTTTGGCAATATAGTAATCGTGACAGGTTATTATTGTTTTTTTTGCTATTTTTTCATAAATTGTAATACAAGAAATTTGCCGAGGGCCATGAATCAATAAACTGAAATGCTATAAAAAATTTCATTTTACAAATTCGTATTACCTTTTCTTTAACCCTTTCGCATCGGGCATTTTTTTAGGCGACTGGCCTCACAAATGGGGATTTTTTGCGTTCGCGCAATCGTGCGTCTCCCGTTTATTAGTTTCGCACATAATGCGCTTCCCGACTCCAAAGACGCGCGCTTATATGCGCAAGTTGAGATAAATGAAGATAGAAGATAAACGTTTTATTTAATAGGTATGCAAACATATAATATATAACTGTTAAAAGTATACAACGTTCTTATTTCATTAATAATCTAAAAAAAAAGGTTTTTTTTTTTTAATAATTATTATTGTTCGCGTGCATTTTTATTTGGTATATACAGAATTTTTACATCAAAAAAAAATTTTTTTCAATCATCATCTGCTAAATCTTTATTTTTCCTGTTCATTTTGTAAAAAATGCAATTTATTTTAAGAAAAATTTGCAGCTGTTTACACACAATAGACTGCCTGAGACACTCAAGAATAAACTGTTTTTCAGACCACAGCTTTTCTGCAACTAACAAGACACAGCTTGAAGATGCTTTCAAGCGAATATCAAACCACAATCTTGCGCCTCCCGATTTTAAGTAGTATTCACGGCGTTCGAAAATATGCGTCTCCCGCACATATGTCAATCAGAGATTTGCGCGTTTTTGCGGCTCCCGTCGTGAAAGGGTTAATAGGACAAAAAATATTGAATGTGTGTATTAGCTCATGTTCTTGATAATTATTTCAAAGTTGTAAAATGAACTGTAAAAAAAAAACTTTTCGACAAATGATGGAGTCAGTATGTCAGTAAGATGAAATTATGTATCAATATAGATTAGCATATGTTAAACATTCACTATTGTAGGCAATTTGAGCACGTTACAAGTAATTCAGAATGAATTTTTAGGCAGTACTTTTCACTTTTACGTTCATCCCACTGTAAATTCATTTTAATAATATTAGTTGAGAACTGGACATACTTACCAAATAATCCTGTTATCTATAGTCGATCTCTTTCTAATATTATCTATTTTGTTTGGTAACTCAATTAATATTTGCAGGGTCCAGACTTGTACATAATTTACATATTTTTAAATACTTTTACATATTTCTCGATCAATTACATACAACCACATATTTTTAAAAAAGGGCAAGATTTTACATACTATTTACAAAATGAAGTGAAAAGTATGTCGCTTTTCTCTGGATGGCTAGTTAAAAGATAAAAGAGCATGAATACTTTGTTAACACGAAAGACACTCAAGTTTTTGCCTATTTGACTACACAAGGCTAGCATGTATATCGCATATTCATGTATTGTTCCGTGATGTTTTCAAAATTTTGAAGGCTATTTAATATGCCAAACATATGGGTCACGTGCGCCGACGTCACAGATTTTGAGACCTTAGGAAAAACAAACAGCTGTCATTGAGAAATCCCCCGATTAAACGTGTTTCTTTAAAGTGAATTTTGCAGTGTTTGTGCCATTTAAGAATTTGTTGTTGGATTATTTAACATCTACAACTATTCTTAATACTGTTATATAAACAATTTTGTTCGTCAGGATGACGGTTAGTTCGTATTTTGAAGAATTGTCTCCTGATGTAGAGGTTAGGTATACGGCTGCCATCGAATTAAATCCTTATATTTTGAGAAAAAAATACTTTAGTACAAATATTGATGTATTTCCAAATGTTACACATAGGGATGTTGCGAATTACTTGATTTTTGAAAGAATTACGTAGACAGAAGGACGAATTCAAGGCATTGAAAAGTCTTGAAGCTGTTTGTGGTTAGGTGAAAGAAGTACTCTGCGAGAAATTTGCAGGATAAAAGCTTGTTACAATGGTAAGAATTAGTTATCAAGTATTTTTTTCATATATGCTTGCCTAATTAAATGTTGTTTTATAAATAATTACTAATGCAGAAATTAATTTTTCAGGATATGCCATTTACTCCTTGGACTATTGCAGATTCAGATGGTTCCTTAATGCTCACTGGGATTGTGTTGCCAGTCTAGACAAAACATGTTCACCACTTAACAGGAAATCTTTCCTTTTAGTTTTTTAGCAATGAACATGGCTATGGTTGGAGATTAACCACTGTAAATTTTGTAAAAAAGACACTTATAAAATAAACAATGAAAGACTGACGTACCTACTGTAAACTATTTGAAGTATGTAATAAGATGTACACAATTTCTTCCAGCGGTTAACCCCTCGTCTATACCTTATATACTTATAGATTGGACTACGCAAACCGTTGTAATTTTTGTAAATTTTTTATTATAATATATTATATTAAATGTTTAACATGTATTTTACTATTTTATGTAGGTCAATTGTTAATTATGACTTGTATTCTCTTCCTCCGTGCAGTTCATGCTTCGCTCAACTAAAATTTAAATAAGAAATAGTTATTAAAAATAGAGACAAACCAATAGAAAATGTTAATTTTCTTTACCATGGATTGTTTATTGCTTGTTTGAGCAGCAGTTATTACTATCACAATCATTCTTGCATTATCATGCAACAACTTAAAACATTTCTTTTAATTGCCTAGAATTGTTTAACCTAGCCTCTTCTGGCTGAAAATCGACGTTATTTTATAAAAACTGATGTTGTCTCGGATTACCACACTTCCACAATTAGTAATACAATAAAAACTAGCCATTTTGTATGATATAATATCGATAAAAACTCTAGGATTACGAAAAATTTAATTCTGAGGTTCAGTCAGTCGCCATTTGATAGCTAATGACAGCGGTTTGTTTTTCCTAAGCTCTGGGACCTGTGACGTCACGCGCACGTGACCCATTGCTTTAATTAAAAAACAGCTCACAGTGTACATAACAAACAGCTAGTAATATTTTCCCTAATGCGAGGCAGTTTTGACAGTCTTTCATTATTTTAATATCACAATAATTAATGACTAAAATATTTTATTTGTATTTAGTTGTAATTGCCGATGTGGGGAATATAGGTGAATATTTTTTACACATAACCTAAAACTATTTAAAAATAAATTTACCTACTTACATATTATTTTAAGGCCTCACTCTGGACGCTGTATTTGATATATAATCTTTTCCTGAAAATGTTTACATTTTATATAATGAATCATTTTATTAACATTTTTTTAAATACTTCAAAAATAATCAAATAAGTATGTGGTAACATTTTTGACACCCCACTATGTGAAAATAAGAAATAATTATTCATAGAACTTTAGTAATATAATATTTGAAATCGTCTATGCCAAAAACCAATAAAACGTTATGCCACTTCGGTAGTGGGGGTGGCTGAGTCCTATGGTTCTTGTGTACACACTAAATCAAAATTTTATTTTTTATTCCCTTAAGTAATGGGGTGAGGGTAGAGAATGTCAACAAAATTTTGATCTTGGCTTCTCGTACATGCACTAAATACCAATTTATGGACTCTTACTTGCTTGCTTTACCTATTTATCCCCATTTATCCCCCAACCCTTTGATGGAATAATATCAAGATATAATCTAGTTCCAGATCTCGTTATAATATATAGTTGTAATAAATATCAAGTCAATATCATAAACCGTTCCAGAGTAATCGTGCACACAAAAAGTTACCGACAGACAGAAACTTTTGTTTTGCTCAAACTTAAAATTTTGACGTTTTATGACATTCTTTTTACCGTTACTGTACGTCCCATTCCACTACATGGATGTGGAAGTAAAATTATGAAAAAATTTTATTGTACGAAAAAAGCTGTGTTTTATCGATAACCTAAAATATTAGTAATACTCACATAGTAGTGTACATTTTTTGAGATATAATGGATTTAAAGTGATATGGTCAAGATTTCTTTATAAAGTAGGACATTCTCCAATATAACTTTTAGCAAATTTTCAAAACTCTTCAAGTTATTCAGTTTTCAGTGAGTGTCTTACAATAAACACATAATGAACACGTAAGTTTAAAAAAAATTTTTGCTCCTCCATATTTGAGATATTGGCGGTTAAAATGAGGGCTAAATACATTTAAACTATATTAATATGTAACGGGAACAAATTGCATACCAAAATAGAACCTTGTAAGCCGAACAGTTTCTCAAAAGTAATTTTTTCAGAAATTTTAGAGGATACTTTGGAGGGCTAAATCTCATTGGCATGTAACTTAAATTGGTATAAATAGATAGATAATTTATTGATGTTTACAGGGACGGATTTAGCAATAGGCATAGTAGGCACGTGCCTAGGGCGGCAGCAAGATGGGGGCGGCAAAACTCAGGTCGGGAATATAAAAAAAAAACTGTGACGATTGCAGCAGGAGCACAGAAAAGATAAACTATACAGAAGCGAAAGCTATAAGGCTCACGATAAGACCGACCCCATATCCGCCATTTTATAACTGCCCGTTCTGCCACAACACAAGCCATGTGATTATTGTTTAAATTTGCGATTGACAGTTTTACAATGCTTATATGATATTTTGTGATTTTTGTGGCTGTTTAATTTTCGTTTACGAGGTATTGAGACGGTTTCAAAATTTCATTTAATTCTTCTTTAATGTATCTATTAAATATAAAATTGTAAATTTTTCTTGGTGTATTATGTACTGGATGGCTATAATCTGTATAAAAATTACATTCAGTGTATTACTTTATTAGAGTTTATTGATGTTTTGTTCCTATAATATAAGCCACATATTTATTATTTTATTAAATGACATATAACAGTGTTTTTATTAAAAGTTTTTTATAAGCAAAACAGTTTTATTTTATTGGTAGTATTGACTCTTAAGGGGGTGCCAAGGCATGTGATGTCCCACTCGGCCTTTTAATTGAGATCACCGGAGTGGGTCAGAACGCGCCAGGTTCGGTTGATGCGATGTCAGCGCTTCCCGCGTGGCACGGTCTGTGCATGCTGTGTGCTTGTGCATGCTGAGTGCAAACCGTTTGTGCTTAGTGTGTGCAGGTACATGCTGGGTGCGGACTGTGATATGTGGGTTCAGCCCTAGCCTCTCACCGTTCAGGATCGTCCGCCCGTGATGATGAATCACAACCTACCCAAGGTGGCACTGTTTCAACAAAAGGCGGCGGATCTAGACCGGGAGGTCAATAAACATTCTCCAAGCTAAGGTGTAAGTGATCGTGCCGAGAGCTGTATGGTACCAGGGTTTTGGTATCTCAAACGATGCCTATGGGAAACCGGGCGATCTCCCATAGTATCTAGCCTTGCCCCCGTAACAGGCTCTGCGGGGGTCGACAACACTTCCTGTCCACTCGTGGGAAAAAAATGAAATCCTCTCTGCCCACCTCCTCCGGGGAGAGTGCCTGCACAGGGACCTCCCCATTTCTTATTAAGGGAGGCTCCAAAGTTGGACAAGGAGCCTTCCCCAATTCCAACCCCACCCACGAAGGGAGCTCCGCTTCTGGGGCTCCCTCAACCTCAGCCGTCACAGGAGGGCTCAACTTCTCAGATGGGCCACCCAAGCGACGGAATTGCAAAATAGAAATACTCCAAATTAATCTGCAACACAGTGAGCCGCCCTCCGCAATCGTGAGTAGGCAGACACAGATAACCCTCATACAGGAGCCTTGGGTCCGCCAAGGCTCCATTCGGGGCCTAGACAAACGGAATGGGGTTATTTACTCCTCCACGCATAACATACCTAGGGCATGTATTTTTGTCTCGAAAGAGATACAAGCAACAGCAATTCCCGATCTCTGTTCCAGAGATGTTGCTGCAATTAAGGTGAGTCTTAAGAGGGGAACCGAGAGAGTAGAAATTGTTTTCGGCTCTGTCTACCTCCCTTATGACTCGCCAACACCACCACCCTCAACTGAACTTGAGGAGTTGGTTCAATTTTGTACTAATAGACGGCTGCCTCTCATTATAGGATGTGACGCCAATGCGCACCACATTTGCTGGGGCTGCACGGGGGTCAATCCTAGAGGCAGCAGTCTATTACAGTACCTGTACACTACCGATTTAGAAATAATAAATCGTGGTTATGCGCCCACCTTCGTCACTCAACGGAGGCAGGAGGTTATTGATATCACGCTGGGATCCAGACTTGCGGTCCCACTGATTAAAAATTGGAATGTATCGACGGAACCTTCCTTATCGGACCACCGTCACATCAGATACAAACTGGACTTCACTCCCTCCTCAGAGGAGAGCTGGTACAGGAATCCCAAAGACACCGACTGGGACGCCTACAGGCAAGCCCTCTCGAGCAAAATACCGAGGGTTATTATACCCAGGAATATAGAGGATATAGAATCCTCCACTAAGCTTCTCAATGGAGCGATCACTGCCTCATATGAGAGCAGTTGTCCTCTTAAAAGAAGAAAGGAAAGGAATAAGGTTCCCTGGTGGAACAGGGAGCTCCAAATTCTACGCAAAGAGACACGCAGGCTCTTCAATAGGGCAATGCGTACCCAGCTTCCGGAGGATTGGGACAGCTTCAGAAAGTCCCAACGCCTCTATAAAAGTTACATTCGTAACAGCAAGAGGGCAGCCTGGAAGGACTTCTGCGAAAGCATAGAAGACCTCCCAGAAGCCGCAAGGCTCTGCAAAGCCCTCAAAAAAGATCACCCATCACGACTAGAGAATTTGAGGCTCCCCTCTGGTAGACTGACGTCTACCACTGAGGAGTGCCTCAAGTATCTACTAGAAACTCATTTCCCCGAATCCGTAGTGGAGACGGAGGAAATGCCAGCCCCTCGGCGTCCCCGCGCTGCTGTCACGGCAGCGGATTGGAGGACGGCTTCAAAGGTGGTTACAGTGGAAAGAGTCAAGTGGGCTATTTCCACCTTTGACCCATTCAAAAGTCCAGGGCCGGATGGAGTGTTCCCGGCACTTCTTCAGGAAGGATCTGAGACACTCATACGTCCGGTCTATCACTTGTTGAGAACCTGTCTTCTGGCCATGGGGTATATTCCCATACCCTGGAGAGCCGTCAAAGTGGTTTTCATACCAAAAGCAGGACGTACATCGTACGATACTGCTAACTCCTACAGAGCAATCAGCCTTACATCCTTCCTGCACAAAACACAACAGGTTGGTTGAAAGGTTTGTTAAAGACGGGGCACTGACCCTAGCGCCTCTGCATCCGTCGCAACATGCTTACCAGGCCGGGAAGTCAGTGGATACGGTCCTTCACCCGCATTTGAAGGAGCATTTGATAACACCTCCTTCGACTCAATCTGCGCCGCGGCTGCCTATCATGGCATCGATGACACCATCATTAGATGGTTGAGGGCCATGTTGGCGGGAAGGCAAATTATAGATGCCAATGAGGAAACGGCAGTAAAAGTCTCAGTAAGGAGGGGATGCCCACAAGGAGGCGTCCTCTCCCCTCTGCTATGGAACCTCGTTCTCGATGGTCTACTTCAGGAACTCGAGAACGAGGATCTTTTTGCTCAAGGTTACGCAGATGACCTGGCAATTATCATCTCGGGAAAATTCCCAAATACGGTTAGCGGGCTCCTGCAAAGGGCCCTGCAGATCGTACAGAACTGGTAATTTTCACTAGGAGACGCAGGCTAGACGGTTTCGTCGAACCTGTACTTTATGACACGACTCTAAGGATCTCCAGGACAGTGAAGTATCTGGGTGTCCTCCTGGACTCTAAGCTGACCTGGAATGATCACATAGAGAGACAAATACAAAGGGCCACTACAACCCTCTGGGTATGTAGAAGGACCTTTGGTAAAACATGGGGGTTAAACCCCAGGGTAACAATGTGGTACTATACTGTGATAGTTAGACCAATGATCACGTATGCTTCTGTTGTGTGGTGGCCTGCCGTAACCAGGCTATACATTCAACAGAAACTAACACAACTCCAAAGACTCGCCTGTTTGGGAGTCACAGGAGCAATACGCACGGCCCCCACAGCAGCTCTGGAGGTCCTTCTGGATCTCGTGCCCCTTCACTTGGTGATTGAGGCCGAGGCTCGGAAAGCGGCCTACAGGCTGAGGTGCGGTGGTCAGTGGAAAATCGGAGGAGAACAATTAGGACACACAAGGGTCCTTTCCGACGTGATAGGGACTCACTCACTTCTGGAGGCCAGGAGTGATGATATGGTGCCTTCCTTCTCCTTCTCAGAACCCTTTGAGGTTGTCATCCCCAAAAGGGAAGACTGGAACCCACTCGAGGACATACTCAGGCCTACCGTTATCGTCTGGTTTACAGATGGATCGAGGTTTGAGGAAAGTGCTGGAGCGGGGATATACGGTGAAAGGCCCAGAGCTGAACTTTCTTATGCCTTGGGCAAATTCGCCACGGTATTCCAGACCGAGATATTTGCTATTTTGGTCTGCGCACAAGAGAATATTCGAAGGAAATATTCCAACAAGCACATATATATATATATGTAGCGACAGTCAAGGGCCCTCAAGGCCCTTGCATCAGTCCGGACCAAGTCAAAATTGGTTCAACACTGTAAACAGACACTCTGTGAACTTGGCTCATCCAACTGGGTCAAGCTTCTCTGGGTGCCTGGACACAGCAACATCGAGGGTAACGAGCGGGCAGACGCTCTGGCCAGAGGGGGCTCTCAGATGCCTCTACTGGGTCCGGAGCCTGCTCTCTGCTACCCTAGATCAAGTGCCAATAAGTCAGTAGAGAACTGGACACGGTCCCAGTTCTTTGACTTCTGGGCTTCCTACCCAGGACTCCGGCAAGCGAAGCTCCTGATCTCAGGGCCCTCGCCGAAGCGAGCAGAACAAATCCTGCGACTAAGCAGGACACAGGTCAGAATCGTGGCAAGTCTCTTGACTGGACACGGCTCTTTCAAAAAACACGTGCACACTATAGGGGTGGTTGATAACCCCGACTGCAGGTTCTGCAGGGACGAGGAGGAGACTTCCATCCACGTCCTTACTTCCTGCCCTAGTCTTATGAACTTGAGGTACAAACACTTCGGCATTGGTTTTCCGGTGCTGGAGGAAATAAGGAATGCCCCTATAGGAAGGATTTTGGCCTTTGGGTTAGAATCCGGCCTGAATGGGGGAATTCAATAAATTCGTAGTGGTAGCACAATGGGTCACAAGGCCTGAGTGCGGCGACCCTTCGTCGCCCCGCTAAATGAAGAAGAAGACTCTTAAGGGACGTCAAATTTGAGCATGCCTTGGGCGGCACAAAACCCAAATCTGTCCCTGGATATTTATACACAGAAATAGTGTTTACACATGTCAAAGGGAACAGTCGGAGGATAAAATTACATTAAAATACATAAAATTTACATTGAAAAATAGATTAAAATATACATCAAAATTAATAAATATAACAGGAAAAATAAATTAAAATATACGTCAAAATTAATAAATATAACAGGAAACGGAAATATCGGCTCGGTGGCGCAGTGTTTAATGTATTAGGCTTGCGACCATGGGTCCCAGGCTCGAATCCTGGCTAGGGTATGGATGTGTAGTGGTGTTTTTCACGTGTTGCCGATACGGTAGCAGTGGGCTAGACTGCGGTTGTGTGAGAGACAACACGGTCTAGTCGTTCTCCTCTCCTGAGTTCGAGTCTCAGCTGCGCAGATGGCAATGTCGCAGGGTATGGGTGTTGTGATGTTGTCTATGTGTGTGTGTGTCCGTCCTGGTTGAGTGGTAGAATAGCCTACGGCTAAACTCCACCAGGACATTAATATAAATAAGGCAATAAAAAAAAATATATAGGAAAGGCACTAAATGCACATAAAACCATATATAGAACATACACAATACTAGCAACTTATAAGTATTGAATTATATTGAGGGTATGATTTAATTTCATATTTATAGATGCTAAATGGTGAGGTTTTTAGTTCCTCTGGTAAAACATTAAAAAAAATTATACACTGATAGGTAGTGCCATCTCTGGTTCTTGCTGGTGTATGAAAATTTGGTTTTATTTGATTATTTTTTCTAGTTAGGTGTTGATGGATATCACTATGTTTTTGAAATAGGTGAAAATCCTGTTTAATATACATCAAACATTCTGAAATATAAACACATGGTAGGGTGAGTATACCAAGGGTTTTGAATTGTTCTCTGCAGCAGTCGTGATATTTTAGCCCAGCTATAATTCTGATGCATCTTCTTTGTAATTTGAAAATATTGTCTGAGTGAGGGGAGTGGCCCCAGTTAAGAATGGCATAGCAGGTTGGAGTGGATGCAACCATAGTAGGATGTTATTACGGTTTTATCCGATACAGTATTTTTTAGGTTACATACTAAAAATATCCCCTGAGAGAGTTTCTTACTTACATAAACCTAAAAAAGTATTAAATATAGTCAAATTAATATTAGAAATTATAATATCGCAGCAATGTGCATAGAAATTTTAATAAATAAACAAAAAACTGCAATTTGCGTTTGTTATCATCCACCTAATAATGATAACGTCGGTTTTATGAATTTTTTTCTATGGTGTATCCTATTTTTACAAATAATGTTGTTTTGTTAGGTGATCTAAATTTAAATCTATTGGAAAATTCTGAGCAAGAAAGAGAGTTCACAAATATTCTGGATATGTACAACATGAAACAGATTTAGAATTTAGTCATTCAATTTGAATAAATGATTTAAGTATTTTTAATATATTTTTTTTTTCTTTAAAATGCTAAGAATCCTATCATGTAATTCAATACTTCGTCAGTATTAGCTAGAAGAGTAGTTGTTTTGATTGATTCTGCAATAATGAGTGTTTTAAAGTATTTACCTGACTATTAGCGTGCCCAGATTAGGGCAACAATATACAGAAAGTAGGTATTTTCATAATAAATAAAAAGTGTGTAAGTTGTGATTTAAATAATACCTAAATAATATTCTCTAATCACTTGCATAATACAAGATATATACAAAATTTTTTGGTGCCTCAGCATAAAACTGCGATTTTTCAAAGATCATTTACGTATTTTGCATCTCATCTTTGGAATGAACTTCCGAATGAATATAAACAATATGAATAAAAATTTTTTTTATTAAAGTTGTCAAAAATTATATTTTGACTGATCAGAGGGGACTTCATGCTGCGTTGTGGATGTGCATATATTTCTTTTTTTTCCGATATAATTCTATTTACTTTTAACCTTTTTGCTTCGCTTCGCAAGGTCTGCCTGTTCCCCTTGTCTGCTTGCATGTATGAGTGCTGCTGTTGTTATTATTATAAAATAGAACATTTGTTAGTTTACAATACATTACTGAATATTAAAAAATAAAATAATTCTTTTATTTTTTAGGTCTAAATATGATAAACTTGATTATATTTTATGTTTAAAATAAATAAGAATTTCGTTAGGCATTCATTGAAGATTACAACATTCTATATCATATTATCACATTTTTTTAATATAACTAAATATGGGTCTCTAAAGTTTATTATCACTTAGAATTTTGAATTTCTTCTGACCAAAATTACGTTTTTCTTTTTCAGTTTGATGCAGAATTTAGGAGGTTCAGTGTTGAACGAAATTCACAACCAAAATTTGAAGATTTTCGTGACCTCATTGAGCGCTTGCACAATTTAAAAGATATTTCATTTCTTGTTTCATATATCGATCCCAGTGATCAAGATCTACTGCCTATTAATAACGATGACAACTTAAGAAGAGCCCTTATTAATGCTAAACCATTACTGAGAGTCATTATTCAAAGGAAAGGTATTGTATAATTCACACCTTTTGACTTATATTTATATTGCCTATATTTTGTGGACCCCTTATAATTTTATAATTGCTTAAATAAAAAACAAACAAAAATTAAGACTAGTATTAACATGTCATTTTTATGAAACACATTTCTTTTTTAAAATCTAATTTTCCTCAACAATCGTTAACTCGTAATTTTTAGTGGAAAATGTATATTTAGCAACTAGCACTTTAGCAATTTATTTTTGCATAGATGTGGAAGGTATTAAAAAAATACTTTTACTTTTAGACATAATGCTTAAATGTAAAATAATAATAAAATATTTATTGAATCATTACTACAAATTATATAAAATATTAATAATGCAAACACAAAAATTAAAAACTACAAATCACTATCCATTCATTTTTTTCCCCAATTAGTTGGCTTTGAGCTGTGCCTATCCATGAAAAATTTATTATTGTACCCTATCTAACACAAAACCAAAAAAACCAATAACAAAGGATGTTCATTTTTAAATGTAGCAAGGTTTTTGTCAGAGATGAAAGGCCGTGCCAAGCTACCTGGCAGCCCGTGTGCAAAATTAAATAATGCACCCCATAGGGATATTTGGCTATAAACACCTATATCTATATTATATATAATGTCACTTCACCACTGAAATTAAAACTAAAATATATAATATTAAAATATTTAACACCATTTAGACATTAAACAAGCAAACCTGACAAACCTTCTTATTCTCTTTTTGGAAGAACAATACTTTCGGAAAAGATTAGAATTCTGTAATCTTTGCTTTGGTCACGTACAGGGCTGGATTATCCATAAGGCTAACTAGGCTATAGCTTAGGGGCGTGAAGGGGTGCGTGCTAGGGCATGAGAGGTGTGGTGAGGTCTTTGCACTCTCTACTTATTGAAAAAATATAATTTATCCTCCCTGCTAATCAATTTTCGTTGTTGAGGAAAAAATGTATTTCTATTTCCTTCTCCTCCTTGCTTATCAATTTTGATTTAACCCCCCTCCCCTCATCAATTTTGAAATCGAGGAAAACGTAAACAAATTTTTTTTCATATCACCTCCCCCCCCCCCCCCCTTCTTTATTTTTTCCCATTATGAAGAGGGCGCAAATACATGATTAGCCTAGGGCGTGTCAATCCTTAATCCGGCCCTGGGCACATATTAGTAATCATATTTATAAAAATTTGTTTCTTTTGTTCAGTTTCTAAAAAAAAAAAGCTTCTACAAGTAAACAAATTTTACATTCGCACACAGGTCGGCATGGCCCTGCAGAGATGATTATCAATTATATTCTAATTTGAGATTTAAACATACATTTCTGTGCAATAAAATCCCGTACACTTGAAAAATCAAGTAATCCAGTTTTCACTAATATTAAGTGGTGTGAATCAGTCTTTTTGGAATTTAGATTTTTTTTATTATCATATGTAGGTTAAAAAAAAACTGACATTGATTGTGAAACGTCAACAGTAATGTATTTGAATAATGTTAATCCAGAAGAAAAACATATGTATTATTGTTTTTTTTTTACTTTTTTACACCATTCGATGGGAATGATTTCGATTTACAACAAATGTAAAAATTGACGTTGAAAAATTCACAGATACGACTGCACATAACTGCGTTTGTATTTATTGTGTAAATAATGTAACCTAATATTTTGTACACATGTCCGTCATTACAAGACTGAAAAACTTTTTCATTGGTAAACACAACATTGTTCCAAAATTCCAACGGGCGATAGACACAATTTAAACAAAACATAATGCGGGCTTGCTTCTGTTCTTCTGTTAATATGGTCTTTTTGGCACTTACATAGTTTTTTATTTCCGATTTTCCTATCCTCCTAAATTTGTCACGAACACAGCGTCTCCTGCTGTTTGAAACGGATTTTTCCTCAAATAGCCAAGGAGTGCTTCATCTTGAACAAGATTTGAACTTCTCGATCGGCCTGAACCGTCTTTTGTCTTTACACTACCTTTCTCCTCCCACTTTTCTTCACACTCATAACAGTATTTTTATTCAATTGATAGTGGTTAGCAACTGCTCTGATAGACCATCTTTCTTAAATTTTAGAAAGAATTAAAATTTTTTCATGTTTAGTTAATTTTGGCATTGCGAAAATATGACACTGACATTGACAAATAAATAAAGAATGATTTAATATAGCGAAAAATAGGTGTATGGGATTTTATTGCACAGAAGTGTACATAAAACAATAATTACAAAATAATTTGATATTTGACTAATCTTCGAAATTTAGATGCAGAATTAACAGTATATATTTGTGTATGTTTGTTATGGGCTCTGAAACAGTAAGGAAATTCTCAAATATTTCAAGTTATATTCAAAGTTCAATGAGATATGTACAGGGTTATTCATTATATTTAGGCCACCCTCTATTATCGTTATTATTGGAGATAGAATAAAAAGTTTCGGACGAAACTTGTAGGGCTGTAACTGAATCCCTTTAATAAGTTAATGGAAGCACAGTGGCGTGCAGAAATTGAGGGATACAAGAAGGCAATAATATATTCTTTAATGGAACGCCCTGTGCATTGTTGAATTTTTTAATTACTCTTTTTTCCTCATTTCAAAAATATGATATATGATAGTCCTATCTTTAACCGTTTTCGAGTTATTGAACATTGAAAATCGTATTTAAGCTATTTATTATACGAGCGGAAATTTAAAATTATTAAAGTAATCAATGAAAATGACAAGTATTCTGTTATTATCTGAAACGCTGACAGATTTAATAACAGAATACTTGTCATTTTCATAGACTACTTTAATAAAAGTAATTTCCGTTCGTATAATAAATAGCTTAAATACGATTTTCAATGTTCAATAACTCGAAAACGGTTAAAGATAGGACTATCATATCTCATATTTTTGAAATCAGAGCTTTTCTCTGATTTCAAAAATATGACATATGATAGTCCTAATTCAAAAATTCAACAATACACAGGGCGTTCCATTAAAAACTATATTATTGCTTCTTGTACCTCTCAATTTATGCACGCCACTGTGATTCCATTATCTTATTAAAGGGGTTCAGTTACAGCCCTAACTTTCTTTTGAATTTTTTTTTCTATCTCCAATAATACCCATAATAAGGGGTGGCCTAAATATAATGAATAACCCTGTACATTGAGGAGTGCATACTATTCGTTACAACTCTGTAAATCGAATTATCTCCAAAACGGATAAAAGTCGTAACATCTTTTTTGTAGGAAATTTGCTAAGCTACAAATTTGATAATTAACATTTTTTTTTGTAAAAGTGACTGTTAAAGAGATATTCACGAAAAACTGTTTTTGGTGACCTTTGATCTGCTTAAAATTTTTAGCGGCACTTGAATGAATGGGAATATTTGACATTTTGTTTAGAATCACAATATCAAAGTTCATACCAAAATCCAGCTTTCTGGGAATTTTTCCGAAGTTGGGCCTTTTTTTTGTCAAATAAAATATCATATGATAAAGATGAATTAACTGCTTCAAGAAAACAGTCTCCTCTTAATTTGACATTGCTTACAAGGGGAAGGAGGGGCCCAAAATCAAATAAAATGTGCTTACATAATCCTTGAATGTTCCCTTATTATACTCAGAACCAGGAAATTTGAAAAATGGTTATCTGGTTCTGAAAGTATTTTCGAAGTTTGGGTTTTGGCTTCGTGATTTTTTGGTTTTGGGTTCCGGTTCCACAATTTCATTAATTCCGGCTCTGAAAAACTTGTATGGTATATTGTTAAGTTCGTAGTGTACTATTAACGTACAAAAAAGCCAAGTCGTCAGAGCTGTTTTTAAGAAAATCAAGTTTTTTTATGTTTTCGCATCAGTAAACTACCTTTATGTGAATTTTCCGGGGAAAACCACTAATGACATATTGTTAATGTACAAAATTTGAGCAGTTGTTATAGCCATTTTTGAGAAAATCCAGATTTAAAGTTTTTTTGTGTCCCTAATTTTAAGGATAGGCGAAAAATGGAAAAAACAGCTGGAGATATTTCTAAGTGGACTTTAGATATCGAATTTAAACGGCATTAGGTTCGTCAAAATCTTGAAGTCGAATTTTTGAAAGATTACAATAGTTGACTTCTAATGTTGCTTGAAAGTAAAAAAAACTCTCATGTGGAGATTTTTTTTATTAGTAAACAAATCAAATTTAAACCGTACCTTGCCATTCTATGCAACACTGCCATCTGCCGTAGCTGAGATTCGAACTCAGGAGGGGTATATATTTGATTGCTCTTATTTAAATTTTAGGCAATAGCTTAGAAGAACTTAATGGATATGGAACATTGAAGCCAAGAAACCTTATTTCGAGTATATTAGGCGGAACACCTGCAAAAACGAAAACCTTACCTATATCAAATCCACATGACTTTCGACAAGTGTCAGCTATTATAGATGTTGATATTGTACCAGAAACATGTAGAAGAGTTCGATTGTTAAAGCACGGTTCTGATAAGCCTTTGGGATTCTACATACGTGACGGAACTAGTGTTAAAGTTACTCAAAATGGTAATTATCAATTTGATTTTTGAGATAAATTAATAAGCTTTAATTAAAATGCCTTAAAATTAAAAAAATTACAGTGAGATATTATAGACGTGTGTTTAAAATGGCACAGTATTTATTTATTTATTTTTTGGAAATCGATAGAGGAGTATTTTCTCTTTCTAACTACACCAATCACTCCATTATTGACACGTTTGCTGCCACTCTGTTGGGAATATATTCTCCTCAGGTACCACTTCTTTTTCTTTGAGGAAATTGTAACGATTGTGTTAGAATCTCTAAAAGGTACTTTATAGAGTTAATAACTTAGTTTTTTGTCACGTGGTACGCATTTCTTGATTTGAACGACTTCTGAGAGAAGCCAGAGGTACTGTAGGTCAAATGTCACACCTAATGTAACTGTAAACACTACGAGATTGGCCTGACATCACTAATCTGCCTTGAACCTGTTCTATATTCTATAATCCTTTTATTATTTATTTATTGGTTAAAATGACAGGTAATAGTTTTGTACAAGGTTAGTGTATTAATCTATTATTTGCAACATTTTATTTTGACATTTCAACATTAGTGGTGTGACATAACTAATAATGACTGACATCACTTTTTAAATTCTCAGCTAAAGTAAATATTTTTTTACCTTTAATTCTAAAAAAAAAGTACAAAGATACAAAGAAGCATATTTTTAAGTTGTCTATCCGTCTGTGATATAAAGAAAAATTATATGTCCTCTCATTATTCCTATCAAATTTAGAATGTATGTCCCTTATGTTTGTGGCGGGGTTCTCATCTAGTGATATTTAATATCTAAAATTGCTTTTTCATTTTACTCTCACCATTTAATAGGGTGTGCAGATCACATGTCACACATGCCCTCAAACCAAGAACTGTAAACGCCAAGGATAGCCAGATCGAGCAAATGTGTCCGCATGGTGTCGCCATTAATATGATGTAGCCACGCGCCCTATTTCTGCCTTTTAAAATGCATTATATGGAGCGTATTCTTTTAATAATATTAACGCACATGCACAATTTTTTGAAATAAATGAGACATACAACATTTTCAGTATTCTTTGTGTATAAATATCGTGAACTAAACGTGTTTGGAAAGTTTCAAGAATGTAGCAATCTTTTTCTTTTCCACTCAATGTCAAGTTATAATATATTGTTGATTATTTAGTTTGTTATTTTACTTAATTTTCGAAATTTCTTTCTGCTTGAATTAGAATCTGTATTTTTCTTCTTCATTGCCTTAACCTGATTAGCTTTTAAATTCCCGAAATTAATGCGAATTGTAGTGCAAGCTGACAAAAATTGACAAAACTGTGTCAAAGGAAGAGGGTCCATAAGTTTTTCGACCTAATTTATTTTTGAGCAAAAAAAACTGAAAAACATGTTTTTGTTATTTACTATCAATATCGAATCGATTCCACCCCAAACTAAACTTTCCCGCACTCACCTCCCTTTTTTATACCCCCCTAAACTATTAAATAACCAGCATTCAGTTGGTTTGCAGGTCATTGAAACATTTTAACATCACTTGCTGAATAAAGATATTTTTGATTTTGTACGTGTATTTTCGTTATTTCAGAAGAGGTGGGAGGGGGGGAAGTGACGGGGTAAAAAGGGAGGGTGGGGGAAAGTTTTGTTTGGGATAGAATCGATTCAATATTGATAGAAAATAATAAAAACATGTTTTTCAGTTTTTTTTTGTTTAAAAATAAATTAGGCCGAAAACCGGCCTTATGGACCCTCCTCCTTTATTAAAAGCAAATCATGGAAATGAAATGCCTGGTTCAAGGAAACATACATTTTTGTTTTTCTATACGGCGGATATTGATCCTTGCTTCACAAAAAAATCTGATAAAAAATTATCTTATCTACAGTGGATTCTGATTCAATTCACAGAAAAATCTGATAAAAATGATCTAAACAAAATATTAAATTATGAAAAATATGTATTATAAAAATTAACACCCAGTATAACAAAACATCTCGGAAAAGTACGTACACATATAACAAACAAAAAAAAACGTATTTTTACCTAGTAATTCATTTTGCAAGTCTCGTTCATAGTCGGCCTCCATAAAATGAACCGAGCAAATCCTACTTGTATCTGGGTTAAATTTATCCTGCCTTTTCCACCTGTTTATCCATTCATCTCTTATGGTTTTGGACACCAGATCTTTGGGTTTTGGAAAAACGTGGAAAATAATATTGTGACCAGTAGATTTCTTTGTACAATATGTGTTATTACAGTTACACACTGCACACCTTGTTTCCGGTATTCTTCACTTCTGTCTGAATAATAACTATACATAAATCAAATACTTGAATTAATAAGCTTCTTTTACCTTCTTTAATATATACAAAATGACGATAGAATACTAATAATAATAATAGTCTTTTAAATCTTATAAAGGTCCAAAATAGTGCAAGCAATAGTATGTCCCTGTTTCTGCACACAATTTCACTAATCAAGAATGTTTTTATAACTTAAAGAAAGATATAAAACACACACAAAGATGTACGTATGAGATTTACAAAAAAACAGTAAATAAGTAGACAAAACTTAATAATCACACCAAACACACAGTGACAATGCTGTCAGAAATGTAAACAACAAATTTAGGTCTCGCTGTGACGTCGGCAATTGGCAAACGTTGCAGCATAGGGAACTGGCTATCCTCCCTCTGTTTATGGTTCTTGCCCTCAAACTAGCCTATAACTAACAGTTTCTCCTTAATAACTAACGATAATGATGCATCCTCTGTATTGCTTTTATTGGAGTTTTTAGGTGTACTACTGGCTAATACTCTCAAATATTAATATAAACAATAAACTTCTATAGAGCATCTGCATCATGCAACTAACATAACTCAAATTTTAAGTTTTTCAAGTTTATTCTCATTTTCAATGTTTGTATACACATTTTTAGCTTGGAGCCATACTGGCCCAATTTAAAAATTCACGCAAATAATTTTTCAATATTGTTGATTAATAAAAATGACTGTTAATTACAAGTTAGGTTTCCACCCTACAGAGTCCAATTTTATTAGAACAAAGTATTTAGAACTTCATAAACATTACACTGAAACTAGATTTTAGTTGAAAGTATAGGAACCAGGCAGAAATTTTAATAATAGCTACGTAATACTCTTAAATCTTAAGATATATTTTTGAGGTTAGCTGTGACATCACATGCAGATGCCCTATTAAATTTACAAAAATTTGAGGTTATGGTTGTATTTTGATGCACAAGGTACATTCAATGATGACACTATAATCAGTGGCGGTCCCAGGATTTCATTGTGGGGGGGGGCCGAACTCGAAAAAAAAAAAAAAATGAAGGAAAAAAATTGTTGTGTATTTAAAATAAGAGATATTCATTATTCATGAAAACATTGAAAATCAAATAAAATATAAATAAAACAAATACGTTTTATCGAAAACACTTTTATAGTTTAAATTGTATTTTTTTCTAAAGCAAGTGTCGTATACAAACGAAAAAATTTGAGCATCTACATCATGCTATATATTAATGAGGAACAGTGTTTGAAATTCCTTTTTTTTTATTTACTGGATAATTACAGTAACAAAATGGCAACTTTGTTACTAAAAAAATGTGAAGACGCACATTGCTTCGGTCATAACTTCTTTGTTCTTTATGCCACAAAAACAAATTAAAAAACAGTTGAAAGCTTAATTAATAACCTATTTCTCTACCTATTAGCATTCTTGACGTAGGTGTCATAGTTTCTGAGATATTTAACTCTCACTCTAAATAACTATCTTATGAACACTTGGATGCCAAATATAAACTTAAATATCTCCGAAATTATTAATCCTACATCAATAAAAAAAATATAATTCATTCCCAGTTTGTACTTTCTGTAATTGGTTTGTAACATTTTTTCGATAAAGCAATACTTTTCGAGATACTTGACGAAAGCCGTTTGGAAATACATTTTTTTTTAGCCAAAATCGCAATTTGGAAGTCGTTATAACTTAAGAACTATCAATTTATGTGAAAAATTGCATAGAGCCTTTCCTTCTTAACCCTTTCGGACCCACATTTTTTTTAGGTGAGCAAAAAATTTGAAACTTGGTATATAAGTTCTTTTTTTTTTTTATTTATTTTTAGTTTGTGTTCGGAGTTCCTAACGTTGCCCGGTTTTGACCTTTGACCCGTGCACTACAGTGCACACTGGGACTTAACGGTATCATTACTACCTATTAAACAAAAAATAAATTGTATTTATTTTATTTATTTATTTTTTAATTTTATTTTTTTTTTAATTTTTTAATTTTATTTGCCTTTTTACTAATTTTTTTCTCTCTTGTTTTCAATTTGTTTTGACATTTCAACATCTTCGATTAGCTCCGGTGAGAAAACCCCAATAACTTCTTCAGTTTTTGGTTCGTTTTGTGGTTGTGCTGAAGTTGTGATCTCTATCTCCTCTTCTTCATCAACCATGTCTAAAGGGATAAACGTACTTTGTTACAGTTTTCAATTACCTAAATTTTCAATTACCTAAATTTTGCCTTTTTGTTCTTACGAATCTGTTTGAAACTCATCACCATCATCACTCAAATATACTATATCCGACTGGTCATTCTCCAAGAGTTCCACTTTGTCTTCATGGGTTAAATACTTTTTACTCATTTTCAATGAAATATGCTATAATAAATATGTTTTTCGATAAAACATAAAAAAATGAGGTTAGAACTTTCAGTCAATATTACTCCACTAAAACCCAATGTGCACTACAGTGTACATGTCTATGAATTGTCCAAATAATAAAAAAAAATCACTTATGCACTAAATAATATATTATACACCAAATATAAACCTTCAACTGCTATACAAAAATTTTATAACTCCGTTACACTCAACTGACATACAAAAAGTGGCAATTCTAGTCATCTATCAGGCTAATTCGTCAACTGCATGCTCCCTCTAATAGTAAACTCTCTAATTTTCAGTTTCCACAACATGGGTGTCAGTGCATATATTATATTCAAATTAAGATGTACACTGAAGTGTACAATGGTATACAACACTTAAAATTCTGTCCTAGTTCGTATTTACAAGCTTATAAATTTGTGTACACCACAGTGTACACTGGGTCCGAAAGGGCTAAAATTTGATTCTTTTCCAGCTCCAATAAATATATATATTTTTTAAGTGCCACCCCCTGAGAAGGGGTGGCATCCACCCCCTATAAATTAGCAAGCCCCCGCAGAATACAGAAACTTTTCTGTGAAGCATTTACTATTATATTGCCAAAAATGAACGAAATCCGTTCAATATGACATTATTCCGAATTTTTGCATATTTTTTATCTCTAGGTACTGTACTGATATGACTTGGCAAAATTGATTATAAAAATATTATGTAACTATACTAAATGGTCACTAAAAGTAAAATAAAATAAGATCATGTTGATATTATACCCGCTACCCACAACCCACAACATCCACAATTCCCAAGGAACAATTTAAAAGTCATTTGGACTTGAGGAGGTTTTAAGAAAGATTTGTCAGGGTTAGGAAATAGTCATGTGCTTTATTGATGTTGTAGTTAAGGCCTTTTAGGCTTCAAGTATACTTGCTCTTAATAGTAAGTTTTAAAGCATTCTGTAAGACCATAAAGCTAATTTGCTTCTAGGATAATATATACTTGTAATGGATTTATCATAACCTACATAAAACTCTCCATAAAGCTAATTAGTTTTATGAACGTCTTAAATTCCATTTAAATTTAAAGAGGCTTTAAATTATTCTTTATGGTTTTAACATATTTGCAATAAATGCATTTTAAATCCTTTTTAAAACTAGACATTTTCAATGCCTATTAGTACTTATTAAAAGCCATTACAAAACTAGACTCTTAAAACATCCTTGATAAATGTTGTGATGAAACCGTTATGAAGAAAAAAAGGCCTCTATAAATCTAAAAGGCAAATTTTAATTCCATAAAACACTTTCCAAAACCTCAATAAAACATTTACTATAAAAATAATAAGCAATATGTCTGCCTGAAGTGTCGTTGATGCATGTGTGTGTGTGTGTTAATTAAAAGCATTTCACGACTTACTGATGTGTAATTAAGTCTTTTTTGGAAAGGTGGAAGAAAATAAAAAAGAGTGGCCATTTTAAAACGACTGTTAAAACACACACACATACAAATTATTTTGAGGTTAAGTTTTAAGTTTTTTATATCAAATGTCAACGTCCCAAACGTTTTATTACAGCTTTTATCAAGTCCATGTGATCTTCGTCAAGTGCATTTGAATTTTTGTAAGGAAGGGATTATTTGTGATAGTATACAAGAAGACTAAAAGGGCTTCATTTAGAGTAAATGTTCTAGGTTATTACCATTATTAGAATATATAGTTTAATGAAAGCACCAGTGTTGCCAGATCAAAATTTTAAAAGTTATCAGACGACGCTTTAAAAAGTTACTAAATCTTACTAAAATTTCACTAGATTTGAAATTAAAGCTCTCATCTTTAATTTTCAAAAGTTGCAGTGTCTGTAGGACACGTAATTTTCTTGAGCTCTCTGAGCACAGCATAGCTTTGAGCGTCCCCTATCTGATTATTTTGTTGCCAGACTTCGTACTCTGTATTGTATTAAATGGTTTGTAACTAGAAAGTACTGTTTGTCTACGAGACGCTAGATTGCAACGAGCCCAGGCTATTCGATTGTAGCGATTCACGGTCAATAAACTATACGGTTACCTCAATTAGCAGCTTTTAGATGAGAGAGACGTGCGGAGCGGGGAATCGAATGAAAGATATTCTGTTAGGGTCTACAGCCTACGACAGCTGTAGACACTACAGGCATCTTTGTCTGTGTCTTTTGCACGGAAATCAGATATGTCTGTCTCTTTCATTCGATTTCTGCCCACTCCGCGCGTCTCTCTCATCAAAGAGCTGCTGATTGAGGTAACCGTAGAGTTTACTGACCGTGGTAGCAATTAACGTGAACAGTTCTGTATTAAATGGATCGCAACTCGAATTTAATTTTTGCCTACCTACCAGTAGAGGGCAATAAATTGTGTGATTCAAAAATCATTAAAAATGGGCATTTTCATAAAAGTTTTCACTAAATCACTAGATTTAAAAAAAAATCACCAGATCTAGTGAAATTTCACTAGACCTGGCAACACTGGAGAGGACTGTAAAATGACAATTAGGTTTTTAGTTGGCCGGCCATGTTTTTCTTGTTATATAAAAATATTCAAGGTCAATCTCACAATTATAATTATCAATAATTTCACTTTTTCGTTAGCAAATTAAGGTAGAATTACAAGAAACGACTGAAAATTACCGTGGGAACCGAGAAGCAGCCCACTTTTTTAAATTTGCTGATTACGTGTGTCTATGCAAATTTTGTATGGATATTAAAATCATTATTATTTCTGAGGGGCTCTTGTTTTTTGGGCCTTTCTTATGTAGTTTTAACGATAAACTGCCGTTGGTTTTAATTTTTTTGTCATACCTGATGGCTTTTTATTACCTTTTAAATCGGCCTTAGAGAGGTTATAGTGCTCTACGCTTTATACATTTCAAATTCCATTTTATCTTCAATAAGTCTGATGGTGTGTTTGCTTAAATCAGTTTAGAAAAAATAAATGCAATAATAAAATTATTTGGATTCCTTCGTGGACATTCTTATAGCTTCTCAGTTCTAATATGGTTTTAAAAACCAGTTTTAAGGTAGCCTTCTAGGTGTTTTCTAGAAATGCAGGAAGCTAATAGAAAAGCTTCTGACAGCTTTAAAATAGGTTTTAAGAAAGATTTTAAAACGGCCCGAACAAGGTTTTCAAGAGCAGCACTGTGCCTCACTAAGGAGTTTTATGATGGAATTTAAAAAGGCCTTAACAACCTTCATAAGGGTGGGCCCTTTTAGTCTACAAGTCGCTTTATGATGGTATTAAGGATATTGTTACAGCAAAATAGATTTTTCAAGGCATTTTATAAATAGTTTTATAGCACCCTTGTATACATTTAAGAAACTAAAATTGTTCCTTGGGTTATTATACATAGACAGTACGTATAGTATTTATAGTCACTAAAATTAATTTTAGTTTCATATACTTACACCAAGCCAATGGGGGGGGGGCACGCCCCCCCCCCATAGGACCGCCACTGACTAATAGCTAGTGTCATAAAGTATCGTATGATACATAGTTCGGCATAGACTTGTGCCAAATGCGTTATAACCTTATTTTTCACATATGTTGAATGATTCTGATTTTAGTATTAAAAATACATAAACAAAATATTGTGACGTGTTTCCACCCTTAGGAAACCACCCTCGCAAATTCCGTGGGTTCCAAAAATTATAACAAGAGATGTCCACTAACACACTTTATTAAATATTTACTGGATACTTCACAATACTATTATTAATTTAAATACACTTTTACTGACTAAAATCACAATGTTTATCACTTTGTTTATCCTTGAAGTCTTAACCTCACTTTTTATACTTTTTGAACTTTCTGAACTTTCTGAACTACTCGCCGAGAATGCGATCGGTCTTTTATACCTAAAAATGACAGATCTCGATTGTTCTGTGATGACGCCACCATTCTCTCGATAATTCCAGATGTCACTTTGTAATCTTCTGGTAGGTTCTTTTTCGAGTAGGTGCAAATACACTACATTCATTCTGACATTCGATCTGTTGAAGTCTGCCTACTTTTTAGTAACCAACATAACCTTAAATTTTTAAGGGGTTGCAACATATTACACTGCCCCCTCCTTAAGCCTGAACGTCCCGGTCAGGCAATTCAGCCTCTTTCACATACTTCGCCAGTCTATCCAAGTGTACGATCTTCATCTTGGACTTTTTGTTTCGTTGAATATGATAGACGACATCATTAATTCGGGTAATAACAGTATAAGGTCCTTCCCAAGGAGGTTGAAGTTTCGGTGACTTCCCTTTCTTCCGCTGTGGGTTGTACAGCCAAACCAGATCTCCTGCCTTGAACCCTTCTGAACTACCCTTACGGTCGTATCGAGCCTTCATTCGGTCACTGGCTATGGTGATTTGGTCTCTAACCAGCTCATGAACATTTCTTAGCCGTTCACTCATTTCATCCACATAGCTGTTCACAGGAAGCTGTTCTCCGCCTGGTGTTCCGAAAATCAAATCACACGGCAGTCTGATCTCATGTCCAAATACTACACGGGCTGGTGTTTGTTTCGTAGACTCGTGGATAGCAGCTCTGTATGCCATGAGGAAGAACGGTATGTGGAGATCCCAATCGCGTTGATTCTTATGAACCACTTTAGAGAGATGTTCTTTCATGGTCTTGTTATGTCGTTCCACCATTCCATCTGATTGCGGGTGAAGGGCTGTGGTCCGTGTTTTGTGTATCCCCAATAACTTGCAGATTTGCTGAAACACCCCTGACTCAAAGTTCCTCCCTTGATCTGAGTGCAGCTCCAGGGGTACACCAAACCGACATATCAAATTATCTACCAAGACTTTGGCGACAGTGACTGCTTCTTGGTTTGGAATTGCATAGGCCTCTGGCCACTTACTAAAATAGTCCATTGCAACCAGTATGTACTTGTTCCCATCCTTGGTTACTGGGAATGGGCCGGCTATATCGATCGCGATCCTCTCGAAAGGAGCTCCGACGTTGTACTGCTTCATTGCACCCCTACTTCTAGTCTGTGGTCCCTTACTGGCTGCACAAATTTTGCAATTGCGACACCAAGCTTCCACATCTTGACGACTATTTACCCAATAAAATCGTTCTCGTACTTTATTCAGGGTCTTATTAACGCCGAAGTGCCCACCGGATGCTCCATTATGCACTTCCTGAAGTACTTTCGGTACTCGACACCTGGGAATCACTAGACGCATAACAACTTCCTTGCCATCCGGGCTTTCCCAAGCTCTCTTTAGCAGCCCGTTCATAACTTTGAGTGAATCCCATTGGGCCCACAAAGCCTTCAATCCAACTGCCTTGTCCGAAACATCCTTCCACGCTGGTCGAATTCCTTTCTCCTTTGCTCTCAATATAGCCCCAATCTCTGTGTCATTCAGTTGTTCTTGTCTCAGGACTTCAGTTGTCCAATCATCCGGAACCTCTATTTTAATAGTGTTGACGGCCACCGTACCCTGAAATTTCTCA
The DNA here is from genome assembly GCA_936432065.2 of Rutpela maculata. Lineage (NCBI taxonomy): Eukaryota > Metazoa > Arthropoda > Insecta > Coleoptera > Cerambycidae > Rutpela > Rutpela maculata. The sequence continues at coordinate 213,110,181 of OW386285.2, forward strand.
ACGTGGCGGCAGTGCTTGCAATCTTCCTTGCATGGTCTTCTAGATAAAGCGTCTGCGTTCTTATGAGATCTTCCAGGTCGATGTTCTATTTTGAAATCATACTGTTGCAACCGTTCTATCCAACGAGCCAGTTGACCTTCAGGGGTTTTCAACTGCAACAGCCATTTTAATGCAGCATGGTCGGTCCGAATCTTGAAATGTCTTCCATAAAGATATTTATGAAAATGGTCCACTGATTTTACGATGGCCAGTAACTCTTTCCGGGTTACACAATAATTTCTTTCTGGTTTGGACAGCACCTTGCTGAAATATTCGATCACTCTTTCCTGCCCATTCTGGATTTGGGACAGTACACAACCGACCGAAGAATTGCTGGCATCCGTGTCTAAAATAAAAAGTCCTTCCCGTTGTGGGTACGCTAGCACAGGACCAGTGCATAGAGCTGCCTTCAGTTTTCTCCATGCCGTTTCACATTCCGATGTCCATTGGTACTGTACTTTCTCTTCTGTCAGCCGGTGTAATGGCTTCGCAATTTCGGCAAACCCTTCCACAAAGCGCCTATAATAAGTGCAGAGGCCAAGGAAGCTTCGTACTTCATGAACGTTAGATGGTCTTGGCCAATCTCGTACAGCAGAAATTTTGTCAGGGTCTGTTTGTATTCCATCCGAAGACACCACGTGACCAAGAAATTTGACTTCTTTCTGGAATAGCAGGCACTTCTTCGGGTTCAACTTCAGATGGGCATTCCTGACTCGCCCAAATACTTCTTGAAGATTTTTCAAATGTTCTGTAAAGTCCTGTCCCATAACAAGCACGTCGTCAAGGTAAACCAGGCACGTCCTCCAGGTTAGCCCTCGCAGTACGAATTCCATCAATCTTTCAAAGGTAGCTGGCGCATTGCAAAGTCCAAAAGGCATCACGGTAAATTGATAAAGACCACTGCCTGCTGAAAACGCTGTCTTTTCCTTATCATCCGGATGAAGCCCCACTTGCCAGTATCCACTCCTAAGGTCTAACGTAGAAAACCATCGTGAGCCTGCCAACATGCTTAACGTGTCGTCAATTCGTGGTAATGGGTAACTGTCTTTCTTCGTGACATCATTTAATTTTCGATAATCGACACAGAATCTTAATGTTCCGTCCTTCTTGGCAACCAAAACTACTGGCGATGACCAGGGACTTGTTGACTCCTCAATGACTCCATCTTGTAGCATCTTGTCTATCATTGCCAAGGCATCCTCTTGTTTCGCTAATGGAAGCCTCCTAGGTGGTTGTCGAATAGCGGGTGAGTCGCCAGTATTTATCCGATGCTGGACTATGTCTGTTTTTGTAAGGGCCTCTGTATTCTTGACAAATACTGAACTTTCCTTTTCCAGGAACTTGATTGCCTCCCTTCGTTCATCCTCAGATAAATGCTCCAACTGGGTACTCAGCAAGGTCAAAACTTCCTGGTCTATTTTCGTAGATGAACTTCCCTCTGTTTGTTCCTCGCACCTTGCTACCCATGAGACCGGTTCATAGGAGCCAATCGGTTTGCCTTCCTTAATTGTCACTGAGTGGGAATTTAAATTAACGACTCTAATTGGGATTTTGTCTTTAGTCCGGGTTAAAGTTCTCGCCACAATAATATTGGGTAGGGACTTAATCGATTCGTCATCTTCAACTAGGCCAACACGGTACCCTCCAGGATTTCCTTCTAAGGCAACATCAATCATTTGTTCTGAATGAGCAGGAATCTTGATTGTTTGTGTTGTTAACAACCTTGCTTTATGGAATTGGTCGTCTGCGGTAGCCAGAATAAATTCCTCATTTCCAATTTTTAAGACTCGCTCCCCTACGTCAACAATAAATCCCTGCTCTCCCATGATGTCCAGACCCAAAATGAAATCATCCATAATGTCAGCCACAATGACCTTGTAATTGAACCTCAACCGTCCAACCTGCAGTTCCAAGTTGATTTCTCCATGGACCGCAGCCCTGTCCCCCGTGGCTGTCCGAATGATTACTCCATTTTGCTTCTTGTCAATCTGCAAGCCTGATATAAACCCTGGCCGCACTATTGATGACGTAGCACCGGTGTCAATAGTAAACACGCATTTTCTTCCATTCACATATCCTTGCAACAACAGACTGCTTGGAATTCTTTGGAGCTGGGAAATCTTTATTTCTCTGGGGGCACCGCATTCCCTAGCCAGCACAGCCCCCTTGGTGCTGGCTATCTTTAGTTTTCCTGCTTCTCTTCAACATTCACAGCATTTACTCGACTCTCCGAGTTCTGCTGTCGACATTCTCGTTTCATATGTCCCACCTTGCCGCAGTTGAAACATTTAATACCTCCGCTCGGCTTTCCTTTATTTTGTTGTTTTTCCTGCTTTCCGAGGTCATCCAATTTATCGCATAATTTGGTGAATATTTTCTGCATCTCAGTCAGCAAGGAGTTCTGGTTCATTTCTGGTTGCGATTCTTCGAGAGTCACAGCTCGCACTCTCGACCTTGGAGTATCCCTGTAAGCGGCTTCTACTTCGAGTGCACGCACCAAAGCTTCGCTACTACTTTGGTGTCTCGTCAGCCTCAGAACTCGCCTGACCTCTTCGTCCCTTATACCATCTAAAAAGGCCCCCACGGCTAATTGTTCCTGGAATTCTTTAGGTGCACTCGGATACGCCAGGTGTGCCAGTCTCTCTATCGCAGCTTCAAATTCTTGTAAACTTTCCCCAGCTTTTTGCATCCGGGATTTCAGCTGAGCCTGGTATAATTGGGCAAGGTGTTGATCACCATACCTCAAGTCTAATGCAGCTTCCAAGACTTTAAAGTCCCTTTGTTTCTCCACCGGGATAGTCTGAAGTAATTCTGAGGCCTGGCCCCTTAACGCCAGAACTAATGCCATAGCCTTTTCCTCATTATCCCAGTTATTTGCCGATGCTGCTGCCTCAAATTGTCTCTTGTAGGTTGTCCATGAGCTTTGGCCGTCAAAGGAGGGAGGCTTTAATCGAGGACCCGATGATGTTACTAACTGGCCTCCTTTTTCTCTCAACTGACGTTTAAGGCGCTCTACCTCTCCTTCGACCTCACTCATTTTTCCTTTAATTTGACTAACTTCTGTCTCGACCACACCTACTTTGTCTTCGACCTTGTTTATCTCCTCTTTAACTTCTTCCTTAACAGAAATGATTGCGTCCTGTTGTATTTTTATTTGTTCATTTAGAATTTTCCTTAATTCTTCCTGTCGTCTTTCTTGCTCCTGTTGGCGTTTTATTTCCAAATCCTCCATCATTCTTCTCAGTTCTGCTTTTTCTTCTTGACGTCTTGTTTCCTGTTCTTCTTTTTCTTCTTAACGTCTTCTTTCTTCATCCTCTTTTTCTTTCTGACGTCTTGTTTCTTCATCCTCTTTTTCTTTCTGACGTCTTGTTTCTTCATCCTCTTTTTCTTTCTGACGTCTTGTTTCTTCATCCTCTTTTTCTTTCTGACGTCTTATTTCCTGATCTTCCATAATTTTTTTTAATTCGTCCCTTTCTTCTTGACGCCGTTTTTCCTCCTCTTGACGTCTTCTTTCTTGCTGTTCTTTTTCTTCCTGACGTTTTTTCTCCTGTTCTTCTTTGTCTTCCTGCCGTTGCTGCGCCATCATTTTTTGGAATTGTTCGAATAAGTCCTGTATTTGTTTATCGGATGCCATACTTCTTGTTGTTACGGGCATACGATGAAATTAAAATAAAATAAATTTAACTGTCACGTCAATATCGGTAATGGAACTTTCTAGACAAATCTCGAAATGGCACGAAAAAGTCTTATCCAGAGTCTTTTGTCACTATCCAGTTCAGAGAATTTAATAATCTCCACTAATGTCCAAATAGAAAAGTTCTAGAAATTTTCACGCACTAAATGAGTCTTTTTCAGTGTCTCTATCACTTCTCAGTTCAAAGGATTTAATTATCACACTAATGTCCTAATAAAATGTTCTACAATGTCTCAAAAAATGCACTTAACACTATTTTCCTGTTCGAAAATACCCCTCGAACAAATGTCCAGTAAATGAGTCCTCCGTGTTAGCACTAAACCTCGAGAATACTTCTCGAACACTCCAGCACAACTTCAGAGCTCCTCTTGTCATAAAATTCCGCTTTCTGACACCAATTGTGACGTGTTTCCACCCTTAGGAAACCACCCTCGCAAATTCCGTGGGTTCCAAAAATTATAACAAGAGATGTCCACTAACACACTTTATTAAATATTTACTGGATACTTCACAATACTATTATTAATTTAAATACACTTTTACTGACTAAAATCACAATGTTTATCACTTTGTTTATCCTTGAAGTCTTAACCTCACTTTTTATACTTTTTGAACTTTCTGAACTTTCTGAACTACTCGCCGAGAATGCGATCGGTCTTTTATACCTAAAAATGACAGATCTCGATTGTTCTGTGATGACGCCACCATTCTCTCGATAATTCCAGATGTCACTTTGGAATCTTTTGGTAGGTTCTTTTTCGAGTAGGTGCAAATACACTACATTCATTCTGACATTCGATCTGTTGAAGTCTGCCTACATTTTAGTAACCAACATAACCTTAAATTTTTAAGGGGTTGCAACATATTACAATATAACCTAAATTGACTTTCGACAAAGTAACTCATAAATATTCTCTATAGTCTGTAATGGTCGATATGTGCTGTGTTTAGGCCGGTTGCTGGTGCAGTCCCAAATGGTACTTTTATGTATTTTTCTATTTATTTATTGACCAATTTACATATAATAAAAGTACAATTGGAGCCACATGCAAGAATAGTACCTACTGATTACCATAGGTTAGGTGACTATGTATTATCGCAAAATACACAATGCGTAGAGCATCAAACATAAAGATCATTTTAACTGATGTATGAAAAATTTGAAATGAAATTTTATGGCAGAGGTAGTCCACTTGATATGACCAATTTAAGCTAGTCAAATATAATCCCAAGCAATTTAGATTCAGACTTGTGAAATAAACTAGTTGAGTATTCATTGATGTGTTCAAGAGATTTAGATAAAGGATTCGATACTATTTAGGTAAAAAAAGACGAAAAAAAAGGGGGGGGATATAAAATAAAAGTAGGAAAAGTTCAAAAGGTCAAAAAATACAAAAATGGTGAATGTAAAATAAATAGAAAATAAAATTTAGAAATTCTTTCTTTTGTAATTTTAATATTAAGTTTCAAATTAGAAAATTAGCAGCTGAGTCAGGTATTTTCAATAAGCCTAAGATATTTGTGTAAGATACAAGGTCTGTGAATTTTTTATTACTCTAATGTTAGTTCTTTTCTGTGTTCAGGTGATTTTTATTGTTTTAATTATTTTTGGCATGCATATCAGGTATTTTCATAACTAAATAATTAACATCAGTAATATTTTTGATAAATAATACTGTGATAAGAATGTACCTGTAATTTCCTGTAGTCTGTGTAATAAATATTTGCAATATTTTAATTTTATGAACTTTATTAATTTCTGTAAATTTCTACAGTGTAGGGGAACCCAACTAGTTGTATAGGGAAATCTTATATACTTATGTACAGGGTGGTTGCGCGAACATTTAATTTTTAACTTTTTAACATTTAACTCATTTAACTTCGTTATTTTTGGAGTTACATAAAAAAGTTGAAAAATGACGTTATTTTCACTATTTTTAGATATCTTAAAGTTCTCTCATTGTGAAAATCTTCCTTGAAATTCCGATGCTTGCAAGATAATAATATATCGTTTTTATAAAATTTTTGTTACAAGTAGAATATCAATGGATGAATATAAATATTTTTTGTCTAATGTAATACCAATCAGTGTATAGTCCGGCTGCTGACATTTGTCTGATGTCTGTTGTTACCATTTATGAAAACGTTGTGCTGTAGAATTCAGAGATGCGTCAAGGGGGTCCGTGGGGGCACGTGCCTCCTCAAAATCTGCTATGCCCTCCTTCCTCATTTAATTTAGAGATACACTTTTGAGCAGAAGTGTCGTCATTTTACCTACGTCATATTATTGGAAGTAAAATAATAAATGTAATTCAAAAAAGTTCATTCTTCATTATCGGCTTTAACATTATTTAGGTTTAATGGAAATAATGTATTTTTAGGGCTAGAAAAGATTCCAGGAATATTCATTTCAAGACTTGTTCCTGGTGGTTTAGCTGAATCTACAGGATTACTGGCTGTAAATGATGAGGTTTTAGAGGTTAATGGTATTGAAGTTTCTGGGAAAACTTTAGATCAAGTAACGGATATGATGGTAGCTAATAGCTCGAACCTAATTATAACTGTTAAGCCAGCAAATCAGAGAACGGTTGGACCTGTGAGAAGGGGTAGTTTTAGTAGGAACTCCCAATTATCTAGTGGGTCTCATCAGTCTAACACTACAGCTGGTTCCGATCCTGAGGATAAATATGATCAAGATGAAATTGTAGATTTAACTGGAGCTACATTTGATGATACTTCTACAAAAGATGATGGGATTTTGCATCTATAATAAAGAATTATGATATGATATCATTCCATATTCTATATAAAATATACAGAGTAGAGCTAGGTTATAACGAATCCCAAGATGAACTGAAATTCTTTTATTATCCCCAGTAATTTTTTCTACAGGGTGTGTGAAATATACGAAATACTAAGTTCTACTAATAATCCAGTCAATCTGTCATTTGATCCTTGAGTAATTCCTACAAGAAATGTTTGGTTTGCGTAATATAGATTATAAATTTCCTAAAATTTTGATTCAAACAATTTTCTTCGACAGTCAATTTAAAATTACAGCAGCTCGAATTTTGATAAATTTTCTCGAATTTGATTCCAGGTTTTCTTTATCACGCTGCTGTAGTATTTGCTCTAAGCTCTCTATTTTAGTTTGTAAAATTTAATGTGTTTCCCTTGAATCTTTATCTTGCTTATGCAATGATGTTCGTTCTTTTAAAGCTAGTACTTCACTTTTAAGCTGGAATATTTCAGCAATTTTCTGATTTAACTGCTATTCTCTCTTATTTTTTTCAACTTGTAATTTTAAATCTTGTGAACTTGTGAAATCTTGTGAACTCCAGGTTGCCCACTCATTATTATATTTTGCATAAACAATAAAATTGATGTACAGTTGTGTTATTGTTTAAACCAATGGATTTTATCTGATTTTAAAGTTTACTGGTCTGTCGACACAACAGTTTTTCTCTGTTGCTAATGCCTTACGATTTACATTCGCCTAAAATTGTGAACATTTCTGCTCCGCCCCAGATTTTTGCAATTATCTCTGTCCCCCGTTGCTCCTACGTAGTAAGTCATTATTGTAGGTTATAAAATTTGTTAAAACTTTTATTTAAACACAATAATCTTCCACTCTGTTTTAAAATTACAGCAGCTCGGAGTTTGAAAAATAATGAAATTTTTAAACATATGGTCGTGGAAGGAAATTGTTAAACAAAGGTTTTAGTAAATTTTATAATCTACAATATTCATAATAATTAATCACCACATAGGTGCAATGTGTACAGGGATAACTGCAAAAATCTGCAATGAAGCACAAATTTTCGTCTTTCTGGCAGTTGGAAATCGCAAATTATTAACAATAAAAGTTGTAACTTTTTTATTCCCTACAATATTAGATACTACATAATTTTAGAGCAGAGCTAACAGGAAAAGAGATATTCGAGAAAACCTGTTTCGACCATCATTTTTCCAACAATCCGTAGCGGTAATGATATTTTTGTGGAAAACATTATTTAATGATTGTGTCAAAACTTTCTACAATATACAAAATTCCTTGTAGGAATTATTCATGTGTACCGCCTATTTTTTTGCTCTACAGGTTATATTATAATTAAAACAGTTCGGATGAACTATGTATATAAATTTATAAGCAGTGGCCTTTGCCATAAAACAACTTGAAGAAAACGTTACACTTTTATCTTTATCCAGTTTTTTGGAAAAATCATTTTTAGACATGATGAATATTGAATTATTTCATTATTATTTCATTATTAGAATTTGCTTTCAAAATTATTTCTGTATTTTGTATGTTTTTGCAAGTTTTTCGTTTCAAATTAAAATTGTAGTTTTAACCATTTTTATTAAACTAATGATGGAAAAATCAAAAGTAATGAGTAATGGTAACCTAATGGCAGCAAATAGATTATGATATTTATATTTTAGTTTGAAATTATCGAAATATATCAAGAAAAATGATTGGACTAATACGTCGATGGATCTTGCACATCCATCGAGTTTTTTATGTAGTAGAAAATTTAAATAAAATTCAATAGCATTCAAAATTTAGGAAAATAAATGACATATTAGATGGTTTGAAAAGCCCTAATTCATAAACAGGTGTTACAAATCATAAAAAGGCAATAGTTTAGAAACCTTGTATTTCCTTACGATTATTACAAATACTGTGAAGTTAACATCACTTGTAAGGCTTGCAAGCAAATTTAGAAATAACAAAAGTAAAATTGTAAAATGTAAAATTAAAAATGATTCACTCACCATCAATTACTATATATCCATTACAAGTGCAGCTTAACCCAAATTCATAGTTTTCATAACATTCTAATTTTATCTTTGTCTTCTTACAGCCACTCCTCTACCTAAAAATATTTCTCGCACGCTATAATATACATATTTCATACACTCTGTTACTAGAAAATATTTGCTAGTTATATTATTAGATTTCCAAAATGTCTAATTTTATTACTATAAAAAACTTTAGGTAGGTATAATTTTCAAGAATGTTTTTAGAGCACTGCTAAGCAGAAATTGTAATAAAGGCAACATAAAAAGTAAAAATATAAATAAATACTTGTAACTTTTACAGTCGTGACATCACGTACATGTGCTCTATTAACTGAATAATATAGTGATTAAATAATGAATAATGATTTGCTCCATTTGTGATACATATCATTTAACATGGGGGTTGAAGATTGTAACAATAGGGTAATCAAACGATGAAAATAGTCTGCTTTCTCTGTTGATATATTTGGTTTTGCTTGGTGATCTAAAATACATGCTATTTAGTTGTTAAATTGGAAATACGTAATAACCAAGTTTAACTCTGTACAGTGGCGGATCTAAGGTAAAAGGCTCAGGTGGCAAACGCTTTGAAGGGCCCATTTTTTCGCATTTTTTCGGATGATAACCTATATAATCTACAGTAGAAGGGCCCTGTGGGCCCCTTTTGCACAGGGGCCCGTCATTTGCTCATTTGCCGCCCGGTTAGATCCTCCACTGACTCTGTATATATGCATTTAGATATTCCTATAAAGATGTTGAGATCCGAATTTCAAGAGAAATGGGGCTATTTATAGAAACTTTTTACTGAAGTATTAATATGTTTATTGCATTATAAATATTTTATTTTTAAATCTAGTATTTTGAAACTAGTTTCTTATTGAACATTATTCTTTTTGTATGTAATTTTATAATGAAAAGTTGAAAATGGGATTTTAAGTAAAAGAACCAGAGATGGGTAAAGGAAACTTTCCAATGAAAGTTCCCAGGAAATTCTTGGGAGTTTCCGCAACGAAGTTTTGATGAAAATGAAAATTTCCAATAAAATATTTGAATATTCCGAAAGGAAACTTTCCTGGATTTTTGGAAACTTTCATATATTCAAATATTAGAAACTTTTTTTATCAACATTTCATTCCAGAAACTTTCAAATGGAAAATTTTCCTTTCAAATGGAAAGTTTTCTTTACCCATATCTGAAAAGAACCAAATTTTTAAGCTTCAATCAACAGTCATTTTTTAAATTAAAATTAATCGTTGTTAGCTTCCTGACCCTAAACAAAACAGAACAAAAGTTTGTGTGAATTTTCTGTTTGATGTCATGAAATTTGTTTTATTATGTTTGAAGCAACAAGGATTTGAAGATAACCTGTATAGTATTAGAACTAATCTAAAGACTGATGTATCTTCTTTATCAAAACTTGAAGAAAAATATTGTGTTAATCAGCAAGTGGTAAACTGAAAAAAAAAAATACCAGTACTATATAGAATGTCATATTAAAAAATGAAAATATACATATCTACTGTAATCTCCAATTATGAGTATGGAGCCTCCGGACGCAGATAAATCCCACCTATTTATTAAATCAATCACGTACGGTTTTAGAAAAAATAACGGTGGAATTTATCTGCATCCGGTGGCTTCATCGTAATTAGCGATTACAGTACATTGTGTAATAATTTTACAATAGGCCTCTTGCACAAAATATAATTTTGGCATTTTTAGAATCTTTACTTAATACAAGACACAGTGTGTAAAAGATTTTTTCTTATTTTTTCTTTTACAGACTGTATTCAACATTAAAGTTTGAATAAATCCGTTAGGCGAGCAAACAACGTGTGACGTCATGTGTCAGGTTACACACAGCACTAGCATACATTTTAAATTAAATCCATTCATGATCCGTGATCACTGATCAGTTATTTCAATTTGAAAAAATTTGACATACACAACATATGAAATATTATTTTCTTTTGATTTTAGTGGCCAAATAAATCATGCTTTTGACACTATATATTAAACTATTCTTTATTTAAACTGGATAAAGTTGTTGCGGTACTAATAATCCCAACTAATAATTTGAATGCTAATTCAGATTACAGCTGCTCTCTGTCTATCATGTATCATAGTGACAGAATACACCGTTCAGCACACAACTGATCAATGACATGAATGATAAGTGATCGCTTAGTTAGCGCTACCGCGTGATGAACGCAACCATTACACGCATGTACACGCAGCGATATACCTAGTGACAGACGACGTCAACTCCAGTATGAGTGTTTTCTGAGATTTGCCCCTTCTCCCGGATATTAGTCGGTGATTTAAATACTTTCCAGTTAGAAATTATGAAAACAGATTTGATAATTGCTAATGTTTAGTAACACTATATTAATATATATATATAGATTAATTTAAAATATACCGCACATGCAAGAGGCCTATTTATTGCCCATACAAATTGTGGAAAATATGATTTCATAAAATATCATCTGATCAATTTTCCTTTGATATGGCTACCTACCTCCATGAAATGGCTTTGTATGGCGGTTGGCTCTCACCTAGGATCGGCATTAGTACATCATGCTCCAATATTAAGATACAGCTAGCACAACTTAAATTTAACTAGCACCCACTGGAAGAATATAAATGTTATTAGTCCATCAACTAACCAGTAAGGTGAGAAACAAGATTAAACCTCCGTTTTTTGTTTCACTTTTTAGTCACATTAAGATTGGCATTTTCAAAGATATTTTAATATATCCGTCCATATAAGAAAGTTAACAAAATCGAGAATGATTTTCTAAATGCCTCTATTGTTTTCTGTTTTCTACTTTTTTTAATAATTCGTGTTTTAAATATTTAATATTAGTATAAACTCTTTGCTATTTGAAAATAATAACAAATTTCAAGGAAAATTTTGAAATGCAATGTCTTCAAAGCAAGAGAAAGTATTTAGATGTGGTTTTTGATATATCTTGCTTATTACATCTGGAATATACTGGTTTTCTCTAAGAAATTAATGTCGCTAATAGATAAATATAACATGGTCTGTGGACAACCATTTTGGTAACTTTGTCTAACAGTTTCTAAACTTATTTGGTTATTATTAGAAAATTTATATTTGTTTTCATTTAGTAGAGCCGTTGAGTGAAAAGTTATACCAAGAGGCGCAACCGTGTACTTAAAATCGTAGCCAAAACAGGGTCTGATATACAGTACGGCGCCACAGGCATTGTGGTCTAAGATCTTAGTCAGTTGCACAAACATCAGTTATTAGGTTGATGGCACTCGTATGAATCACGTCGCGTGAATCGTCGCTTTTGATAAACAAGGAGATTTGTCTCTGCGCCAGAGGCGGCTCTCATATAGATATAATATTTAACTGCAAACACCTACTGAAACATTCAGAAAAACGACGAAATGGTGAAATATTTATCATTGCCAGCTACATTGTATTTTTAAATTTAACCTAAAAACGGTAATAATTTTTACAAAAACATGTAATGCATACCTAGCAAATAAAAAACAATTTTGAATCAAACACATATAATACCTTCCTGTTCTGTTTAGTGTGTGGCGTGTTTATTATGTTTATTTTCATAACAATTAAATATAAAAATCCAATGAGCTGCTGGCAACATAAAACATTTTTTCCCCAGTAAAATAAACCATTTTTATATAATATTAAATAATACATAACAAAGAAAATTAAGGACTAATGGCATAAAAGTTCCATGTACCATGTGCATCACAAATGCGCACAACGTGATAAAGTGAATTTTATTACTTTCACATCCAGTGGAAGTATAGTAACGGCAAAAAAATTAAAAAAAAAAGTCATTGTTCAAATAGGCTTAGAATGTCATGAGACGTCGAGATTTTAAGTTTGAGCGAAAAAAAAATTTCTGTCTGTCTGTCGGTGTGTCTGTAACTTTTTTTGCGCACGTTTACTCTAGAACCGTTTAAGATATTGACTTGAAATTTGATACACTTATGTATTTTAATGAGAACTGGAACTAGATTATATTTTCATATTATTCCGTTGAAGGGTAAATTGGGATAAAGGGGGGTAAATAGGTAAATCAAGCATGTAAGAGTCCATAAAATTGGTATTTAGTATATATAAGAAAAGGTAAGGTCTCAAAACATTACTCCCATTACCACCCCCACCCCACTATTAAAGGGGGATGGAAAGGCCTCAACATATTTTTTACTTCATTTGCCCCCTCTAGCACCCCGTTCCACCACCCCCCACTACCGATGTGACATATCGTTTTATAGGTTTTTGGAGTAGGCGATTTCAAATATTATATGTTATTAAAGTTTCATAAATAATTTTCACATAGTGGAGTGCAATTTTTTTCTTCTTTGTGAGAGACTTGGATAGAACACGTGGATGTGGAATTTTAAGGTTTATAAACAGGTTGTTAAATTGATACCAATGTTTCAAGGATAGATGAGGATACAGCAACGCGTTCTTGCGTGTGTATCTAGCTTCTACGATTTTCAATTAAAATACCATGCAACCTGTTCGGTGTTTCTATTATTTTCTTTATTCTTTAATAAGTGGGTTATCTCGAGTAGTATATAGATGCGCAGTGGGTTTCCTCGAGTAATATGGATGTGCAGTAGATTTCCTCGAATAAAATGGATGCGCAATGGGTTACCTTGAGTAGTATGGATGCGCAGTGGGTTTTCACGAGTAAAATAGATGCCCAGTAGGTTACCTCAAGTAATATGGATGCGCATTGGGTTTCCTCGAGTAACATGGATGCGCAGTGGGTTACCTCGAGTAGTTTGGATGCGAAGTTGGTTATCTCGGGTGGTATGGCTGCTTAGTAGTTTTCCTCGAGTATAATGGATGCGCAGTGGCTTTCCTTGAGTAGGTACTGTTGATGCGCACTAGTTTACCTATACGGATACGCAGTGGGCTTCCTCGAGTAAAATGGATGCGCAGTGGGTTACCTCGAGCAGTATAGATGCGTTTCCTCAAAGAAAGTGCTTGAAGTAGATTACTTCCACCGTGTAGTCCACGGCACTTTCTGATTGTTTATATTTTTGTCATGCCATTTTCTACATATTGCTCCCACTTCCAGTATAAGTGTAGTAATTTTGAAAACATTTATTCAAATAGGCTTAGAATGTTATGACATGTCGAGATTTTAAGTTGAAGCAAAAAATAATGTCTATCGCGTCGGTCTGTGACGTTTTGGGTGCACGATTACTCTGGAGTTGTTTAAGATATTGACTTGAAAATTGGTATACATATATATGTATTTTAACGAGATCTGGAATTAGGTTATATTTTGATCTTATTTCGTTAAAGGGTTGAGTGGTAAATTGGGATAAATGGGGGGTAAATAGGTAAATGAAGCAAGTAAGAGTCCATAAAATTTGGTATTTAGTTTATTATTATATAAAAGAAGTTAAGGTCTTAGAAAAATTTTTGGCATTAACTACCCTCATTATATCACCCCCACGCGATTATTAAAGGGGGTGAAAAAAAAATTGTGATTTAGTGTGTACAGGAACCAAATATTGGATTCCACGAATCATAAACAAAAATCACTCGATTCTACAATGTTACTGAATGACATCATTTATTGAATGTTTATAGTTAACAGAATGTAGGACTTTAAAATTGCTGATGTAGAGCTATATAGTTGTTTCAAAATATAATATAACTTAGTAGTATTTTTACTCTTCTTTGTGAAGCATACGAACTTAATAGACTATAATTAAACGGCATCACTTAATCTAGGTGTTTTATTTACCCATACCTTTACCAAAGGCATCAAAAAATTTTCCACTTCATCCACCCCGTATCACCTCCTACCACCCCACCCACTATCGATGTGGCATACCGTTTTTGGTTTTTGGGGTAGACGATTTTATTTAGAAAATTTCATAAACAATTATTTCCACATGGTGGAGTGCAAACATAGTATTTTCGTTGTGAGAGACTTGGATAGGAAATCTGGATATGGAAGTAGTGATTCCTTGGGCTGCGGTTTTCATTTTAAAATGTTAAAACCGCTGGCCAAGGAATCACTACTTCCACATCCTGATGTTCTATATATCCAAGTCGCTCAAAACGAAAAATATTTTGATACTATATTTGCATTCTACTATGTGGGAATAATTGTTTATAGAGCTTTAATTATATAATATTTGAAATCGCCTACCCCAAAAACTCATAAAGCGATATGCCACATCGGTAGTGGGGGTGGGGGTGGATGAAGTAAAAAAAATTGTTTGAAGCCTTTGGTTCTTGTACACACACTAACTCACAATTTTATTTTTCCCTCCCTTTAATAATGAGAGTGATAATGGTTAATTATTTTGAGACCTTGACTTCTCTTGTATTTACTAAATACCAATTTTTGTCGTTGTTATACTTCCACTGGATGTGGAAGTAAAAGGCCTATTGACATTTTATGATGAAACTGTTATTTTTAAGATATCACAAAATTATCCATTTTGCACCTTTCTTAATCATCTTCACCCTAGTAAATTTTGAATATGTTTTAGATGACATTTTCCATTACTACTGCCGCAAAAATATTACATGTTGCAATATTTTTCGGGTTTACACCATTCCTTTCTTTAATTCTGCTGAACTGTAATAACCAATTTGTACAAAAATATTTTTTTATCCTCTCCCAAATATATGCTACTGCAGTGATGGGTTCATTAAGTTATTTATTTGTTTATAGGTTTTCTCTGTAATTGCTTTTTTTTAATAATTAAAATGAAAAAGCGATTTTATTGGGAAAAAGAGTAATAATTAGTAAACATAATAAAGTTTAATTAACTTAATTTGAATATCTGTGGAAAGACTGGTTAATTTTTTTTTTATTACAAGTAGGTATTACTTTTCCGAGAGCAAAGTTTTCGAGGCGATAAAAGTATCGCACAAATGGTACACTTCTGAAATCGCTTGCATTTATCTTCTGGTACTAGCAAAAAAAATATTTTAGTGCGATTTCATTGAGTTCGATGGTAACAGAGTATTTGTGAATATTTCAAGACCTCCCAATTTGCTTACATGATTATAAAAAAGTATATTGAAATTTCGAAGAAGGTATTTTTTGACTTACACAGCAAGAACGGTAATAAGTATAACGAAAATGCACTTTTTATAAAGCATCGAATTTTGTACAAAAAAGTCCCTGAGAGCATATTTTTATCCATTATAGCTCACATGTCAAAGGCGCCCGGAGCATAAACCTCAAAGTAACTGTTTTTCGCGCTGTTCCCTAAGCAGCCCGTTAAAGCAGTTAAATATTATTTGTCCAATGAGAATTTGTGGCCGATTTTTTTATTTATAAATTTCTGATCGCTCTACACGATGGCGTCCTTCATTTTTCTTAAATATGCATTTTTTAATGCAAAAAACATTAAAAAAATCGTACATTTGGACTTTTCCACCCCTTGTAGGAAGTAATCGATTGATTTTAAAAAATGCTCTTTTAATGTGTCAGCGGAAATCGATTTAAAAAATAATATTTAAAAATTGTTATAAACAGTTTATAAAAATGCATTCTAGTAGTCGGTGAGGCTTAAGATATAAAATCAAGCTCAATTTTCTTTCTTAAAAAAATGTATTTATTGTTGACATATCATTTTGTTTTTATTTATCGCATATAAACAATTAATATTAGGACCGAAAAGTGTAATTTTTCATTTTCATCGATTTTTATATAACTGGAACTTGCCGCATATTTTTATTAATTAGTGTTTTTTTCTGTACAATTGTACATAGATTTCAATAACACAAAGAATGTTTAACTATTTTTTAATTTTATTTCAACATTTTTTTAATATTTGTAACTCCATTATTAATATTATGCATCGTATAAAAACAGTTTTAAACAGAAGTTACTCATTATGTTTTGTGTAATTTAAATTTGACTATTAGCTTCGCAGTTTTCTTAATTTTTTGTTTGTTAATTAAGTCGGCGCACGCCAGTGCCACTTGCAGAGTAGCGTAAAAACAGTCATTTTTTTGCTTACACGTGAGCACCTGTAGCTCGAAAACTATAGTAGATAAGAATATGCCCTCGCGGACTTGTTTGTAGAAAATTCCATGTTGTACAAAAAAAAGTGGCAGTGCATTTTCGTATTTATTACCGTTCTCGCTACGCAAGCGCTGAAAGATCAAAAACACCATCCTCGATATTTGCATATTCTTTTTTCTAATTATTTTAAAATATTGGGAGGCCTTAAACATACTGATAAATACTATTCCATGGAGCTGAACCGAATAGTAAAATAAAATCTTTTTAATTTATCACATTTTTATAAATTTCAGAAATTCAAAATTGCACAAAAATCTCAAAAAAACATTTTTTGAACCCCAAATGGGTGTTTTATTGTGGAGCGTTACATATTTTAATCCGTACTCCGTACCTATTATTCGTTTACTCGTACTAAATAAACATGTCAACGCCGCGCCGTGCTGGCCGTCGCGTCGGCCGCTTTTGTCTCGAGGACAAGGAACAATTGCAGTTTCGAACAAAACATGATTGTTACAGCGCACAACGTGGCGACTTGAAAGATGAAATGCGACAATAATTGGTAGTTAAAGGTTTCTCTTGTTTTTGAATTTTAAGTGAAACTAGTGAAAGAATTATTTATCTGAGATTTTTGTTTGTAAGTTTTTATTAATAAATTTGTCCTAACAGTGGTAACTTGTAAATGTTTTTTATCAGGGCGGCAAGCAACTGTTTGCTACAGGTGCCAAATTCCCTGACACCGGCACTGATTGCGCTGGTCTACAACCTGCGTCGAGAATTATAACTTTTAATAAATATATTTTGTACCCTCGTTCGCTAGATATCAACGTGCAGTATTTCTATTCGCGGTTCGCGCAAAATAACACCGCGCGGTGGCACCACAAGTCAACGAACAATATGTGGATAGGGACGTGCAGGAAGCGTGATGAGCGAGGTGAACATATAGGAACCGTTTTGGCCATATAGTTGCACATCTTATAGACTCTTCAATCAATGGTAGAGCTCGGAACAGGCAACTTCATAAAATTGTACTTAGAAATGGAGATACCAAAAAACTTGGGGAACCATTAAAATTTTGCAAAATCACAAGGATTTCATTGAACATCCTGTTTTCTGTCAGTTTTATTTCCAGATGAACTTTGCAAGAAAATATCAAAATAATAGGCTGAAAGACTTCGGTTGCTGGCCTTTTGGAACATTTGATCCAATAAATATTATTCTCTCTCTATCAAAATAATATCTCGATACCTAATTTCATTTTGAAGATTTCACAAATATCAATACTTTTGAATATACTATCACTCGATGCACGTTCGCCAATGCATGTTAATACATGAGATATATATATATATATATATATATATATATATATATATATATATATATATATATATATATATATATATTATAGCAGCAATTAAATTTCAGTGCATGTCACAAATCAATACAGTTGACATTATCTACAAATACGTCAAATTTTTAACTTTATTAATTTTAGAATGTTGGCATTAATAATATGATCTTATTTACAAAAGAACATGATGAATATACTGAATTAAATTGGTTCGAGATATTTTAAAATTACAATAACTAAATGGTTACAATTGCATTTATAATTGTTCGAACATTTATGAAATGGGTAGTGTAGTATTTAGATACAAGGCGAGTTTAAAATAACAAGTGAATATTTTAACCTGCCATTCCATATAGCTTAGCCATTCCATTAGCTTAACGATTGGGAGAAATAATGTTTTAACAAAAAATACCCCTGATTCTATCATGAGACGCACTGATTCGAACTCGGACCGATAAACCTCACGCCAACAATAGTATTCGGGGTGTTACCAAACACGATAATGTATTCAAAGAACTTTTGTCAATTTTGGTTCTATAAAATATAAAATTTAAGTTCTGCTTTGAATGTCAGGTTAATCTTGAATACACTACAGTGTACAGTGCTGAGCTATGATTCAAAATTAAATTAAAAGAAGGAGTAGAGATGTGTACATACACAAAAAATCACTGAAGTAATTTTAGAACTCACCCTAAGTGTGCTATGAATATTTTATTTTTTTCGTGCTTGTTTTTTATGCATTTTTACAAATGACTAATAGGAACTTTCCAGAGTTATAAGTTATATCTAGTTTTATTTTAAATTCACCTTGTAGATTACGTTTTTATTTTATTCATGTTTATATTAAAGAAGATACTCCTTTATTAAAGTACTTTCGGAATGCAGCATTATTATAAAACCTAAAAAAACATGTAAGGTATATAAAGTATACAAAGTAGAGGAATAACATTGTCGACATGTCATAGTAGCATTGTAAATCAGAAGAGTAGACTGACTGCAAAATAGGAAAGATCATCCTGATTTGTTATTTTAAACTGATCGTATTTCATATGTTACTATACTGTAACAATTTTTATTCTCAAGGTATATAAGTAATGGATATAATTATTTTTAATTTATTGTTAGACTTTCCAACATGTAAAACTTGATATTAATTGAAGAGACTTGTGTGACTCTGCACTAGACATTTAAATATATAAATATGCACATATTACTTTTTTGATGACCCACTTACCTTCATCAGCAGGTAAACTAAAATATGTGGTTTGATAAGGTGGTATAATGGAGGTTACTTTGTAACTCTGAAAAGGTTAGAAATACAGCATAGTGTCCAAATCCATACGGAATTGGCTTAACCAGGGTGTGTACTTTCTAGAAAACAAGGACAAGTCAGGGAATTTGATTTTGGCCATGGTAATCAGGGAATTTATAAATTTATAAAAACTGTCAGGGAAAATTTATTCTACTTATATTCAAAGTTGCTCCCATCTTGCGCCCCCCGCTCGTCAAAAAAATGTTTTCCATTGCCCCTCCCCCGTTCATAATTTTTCATTTTCGAGCAGAAAAATTTTCTGGATTTTTTTATTGAAAAGTCAGGGAATTTCAAAATTATGAATTGGTATATACCCTGGCTTAACTGTATCCTGAATGATTTTTCATCTGCCACCCGTTTCTTCAAATTAATTAGCAAGTGGAATATAAAATCAAAATGTGCTATTCTTATATTTATAAGTTATTGCTTGTGGTTTGGTGTGGGGTTACACAAATGACAGTGTCTGTTATCCACATTCATGCTAATACAACATTAAATAGTTGAATATAAACCCCTGATAATGGCCTATGTCCTTAATATTAACTGTTTTATTTATGTTATTGTTATACCATGTAATATGTTGTTAATATTTTTTTACATTAACAATTTATAGTAAATTATATTATATATTAAAAATATTTGTGAATTATACAGAAAGAAAATTTTGTATTTAACTGTTTATTATTTATTTCCCTGATCCCATGGATCGAATAGAGAGAATAAATGTAGCATTAGATATTTGTTATTTGGTGTACTGGGGTAGTAAAATGACAAATGGAAAAGGTCGTATTCGGGGTAAGGCTATACTAGCTACCAGTAGATAGACTACTGCTCTTAGTTCATTGAACTCAAGCCTCCTCGCTGCTAACAAATGGTGAAGATTTGTAAAGGCGGATTAGAAATTTAATTTGTATTAAAATTTCAAAATGTTGACAAAGTGGCACTAGATATTTTCAAATACTCGATGTTTAAATGTTCCTGTGAACATTCAAAATATTTTTATGACTGGTATAAATAGTAGTGTTTGATGAAGATGTAAGTTGCCACAAATGGATAATTACTTTGATTAATAGTATATTATTATATGAGCGATTATGATAGCTATTATTCACGAAGATGATGTTTGACCCGCGAGCCGTAGGCGAGTGACGCAAATCATCTGAGTGAATAATGGTCATAATCGCGACTGTAATACAATGCTTTTTCTACACCTATTAAACAAATAAATTAGACTGACATTTGATAAGGTTAATCGGTACCTATTCGTAAGAAGTCAAAAACGTAAACAAACAATATGGCGGTACACTTGTTACTGTCACGTGTGTTGATTGTCAGCCGCAGCAGCAGGAGTTGATCGCGGTCCATTTAAAATATCATTGAATCAGCGAAACAGTGATTTTTGAATTTGTATTTGTGATTGGCCGGATGCAGTGAATTATGAATCGATAATTCACTACAGTGAATTATAATTATTACAATGAATTATAGGTACGATTTTTCACAAAAAAAAATGCTAATGTCATATAATTAAATAGATGTAGAAAAAATATTTTATTTAATTACCTCACTTTAACAAATTTGAATTAATAGTATTATAAGATTTGGTTGCAAATAATATTAAAATAAATACATATAAAACACATTGGATATGTTAATAGTAGTAGTAACAATTTTTACTAAAAATATAAATACATAGAACGTGCGAAGGTAGAATAATATCAACATCGATATGTGGTATTCAGAGGCAGAGAACATTTATAGTGAAACCTCGAAAAACTTGCAAAATGAATAATTTTTTTTTAATGAGTTCGTGAAAGTGTGTAGAATAATATTCTGAAAAGTTTACATTCCACTCGGATGCAGAACATAAAAGTGAAAAAAAAAAAAGTTTTTTCATCCATTTCTTCAAAATTTTGAAATTAAGTCAAGGTAGGAAAAAATAAAAAAATACCGGTGGATAGACCACGTTTCTGAACAAAAAATGTCCTAATAAAATTTATCACTAAAGCCACGGTATTCCTGGAAAAAAATAGTGAAGTAACTTTGTCACCCTGCGCGGCCAAGCGTACGTTAAATGCATACTATGGAACGTCTAAAAATTCTTAGCTGTTCTAACGAGTAAAATAAATAATAATAATAATATAGAAATAGAAATAGAAATAGAAAATTTATTGGTGCCAAGAAACAAGAGTTTTACACAAGTCAAAAAAACAAGGGGTTCATAAATACAATACAATACATGCATATACAAACAAAATACAATATAAATATAAAATAATAATACAATGAGTTGTATATTCTCTCAAGGTATTAAAATTGCCAGTCTGAAAAATCATTATTATAAAAATCTTCCATAGAATAGAAACATTTGGATATAAGATATTTTTTTGTTACATATTTAAAACTTTTAGAAGGCAACAGTTTCACAGGGGATGGTAGCAGGTTAAATAACTTCGGACCAAAATATGATATTCCGGATCTAGTTTTATGTACTCTGTGGAAGTCTATGTAAATATTTGCTTTATGTCTTGTATCGTATGAGTGAATTTCTTCATGAGTTACGTAATTTGGTAGGTTATCTTTAACATATATGAGACACTGTAAGATATATAGTGATGGTACTGTGAGAATTTTCAGATCAATATAAGATTGTCTACAATCTTCTCTATACCCTAGCTTATTTATAATTCGTACTGCCTTCCTTTGTAATCCAAAAACGCGTTTCATGTTTGGAGCGTGACCCCAAGCATGAATTGCATATGATATTTTTGATTGAATAAGTGCATGGTAAGTTATTAAGAGTACTTGCTTGGACACTATTAATGACATATTTCTAATTGCATAGATACAAGGAGTTAACTTATTACATAGTTTATCAATGTGAGAGTTCCATGAGAGCTTACGGTCAATATGTACCCCAAGAAATTTTACAGACTCTGGATTATTATTTACTCCCATATTACCTAAACTAAAAAACATGATTTCAGTTTTAGTAGCATTTAAGCTTAATCGATTCGCGACAAACCAAGCAGAGACCCTTGATCGTGTCTGTTCCAATTGTAACTGCAGTTCTTTGCGATTTTCATTTTTATTAATTGTTGTTGCATCATCCGCGAAGAGAATGAAGTCGGCTCTTGGGTCGGCAAGCACCAAGTCGTTGACGTATATGAGGAATAATACTGGTCCCAGCACCGACCCCTGTGGTACTCCATATTCTAGTGTCCTCATCTGAGAAAGATTATTACCAATTTCTACTAGTTGCGTGCGACTCATTAGATATGACTGCATTAAGTTCACACTTGCATCAGAAAATTTATAAAAACTAAGTTTTTTTATAAGTATACTAGGACAAACACAGTCAAAAGCCTTGCTTAGATCGCAAAACAAAGCCCCTGCGCAACATCCTGTCTCATATCCAATGTTTATGACTTCCGCTAGTTTGTTGATAGCCATAGTGGTTGAGCGTGCATTACGAAAACCATACTGATTTTTATTAAACAGACTATTTCCTTCAAAAAAAGAACATATTCTGAATTTTAGGGCTTTTTCAAAAACTTTTGCTATGATTGGAATGAGCGAAATTGGTCGGTAGTTATCAAGTAAATTTGTGGGACCTTTTTTGTGTATTGGCACAACCCGGGAAATTTTAAAGGCTTTTGGGAAGATGGAATGTCTTATACATAAGTTAAATAACTTTGTAAGAGGAATAACAATGATATTGGCTATACTCTTAAGTATCTTAGTGTTAAGGTTATAATAATCTTTACTATTTTTGTTTTTTAAATTGAATATTATGTCCCTAACTTCAATAAAAGTTATTTCACTGAAAATAAATTCTCGCAGGCCTGCGTGAGATATTGTATTAGCATTATTATATAGAAATTCTTCTGCGGTAAAGTCACTATCAGGCAGCTCATCAATAATATTCTTAGCAATATCTGCAAAGAAATTATTGAAATTATCTGGACTTATGCTGCTGTGTGCCGTTCGATTTTTTGACTGCGTATTCGTATTTGCTCGTACCACCTGCCAGATCGCTTTAGATTTATTAGAATGACTTTTAATGTACGTATCATTAGCTTTGAGTTTAGCATTTCCGAGTGCAATGTTATATTTTTTCCTATATTTTTGCATTATTTCTCTGAGTTCCGGAGAGTTAGTAGCTTTTACGGTTTCCTGCATAAAGTGTAAAATATCTCTCATATCACTTAGTTCCTTGGTGAACCAGGTCGTGCAAGGTATATTGCTTTGTTTGTATGTTTTTTCTGGAAAGGCCAGATCAACTGCATTGCTCAAGAAAGTCATAAACATTTCAGATTTAATTTCAATATTTATATTTGGATCGTCAATGAAATCCCAACATATATTCCCTACAAGATTGTTTAGAGTAAGTAAACCCTCATCTGTTACAGGTCTGTGCTTAAAATTTGTAATATTGTCATTTTCGGTACTGTTCATATGAAAGTTAATTGTAATGGCCAGATGATCTGATAAATTTGTGTCAATTTGAGAAGTTTGAAAAGTACTTTGTAAGTTTGTTAAGAAGTTGTCCAAACAAGAATTCCCTCTAGTATTTGCATCTATTGTTATCAACAAACCATACGTTTTTATTAAATCAGTAAAGGTGACAGTATGATAATTATTTTTATTGTTGAAGTTTATATTAAAGTCACCATTTATTATGACAGTATATTGTTTATACCTACTGATAATGTTTAAAGCCTTTGTAAGTGTATCGAGAAAGGTGTTGAAATCACCTAATGGAGATCGATATATAGTAATTATTAATAGCTTATGTTTCTCAGATTGTACCGCACATATTTCACAGTGGATCTCAGTTGATAGCAGACATATATCCTCCCTTCTAGCGAAGTCATTTGCAATCTTGCGATTGATTAATACTGCTACACCCCCATGAATATGAAGCTTTCTACAAAAATAACTAATAACATCGTAATTGTTAAGTTTAGTTTGAGTAATTTCATTTTGAGACATCCAATGTTCGCTTAGGCAGATAACATCGTAAATATGGTTTTGTGCTTCAAATTCCATCTTCTTGTTTCGAAGAGATTGAATATTTAGATGAAAAATTGAGAAATTTTTAGATTTAGGGGGAGTTGTTCGGGATTTATCGGTTGGTCTTTTATTTAATGATTCAGAAAAACCGAATTTTCAGTAGTGAATGAGCTGTCTTCCACTCCACACTTTCTTTGGCGGGGGTTATCAAGGAAATGTTGTCCTCTTCTGAAATCAAACCTTTCAAATGCAATACCCTTTGGCCAAAATGAATGTTCATACACCGTTGCTTTTAGAGAGGGGTCAACGCCTACTAAAAAACAATTGTTGTCCTTTTTTTTGTAGAATGTTTCAAGTTGTTTAACTGAAATATTCTTCAGATCACTGGTGGTTTTCGCATTTATATATTTTTGTACTTTTTCTTCTGTTACATGTTCCTTTGCTCGTGATATAAATAGCCAAACTTTTTTCTCGGTTTCTTTGGTAGACTTTCTGATAGTTTCTCTTCCTTCGAAATCATTTTCATTTATGTGAGTCAGTTCATTATTTGTACCTAATTGTTTAGGTTTTCTTTGTTTTCGCTTTACTAGCGTAAAGGTTTGTAAATCCTCGCTTTGTTTATCTGAGATTTCTATATGTTCCTTTTCATCAACCACATTATGGTTGGAGATAGGTAATCGATTTACGTAATTCTTTTTTGTGAATAGGTTGGGGCATTTGGAGTCGGTAAAGGTGAATTTTCAGTTGCTGCGCTATAAGTGTGTTGTGTGTTGACATTTGCAAGTAACTTAACCAAGTCTATATTTGATTCTTTTAAGTTTGTAACTTCTTGTTTGACGTTTTTGATGTCCTGTTTCAATTCATTTCTTGGGGTTTTCAGCTCATTTTGTAGTGGTTCAATGATTTGACCATTTATAACTGTATTAGTGGTATTATTTTGTTGTACATTAAGCTTCAATAGTTCATTAAGTTTATTGTAGATTTTTTTAATGTCAGTTTGCATTTCACTGAGTGTCTTGTTTTCATGATATAGGCTTGTAGTTGATCTGCAGTTAGAACATAGGTATATCAGTGTTCTGGCTGATTTGAGAATTGCTGCTCTATATTCGGTGCTGGAAAGATTGGCATAATTTACAGTGACATTTATCACATGTAACCAGTGATTCTTCTTTTGTTTCCACAGTTTTGCAATTAGTACAAGACATTGCTTAAGAATATCTAAAGCCGGTCCTGTTTATTTCTCCACATAAAGGTTTTTCATAGTCACACAATGTAGATAAGTTTTTATTAATGTAGGTACAAAAAGAGTCAATTTTGTTGAACACAATTATTGTTGATGCACTTTTTACAGCAAATCACAGATTTGGAACACAAAGTAAACAATCTGCAAGTATGCCACTAATAGGTTGCACTTTAAAGTTTATTTAGTGAAAGAGTTAAATTTTAAAGTCAATTTTTTCCACTCGAAAATTGTGATTAAATATAGGAACTATTTTCATGATGTCTATTCACTCACAGTACTCAGTATAGTATTATATATATAATTAAGAATGCATACACAGACTCCACACATAGCCGCAGGATCGAAGCAGATCTGCAGGGCCATAACTCGCATGAATTTTTACCTGCATTTACCGTATTGTATTTATTACAGGTACGTCTATCCACATTTCAACTATATCCAATGAATTCCTTATACATTTGTTAATGTATTGGAAAAGCTCCAGAATTTTTATATTCAAAACTATAGTGATCATGAAAATCGCTATTTCTGATCATGATGGGATTGATCATATTTTCGAAAAAATGCTTACAAGTAAACGAATTTGTGTTTGAACATTCGAAAAGTATCATTTTTTCCGAAATAGTGATATTTTATTTTTTGCAATGGGTCAATTTCTCGAGTTACAGCCTCCAATATATATGTTAGATCACGGTTCACATGAGTGACTTTAAAAATATTTATTTACTTAAATGGAGCCAACGTTGGCTCTTGGAGAAGGAATATAATAATAAATTATGTGTTGCATTCTGAGTTTAATAACTGATTCTACAAAGTGCGTTTAGTCATATTTATAACATACAGAACCTGAGTAAGCAAAATATAGAACAAAGGAAATGCAATTCGACAATCAGCATAAAATGTGAGAAACAAAGGTGAAACATAATATCTCTAAGATAAGCGATTAATAAGAGAAGTCGTTATCATGTAATATGATATACCTGTGAAGGTTTGTTATGACTAAGTCTTGGTAATAAGCGTATAATTTTATGTAACATATATATATTTATCAAAAAAATCATCAAGCAAGGAAATTAAAATGATTTGAGATGTACTTTTTTTTGAATCCTCGTTACTACAATTTAATAAACCATAATAATTATGAAGTGTACATACTTTTTAATAGTTCTCAATGAAGAAAGAATTTTTTTGGAGGGCCTTTATTTTTTTCTATATTTTTTATTGCGACGATTGAGTTCGGGCATGATAATATGTGTAAGTATATGTTTCCCGTCCATCCTTTGGTTGTATTGTTTAAAACAAAAAAGCATCGGAAATCTACAATTTCCATATTTTAAATGAACCAACGTTCATATAGATTGAACAAATTCTTATTTAGTGATATGTATTTAGTACGTCGGTGTCACAGTCATGCGTATTCAAGTGCGCGCACGCATGGATCTCGCTCCGAGTTATAACATTATTTGACTACTTTTTTCCGGGAATACTGTGACTTTAGTGATAAATTTTGTTAGGACATTTTTTGTTCATAAATACGTGATCTATCCATCTGTATTTTTTATTTTCTCCTAGCTTGACTCAATTTCAAAATTTTTTAAAAATGGATAAAAAAATGTTCTGCATCCGAGCGAAATGTAACCTTTTCAGGATGTTATTCTATACACTTTCACGAACTTATTAAAAAAAAAAAAAATTCATTTTATTCATTTATCTCTTTTGGAGGTAAATACTTTCATCGACTTGGCTAGCAGAGGTTTAGTATCATGCACATGACAGTATTTTCAGCTAAATCAAGGGCTTGTTTGAAACTCATTCTCAAAAACTGTTAAAGCAGGTATTCTAATTTTTTAATTTCTAATATTTTAGCTATATCTGAGTCTACATATTTAGATAAATTTATATCTCTAACCGCTGTATCTCTGAGTTTTAGATGCAAGATTCTAGTAATTATAAATTTAATAATTCTTCAAAAA
Organism: Rutpela maculata; assembly: GCA_936432065.2. Taxonomy (NCBI): domain Eukaryota; kingdom Metazoa; phylum Arthropoda; class Insecta; order Coleoptera; family Cerambycidae; genus Rutpela; species Rutpela maculata. The sequence continues at coordinate 213,137,633 of OW386285.2, forward strand.
TTCTTTGACTAAAATTTTAAATACATAATTAGAATTGCACAAGTTTACGTATGTATGCCCATGTAAAAACTAAAATGATAGCTCCTAGATTTTTTTTATAATAATCTATTTGAAATGTAAGTACAAAATATTCTGGTAATTGGCCATGATGAGTAGAAGCTATTCATATTTTCTTAGAAGTATTTTCCTTTTTTAGATAAAAATGTTTGAAATATTACTAAAACATTCCTGTATACTACCGAGTTAAAAATTATAAAAGTAATACTGGTTGTTTAGTACCATAAAAAAGTAATCAAATATTTATGTTCCTTTCAAGTTGCCAGAGTCAACCAGGATTACTGGTAAATTAAATGTTTTAAAATTATCTGTTTGAATTTTGCAAAACCAAATAGAGGTTTTTACAAATGTCAAAATGACCAACAATGTGTAATGTATGGCTTTAGGAAATACTCGGGACCTAGTATCTTTAGCAAAAAATATTTCCCGAATGTAGATTGGCAGGATTCTACCAAATTCGAACAAGTCTCTGTATTTATCTTGTTTCTGGTTTTTTCAATGCAACATTTCTCTCTGCTGGATAAGAGACCTCAATAACATACATTCTCTTTTCATTTAAATTCAGAAGCACTGTTTGGCTTGGTGGCATCCAGCTTTTGGGTTGTTGAAAAGGAGTAATTTCAATATATCTTGCACTTGTTCAGGTCTATTGGGTACTGAGCTTAGGGGCCCGGGCTTCCGAGGGGCCCGCCAGAGTTTTTGACAAAATTTTTTCCCGCTCATACATTCAAAGGCACGCCAGTTAATTTGGTACCGGGGCCCATGATTTGATGCGGGGGGCCTGCACTTATTCTCTAAGACTGCTTCAATTTCTTGGGTCATATACGATGGGATCTTGATTGAAGCCATAAGCAAGCTTAATATGGTAGTAGATCACCCTGCATTGTACCTGGTGATATAGGATGACACAGCATGAACGGGACATGCCAATAGAATATGTGGTAGGTTCTCAGGAAGCGAATTACAGGTGCTGCATGTAGTATGGACATTTTCCTTTAAAATAGCACTCCTGTATACCCATTTAATACTCCATATACTTATTACTCCTTATAATCGTTATTATTATCATAATAACATTTTATTGTATTGTTATTTTCGAATAAATGAATAATTAAAAAACAGTATTTTTAAATATATTTTATTTTTCATTTTTCAGTATTACAAAAATTTGTCCTAATTCATCATAAGTATAGGTTCGTTTCAGGAATGTATCAAGTAATTTAATTCCAGATATTGTTCTCAAACCTGGTATTAAAGGAATACATTTGAATTCTAAAACTTTATGTGACATAGGTGCAAGCGATTCTAATTTTCGGCCTGATATATCACACCATGCTAAGCCTTCCACATTTTCCAGGTATATCATTAGATCAACTGTTCTTTCACTGAAAAATAGTAAAATTATATTAAAAATGATTAATTTTGCAGCTAACCATAATGTATTTTTAGTCCTGTCAATGAATGGTTTCTAGAGGGAAATGCCGAGATCCCAATTTTGGACTATTTAGGAGGTAAACATACCAAAAGTCCCCAAACATAGGAGGTGTGGGGGTCCAGGGGGGCACGAAGAAGGTCCCGCTTTTTGATTTCTCGCTCAGTCTCGTGAACAGTTAGCCATAATCAAAAAGTGGCTATAGGCAAAATTAAAGCTGACTATATTTTCTACAATACTGTTTCTATTAATCTTTTTCGTATCTGTTATGGTTCAGTAATGGATTGTATATCTTGTAATAGTCCACACAAATTAGGAAAAAAGCGGAGAAAAATTCTGAACAACAGTTTCTCTGCATAGGAAGTAAGTATTCAACTTTTAGAACAAGGTTTTGCTTATGCGCAGAAAAAAAAAGATATGATTTTTGATATATATATATATATATATATATATATATATATATATATATATATATATATATATATATATATATATATATATATATATATATATATATATCTACACGCAGTCACTCAGCCTCCACACCATACATGGCCTACCAAAACTCCACCTATATACACGAAGTATTTAATTACATACTCTCAACGGTTAATTCAGCTTCCATTACCTCCATAGGTTTAACTGGTATCCTTTGTATATATTTTGTACTTGTTTATGTAACCAGGCCTCCTTTTAAACATAACATGAGTTTACTGGGCCTCCAAACGGTGTTGCCACTTTTCCTAGACGTAATTTGCCCTTATATTGTGCAAGTGAAAGATAGATAAATACCTCCGTTTAAAATACACCATAGTTGCATGCCATAAGGATTATTATCCGACGATGGGTGAGAAGAGTGGAGAAATGGTAAAATATATTGACAAGTACAACAATCTAGAGGCATAGACAAACAAATTAGTTAAAAATTTAAAAAGTTCTTTTATATTATATTATAAATTTTTATATTATAAAATAAATAATATAATATTAATAAAATAATCATCTAAGATTTTACGTATAGTACAGTTACTCGTTTGACTTGTTAATAATTTCTACAAGAGATTTTCTTTTTTTATACTGCAGAGGGGCTTACCCGAAACATTAATTGATATTTTCCACAAATATGTCGTGTCCGCTACGGCCACTATGTTGAATAAATTAGTCAAAATAGGTTTTTATTAATTATCTCCTTTCCTGTTAGTTCCACCCTAAAATTAGGTATTACCAATATTGCAGAAAGTGAAAAAGTTACAACTTTTATTTAAACTATTTCTCTTAGTCAGGGAGCCCTCCCTAGCGGTACGTGCACCCCCCCCCCCCGATCCTTTAGGACAATGGTTTTCATAAAGATTAAAACCTAAGGAACAATTTAAGACATATCCCCAAAAAAAACTGGCTGTACTTTCAAAATGGCGGCCATATGTTAAAAAAAACTGTTGCCAATTTCGTTTTTGTCATTTAACACAAAAACTAAAAAAGACGGACAAAAACTTTTATAAAAAAAAACACAACGTGCATAAAATTTTCTGCAATTTTGTACCTATACAATATTTTGATAGGAGTTACCATTTTCCAGATAAACGAGTCCAAAATTAAGAAAACATGGAAATTCATATATCGTTAAATCAGGAAATAACTGACAATTATTGTAAGGCATATAATACAACTTTATATTATTGACATAAAAATAAAATAAAATAAACTGAAATAAATTAATAATAATAATAATATAATTTGCAAACATTTATCTGGAAAACGGTAACAGTGGTATCTGGAAAACGGTAACTCCTATCCAAATATTGTATAGGAACAAAATTGTAGAAAATTGTATGCGCTTTGTTTTTTGTGCAGGTACCCCCGATTCTTTGCTTTACAGGCTGTATTAGTAGGGGTCGAGAAGAAAATGGATTATCCAGAAATCTTAACAATGGCTAATAGTGTGTAGACAATATAATTCAACCTCAAAACGTTAAGCAAAGTTGGGAATATGGACAGAATTTATTGATATGGATAAGCGAAATTAGGATGAGTGACAGTTCCCAAAAAATAAGCCCCACTTTTAAGAACCATAAAACACCTGTAACTTTCATCTTTCGAATATGGAATGATGTACCGGCTGGTCAAAGCTTAGACTTATTGTGTACTATGGGGTGTGTCTAGAAATTCCGCAGATATAGATCCAAAACAGATGTGTGGCGTTAAAATAAGTCAATTGGATTAAATATATCTATATGCCAAAGTGCTTCGTTTGTTCCATATAAAAATAATTAAAACTTCAAACTACCCTTATCCTTACACGTATTAGCTCATATTTTTATCAGGAATGATACGGTCATTCGACTTTTGTTTTTTTTGCAAAATACATCTATTACCTGTATTTTGTTTCTCTTGCAAAATTTTAATAACTGACAGTCGGGATTTCCCGGACACGCGAAAATAAAAAGACGTTCTAAGAATTAAAATACAGGGTGGCCCGAATTGCATAGGCCAAACTTGACCAAGGAATACAACTTTTCAAAATAAGAAAAAAAGTTCCTATAAACATGGGTTGGGAAGTGCTTAGTTTCCGAGATACAGGGTGTTCAAATAATTCCCCTGAAAATGTTTTTTTATGAATATTTTTGAAACGTCTAAAGATAAACAAATGATAATTTACACAGGAATTTAACTTTTTATGCTTTTTAAGACAAATGACAACTATGTACGAAAATAATTCAGGAGCGGGTGAACCTGGGGGAGGGGGGCTAGGTATAATTTAGCCCCAACTTTATTGTGTGACACTTTTACATTAATTTATGAGCAGAACTTAAAAGTTTGAAGTTTTCTACACAAAAAAACACATTTCTAAATTTTAGGTGGGTTCGAATAAAAACATCTTTAGGAAATCTTCTGCGATATTCGCGTACCCGGCATTCCCGTTCCCATTACAATATCCATGAATAAAATGAATATCCGCGTACTCCACATTACTAAACATGACCATTTTTTACTTTTCAATAGAACACTTTTCCAAAAGGAACTAATAAAACTACAGAACAATGAACTACAGAAAACACAAAAAACAACGTCATTATTGTCATTCCGACATTGCATGCTAGATTAGTTTTCATTTGTTACAAACATTACAATCGTGGCACACTCCTGCATACCAGGAATGCTGGTAATAATGGTTACTAATTAATTAAGTTCAGATAAGATTTACTCAAAAACTGATAATTTTAGAGAAAAAACACTTTTTTTGTGCAGAAAACTTCAAATTTTTAAGTTCTGCTCATAAATTAATGTAAAACTGTCACACAATAAAGTTGGGGCTAAATTATACCTAGGCCCCCTCAGTTTCATCCGCTCCTGAATGATTTTCGTACATAGTTATTATTTTGTCTTAAAAAGCATAAAAAGTTAAATTCCTGTGTAAATTATCATTTGTTTATCTTTAGACGTTTCGAAAATATTCATAAAAAACATTTTCAAGAGAATTACTTGAACACCCTGTATCTCGGAAACTAAGCACTTCCCGACCCATGTTTATAGGAACTTTTTTTTTATTTTGAAAAGTTGTATTGCTTAGTGAAGTTTGGCCTATGCAATTCGGGACACCCTGTACATACCTAATAGGGGAATCAGAAACTCTAGTTACGAGAAACCATAGTTTCCTTTTCGACGGCTGTCCGTTTTTTATGACTCGCCCAGTATCTAACAACTAATTTATTATATAATGTAACTAATATAAACATTTTGAGAGTACGTATTTAATAAAAACCAAAATTGACAACATTTTCAAAAATTGCTAAATTATTAAAACGTCAAACGTAGTCCAAACAAGTTATTTTTTCGGCCTCTTTACGATGGATTTTAGTATGTGAAACTGTGTTTTTCCGAGATGTGGAGAGTGGAGACAGAAGATTCTTAAAAAACAAAATTACTTGATTTTTGTAAAACCCTCAATATAAATTTAAACAATTATTTTGCATCGCCTAATTCATATATTCTCAGGTTTACAAGAATTCTGTATTGTCAATGGCATTTTTTGAATAAGCATTTCTACATTTGATAAAGATAAAATACTAATATAGACCAGCCGTTCTGCAAACAATTTTCATATGGTGAAAGGTCAATTTTTTTTTATCTGATACCTAGATACCTGTTATGTAACAGCCATTTTGAAAAAATGCTGCTCAATCTTAAATCTTTATTAATAATTGTGGAAAAATATCATGGGGAAAGGTTTGCATCCCTTATCGCTAAACGGAGATACACTTCTCAAATTACTAGGATGCCCAAGCGGAATGATTACCAACAATACGTCATATTATTGACGCCAGTTGTCTGTGACAACTGTCATTTTCACGTCATAAGTAAGTCATGATAAAGGTCATTTCACCGTCATCACTAACCAAAAATTGACGTCATAATGACGACACTTTGCTACTTAGGATGTCCCGAATTGGAACTGCATGTATTGCTCTCCGTTATTACAAAAGATAGAAAGTCGGCTATAAATGTACACAGTTTCAGAAATTCTGGGATTACAATGGTGTGTTTAGATTTGAGTTAATTTTTTCAGTTTTTGAAACAATGCGAAAAACCAGAATGGTCCATTTTGGAAAACCCTTCATATTTAAATAGTTATATCAAGTAACTTACACTTTATATAGCCACTTTCTTTAAGATCTTTACAGGAAGTGTAAGAGAAGAAAATATTGTTTTTGAGATATTAACTTTTATTTCTTATATGGATGTCATATTGATTTTTTTTGTATTCGATATTACTTTTAATCCTCTACTTTTAATGTACTGTGTGAGCAAAAAAATAGGACAACTATTTTTTTCTAATGTAAATCTGTCTCTATTTGCACACTTGCAATGAATTTTGACAAATACCTGACAATGTCACAAAAATTAAAGTACACAATCAGATTTTAACAAAAATACGATATAAGACTTGTCCCATTTTTTTTGCGCACGACAGTATTACAATATGACAAAATTGATTTTTAATCAGTTAAAAACAAAAAAAATATATTTTTATTCGCAGGCTATGATTTAATGTACTAATACCCAGAAATAGAGACAGCAATACTTGAAACACACTGTATGCAGGGATGCGCCGAATAGAAAAAAAGTCGTTAAGCACTATGTAATTTGAAAATAGTCAGAGATATGAGAATATAGTTTTCACTACAATTAGTTTGAATATATACCTACATCCAAAGTATCCTATGTCTTATTAGTGACTGAGAATTTTTAAAAACAAAGGAATTTGAACCACAATACATAGTAAACAATATATTTTACGGTGTACTATTGGCGCAAAAAACACCACTATACCAATAACAAATATATTTAGAAAATTTGTCGTCTTAAAAGTGAATTGTGTCAATTAATTTTAAAAAATCTAATTTTTGGGTATAATATCTATTTTTTCATGGTAGATGGATAATACTGGATATCTGACCGTAGTTTTCAATTACAATCAACTTTTCTTAATATCGACAATCGTTATTAAGAAAAGTTGATCCTAATTGAAAACTACGGTCAGATATCCAGTATTATCCATCTACCATGAAAAAATACTCAAAAATTATTAAAAATCGTTTTTTCATGGTAGATGGATAATATTGGATATCTGACTGTAGTTTTCAATTAGGATCAACTTTTCTTAATAACGATTGTTGATATTGTAATAAATAAAGGTACTTTACTCTTGAGCAAAATTTACATTTTTCGACAAACCTCGTATATGATTGCAAAAAATTGATATCTGATTATTTAATTTTGGGTTTTAGGCCATGCAAAACTTTTTATCAAGAATAACTTTTTTTCATAAAACCGATAATAAAAAAGTTTCCCATATGGTGCAGACTTAGTTGGACACACTGTATATGTGTTTTTTCATGTTTTTTTATTTTGAATGCAAATATCTCGAAAAGTACGCATTTTTATTGCTAAGCGAATATAAGTAAACGTATTCAGAATCAGATTTCCTACAAAAAAAGTCCTATACGTTTTTCCGACTATCCCATTGGTTTTCCGTTAAAATGTAAATACACATCCACATATAATGATTGCCACAATAAATGTCTTGATGACGTACACATATAGTAAAAATTCTATAAGACAAATATATAGGACTTTTTTGTAGGAAATCTCATTCTGAACACGTTTGCCTATGTTCGTTTAGCCACAAAAATGCCTACTTTTTGAGATATTTGCATTCAAAATAAAAAAAAACACGATAAAACACATATACAGGGTGTTTCGAAAAGATTAGGACAACGCTTAGCAGTAGATACCTGACATCAAAATAAGTCGATTTAACTCAACTCTTTTCGTTTTCAAGATAGAGGGTGGTTAAGTAAAAAAATTGTTTTCGTAATTTGTCTCTATCTTGGAGACTAGAATACGTATCTACTTCAAAGTTGGTAACGATATGTTTTTCAGGTCGCTAATTATAATGGTGATATTGCCGATGTCATATTTTATAGATAGTGCTAGTTATAGTACTTTTATGTGATACTTTAAGCCATAACTTTTTTCTGGTTAGGTTTTGGACATCGTCTTCTATTATAATCGAAACGCAATTTAGTTTCTTAAAGAAAATGTGTACTTGTTTAAATGCGATAAAATGCACCCTTTCAGAGAAATATGCGATTTACATCTTTGTCACACACCTGTTCGAAGATATTCAACACCCCGGGTGTTTTGAAAAAATTGGGACAACGCTTAGCGTAGACTCTTGACATCAAAACAAGTCGATTTAACCCAAAAAGTAGCGGTCTAACTCTTCGTTTTCAAGATACAAAGTGGTATAGTAAAAAAAAAATTGTATTCATATTTTGACTCTATCTTGGAGAATATTATACGTATCTACAACAAGCATTATTGACGATTTCAAGACATTACACTTGACGTACACCTACTAGATAATAAACAGCATTTAGGTACAATTGAATTTCTTCGAACTGGTGTATGATAAAGTTGTAAATAGCGTATTTCTTTGAAAGCATGCATTTTATCGCGTTTAAACAAGTACACCTTTTCTTTAGGAAACTAAATTGCGTTTCGATTATAATAGAAGACGATGTCCAAAACCTAACCTAAAAAAAGTTATGTCTTAAAGTGTCACGTAAAAGTCCTGTAACTAGCGCTATCTACAAAATATGGCATCAGCAATATCATCATTGTAATTAGCGACCTGAAAAACATGTCGTTACCAACTCAATGTATAATAGTTTCCAAGATAGAGACAAATTACGAATACAATTTTTTTACTTTACCACCTTGTATCTTGAAAACGAAAAGAGTTAGACCACTACTTTTTGAGTTAAATCGTTTTGTTTTGATGTAAAGAATCTACAACTTGTATTTTTCAAGTCACTTTTCCGGAAAAGCCAAAGGGATAATCAGAAAAATGTATAGCACCTTTTTTTGTAGGAAATCGTATTTTGAATGCGTTTACTTATATTTGTTTAGCATTAAAAATGCGTACTTTTCGAGATATATACGTCCAAATGAAAAAAAAAAAAACACGAAAAAACGTGTATATATATATATGTATATATATCTCAAAAATCATGTCTTTTTTTCTGCGCATAAGCAAAACCTTGTTCTAAAAGTTGAATACTTACTTCCTATGCAGAGAAACTGCTATTCAAAATTTTTCTCTAAAACGGCGTTTTTTTTCCTAATTTGAGTGGACTATAACTGTATTCTACCTTTATTATAAATTTATTATAAGTTGAAAATTTTTTTTAATAATCATCGTAGAAAAATTTTTTTTGTACAGATATCCGTTTCACAGCAGACTGAGCTCAAATATCGAATAAAAAAATGTCCTTGTGTCTGTAAGTGAGTGTGTGCGTTTATATGTATTATGTGTGTGTATACCGTTTTTTGTAAACACGATAACTTCTGTTAAACTTAAAATATATAATTACAATTTGGAACATCTTTAACGACTGTCCTATATGACTGATATGATTCAGTTTTAATAGGAAGTATTCTAATAGGCTGTCTTATATACGTTCCAAAAAAAAAAAAAAAAAAATTGTCCAACTAACTGTTTATCTTATTTAATACACCCAAAAAAAAAAAAAAAAAATGTTTTGATTCAAGAATATATTGGTTTATATATAAGCAAATAAATAAACTCTTCATATAAAACAAATACATTTGCTTCAAGAATAATTAATTTACTATCAGCTTTTGATTACTTGCCACAAAAGTATTTGTTTTATATGAAGAATTTTTTTTTTCAGAGTGGATATTCGCAGTTGGCAATGCGCGACTGCAATTTTATTAATTGCATAATAATCTTATTAAAAGTACCATGTTTCAAATTTTAGGATAACATTGATATATCATCTAATTTAAATAAAGTTGTTTTGAACCTAACATACACCCGTTATATTGCGGTTTATAAATTTTATACATCTTCATATTTTTGTATGCTTAATCAAAAACCTTAGTAACATTTTGTTCTGAAATCAAAATAAAACCTATTTTACGTAAGAGTGAGAGTTTGTAGGCCTCTGGTTATCACCATGTATTACAGATGTGGCCCAATTTCAATAAGGATTATTGTACTATGCTGTTTTACATATGTTCCAAATTGTAATTAAATATTTTAAGTCTAATAGCTGTTATCCTGTTTACAAGAAACGGTATACACACATACAATATGCACGCACACACACACAAACACAAAGACATTTTTTATTTGATATTTGTGTTCAGTCTGCTGTGAAACGGATATCTGTACAAAAAAATGTTTTCTATGATTATTAATTTTTTTTTCAATTTATAATAAATTTATAATAAAGTTAGAATAAAGTTAAAAGATATACAATCCACTACTGAATCATAATAGATACAAAAAAAATTAATAGAAACATTATTGTACCAAATTTAGTCAGCTTTAATTTTGCATATAGCCACTTTTTGATTAGGGCTAACCATTTTCGAGATATGAGCGAACAACCAAAAACCGGAACCTTCTTCGTGCCCCCCTGCACCCCCGCATCTCCTATCTTCGGGGACTTTTGGAAGTCAAAAAATGGGATCTCGGCATTTCCCTCTAGACCGCCTTATTGAATATTCATTGACGGGGCTATTTGTATATATTCATATATTTTGTAATTCTGGGTGAGAATAGACCTCAAATAAAAACAATGGTTACATTGAGCTGTCACAGCAGCTTGGAAACACCAATCCTTATAATGACAAGTAAAATTGAAAACTTTCCTATAATCATCATCTCATAATGTACTCTCATAGAGGAAACCACATCGATATCAGCTGGAACATTAAATAGCTACGTGAGAATAATTAAATCTTTATTGATGATATGCAATCCTCTGAATGTCTAGCAAGATGAAACCTTGCTTTTAGAAAGGTTATAACCTCGATTATTTCACTCATTAATGTGTTAGCCAATAAAAGCCTGTTTTTTGACAACATCAACATCAAATGTCATTATAAATGTTAAACTAACCTAGATCAACTTTTGACAGTACCAACATGAAAAATTTATAGCTCCAACACGTTGACAAATATCACGGTAATATTTTGACATTTTGTTTCACACCAATAAGTGCAGCGCATATATTCGGGCGCGTTACAAACTTCGTTCAGACATATTAGCCTTAACTGTGCAATAGCAATCAAAACACGAGAGGTCTCAGAACTAAGACTGTAGAACTTTTTAACGCATCGGTGCACTCTGAATACTCAGCCATAGCTTTAACTGAAACATGGCTAGACTCCTCCAACTTTGACAAAGAACTTTTTTGCAACGAATTCAATGTTTTTCGCTCTGACAGAGATTTTACATCTATCAATCGTTCTAGGGAGGTACTATTGGCAATAAATACGAAATATGTTTCTTCTATATTAAACCTTGAATCTGTAGGCTTTGACACCATACCTGCCATTGACATTCTGGGAGTAAAAATTTCAATCGATCGTCAGTCCCTTTATATATTCGTCATTTACATACCGCCAGCTGTGTCTGTTGCCGACTGAATTTTTATTTGAGATGCTAAATGCTTTGAGCTGTATGCAAAATAATGATGGCAATGTTCTCATCATAGGTGACTTTAATATTACTAAATATGCAAGTTATTTAAACGATTCACAACCCAACGGTCAAATTAGAGTCACGAATAATTTTCTTGATGCTAATAATTTATTCCAACGCAATTTAGTTCGCAATTCCAATGACGATGTTCTTGACCTTGTGTTGTTCAACAGAAATTGTTACGTAACTCCTTCTATCGATCCTATAACGATGGAAGACATGCATCATCCTGCCCTGGACATATCAATAGATATGAACTTCGCCAAGAACCTCAATAATAACTTTCCAACTAACCATATAATAATAATAACTTTATTTCATGTAAGCCTTACAGGATATGAAACGTCATCAGCAAAATACAAAATAGATATTATAAAATTCTTAAATAATATAATGTACATCTAATATTTAAAAGTTTGAATAAAACACATAAATGGGATAAGATTACGAAACATTTAAAACAACAAATTAAAAACTTGAACAGATCAAATAAATAAAAAAACTTTAACAGGATGGGTAAAATTACATATTATTCATGCTGTAAATTCATGAAATTCTTTTAGGGAGTAAAAACAGTGGGTGCAGAGAAAAGAACGTTATTTTTTTTTAAATTTAGTTAGGTTGTTGATATCTTTTATTGATTTTGGCAGCTTATTATAAATTGTACTGCAAGTGTAAAGTGCACTCTTCTTGTAGAAGGACAATCTAAAATTATTAATATATATATATTGTTTGCGAATCTTGTGTCATGATTATGAATATTATTGTGTCGATGAAATATTTCTAAATGATTTTTTACGAATAAACTTGCTTCATAAATGAAGATGGAAGCAACTCTTAAAATATTGTTTGTTTTAAACAGAGTTCTGCAGGATTCCAGTGGAGCATATGAGTAAATAAGTCTGAGTATTCTTTTTTGTTGAACAAAAACTCTATTTATGTCTGTTGATTGACCCCTATACAAGATTAGATATTTTATATGAGAGTATGATAAAGAGTAATAAATATTTAGGAGATATTCAACATCCATTATAGATTTAAGATTGCGAATTACATAGTAAGCAGAATTTAATTTGGCTATTACATGGTTAATGTGTATTCTCCAAGACAGGTTTTCATCTATGTGGAGTCCCAGGAATTTAGTATTGGTGACCTTTTCTATTGTAGCATTGTTAAGCTGAAGTGTAATATTTTGCAGTTCTGAAGTTCTGTTATGAAATACTATATATTTAGTTTTGGAAGTATTGATAACCAATTTGTTTGAAGAACACCAGTTATAAAAGCGAGTCAGTAAATTGTTAGCTGTATTTTCAAGTATCTCAATAGATCTGCAGTAATACAAATGGTAGTATCATCGGCAAACATTGTTAAAAATAGTTGTAATTCATTTGAAATGTGAAATTCGAGGTCATTGATAAATAATATGAAAAGCAAAGGAGAGAGTACGCTCCCTTGAGGAACTCCAAGATTGAGGTTGCATGTATTGGATATAGTATCACCTAATTACTTCCACATCCAGTGGAAGTATAGTAACGACAAAAAAATTTTTAAAAATTTTTATTGTTCAAATAGGCTTAGAATGTCATGAAACGTCGAGATTTCAAGTTTGAGAGGAAAAAAATTTCTGTCTGTCGGTCTGTAACTTTTTTTGTGCGCACGTTTACTCTGGAACCGTTTGAGATATTGACTTGAAATTTGGTACACATATGTACTTTAACGAGATCTAGAACTAGATTATATTTTCATCTTGTTCCGTCGAAGGGTTGGGGGGTAAATAGAGGTAAATTTGGAGTAAATAGGTAAATCAAGCAGGTAAGAGTTCATAAAATTGATATTTAGTATAGGCAAGAGAAGCTAAGGTCTCAAAAAAAATGTTGTCATTAGCCACCCCCATTGCCACCCCCATCCCATTATTAAAGGGGATGAAAAAAAAATGTGATTTAGTGTGTGTACAAGAACCAGAAACCTCAAAATATTTTTTTACTTTATCCACCCCCCACTCCCACCTCCTGTCACCATCCCCACCCCACTACCGATGTGGGGTATCGTTTTATGGGTTTTTAGGGTAGAGGATTTCAAATATTATATTATTAAAGTTCCATAAACCATTATTTCCAGATACAAAATTTTTTCGTTGTGTGACTTGGATAGAAAATCCGGATGTGGAAGTAGTGATTCCTTGGGCAGCGGTTTTTTACAGAGATTTTTCTGTTCGACAAGAATGAGATAATCCACTCATTTAATGATCCTCTAATCCCCAATGATTGTATTTTTTTAGACATAAAATTTGTTAAAATACAGTCAAAAGCACGAGTTAGATCGAAGAACAAAGCAAGAACTAGCTCTTTTTTGTCAATTGCATTATATATAAAGTTTGTAAACTCAAAAGCAGCTGTATTTGTAGAGTGTTTAGCTCTGAATCCATGTTGTCGTTCTGATAAAAGTCTGTAACTGTTGATAAAACTCATAATCCTATTATGAACAATTTTCTCGAATAGTTTTGAGAAGCAGCATAATAATGCTATTGGTAATTTTCGATAAGTTCAGGATCACCTTTCTTATGAAGTGGTACTATTAAAGCATATTTCAGTTTATCAGGAAATATTCCTAGTTTAATGGATAAGTTAAAAATGAAGCATAGAGGATATATAATGAATCGAGATATATATTTAAGTGCTTTTATAGAAATATGATCGAAACCCGTGCTTTTTTTGTTCTGCATGTTGTTTAAAACATTTAATATTTCTTCTGGTGTAATATCATAGAAAAACAGAGAAGAGTTGCACATTACACCAACTGTACAATCCCCAGAGAGGTCACCAAAAAAGTGTCATTTAATAATTTTTCAATAATTTCAGTGTAATATTTGCAAAAGGAATTGGAAATTTCAAGTTTATCAGAAACAACTTTTGCATTGAGATTTATACAACCAACCTCAATAGTCCAATCAATGAATGCCCAAAAGGGGATTGTAGAGAACATTTTGGAGGGAAGAATTTTTCTCTTCAGGGATGTGTTGGGGGTAGTCAGGAGGTAAATATACTAAAAGTCCCCACCCCTAGCCCCGCCGCTTCAGGGGGGAGGGGGGTGGAAAGGTTCCTTTTTTCGATTCTTCGCTTATAACTCGGAAACGATGCGTCGTATGGGAAAAGGTAATCTATGCAAAATTAAACATAATTAAATTTCCCACAAGAATGTTTATATTCATTTTCTTCCTATGTGTTATAGTTTACGAGATATTCGCCAGCGAAAATCGATAATTAATAAAAAAAATCAATTATGTACCTTGTATATTTCAATCAAAGCGGTTTACCGTGGTCTGCTAATAAATCACAGCCACAAAACAATCTTTATTTTACAATACTGGAAGTATTTACTAACGTAATATTTTGTCGAAATCTATACATTTCCTTAAATATACAGTGTGACTCACTTAAAATGAAGATACCCTTATAACTTTTTCATTTTGTTTCCGATTTGAATCAAATTTTACTCACGTATAGAATGATATAGGATCTATTTATGGCCAGAAAATCATTCACCTGCTATAAAGGCAAAGCCACCTGCGGTACCAAAATATGCTGAAAAACAATAAAACATTTTGAATGTTAGAAATTCTAAAAATTGCATCCGATCGGCGCCACAAACGTACATACACCAAAATTTGATTTGGTTATTGATGGGAGATATCTCATACATAAGCTCATCTGGCAAAGGGAGTCCTCAGTTTCCGGAATTTGTGGTAGCTGCGTAAAATTCGTCGTTCGTAAGATTAAAAATCAATTTGATTTTTAACCTTTTTCCTCATATTTTGGTACCGCAGGTAGCTTTGCCTTTATAGCAGGTGAATGATTTTCTGGTCATAAGTAGATCCTAATTTGTTCTATACTTGAGTAAAATTTGATTCAAATCGGAAACAAAATGAAAAAGTTATAAGGGTATCTTTATTTTAAGTGAGTCACACTGTATATTTAAGGAAATGCCTAGATTTCGACAAAATATTACGTTAGTAAATACGTCCAGTGTTGTCAAATAAAGATTGTTTTGTGACTGTGATTTATTAGCATACCACGGTAAACCGCTTTGATAGAAATATTCAAGGTACAGAATTGATTTTTTTTTATTAATTATCGATTTTCGCTAGCGAATATCTCGTAAAATATAACACATAGGAAGAAAATGAATATAAACATTCTTGTGGGAAATTTAATTACGTTTCATTTTGCATAGATTACCTTTTTTTTCGTACGACGCATCGTTTCCGAGTTATAAGCGAAGAATCGAAAAAAGGAACATTTCCACCCCCCTCTCCCCCTGAAGCGGCGGGGCTAGGGGCGGGGACTTTTAGTATGTTTACCTTCCGACTACCCCCAACACATTTCAGAAGAGAAAAATTCTCCCCTCCAAAATGTTCTCTACAACTCTTTCATTGACTGGACTACAACTGGTTTTTTTATTCTGCCAGTATTGGTATTTACAATATTCCAAATTTCTTTTGAGACATTGGAAGAATCGTTTATTTTGTTGTGGTAATAATCTTTTTTTTTCATTTTTATTTTTTCAGCATAAGCTATCTTGCTGTGTTTATAAAATTCTTTAATGTTTGGATCATTACTATTTTTTGAAAGCCAATATAAATTTTTTAGCATGTTACTTTCTTCTATAATATTTGCATCTATCCAGTTGTTTTTTAGGTTGGTCTGAATAAGTTTTACTTTAGTTAGTGGACAGGTTTTATCCAAGCAGTATAATAGATTTTGCCAAAAAATATCCCAGGCTTGATTTGGCTCGCAAACAGTATACAGATGGCTTAAATCAGTGGAAGAAAGTAAGTTATATAAGTTCAAGAGATTTTGTTGTGTAAAATTCCTTTTGTAAACTACACTGGCTTATTCTCGACACTCTGAGTAAAATTTGGAATATTTGTTGTAAACATTTGAAGTTTATGATCTGATATATCTATGTCTTGGTTTATGCTGGTAACATTTGGAATATTTGAAATAACATAATCTAATGCAGATTTACTATTATTAAAGTCTCTAGTTGGTTCTGATGGTAAAGTTGAGATTAAATTAAAGTTATCAAAGAGATCAAAAAGTAGGCGTTTTGAGTTCGAATCACCCAAGGCGTCTATATTAAAATCATCTCCAATAATAAGGTACTTATGAGATTTTGATACTAAGCAAATGATGAAATTTAATGAATTTAATGAATTTAAGAACAAGTCTACTTCCGAATTTGGTGACCGATATATAGCTAGAATAGCAATGTTTGAAGAATTATATTTAACACTGACACCAGAGCATTCACAAATAAATTCACTAGAAAACTGATTGATGTTATTGATTGGTTTGATATTTTTCATATCATTGCGCCCATAGATTGCTGAACCTCCATGTATTGATGCAGATCTGGAGTAATGTGAGTAGAGGGTGTATCCAGGTAGACCTGTAACTTCTGCCTGTTCCGAATTCATCCAGTGTTCCGTTAATAGGAGAAAATGAAGTTTTTCATTTTTTGATAATAATTCTAATTTTGAGATTTTATTTGAGACGCCTTGAACATTTAAATGAATACCTTTAAGATGTACTGGGATGGACGATGCTTTATGGCAATTATTGGGAACTATGTTGTCTCTGGTACCCCTAAAAAAGAATTCGGTCTATCGTTCTCGGTGTCCTTGTTGATAATATTTCTAGTGTTATATTTTTGTTGGTGGAGATTAAAATCAAATCTTTTATAACGAACACCACGTGGCCAAAAGGAGGGCTTGTAAAATTCTGTTTTAAATTTGAAATCTGCTGCGACCATATAGCTTTTAAATGTCGATCCTGGTTCTTTGAGATCTTTTACGATAAATTCCTCATCATCGTCTTTAATTCTAGATTTTAAGTATTCCTTTATGTCTTCTTCTGTGACGTCTTCTGTAATTTTATAAAGGTACATCCATACTTTTGGCTTTACTCCCTTAAACTTTGCATTATTCTCTTCTGCTTCTCCTATGTTTCTCCTGTAAGATTTTTTCTTTCTTTGAACTAAGTGCCAATTATCCATGTCAGTATTTTTTTGCTGCATATTAATTTCTTGTTTCTGCTGTGTTATAGTTTGCGGTTCTAAGTTTATGATATCATTCATGATGTTTTGTTGGTGTTTTTCCATATTTTCAAATGAATTGTTTTTGATGCCATGTTTAGGAGTCATTCTGTTTGCTGATTGAAATTGTTTGGGGGTCACTGGATTGCTGCTTTGTTTGATTATATTTGTTTGTGGTTTTTGTGTGGACACATTATCTTTATTACTTTTTATGTCTTTTGTATTTATATTCAGATTGTTTATTTTCAGATCTAAATTATTAATTTTTTCTTCTAATGAAGTAAAATAGACTTGAAATTTTAAATTTATTGTTTTGGCTACATTATCTAATAACTTTTCCTGTATGTTATATATATCATCTTCATTACTTCGAGATTGTCTCAGGTTTGCATTTTCTATTTCTAAGTTGTTAACTCTTTCTATTAGTAATTTAATAGTGGCTCTTAGATCACTGTTCACTTCTTTTAGCATTATGTTTTCCGGGTTAATTGACTTTTCTATCGACGAATCATTTTGAGAGTCTTGCTCTACTGAATTGTCCTGTTGATTTTCTTCAAAGAGAATTTGTTTATCACAACACTTTTTTGTTTTTTTTTGTAAAACAGCTTGTATGGAACACTGTTGAACAATTTGAACATTTAACTTTTTTATTCACAGCTGGTTTTTTACAAAAACCACAGAATACACTTATATTGGTAGAATCACCATCGGCCATCTATAACAGTTACAATTTTCGTAAATGTGATCTTTCCAAATTGTATGATAACCTTCTTGGCATTGACTGGACCTTTCTTTCCACTTTTAACGACGTCAATAGCATATGCAGTCAATTTTATGATAAACTAGATCTCGTGTTTGCATCTTGCGTACCTAAGAAATCAGTCTCTCATAATGGGAAATACCCACCTTGGTTCAATAGCACCATTATAAAAA
Source organism: Rutpela maculata (assembly GCA_936432065.2). NCBI lineage: Eukaryota > Metazoa > Arthropoda > Insecta > Coleoptera > Cerambycidae > Rutpela > Rutpela maculata. The sequence continues at coordinate 213,156,226 of OW386285.2, forward strand.
AAAAAAATCGAACTCAAAAAAGGCTCAGAAAGCAGTATGCTAGCATTGCTGATCTCCGTATTTACAAAGAGTTTAAAAATGTCAGGTATGAAATAAAATGCGATATTAATATAGCATACAAAAACTTCGTGAAAGATTCAGAAAGAACAATAAAAAGCGATCCTAACAAATTTTGGGCCTTCATCAATAGTAAAAAAGGGTCAACAAAGGTCTCGGATGAAATGTTTTTAGATGGAGTTTCACTTAAAGATCCTGATGACATATTAAATGCTTCTGCAAAATTTTTTAGTCAATCCTATACTGACTCCTCATTGGACCCCGGGAATATCTACACTAAAAGTGACTGCCCGAATAATAACCCTGTTGTAAATATAAATTCATTCTCAGAGATTGAGGTTATTCAGGCTTTAAAACGAATTAAACGTAAAATGACAACAGGTCCTGATTCCATACCGGCATTCTTATTGAGGGAATGCGCAATTATATTTGCATATCCCTTAACCTTAATTTTTAACTTAATATTAAAAAACTGTCAGTTTCCAGACTTATGGAAATATTTCAAAGTGTGTCCTATTTATAAAAAGGGGAATAAATTAGATATTCAGAACTTCAGACCAATCTCTGTAATCTGCAATTTCTGCAGTCTTGGAAATCCTACTTCATGACAGAATATATCATTCAATCAGCACCAAAATTTCTATCCACCAACATGGATTTATGAAGGGTCGGTCAACTACAACAAATCTATTCTGCGTCACTCAATATATTTCTGAATCCCTTGATAACCATAGTCAAACAGATGACGTATATACGGACTTCTCCAAAGCGCTTGACAGACTTGATCACCAGTTACTACTGGATAAATTAGATAAAATTGGTCTCTCATATTCCCTTCTCCTCTTATTTCAATCTTATTTAATAAATAGGATTCAGTACGTTGTACTCAATGGATTCAAGTCTATCTAATTTGTTGCCACCTCTGGGGTTCCCCAGGGATCCATTCTGGGGCCCTTGCTATTTAATATATTTACTAATGACATAATAGACGAAATTGATTTGCCTTGCCTGCTATACGCTGATGACCTAAAAGTATTCACGGTTATTAACAATATTGATGATTGCTTTCAACTTCAAACTTGTCTTAATAAAGTAAATAACTGGTGTATAACCAATAAATTGTACTTGAATGCCGGAAAATGCAACGTGCTGTCCTTTTCATTAAAAACATCACCAATTGCTTTTGATTACCACTTGGATAATGTCATACTCCAGAGACCCACAGTGTTTCGTGACCTCGACGTAATTTTTGACAAGAAGCTATCTTTTACTCCTCACATCGACACCATTATCTCTGAAGCCTTTAAGAGCCTTGGATTCATAGTTCGCACTACTCGTGAATTCACTAACACTGATACATTGAAAATTCTGTACCAATCATTTATCAGATTGAAACTCGAGTATGCATCACTTATTTGGTGTCCTAGCTATGATGCACATAAAAACAACCTGGAAGCAGTGCAACGTAGATTTGTCAAATTACTCTGGCTCAAATCTGATGGTATCTATCCTATTATTGGTTTTCCACAGAAAGATCTGCTTGAAAGGTTTTCCATGTCTACTCTTGAAGACAGGCGAATCTACCTCTCTCAAGTATTCTTATTTAAAGTGTTACACAGTGATTTTGACGCACCTGAGGTAACCAACAAATTAAATTTTCAAGTCCCTAGATTGACTTCTCGCAATGCCCAAGTTTTCTACATGCCCAACCCTAATACCAACATATTAAAAAACTCGCCTTTGTTTACCATCTGTAACAATTCAAATAAATTGTCCAGCGACCTTGATATTTTTAACTGTCGCCTGAAGGATATAAGATCTAAAATATTGAATTAAATACTTGGTTGTTCTGTTACCTACTTTTGTTTTTCTTATTAGTTAGTATGTTTCGTATTTCTGCTAATTCCTGTTCTGTAATTGGGTACCTGTGCCTGTTGAACAGTGTATGTAAAAATAAATAAATAAATTACAATAATTCATAACACTTATTCCAACTCAACTCTCGGAGTATAAATACTCTCTGTTTAACTAAACAACCGTAACTTAATTTTTAAACTCCATAAATTCAAAATAAGAATTAAATAAGTAAATATATACCAATAAACTCTTTATATAATGATTTTTGTATATCACACTGTCTGGCGTCATTCTATGTAGCATTTAGCGTTACAAGAACCATGTTTCATTTCTCTTTAATCAACTTAAAATTGAACATAAGAGCGGAACATTGGTAGTGCTTTCTCTGTCTTTATGCCTAATGTGATTGGTTGAAGCGTGCCTAAGAACTGTTTACAGTTTTGGACCAGTCTATGCATTACAATACCTATGGCTCAAGGTATATTGGTTTTTTGATTGTCATTACATTTAAAATATGGCGAATTCCGTGGAAGTTTCTGCAGCTGTGATTGTTAAATAATTATATCTACTTTGTTTCTTATTAGATGAGTCGGTTTGGAAATACATTTTTGTGACGTAAATAATGAAATTGAAAATAATGGTCAGTAAACACTAAAAAATTATAAAAAAATGTCTGGAGGCAGTTAATGGCATAACTTAATATTAAAGATGTTTTATGTACTTTATTTATTCGTGAAATATTCTTCCCAAATATCACTCGTGCATTTAAATTTTGTCTATAAGTAATATAATTCGTGTAGATTGGCAATTTATTATCAAAGATTAAATCCCTCTCGCTAAAGTGCTTGGGATGTAATCAGAAAATAAACTGTCAATTTACACTCTTTATATTATCAGGCAACAACACTTTCGAAAAAATTTTACCGATACAATTCTAAGCACTAGTGATATTATTTAAAATACTTTTTCAAATAAAGAAAACCGCATCAAAATTGGATCTTCTTGTGTTGGGGGTTTGTGATCTGTTTCAAATAGAATAACTGAGTGGGGAAGACACATAACATGACTATTGGCATTCCAATATCACAAACTGGCAGCTAAAATGGCACCTGGATGGCAAACTTCAATTTATTTAAGTCATTTACATGTTATAATCGAGGATAGGGAGATTTATCTCAGTGCCAGTGCTCTCATATAGGCATAATATTATATTTCAAACATCTACTGAAACATTCAGACCTAAAAATGGTAATGATTCTTACAAAACATGTAATAATGCATATCTAGCAAATAAAGAACTATTTTGAATCAAATACATACCTTCCTGTTCTGTTTAATATGGCATGTTTATTATGTTTATTTTCATAATAATCCACCTCTTTTAATAACAGGGTGGGAGTGGGAGTGGTAATGGGGGTGGCTAATGCCAAATTTTTTTTTGAGATCTTAGCTTCTCTTATATAATATACTAAATACCAATTTTACAGACTCTTACTTGATTTACCTATTTACCGCCCAACCCTTCAACGGAATAAGATCAAAATATAATCTAGTCCCAGATCTCGTTAAAATACATACGTGTACCAAATTTCAAGTCAACATCTTAAACGGTTCCAGAGTAATCGTGCGCACAAAAAAAGTTAGACAGATAGACCAAGTCTATTTGAACAATAAAAATTTTCAAAAATTTTTTTGGCGTTACTATACTTCCACTGCATGTGGAAGTAATACGTAACCAACTTTTATCAGAAATCTACTACATTTGTGAAACGTACTCAGGGGCGGACTGACAACAGTTTAGCGGCACTGGATCTTAGAACTCGCAGGCCACTTATTACTCTATTAGCAGATCATCTTGCTAAGCAACCAGCGCCAGCGGCACATCATTGGACGGGCCACCGGGATTCGTCCCGGTGGGCCAGTCCGCCCCTGAACGTACTAAAGATATAGTTGTCTTTTACAATTGTAGTGTTGAAGGCATTCGACCCCTACCGAGTGTCAACATTATATTCCAGTGTAGGCGGTACTTTTATGTTTTTTACTAATGAGGTTTTATTATCACCTTTAATTAGACGACGCCATTGAATTTGTGAAACATTGCTTTGACAAAATTCCTTTAACTATACCTACACTGTGGCAATTCTATACATTTACGTCAACATTTAATAAAGAGAAAGGGTAGACCATATGAGATGGCAGTTTCGCAATTGCCCAGTGCAAAACTAGCCGTGTGTGTGTGTGTGTGTGTGTGTGTGTGTGTGTGTGTGTGTGTGTGTGTGTGTGTGTGTGTGTGTGTGTGTGTGTGTGTGTGTGTGTGTGTGTGTGTGTGTGTGTGTGTGTGTGTGTGTGTGTGTGTGTGTGTGTGTGTGTGTGTGTGTGTGTGTGTGTGTGTGTGTGTGTGTGTGTGTGTGTGTGTGTGTGTGTGTGTGTGTGTGTGTGTGTGTGTGTGTGTGTGTGTGTGTGTGTGTGTGTGTGTGTGTGTGTGTGTGTGTGTGTGTGTGTGTGTGTGTGTGTGTGTGTGTGTGTGTGTGTGTGTGTGTGTGTGTGTGTGTGTGTGTGTGTGTGTGTGTGTGTGTGTGTGTGTGTGTGTGTGTGTGTGTGTGTGTGTGTGTGTGTGTGTGTGTGTGTGTGTGTGTGTGTGTGTGTGTGTGTGTGTGTGTGTGTGTGTGTGTGTGTGTGTGTGTGTGTGTGTGTGTGTGTGTGTGTGTGTGTGTGTGTGTGTGTGTGTGTGTGTGTGTGTGTGTGTGTGTGTGTGTGTGTGTGTGTGTGTGTGTGTGTGTGTGTGTGTGTGTGTGTGTGTGTGTGTGTGTGTGTGTGTGTGTGTGTGTGTGTGTGTGTGTGTGTGTGTGTGTGTGTGTGTGTGTGTGTGTGTGTGTGTGTGTGTGTGTGTGTGTGTGTGTGTGTGTGTGTGTGTGTGTGTGTGTGTGTGTGTGTGTGTGTGTGTGTGTGTGTGTGTGTGTGTGTGTGTGTGTGTGTGTGTGTGTGTGTGTGTGTGTGTGTGTGTGTGTGTGTGTGTGTGTGTGTGTGTGTGTGTGTGTGTGTGTGTGTGTGTGTGTGTGTGTGTGTGTGTGTGTGTGTGTGTGTGTGTGTGTGTGTGTGTGTGTGTGTGTGTGTGTGTGTGTGTGTGTGTGTGTGTGTGTGTGTGTGTGTGTGTGTGTGTGTGTGTGTGTGTGTGTGTGTGTGTGTGTGTGTGTGTGTGTGTGTGTGTGTGTGTGTGTGTGTGTGTGTGTGTGTGTGTGTGTGTGTGTGTGTGTGTGTGTGTGTGTGTGTGTGTGTGTGTGTGTGTGTGTGTGTGTGTGTGTGTGTGTGTGTGTGTGTGTGTGTGTGTGTGTGTGTGTGTGTGTGTGTGTGTGTGTGTGTGTGTGTGTGTGTGTGTGTGTGTGTGTGTGTGTGTGTGTGTGTGTGTGTGTGTGTGTGTGTGTGTGTGTGTGTGTGTGTGTGTGTGTGTGTGTGTGTGTGTGTGTGTGTGTGTGTGTGTGTGTGTGTGTGTGTGTGTGTGTGTGTGTGTGTGTGTGTGTGTGTGTGTGTGTGTGTGTGTGTGTGTGTGTGTGTGTGTGTGTGTGTGTGTGTGTGTGTGTGTGTGTGTGTGTGTGTGTGTGTGTGTGTGTGTGTGTGTGTGTGTGTGTGTGTGTGTGTGTGTGTGTGTGTGTGTGTGTGTGTGTGTGTGTGTGTGTGTGTGTGTGTGTGTGTGTGTGTGTGTGTGTGTGTGTGTGTGTGTGTGTGTGTGTGTGTGTGTGTGTGTGTGTGTGTGTGTGTGTGTGTGTGTGTGTGTGTGTGTGTGTGTGTGTGTGTGTGTGTGTGTGTGTGTGTGTGTGTGTGTGTATGCATTACATTAACTGTGGAGGAACACTCTGTGAATAGAACTGAATTGTCGAGGATGACCGAATTGTCGAGGATTTCTCAGTCATCGACAATTTTTTATTGCTGCAATGAGATTCTCGATGCCTGGTTTGCACAGAAACGCAATAAAAAAAAATCCTCCAGAATTTGGGATTATGGTCAGTGTGTGAAAATCTGATTCATCATTAATTGTGGAGGATTTAAATTTATTGGTTTCAGCGCCCTCTATCGGTGTGTATATTTTTACGATAGTCTATTAACAGTGGAGGAATGTGTTAAAATATGTGTAAAAATATACCCAATATATGTCGCATAATTGTTCAAAATAAGGATTTGGATGGTCAAAATTCTGAAAATTTGGTCATACCTTCAGTTTGTTGAGGTAATGACAAAAAAAAACATTAAAAAACCGCTGTTCAAGGAATCACTACTTCCACATCCAGATTTTCCATCCAAGTCTCTTATAACGAAAATACTATATTTCCACTCCACTATGTGGAAATAATTGTTTATGGAATTTTAATAATATATTTGAAATTGTCTACCCCAAAAACCCATAAAACGATATGCCATATCGTTAATGGGGTTGAGGTGGTGGTAGGGTGTGGTAGTGGGGGTGGATGAAGTGAAAAAAGGCCTTTGGATCTTGTGTACACACTAAATCACAAGTTTATTTTTAATAATGGGGTGGGGGTGGTAATAGAGGTGGCTTATGCCAAAAATGTTCTTGAGACTTTTACTTCTTTTATACTAAATACCAATTTTGTCGACTCTTACTTGCGTGTTTTACCTATTTACCCCCCCATTTACCCCAATTTACTCTTCAACCCTTCAATAGAATAGGATCAAAATATAATCTAGTACCAACATCTCGTTAAAGTACATACGTGTACCAAATTTCAAGTCAATATCTTAAACAGTTCCGGAGTAATCGTGCGCACAAAAAATAGGTAACCCATTGCGCATCCATTTTACACGAGGAATCCCACTACGCATCCTTACTACTTGAGGCAACCTATTGCGCATCAATTGTAATCGAGAAGAGCCACTGCGCATCGATAGTACTTGAGGAAACCTACTGCGCTTCCAAACTAATCTAGGTAACCCACTGCGCATCCATCTAACTGAAGGAGGAAAGCCATTGTGGATCAATACTACTTGAGGTAACCCAACGCGCATCCATTTTATTCGAGGAAACCCACTGCGCATCCATACTACTCGAGGTAACCTACAGTACATCCATCCTACTTGGGGTTACCTACTGCGCATCCACTGTACTCGAAGAAATCCACTGCGCATTCATACTGAGGTAACCTACTGCTCATCAATGGTACTCGAGGAAAGCCACTGCGCATTCCCAATACTTGAGAAAACCTACTGCGCTTCCACATTCCTCGAGGGAACCCTCCGTGCATTCATACTACTTGGGGTGACCTACTGCGCATTAATAGTACTCGAGGAAATCCACTGCGCATTAATTAGTACTCGATGAGACCCACTGCGCATCCATCCTACTCGAGGTAATCCAGTTATTATAGAATCAAAAAAAATAATAGAAGATATATAAACACCGTACAGGTTGCATGGTATTCTAATCCGAAATCGTAGAAACTAGACACACAGTAGTAGGGATGAAGTAAAAAAAAAATTGAGGCCTTTGATTCTTGTACACACACTAATTTGCAATTTTATTTTTTTCACCCTCTTTAATAGTGGGGTGGGGTGGTATTGGGGATGGCTAATTCCTAAGAATATTTTGAGACCATTTCTTATATATACTAAATACCAGTTTTATGGACTCTTACTTGCTTAATTTATCTTTTTACCCCCACTTACTCCAATTTACGTCTCAACACTTCAACGGAATAAGATCAAAATATAATCTAGTTCCATCCTGCGCATCCATTGCATTCGAGGAAATCCACTGTGCATCGATAGTATTCGAGGAAACTCACTGCACATCCATAGTGATCAGGGAAACTCACTACGCATCTATTGCACTTGAGGAAACCCACTGTCCACCCATAGTACTCGAGGAAACCCACTGCGCATTCATTGCACTCGAGGAAACCCACTGCGTATCCATTGTACTCGAGGAAACCCACTGCCCATCCATTGTACTCTAGGAAACCCACTGCGCATCCGTAGTACTCGACGAAACCCACTGTGCATCCATAGTACTCGAGGAAACCCACTGCGCATCCATAGTAGTCGGGGAAACCCACTGCGCATACCAATTTGATAACAATTCATTATTCTATTTTTGTGTTAATAAAATAATTATTTTAATAGACAATAGAGCACATGAGCGGGCATGTGTCAAATTTCATGTTTAAAAACTCCCTCTTCCTGTTCACCTGTTCGGTTTGAAAACCATCGAATACGTGGCTCCTTATTTCCTTAGAAGAGTTCATCGCTGGAATATCACGTTTCTGACTTACGCGATTTCAGAGAAGAGGTACATTTTAGATCATTTACTACCCCCGTTTTCACCCCTTCAAAAAGTGAAAATCGAAATTTCGTCTTACTCGTGTCTAATAGGTTCCAATAAAGAGTATTTCTGCCAAATATCATGCTTCTAGATCTAGGCGGTTTCGAAAAGCTTAAAAACCTCCCTCCCTCTTCCTCACCGTTCACCCGTTCAGGGAGGGTCTCTGTTTGAATACCGTCGAATATGTTCAGAATAGTCCATCACTCGAATATCACGTTTCTGACTTACACGAGTTCAAAATACGGGTGCGCTTTAAACCATCTACCATCCCCGTTTTCACTCCTCCAAAAATTGAAAATCGAAATTTCGTATTATACTTATCTTATATATTTCAACAAAAAATAGTTCTGCCAAATTTCATGCATCTAGAGCTAACCGTTTCTGAAAAAGCCTAAAATTTTCAACCCTCTCTTTCACCCTCCTAGGGGTCCAATTTCGAAAAATCCCTTCTTAGTGGTTGCCTACGATATTTGAGGAACCCCTATGGAAAATTTGAATTTTCTAGACCCAGCGGTTTGAGCTGTGCATTGATAGATCGGTCAGTCAGTCAGTGAGTCAGGGTTTTCTTTTATATACATAAGATGTAGAGGGTGGTCACCCTAAAGAAATAATGGAAAAAATGTAAGAGAAGACGCTAATATTTCACATGTAGTAAATACAATTGCATCAAAGATCTAAAAAGAAATAATGAAAAAATTTTTACGGAGGGAAATAATATTTCGCACGTAGTTATCACAAGCTTTAGTGAAAAGTATACAGGGTGGTCACTCTAGGCAGAGGAAAATAATATTTGGAATATAGTTGTCACTATTGCCAGGAAGAAAGCCTGATATACTTTTAGTTAAAAAATATATACAGAGTATTCATCATACAGAAAAGATATTAAATAAAAGAAAGACGCTAAATAGAAAGGGAAGTTTTACGTAAATACTTTTATATATTTTTATTTAATATTTCAAGATCCCTTAGTCCTAGAGTTATGAAATTTTACGGTACGTTATATAGTATCAATAAAAGTTCAATCAATTATTTCTTGATACTGGCCAATATGAATTTAAATCTCTCTTATAATCCAATTTTTTTCTTCCGTTTCCTTTTTTAATTTTGGTACCGATTTCCTAATCAAATTTGCACAAAAATGGTCCCCTTTGTTAAATATAATAGGACCCAATCGGTTTTTTTTTATAAAAACCGGTTTAAAATAGTTGTGGTCATTTTGTGGCCGAATTTCAACTAAAAATTTAAGTTCTGGCTTTGAAGTCAAATGGTATGTGTGATTTGACACCAACTCAGTGGCACAGAGCTTACAATCTTAAGCTTGCGACCACGGGGTCCCGGTTCGGATCCTGGCTAGGGTATGGATGTGTAGTGGCATCTCTCACGTGTTGCTGCGACGGTAGCACTGGGCTAGACCGCATGTTTCAGCTGCGGCAGATGGCAATATCACAGGAAATTAGTGTTGAGATGTTGTCCATGTGTACGTGTCTTCGTTGAGGGGTGGAATAGCTACAGGTAAACTCCGCCAGGACGTTAGTATAAATAAGACTCAAAAAATCTTTAAAAAAATTGAAATCAGCATTTTTCGTACTTTGCGAGGCCGTAAAATCTAAACGGTGTAACTTTGAACAAAGGAGTTGCACATTTCTATCTTGATTTCTAATATCCTACCTAATAATGTCTGCTTCCGATTTAGCAGGCAGTATATCTTTCTGGTCTTGGGTCACTTCCCGTTTAGCATTGTTACATATATTAATACATATATTAATATATATATTAATAAAAACTAAAACAGAAATGTGCAAGCGTTCTCATTTAAACCATTTTGTTTTACAGCTTCATATAAAATACGCAAAATGTTGATATTCAAATGTGAATATCTCGAAAACAATTAAATTATATACACAAAATTTCATAAGAGTTCACCATAGAATTAAAAAATACAAAAATATATAGGTTGTATTATTAAAAAAATACATATTTGATGTGGCATGACTTTGTGAAAGACCCTGTATTACGTCAAATATTTGAAAATTGCCGGCATTTACCCTAACATTCATATGAAGATGGCAGTTTTTCGCTATCTTTTTCAAGAAAGCTTATAAATGACCCATTTAAAACTTTGGACCACTATACATGTAAAGATAAAGTATCAATGCAAAAGTAAGTTAGTAATAATGTGCGTATTCTCAAAATGTGGAGGATTCTAAGAATAGATTTCTATTTCATTCAAAACGCAAATATCAACACGTAAGTGTGTTAATAATATGTCTATTCCCAAAATGTGGAGGATTCTAAAAATAGATTCTTATTTGGTTGGAACTGTAAAAAATACCAAACTAATACGATGAGCAGTACGTGTGTTAGTGATATGCTTATTCCCAAAATGTGGAGGATTCTAAAAATAGATTTGCAGACTGGACAAAAGGAAGTGATAAATGCTTTTATACAGTTATTAGGAATTAGTTATTCAGTTCTAATGCAATCTCTTAAGAAGAAGGAAAAATATAAAGTGCATTAAGATTTTGTAACTAAAACTACTTGTCTAATTTCGCAAGTACTTATGGGTAAAATACCATTCACCCCTCTGAAACACAAAGCTACAAAATAAGTGGAAAATTTAAAAAATTCGTAGACATTTTTTTATTGTAAAATTTTACCTTATAGAAGTTGTTCAGAATAGCTCAAAAACCGTAAATTCAACATTTGATTAAATTCAGAAGATATGGAGTTTTTATTTATTTATTTTTTTTTTTCATAAAAAATAAAACACTAATAATAACTTTGAATTTGATTTTTAATCCTTAGGAAACATTTTTCACAATCACCACTACTACTATACTTTTTCTACTGAATGTTGGAATTTTCAGTGCCAACAAAAATTTTCGTTATATTTTCATATAGATATTAATAGAGGTCTGCATTTTCAGGAACACCCCAGAACGCTCATTTAACGCGATTATTTTTGGAAATACTCAAGTTCTAGAATTACAATTTTAGTACATTTACTTATATATATTAGAGGCACGGAACTACATTGGAGCCAGGGTGGGTCATAGCCCACCCAAAATTGCGTTGGCCCACCCTTGCGTCTGTTGTAGATGTAGAAACTCCCAGAATCAATCAATCAAAAATTTTATTTAAAAGGCAAATTTAGAGCATAATTAACCATACGAAGACTAAGACTAGAGATAATAAGAAAAATAGCAGAAAATATTAATATTGCAACATAAATTGTTAAAATCTTTATGAAGCAACCAAAACAATCAATACAAGGCTGACGGCATTGTACTAATGACTCATCGATTTTTGAATTAAAATCACCAAAAGCAAGTGTCGAAATTAGACTTTTGGAGAGAAGGAAAAAATACAAAACCTTAAAAAAATTACTTCTCGGTCAATTTTTGACCAAATTGGACGGGACTCAAATTTAAAGTATTTTCTACCCTTTTTGTTTGGGCATCCTTTATTTATGATTTTTTTTGTTGGATAACCACCCTGCATATTTTTTCTTATAAAAACTGTATCTATTTTTTCCTGGCAATAGCGACTGATAACTACATTTCAAATATCCTTTTCCTCTGTCGTTTATTATTTTTTAAAGTAACCATCCTGTATATTTTTCACATTTTTCTTCTTTGACAGTTATGTTAACTACAGGGTGGTCGTGCGAACGTTAGAACCTCATTTAGCTTCGTTATTTTTGGAATTACGTAAAAAAGTTAAAAAATAAAAGTTATAGAAAATAATATGTATTTTCCAAAAATTATTTCATAAAAATAAAAGTCGTATTTCGAAAATGTGAACTTTACTTTGGTTTCTTTAATCAGAAGAGCCCCCATATATTTTTACACCATCTGAAAGGCCATAAAATAAGTTTTTTAATGATAATATAAAACATAGTATTTGTCTTAAAAACTATATTAAATTTTACATTTTGTTATCATTAATCTATGATATAATAGTCCGAAAAATATATATCAATAATTGAAATTTTCCATTTTATTTAAAACAGAGTAAAATTAGTTTCCAACAAATATCTTGAGAGAACTGACGTATTATTCACATTAAATTGAATACTTTTGATTTCCACAGCTATTTTGATGAATTGTAAATTTACAGTATATTAGTCAATTTTTTTAAGATAAATGCTATATTCTATACAGAGTGTCCCACTTAAAAATCCCGTCGCCATTTTCTCGATAACCAAAAGCGATATTTGAATTCTGTTGAAGGTATCCGCTGGAATATATAAATGACTTCAGTTTTGAGTAATAATTGTTATTTTACACATTGGCGTTGCGATGCAAAGAAATTGTTCTATCCTAGGAACGTTAAAATGAGGTGCATGAGATGGATAATTATATTCTAAGCAACTTTTTTAATACGAACAATTTTCGAAAAATCACTGGTTTTCGAGATATTTGAACATCAATGTAATTTTTCTAGTAACAAAACATTTTTTTTTTCATATTTATACAATTTACAGTGTAAAATTTAGTCGAACATACAACATAAACATTAACCAAAAATTAGACAATGCACAATAAACAGAAATGTCAAAATCTTTAATTTCCAAATAGCAGATGCAGCCCTTTGTTTTACTTGAGAAAAAAAGTTATTCCGTGTTTTGAAATAAATATATTACATTAGCACCTAAATCAGTCTGATTCACTATGAAAAATGTCTCAGAGGACTTGTCGTCTAAAATGTAATTTAGAAAAGTTATGACGATTTTTATATTTAAAAAAATTATATTGAAGTTCAAATATCTCGAAAACCAGTGATATTTCGAAAATTGTTCGTATTATAAAGTTGCTCAGAATCATCACTTGCACCTCATTTCAACGTTCCTAGGATCAAATAATTTCTTTGCGTCATAACGCCATCTATACCTCAATTTGTAAAATGACCGATTTTTACTCAAAACTGATATCATTTATATATTCTAGTGAACGCCTTTTGCAGAGTTCAAATATCTCTTTTATTTATCGAGAAAATGCATCGAGAAAATGCACCGGGAGTTTTAAGTGGGAGAACCTGTATATCATTGAAAAGTTTTTTTTATCGCCTTTCAAATGGTGTAAAAATATACAGGAAAAATATACAATATCTATTTAAAAAAATCCAAAGTAAAGTTCATATCTCCGAAATTCGACTTTCAATTTTTTTTCTGAAATAATTTTGGAAAATACAAGCGATTTTCTTTAACTTTTATTTTTAACTTTTTTACGTAACTTCAAAATGTTAACTATATGAAAAATATTATTGTTCCTTGTCACATCTTCTTCATTATTTCTTTTCTAGGTGACCAACCTGTATATTTTCATATTTTTCTTACTTGACAGTTGTGATAACTGCATGTGAAATATTATCGTCCTCGGTCTCATTTTGTATTATTTTTTTTGGGGTGACCACCCTGTATATTTTTTATTCAAAGTAAGCAATTTTAGGTTGAATACCATTGATCTATAAACTCTAAAACTAGCTTCAGTGAATTTTTTTAAAGATATCCTTGCGAAGTATTCTTTATTTTCGAACACTTGAAAATATAGTAAAAAAAATGAGACGTACTATAGTGTAGGTACCCATCTAAAAATTCGCAGAGTGTAGTAATATTCTCAAATCATATAAAAAATAGTGAACAAACAATTAATAAATAACCAAAAATTGCGGATCACCTCTAAAGATTCAAATTGTAGATTTTACCATTGCTAGTTTCCTAAACAAGTGACCACTGACCACACGAATTTGGCGGGATATTATTAAAAAGGTACAAAACCTAACAAACATCTGGTATCGACCAGGCTCCACAACTCCACAGTTTACAGCATTGGATTTCATAGTCATTTTAAATACTTTCTCAATTCGCTGTAATGTACATTCATGAATTGTTCACATTCTGATTTTTTTATTAGGTATTGTATAATTTGGTTTTTAAATATGTCAACATTTTAAATCATATATCTTAGTGGAATAAAATTAAGTAACAATATAGGTGAATAAGAAATTCTCTGGCTGCAACAATTTTATTACTTTAATTTGGTGTAGATCTAAGTGCCTTGAGAAGTTTTGGACTAAATCGGTTCGTTACTTCTTGTAAAATTTTAACAGTTTATTTTTCAACACTGAATATTTCTGCTATTTTCCTTATTATCTCCGGTCCTAATAATCATATCACAGAAATAAAAATAGCGAATGACTATGAAAAAACTTTCTGATAATTTGTTAATCTGTAAGAAATTAAAAACCACCAAAAATTGCCTTTTTTTTAATTTAAGAAATATAACGTAATAATGCATTCATTTTAACGAAAGTTGGTGGAAATAGGCCCTTTATTGGACTAAACCTTGGTACCAAATAAGAAAGCTTCTAAATTGAACATGAATTTCGCATTTTTCTAATTTCTGTAGAATTAATGGTTTCGGCGATCTGTAAGTATAAAGATGAGGTCCAAACATTTATAAGACGAGGTAGGTATTTAGTTTAAATGTTAAATATTTCAAAGAATATATAGCACTTAAGTCAAAAATGCTAACCACCAAAATGAAAGATGATTTCAAATAATTTTTTATTAACTCCATAGTAACTCCACAGCATAAAAAACACAGAAGTAATGACAAAAACAATGTGCTTCTTCACATTTTTTAAATAAAGTCGTCGCCATTTGTGAATGTAAGTAGTCAGTAATCAAAAAAATATTTTCCCGCATAGTGTTTTTCGTTAACATATGGTATGATCTAGATACTCAAAGTTTTCTATCCATCTACAATATTTGCTTTAGGAAAAAATGCACTTTAATCTATATAGGAATTTTCGATAAAACGTAACATTTTTTGTTCTTTGCAAATATCTCAATAAATCTTAGTTCTAGCGAAAAAATGGCTAGAGATCAAAAATATCTAATGAATATCTTAGAAAATATCATCAAAATTTATAATAGAATTAAAGATAATTTATCGGTCTTTAAAATGATTTTTCGTTTGTTTCTGTATCATAAAAAATAAAGAAACAACATGCGCTTTCACATTTTTTAAAACAAAATGTGGCCATTTTGTTATTGTAATTATCAAGTAATTACATTTTTTTTTCCAAAATGCTGTTTCTTGTTAACATATAGCATAACTTAGATGCGATTTTTTTGTCCTTCAAAACACTCGCTTTTAGCGAAGAAATTCCATCCGCCATTTTAAGTTTTTTAATTTTGACTTCAGATTCGTAATTAGCGATCCAAAACCCCACGTTTCAAAAATAAATCAGCAAATATTAAATATCTAGATTTTGGAGGTGGTTTTCACCCCTTGAGGCTAAGAGCAAGTGTCCGGACCATATGGAAACTGAAGATGACACCTTTTACTACAATAATAACCCATAAAGACAAATTATCATTACATGTGCGATTATTCCCAGATTTTACATATTTTTTACCTCTGGGTACTGTAGTTTCCCTTCAAAAATGTTAAAATCACAAAAATGTGTATTTCATAACAAGCGCGTAAAATATCAGTTTCATAAAATAAAAATGTCAATTTATTCACAATCTTTTGATTCTAAATATTAGATTATGAAATAGTTTAATAAGTACTATGATTTAAAAATATGATTTATTACCTTATTTTGTATGAATTATTACATATGGTAACGTTGTGTCTCAACGTTACTATATTTTGTTGAATTTGTACAATTACTTTAATTATAACAAAATGTTAAATTAGGGTTGATTATCACGCCATTCTACTTGATATATTATTTATTAGAAAACTATCAGAGATGCCCTTATATTTAGTTTGGGTGAAAGTTATAAAGTAAGTATATAGACCTTTAGCTGTTTGTTGCTAAATAGGTTGTTTTCAGAGTCATTCCATTCTCTAGTCTATAAAAGGGACAAGTGCCCCTAATAAATAACTGCTGGTTATATTATATTATCTTAAATTAGTTACGTTCAAGTGGGCTGGTCCATCAAAGTTTTGTCAATTTTCAATTCATAGAGTTGTATTATAAAGTACAGTTCAAAGTCAGAAATAATGTAAACATCTATCTACAAATTATTGTGTGTAGGGAAGGAAATTTGATGATTAGTTTGTGGTACAGGTATTAGAAAAACGATTATAAGAAGGCATGGATACGAGAATATTATCGAGTGTAAAAATTGATCAAGATTTGACATGTAGAAATAGAAAAAAAAGTGATTACTCTCATATTGATACATTTTTTGAGGTTAGGAAATCGGGGTTTACAATTTAGGCAATATACTCTGAAATTGTAGCCAATAACCTACGTTTTAAGCCAAGGCAGATCGAAATTGATTAAGATTTGACTTGTAGGCAGATTTTTGTCCAAAAAATCCTTTTTTTTTTTATTGTGCGTCGGTGCGTATTCAAGTGCGCGCACGCATGAACCTCCGAGTTATAACGTTACACTTGACTATTTTTTTCCCGGAAAACCGTGGCTTTACCGATACATTTTGTTAGGACATTTTTTTGTTCATAAATACGTGATCTATCCATCTGTATTTTTATTTTTTCCTAGCTTGACTTAATTTCAAATTTTGAAAAAATGGATGAAAAAATTTTTTTTTCGCTTTTTTTATGTTCTGTTACTGAGCGAAATGTAAACTTTTCAGGGTATTATTCTCTACACTTTCACAAGCTCATTAAAAAAAAATTATTCGTTTTGCAAGTTTTTGTAGGTAAATACCTTCATCGACTGGGCTAAGTAAAAAACTTAATTAACATTTATAGAAAGCTATTAAAAAAGTTTTCAGGCAGATCCATTCAGGTCCACTCAATTTCCTAATAACTTATTTTTTCGTCTAAGTGCACTCCACTCTATATGATTTAAGATTTTACCATATTCAAGAATTGAATTAAACAACTAAAAAATCAGAATGTGAGAAATACGTTATTCTTGTGAACTACTGAAGGAAATCATATTCTGTATAAAGTGTCGCTGCCTGCCACTTTTTTCCCAGAATATACCAGTTTTGTTACATCATTGAAAAGGTCTTTTAATCTCCAGTCTTCTTTGTAAATATTATTTTCTCTACGTTAACTTTTAAATAAATTATGATCTCATTTAAGTTATTTATGTTACATGTACCTGTTATTTTTTTAAATATTTTTATTTATATCATTTTTCTTGCAAGAAGCGAAACTAAATATTGTTTTATAAAATAAAGTGAGCTTTGATAATATATTAATTTTTTTTTAATGTGAGACATATCCACTAGAGTTAGAGCATAAAAACAACAAAAAAACTATGAACATATTAGTAATTAAATATAGTGCTTATGCTTAATTGCTCAATATGAGCATGATTGTTATCTACACTTAAATTGTAAGGTTTCGTCAACTTATCAAGTGTTACTTTTCTCAAAACATTATCATTTAATTATGCACAAACAACGATAATGTTTCGTTGAGAGTACCCCACAAGAAAAAAATGCATGTCTGAGAAACCGCTGCCCAAGGAATCACTACTTCCACATCCAGATTCTCTATCCAAGTCACTCACAACGAAAAAACTTTGTATGTGAAAATAATTGTTTATGGAACTTTAATAATATAATATTTGAAATCCTCTACCAAAAACCCATAAAACGATACCTCACATCGGTAGTGGGGTGGGGCGGGGGCGGTGATAGTGGGGGGGGGGATAAAGTAAAAAAATATTTTGAGGTTTCTGTTTCCTATACATACACTAAATCACAATTTTTTTCATCCCCTTTAATAAGGGGGTGGGGTTGGGGTGGTAATGGGGGTTGCTAATGCCAAAAATTTTTTTGAGACCTTAGTTTCTCTTGTATATACTAAATACCAATTTTATGGACCCTTACCTGCTTGATTGACCTATTTACCCCAAATTTACCCCCCAACCCTTCAACGGAACAAGATGAAAATATAATCTAGTTCTAGATCTCGTTAAAGTACATATGTGTACCAAATTTCAAGTCAATATCTTAAACGGTTCCAGAGTAAACGTGCGCACAAAAAAAAGTTATAGACAGACCGACAGACAGACAGAAATTTTTTTTCGCTCAAACTGAAAATCTCGACGTTTCATGACATTTTAAGCCTATTTGGACAATAAAAATTTTTAAAATTTTTTTTGTCGTTACTATACTTTCACTGGACGTGGAAGTAAAAGACTGGAAATTAAACGAGCTTTTCAATGAATAATAATAAAACTAGCATGTTGCTGGGGAAGAAATGTTTAAAGCATCGCGACGCCCACCGTCATGCATATTGCTTTTCATTTTTCTGCCCTAATTTTGAGTTTCATTATAAGGTCCGTAGTCTAATTTTAAATTTAATTCCCGAAACCCTAGCAAAAACTAGTAAATAACTAGTAAATAACTTCATGCACAATTATATACATTCTCTTTCAGTTTGGCGCGTTTTCTCTTAACCACATGTTACTAGGTACCTGACTTTATTAGAGTATCCGGCCTTAGTTTTTATAATGATCCCTTTTAGTTTTCATTGAATAGTCACTTGTTTAGGAAACTATAGCAATGTTTAAAAATCACTATATAAATCTTGAGTGGTGATTGGCAATTTTTGATTATTTATTAATTGTTTATTCACTTTGTTTGTAAAGGTATAAGTAATTTGATGTTTTAGTTTCGTATTGAACATATTAGTTAAATTCCAAGATAGGCACATTGTACATCTGGATCTATTTGTATAACCATTGCGATAGACACAATCAATTATTATTATTGAATAAGTGCTTGTAACTTTCACTACCTCTGGACATGTGTTATTTTAAGAATTTTTTTATTCATATTTTTACAAAATTTACACACTATTCTTAGCAGAATATTTAATTACTGTCACATTCAGTGGCTGTATAGTATCGCCAAAAAATTTTTTGAGAATTTTTATTTTTCAAATGGGCTTAGAATGCGATGAAACGTCGAGATTTTAAGTTTGAGCAAAAAGAATTTCTGTCTGTCGGTCCATCTGTCTGTAACTTTTTTGTGCGCACGATTACTTTGGAACCGTTTAAGATATTGACTTGAAATTTGGTACAATTATGTATGTTAACGAGACCTGGAACTAGATTATATTTTGATCTTATTCCGTTGAAGGGTTGGGGGGTAAACTGGGGTGAATGGGGGTAAATAGGCAAATCAAGCAAGTAAGAGTAAAAAAATTGGTATTTAGTACATATAACAGAAGCTAAGGTATCAAAAAAATTTTTGGCATTAGCCTCCCCCACCCTATTATTAAAAAGGGCGAAAAAAATAAAATTGTCATTTAGTGTGTATGGGAACCAAAGGCCTCAAAATTTTTACTTTATCCACCTCCACTACCCCCTTCCACCACCCCCACCACCGCACTACCGATGTGGCATATCGTTTTATGGGTTTTTGGGGTAGACGATTTCAAATATATTATATTATTAAAGTTACATAAACAATTATTTCCACATAAATTTTTTTTTGCTGTGAGAGATTTGGGTAGAAAATCTGGATGTGAAAGTAGTGATTCCTTGGGCAGCGGTTTTTAGGACCAGAAGATTTAATTACCAGAATATTTAATTACTTTCACATTCAGTGGAAGTATAGTATCGCCAAAAAATTTTTTGAGAATTCTAATTTTTCGAATGGGCTTAGAATGCGATGAAACGTCGAGATTTTAAGTTTGATCACAAAGAATTTATGTCTGCCGGTCTGTCTGTCTGTAACTTTTTTGTGCGCACGATTACTTTGGAACCGTTTAAGATATTGACTTGAAATTTGGTACAATTATGTATGTTAACGAGACCTGGAACTAGAATATATTTTGTCTTATTCCGTTGAAGGGTTGGGGGGTAAACTGGGGTAAATGGGGGTAAATAGGTAAATCAAGCGAGTAAGAGTCAAAAAATTGGTATTTAGTACATATAAGAGAAGCCAAGATATAAAAAAAATTTTTGGCATTAGCTATCCCCATTACCACCCCCCACCCCTTTATTAAAAAGGGCGAAAAAATAAAATTGCCATTTAGTGTGTATGTGAACCAAAGGCCTCAAAATTTTTACTTTATCCACCTCCACTACCTTCTTCCACCACCCCCACCACCGCACTACCGATGTGGCATATCGTTTTATGGGTTTTTGGGGTAAACGATTTCAAATATATCATATTATTCAAGTTGCATAAACAATTATTTCCACATACAAATTTTTTTCGTTGTGAGAGATTTGGGTAGAAAATCTGGATGTGAAAGTAGTGATTCCTTGGGCAGCGGTTTTTAGGAATAAAACATTTTATATACGTGTTATTAACTTTTATTAATATTTACACAGAAGTTATTTGTTCATGAATCTTTCTACAAAGAGATTTTTGATGTTGAAACTGATAAATTTAGTTAGATCTATATTCATTAGAAATAAAGGTTTTTACTGTAACCCAAGTAACTGTGGCAAAATCAGTTTCAAATAATTTAATAAATTTTTCACATTGTTCCTTTCGCGGTGCTATTTTCTTCTTAATTTGTTCTTGAAAATAATTTCTCGTTAAATGTATTTGAGAAGGCTTCCATTTTTGATTAATACCTAACTTTATTATCAGGAGTTTAAAAGTAAGTAAAATCTAATTTTAGTATAATATGCTATTTATTCTTAAAAGTTATTAAAATATTTGTTTTGTTCTATATTTTTTACAATTTGAATGTATTATTGTGCTTTGTTGCACACATTGCAGTACGTATTGTACTTACTTTTCGTCCTTTATTAGGAAACCGTAAAGGATTTTCACGACTTTACGGCATTAGTTTTACCGACCTTTTGACATCAATCTAAAAATAGATTGAAACGATTTCTAAGGTATCAAAATTTTGATAAAACCTAATAAGAAAACATTTTATCCCGACTCAAATTCATCCCTTGTTTTTTCCAATGAATGCATATATAAAAGTGACCATACTTCTCAAAGCATACGCCCTCCTGCAACTCGAGAGCCGTTGAATTTTTCAAGATAACGTATCTTTGCAATTGCAATTGTAAATAAGGTTTCCCTAAGATCGCAATTTTTTCCATTCTATAATAATGATTGTAGTGGTAAATCAACTGTATTATAACAAGTGTGACATTAAAAATTCATATAATAGAAATTGAAGGTCTTAAGATTAACTATAACATATATTTTCCTTGCCCTTTTAGCTTTAAAAATAACGAAGATATGAACGAAATAATTAGTGTTTTGTAATTTTTTTAGTGAAACGTTTATGGCCATAAAATAAAAATTTTAAGAAATGGGTAGGTACTGCCAAGATATGACCGAAATAAAATTTTTGGAATTTCAGCTTTTACCATGTACAGTTTTAAGGCGCTTAAACAAACAATAATGGGTTGTATTTTTAAAAATACCTACCCCATCGAAATCGAGCAGTATAACTGTCAACTTTGTTTCATTGTTATTTTTTATATTATTTAGTTTTATTACCATTATCCTTTGGGTAAGGCCCGATTATAAGGAACTCTTTCGAAGTCTAATATCTTGAGCCATATGTTTGGATTTTTACATTTTTGTCAACGTGATTTCCTCGTAAAAAATATTTTTAAAAAATGTGTACTGTGAAATTGTGTATTGTTCCGAAAACGTATATATATTTCCTCAACTGACACTCCAGTTTATTTCTTCATTGCGTGTTCTGGCTGCAAGAGACGAAGAAAATTAGACTTGAAATTTAATATTTCGTTCCAAGTATGTATAATATTTGTTATATTTTTCTATAATATTACAATGTCTAAAAATATCTTCAGGTGACAATGTTTTCGCGGTCTAAGAGAATGGTGGCAATGGCAACATCATCAAATGCAGAAGAAAATCGACAGAGTATTCCGAAGAAAAAAACCATTCATGGAAGTACACGAGAGGAGCAACAAAATATTAGACAAGGTAATATTTCATTTCTATTTAAATTTTTAACGATTATTTACCCGTCAGTGAATTACGCAATTATCATTTTTAAAAATCTGTAAACGCTTTTATACAGAACTTCCGTCTGTGTTTGTCTACTTGCTAATTTGTGAAAATATCTTAACAAAAACTGCCTTTCCTAGTGTTATTGCCGTGTATAGAAAGTCGCTTAAAATATAGTTTAGTGCAATTAAAAAATATCGGATTCGGAAAGTGTTTCAGCCATATCTGTATAAGACATGTTGGACCCAATAGTCATATTTTAATCTCTAGTATTCAAAGTTTCGAGATTTTCCATTCTTAATCACCCTGTATAAACATGCAATTAACATTTGAAAAGAAATTTATCATGGCTTCACTTTTTTTAATCATTCTGTATTGCTTGGTTATAAATATACAGGGTATTATGCAGGTCGATACAAACCTTTTAGAAGTTGGCAGAATAAGTTCCTTAGAACATATTTAGCCATGCTTAGTACAGAGTTGTAAGGTTTCCGAACTATTCGCCAATTTGGATTTTTTTTTCGAAAAAAATCACTTAGATCGATAGTAAAAAGCAAGTGAGAGGTGTTCTTTATTCTTTTAGTTTTTTCTCTTACTTTAATAACGATTATCTAAAGTTTAAGTAAAGATTAATAATGCCATTTGAATTTTTAAGCAGGTATTAATCTTTACTTCATCTTTAGATAATAATCGTTAACGTATTGAATAGAAAAAATACATATCAGATGGAGAGAGCAAACTGAAAGAATAAAGATAATCGCTCTCGTTAGTTTATAACAATGGATCTACAATATTTATTCAAAAAAATCCAAATAGTTCGAAAACCGTAAGACTTTATATCAAGGTAAATATGACAAAATATGTTCTAAATGACTTACTTATTCTATAGGTTCCTAAAAGGTTTCTATCGACCTGCATACTGTATATACATTATTTAGGTATTACTCAAGATAATTTTCATACTAATAAGAAATTACCTAGGTTTTTATAATTATATTCATGCTCTACTTCTGAACACACAATAATTGTGTGTTCCGAAGTCAATACGTTATTATAATAGTATATTAGGTAAATAAAACATGTAGAAACCCTTTAAAATACAAATGACTGTAGAATAGGTACATCAAAATAATGCTAATAATTGCTATTAAAGATAATGGCAGTGTTGCGTCTATGCACAAGCAAATAGTTATTTTGGCTTCCAACATTACCAAGATTTATAATTGATAATATAAACATATTTTGTACTTTATATTCTGAAGTAGAATGAGGTTTAAATGGATACGTTTTTTTAAAGCTAAATAATTTTTTATGTAGATTCTGATTTTTATATTAAATTTAAACTTTTTAAATATATTTGTTGTTGTTTAAGAAAAATAAATCAACATTTCAAAGAAATAGATCAAATAATACTCCTCTGACTATTTCCAGAATTTAAAAAATGTTTCTCGTGTTATAATAATTTGTAGCTGTAAAATAAGGTAATCTATAATATTTAAAGCCTAATGCACATTTGTCCGAAAATAAAAACTAACTTCTCGTTGAGCTAGATAGTAGAATTTTGGTATACTTATAGATTTTACTTTTGAAAACGACGGAAAAAAACTCTTAAAATATTAACCAGGGGTGAGATATAGGGGATGGAAGATATTGCTTTCGGAATCCGAGAAACACAGGTGTTTTTGTACGATAGTACAATTTAAAGTATTATACAAATTATTAATTCCCAAATATCATCATGATTTTATCGTAATTTGACAAACTTGAAATCTGTCGAGTCGAGAATGGCTAGTTTTTGCGCATTACCGATAGTAACTGATGTCTATTATTGATAGTTTGACTAATTTTAAAGCGTGTCTTATAAAAATAATATTTAATAACATAGTACAGTAATTAGTGGTTTTAACTTGGAATAATGTCCTATGAATTAGATTTCGTTCATTTCTGGCAATTTAATGGTAAATGAATCAAGTAAAAGTTTCTGTATTATAGGGTGCTTGCTAATTTATAGGGGGTATGGCACCTAAAAAAAAATACACAAAAGCATTGGAGCAGAAAGATAATTGTGAGAAGAAAATGTTCTCTGCAACTTTTCATATAAATTAATAGTCTTTAAGTTATAACGGCTTGAAAATTGGGATTGAGATTGAAAAGAGAGGTATTTAAAAACTATTTTCGTCAAGTAAGTCGAAAAGTAACACATTGAGCTGAAAAATGCTAGGGATAAATAAGAAAGCTACTAAACTGAGGATGAATTTTGTTTTTTCTAATTTCTGTAGAATTAATGGTTTCGGAGATCTGGCGTCTGGACGTTTATAAGATGAAGTATTTAGTTCAAATGTTAAATATGAGTATGGCACTTATGTAAGAAAAATGAAAGACTATTAATCAAATGATTTTTTTTATTAACTCTATAGTATAAAAAACAAAGAAAAAGACAAAGAAGTTATTTTCACATTTTCTTAATGAAATCGTCGCTATTTTGTTAATATAAGTAGTCAGTAATTAAAAAAATATTTTCCCGCATACTGTTTTTCGTTAACATATGATGGTATGATCTAGATGCTCAAAGTTTTTCGTCCG
This sequence comes from Rutpela maculata, assembly GCA_936432065.2. Taxonomy (NCBI): domain Eukaryota; kingdom Metazoa; phylum Arthropoda; class Insecta; order Coleoptera; family Cerambycidae; genus Rutpela; species Rutpela maculata. Next base: position 213,180,963 of record OW386285.2, read on the forward strand.
TCTACACTTGCTTCAGAAAAAATTGCACTTTAAACTGTATAAGGATATTCGATAAAACGTAAAATTTTTTGGTTCTTTGTAAATATCTTACTAAATATAAGTTTTAACGAGAAAATGGTAGAGTTCAAAAATAAAGCCTATAAACTGAGAATTAATTTGTTTATTTTGATACTTATGTAGGATTAATAGTTTCGTACATATATTGTTAAATATGGCATTCGAACGTTTATAGGATATAGTAAATGTTGAATATCTTAGAAAATATCACACATCCATCAAAATTTCTAAGGAACAGAATTACAGGTAATTTATTCACTAGTAAAATAAAAAGTATTCTCTTCTTTTATTATTTTTCACATAAAGAGAAAATATTTCGACCTTTTCAGCCTCACTATAACCCATTTTGATTAAATAAATGTTAATAATGACGGTTTGAAATGTCAAAATTGAATAAACAATAAAATAATTATTTTCGTGGCCTACCTTGTTATTTTTCTTTCACTTGTGTTTTGACACGCATGTCTCAATCATCTGTCAATAAAGCAGCTTATTTGCATTTTGAATGTCAAATATGTCAAAAAGTATTTAAAAGTATTTTTGACAATGTTATATAGTTGAAATCAGGAGAAACAAGGCTTCTCGAAAATGCAATAATATATAGGGTGTTCCATTTAAAAAAACATATATTTATTTCGTATCACGTGACCTATACATGATATTGTTTTTTTTATCACACTTCGTTAAAATATAGGTAAGATCCTACAACTTTTATACGAAACTTTTTTTTCTATTTTCAATAATAACAGAAATAAAGGGGGGGGGGTGTCAATATACCGGATGATTCAGTTTGGTATTCGCCCCCCTGTATCTTTTTTATTTTAACAGAAAACTACAATAAACCATATATATTTGCAAATCGTTTGTCAAGCTCTATCTTTTTGATCACATGCCAAAATAACGATAGTCAACTTTTTTTTTTCAAATGGTATGCTATACATTTTTTTGCCGATTGTTGTAGCGCTTCTCTTTCTGCATTCAACCATGTAAAAAAAGTATACACTTCCATAAGGAAAATTTCGAGAAAATTAATAAAATACGAAAAAACTTAATTTAAAGGTTTTGTTTCTGATTCAACATGTTAGCCATGGAAATAATTGACTTTTGTCATTGTTAGTAATGTCAAATTGAAAATACTGTTATTTGTGACTGTGTTATTCGTTTTTGTTTTATGTTATACTTCTAAATAGATTTACACAATGGTATCTTACAATAATGAAAAAAAATTGGACATGATATTAATTTATGGAGAGTGCGGAAAAAACATAAAGTAGCCAAACGTTTATATCAAGATCGCTTTCGAAATAGGCCGGTACCATCAGTCAAAATGTTTGTAAAATTGGCAAGAAATATGAGTGAAAGTGGAAGTTTTGAGAAAAAAAGAAACGTTTTTAAACACCGTTAGATTTCTTCATTTGGTTCTATCTAAAAGAAAAAGTTTACTTTATACCTCTAAATGACGTCGAAGATCTTAAAACTAGAATACGAATTGAATGCTGCGGATTAAATGTTAAAATTAATTTTTCAACATATGGAAAATTTCGAAAAAATTAATAAAATATGATAAAACGTCATTCAAAGGTTCTTTCTGAATCAGCATAGTTAGCCAAGGAAGCAATTGAATTTTGACATTGTAAGTAATGTAACTAGTACCAACTAGGCAAATCAGATTCGAAAGAGAGGGATTTGTATGAGGATTGTGTACGGTACCGATGAGGCGTAAAAATTTCGAAACGAAGTTTAATGTTTTGACCAAACAAAGTTCTGTTTTTAAATAATTATGTAATTCATTTTTATATAAACAAACATTTAATGTCGTATCTTTAGTTAATTAATGATAATAACACTCAACGCTCCGTTCGCTTCTAAACATAATCGTCCTCTGCTTATCACGCCTTGGGTACGTTGAAGAATTTCAACATTTAATCTGCGGCATTCAGTTTGTATTCTATTTTTAAGATCTTCGACATCATTTAGAGGTGTAAAGTACACTCTTTCTTTTAGATATGACCAAAGGAAAAAATCTAACGGTGTGAGATCCGGTGATCTGGCAGGCCACTTGACTCCCTCACTACGATTTCCGATCTATCTACCTGGATAAGCTGCATTTAAGTAATTCGTTACAATTATAGCATTATGTGGCGGTGCCCCATCTTGTTGTAATATCATTCCGATTTCCGATCCATCTAGCTGGATAAGCTGCATTTAAGTAATTCGTTACAATTATAGCATTATGGGGCGGTGCCCCATCTTGTTGTAATATCATGTTATGCCTAATATGTAATGGAACGTCTTTTATGAAATTTAACAACTCTTCTCTTAAAAACTGTAGATATCTTTCTCCAGTAAGCGCGCCTTCGTAAAACTGGCCATATAATTTGTCCGTTGAGAATTCAACACCATACGTTAATTCCCCAGATATTTTGGAAATTAGTTTCCCGAAGCCAGTGAGGATTATCCTGCGACCAATAATGGCAGTTATGTCTATTGACAATTCCATTATTATGGAAACGGGATTCATCTCACCACATGATGCGATCTAATATAGTCATTTCTTGAGCAACTGCCAACCACGCTACAAAATTTAGATGTCTCTCGTAATCTCCTGGAAGCAAACCCTGATGTAAATGTATTTTATATGGTCGCAGTCTATAGTCTCTTAGAATTCTTTGAACTGAAGAATATGAAATATCAGTTTCTGTCGCTAACTGACGAATAGAAATATGCGGGTCTACGAAAACACGGGCTAAAACAGCAACTGTATGTTCCTCATCTCGTGCGGTTCTGGGCTTAAAAACGTATCCTTTTTTCTCAAAACTTCCACTTTCGCTCATATTTCTTGCCAATTTTGCAAACATTTTGTCTGATGGTACCGAAAGTATTTCGAAAGCGATCTTGATATAAACATTTGGCTGCTTTACTGTTTTTTCCGCACTCTCCATAAATTAATATCATGTCCAATTTTTGTTCATTAGTGTAAGATACCATTGTATAAATCTATTTAGAAGTATAACATAAAACAGAAACGAATAACAGTCACAAATAACAGTATTTTCAATATGACATTTTTTTTTTTTTGGCGAGGCGGGGAAACCCACACGGGCTGCCTATCCCAACTAGGAATAGGTCTGAGTGTCAGGCTCCAACTGACTAAAACCCCTCCTCTTAGGGCTCGTCTGTATGGAATACTCCGAATGCACTGCAGCCTCCTGGGCTTATTGTGCTTACCCTGTTTTTTAGTTTTTAGTTTACATTTGTCCATTTTAGTATTTCTGTTCCACTGACAAGGTGATACAGGTCTGAAAATGGACGAGTCTTGATGGTTTCCGGGTCTGTTTGTGTTTGCCCGTAGATATTATACCTTCTGCGGACCAGTGCCTCCCGGTCATGTATAATATGTTCTACAGTTTCTGGTACCTTACCGCACAGTCAATATGACATTACTAACAATGACAAAATTCAATTGTTTTCATGGTCAACTATGTTGAATCAGAAACAAAACCTTTAAATGAAGTTTTTTCGTATTTTACCAATTTTCTCGAAATTTTCCTTATGGAAGTGTATACTTTTTTCACATGGTTGAATGCAGAAAGAGAAGCTCTACAAGAATCGGCAAAAAAATGTATAGCAACCATTTAAAAAAAAAGGAGTTGACTATCGTTATTTTGACATATGTGATCAAAGAGATGATTTAAGGACGTCATTCGATAGAGCTTGGCAAACGATTTACAAATATATATGGTTTATTGTAGTTTTCTGTTAAAATAAAAAAGATACGGGGGAGGCGAATACCAAACTGAATCACCCGGTATAGTGAATAACCCTGTACTTGTACATACTAAGTACAAACTGTGTTATGTGGGCACGATTTAGAAAAACGACTATTGGAAGGCATGGGACGAGAATATTGTCGAGTGCCACGTTTTTATGATAGTTGTAATTGTAAATGGTATTCTACCCTGGTTAAGAAATAGCTCTATTTGTATACCTATTTATCTGAGAGAAATTATCACCATATTTAGGATAAAGGAAGAATACAATAATATAAAGGTTTTCTTTGATAACTGACGTTCCGCACCTGTACTTCGGTGGCAATAATCGAAGGCTGATGCAATTTAGAGCTTAAAACTAATATTGCAGGGAGGCAAGGAATCCTGCCCTCCTGAACCGAACAGGCGTTTCTCGACATTACATTATTTTGAGATATAAGGTATTTTATTTATGAATTACAATACAGCACCTATAATATTCAAACATTTATACGGTTTTGATGCGTAAACACAATGAAGATTGATACAATAAATGACATGGAATTGAAATGTCAGGACAATTTAGTTTATGCAAGCATAAAATGTTATTTTATTATTTGATATTAATCAAAAACACTTTTAATTCCGAAAAATTAGTTTTTAAAAGCAAACAAAATTCCTTGCTGCAATTCTTCATAGGAAACGTGTACTTATTTAATTACATTTTAAGAATCCGGTGAGTGCCTAGCAAATGGGTCACATATGCTCAAAAAATTGACTTTTGGTTCATGTCTTGAAAACGATACAATTTAGCGAAGAATTATAAAAGACTTTTTTAAAGGTTGTGAAATATCTTTTCATTTACTTTTTTGGGTCATTGTATAATAAATAATGAAAGATATAATTTTTTGAAGTTGAGGACTTTTTATCACCTTTTTAGTGGAGTTAAATTAGGATTTAAATGTGAATTGTCTGGTCAGAGCAACTTTTCTATTTTAACGTTTTCAGGGGGTCAACTTAAGTTCACAGTTCAGTTTTGCAGTTTCTGTGAGGTCGGCATATTGTTTATTTAAACAATTTAATTTTTGGTTTTCTTTTAATATCTCGAAATCTATAAGTCCTGTGGAAAACAATAAAAAGAAGGAAAATGTTCAATGAAAGTACATAAACTATAATTCATTTCAATTTTTATTATTATTTAACAAAAATTGAACATTGCAAAATTATGCGCTTTTAAACAAATCATTGGTCTTTCAAAAATAATGGATAATATTCAATGAAATTCTGGAAAAATATAGAGCTCTTATAAAGTACAGTCACCACTTAAAATTTCAAATCAAAATGATTACTAAAACGGCTCAAATATACAATAGTTGTTAAAACTTGTGAAATCCTGCCATCAAGACCAAGAAATGTGTACGATGGCTCTATAAGTACTTTAAGATCGTGGAAAAAAACAGTTTTTTTTTCAAAATTTAAACCCGTTTTATTGCAGTTGTTTATAGTTTTTGAAATTTTATTTATAAACAAATTCAAGTAACTCTCTGGTTTTTCTATAAAATCAAAAACGGTAAACGAGTAATGAAAGTAGATGAAAAAACTTTTGAAAAAGCTCTACCTGCATTTGGAGCTGGGATACGTTAGTTTTTACGTTTAGATCACTTATAAATAAACAAATCCATATATCTTCTTGAAATTTGGGCTGGTTATTCTACAATGCTTATTTTTTTCTTTCTGCTATTTGAAGATAATCCAAAGCTACAATTGTTAAAATAACATCGAATAATGCGGCTTTGAGAACATAATGCACATTTTCAATTTTTTTCTATAACTTTTTTAATTTTTGTCACGAAAATGGTAAACCAACCTAACTTGAACAACTACCGTTATGTTCATGTACACAGCTTTGTAAAACTTTTAACATTACTGTTACAATAAAAAGTATATATATTTCGCGAGCAGGATTTGAACCCGAGACGTCCGCATCTTTAATAAAAAGTGCTAGTCGCCTTATTCACCGGGCTATTTAGCTACTAAAGTTCAGGTTGTAAGAACATAATATAACATTTAGACATATTTGGTGATTTTCGGATCTCTAACAAAATTGCTAAAGACTCCACTTTCGGGCTTCTATACAGTATCTTTTAATAATCGTAGCTTTGGATAATTTTCAAATAGCAGAGAGAAAATAATAGACATTGGAGAATTGCCAATCCAAATTTCAATAAGAAATATCGATAATTTTAGTGACCTAAGCTCCAGCTCCAAATTCAAGTAGAGCATTAAAATTTTTTCGGAAGTTTGCTTTTTTAATCTACTTTCATTGCTCCTTTGCCATTTTTCAATTCATAAAAAATCCAGAGAGTTATTTGAATTTGTTCATAACTACAATTTCGAAAATTCTAAAAAACTGCAATGAAAAGGGTTTAAATTTTGAAAAAAAAATTCTCTCTCTGTGATCTTAAAGGAGGACATAAGCCACAATTTTAGCCATTGTACACATTTATTGGTTTTGATGGCAGGATTTCACAAGGGTGCAATGTTTTAACAACAATTGTATATTTGAGCCGTTTTAATAAAATGATTATTGAAAATATTGAAATTTTAAGTGGTCATTGTACTTTATAAGAGCTATATTTCTCCAAAATGTCATTGAATATTATCCATTATTTTTTAAAGAACAGTCATTTGTTTAGAAACGCATTATTTGCAATATTCAAATTTTTTTAAATAATAATAATTGGAATGAATTATAGTATAAGTACTTTTATTGTACAGATCGTAACGAATATTTTCCTTCTTTTTGTTGTTTTCCATAAGACTTATAGATTTCGAGATATTCAAAGAAAACTGATGGAAAACACGGTCTAAAAAATTAAATTGTTTAAATAAACAATACGTCGACCTTTTTTTAAATAATAATAACAATTGGAATGAATTATATTTTAAGTACCTTTATTGTACAGATCATAACGAAAGTTTTCCTTCTTTTTGTTGTTTTCCATAGGACTTATAGATTTCGAAATATTCAAAGAAAACTGATGGAAAACACGGTCTAAAAAATTAAATTGTTTAAATAAACAATACGCCGACCTTGCAGAAACTGCAAAACTGAACTCTGAACTTAAGTTGATCCCCTCCACTATTTTGAAAAAATCAATTATCAGGCTCGTTTCTTGCGTTTTACTAGAAAAAGGTGCATTTTATCGTAGGCAATATCACTAGTGTTTGGAATTTTATCGGTAAAATTTTTTCGAAAGATTTGTTCCCTGGTAATATAAAGAGAGTTAATTGACAGTTTATTAACTGATTAAATCCCGAGGGCTTTAGTGCGAGGGATTTAATCTGGCGACTTCGCTCGAGCAAAAATTTCTAGATAACATTTAAAAGCAGGAGAGGTATTTGAGGAGAATATTTCACAAATAAATAATTCATTAATATTATGTATTGTAATTATTTGCTTTCAGACGTTTTTTTGTCATTCTTTAGAGTTTACTGACCTTTATTTTCAATTTCATAATTTACGTCACATAAAAATGCGCAACATGATATGTCAAAATATTACCGCGATAATATTTGTCGACGCATCGATCCAAAAAATTAGGGCGGTAAATTTTTTGTGTTGGTCAAAAGCCGATCTAGATTAGTTTACCACCAATCATGACATTTGATTGGTGCAATGTTGTCAAAAAACGGTCATTCATTGGCTATCACGTTAATGAGTGAAATAATCTGATTAAATCCCGAGCACTTTAGGGCGAAGAATTTAATCTGTGAAAATAAATTGCCAATTTACATGAATTATATTACCTTTTGGCAACTTGTTTTGTAATTATTTGCCTTCAGAGGTTTTCTTGTCAGTTTTTAGAATGTACTTACATCTATTTTCAATTTCATCATTTACGTTACATAAAAATTCATAACATGATATATGTCACAATATTATCGCGATAATATTTGTCGATGCGTCGATACAGAAAATTAAAGCGATAAATTATTCGTGTTGTCAAAGTTGTCAAAAGCCGATCTAGGTTAGTTTACCGCTAATAATGACTTTTGAGTGGTGTAATGTTGTCAAAAAGCGGGCATTCATTGGCTAACACGTTAATGAATGAAATATTCAGTTTAAAATTTTGCGGAAGCTTTTTGTACTAGGTATAGAAGTTGGCCTAAGTAAGATGATCCTGTTTTCTAGGAAACTGTAAGAGCTATGAAAAAAATGTATGCAAAAGTCGTTTGAGAAAAAAAAGAAAACATTTTTACTTCACAATGTTTTTGTATATTCTGGGTATTTTACTTAAAATAACAAAGTTGATGATCTCACAAGAAAAACTAATTACCCTGTATAAACAAAGATATTTTAAAATAAAAATTTGCTTGATATCAAACAACTGCTGTGTAAAACTTTAGTCGTAGCTCTTACAGTTTCCGAAAAAAACTACAGAACTGTCTTATATGGGCCACCCTTAACAATTTGTTTAATTAAATTACTGCTATTAATACTCAATTTAAATAAGTTAATATTAAGTTATTTCTGTTCCCATAAAATTGCTATGCCGAGCGGCATTTAAACAGTTCGGTTCGAATTTTAGCACTCGTGAAAATTAGAAAAATTAGAAAATCTAAACATATTTGAATTAATTTTCCTTAGTAAAAAAAATTTGGTAACTACAATTTAACTTTTTTTAATTTCTAGAACCAAAGAAGTATGTTGAATTGACAAATGTACGGTTAGATGAACCTGATCCCCATGTTAATAGAGGTAAGACAAAATGTTATGAGGTTTATTCTATTTTTGCCAAGTACGGTGTTATACAAAGTGTTCATTTGAGAGGTTAATCCACCCTGTTTTTTTTTTAACGACTTATTGTCTCTCATAAGATTCGATTCCATTCATTAAAAAAAGTACTTTGTAAAATTCTATATTTTCTTCATTTCCGTTCACCCTGTATAATAAACTGTAATGCTGAGAATGTCTAAGGACTTAGAATAAGCATAAGTTTTTATGAAGAATGGCTTTTTATCAATACGTGAAAAGTTTACAAGTATAATTAAGTCCATCCGTGGACACACCGTATACCGCGTGTAACAGGACCATGGTATATCCCCCTTTTTTCCTTTAGCTTTAAAGATAAACGACTGAAATTTGAAACATCCTATGTACTTAATGAACGTCATTTTTTGACACACAAATGGTTTTTTTTTCACTTCCGGTTCCGCCGGAACTGACACTAACTTTTAAATTTCAAGTGGAACTCTCTATACAGGGTGTGCCACTTAAAACTTCCCAAACTTGTAACTTTTTTATTTTTGAAGCGATGACCATGTTGGGCATATCAATTTATAGACATTTTGAAAGCCTTTAAGCGTACCTACAGAGTGATTAAAAAAATGTTTTGAAAAAATTGTTAAGAAAGGAAACTTATCTTTGAATATTTTTTTGTTCTCACCCTATACATGAACTGTGTTAATGTTTTCTTATAAACGTTTTAATTAGCTTCAATTTATGTTATTAAAAAAATTTTACATACAAATTTTGCAATTTCCAATTTGGTACCTACATTTTAATATAAGCTTGTTTTCAAAATATTTATTTCCTTTGTTTCTTGTTTCTGCTTTGTTACATTGGACATTGTTTGTGATATGTCTTTTACAAATAAAACATAAAATTATTATTTACATTCTTTTCAAAGTTATTTAAAAAAAAAATCAGATTGGAATCGGAAGGTGTTTTTCATTTCTTTCTCTAAAACCAAAAAGAATGTCGAATATGACGTAATAACATAAATTGAAGCTAATTAAAACCTTTATAAGAAAACATTAACGCAGTTCATGTACGGGATGAGGTAAAAAAATATTCAAGGAAATTAAGTTTCCTTTCTTAACAATTTTTTCAAAAAAAAAAATGTTTTAAATCACTCTGTGCACATGTTTAAACGCCTTAAAAATGTCTACAATTTGATGTGCCAACATGGTCGTCGATTAAAAAATAAAAAGTTACAAGCTTGGGGAGTTTTTAAGTGGCTCACCCTGTATATTATTACATTTTTGAATTCTGCATAATTTTTTGAATCCAATGATACCACATAAGTGACATTTCAATTTTAATAAGGCATATAAATAAATTCTTTATTAATAGTAGCAATAAATGATAACAAAGAACCAATATGGTACATATGAAAAATTTGTATTTTGTCCCAAAAACCATTTTGATGAAATTTATTTGCTCATAAACATATAGGTAATTTAGTATCTTCGAAGAAAGTTCAATTTTTCTAACATTACACAGGTCAATTAGAATAAACTGGAACAGTCATTACATACTTAAATGGAAAACTAAAAATTAAATTGAAATAAATATTAACGTTTAAAATGTCACTTATGTGGTATCATTGGATTCAGAAAATTATGCAAAATTTATAAATTCAATAGCATATAGGGTATTCCATTTAAAAATCAAAAGTTAGTCACTTCCGGTAAAACCGAAAGTGAAAAAAAAACCATTTATATCCCAAAATGTGACGTTCATTAAGTACATAGGATGTTCCAAATTTCAATAGTTTATTTTTAAAACTAAAGGGAAAAAAAAGATGTACCATGATCCTGTTATACGCGGTATACTACGTTTTCGTGGTGGACGCTCTATACTTTTTAAATATTGGGATAATTTTACTGTATAATTATGTTCATGAACCAAGAAACATAAATTAATTTTACGGTCACGATAATATCTTGCTACATAATATACTTGTCCTGCTAGAAATAAAATTTGCGGACAATAACGAAATCTAAATGAATATATAAATAATTATAAAAACATTTAAATTTACAGAAAATGAGATCCCGGAGACTATCTCTACATGTGAAAATCAGATTTTGAAACCAATTGTTTTTCAAGAGGCTTCAGATCTTACTTCGGAGTTTCGGATAAACGAATATAACTTAGACGAACAAATGAGTACCAGCAGCAACTCAAGTACATCCTCCAAAAAAAACACTTTTTTGGGAGAAATGTTTAGTTCTTCTGGATCCGAATATTTTCCCTCTGACTTAGATGACTCGGAAGATGAAATTTTAGACATAAAGTTAAAAAAGAAAACAAATACCGGCAAGAATAACGATAATAGAATGAATGTTAAAGGAAATTTGCTGTCCAATGAAACAACAAACCCAAATAAACAATACATACCTTCTGATCAAGAAGATGACTTAGATGGTGACTGTCTAGATATAGGAAACAAAAAGGAGAAAATTACTCAGAAGAAAAGTTCCCTAAATAAAAATGGAAAAGGGGAAAGAAAAAAAGAGCTTATTTTAGTAGCAACAGATGAACAGGTTGAAACATATGATGAAAATGATGGCGAAACTATTACTATTCGCGCGTCTTCGAGAAATGCTTCAGGCAAACAATTCAGAGATAAAGTGCATATTTGTTTTTACTGCCACAAGAAATATAAAGAATTATCTAAACACCTAACAAGCATGCACTCTGATACATTTGAAGTAGCTAAATTATTGGCAATGCCAAAAAATATAGAGTCAAGGCGAAAAGGCTTCATTAGATTAGCCAGATTAGGGGACTATTATCATAATATTGAAGTAATCAAGCGTAAATGTGGTGAACTTATTTTGGTAAGACTGCCAACGCAACAAGAAAGTCGCTTGTATAACTACAAGGACTATGGTCCTTGTCCCGATTGTTTAGGGTTCATGCTACAACGTCACCTTTGGCACCACGTAAAGTACTCTTGCCCAGAAAAGAAAACCACTAGGAATAGTTTAAGGCGACAGTACATGAATGAAAGTAATGCTTTACTTGTACATACATTTTCTGACCATATTATATCATCAGAGTTTAATAAATATATTATTGAACCCTTAAAATCAGATGACATTTCAATAACTTGTAAGCAAGATGATTTAATTGTAAAGTTTGCAGTTTTGCAGTTTGAGAAATACCACACCACACAAAACGAACTGATTCGACAAAGTATGAGGCAAATAGGCAGATTGCTTATTCAACTTAAAGCTAACAATCCTAAAAATACCAAATTAGCAGATTGGTTAAAGCCATCTTGCTTTGACGAAATTGTCACCGCCGTAAAAAGTATTTGCAAAGTGCAATATGGGATTAAGGAGAGACCTCAATTCTCGATTCCTTCGATGGCCTTAAAACTTGGCTATGCACTTAAAAAGTGCATTGCAATACAGAAAGGTGTATTTTTAAGGAACAATAATCCGCAAGGTGTGGATACGTTAAATTCTTTGTTGAGCCTCATGGAGCTTGAATGGTCAGCAAAAATAAGCTCTAGTGCTCTATCGACCTTACACTGCCGAAAAATGAATACGACTGAGTTACTTCCCTTAACAAACGATTTGGTCAAGTTAAACAAATATTTAAATTCAAAGATAAATGATGCCAAAAGCATTCTTGCTAATTCTGTTACATACAAAAACTGGACTAATTTAGCTCATTTTGTTTTGTCAAAAATTGTACTTTTCAACAAAAGGAGATCTGGCGAGGCTTCGAGAATGACTGTGCTTCAATACGCCTCAAGACCATCTTGGAAAGATACGTCTGTGGAAGAATTTCAAAGTTCTCTATCTCCGTTTGAAAAATATCTCGCTAGTAACCTTACTATGGTACAAATAAAAGGTAAAAGAGGTAGAACTGTCAATATAATATTGACAGAAGATGTCAAAGAAGCTATTGATCTTCTTCTTCTTCATAGGGGAAAATTTGTGAATGCTGACAATGTATACTTATTTGCTCGAGGTACTCCTTCTAATGAATATCTGAGGGGGCATGATAGCCTTCGCAACTGTGTTTTTTCGGCAGACCTGATACAGCCAGAACTCGTTACTGCAACAAAATTGAGAAAGTACATCGCCACAGTTTGCCAAGTGTTTAACCTTACCGAAAATGAGACAGATTGGCTAGCGCGACATCTTGGACACGATGTTAGAGTACACAGGGAATTTTATCGCCTTAGTGATTCGTCTGTGGAATTAACTAAAGTATCAAGACTTTTGTTAGCTGTAGAAAAGGGAGAAGCAAGCAGATTTGCGGGAAAGAAACTGGATGAAATTAACGTAGGAGGCGAGTGACAATTTATTTATTTTTACTTAGAATAATTTTTATTTAGCAATAGTTTCACGATATTTTTTTTCTTTAATATTCTATGAAAATTTCAAAACGAAACCAAACAGGTAAATAGGCAAGAAATTCAGTAGTAAAAGAAAATTCTTGAACTTGCATTGCCTTTATCTTATAAATTGCAACGTTTAGGCTAAGGTTTATCTCTATATAATGTTTTTTATTGACTTGCGAACGAAATCCACTTCAGTCAAAATATTGTAATTTATAAAACAAAGGCGTTGATAGGCCAAAAATTTTTCTTTCCTGAAAATGTTGCATTATCTACCAACTTTAGACAAATACAGTTAAAGATCGTAGCTTTACCGTATCATTGAAAATAAATGACAAATCCTATAAAAAAGTTATACTACATTACCGCCGCCCAAGGCTTCCGCAATCGGAGACTTTTGCGTTCTATATTATGTACTATAATTGCATCATACATTTCATTTTCCTATATCCAAGCGATAATGTGCATTTTACCGAACCATTTTGTAAGGTACTTAGGTACAAGTTTAATGAATTAATTTATATTTTACCAAATCATCTTTAGTGTGGCGTGATGATAACATGTGTTTTTTATGCATGGCTGCTAAATTTCAATTCAGTTCATTTAAGAGCTTTGGCAGGCATGTCATACAATTATCACTTTATACTAATGCTGTATCCATTCATTCTTATTTCATCCATTATGTACAAGGTGTCTTGCATCGTCCTGTTCAAATGTTGGAAACGTAAAGTAGACTTATAGAATAATTGTACAATTGTAAGGCTAAGAACACAAAAGTTCTTTTTTATTTTTTTTGAAACTACAGGCCTATAAATTTGTCAACAGTGAATAATAAAAATAAAACTTATCTTAGTCGTCCCTAATAAATATGTTTTTTTTAATAAAAAAACGAAATTTCAAAAAACAAATAAAAAATAATGTTTTTCTACGACTTTTAAGAAAACTGTGCTTCTTTTCATTACTTTTAGTGCCGCTCACAATGTCAGAAAAAGTACTTTTTACCCCCATTGCGAATGGCAACGCAAAGCAGTCTAAAATGTCAGACTTTAATGCCGTAAAATGAGTTATGAAATGTCATGTTTCCCTGACGTTTGAAGAAAAAAGTAACACTATTTCACTCTTATGTATAGCCGTATCCATGAGAGCATTGAAAACAATTTAAGTTGTCTCCCGATCATCGCATTAGAAACCAAGTTATGAATTTGTGATTTGACGTTTAAGCTAATTTTGAAATTTATTTATTTATATAAATATAGAAATTGACGACTGTCGTAGAAGAAATATTGTATGAAACTCATGCATAATAAAGTCCCTTTTTTCACTTATAATTGACATACCCACCTTCGGCTCGTGCGTCAAACTGCCCATTCGTGAAAAAAATACCACCTTATGCACTTGTTGCATAAATTACTATTTTATTCCCACTGATGACTAAAATAAGTTAAGCAATAAGCCTGTAACTTCGGAACGAATAAAAATCGACCTAGCAATTTTATATTTTTTAGTCTTAGAATTAAATACTTTATGCTCTCAAAATTCCAACCTAAAGATACGGGACACCTTGAATATTATATTATTACAAATATTTTTGCGACACTGTACTTTACGATATCGCCTCATTTTAATATTGTCCAAAATTTTAGATCTGCCTGATTTAGAACTTGAAAATGACGATCAAAATCTCGAGGATCACAGGGTTCCTAATAATGAAAATGGGGACAAAGAAAAGAAGCAAAAAGGCAGAAAGGAAAAGAAAAAAACGAATAAGGAACAGGCAGGAGATGCAGCACACAAAATAAAGGGCCAAAAAGCGGCGAGAAAATGGTCTCAAGATGAATGTACAGCTGTTCTAAATTTTTTCCGGAGCTATGTTAAAACTAGTGTGGTAGCGCCTGGTAAAAAACTTTGTGAAGAATGTTTATCAAAAAACCCGGCTATTCTAGAAAATAGATCTTGGAAAGATGTTAAATATTTTGTTTACAATTATTTAAAAAAAATTAAAAAGTGATGTATTATTTGCAAAATAAATGGTGGTTTACAAAGCACATTTAAAAAAAATCGTTTTATTCCTATCTATATTCCAATATTGTAAACAGCATCTTGTATTGGTATCTAATTGCTGTACACCTAAAATTTTTTACGACATGGTGTTTTGTATTTTCACATAATAATAGTTATTTATGCAACAAGTGTGAAAAATTATACCTTCTTACGAATGGGAACGAGCCGTGAGCGAGTTCGACAATCTCATGAGTATAAAAAATGCACTTTACACACGAACTGCATACAATATTTTTTTAATACTGAAATCGTTACCAAAAAATATATGTATACATTAAAATATAAAGAATCTACATGCATTACGCCCTAGTACGTAAAATGAAATAATAAAATGGCAAGGCAGTTGTTTAAAAATCGTAATATCACAATGGCCAACCTAATTTTAAATTAGGGAAACTATCAAAATCTTAAGAATATAAGTGAAATGTCAATATTATAAATAATTCAAGCATTATTGCTAATGAACACTGAAGATAAGTATATTTTATAATAATATACCCAGTGATAGTAAATAAATGGACTATATAAAATTATATAACTAGTTTTTGCCCTTTAAAGATAATATGTGATTATTATATAATAGGCAATTTTTAATTTTTCTAAATTTACGCAAACTCTTTTTGCAATATATACAGTGTGTCCCCGGATGGGGTACCGCTCTCTTGTAAATTTTCTTATTTTTGATTTGACGAGAACTTTCTTATTTTTGATTTGCTCTGCTTTTTTGTAAAAAGTTTTGCTTGTCTTAGGAAGTCATAAACAGTTATCACACTTAAGATAAATTGTACAGGGTATTCTAAAAATTACAAAATAAGACGTCGACTTTAAGCAACTTTTTTTTTACATTTTACTTGGAATTTTTTTTAACAAAATTTTTTCAATTATGAAGAAAAATTTAAACACGGAATTTAGTTGCAAAATAAGGAAAGGAGAGATGAGATTACATAAAGTAATGCCATGGATTAATGTCAGTGTTAGTGTAATACATATTTATTCGCATTTTGTGTTTTCTATAAAAATATTAATTAATGATTATTGAATTATGCTAACTCAGGAACAACGAATTTACTTGGTCAAATGCTGTGGAACAGGAAATGTTTCTTATAAATATGCAATAGAAGTTCTAAATGAGAAGTATCCAAATATTAAAGTGACTCACAAAGCAAGTATAGCAGACGCAATAAATATGA
This sequence comes from Rutpela maculata, assembly GCA_936432065.2. Taxonomy (NCBI): domain Eukaryota; kingdom Metazoa; phylum Arthropoda; class Insecta; order Coleoptera; family Cerambycidae; genus Rutpela; species Rutpela maculata. Next base: position 213,197,169 of record OW386285.2, read on the forward strand.
GAGTATTCCTATTATCAAATATCAAAAGCGCCGGGTATTCCGACGAAAGAATTAGCCGTGCAAACGGTCGACAATAAAACAATTCTTATATTTCGCGTACTATACGTAAATTAATTTATAAATTTGATTCCTCTGGGGATGCTGTACAAAAACACCCAAAAAATCCTAATTTCTGAATTATCGCTAATAGTCAAAAGTTTAAAAAAGTAAATGTTTGCTGCGGCATAATGCATCACAGAGTAATCGGTCCTTATTTTATGGATGGAAATTTGCATCAAAATACTTATTTAGAAATTTTCAGTAATTTGGTTTTGAGCGAACTAGACAATAAAAATTTACAATTTAGAAGAAAGATAAATTTTCAGCAAACTGGATGCCTAGTACATTCGACAATTCTAGTTAGACAAAGATTAGAAATCACTTCCACGACAAGTGGATTAGCCACTATGGATCAACAGCATGACCAGCCCGTTCGCCAGTTCTAACCCAATTGGATTACTTATTATGAAGGTATTTAAAGCAAAACGTATAAGCAAACGACTTTGAAGACGACGTAGATTTATTAAAGACAGAATTGTGGATGCCGTTGCAAACATAAACAAAGATGTGATCTCATTCTGTCTATGCAGAATTTAGAAAAGATTAGAAAAATGTGTACTAATAGGTGGTCTACAATGTGAAATAGTTTTCAACTTTTTGAAAATTGTTATTTCCTTATTTTGCAACTAAATTGCATATTTTAGCTTTCTTCATAATTTAAAATACTTTGTTAAATAAAATTTCCAATAAAAATATAAAAAAGGTAGTTTGCTTAAAGTCGATTTCATATTTTCTAATTTTTACAGTACCCTGTATAATTTATCTTGTTTGTCATCTGTTTATGACTTCGTAAGACAAGCGAAATTTTTTCTAGGCAAATCAAAAATAAGAAAGTTTACAAGAGTGCGGTACCCCATCCGGGGACACACTGTATAATCTGTAAATATTTTCTTATTAGTCAAAGATCATCGATGCTTCTATTGGTGTGAACTGTACTATCATTGTGACGGAGTGTAACTCAACATAAAGTGTGGAGGAGTCTTAACACAGTTCCATATGCCACATTAACTGTCGATGATTAACACTCACGATAGATCGTCAATTAACTGTGGAGTATATCTTCTTTTCTGTATAACTCCTGAACAGAGGAGTGTGAAGAAAAATTAAAAACAGGAACAGTACAAGTGGAATAAGAGCAATCCGAAATCTATAAAACCAGCAAATCTTCCACTATTGGGTACCAGGACAGTCCTCCACAGTGCATCACCATGCGTGTATGTGTGTGTGTGTGTGTGTGTGTGTGTGTGTGTGTGTGTGTGTGTGTGTGTGTGTGTGTGTGTGTGTGTGTGTGTGTGTGTGTGTGTGTGTGTGTGTGTGTGTGTGTGTGTGTGTGTGTGTGTGTGTGTGTGTGTGTGTGTGTGTGTGTGTGTGTGTGTGTGTGTGTGTGTGTGTGTGTGTGTGTGTGTGTGTGTGTGTGTGTGTGTGTGTGTGTGTGTGTGTGTGTGTGTGTGTGTGTGTGTGTGTGTGTGTGTGTGTGTGTGTGTGTGTGTGTGTGTGTGTGTGTGTGTGTGTGTGTGTGTGTGTGTGTGTGTGTGTGTGTGTGTGTGTGTGTGTGTGTGTGTGTGTGTGTGTGTGTGTGTGTGTGTGTGTGTGTGTGTGTGTGTGTGTGTGTGTGTGTGTGTGTGTGTGTGTGTGTGTGTGTGTGTGTGTGTGTGTGTGTGTGTGTGTGTGTGTGTGTGTGTGTGTGTGTGTGTGTGTGTGTGTGTGTGTGTGTGTGTGTGTGTGTGTGTGTGTGTGTGTGTGTGTGTGTGTGTGTGTGTGTGTGTGTGTGTGTGTGTGTGTGTGTGTGTGTGTGTGTGTGTGTGTGTGTGTGTGTGTGTGTGTGTGTGTGTGTGTGTGTGTGTGTGTGTGTGTGTGTGTGTGTGTGTGTGTGTGTGTGTGTGTGTGTGTGTGTGTGTGTGTGTGTGTGTGTGTGTGTGTGTGTGTGTGTGTGTGTGTGTGTGTGTGTGTGTGTGTGTGTGTGTGTGTGTGTGTGTGTGTGTGTGTGTGTGTGTGTGTGTGTGTGTGTGTGTGTGTGTGTGTGTGTGTGTGTGTGTGTGTGTGTGTGTGTGTGTGTGTGTGTGTGTGTGTGTGTGTGTGTGTGTGTGTGTGTGTGTGTGTGTGTGTGTGTGTGTGTGTGTGTGTGTGTGTGTGTGTGTGTGTGTGTGTGTATGTGCCGTCATATTTATGGAGACCTGTGTGTGCATCAAACTCATTTCAGGAATACTCCAAAACTGTGGCATACATACACGCGTATGCCAGAGTCTTTATCCACCAGAACTCTGTGATTCATCATATTTTAGCGGACTATCTATTATAAATCCTTCGGGGGACCATTTATCCGTCACGGTTCACAATAATCGTTATCATAGAGAATAAGTTAATCGACTATTTTCTCAAAAGGCAAAATGTGTGAAAAGTTGCCAGAAATGCATAGTTTTACGTGTGGTACTTTCTACAATATTTGTGGCATGCACGGATTGTGTATTATTATACTGTGCTAGAGCGCCCTCTACGTTATATTTTTTACAGCAAGCACTTTTAGAAGTTTCTGCTTCCGACAGATTCACGTTAGCCACAAATGGGTATTTTTGAGTGGATCAAATTAAAAGTGATACTTACTAAAAATAAATATAATACTAATAATGTGCTCAACAGATACTTATTGTTAGCCATATATTTAAATGTTCATGATTAATGTATATATTTTTCGGAAACAATAAAAAAAATGTTAAAGCAACAAATGTTAAAGTAAAAGTTGTTCCAAATGAAATTAACTATTATTTTTTAATAACATTAAATTTTGTTCACGCTTTTATACGAAGCGACAAGATAAAGTGGTATTTTTTAAACGGAACACCCTGTATATTATTTTAGTTTTAGATTCTACTTCAAATTTTTCATCATCGTCGTATAAGGTACTATGTGTCTAAAATGTCTATTATCTCAGTGATAAGCATTTAACAAAAAAAAAAAAAAATGACAGATGGAGGTTAACATGTTTTAAGTAAATTACCGGCCTGAGGGACGTAGGAGGTGGAAAACGTAGAGGCGGTAGTGCGTTTTTGCCCGATTTCCAGTAAATATCTCTACATTAATCTCTGCAAAAAATTTAAATAATACTTTTTTATGGCCATCATCAAAAATGTCATTTTCTTTAAGTCCCAACACTCGTCAAAAACCTCCATTATGTGGAGGAAGTAATACAATGAAAATATCGATAAGCCGTCCTAACAGTTTGATGAGCTAAATATTTCACTGTTTTCAAAACCACCTTAGTTACATCTTACCCTTCAATTATATATGGATGGTAATTTCAGTTGTACCTGTCAGATATGCAAAGTTAGCTTAGCTTATCAATATCTTCCTTCTTAATGGTAGTACTAACTTGTTACCAATATGGTCCCACTTAAAAAAATTTACTTTGGTACAAAGAATCATTTTATTTCTCTATGTAATTTCGGGATTTCTAGCATTATGTGTGATTATAAGGATTTTTTGACTAAATTGATATTTGATTAAATTAAATAAATCAATTTTTCATATTACTCATATGCACAAAATATATAGTTTTTAAACTATTAAATATTTATGTTGAATTTTAATAATTTTATTTTCATGCAATTTTATACAAATTGTTTCAATTGAACTATTTAATGGATTTAACAAATGATATTAGGAAACTATAGCTTCGTCCGTTAATTTAAGAAATATAAGTAATAAATTTAAATTAAAAACACTCTATATATGTAATTTTTTCTGTCATATCAAAGTATAAAATATATCTGGATTCCATAACATCTAATTTGAGTGCTAATGAATGGATTTTGATGAAACCTTGTTGTGTTTGTAATGACGTTAATAAAAATGTTGAAAAAATATTAGAGTAGGAGATGATCGGAAGGGCCCTTTTATCATGGGTTCCGTAACTTGTAGAATTAGGTCAAAAATGTAATAAAACAATATGTTTACCTTTTTGACCCAAAATAATATGTTTTTACTCTTATGAATTTTTTCTAAAAATGCATATTTTTCGAGATATGGCCACTCCAAAATCCATAAAAGTGGGGGAGGGAAAATGTAAAAGTTGAAAAAAAAAATCTGAAAAAATTCAGGTGAATATATCATCGAAATACAAGCCTTTTTTTATTTGCAGATTCCCTGTAAAGTGTGTTTTCACCGAGTTTTTCCGGAAAAACATGAAAAACCACCCTTTTTTTTGAAATTGTAGCGCTAAAATAAGTAACTCAAAAATTTGAAAAAATTTAAACGTTATGCATTGAGGACTTCTAAATATTTTTTGTCTCTTGGAATGTTTTTGTAACTTGCTAATTTTCCGAGTTGCAGGCAGTTTTTCACGATAAATAATGTACTACATTTTTTGCACATTACAAAATACATGAAAATTCAAAAAATGCGCGTGAACTATATATATTATTATAAAAACATATGGAACCTTTATAGTTATACCATTTTTAAAGGTTCAATATAATTTTTAGATTAAGAATGTGAAAAAGTTTTCCGGAAAATTTTTGTTTTTCACAATTCTTATTTGGTAATGATAAAAGTGGGAGAACTGATTCAAAGGATTGAAATAAGTTTATATAGTTACAAGTATAACACTTATTTTATTTAAAGTATAAATATTGTAACCATAATTTTATTTATAGTAAAGACTCATCAAATGAATTTCTTTCGTCAACTTCCAAAGTTTCATTTGTTCCGTTAGTATCTATTAAATCTTCCGCAGGTTTACAATTAGTACAATCTACACCATTGTACTTTTCACAAGCTGAGGTGCAATGAAGTTCAAAAGTTTTGGCTCGGATATTCTTTTTGAGAAAGACATGATGCGAACGGTTCAACGGTTGCACAGGAAAAATGAAAGTCGTATTTAAGTTTATAATACCTAGTAAGTGCCCGCACTAGTCAATCGAAAAGTATTACTATTATAGTGATCTAAAAAAACACATTTTTTTTTTTGTTGAAATGAGTTTAGAATGTAATGAATCGTCGAGACTTAAATTTGGCAGAAAAAAATTTGTATCTGTTCTTTTGTCTGTAACTTTATTTGTGCGCACATTTTCATTCGAACGGTTTAACTTAATTGACGACTTCACATATTTTCGACGATTTCAAATATTACATTAAAATTCTATGAGCGATTAGTTTCGCTTACTAAAGTGCAAATATAGTATCAAGATGTTTTCGTTTAAAGAGGCTTGGATGGGAAATTTGGATGTGGAAGTAGTGATTCCTTAAAAATAAAAGATGTGGTGGTGTAACTGATATCGTGGGTATCCGATATATTAGAGTTGAAAAAAAAAAACGAACGCTTCGCCGAAACGTGAAAATATACGTTGAAACAATCATCCCGTTTTTTAAATATTTTTAAGTTTTATTTTAACAAAAAAATTAACAATACATTTTTTTTGTATGTTATCCTACTTTTCTGGGCAACTATGTATGAGAAACTATTATTGAGACCACAAGTAATATTCGTCATTTCTTTTGATTTAGTATGTTTTTTAAGTCTTTAAACATTCAATTTTAGAAAAAATTACGATAATCTGGGGATTGTTGTCAAATTATATAATTTTTACTTTGATAAATTCAAAGAAATTTTCTGGCTCTTTAACTTTCTATAATTGCTAAATTAAATTTTTAAGTACTCCAAAAAGATACTAAATCGCATTGCCTCAGCCCGAAAAAAAATCACGAATATTGCTTATGGTCTTAATAATAGTTTTCCATACTTACATAATTTGCACAGCAAAAAATATATATAATGAAAAATAATATTAAAAACAACCGGACTTTTCACCCTTATGTTACCGTGCTTAAAAGAAACGTGACGGACTTACTTACCGACAGACAGACGGAAAGTCGTTCAGAATTCAGTCACCAACGTTTTCCTAGGTGCGAAGAGTATAATAATCTTCCAGTGAAATTTTTAATAGGTGCTGTTATGTTTTCACTTTTTCTTTTAATATAAGTAATTTCTCAAAATCTTTCATATTTATCTTTTAGTAAAGCATATATTGGATAGAATTGGATATTGGATAAATTTGGTGTGGTTGTACTACTGGTGTAGATTATAATTACTTTTACGGTTTATGATCTTTTTGTTTCTGGAAGCCTAGTATGAGCATGAAAATAAAAAGTTTTTATTTGAGCCATTTTCTTATAATTAATATAAATTTCTTGCTTTTCGTGAAAAAAAAACTTGCAGATAAAAAGTTTCCTTTCTTCCGAATTTAATCGGTGGACATACTGTATAATATTAAGAGAATTTAAAAAATTAACAATAACTAAGTGCGTATTTATTAAATCAAACATGAAAAGAAAGCATTCTTGATAAAACATGCTAAAATGTACAAACACAAAATAATATATAAAGTGCATATAATCTATTTTCATTACGTGTTCTAAATTTTGAAACTAACTACCTGAAGATGAATCATTGGGAATAAACTGTAGATATTATCATTTTCGCGCTATTTTTACAGAATTTAACTGAGAGACCGTAATAAAATTTTACCTAGGTACTCGTAAAGTGTCTAATAATAACGAGAAAGATTTGACTAACTGAAGACTGACTTATTTTTTAAATAGAAAGCAGATATATAAGTACGTATTTTTCTTAAAGAAATTTTAAGTAGCACTTTGGTTTCAAGGAAAGTGAAATTTTCACTAAGTCAAAAATGTTTGCTAATGACATAAGATTTTATATGTCGTGAACAAATTGAAAAATAACATTATATGAGACTAAATAATAAGAAATAATATTTTATGAATTTTCTCAAAATAAATTTAACTATATTATTAAATTTTTATTATTGCCCAAATGAAAAAAAAAAAAATATAGAAAAACTACAAATGCATTATGATCCTTATTTGATGTAATCGCAGAATACTTGATTGAAATTGGACCACATCCATCATACAGAGTGATCGCTAGAGGCGTTTTATATTAACTGCATATTGTACGAACTGTTTCATTATAATTTCAGAACAAAATTTTATTAAGTTTTTGAAGAAGCACACAAAAATACGACGTGCCATTATTCATAATTGTTTACATAAATTCGTTTGCAATGCGGTTTTGCTCCACTGCAAAGATAATAACTACAGCAGTTTGTAAGTCTTACAAAATAAATGTAAATTGAAACTTTCAGGCTTTGGTTCTTTTTTCATCATTATTGGAACTATGTTTTCTATGAAGCTGTCTGAAACAATAATTTAAGAAGGCTAGTAAAACGCACTAACTAATGACACCTACAATGTAAAAGAATCTTAGTGCACGGGATATATTTACTTGAAGGCAATTAAAATCAATCATTAAATAGAAAAGTCAACTCTAAATATTTACTATAAAACTTCATGTAAGGTTCACTTTTAGTCTGGCTACAGCTAAAAAACAGTTTGAATGATGTTTTATTGAAATATACGTTTGATATTTTTAATGGAAATATTGAGTAAGAACTAAAAAGATAATTGCATACATATTTTCATATTTTTTGCGGTTTTTGCAGACAAATACTTTTTGTTCTATTTTTGCAATTCCATATAAACCGTCGAAATTTGAATCCGATAGAAAATTCTGCATAAGAATCTAGTTTTTGATTTTGTATACCGTTTAGTCGACGCTTCCTTATCCATTTCGGGATAGGAATTCTCAAACTACAGCATGATCCATTTCCTCTACGCTTTCCATAAAAGATTAGTTTTTGGTATCATTAAAAACAGATCTCAGGTTACCCATTATTGTTAAACTTATTTCCTTTGATCTACAAAAATTATTTATTTTCAAGTATTTCACTCAAAAGATGTAATAAACTATTAAACCAAACTTATAAAAATAACGTCGATATTATGGAAATACAATAAATAATAAATATCTTTTCGATAAGTTTAAAATAAGATTATGTTAAATAAATATAACTTATGTAATTTTTTTATTTGCACGGTTGAATGTATTATTATGGGAAATCCATTAAGTCCTTAAAAATTTCTTTGCATTACAACGTTATCTATATCTTAATTTGTAGAGAGATCGTTTTTACTAAAAACTGAAGTCATTTATATATTTTGATGAATACTTCCAACAGAATTCAAATATCTCTTTTAGTTATCAATAGAATGGCACCAGGAATTTTAAGTGAGACACCCTATATATTTACCTAAAACTTCTTCTTTGTTTCCATAGGTAATTTTGTAGCAACATAAGTAATATATGGCAGCTTGTAGTAAAAGTTAATGTTTTGAATTTACTAGTACGATTTTTTGTGTCAACAATTTACGTTTCAGTGAATAATAAAATAAACAACCAATGGGGTTGGTGATGTTTATATTACGAATACTTGACCAACACCTCCTCCTCGGTAGCTAAAATTATTTTTCAAGCTGACACCTACTTCTTTTATTTCAGAGGTACGATTTAATATATTTATAGTATCATATTCACTTATAATAGGATCTTTTTTGTTGTGAATCCGATTGCTTTGCATTTAGACTCATTAAAAGTTGTCGAGGGATAAAATGACCTGCATTTCATTTTCAAGCCCAAACCACTTGCAGAGCTAATAATGACTTTATGACCTGCCACATGTTGAGTTGAGATTAACAACTTTTAAAATTTTCTGCCATATTTAAAACACATAATTTTAATATTTTAATATTGATAGCACAGTCGAGTAGCGGCGCTGTTTTTAAATATTTATACATTTTTGGCTTAAGATGTCAAATACTGGATCCGCTTCATATTTTTATTAGTCGTGCTAGAAATAATTAGGCAACATAATTGCTTCCTCCGCATCCATATTCAAAGACCAACAGAAAAAAGTCTGTAATAAAACTCAATGAAACTTATGTATACATTGCAGTAAATGCAATTTTCTATCTGCCTTTTTCGAGAAATACATGTCTTTTTATTTCTTCAATTTCTTTAACCGTAAAAACATGAACTACTTTGGGCAATTTTTGTTTGCCGATTGTACAATACAGTATTTTTTCGCAGTTCTTCTAAAATATCTCTGGTTTTAAACAGAAAATCGCAATATATTGAAAACAGATTGTTCGTTATGAAATTGCGAACAAAACTAAAATATTCTTGCTCAAATTGTTAAGTTGCGGAAAATAAAAACAATTACGATCAATCATCCTTAAGCAATTCACGAAAATAACAAAAATAATAATAATAAATGTCTAATTTAAAATAAAAAAATTTGTAATAGTGCCTAAAAATCGCAATTGTTTAAGTACATTAAGTCGCCGAACAACATAATTGTTTTTAGAATATGGGTTTTTTGTACTTTTTAGTGGTATTAACAGAAATGTTTAAAAATATTTACATTTTGACCGAAAATTAGGTATTTTGTTTCCCTAGAATCATATTTTTCGAAAGTTTCATTAAATCATATATATTATCACTTAAGTTATTGTCAATTGTTTAAAAAAAAAATCTTAATTGTTTTGTTATTTACGAAACAGATGGCACAGTTCCAATTTTCTTGGCAATTTCATAACCAACAATCTGGTTTTCTGTTACGATACCAGATAACTTAAAAAATGTGCTTCTAGTGGAACTAATTAACGTCATATCAAATTTCAAGTAGAAATGCTTATAACAACGCCTAAAATAGAACAACAAATTTGAAAATTGTGTCGCAATTGTTTTGGAATACCATCAAGTCGTAGAGAAAAAATTTTTTCTCCTTAGACTATTAATAAATTAGTCTTTCAAATAATTTTTTTTTAACTATTTTTATAGAATAAAAGGCAAAGAAATTATGACAGAAACATCTTTGAAATACTTATTTTAATTTAAAAAGAAACGTGACTAGAATATGAATAGAAACTAATATTAATTGTAATAAAAATTAAAAACTACTGCCGAAGGAATCACTACTTCCACATCCAGATTTCCTATCGAAGTCTCTTACAACGAAAGAAATTCAATAATATATAAGGCATTAAAAATAATAATAATATTAATAAAATATTAAAAAAACGATGTCACACGGTGGTTGGGGTATTAGAGGGGGTGGTTAATGCCAAAAATTTTTGAGGGCCTTGGTTCTTGTATACAATTTTTTTTTTCTACCTTGTTTAATATTAGGGTGAAGGTGGCGATGGGGGTAGTAGAGGGTGTGGCTAATACCAAAAAAATTCTTTGAGGTCTTTGGCTCTTGTACACACACTAAATCACAATTTTATTTTTTTACCTCGTTTAATAATGGAGTATGAATGTATGAGTGGTAACGGAGGTGGTTCTTATATACACACTAAATCCCAATTTTATTTTCTACTCCCTTTAATAATAGGATGGGGGTGGGTAGAGGCTAATATAAAAAAAAATTGAGGCCTATGGTTCAAAATTGAATCGCAGGACTTGAACCAAACGTACTAACTAACATACATACAAAGCAAGTTAAATAACTACTTACCGTACATATAAGTTTTCTAAAAGATTGACATAATTTCAAATTATCAAATATGTAACAAATTTTCTACAGATACGTATAACGTAATCTGTGATTATTATTTTTAAAATTATATCTAAATTTTAGCTAAAATGTTATGAACTACAAGCAGATATACTTATTTTTTTATTAAATATAATTATATTAAGGGAAATTCGTATTTCTACTGATATATCACACACAACATGCATTAAATATATATGTGGCGTACATCATAAACAGTAGATTTATGGAATACATTTTACACACCTACAAATTTTAGTATTAATGGCAAACGTCGTCGTGTACCTTATCACTTTTTAACTACGGAGTGTATCAAAAAATTATTATTCTATTTTTACAAAATACTTTTAACAGGACTGTAAAAAACCGCTGCCCAAGGAATCACTACTTCCACATCAAGATTCTTTTCCAAGTCACTCACAACGAAAAAATTTTTGTATGTGGAAATAATTGTTTATGGAACTTTAATAATATAATATTTGAAATCCTCTACCCCAAAAACCCATAAAACGATACCCCACATCGGTAGTGGGGTGGGGGTGGTGATAGGGGGGTATTGGAGGGTGGATGAAGTAAAAAAATATTTTGAGGTTTTTGGTTCTTGTACACAGTACACACACTAAATCATAATCTTTTCTCATCCCCTTTAATAATGGAGTGGCGGTGGTAATGGGGGTGGCTAATGCCAAAAATTTTTTGAGACCTTAGCTTCTCTTGTATATACTAAATACCAATTTTATGAACTCTAACCTCCTTCATTTACCTATTTACCCCAATTTACCCCCCAACCCTTCGACGGAACAAGATGATAATATAATCTCGTTCCAGATCTCGTTAAAATACATATGTGTATCAAATTGCAAGTCAATGTCTTAAACGGTTCCAGAGTAAACGTGCGCACAAAAAGTTACACACAGACCGACAGACAGACAGAATTTTTTTTTTCAGTCAAACTTAAAATTTCGACGTTCCATGACATTCTAAGCTTAATTGAACAATAAAAGTTTAAAAAATTTTTTTTGTCGTTACTATACTTACACTCGACGTGGAAGTAAAAAGAATAAAAATATTTAAAAAAAGGCTCGAATGTTGAAAATGGAGTGATGTATACCATTAATTAAGTTAGTTGCCTAGTTACAATATTTAAGAGGTGGGGAGATAATTTTTTTTTCGAACGTGCGTTATGTCCTCAATGGTGCTTTATTCGATGTAATTTAAAAAATTTTAGTTGTGGATAATTTTTAACTAGCAGAGAGAGAAATATACCTAATCATTTTGGAACCAAAACTAACGTATCACGGATTCAGATGCAAGTAGAACATCATTCTTTTTTTAAACGTTGATTATTTCATATACTTTCATAATTCACTTATCGTTTCACAAAAAAATGACGTAGTTATTTGAAATTGTTTATACGTGTAATATCCATAATTACAATTAAAATCCAAAAAATTTGTTTAAGTTTAAATTTTTTTTCTTTCCAAACACCACCGTAAAGTACATGCAAAAACCTACACTTTAAAAAAAAAACCGCTGCCCAAGGAATCGCTACTTCCACATTTCCTATCCAAGTCACTCACAACGAAAAAATTTTGTGTGTGGAAATAATTGTTTATGGAACTTTAATAATATATAATATAATATTTGAAATCTTCTACCCCAAAAACCCATAAAACGATACCCCACATCGGTAGTGGGGTGGGGGTGGTGATAGAGGGTGGTAGTGGTGGTGGATAAAGTAAAAAAATATCTTGAGGTTTCACTAAATCACAATTTTTTTTTATCCCCTTTAATAATGGGGTGGGGGTGGTAATAGGTATAGCTAATGCCAAAATTTTTTTGAGACCTTAGCTTCTCTTGTTAAATACCAATTTTATGAACTCTTACCTGCTTGATTTACATATTTACCCAAAATTTACCAATTTACCCCCCAATCCTTCGACGGAACAAGATGAAAATATAATTTAGTTCTAGATCTCGTTAAAGTACATATGTGTACCAAATTTCAAGTCAATATCTCAAACGGTTCCAGAGTAAACGTGCGCACAAAAAAAAGTTACAGACCGACAGACAGACAGAATTGTTCTTCGCTCAAATTTAAAATCTCGACGTTTCATGACATTCTAAGCCCATTTGAACAATAACAAATTTTAAACATTTTTTTGTCGTTACTATACTTCCACTGGATATGGAAGTAAAAATACTCTTTTTAGTACCATATTATGGTATGGTTATCAGAACTACATGTGTATGCAAAATTCAATTGACCGTCGTTAAGTGGTTCAAAATTGACTTGCAAGATTTGAACAAAACATACTAACATACAAGCTAACAACATACAAACTAACATACATATAAAGCAAGTTAAACAAAAGCTTGTAATAAGTGTGCCTATCTACTTACCGTACATACAAGTTTTCTAAAGGATTGACCTAATGACAAATTATTAAATAACGTAACAAATTTTATATAGGAATATATAACGTAATCTGTGATTATTAATTAAATAATGTATCTAAATGTTAGCTAGAATGTTGTGAATGACAAACAGATACACTTATGTCTTTATTAAATATAATTGTAATATTGGAAATTCGTATTTTTACTGATATTTTCATACACACATTCATTAAATATATATGTGGCGTACATGATACACAGTAGATTTGTGGAATACATTTTACACACGTACATAGTATTAGTGGCAAACGTCGTCAGAAATATATGCACCTTATAACTTCTTAACTACGGAGTGTATCGAAAAATGAGACATATCTACGAAAAGGAGAATTTTTACCTGATCGGCAGGCAACCATATTAGCAAAGCTTCCACAAATACATTTGAGGATGGTTTGTCACAAATACGGTCAGACCTGTGTGTGTGTGTGTGTGTGTGTGTGTGTGTGTGTGTGTGTGTGTGTGTGTGTGTGTGTGTGTGTGTGTGTGTGTGTGTGTGTGTGTGTGTGTGTGTGTGTGTGTGTGTGTGTGTGTGTGTGTGTGTGTGTGTGTGTGTGTGTGTGTGTGTGTGTGTGTGTGTGTGTGTGTGTGTGTGTGTGTGTGTGTGTGTGTGTGTGTGTGTGTGTGTGTGTGTGTGTGTGTGTGTGTGTGTGTGTGTGTGTGTGTGTGTGTGTGTGTGTGTGTGTGTGTGTGTGTGTGTGTGTGTGTGTGTGTGTGTGTGTGTGTGTGTGTGTGTGTGTGTGTGTGTGTGTGTGTGTGTGTGTGTGTGTGTGTGTGTGTGTGTGTGTGTGTGTGTGTGTGTGTGTGTGTGTGTGTGTGTGTGTGTGTGTGTGTGTGTGTGTGTGTGTGTGTGTGTGTGTGTGTGTGTGTGTGTGTGTGTGTGTGTGTGTGTGTGTGTGTGTGTGTGTGTGTGTGTGTGTGTGTGTGTGTGTGTGTGTGTGTGTGTGTGTGTGTGTGTGTGTGTGTGTGTGTGTGTGTGTGTGTGTGTGTGTGTGTGTGTGTGTGTGTGTGTCGTCATATTTATGGAGACCTGTGTGTGCATCAAACTCATTTCTGGGATACTCCAAAACTGTGGCATACATACACGCGTATGCCAGAGTCTTTATCCACCAGAACTCTGTGATTAATCATATTTTAGCGGACTATCTATTATAAATCCTTCGGGGGACCATTTATCCGTCACGGTTCACAATAATCGTTATCATAGAGAATAAGTTAATCGACTATTTTCTCAAAAGGCAAAATGGGTGAAAAGTTGCCAGAAATGCATAGTTTTACGTGTGGTACTTTCTACAATATTTGTGGCATGCACGGATTGTGTATTATTATACTGTGCTAGAGCGCCCTCTACGTTATATTTTTTACAGCAAGCACTTTTAGGAGTTTCTGCTTCCGACAGATTCAAGTTAGCCACAAATGGGTATTTTTGAGTGGATCAAATTAAAAGTGATACTTACTAAAAATAAATATAATACTAATAATGTGCTCAACAGACACTTATTGTTAGCCGTATATTTAAATGTTCATGATTAATGTATACATTTTTCGGAAACAATAAAAAAAATGTTAAAGTAAAAGTTGTTCCAAATGAAATTAACTATTATTTTTTACTAACATAAAATTTTGTTCATACTTTTATACGAAGCGACAAGATAAAGTGGTGTTTTTTAAATGGACCACCCTGTATATTATTTTAGTTTTAGATTCTACTATCGTCATATAAGGTACTATGTGTCTAAAATGTATATTATCTCAGTGATAAGCATTTAACAAAAAAAAAAAAAATGACAGATGGAGGTTAACATGTTTTAAGTAAATTACCGGCCTGAGGAACATAGGAGGTGGAAAACGTAGAGGCGGTAGTGCGTTTTTGCCCGATTTTTAGTAAATATCTCTACATTAATCTCTGCAAAAAATTTAAATAATACTTTTTTATGGCCATCATCAAAAATGTCATTTTCTTTAAGTCTCAACACTCGTCCTCCATTACGTGGAGGAAGTAATACAATGAAAATATCGATAAGCCGACCTAACAGTTTGATGAGCTAAATATTTCAGTGTTTTCAAAACCACCTTAGTTACATCTTACCCTTCAATTATATATGGACGGTAATTTCAGTTGTACCTGTCAGATATGCAAAGTTAGCTTAGCTTATCAATATCTTCCTTCTTAATGGTAGTACTACCTTGTTACCAATATGGTCCCACTTAAAAAAATTTACTTTGGTACAAAGAATCATTTTATTTCTCTATGTAATTTCGGGATTTCTAGCATTATGTGTGATTATAAGGATTTTTTGACTAAATTGATATTTGATTAAATCAAATAAATCAATTTTTCATATTGCTCATATGCACAAAATATTTTTAAACTATTAAATATTTATGTTGAATTTTAATAATTTTATTTTCATGCAATTTTATACAAATTGTTTCAATTGAACTATTTAACGGATTTAACAAATGATATTAGGAAACTATAGCTCCGTCCGTTAATTTAAGGAATATAAGTAATAAATTAAAATTAAAAAGACTATGTATGTAATTTTTTCTGTCATATCAAAGTATAAAATATATCTGGATTCCAAAACATCTAATTTGAGTGCTAATGAATGGATTTTGATGAAACCTTGTTGTGTTTGTAATGAAGTTAATAAAAATGTTAAAAAAAGATTAGAGTAGGAGATGATCGGAAGGGGTAGAAAACACCCCTTTTATCATGGGTTCCGTAACTTGTAGAATTAGGTCAAAAATGTAATAAAACAATATGTTTAACCTTTTTGAGCCAAAATAATATGTTTTTACTCTTATGAACTTTTTCTAAAAATGCATATTTTTCGAGATATGGCCACTCCAAAATCCATAAAAGTGGGGGAGGGAAAATGTAAAAGTTGAAAAAAAAAATCTGAAAAAATTCAGGTGAATATATCATCGAAATACAAGACTTTTTTTATTTGCAGATTCCCTGTAAAGTGTGTTTTCACCGAGTTTTTCCGAAAAAAAAATGAAAAACCACCATTTTTTTAAATTGTAGCGCTAAAATAAGTAACTTAAAAATTTGAAAAAATTTAAACGTTATGCATTGAGAACTTCTAAATATTTTTTGTCTCTTGGAATGTTTTTGTAACTTGCTAATTTTCCGAGTTGCAGGCAGTTTTTCACGATAAATAATGTACTACATTTTTTGCACATTACAAAATACATGAAAATTCAAAAAATGAGCGTGAACTATATATATTATTATAAAAACATATGGAACCTATATAGTTATACCATTTTTAAAGGTTCAATATAATTTTTAGATTAAGAATGTGAAAAGTTTTTGTTTTTCACAATTCTTATTTGGTAATGATAAAAGTGGGAGAACTGATTCAAAGGATTGAAATAAGTTTATATAGTTACAAGTATAACACTTATTTTATTTAAAGTATAAATATTGTAACCATAATTTTATTTTTAGTAAAGACTCATCAAATGAATTTGTTTCGTCAACTTCCAAAGTTTCATTTATTCCGTTAGTATCTATTAAATCTTCCGCAGGTTTACAATTAGTACAATCTACACCATTGTACTTTTCACAAGCTGAGGTGCAATGAAGTTCAAAAGTTTTGGCTCGGATATTCTTTTTGAGAAAGACATGATGCGAACGGTTCAACGGTTGCACAGGAAAAATGAAAGTCGTATTTAAGTTTATAATACCTAGTAAGTGCCCGCACTAGTCAATCGAAAAGTATTACTATTACAGTGATCGTAAAAAACACATTTTTTTTTTGTTGAAATAAGTTTAGAATGCAATGAATCGTCGATACTTAAATTTGACAGAAAAAAATTTTTGTATCTGTTCTTCTGTCTGTAACTTTATTTGTGCGCACATTTTCATTCGAACAGTTTAACTTAATTGACGACTTCACATATTATCGACGATTTCAAATATTATATTAAAATTCTATGAGCGATTAGTTTCGCTTACTAGAGTGCAAATATAGTATCAAGATGTTTTCGATTAAAGAGACTTGGATGGGAAATTTGGATGTGGAAGTAGTGATTCCTTAAAAATAAAAGATGTGGTGGTGTAACTGATCTCGTGGGTATCCGGTATATTAGAGTTGAAAAAAAAAAAAAACGAACGCTTCGCCGAAACGTGAAAATATACGTTGAAACAATCATATCATTTTTTTAAATATTTTTAAGTTTTATTTTAACAAAAAAATTAACAATACATTTTTTTTGTATGTTATTCTACTTTTCTGGGCAACTATGTATGGGAAACTATTATTAAGACCACAAGCAATATTCGTCATTTCTTTTGACCGAGGCAATGAGATTTAGTATGTTTTTTAAGTCTTTAAACATTCAATTTTTAGAAAAAATTACGATAATCTGGGGATTGTTGTCAAATTATATAATTTTTACTTTGATAAATTCAAAGAAATTTTCTGGCTCTTTAACTTTCTATAATTGCTAAATTAAATTTTTAAGTACTCCAAAAAGATATTACATCGCATTGCCTCAGCCCGAAAAAGAATCACGAAACGTGACGGACGGACATACCGCCAGACAGACGGACGGACGGATGGACATTTTGAAAGTCGTTCAGAATTCAGTCACCAACGTTTTCCTAGTTGCGAAGAGTATAATAATCTTCCAGTGAAATTTTTAATAGGTGCTGTTATGTTTTCACTTTTTCTTTTAAGCAATTTCTCAAAATCTTTCATATTTATCTTTTAGTAAAGCATATATTGGATAGAATTGAATATTGGATAAATTTGGTGTGGTTGTACTACTGGTGCAGATTATAATTACTTTTACGGATTATGATCTTATTGTTTCTGAAAGCCTAGTATGAGCATGAAAATAAAAAGTTTTTATTTGATCCATTTTCTTATAATTAATATAAATTTCTTGCTTTTCGTTAAAAAAATTATCTGCAGATAAAAAGTTTCCTTTCTTCCAAATTTAATCGGTGGACATACTGTATAATATTAAGAGAATTTAAAAAATTAACAATAACTAAGTGCGTATTTATTAAATCAAACATGAAAAGAAAGCATACTTGATAAAACATGCTAAAATGTACAAACACAAAATAATATATAAAGTGCATATAATCTATTTTCATTACGTGTTCTAAATTTTGAAACTAACTACCTGAAGATGAATCATTGGGAATAAACTGTAGATATTATCATTTTCGCGCTATTTTTACAGAATTTAACTGAGCGACCCTAATAAAATTTTACCTAGGTACTCGTAAAGTGTCTAATAATAACGAGAAAGATTTGACTAACTGAAGACTGACTTATTTTTTAAATAGAAAGCAGATATATAAGTACGTATTTTTCTTAAAGAAATTTTAAGTAGCACTTTGGTTTCAAGGAAAGTGAAATTTTCACTAAGTCAAAAATGTTTGCTAATGACAAGATTTTATATGTCGTGAACAAATTGAAAAATAACATCATATGAGACTAAATAATAAGAAATAATGTTTTATGATTTTTCTCAAAATAAATTTAACTATATTATTAAATTTTTATTATTGTCCAAATGAAAAAAAAAAAAAAATTATAGAAAAACTACAAATGCATTATGATCCTTATTTGATGTAATAGCAGAATACTTGATTGAAATTGGACCATGTCAGTGATCGCTAGAGGTGTTTTATATTAACTGCATATTGTACGAACTGTTTCATTATAATTTCAGAACAAAATTTTATTAAGTTTTCGAAGAAGCACACAAAAATACGACGTGCCATTATTCATAATTGTTTATATAAATTCGTTTGCATTGCGGTTTTGCTGCACTGCAACGATAATAACTACAGCAGTTTGTAAGTCTTACAAAATGAATGTAAATTGAAACTTTCAGGCTTTGGTTCTTTTTTCATCATTATTGGAACTATGTTTTCTATGAAGTTGTCTAAAACAATAATTTAAGAAGCCTAGTAAAACGCACTAATTAATGACACGTACAATGTAAAAAAATCTTAGTGCATGGGATATATTTACTTGAAGGCAATTAAAATCAATCATTAAATAGAAAAGTCAACTCTAAATATTTATTATAAAACTTCATGTAAGGTTCACTTTTAGTCTGGCTACAGCTAAAAAACAGTTTGAATGCTGTTTTATTGAAATATACATTTGATATTTTTAATGGCAATATTGAGTAAGAACTAAAAAGATAATTGCATACATATTTTCATATTTTTTGCGGTTTTTGCAGACAAATACTTTTTGTTCTATTTTTGCAATTCCATATAAACCGTCGAAATTTGAATCCGGTAGAAAATTCTGCATAAGAATCTAGTTTTTGATTTTGTATACCGTTTAGTCGACGCTTCCTTATTCATTTCGGGATAGGAATTCTCAAACTACAGCATGATCCATTTCCTCTACGCTTTCCATGAAAGATTAGTTTTTGGTATCATTAAAAACAGATCTCAGGTTACCCATTATTGTTAAACTTATTTCCTTTGATCTACAAAACTTATTTATTTTCAAGTATTTCACCCAAAAGATGTAATAAACTATTAAACCAAACTTATAAAAATAACGTCGATATTATAGAAATACAATAAATAATAAATATCTTTTCGATAAGTTTAAAATAAGATTATGCCAAATAAATATAAATTATGTATTTTTTTTTATTTGCACGGTTGAATGTATTATTATGGGAAATCCATTAAGTCCTTAAAAATTGCTTTGCATCACAACATTATCTATATCTTAATTTGTAGAGACATCGTTTTTATTAAAAATTGAAGTCATTTATATATTTTGATGAACACTTCCAACAGAATTCAAATATCTCTTTTAGTTATTAATAAAATGGCACCAGGAATTTTAAGTGAGACACCCTATATATTTACCTAAAACTTCTTTTTTGTTTCCATAGGTAATTTTGTAGCAATATAAGTAATATATGGCAGCTTGTAGTAAAAGTTAATGTTTTGAATTTACTAGTACGATTTTCTGTGTCAACAATTTACGTTTCAGTGAATAATAAAATAAACAACCAATGGGGTGGTGATGTTTATATTACGAATACTTGACCAACACCTCCTCCTCGGTAGCTAAAATTATTTTTCAAGCTGACACCTACTTCTTTTATTTCAGAGGTACGATTTAATATATTTATAGTATAATATTCACTTATAATAGGATCTTTTTGTTGTGAATCCGATTGCTTTGCATTTAGATCCATTAAAGGTTGTCGAGGGATAAAATGACCTGCATTTCATTTTCAAGCCCAAACTATTTGCAGAGCTAATAATGACTTTATGACCTGCCACACGTTGAGTTGAAATTAACAACTTTTAAAATTTTCTGCCATATTTAAAACACATAATTTTAATATTTTAATATTGGTAGCACAGTCGAGTAGCGGCGCTGTTTTTAAATATTTATACATTTTTGGCTTAAGGTGTCAAATATTGGATCCCCTTCATATTTTTATTAGTCGTGCTAGAAATAATTAGGCAACATAATTGCTTCCTCCGCATTCATATTCAAAGACCAACCGAAAAAAGTCTGTAATAAAAGTCAATGAAACTTATGTATACATTGCAGTAAATGCAATTTTCTATCTGCCTTTTTCGAGAAATACATGTCTTTTTATTTCTTTAATTTCTTTAAAAATAAAAACATGATCTACTTTGGGCAATTTTTATTTGCCGATTGTACAATACCTACAGTATTTTTTCAAAAGTTGTCATACTGTGTTTTTCGCAGTTCTTCTAAAATATCTCTGGTTTTAAACAAAAATTCGCAATATATTGAAAACAGATTGTTCGTTATGAAATTGCGAACAAAACTAAAATATTCTTACTCAAATTGTTAAGTTGCGGAAAATAAAAACAATTACGATCAATCATCCTTAAGCAATTCACGAAAATAACAATAATAATAATAATAAAAAGTGCATTAAGTCGCCGAACAACATAATTGTTTTTAGAATATGGGTTTTTTTGTACTTTTTAGTGGTATTAACAGAAATGTTTAAAAATATTTACATTTTGACTGAAAATTAGGTATTTTGTTTCCCTAGAATCATATTTTTCGAAAGTTTCATTAAATCATATATATGATCACTTAAGTTATTGTCAACTGTTTAAAAAAGATCGATCTTAATTGTTTTGTTATTTACGAAAAAGATGGCACAGTTCCAATTTTCTTAATAACCATCTCATAACCAACAATCTGGTTTTCTGTTACGATACCAGATAACTTAAAAAAATGTGCTTCTATTGGAACTAATTAACGTCATATCAAATTTCAAGTAGAAATGCTTATAACAACGCCTAAAATACAATAACAAATTTGAAAATTGAGTCGCAATTGTTTTGGAATACCATCAAGTCGTAGAGAAAAAATTTTTTCTTCTTAGACTATTAATAAATTAGTCTTTCAATTAACTATTTTTATAGAATAAAAGGCAAAGAAATTATGACAGAAACATCTTTGAAATACTTATTTTAATTTAAAAAGAAACGTGACTAGAATATGAATAGAAACTAACAGTGGCGGCTGGTGATATTTCAATATTTTTTTTCTCGTGTGTGGCGCATGGGACCCATACGAAATTTGGGAAATAACATCTAGAGAAGCACTTCTCTAATGACCCTAAAAAATTTTGAAAAAGCAGTTTGCGAAAAAATTTTTGAAAATTCGTTAGCCTCCCCTGGGTCTAGGGACTCCTGTTTATTTTTATTTTTTTTTTCATATGCATTTGACTTTTCATAAAAATACAACAATAGATTTTGGAGTTTGTGAAAATATTTTCATTACTAACTGAAATACAATGAACTGAAATTTTGTAATTTACAATTTAACAAATTACAATATTTCAATTCGTTGTATCTCAGTTAGTAATGAAAATATTTCCATAAACTCCAAAATCTGTTGTTGCATTTTTATGAAAAGTCAAATGCATATGACAAAAAAAAAAAATAAAAATAAACAGGAGTCCCTAGACTCAGGGGAGGCTAACGAATTTTCAAAAATTTTTTCGCAAACTGCTTTTTCAAAATTTTTTAGGGGTCATTAAAGAAATGCTTCTCTAGATGTTATTTCCCAAATTTCGTATGGGTCCCATGCGCCACAGACGAGAAAAAAATATTGAAATTTCATCATCCGCCACTGGAAACTAATATTAATTGTAATAAAAATTAAAAACTACTGCCGAAGGAATCACTACTTCCACATCCAGATTTCCTATCGAAGTCTCTTACAACGAAAGAAATTTAATAATATATAAGGCATTAAGAATAAAAATAATATTAATAAAATATTAAAAAAACGATGTCGCACGGTGGTTGGTGTATTAGAGGGGGTGGATAATGCCAAAAATTTTTGAGGGCCTTGGTTCTTTGGATTGACAAAATTTTATTTTCTACCCTGTTTAATATTAGGGTGAAGGTGGCGATGGGGGTAGTAGAGGGTGTGGCTAATACCAAAAAAATTCTTTGAGGCCTTTGGCTCTTGTACACACACTAAATCACAATTTTATTTTTTTACCTCATTTAATAATGGAGTATTAATGTATGAGTGGTAACGGAGGTGGTAGAGGAAGTGGCTAATGCCAAAAACATTTTAAGGCTCTTGGTTCTTATATACACACTAAATCCCAATTTTATTTTCTACTCCCTTTAATAATAGGACGGGGGTGGATAGAGGCTAATATAAAAAAAATTGAGGCCTATGTTTCAAAATTAAATCGCAGGATTTGAACCAAACGTACTAACTAACATACATACAAAGCAAGTTAAATAAAAGCTTGTAATAAATGGGCGTAACTACTTACCGTACATAAAAGTTTTCTAAAAGATTGACATAATTTCAAATTATCAAATATGTAACAAATTTTCTACAGATACGTATAACGTAATCTGTGATTATTAATTTAAAATTATATCTAAATTTTATCTAAAATGTTATGAACTACAAGCAGATACACTTATTTTAAATATAATTATATTAAGGGAAATTCGTATTTCTACTGATATATCACACACACATGCATTAAATATATATGTGACGTACATCATAAACAGTAGATTTATGGAATACATTTTACACACCTACAAATTTTAGTATTAATGGCAAACGTCGTCATAAATATATGTACCTTATCACTATTTAACTACGGAGTGTATCAAAAAATTATTATTCTATTTTTACAAAATACTTTTAACAGGACTATAAAATAGGACCATATATACTGTATATAAGATAGCACAAATGGCGCGAAATACCTATTTTAATTTAAAAAGAAACGTGGCTAGAATATGAATAAAAACTAATATTAATAGTAATAAAAATTAAAAACCGCTGCCGAAGGAATCACTACTTCCAGATCATCCAGATTTCCTATCCAAGTCTCTTACAACGAAAGAACTTTAATAATATATAAGGCATTAAAAAAATAATAATAATAAAATAATAAAAAAACGATATGTCATACGGTGGTTGGGGTAGTCGAGGGGCTAACTCCAAAAAATGTTTGTATACACAATTTTATTTTCTACCCTCTATAATAATAGCGCCAGAGTGGCGATGGTATTGGTAGAGGGTGTGACTAATACCAAAAAAAATCTTTGAGGCCTTTGACTCTTGTACACACACTAAATCACAATTTTATTTTTTTACCCCATTTGATAACGGAGTAGGAGTGGTAACGGGAGTTGTAGAGTGAATGGCTAATGTCAAAATCATTTTAAGGCTCTTGGTTTTTGTATACACACTAAATCCCAATTTTATTTTTTACCCCCTTTAATAATAGGATGGAGGTGGGCTAATATAAAAAAAAATGAGGCCTATGGTTCTTGTATGCACACTAAATCACAGTTTTTTTATCCGCTTTAATAATAGTGTGGGGGTGTTAGTGGTGGTGATTGATGCTAAAAAAAATTTTTGAGACCTTAGCTTCCCGTACATGCCGTAAGTCCCAATTTTATGGACTCCTACTTGTCTGCTTTACCTATTTACCCTTATTTACCCCCTTCAAATGAATTATATCAGAATATAATCTAGTTCCAGATCCCGTTAAAGTACATACGTGTACCAAATTTCAAGTCAATATTATAAACGGTTCCAGAATAAACGTGCGCACAAAAAAGGTACAGACAGACCGACAGACAGAAATTTCTTTTTGTTCAAATTTAAAATCTCGTTTCATGGCATTCCAAGCCTATTTTAATAAACGAAAGGTTTTTTTTGCGTTACTACACTTTCATTCCACTACGTGGATGTGAAAGTAAAAATTAAATGTAAGAAAAACCTTTTTAAAAACAAGCTTTTATTATTATTTAGGTGTAAAAGTGAAAAAAATAAGTTAAGTTGAATTAATTGCTTTAAATACAGCTTTTACAATTATAAACAAAGATAATAATTGGTCAATACATTGTTTTAAAAGCATGTTGCGCTCGAAAAGTTCATACAGCCATTAATTTAGTTTGATAGAGATGGTAAGAATTTTTTTATATTCACATAACAAGCTTTTAAGATAATTAATTCAACATAACTTATTTTACTTCCACATCCAGTGGAAGTATAGTAACGACAAAAAAATTTTAAAAAATTTTTCTTGTTCAGATAGGCTTAGAATGTCATGAAACGTCGAGATTTTAAGTTTGAGTGAAAAAAAAATTTCTGTCGGTCTGCCGGTCTATCTGTCTGTCTGTCGGTCTGTAACTTTTTTTTTGTTAACGTTTACTCTGGAACCGTTTGAGATATTGACTTTAAATTTGGTACACATATGTACTTTAACGAGAACTAGAACCAGATTTTATTTTCATCTCGTTCCGTCGAGGGGTTGGGGGGTAAATTGGGGTAAATTTGGGGTAAATAGATAAATCAAGCAGGTAAAAGTTCATAAAGTATTTAGTATATAAAAGAGAAGCTAACGTCTCAAAAAAAAATTTGGCATTAGCCACCCCCATTACCACCCCCACCCCATTATTAAAGGGGATGAAAAAAAAAGTGATTTAGTGTGTGTACAAGAATCAGGAACCTCAAAATATGTGTTTCCTTTATCCACCCCACTACCACCCCCTATCACAACCCCCACCTCACTACCGATGCGAGGTATCGTTTTATGGGTTTTTGGGGTAGAGGATTTCAAATATTATATTATTAAAGTGCCATAAACAATTATTTCCACATACAAAATTTTTTCGTTGTGAGTGATTTGGATAGAAAATCTGGATGTGGAAGTAGTGATTCCTTGGGCAGCGGTTTTTTTCGTTTTATTAGGTACATTTAAATAATATTTTTTTTTACGTTTAATTACATTTAATTTTAATTTAAAATTTTTAGTTACATCTTAGTATTACGTTTTAATATTTATATATTTTATATTCATTGCGTCGTTTTTACTTAAAATAATACTGGATCCTCCGCTATTTCTTAGAATTCAACGTCTGAGTCAATACACTATCCGATATAAAAATTATAATTTAAACCTGATCGTCACTTAAAATGCAGTGTGTGAATGAATAAATTATACGATCAAATTATAGTTTAAAACCGCTGCACAGGGAATCACTACTTCCACATCCAGATCCAAGTCTCTCACAACGAAAAAATTTTTATATTTGGAAATAATTGTTTATGGAACCAAGAACCCATAAAACGATACCCCACATCGGTAGTGGGGTGGGGGTGGTGATAGGGGGGTAGTGGAGGGTGGATGAAGTAAAAAAATATTTTGAGGTTTTTGGTTCTTGTACACGGTACACACACTAAATCATAATCTTTTCTCATCCCCTTTAATAATGGAGTGGTGGTGGTAATGGGGGTGGCTAATGCCAAAAATTTTTTTGAGACCTTAGCTTCTCTTGTATATACTAAATACCAATTTTATGAACTCTTGCCTGCTTCATTTACCTATTTACCCCAATTCACCCCAATTTACCCCC
Organism: Rutpela maculata; assembly: GCA_936432065.2. Lineage (NCBI taxonomy): Eukaryota > Metazoa > Arthropoda > Insecta > Coleoptera > Cerambycidae > Rutpela > Rutpela maculata. Next base: position 213,223,113 of record OW386285.2, read on the forward strand.
CAACCCTTGGACGGAACAAGATGATAATATAATCTCGTTCCAGATCTCGTTAAAATACATATGTGTACCAAATTGCAAGTCAATATCTTAAACGGTTCCAGAGTAAACGTGCGCACAAAAAAGTTACAGACAGACCGACAGACATAATTTTTTTTTTTTACTCAAACTTAAAATCTCGACGTTCCATGACATTCTAAGCTTATTTGAACAATAAAAGTTTAAAAATTTTGTTTGTCGTTACTATTCTTACACTCGACGTGGAAGTAAAAGGACCAAAAATGTTAAAAAAAAAAGGCTCGAATGCTGAAAATGGAGTGATGTATACCATTAATTAATTAAGTTAGTTGTCTAGTTACAATATTTAAGAGGTGGGGAGATAATTTTTTTTTCGAACGTGCGTTATGTCCTCAATGGTGCTTTATGCGATGTAATTTAAAAAATTTTAGTTGTGGATAATTTTCAACTAGCAGAGAGAGAAATATAATCATTTTGGAACAAAAACTAACGTATCACGGATTCAGATGCAAGTAGAACATAATTCTTTTTTTAAACGTTGATTATTTCATATACTTTCATAATTCACTTATCGTTTTTTGGTTTCACAAAAAAATGACGTAGTTATTTGAAATTGTTTATAAGTGCAATATCCATAATTAAAATTAAAATCCAAAAAATTGGTTTAAGTTTAATTTTTTTTTCTTTCCAAACACCACCGTAAAGTACATGCACTTTAAAAGAAAAAAACCGCTGACCAAGGAATCGCTACTTCCACATTTCCTATCAAAGTCACTCACAACGAAAACATTTTGTGTGTGGAAATAATTGTTTATGGAACTTTAATAATATATAATATAATATTTGAAATATTCTACCCCAACAACCCATAAAACGATACCACACATCGGTAGTGGGGTGGGGGTGGTGATAGAGGGTGGTAGTGGGGGTGGATAGAGTAAAAAAATATTTTGAGTTTTCACTAAATCACATTTTTTTTTCATCCCCTTTAATAATGAGGTGGGGGTGATAATAGGTGTAGCTAATGCCAAAATTTTTTTGAGCTTCTCTTGTATATGCTAAATACCAATTTTATGAACTCTTACCTGCTTGATTTACATATTTACCCCAAATTTACCAATTTACCTCCCAATCCTTCGACGGAACAAGATGAAAATATAATTTAGTTCTAGATCTCGTTAAAGTACATATGTGTACCAAATTTCAAGTCAATATCTCAAACGGTTCCAGAGTAAACGTGCGCACAAAAAAAAGTTACAGACCGACAGAGACAGAAATTTTTTTTTCGCTCAAACTTAAAATCTCGACGTTTCATGACATTCTAAGCCCATTTGAACAATAAAAGTTTTTAAACATTTTTTTGTCCTTACTATACCTCCACTGGATGTGGAAGTAAAAATACTCTTTTTAGTACCATATTATGGTATGGTTACCAGAACTACATGTGTATGCAAAATTCAATTGACCGTCGTTAAGTCGTTCAAAATTGACTTGCAAGATTTGAACTAAACATACTAACATACAAGCTAACAACATACAAACTAACATACATACAAAGCAAGTTAAACAAAAGCTTGTAATAAGTGTGCCTATCTACTTATCGTACATAAAAGTTTTCTAAAGGATTGACCTAATGACAAATTATTAAATACGTAACAAATTTTATATGGGAATATATAACGTAATCTGTGATTATTAATTAAATAATGTATCTAAATGTTAGCTAGAATGTTGTGAATGACAAACAGATACACTTATATCTTTATTAAATATAATTGTAATATTGGAAATTCGTATTTTTACTGATATTTCATACACACATTCATTAAATATATATGTGGCATACATGATACACAGTAGATTTATGGAATACATTTTACACACGTACATAGTATTAGTGGCAAACGTCGTCAGAAATATATGCACCTTATAACTTCTTAACTATGGAGTGTATCGAAAAATGAGACATATCTACGAAAAGGAGAATTTTTACCTGATCGGCAGGCAACCATATTAGCAAAGCTTCCACAAATACATTTGAGGATGGTTTGTCACAAATACGGTCAGACCTGTATGTGTGTGTGTGTGTGTGTGTGTGTGTGTGTGTGTGTGTGTGTGTGTGTGTGTGTGTCTGTGTGTGTGTGTGTGTGTGTGTGTGTGTGTGTGTGTGTGTGTGTGTGTGTGTGTGTGTGTGTGTGTGTGTGTGTGTGTGTGTTAGTGTGTGTGTTAGTGTGTGTGTGTGTTAGTGTGTGTGTTAGTGTGTGTGTGTTAGTGTGTGTGTGTGTGTTAGTTCAATGTTACATCCCCCATATCTCCTCTTCCAGTGAGTGTTTATAATAAACTGACCATATTAACTTTCGGAATTCTCTAAAAAAGTACAAGGTAAGATATATTGTGTTATACATGCATACAAATCTTTCTGCACTGACCTACAGCCCCGATTTTGATGTTGAAGTGATAAAATTCCCAAGCCTTATAATAATATGGTTATAATAATATATATTTATTCATATTTTAAATATTGCATAATGCAGGCACAAATTATTAAATATGTGACCGTGCCCCAAGAAAGGGACCTTATGTCTAAAATATTTCTTTTCATGTGCTGATCGTTTCATAACCTGTAAACCTTTCTCTTTTTATTGCAATTGAAATAAATTTTTTATCTGTTACATTGACAGATATAAATGAACAAAAAATAGTACTCATTCTCAATGTTAATACAATTTATTCAGATTTATTATAGAATTTTAACATTTCCTTTTTTTTTTATTGGTTTTTTGTATTTGCGGTTTAGATGCTGGTCGACCTCTTTTTTTTATGGGAATGCTCAGATACTTTCAGCTTCTTCATAAAAAAATCCATGTTGTCTCGATTTGTGCACAATAGTCTGTAAATTACACATTCGGCGTAGTTAAATTTTAAACACATTTTTCTCAAAAACATACTTTTAAGCATAATATCCTTTTCTTGGGGCACGGTGACATATACATCTTTTAAATAAATGAAGCAATTAAAGAAATTATATACTATAAATTGATAATTCATAAACCAGTCACTAAGTTAGATTCAAGAGGTAATAAAGTTTTCTTCAACATTTTATTCAGCTAAAAATTTCGTAAAAGTGGTAAATTAAACTCTTCGACCCTCTTCATACTACAATATATAATATACCATGAAAGCTCTGGAATTTGAATTACTTTAAACAGGGCACAAAAAATCTAAACTTTTAATATTTAGTTTACTATAGCATGTGAGGGATGCGAATGAGTGAGAATGAATTTTAAAAATCGTAGTCGACTTTATAATTCCTTGTCATTCCTACTCTACCTTTCACAATCAGATATATGCACTGAGGAGGTCATGATCTGCATATAATTATTATGAACATAAACACACCACATAGAGAGAACAGGAAATTATGGTTTCGTTGTTTAAAATTGTTTTGTTAACTGTTAAATGTCTATTTTGTAACGTCTTAGCTGGCAACACTGAATATTTCATTATTTCGACGCTGTTTGGGAATGTTTCATAATATTTACAATATTATATCTGTATAAAAGCCGCCTCTGGAATGTGTATCTGCCATTCAGGTTCTAATAATTACAAAGCCTTTTAAGCATGATACAAAGAATACAAGGTATGATATTGCGCATGTGGGAGGAGCCAAATCGACAGTTGTTTCGTCACGCGGTGATAATTTTCTACCCGCTTCCTTCGTAAAAGTGAGTTTGCCGACGTCTGTGGTAGTTGTTTTTTGGATTATTTTACTTATTTTAGTGTTCTTGCAATAACCTTTAGTTATAAAAATGCGTTGTGCATTGGCATCATGTAAAAGTGACAATATGTTTAAAACGTATTTGCGCGTAGATAAGGCTCATTTATAAAGAACGATGGTTACTAAGAACACTAAGAATCCCTATTTATTCAAAATTCCAATGAGTTCAGGCAAATCTATGATACAAATTCTTTGTATCATGAGGAAAATCCTATATAATTTAAAATCCCGCTATCACCGCGGGACGTCTTGCGCCAACCGGACCGAATTTGGCGAACTGAAGATCATACCTTCTATTCTTTGTATCATGCCTTTTAAGTGCATCTTCATTAAATGGGTGCATTTAAAAACTTTCGAAAAAAATTTAAACGGCACTTGCGGCCCGCAGCAGGCTGTCCATTGTAACATTTCTTGAATACACTTTTTCTGACAATTCATCACTCCGATTTCTCCACCTAGACTCAATGTTTTCCTTAATTTCCAGAGTTCCAATAATTCTAAAATCACGTGCCTCTTACAAACTGAATGAAACATTTCTTTGTCGAATTTAAAATTATTTGAGGACAGAGTTTTTTCTTGCTACATGTCCCAGCGGCCTAAATTATTTGCCACTCTCCGTGGAATGACTGTTGCCAAATGTGACTGCACTTTTGTGCTATATACGTTACGTTGCAAATACGCAACAACATTTTTCATTCTGTTGACTACAACACACTACATTATCATAATTATTACTTATTTATCATAACCACCACAACTGAATTACTTGATACTGACTCAGGGAGATATAAACATAATCACCCGGTCATTAAGCAGAATTTGGTGTGTGTGTGTGTTTGTATTGCATTGACTGTGACCTCTTGTCTGTGCATCAGCGTGAATTATAACCTCTCCGGAAATTATGACCTCATACACTCGATGTCGTAAAATTTTATTTCATTTTCGGAATCTACACGTCATTTTATGTCATTTGAACAAGACTTTAAAATTTTTGTGTAAAGTTGCCTCATTCACATAACTCACACACCTTATATTGTGACCTCGGGGGCGTGGCAAAGAAGTGGCGCCTCCCGTGTTTATACACTGAACTAATAGAACATATGCTTGTAAGCGGATAATTCTCAAATCGTGCTGTTGTCATAACGTACATTGTTGCCATATTTAGCGCATTATGTGAGATAAAAATATCAAAACAGTTGCCGTTCTTGGTATGAATATTATCCCGTAGGTGGTTTCACTTTAAGGTTTGGCGAATAGTGTTAAACTGCAGCGATTTAATATAAGTTCTTTTGGTTTACATTCGCAATATTATGGTGTTGGACTTTGAACATTCTCATGTGGAAAGGAAATAAGAATAATAATAATAATAACTATAATATGTAAACAAATATTGCAACTCGAGTTTCACCCAATTCCACTTATATCCGATTAACTTGAAAATTGGCATGCGTACATAGTTCCCGTGACAATGCACTTCAACACTTCATATTGTGACGTGTTTCCACCCTTAGGAAACCACCCCCGCAAAATCCGTGGGTTCCAAAAATTATAACAAGAGATGTCCACTAACACACTTTATTAAATATTTACTGGATACTTCACAATACTATTATTAATTTAGATACACTTTACTGACTAAAAATCACAATGTTTATCACTTTGTTTATCTTTGAAGTCTTAACCTCACTTTCTATACTTTCTGAACTACTGAACTACTCGCCGAGAATGCGGTCGGTCTTTTATACCCAAAAATGACAGATCTCGATTGTTCTGTGATGACGCCACCATTCTCTAGATAATTCCAGATGTCACCAGAACTAACTTCTGGTAGGTTTCTCGAGTAGGTGTAAATACACTACATTCAGACAATCGATCTGTTGAAGTCTGCCTACTTTTTAGTAACCAACATAATAATAATAATAATAATAATAATATATTTTATTTCTTTCATTCAAATGTATAAAATACACTAACAAAAGAAAAAGTCAAAAAAACAAGTAAATATATAACAAAAATAAATATGTACACACAAACACACATACATGTATATACACATATATATATACACATATATATATATATATATACACATATATACACATATATATATATATGAAAGACACACACATAGCAATAGATATAGCGAACATGAAATGTACTAGTACAATTAAAAAGATAATTAAATACAATACTTCAATGAGTAGTCTCAGAAGTTATGGATTTGAATTAAAAAAATTCTTGTAGGGTATAACAATTTTTTTGCAGTAAATGTTGTTTTAATTTAGATTTAAATATATGAGCATTAGGGGAGTTTTTTATTTCTGGGTTCAATGCATTATAAAATTTACATCCAGTGTAATGGAAACTTTTCTGGTAAAATGTAGTCCTAAAGTTGTTTGGCATTAGTAAGCCTCTTGATCTGGTATCATGACCATGGTCCTGTTGATTGGCCAAAAACAGTGAAATATTTTTATATACATGTGTACATACTTCTAGAATGTATGTTCCGACTACTGTTAGAATCTTTAGATCTTTAAAAGCATTACGACAAGACTGACGGTAATTTAGACCAGTGATTATCCTAACGGCATACTTCTGAAGTACAAATATTCTATTAACGTGGGCGCTTGTTCCCCAATTAACAATCCCATATTTTAAATGAGAATGAAAATTCGCATAATATAATGTTAAAAGAACTTGTTGGCTACAATGTTTCGCCAAGTAGTTCAGAGCGTAGCAACTTTTACGCAGTTTTGAACATAATGCGTCAAGATGTGGTGACCACCCTAAATTGCTGTCAAAAACAATACCTAATATCTTAACTGATTCAGTACAAGCTATTTCAAGATCTTCATTCTTAAAAAGACACAGTTCATTAGAATTTCCACGTATTCTAAACAAAATTGAGTTCGTTTTGTCTTTGTTTAACTGTAAACAATTTTTTTCTGACCATAAAATTAGATCTTGATATACTTGTTCTGCTGTTGTTCTAAGGCTGTCGACATCATTTTCCACTACTAAGACATTAGTGTCATCGGCATAGCATACAGTATGAGTTGTTGGGTAATTGCTGTTCAGGAGTTTAATTATGTCATTGGCAAAAACTATAAATAGCAAAGGTCCTAAAATTGACCCTTGCGGTACACCCTGTTTAATATTACAACTAGTACTTGTAACATTATTTATTTGTACAATTTGGGTTCTTCCTTTTAAATATGATGTTAATAGATTTAATGGAGTACCTCTAATGCCATATCTTGCTAATTTTGCCAGTAATAAATCATGATCAACATAATCGAAAGCACGCGAGAAATCTATGAATAAACCTAAAACATGTTGCTTATTATCCAAGGCATTAACAATTATATTTTGAAACTCGCACAGTGCAGATTCAGTACTTTTGTTTTTAGTAAAACCATGCTGGGACATAGAGAGGATATTGTTTTGGTCAAAAAAGGCAGTTAATTGTTCTTTTATTACTAATTCATAAAGTTTAGATATACTGCAAAGGAGACTTATTGCTCTGTAATTAGCATAATCATTTGCATCGCCTTTTTTGAAAATTGGTATAACTGTGGCCAATTTTAACTTATTTGGAAATATTCCTTTTTCTATGGATAAATTTATTAAGTATGCTAGAGGCCTGCATAATTCTGAGTTACATTTTTTCAGCAAATTATTTGAAATGTTATCAATGCCAGATGAGTTTGAGTTTTTTAATTTGCCCAATAAAGATATTATATCACCCTCACGAATTTTAAACATATTAATTGTGTTATTGTAGTATAGAACATTATTTTCTAGAAATTCAAAGTCTCGATAATTGTTATTGCAGGATGTAAAATGTAGATTAAAATTATTTGCAACATCTTGATCACCTATTTTAACATTATCTTCATGTATAACAATTTCATTTTTTTTGTTATTTCTTTTTTGTAGATTATTTATAATTCTCCACATCGTTTTAGATTTATTATCAGAACTTGCAATCTGGTTGTCATAATATGCCGTTTGAGCGGCTTTTAATTTTTCTCTATATAGTTTATTGAGATATTTGCTAATCTCTGCATAATTTGCATTATGTTCGGCCAGTGTACTGTAAAGAACCACATTGTTTTTCAGTTCAGTTAATTCTGGTGTCATTATAAATCTATTCTTTTTATTTGCTGAAAAACGTTTGATAGGGAAACATATCTCAAAATAATATAACAGTATTTTAGAAAAAATGTCGAAAGCAATATCAGGACAATTCTGGATAAAAACATCTTGCCAATCTTCATCTTTAAGATATTTGCGAAAGCGCATTATATTTTGAGCGCTAAAATGTCTGCGATACATGTACTTATTATTCTCCTGCTTTTGGGCAATCTTAGCATCCAATTTAAGAAATTGAGAAAAATGGTCTGATACACAAAGATTTGTGACTTCCACACTGTATTCATAATTAGAGTAGATTAAAAAATTATCGATACACGTTTTTGATATACCAGTTACTCTTGTGGGAATTTTTACACTTACACTCACATTAAAACAAGACAATAAATCTGTTAATAAACTTAGATTGACACTGGGCATTGAAAAGTCCAAATTAAAATCTCCACCAATGACAACAGAGTCTTTTACATTACAAATATCTGTTAACAATCCCTCCATTAAGGTTAAAAAAAGTTGAAAGTCACCTGTTGGTGGTCGATAAATAACAACTACGGTAATTTTATGTAAACCTAACTTAACACAACAACATTCCATTACTCCTTCGACAGAAAACTCATTGACATTATATTTAGTAGTAGTACATGTGAAATTGTCATTTTTATAGATAGCTACACCGCCATGAATTAATTGAGATCTACAAAATGAATTACATAGGCTGAAATCCTTAAGTTTAATTTCATTTAACCTTAAATTTTAAGGGATTGCCCCCTCCTTAAGCCTGAACGTCCCAGTCAGGCAATTCAGCCTCTTTCACATACTTCGCCAGTCTATCCAAGTGTACGATCTTCAACTTGGACTTTTTGTTTCATTGAATACGATAGACGACATCATTAATTCGGGTAATAACAGTATACGGTCCATCCCAAGGAGGTTGAAGTTTCGGGGATCTCCATTCCTTCCGCTGTGGGTTGTACAGCCAAACCAGATCCCCCACCTTGAATCCCCCTGTACTGGCATTCTGATCATAAAGAGCCTTCAATCGGTTACTAGTTTTGTTCATCTGCTCTCGGTCATTCTTCGGCTGTTCTCGATTTCCATTCCTGTAGTTGCTCATGGAAAATGGTTCCCCATGGGCAGCACAATTCTTACACTTGCGACACCAGGCCTCCACATCCTGGCAACTATTAACCCAATAGAACTGTTCCCGTGCTCTACTCAATGTCTTGTTTATGCCGAAGTGTCTGCTGGACGTTTCATTATGCGCTTCCTGGAGTACTTCTGGTACACGACACCTGGGAATCACTAGACGCATGGCAACCTGCTTCCCATCTGGGCTTTCCCATGCTCTCCTCAAAAGCCCATCTACGACCGTAAGTGAATCCCATTGTGACCATAAAGCCTTCAGCCCCACTTCTTTGTTGCTCTCAACATGGGTCCGATTTCCACATCGCGCAATTACTCTTGCCTCAGAGTTTCCTTTGGCCAACTGTCTGGAAGATCGACCTTGACAGTGTTGACTTCAACCATGTTCGGCAATTTTCTCACCTGAGGGTAGCGCTTGCAATCTTCCTTGTCTGGTTTTCTGGATAATGCAGGAGTTTTGACTGCCTGCGTTGTCAACAGCTTGGTTTTCTCGCATTGGTTGTTCACTTTTGACAGAATAAATTGTTCGTTCCCAATCCTTAAAACTCGCTTTCCTACGTCAACAATAAATCCATACTGTTCCATAATGTCCAGTCCCAAAATGAAATCATCCGTGATGTCAGCCACGATGACCCTGTGGTCGAACCTTAACTGTCCAATCTGCAAACCTAGGTCTACTTCTCCATGAACCGTAGCCCTGTCCCCCGTAGCTGTCCGGACGATCACTTCTTCATTTTGCCTCTTGGTAATCTTTATGCGATATAAATCCTGGCCGTACTATTGATGACGTAGTACCTGTGTCGATGGTAAACAAACATTTTCTTCCGTTCACATATCCATGCAACAACAGACTGCTTGCAATTCTTCGAAGCTGGGAAATCTTTATTTCTCTGGGGGCACCGCATTCCCTAGCCAGCATAACCCCCCTGGTACTGTTTTCCTGCTTCTCTTCAACATTCACAGCATTTACTCGACTCTCCGAGTTCTGCTGTCGACAGTCTCGCTTCATGTGTCCTACCTTGCCGCAGTTGAAACATTTAATACCTCCACTCGGCTTTCCTCTATTTTGTTGTTTTTCTTGCTTTCCGAGGCCATCCAATTTGTTGAATAATTTGGTAAATATTTTCTGCATTTCTGTCAACATAGGGTTCTGGTTCATTTCTGGTTGCGATTCTTCGAGAGTCACAGCTCGCACTCTCGACCTTGGAGTATCCCTATAAGCGGCTTCTACTTCCAGTGCACGCACCAAAGCTTCGCTACTACTTTGGTGTCTCGTCAGCCTCAGAACTCGCCTGACCTCTTCGTCCCTTATACCATCTAAAAAGGCCCCTACGGCTAATTGTTCCTGGAATTCTTTAGGTGCACTCGGATACGCCAGGTGTGCCAGTCTCTCTATCGCAGCTTCAAATTCTTGTAAACTTTCCCCAGCTTTTTGCATCCGGGATTTCAGCTGAGCCTGGTATAATTGGGCAAGGCGTTGATCGCCATACCTCAAGTCTAATGCAGCTTCCAAGACTTTGAAGTCCCTTTGTTTCTCAACTGAGATGGTTTGGAGTAACTCTGAAGCTTGGCCCCTTAGCGCTAGAACTAATGCCATGGCCTTTTCCTCATTATCCCAGTTGTTGGCACACGCTGCTGCCTCAAACTGCCTCTTGTACGTCGTCCAGGAACTTTGGCCATCAAAGGAGGGAGGTTTTAATCGAGGGCCTGATGATGTTACTAACTGGCCTCCTTTTTCTCTCAATTGTCGTTTAAGTCTCTCCATTTCTCCTTCGAACTCGCTCATTTTTCCTCTGATTTGACTAACTTCTGTCTCGACCACAACTACTTTGTCTTCGACCTTGTTTATCTCTTCTTTGACCTCACTCTTTAATTCTTTGTTGGCAGAAATGATAGCGTCCTGCTGTATTTTCATTTGTTCATTCAGAATTTTCCTTAATTCTTCTTGCCGTCTTTCTTGTTGGCGTCCTATTTCCAGATTTTCCATCATTTTCTTTAATTCATCTCTTTCTTCTTGACGTCTTGTTTCTTGCTCTTCTTTTTCTTCTTGACGTCGCTTTTCTTGTTCTTCTTTTTCCTCTTGACATCGTCTTTCTTGTTCCTCTTTCTCCTCTTGACGTCGTCTTTCTTGCTCTTCTTTCTCCTTTTCATGTTCTTCTTTTTGGCGTCTTATTTCCAGATTTTCCATAATTTTCTTTAATTCATCCCTTTCTTCTTGACGTCTTCTTTCTTGCTCTTCTTTTTCTACTTGACGTTTTTTCTCCTGTTCTTCTTTGTCTTCCTGCCGTTGCTACGCCATCATTTTTTGGAATTGTTCGAATAAGTCCTGTATTTGTTTATCGGATGCCATACTTCTTGTTGTTACGGGCATATGATGAAAATAAAATAAATTTAACTGTCACGTCACTATCGGTAATGGAACTTTCCAGACAAATCTCGAAATAGCACGAAAAAGTTTTATTCAGAGTCTTTTGTCACTATCCAGTTCAGAGAATTTAATAATCTCCACTAATGTCCAAATAGAAAAGTTCTAGAAATTTTTCACGCACTAACACAAATAAATGAGTCCTTTTCAGTGTCTCTATCACTTCTCAGTTCAAAGGATTTAATTATCACACTAATGACCTAATAAAATGTTCTACAATGTCTCAAAAATGCACTTAACACTATTTTCCTGTTCGAAAATAACCCTCGAACAATGTCCAGGAAATGAGTCCTCCGTGTTAGCACTAACCCTCGAGAATACTTCTCAAACACTCCAGCACAACTTCAGAGCTCCTCTTGTCATAAAATTCCGCTTTCTGACACCAATTGTGACGTGTTTCCACCCTTAAACCACCCCCGCAAAATCCGTGGGTTCCAAAATTATAACAAGAGATGTCCACTAACACACTTTATTAAATATTTACTGGATACTTCACAATACTATTATTAATTTAGATACACTTTACTGACTAAAAATCACAAGGTTTATCACTTTGTTTATCTTTGAAGTCTTAACCTCACTTTCTATACTTTCTGAACTACTGAACTACTCGCCGAGAATGCGGTCGGTCTTTTATACCCAAAAATGACAGATCTCGATTGTTCTGTGATGACGCCACCATTCTCTAGATAATTCCAGATGTCACCAGAACTAACTTCTGGTAGGTTTCTCGAGTAGGTGTAAATACACTACATTCAGACAATCGATCTGTTGAAGTCTGCCTACTTTTTAGTAACCAACATAACCTTAAATTTTAAGGGGTTGCAACATATTACAATATAATAAAAACTAAAGATGGCGAAGGAATTTCGTTATTTATGATCCAATTCGACTCAAAATCGATATCTAGGGGTATTCGAGGATGCGAATTACGAATATTTAGTCAAAATTAATTTCAAGATGGCGCTTTCAAGATGGCGGACGAATTTTGTCATAAGTAGTAGTCGAACCTTCAAAGGGATAGGTCGTGTTCGGAGCTGTGACCAGGCTAGGTAGAAAGTTGTACTTCCTACGGGATCTCCGACCGTAGGAAGGACCATTGGAAATCCCACCATAAAAGACTAATAAAAGTAAAGTGAAGTGTCCATGTGTTGTTGTTGTGCTAGAGCACAAAAAACTACGTATGTTAAATAATAAATAAGCATGGCAGAGAATTGTGCAAAATGTCGAGTACGAAAAAAAGATGGTCTGGTTGGAAGCGAAGGCTCATGTAAGTTATGGTTTCACTACTCATGTGTTCAGCTAAGTGAAAATGATTTTAAGTTACTCGATAAGTGTAAAAACCTATTCTATCTATGTGATACATGCAAGATAAACTGTGAAGTTGTTAATAAGGGCAATATATCCAAGTTATGTGAGAATATAAGAAATATTGAATCTCATGTTAACAACTTAAGTCAAGTAAACAACACCGAAGTCCTTAACGAGTTAATGAACAAAACATACACTGATATGTTATGCGAAATGGAAATAAAATTGAAAACTTATAAAGAAGATCTGCAACAGGTATTTACACTTAAGCTTGAGGAAGTAAACAGAAATTTATCAAATAATGATAAGTCGATGCAAAAGGCCTCCTTTGCTGATGTGGTAAAAACTAAGGCATCTTTTATAGTACAGCATTAAAAAACAGATCAATCTACACATACAACCAAAACAGACGTATTATGTAAAGTTGATCCTGTGCTTGAGAATATTAATATTGCCAATGTTAAACCTGTACGTAATGGTGGATTAGTTATAAGCTGTAATAAAGGTGAGGAATTAACCAAATTTAACCAACTACTTAATGAAAAACTTGGTGAAAACTATAACGTTAAGCAAGTATCATGCCTTAATCCAAGACTCAAGATAGTCGGAATATCAGATAAATATGAAGACAACATCCTACTCAATTATATAAGGGCAGGCAATCGTAACCTATTCATGGATCATAGTGTTTGTGATTTAGTGCATGTAAAACCTTTACGTAATAATAATAAAATATATCAAGCATTAATTCAGGTAGATATTGAAACTTATACTAGAATTATTGATAAGGGGAAAATATTTGTTGGATATGATTACTGTTCGGTGTATGATGCGATCGATGTGAGACGTTGTTTTAAATGTTGCGGTTTTCACCATATAGCCAATAATTGTGTTAGAGATACTCCCGTTTGTCCCAAATGCTCTGAAGCACATTCAGTAAAGGAATGCACTGCCACGGACCTTAAATGCGTGCACTGCAATAACTTAAATTCTACGCAAAATAAGAATCTTGACATACAACATGCGGCGTGGGATCCTAAATGTCACGTATATAAGGAGATCCAAAGTAAAATGAAAATTAAAATATTAGGCGGACAATAGCAATCAAACTGCCCTGTACCCAGACCCAATGCCAAATGTCTGAATTCTACTTACACTCATAAGTCTAACCCGCTTACTTTGATGTTTTACTATCAAAACGTGAGGGGACTGGGGTCCAAAACTGTCACTCTTTTTAATTCTATGTCAACCATCAATCAGTATGATGCTATTGCTTTTACAGAAACCTGGCTAAGTAAAGATATCTTTAATTGTGAGTTATTCGATTTGAACCATTACGACGTATTCAGAAGCGACCGCGATTTTACTTCTACGAATACTAAAAGAGGAGGCGGTGTACTCCTAGCTCTAAATAAGAAATTTAATGCGGTTAAAGTCAATATTTTTTCTATCTCGGATGGCTTTAGTCATATAAAACACATAGATATTCTAGTTGTTAAATTAAATATAAAATTCCACATGTTACACATAATCGTAATATACATTCCTCCAGCATGTAATAACACTGACTTCGAATTACTATACGAATCAATAGCTTCTTTGTATTGCATTTATGGATCAGACATTCTAATATTAATATACCTGAATACCTAAACTGTGCTATGAATAATAATGCTTCTACTATCAATTTTAACTCCTTATTAAACTTTTTCAACTTCTTTGACTTAAAACAATATAATTATACAACTAATAGCCTTGAACGAATACTAGACTTAGTAATAAGAAATAATAACTGTTCTGTTAATAGAGCCCACGAAGTTATTCTCCCTGAAGGTCCCTATCATCCTACACTGCTCGTTGAAGTTGATATTCCCAAATCAAGTACTAACAACTTTCCTTGTCAAACGATCACAAAATACAATTTTAAAAGAGCCAACATTCATAATTTGTATGCGGAAATTTTCCATACTGACTGGTCCATATTTCAACAATATACTACTGTAGATGAATCACTTGACTTATTCTATACTAAACTGGATGAAATTTTCGAGAAACATACTCCTAGGACTAAGGTTACCAATAAATCATATCCACCATGGTTTAACGGAAAAATTATCTACAAGATAAAATTGAAAAATAAACATTTCAACAAATATAAAAAAACAGGTTCTGCTTACGAATTCGAGAAATTTAAACGAGCACAAATTAAACAAGAGGTTGATATTTCATATAAACTGTACCTTGAAACTATTGAAACAGAAATTAAAATTAATCCTAAGAACTTTTGGTCTTTTCTCAATTCAAAAAATAATATCTCGCCTATACCAACAACCTTGTACTATCAAAATGAGGAAGTAACAGATCCACAAACAATTGTTAATAGCTTCGCTGATTATTTTGGCAATTCACACCCATCCGCTAATCAAGAACAGAATTTTCAATCCAACATTAACAACTTATTGCTTACCCTAACAGAAATAAACAGAAATAACTGAAGAACAAGTCTTAAACGCAACCAAAAAACTAAAAGCTAACATGATGATGGGACCTGACCTTATCCCAGCTTTTATAGTGAAAGATTGTGCAATAATATTTGCTAAATCCCTCATGCATATATTTAACTTGATACTACAGACATCCTATTTTCCGGATAAATGGAAATTATCACGAGTTTGTCCTATCTTTAAAAAAGGTGATAAAAACAACTTGTCCAACTATAGACCAATCACTATAATTTGCAACTTTGCCAAAATCTTGGAAATTATTCTACACTCAGTTATCTATGACCATACATCTGGCATGATATCGCCCAACCAACATGGTTTCATGAGGGGCAGATCTACAGTAACCAACCTCGTTTGTATCACTCAATACTTAAGTGAAAAACTTGATCTGTCTAGACAGGTTGATGTGATTTACACAGACTTCTCCAAGGCTTTCGACAGACTCGATCACGGTGTTCTACTATCAAAAATTGCCACATTTGGTTTATCAGTGGATCTAATAAACTTAATTAAAACTTACTTGCAAAACAGATACCAATATGTTCAACACCGTGGTTACAGGTCCGTCGAATTCTTGCAGGAATCCGGTGTTCCCCAAGGGTCTATACTGGGTCCGCTTCTCTTTAACCTGTTTGTGGATGATATTACGACCGATCTCGATGCCGAAACGTTGCTCTATGCAGACGACTTAAAAATATTTCTCGAAATAACATCAATCGAAGACTGTGAGAGATTGCAAAATAATCTAAATAAACTCCATGACTGGTGCATTATCAATAAACTGCCACTTAATCCACAGAAGTGTAACACCTTTTCATTTACCAGAAAGCATAACATATTTCTCTATGATTATAATCTTCAGGGTGTCACATTGCACAGACCAGACTCTTTTAAAGACTTAGGAGTTCACTTTGATCCTAAACTTAATTTTATAAAGCATATCGAGTCAATAGTAGCCGGCGCCATTAAAACCATAGGATTTCTCACACAAAACTGTAAGGGGTTTGTGAACATTGACACTATGCGCATCCTATACGTGACATTTGTAAGATCCCACCTCAGGTACGCCTCAGTGGTTTGGAGCCCTACCTACAACGTTTATATCCTCCAACTTGAAAAAATACAACGTAGGTTTCTCAAATCGGCCACATATATAATTCACGGTTATTATCCACAAATCGGGTTCCTCCACGATATACTGCTTAATCGCTTTAATGTTTGCGAACTGGACAAAAGGAGAATAGCTGCCTCTATAATATTCTTGTATAAAATAGTAAATAATCGCCTCGATTGCATCAGACTCTCCAATCAAATCATATACAAAATACCTAGAATTTCCTCAAGAAATTGCAACCCTTTTCATCTCCCCACTGCCAAAACAAATATTCTTATGTCTTCACCGCTATATCAAATGTACCTTAACTACTCAAACCTGGAAAGTCGACTTGATATATTTTGCACTAACCCATCGCAAATAAAGAAATATGTTTTTAATTAACTAATTGTTTATCCTAAAGACTGTCATGTTTTCACTTTTTTTTTCCTTGTTTTTTTTTACCATTTCATATTACTCTAAAATAAGTATTGTCACGTGTTTCCACCCTTAGGAAACTACCCCTTGCAAATTCCGTGGGTTCCAAAAATTATAACAAGAGATTGTCCACTAACACACTTTATTAAATATTTACTGGATACTTCACAATACCATTTTAATTTAAATACACTTTACAGACTAAAAATCACAATGTTTATCACTTTGTTTCTCCTTGAACACTTAACCTCACTTTCTACACTTTCTGAACTTTCTGAACTACTCGCTGAGAATGCGGTCGGTCTTTTATACCTAAAAATGACAGATCTTGATTTTTCTGTGATGACGCCACCATTCTCTAGATAATTCCAGATGTCACCAGAACTAACTTCTGGTAGGTTTCTCGAGTAGGTGCAAATACACTACATTCAGACATTCGATCTGTTGAAGTCTGTGCCTACTTTTTAGTAACCAACATAACCTTAAATTTTAAGGGGTTGCAACATATTACACTGCCCCCTCCTTAAGCATGAACGTCCCGGTCAGGCAATTCAGCCTCTTTCACATACTTCGCCAGTCTATCCAAGTGTACGATCTTCATCTTGGACTTTTTGTTTCGTTGAATACGATAGACGACATCATTAATTCGGGTAATAACAGTATAAGGTTCTTCCCAAGGAGGTTGAAGTTTCGGTGACTTCCCTTTCTTCTGCTGTGGGTTGTACAGCCAAACCAAATCTCCTCCCTTGAACCCTTCTGAACTACCCTTACGGTCGTATCGAGCCTTCATTCGGTCACTGGCTATGGTGATTTGGTCTCTAACCAGCTCATGAACATTTCTTAGCCGTTCACTCATTTCATCCACATAGCTGTTCTCCGCCTGGTGTTCCGAAAATCAAATCACACGGCAGTCTGATCTCATGTCCAAATACTACATGGGCTGGTGTTTGTTTCGTAGACTAGTGGATAGCAGCTCTGTATGCCATGAGGAAGAACGGTATGTGGAGATCCCAATCGCGTTGATTCTTATGAACCACTTTAGAGAGATGTTCTTTCATGGTCTTGTTATGTCGTTCCACCATTCCATCTGATTGCGGGTGAAGGGTTGTTGTCCGTGTTTTGTGTATCCCCAATAACTTGCAGATTTGCTGAAACACCCTTGACTCAAAGTTCCTCCCTTGATCTGAGTGCAGCTCTAGGGGTACACATCATAATATATTTTGCACCTAGATGTGACCATCTGTATGTGCACCTTACAACCTATAACTTATGAATACATATTATATATTATATTTTAGTTTTATTGCATTATTCCCATATGTTGACTTGTGTGGATCAAGCGTTCGTTATGTCAGAGTTTTATCAAGTAAATAATTTAATAAAATCAGAATTATTTTGTGTAATGTATTTTTTACATGCGACAGTAAATTTTCTTATGTTTTTTATTTGCTTTATATGCATTGGTAGCATATTGTAGCATTTTGGTGCTAGGTAACCGATGAATCTTTGGTTTGCATTTTTATTACTTGATGGTACTTTTAAATGCTGGTTTACTTTTTTCCTAGTGTTGTGGTTGTGATTTATATATTCTTTTAATTTGTCATGTTTATGGATATAAGAACAAATTGATGTAAGATATAGTGTACGGATAATGCATATTTTTTCAGAGTATAACTGGTTTGTCGGAAATAAACGATCTTTTTTGTAAATTATTTTTAATATTGTATTTTGTATTACATTTAATTGAGCTAGTGCATTATTATATAGACCACCCCATACTATTATACCATATCGTAATAGTGGTTCTACAAGTGTTTGATATAGAGAGACGATTAATTTTTGGTCCATGATGTTCCTTAAAATATAAAACTTATGTATCAAGCATCGAATTTTTTTGATCAAGTATGTTACGTGTACGTTCCATTTCAAGTTTTGATCAATATAAATGCCAAGATATTTGGTGTTTGTTGTTTCTTTTATTTCTTGGTCTAAATTATCTACTTTTATTGTTCTGAAATCTGGGCGGTTTACCGAAGTGAGTGAAAATGCAATATAGTTAGTTTTTTCAACATTAAGTGATAATTTATTTGTGTCAAGCCAAACCGACATATCAAATTATCTACCAAGACTTTGGCGACAGTGACTGCTTCTTGGTTTGGAATTGCATAGGCCTCTGGCCACTTACTAAAATAGTCCATGGCAACCAGTATGTACTTGTTCCCATCCTTGGTTACTGGGAATGGGCCGGCTATATCGATCGCGATCCTCTCGAAAGGAGCTCCGACGTTATATTGCTTCATTGCACCCCTACTTCTAGTCTGTGGTCCCTTACTGGCTGCACAAATTTTGCAATTGCGACACCAAGCTTCCACATCTTGACGACTATTTACCCAAATAAATCGTTCTCGTACTTTATTCAGGGTCTTATTAACGCCGAAGTGCCCACCGGATGCTCCATTATGCACTTCCTGAAGTACTTTCGGTACTCGACAGCTGGGAATCACTAGACGCATAACAACTTCCCTGCCATCCGGGCTTTCCCAAGCTCTCTTTAGCAGCCCGTTCATAACTTTAAGTGAATCCCATTGGGCCCACAAAGCCTTCAATCCAACTGCCTTATCCGAAACATCCTTCCACGCTGGTCGAATTCCTTTCTCCTTTGCTCTCAATATAGCCCCAATTTCTGTGTCATTCAGTTGCTCTTGTCTCAGGGCTTCGGTTGTCCAATCGTCCGGAACCTCTATTTTAATAGTGTTGACGGCCACCGTACCCTGCAATTTCTCAACGTGGCGGCAGTGCTTGCAATCTTCCTTGCATGGTCTTCTAGATAAAGCGTCTGCGTTCTTATGAGATCTTCCAGGTCGATGTTCTATTTTCAAATCATACTGTTGCAACCGTTCTATCCAACGAGCCAGTTGACCTTTAGGGGTTTTCAACTGCAACAGCCATTTTAATGCAGCATGGTCGGTCCGAATCTTGAAATGTCTTCCATAAAGATATTTATTCAACCTCCTTGCAGTATATATACCTACTGTACGTATAATTTTGTTTATATCTTTATATGTCTTTGTATCCTAATTTATTTGTAGTTGTAGTTGTTCTCTCTTTATCCTGTAATTGGGCCTTGTGCCTGTTGGATATCGTAATAAATAAATAAAATAAAATAAAAATAAAATTTATGGTCCGATTCGACTCAAAATCCATATCTGGAGATTTTAGGGGACGAGAATTACGAATTTTTGGTCAAAATTAATTTCAAGATGGATATAGCGGTTTCAAGATGGCGGACGAATGCCGTCATTTATGGTACGATTCGACTCAAAATCGATATCTAGGGGTTTTCGGGGACGAGAATTACGAATTTTTGGTAAAAATTAATTTCAAGATGGCGGCTTTAAAATGGTGGACGAATATCTTCATTTATGGTCAGATTCGACTCAAAATCGAGATCTGGTGATTTCCGGGGACGGGAATAACGAATTTTTGGTCAAACTTAATTTCAAGATGGCGGCTTTAAAATGGTGGACGAATATCTTCATTTATGGTCAGATTCGACTCAAAATCGAGATCTGGTGATTTCCGGGGACGAGAATAACGAATTTTTGGTCAAAATTAATTTCAAGATGGCGGCTTCAAAATGGCGAGCAAATTTATTTATAGTCCGATTTGACTCAAAATACATATCTGGCGGTTTTCGGGGGCGAGAATTACGAATTTTTGGTCAAGATTCGATCCAAAATCGATAATACGAATTTTTGGTCAAAATTAATTTCAAGATGGCGGCTTCAAAATGGCGGGCAAATTTATTTATGTTCCGATTTGACTCAAAATACATATCTGGGGTTTTCGGGGGCGAGAATTACGAATTTTTGGTCAAAATTAATTTCAATATGGCGGACGAATTTCGTCATTTATGGTACGATTCGACTCAAAATCGATACCTAGGGGTTTTCGGGGACGAGAATTACGAATTTTTGGTCAAAATTAATTTCAATATCTCGGATTCAAAATGGCGGACGAATTTCGTCATTTATGGTGTAATTCGACTTAAAATCGATATCTGGAGGTTTCGGGGACGCAGATTACAAATTTTTAGTGAAAATTAATTTCAAAATGGTGGCTCCCACATGGCGGACGAATTTCGTCATTTGTGGTAAGATTCGATCCAAAATCGATAATATGGGAGTTTTCTTAATCGCGGATTATGATTTTTTTTATCAAAATTTGGGAATCCAAGATGCCGGATGAATTTCGCCATCTATAGTCCGGTTCGCCTCAAAATCGGTATTTGGGGGTTTTCGGGACGCGGATTACGAATTTAGGTCAAAATTTAGGAATCCAAGATGGGGGAACAATGTTGGCATTTTTGGTCCGATTCGATATCTGGGGGGATCAAAATTTAGGAATCCACGATAGGGGACGAATTTTAGCATTTATGGTCGGAATCGGCTCAAAATCGATATAGATCGGGGACCTGCGTAACGTTTGTTTGGTCAAAATTTAGGAATCCATGATAGGCGACGAATGTTGGCATTTATGGCGGACATTAGGCGCCTGTTGAGATTAAAAAAATCAATTTTGACAAATGAGGTGTCAAATGACTCTTTATTTTTACTAGTGAAATATTTTTGTCGAACTCCTCTATACATTTCCTTAAATATGTAAGGAATGAAAAACAAGACTGCAACCAACAGCTATTCTCCGGGCTAATCCCCCGCCGAGCGCTGAATTACAAATTAGAAGCCTGGCCGCGTTAAGTACAATAACTATGTATTACTACAAAACCCTAAAGTTTCAATTGCAACTGATACCAGCCAAAAGACTTATTCCTACTCAAAGGAGCTCTCGTGTCAGACACTCCACACCACTTGCAGACTGCAGTTTCGAGCTGTTGGCTCTCGTCAGTGCAAGGTAAGTCTGAGATGGCTGAAACGAGGCATTTTTTCATTCTTGGTACATGACGAGATTTATAAAACCACGACATGCAATAAAATAACAGGCTCCATCTAGCGGCTGATATCAATTACAATCAAAACAGCATGGGCACAGTTAGTGGATATGATTTTAGAGGATAGAATATTTACTAATGAAATATTTTTGTCGAACTCCTCTATACATTTCCTTAAATATATAAGGGATGAGAAACAAGACTGCAACCAACAGCTATTCCCCGGACTAATGCCCCGCCGCTGAATTACAAATTACAAGCCTGGCTGCGTTAAGTACAATAATTATGTATTGCTACAAAACGCTAAAGTTTCGATTGTAACGGACACCAGCCGAAAGAATTATTCCTACTCAAAGGAGCTCTCGTGCCAGCCACTCCACACTACTTGCGGACTGCAGTTTCGAGCTACTGGCTCTCATCAGTGCAAGGTAGGTCTGAGAGGGCTGGAACGAGAGATTTGTTAATTCTTAGAACATGACGAGATTTATAAAACCACGACCTGCAACAGAAATAGCAGGCATGACTCGTCTTGAAGCCGAGAGTGTGAATATGGACATGAAATTTAAGAAAAACAAAATGGCGGCCGTTTGGTGTCATATTGTTGAAAATGATAAAATTTTAATACCAAACGAAAAGGCTGAAATAAAATAAAGTTTAAAAAACTATTAAACCGGACTACATAGAAAACAACTGAAAAGTTGAAAACAAGATTTGCCTGTTTAGTTTACAGAAAGGCGTAGGAGAGCAGTATATATGAATGGGATATTGAGTGTCTCTCTCTCCTACGCTTTTCAGTAAACTAAAAAGACAAATCTTGTTTTTACATGACCAAAATACATATGGTCTGATCCACAAATATTATTTTAATTTTCAAAAAATATAGGTTTTTTTAAATTTTTAATTTATTATTGTAAAAAATCGATTATCAAAGCATTTCTTTTTTTAATTATAAATTTAGTACAAAGGGAAGGTAGGCACATGCATATCATTTTTTTTGTACCTTAAAGACCTTATTAAATAAGAGGTTGTCCCATAGGACTTCCATTAAAAAAAATAGTTTTCGTTGAAAAACCAATATCGTTGAACTTAATGAAGAATAACTCGTGTTTAACGTTAGTATCTGAAGGGATGGTGCTTGCGAACCGATTTTTAAAAATTTCGGCAAAATCGTGACCTTCTATGATTAAAACTAAAAATTAGAAAATCTACATTTTTCGAAAATCAAAATAAGATAATAATTTGAGGTCAGATCATATGTATTTTGGCCAGCACAGCCTCATTAAAACTAAACAGTTGGCATCCTTTAGCCATTAATCATTATCGTCCTCCGTCACATTAAAAAAAAAATTAGGAGATCACCCTGTATATTTTCTTCATTGATAGTTATGTTATCTTATCTGCAAGCGAAATATCGTTACTCGCCACATTTAAATCTTTTTTCTTGAGTGACCACCCTATATATATAAAACTGCATGTGAAATATTGTGCTCCGTCATGTTTTTTTTAAACACTTTAATATTTTTTCATATATTTCTTCCTCGACAGTTGTGTTAACTACATGCCAAATATTACTGTTTTTCTTCATTGTTTTTTCCTCAATTAAATTTTTTATAGGGTCCACTCTGTATATTTTTCAACGAAAAACTGGGCAAATATTATCCTTCACATTCCTTCTTAATTTTTTTTAGGACGACTATTAACTCATGCAAAATATTGCCACCCGTCGCATTTTTCATATTTTTTTTTTTTTTAGAGTGACCACCCTGTATGTATTTCATATGTATCTTCTTGACGGTTGTGTTAACTACGTGCCACATATTATCGTTCACCGCCATATTTTTTTTCATTGTTTTAGGGCAATCACCCTGTATACTTTTTCAAATTTTTGTTTTGTTTTCATATATTTCTTCCTTGACAGTTGTGTTATTTACATGCCAAATATTACTGTTTTCTGTCATATTTGTTTCCTTAAATATATTTTTGTTGACCTGTATATTTTTTAACGGAACTGAAACCCAGTTCTTCATTGGCGGTAGCGTCAACTACGTACCAAATATTATCCTTTTCCGTCAAGTGGTTTTATAGATATAGCGCCAACAAATCCGGAAAAATCTCAGAGGGTGATTTTTTGACAATTACAATACTTCGCTTGGGTAAGCAAGTACGATATTATATACATAATTATGAAATATTATTTTAGTCAAGCTCCTCAGAGTTTTTAAGCTGCGGAAACATATTAAATATATTATATTATATGGTTACAATTTTACTAACCTGATGTAACCTGGCAACACTGTAAGACGAAATTCATACACACTTCATACTTTCCTACTATAGTTGCATCAGTTTTACACATAGTCAGGTTTTGCTATGATTATGACATTGAGGTCATAATCCCTACTTTATGCAACAATATTTAAACCTTTGCAGATTTTTCCCAACGAAGTGTATCGTTCTAAAACCCCGTTTTATATAATCAGCATTTTATTCTCCGTCGTTCTCCCTTAGAAATGTCCATGTGGTCACAATCGATGCTGATACTTGTGATGTCACAATAGCGATTGTACAGGTGTGTGTGTGTGTGTGTGTGTGTGTGTGTGTGTGTGTGTGTGTGTGTGTGTGTGTGTGCGTGCGTGCAATATTTAGTGTCGTACATACGTGACACTCGGCCGTTAACATAATATATTGTGACATGTTCTATCCCCCAGAGACATCTATGTGAGTTTCCTACAAGTTCTATAAGCAATAGAAAGCTAAGTTGGTTGGTCAGTTAGTTTGACAATCTGCCCAGAGATGGCGTGCAGTGTCAGAGTCTAGAAGTTGTAAAGAGCCTTCTAGAAAGTGACAGATTAATCGAGAATCTTCTGAACCCCTCAACTTTGGGTATATAAAGGCATGAAGAAGCCCAGAGTGGACAGTTTAGTACATCAAATCAAATCATTTATTAATGCTATTAATCACAGATTATTGCACAAGTCAACAAATAATGCTGTGCTTCAAGAGCTCAGCCGGATAATTTAAAAATATATTTATACAGGGTGTAATCATTTTCATGTCATTAAAAAAAACTGGTGGTGGGGAACGACTAAACGAACAAAAAAACCTTATATAACATGGGGTCTAAAACCCATAGTTTTAGAGAAAAAAAAATAAACAAAAATTTCGAAAATTTTCAATAAAATTGTTTGAGAACTGCTGGAATGTTGGGATAGGCTTTTATTTTGGCGTATGCCGGCGCCTCTAACCATCAAGTACGCTAATACAGCTTTTTCAAAGTATCGCGCTCCTTTGTACAGACCGCGCGTCGGCGAAGACACAAGTTAATAATCACACTTTTTTATGGTTTTTTTAAAAGTAGGTAAGGTAAAACTATACTCCCTCTTGTGCAATATTTTAGTTTCTGCGGACACTTCGTTAAGCACACACGTCGAACCCGTTCGTTGTTTTCGTTCTTTTTTAATTTTAGGCCACATATTTACAGTTACGATTTGTTTTATTGACTTACCGTCCAGCCTATTTGGACAATACAAATTTTTAAAAATTTTTTTGTCGTTACTATACTTCCACTGGACGTGGAAGTAATTAACTTGATGTAGGTATATCCTGCGTTATCGGTCTTTATAATAAAATTACTATTTTCTTACATTTCGGTTTATTCAACCATCGTCAGAGAACTACAATTAAGTGAAGACAAATATTTTTTAAATGTTATTTTGTAGACATGGATATAAATTACTTACATTAGTTAATTATATCCATGTGTATAAAAATATATTTGTCTTCACTTAACTGTAGTTCACTGACGATGGTTGAATAAACCGAAACGTAAGAAAAGAGTGATTTTATTATAAAGACCGATAACCCAGGATACACCTACATCAAGTTAATTTGATATCAAAATGCGAACCTGATTTTTTTTTAAATATACCAAAATAAAAACCGCTGCCCAAGGAATCACGACTTCCACATCCAGATTCTCTATCCCAGTCACTCACAACGAAAAAATTTTGTATGTGGAAATAATTGCTTATGGAACTTTAATAATACAATATTATATTTGAAATCCTCTACCTCAAAAACCTATAAAACGATACCCCACATCGGTAGTGGGGTGGGGGTGGTGATAGAGGGTGGTAGTGGGTGGTTGATGAAGTAAAACAATATTTTGAAGTTTTTGGTTCTTGTACACACACTAAATCACAATTTTTTTTTCATCCCCTTTAATAATGGTGGGGGTGGTAATGGGCGTGGTTAATGCCAAAAATTTTTTTGATACTTTAGCTTCTCTTCTATATACTAAATACCAATTTTCTGGACTCTTACCTGCTTGATTTAGCTATTTACCTCAAGTTTACCCCAATTTACCCCCCAACCCTTCCACGGAACGAGATGAAAATATAATCTAGTTCCAGATCTCGTTAAAGTACATATGTGTACCAAATTTCAAGTCAATATCTTAAACGGTTCCAGAGTAAACGTGCGCACAAAAAAAGTTACAGACAGACCGACAGACAGACAGAAATTTTTTTTTCGCTCAAACTTAAAATCTCGACGTTTCATGATATTCTAAGCCTATTTGAACAATAAAAATTTTTAAAAATGTTTTTGTCGTTACTATACTTCCACTGGATGTGGAAGCAAAATTATTATCCATGTGCAGGGTGAAATAAAATTATCCATATACAGGGTGCACAATATAGCTAGCCTTATACACGGTATAATTTATATTTTTTTCATTTGTTTATTACAACATACGCTTCTTAGAATTTAGTCATATACAGGGTAGTTAATAGTAACGGCCAGTGCGGTGATAGTAGGACAATTTAGGTAAACAGGAATAAATTAATTGCTCGGGGCTCTACAGATTTTTTAGATTAATTGTTATACTGTTTAGCGTATTAATATTTTGTGGCGGCGAACTGTTTGTGATATTTTGGCCTATTGGCCTATTGAATGTCCAGATTTACACTTTACATATATCTGGTTAACGTGTTAGTATTCTGTGGGGCAGAATTGTTTGTGATTTTTGAAATTTATTACCGGTCTCGAAGTAGCGTTTTTTCATACCTGATTTGGGTTTTAGTATTCTGTTGTGGAGAATTGTTTGTAGTATTTTAAACGCGATACGCTTAAACTATATAGATACTTAGTGGTCTAGACTGGGGGATATTTATAAAGCAAGATGGAGGAAGTCGTGTATATGAAACCTAACCATTTACTTATAAACGAAATTAATTATGAGCTTAGAATTCGCGGAGTAGTAACAGATCGTGACATGAATGACAAAAGAAAAATTTTAGGTCGACTTCTAAATAAAGAGCGGGGTAGAGATCTTGATATTAGGGACCCTGATTTCGATTTTCTTACGGAAAGGGATGATATCACGCATTCTGTGGAAAATATAAGCGGGTTAGTACATGACTTTGAGGGGCCAGCTACAGATGGGTTGTTCATACGCCTGCGCTCCAGATTAATTCACGTCATAGGTAGGGTAAAGCGATTGGAACCTGGAGAGGACGCGGACCATACATTTTTCAAGGATGAAGCTTACGCTTCGTGTATACAACTGGAAGCGGAACTTTATGGGCGGGTAACGTCAGACACACCTGCTGTTGAACACCATGCGCAATTACCTGCCGTCATACAAATACCTGCGCAGTCGTCCAAGTCTTTACAAATTTATAAGTGGGGAGTAAAATTCGATGGGCTTTCCCAACGTTTGGGGGTAGAAGCGTTTATAGAACGAGTTGAGGAACTAGCAGACGCGAGGGGTGTTAATAAAAAAGATCTTTTTGCCTCGGCTGTCGACTTATTTACCGGGAAGGGTCTTGACTGGTGGAGCTACGCCAAGCCAACGCTCTCTGATTGGGATTCCTTGGTCAGGAGACTTAGGAGTGACTTTTTGCCGAAGGACAACGATGAACAATTGTGGAAAACTATCAAGAACCGCAAGCAACGTAACAACGAGTCGGTAACTATTTTCATTGCGGAAATGGAAGCATATTTTAGGCGTTTTAGTAACGCACCAGCAGAAATTACGAAGATAAATAGAATCCGCGAGAACTTGCTATTTAAATATTATAAACGCTTAGCTTTAACAGATTTTGGGTCAGTTAGTGAACTTGCAATTGCCTGCAAACGATGGGAAGAGGTCCTATCAATGCGTACACGGAACTCAGAGTTGGCATATGTTGCGGAGCCGTCCACGTCTAATAATTTAAGTCGAGCTAGGGATAGTCACTGGGGAAGTAATTCTACCAATTCCGTACCTCGTAACTGCACTTGTAGTTGCAGGTGTTCTAATGATGTTAGCGCGCTGGGTAGTTCTCAAACGAGTGAGAGCGCTAGGAATAATAATAGGAGTAATTCAAGGGCAAACATAGTAAATCAGAGTTCAAGCATTGGTACTGCCACAAATATTAGTAGTAATGTTACCCCGCGGTCGGTTTGTTGGAACTGTAACCAACCAAATCATACGTTCCGAACTTGCAGACAGAGGCGTAGTAAGTTTTGCTTTAAGTGTGGGAAGAAGGGCGTAACTGCCTCAAATTGTAGTAGCTGTTCGGGAAACGCCGACAGGGTGGTAGGACAACACGGTCGTGTTCAACCTGACGCTAGTAGACAGGCCGACAAAATAGAGAGTAACCGCAGGCGCACTCGTGAACAAAATATGATTTTAGCACAAGTAAATAAGTTTTTCTCTGATAACTTCAGAAAACCGGAGGTAAGGAATACCTCTCCTGTTTTAGTGAACAAGGATCACGACAACAGACCTTATGTGATGGTGACCTTATTTGATAGGGAGTTAGTAGCATTGTTAGACTCCGGGGCAACCAACTCGATAGTTGGGGTAGGAGGCCTAAGTATTTTGAAAATGTTTAATATGTGTTAACGGTGTTTGTAAAGTAATATCACCCCTAGTAGTGCCATCACTTAAGCATGACTTTATTTTAGGTAGCGACTTTTGTAAGGAATTCAAGGTTAATATAGACTTTAGCAATAATTCGTGGCATGTACGTGACGATAATAATATCGATATATCTACCCTAGATACGGGAAATTGCAAGCCAAATGGTCGGGTTCTTTCTTCAGTCAACCTTACTGATGAACAGATCTCGCAGGCTGAAGAGATAATTTCGAAATTTAATGTGTTGAATAAGGACGGGAAACTGGGGCGCACCAACAAGTTGATCCACTGTAGAATAGAATAGAATAGAATAGTGTTTATTTGTTCAGTATTTTCCAATTAATGTGGACATAGAACGTGTCAAATAGCATACATTACATCATACTTATAAAATAGACAAGAAGAATAAAAATAGTACTTAACCTAGGTATGAATCCGTTAATTAAAACACACTAAATACACAATAAATACGCAGTATTATGGTATAGAACAAACAAAGATCATTCAACAAAAATTTGCAGACAAACGATACATAACTAACAGTTAACATTAAATCTTAGAGTTTAGGATCAGCTTTGAAAGTACTTCAATCTATTTTGATAAAAAGAGAAAGGAATTTTTTATATGGGATGTAGATATATAAAGTATTTTAAGCTAGTACTCACGGCCTATATTAAAGACATCAGTATCATTTAGAAACTCATGTAGGGAGTAATATGCTTTACTTTGAAGATAAGAGTTTTAGTTTATTTTTTAGTTGATGTTTGGGAAGATTTCTTAATTGTAAAGGTATTCTGTTCCATATTTTTATACTAGTATATTGCACATTTTTTTGTAAATATGCATAATTGACTTTATCAAGTTTTAAGTTTTCTTTGTTTCGTGTTGCATAAACGTGATTGTGACTATTAAAGAAAAGTGGGTTTTCTACTATAAACACCACTACCTCATAGATATAGAGTCCAATTACTGTCAGCAATTTATTAGAAGTAAATATTTCTTTACAGCTGTCTCTGCGTTTTTTTTTTAAATATTTCTTAAGCAACGTTTTTGCAAGATAAGAATCCGCTGTATTTCTGTAGAGTTTCCCCAAAAAATTATGCTGTATTGATACGGGCGACGCCAGACCGTTTAAGCAACGGCAATATTTGTTATCCCCTTACATGTTGGGTCACCTTAACAAGGAACTCGACAAAATGTTGCAGTTAGGAGTTGTTGAACCCTCGATGAGTGAGTGGTCTTCCCCTGTACTGTTAGTAAAGAAACAAAATGGGGAGTTTCGTTTTTGTTTCGACGGGCGAAAGTTAAACGCCATGACGAAAAGGGACTCGTACCCACTACCTGTCGTGGATAGAATATTAAATATGCTTCGCGACGCGCGCTATATTTCATCTGTCGACTTGTGCAGTGCATTTTGGCAGATCCCTTTAGATCAAGCGTCTAAAGAAAAAACAGCCTTTGCCATACCCGGTAGGGGCTTATTCCATTTTAACGTTATGCCTTTTGGGCTATGCAATGCGGCGCAGTGCCAGCAACGTCTGATGGACGCGATTTGCGGTCCAGAGCTCGAACCCAACATTTTCGTTTATTTGGACGACGTGATAATTGTGTCCTCCACTTTTGAGGAGCATATAAGGTTATTGAATGAGGTGGCTCGACGTCTTTGTGACGCGAACCTCACGGTAAATTTTGATAAGTGCGAGTTCTTTCGTCCTTCACTGAAATATCTCGGGTTTATAGTCGATAATGCAGGCCTGAGGACCGATCCCGAGAAGGTCTCAGCTATGGTTAATTTTCCTCAGCCAAGAACGACAACCGAAGTAAAAAGGTTTACTGGTATGTGCAGCTGGTATCGGCGCTTTATACCACAGTTTTCTACACTTATGAGCCCCATCAACGAATTGCTTGCCGGTAGAAGAAAGGGACAACCAGTAATTTGGACTGAGGCCGCTGACAATGCATTCCGCGATGTCAAGCAGGCGCTTATTTCCGCACCTTTACTGTCTAGCCCCGATTTTAACCTACCTTTTTCAATACAGTGTGACGCTAGCGATACGGGTCTTGGGTGTTCACTCACACAAGAGCAACAGGGCGAAGAAAGGGTGACAGCTTTCGCCAGTAGGAGCCTCTCAAAGAGCGAAAGAAATTATAGTTGTACTATGAAGGAATGTTTGGCAGTTATTTTCGCCTGTGAAAAGTTTAGGCCATACGTTGAGGGAGTCAGGTTCACGGTCATCACAGACCATGCATCCCTAAAGTGGTTGTATAAACTACGCGACCCTTGCACGTTGGTGTGTTCGGCTGAGTCAATTTGATTTTGAGATCGTCCATAGAAAGGGCAAATTTAACGTTGTCCCCGACGCCTTATCTCATAGTCCCGTAGATCCCCCTCCCGTCGAGTCAGAATGTCACAAGGGTGCCGCAATTAACGTTGATGATTGTATCTCGCTCGATATTGATTTAACTAATATAGACTCTTTCTATGAAAAGATGCGCGAGAAAATTTTAAGTAGGCCTGATGACTTTCCCCAATGGACAGTAAGAAATAAATATGTGTATAAGTTGATACCCTCGAAGGTGCCTTTAAGTACGAATATTTCTGAGTGGAAACTCTTAGTTCCTAAGACACAACGTCTTTCTGTGTTGCGGTCCTGTCATGATGACGAAAAGGCTGCACATTTAGGTGTCTCTAAGACTGCCACTCGAGTCGGCCTGACGTATTATTGGCCAAAAATGCGCCGAGACATATATCGTTATGTCAGATCTTGTAAGGTGTGTAATGCGCAAAAGGCTTTGAATAATGCTGGGTTTGGATTGATGGGAGCTGAAAAGCAAGTACGTTTTCCTTGGTAGGTCATTTCGGTTGATTTAATGGGTCCGTTACCGAGGAGTAGCGCAGGTCATTCCTATCTTTTGGTGGTAAGCGATTGGTTTACAAAGTATACACTTTTGCACCCGTTGCGAAAAGCTACCGCCCCGGGTATTGTACGTTTCATAGAGAATGAGGTATTCTTGGTGTACGGTGTGCCGCAATATGTCATTTGCGACAATGGGTCACAATTTGCGGGTACCCAGTTTAAAAATCTTGTAAAGGAATATAAGTCAAACATTTGGTTTACTGCCAAATATCATGCACAGGCCAATTTTGTCGGGAGATATAACCGCACTGTTGGCACAGCCATCCGTAGTTATATCCGAGAAAACCATAAACATTGGGACAAAAACATTGCAAAGATTGGTTTTGCACTGCGTACCGCTAACCACGAGGTTACCGAGTACAGTCCCGCTTTCCTAAATTGTGGAAGAGTAGTTCCCGCGACTGGAGATTATTACGGACGTTCGACTTTCGATAAGTTAAAACCTGGGGATACTGCGCACTATGCGCGAGGCCTAGGCAAACTAGGGGAAATTTATAAAAAGGTTCAGGACAAATTAAATGCAGCGTATAAGCGTAATGAAAAGTCGTATAATTTGAAGAAATGCGATGTGGAATTTTTTGTTGGCGACAGGGTATGGAAGCGGAATAAGGTGCTGTCTGACGCCGCGCAAAATTTCTCAAAGAAGTTAGCTCCACGGTATGTGCTTTGTACGGTACGTAAAAAACTTTCCAAGTTAGTCTATACATTGGAATACGAAGACGGTTCAAAGGCGGGGAATTGGCACGTCAAAGACCTCAAGCCATATTTTTATCCGACTTATGATCTAGAATGTTCCGATTCTGAGGGAACATAGTTTTTGATTTCACCTTCGCCATATTAAATTGTGTTTAACTCCGCACAGTACGGAGTCCCGTTGTGGAAGAAATGCATTTTGCAGATCCGGTTAATGAAACTTTAGGGCTACCCTAGGTTATTTTGGGACGGTATATTTTCTTCGATGTAAATCTGTCTGCCTGTTTTAGAGTTAATTAGGCGCCGAAGCAGGAAGTTTGTTATATGTGACATTCGCGCCGTTATATTTAAATGTTTGTGGAAGCTGTAGTCAGCAAATTTTACCGTATGTTAGTTCTAAGTTAGGTTTAAATCTGCGCAGATACTAGTCGATAGGTAGGTAGGAACTTGTACATATGATAGCTTAGACAATGTTAGCTTAGGAGCGTTAAGTTAGAGCTGTAGTCTTAGTTTAGGTAGGGTGTAGTTGATCGATCGATTCGATTATTTAGGATAAGTTTACTAACATTCTAACTGGGTTAATATAGAGGAAAGGGTCCTTATGAAAAATAGTAATTTTCAATTCCTATTTTTCTACCGTTGAACAGGGGTGATTGTGTAACGGGTAAATAGTACTTTTTGGGGCGAACCCTGTATGCGTGGTTCTTTTTAGTATACCTTACATTGTCCTGTACTTAAGTGGTAGGAACATTTCTTCATTGAGCGCATAGGAGCGACACAACGCATTTATAATTATATCTTTATGGTATAAAGCTTGATTCGGTTAATTTACAAATCCCGGAAGGCAGCCAAACGGCCTCGGGTAGTGGAACACAGAGGGAGAAGGGAGAAGGCAAGGAAAAGGCCCTCCCTTCCCAGGAAGGAAGCTCCTCGAGCCAAAGTGGGCTAAGTCCGCTTAAGAGGCTTTCAGCCCAAGAGCGGACGGCGCTCATGGAGGTGGAGGAACTTGCTGGGGAGGACCAGTAAACCTAGGATCTTCACCAAAAAAAGAGAAGAAATCAAGGTCCTGCAGGCGAATCTCCATCATGCCAAGGCCGCTTCGGCCATTTTATGTAGGAGATTCGAGGAAGAAGGCATAGATGTTGCCCTACTGCAGGAACCCTGGCTTGTCAAAGGAAGGCCTGGAGGCTTAAAACCATTGCAAGGTAAGTTACTGTACAATACATCCTCAACTAGACCTAGAGCATGTATCGTATATAGCAGTAGAGTAAGTTGCACATTAATTCCAGTGCTTTGCACCGATGACTTTGTTACAGCTACCCTAACAGCGTCTACGGAGGAGGGGATGAAGAGCTGGATTATATGCTCCGCCTACTTCCCAGGCGAGGAAAGGTTCTGCCCTCCGCAACTCCTGAGCGACATAGTTGCCTACTGCGGAGAAAAGAACCTTCCAATGATAACAGGATGTGATGCCAACGCACACCATATGGTATGGGGAAGCACCAACGTCAACACAAGGGGTGAGTCTTTATTACAGTTCATTCTAGGTGAAGGGTTACTAATAGCCAATACAGGCAAAAAACCTACTTTCGTTACTTCGGTACGTAAAGAAGTCTTAGATATAACCTTATGTACGAGTAATACAAGCGCTAACATTATAAATTGGCATGTGTCAGAAGAGCCATCAGGTTCCGATCACATGCACATAAGATTTGACATTACGACCCCATCCCTGACAGAGACAAAGTTCAGAAATCCCCGAGAGACCAACTGGGAAGGCTACTTAGAGTCCCTCAGAAGGCACCTGCAGGGAGGGACAGCATCTGGAAGGGATGTAGGGAGCCTTGAGGTAGCAGTGGAACAGGTAAGCGAGGCCATAATGGCTGCTTACCAGGAAAACTGTCCAGAGAAAACAAGGAAAAACAGGGGTAAAACAGTCTGGTGGAACAAACATCTGGAAGGCCTCAGAACAGAAGTGAGAAAACTGTTCAATAAGGCCAAATCCAGACAAGACTGGGATACCTACAAAGTCAAACTCACGCAGTACAACAAAGAAATCCGTAAGGCCAAAAGAGACTCATGGAGGAGGTTCTGTGAAGAGGTCGATGATGGCCCTGCAGCCTCTAGAATCCACAGGGTCTTGGCCAAGGATGGTTGCACTGCAAATGAAGTAGGCCTCCTTAAAAAGGAGGACGGAACCTACACGGAAACACTGACGGAAAGTATTGAACTGCTCATGGAGGCACATTTTCCGGGCTCACTGGTAGTGAAGGGATCGGAGGCCGTGCAATTCCCAGATCAAAGGCCTGAACGGCCCAGACCTGAGGATTGGAGGCTAGCCAACGAGGTAGCGAAACCCAACAAAATCAGATGGGCAATTAACAAATTCCAACCATACAAATCTCCTGGTATGGATGGAATTTACCCGATTCTGCTCCAAAAAGGGCAGGATATAATAGTACCACATCTGTGCAAAATATTCAGAGCCTGCCTGGCCTGGAAATACATACCACACATGTGGCGGAAGGTGAAGGTCACCTACCTACCAAAAGTAGGCAGGATATCAGACCAAACGCCCAAGTCATACAGACCCATAAGCCTGTCCTCTTTCCTACTTAAAACGTTGGAAAGACTACTGGACAGGTACATTAGAGACGAGGTACTAAGGGAAAACCCCCTTAGTGAACGTCAATATGCATACCAGCCGGGAAAGTCAACAGACCTCGCGCTGGATGATTTGAACAGGCTACTGTCAAAGTCATTGGATGACAAAGAAATAGCAGTGGCAACATTTCTTGATATAGAAGGAGCGTTCAACAACGCGACAACGCAATCATTAACGAACTCGTTGTCAAATAGAGGAGTCCCAACAGTACTCTGCCAGTGGATTAAGGCCAGCCTAGATAAGAGGGTAATAGTATCCAATCTGGGCGAGGCTACCATTGAGGCGAAGGTGAGTACAGGCTGCCCTCAAGGAGGAGTACTATCTCCACTACTGTGGGCAACCCTCGTTGACGAACTCCTCCGGAAAGTTTCCGCAGAAGGCTTTTATTGCCTAGGATACGCTGACGACCTAGCAATAGTAGTCAAGGGGCGATTTGCGAACACCATATCAGAGCGTTCGCAAAGAGCCATAAACATTGTTGACAGGTGGTGTAGTGAGGAAGGACTATCCATAAATCCTCACAAAACCACAGTGGTCACTTTCACACGAAAAAGATCCTTGGGAGGCCTAAAACCCCTAAGGCTCAATGGAGTGGAAATTCCATTTGCCAGTGAGGCTAAATACCTAGGAGTCATTTTTGACCAAAAACTGACATGGAATACCCACATCCAAAAAGTCACACAAAAAGCAACTATTGCCCTGGGAAGGTGCAGGCAGATGTGTGGAAAAAACTGGGGATTAAACCCCAAGATGTCCCTATGGTTATATACTAGGGTCGTTAGACCCATGATAACCTATGGATCGGTGGTATGGTGGACCAAGACATTGCAGCCGGGAGCAGTAAGGCTATTAAGTGGCGCACAAAGGCTTGCTTGCCTGTGCGCCACAGGGGCCATAAAATCTGCTCCCACGGCGGCTTTGGAGGTCCTTCTAGATCTGCCACCACTACACATTTTCATCCAGGGGGAAGCTCGTTCGGTGTTGCACAGGCTAATGCAAGGCACAACGCCCATAAGGCAGCAACACGGTACAGAGCACCAAAAGTTATACTCAGAGCTGAAGGCAGACCCCATTCTGGGAATGCCCACGGACAGCATGGTCCCAAAGTATAACTTCTATAAAAACTTTCAAATCAAGATACCAGACAGAGGGGACTGGAAGAATGGCCCTCCGATATCAGCACAAATAGTCTGGTACACGGACGGCTCCAAGACAGAACATGGAGCAGGAGCTGGGATTTACGGGATAAGGTCGAAAACGGAAATCTCGATAAGTCTAGGAATGCATGCCACAGTATTTCAGGCAGAGGTGGCCGCTATACAGTGGTGTGCAAGGGAAATAATGAGGCAAGGAACTGTCAACCAGTCAATTGCCATTTTTTCCGACAGCCAGGCGGCGCTAAAGGCAATCGATTCCATGCAGGTCGACTCAAGACTAGTATGGGATTGTATTAACGCCCTTATGGACCTAGGAAGTCAGAACAAAGTGACCGTGGCATGGGTACCAGGACATGAGGGACACAGGGGAAATGAAAAGGCTGATGAGCTGGCTCGGGAAGGCGCATCTAATGCCCTGGTAGGCCCCGAACCCTTTTGTGGCGTGGCTAAGCCATGCAAACGAGAATCCATTAATAAATGGGTACAAGACAAATCTCTAGAATGGTGGAAGAGTTTCCCGCGACAGAGACAGGCCAAAGAGTTCATTAAAGAACGGTCGGCCAAATTCACGGAAGATCTACTAGGCCAAAGTAGAAAGGCCATTAGGATAATAGTGGGTCTTCTAACTGGACATTGTAGACTCAATAGGCATATGAGTCTAATGGGTCTGGCAGATGATGCAACATGCAGATTCTGTCAAGAGGAAGAGGAAACCTCAGTACATGTGCTGTGCCATTGTGAAGGCCTAGCCAGACTGAGATTCCAAATACTTGGTGAGGAAAAACCAAGAGCGGATAGCTATACTAAGGAGCCCCTATCAAGGCTATGGAGTCTGGTACAAAAGACAAAGCTGGATGAGGAACTCTAAATGAATTAGATTAGGAGCGCCACAATAGATCCAAAGGGGTCGCGGTGGCCAAGGCTAAGCGGCCAGCTCCTCCCTTCAATCTAATCTACCCTAGGTTATTTTGGGACGGTATATTTTCTTCGATGTAAATCTGTCTGCCTGTTTTAGAGTTAATTAGGCGCCGAAGCAGGAAGTTTGTTATATGTGACATTCGCGCCGTTATATTTAAATGTTTGTGGAAGCTGTAGTCAGCAAATTTTACCGTATGTTAGTTCTAAGTTAGGTTTAAATCTGCGCAGATACTAGTCGATAGGTAGGTAGGAACTTGTACATATGATAGCTTAGACAATGTTAGCTTAGGAGCGTTAAGTTAGAGCTGTAGTCTTAGTTTAGGTAGGGTGTAGTTGATCGATCGATTCGATTATTTAGGATAAGTTTACTAACATTCTAACTGGGTTAATATAGAGGAAAGGGTCCTTATGAAAAATAGTAATTTTCAATTCCTATTTTTCTACCGTTGAACAGGGGTGATTGTGTAACGGGTAAATAGTACTTTTTGGGGCGAACCCTGTATGCGTGGTTCTTTTTAGTATACCTTACATTGTCCTGTACTTAAGTGGTAGGAACATTTCTTCATTGAGCGCATAGGAGCGACACAACGCATTTATAATTATATCTTTATGGTATAAAGCTTGATTCGGTTAATTTAAGGAAGTAGCATGTTACCTTATTATTACTATACCTATTGGAAGAATGTTCGACTCCCTCATGGTACTAGGAACCTTCAGAGTTTGTTTGGTAATTAGCATGGCTCATAGTGCTTAAATTAATTTGTTGATAAATTGTCAGCGTATGCGGGCGTCTAAAACAGGGCAAAGCAGTAGTGAAACCTTTTCCCAGTATTGTAAAATGTAGGCAGTTAGGTGCCGCGTAACGTTGTGTGCGTTTTCAATCACTTTATGTCTGGGATATATTTACATGAAAGTCATAAGTTTCTCAGTTAACACTTGTTTACGCTAATTTTCGGACAGAAACAGCCATGTTAGTTGTTTACGTTTAGTTTAGAATCAGGTTATCGGCTAAGCGCACTGTCGGTATAGGGTGAGCGCGTCATTGCGCGGTGTATGAATTTTAAATACCAATTGTTTTTCATTACGGGTTTCCAACGTACATGGATTCGGTTTCGGAAAAAAGGGTTTGGAAGGAAGTAACGGCCATTTAAGAAACTGTTGGGGCACCGAGCACATGGCTTAGAGAATTTTGTTAAATTATATTTAAAAGAAGGGCCATTCTGCGAGAAGATACGTCTAAATTTGTTTCGCCGTGTAGGCAGTTTGTTAATTGTTTCTCATTTGTAGTAACGATAACAATATTTCTTGTTTTGTAGATTTGCCGGCCTAATTTACGTTTGGTTAACTTGAATTTGGTTAATTTGCACATGGCTAACTTGCATTTTGCAACTTACACTTTGGAATTTTCGCATTTAGTAACTCTTACCCTGTAGACTTGCTGTTTAATATTTTATGATTGTATGATCCTGGATCTATGTTAATTTGAGCTGTAATACGGTTATATGGTTGGAAGCGCTGTGATTCGATTATTCAACCGGCTATTGGATAACCACGGTCGCACGTGAAGCATGCCGCTGGGTTGCTTACCTTGATGGGAACACATGGTTGTAACACGTTATGCAATAAGGAATTGCCCTGGATGTCCATGGTACTGTGAGGTGTCGACAAATTAAAAATAAGGTCAGACTGTTTTTTTTTCTATTTACTCAGAAACGGCGACGTGAAATTCCAGCCTCTGATTTTACAATAAACGTCGTGTGAGACGACAGCGTTGAACTATAAAATTTACCAATCTTTTCAAAGAATTTGTTTGCTAAATTACTAAGCCAATTTTACACCTAATTTAAGTCAGATAATTTCGTTAATATTACGATTTTTAATAAGTTCCACAGTTACTGTGAACGGCAAATAGTACTATTTGAGGGGGCCAAAAAGCGGACCATTTGTGAAATTAAATGAATTAAGTATTAAGCATTTTGATGCTCGTAGAGCACGTTCTTACCCCATAAGGATACCTTATTGTGATAAATTTTTATTATTAAATCTAATTTGAGGACCCAATCTTGACTTTATTTTTTTGCAACACCCGCCAACCCAAAAGGCTAGGATAGGCATTTTTTCTTGGTCTTAACTAAAACAAGATTAAGTGGCGCCTATTTAAATAATTGAAGACTTTAAAATTAAATTTTCCAAAGATCCTTACTCACACCCAATGCCTCCGACGAGAGAGCTGCCGCCTAGCAAAGTATAATCCCCGGTGGGGTTATATTGATGCAGACGGAAGTCATTTCGAACAATTTATGTAAATCAACTTTATTGGTAAGATCTAGATTTATTGAATGATTTTAGTTTTCGATACCTGATCGGCAATTCGTTAAATAAATCAGGTTTTTTCCTAACTTAATAATTCTGTTATCGTATCTCAGACGTCTAACTGTTTATTTCCCAATGTCATGCAATAATTTCTCGTTTTTTAAGCTTTTAACCCAGAACACTCATTTAGGTTACAAATGATAATAAATCACATTTAAATCTGATAAATTATAAACAACAATAAAAGCTCCAATATTTTGTTCTAAATTAAAAAAACACACATGTAAAGAAATGTTTAAACCCCTTCTACGCCTATGAATTGCTTGCTGTTCTGCAAAAAGAGATAAGGAATTATTTACATTTTTATAATTGGTTCGGTTGAGGCGCTCATCAGTACCGACCGCCGTTTGCTTTGAACCGCCGGCCGGCGACGAGTCGGTCGGTAATCTTTGCACTTTTTTATGACAATTTAAAAGTCGTAGAATTATACCTAGTACAAGTCCATTGACCGACAAAGGCAGTGGTTCTCAAATGTTTCCTACCCTAATATTTAAATTGTTGACCTCGGTCAGTTTTTTTCAAAGTGCCCCTAGGGGAAAAAGTCATAAAGGTTTTTTGTTTGTCTAGTCGGTCCCCATTACCAGTTTTTTTTTAATGACATGAAACTGATTACACCCTGTATTTGTATATTAAAATATAATAGTATAAAAGCAACTTATAGTACATAGTACACTTGCTTTCAAAACTTTCGCGTACATCTATTTTTCGCTTGAAATTTTGAAAAGTCAAAATGCCTCGACTGACAGAGCAAGACAAAGTTTTGATGCTTTCTAAATTAGAAGAGAGGTGGTCCATAAGAAGGGTTGCTACTCATTATGGACTAGATAAAAGCACTGTTCTACGAGTTTTAGTATAGTTGTATTTATTTTTATGTTCGTTTTAATTAATTTTTAATTAAACGTCAATGTCATCTTGAACCTAATCTCAAAATTATCCGTTCACACAGCTAAAATTTTGCAAAATCATTGTTACTTAATTTTGAATGTGTACGCGAAAGTTTTAAAATAGGTTATTACTATCTAAAAATTCTTGGAGATTATAGAACTTTTTTCTAACATCTTTTGGATGGTTAATTTATATTTATTTAATGATAATGTTCTTATTTATATGTTGTGGGAGTTTATTAAAAAATAAGGGACTGTAATAGTTTGATGCTATTCGTGTTCTTTTTAACCTAAGGTATTGTAGGTGTATATTATTATTTAATCTAGTATCATGTTCGTGATAATCATTTTTTGGGTATTCATCTTTGTTGTGATAAGCAAATACAAGACATTCATAAATATACTGACAAGGTATTGTTAGGATATTTACTTCTACAAATTTATGTCAACCATCTTTGTTGTATCCGAGCCCAGCAATAACCCTTACAGCACGTCTTTGCAGTGCAAAAAGTCTCTCTACATGACAAGAATGCCCCCAACTCAAGATAGCATAATAACATACTGACTGAAATAGACCATGGTATGCCTGTAAACATATTTTTTGTGATACTATGTTTTTTAGATTTTTTAGGATAAAAATGTTTTTTGATAACTTGTTTGCCGTGTGACTAATATAATTCTCAAATGTTAATGACTCCCCACACTCAAAAATTTCACCTCATCTGGACTGTTTATTTGGGCGTTATATTTATCGTTATGATGTTTTAGGCTAAAACACGTATTTATTGTTTTTGTATTATTTAACAATAATATATTTGCAGTAAACCAGTCGTTGTAGTTGCATATGCTTTCTTGCACTTTTGCCTTTAGTATGTCATAATCATTTTCTGAGTTCGAATACGTTGTATCATCTGCATATAGTACTAATTTTATGTCCTCGACAACTGTATTCATATCGTTGATATATATCAAAAATGGGAGTGGACCCAGGATGGAGCCCTGGGGCACGCCATGTTTCATACTGACCCAATTCCGTGTATTACCACTGAAATAGATGATCTGTTTTCTCTCCGATAGGTAGCTTTCTTCAGTATTTAGGCTGTTTTTGTTTAACCCATAATAGGCCAATTTTTGTATCAATATTCTATGGGATACACTAATGAAGGCCTTCGAAAGGTCACAGAATGTGGTTACCACATATTGCTTCCCCTCGAGGCCCTCCGATGCGTATTCAAGCAGATCTAACATGGCAAGTGTAATTGATTTATTAGTCCTAAATTCATACTGGGACTCTGTAAGGAGTTTGTTTTTTTCAAAGTAGTCATACAATTGCACTTTCA
The DNA here is from genome assembly GCA_936432065.2 of Rutpela maculata. Classification (NCBI taxonomy): domain Eukaryota; kingdom Metazoa; phylum Arthropoda; class Insecta; order Coleoptera; family Cerambycidae; genus Rutpela; species Rutpela maculata. The sequence goes on from OW386285.2 coordinate 213,264,778, forward strand.
GCAATTTTAGACATTATGGGAATTAATGTAATTTGACGATAGTTTTCAACGTCATTCACTTGTCCTTTTTTAAGGATAGGTATCACTTTTGACAGTTTTTTAATTTGTTATCGGACTAGTAAGTATATCTTTTAAGGATTTTATTAAGATGATATTCATGTCGTATATGTCTTTGCTTGTTTTATTTTTGAGATTTGTTATTGCATCTCTTACTTCTACAAAAGTTACTTCTCTACATGCAAAATTAAGGTTATTACCGTTTAGGTCTAGTTTTTCGAGTGAGTCATCCAAACCATTCGGTGTAAGATTGGGTGATCATAAGGATTATATTAGGACAAGACCCAAAGCAATTTTTGAAACTTAAATTCCCTGACTTTTACAGGTTTTCTTTTGGGAGTTTTTCCAGGTTCAATAATTGAGCAGGGAGAGGGGGAGACACTGCGACGTCAAACTCAACATTTTTTTTTGATAAGCTGAGCGGAGGGACTGAAAAATTATTTCTCAATTCCCTGACTTTTCCAGGTTTTCCAGGTCGCTATGAAGGCAGATAAAATTCAAAAATCAAAGATCTGCGAACACATTTGGTAGAATGGACATAGAATAAACTGGAACTCACCAAAAATTTTAACAAGAGATAGATAACAAGAAAAGAAAAATTAAAGAGTCAGCAAATAATATTGTTGATTGAGGATAAATGAGTGTCGAATTGTTCCATAGATGTTTGTACAACATGGTTACCAATGTTAAAATAAGAACTTAACAAACTTAATGTTGTTTGAAATAAAACTATCAACTATATCAACAGTTTTGTGTAAGTAGTAAGTATCTATAAATATTTAATAATATAATAATAGTTATTTATGTACCGAAGGTCGTAAGTCGGGTCAGATATAGAACTTTGAAGCCGATTTGGCAAATTGGTCACCATTAGGCACTTTCAGCATTTGACAATTATGTACATGAAATCATAAAAAAACTCAAAACAATGAAAACTCAATGCCATAAATAATTATTACTTTTCGAGCAACCCCCGTCTTGTATTTGACCTATAGTCCCTTGAGGTAAAGCTTTTACCCCAAAAGTTCTGGGACCGGACCGCAAGACATGTAACCCCGAGCTTTCGAGGGCGGGGAACACAATGGTGACAATATTTTCCGACCTACCCTCCAACCACTATCCCTAAATGGAAAAAAACCACCCCTTTTTCCGAGGCTCGGCATTTTCTTTATCAGGAAATTTTATTAATGAAAGTTGTTCAGAACTGTCGAAAAACCTTAAGTCCAATATTTCATCAAAATAAAAAAATTGAAAAATTGAAAAAAATGATAAATTTGAAAAATATAAAAAAGCTAATAATTACTTGACAACTACCTGACAGCTTGTCTTAATTTCAAACAAAATTGTTATGAATTTTTTAAACAAAAAAACCCATTTAAATGATATTTTTGGACTTTGACATTATTTTTTAAAAAATTTCAATATTTTTTAATTTTGATTAAATTTTGGATTTAGGGTTTTTGGATAATTCTGATCAACTTCCGTTAATAAAATTTTCCAATAAAAAAATTTTTAGCATCGGAAAATCGAAAAAGAGGTGTTTTTTTCGGTTTTGGGGTAGTTCTTGGAGGGTAGGTTGGAAAATATTGTCACCATCGTGTTTCCCCGCTCTCGAAAACGGGGGGAAGATGTCTTGCGGTCCGATCGTAGAACTTTTGGGCTTTTTGCCTTTTTCTGGTTTACTTCAAGGGACTATTAAATCATTATCTAAACACAGCAGCTGGCAACAGCATGGCCAAATCTGCTTGTTCTAACCTCTAGCCCTGAGCGCTGTATGTATATGAGTATACGTATATCTACAGTGCTCCTGTAATAATTGCTGGAAAGTTAAAAATTGAGATGTTTTTTGGCAAATGACCAATCGGAATAATTTTTGCAAATTGTTTATTGAGATCTAAGGAACATTGGTAAAAAGAAAAAAAAAACAGGCCGCTGGGACTTTTTTATTTATTTTTTATTAATATACTAGCAATTTCAAGTACTAAACAAATTAAGTAAATTTGTTAATTTGTTATCTCTGAAAGTATTTGAAAACCGACTGAAAATGTATACCCGGGATTTTCGTGGTTGCTGATTATGATTTTAAAGTGAAAATTGGAAAATTCAAGATGGCTAACTCAAAATGATGGCTATAAAGTATAAAAATGCGATATATTTTTTAATATATTATTTAATATATTTTTTAAGGCAATTATTGTTATTTTAATGAGCCTTTCCCATGTATTTTTTTATTGAATATTTGAGTTTTCTTTAATAAAACTCGTAACCCGTATTTTTCCTTTTTTGCGTAATTTGCTTCTTTTCCACAGAAAAAATTATTATGTTATATGAATTTAAAATTGGCAGCATTATTTCTCCACTAATGACGCATTCGGCGGACGGACCAATCAGTATACTCTAGCATCCTTAATAGAGGCTACATATGAGCAGATTGTACGTATAAGTGTTTGTCTCTTGTCTCTTTACCGAATTGAGAGACATGACAGGACATTCACAGGATAACACTTTTTTATCATTTTCATCTATTAATACTTCTATTATATTGAATAAACAAGACTCTATCTCAATGTTCCCCTTAAGTTAAATGAAAGTTTAGGTATTAAATAATAACTTACCGCTTAGTTTTTACATTTTTCACTTCTGCTGACATGTTTGAGACATAAGCACGAACTTCATAAATTAAACTGGACCTCACATAAAGTACAAACGCTGACACCCCCCATGCTGGCCGCCATGATAGGTTTTCAGATCCGCCTTTCAGAATTTTTGTCCAAAGTCAGGGACAGATTGAAAACGTTTTCATTATTTACCAATATACCAATAAGTTGAATATTGGAGAAATAACGTTTTTATGCAAATTTTCAGTTTGGTAAAAATAGTCTCTTCATAACTATAAATTTTATTTAAATATAATTAAAATATACGTTTTCATTGTAACGCAGAAAAATCAACAAAGTTTATGACAATAAAATGGAATTTATCAACTAAAAACATTATTTTACGTCTTTTGGGATATATTGTGTAATACTGTGTTGATGATTTATTGATGTTTAAATGTTTTTCGAATGTTTTCACCAGAAGCAATTTTATTTATTTTCTTAGTGACAGTAGGTATACTTATTCTGATAGAACCATAGACTTTTATAATTTTTTCAATTAAAATTTTTCTGTGCAGTGTATCTTCAAATGCATTTTCAAAAACATGCTCATTCAATGATATGAAAATACTGCCATTTTATAAAATGTCGACTTTCCTTTAGCAGCATTTTAATGAAATTATCTTTAACAGGTAAAATATTGTCACATAATTTAACACTCTTAGATGCAAATATTAAACCTCCTCTGTTTTTAGCACATGTAAAATCTAATGTTAGAAAAAACACTCAAATTTAACCAAACTTTGTGACTATAACTTCTAAAAAGCATTAAAAACATAAAAACTTGTGAAAACGGTTCTCGACTCACATAGCAATTGTAAACAAAGTACAAAGGCGGTATTGTCAGATTTAAAACACAGCATAGATAGAGAGACAGCAAAGAAACTCTCGTCAGTTCCTTTGTGTTGGCGTGACTAAAATCATTCACCTTGAAGTCGCCATTTCGGGTTAAAAGTCAGAGTTGGATTCCAAACAATTTAAATGTTTCCGACAGGACCATATTATCCAATTCAAATTAAATAATAATAATAATAAACTGCTTTATTTGCTGAATAACTACATTAGTTTTGGCATTGTCAAGAGTATAAGGTACATAGAAGTGTAAATACATACATCTTACAACAAACGGACAAAATATTCTAAATTGCACATGTGCACTTACTAGTAAAATGGGAATCACAAACAATTACAAATTACAATTACAAAGATGTAAAAAATAATGAAACAATAGTAATTTAAAAACTGATAAATAAAGTCAAAGCTTTGTATGTAAAGTTTAAAAGAATAAGAATGGAGCTCAGACGCATTAGATACTGCACATTTTTTATTTTTATATTTGACTTCTTATGTGTTCTCAAATATTTTATCAAAAAAGTCTTTGATACTGTATGGTACTAAGGTGGTGAGTAATTCTTTGATCTCTATTTTAAATTTAGTGAATGATAACTCCTTTATTTTGTTTGGCAGGTGGTTATACATTTTTATGGCTATATATAAAAAAACTTTTATGTGTTGTTTCTAATCTATATTGGGGTAAAACTAATTCATTAGATTTTCTAGTCAGATGTTTATGTATAGCGCTTTGCTTTTGAAACTGTTGTATATTTTTCTTTATATAAACTAGACAATGATATATGTATAGTGCCGGGAATGTTAAAATTTTTAATTCAGCAAATGGGGGTCTACATGTAGCACGCGATGTATTATTAGTCATGGCTCTAATTGCCATTTTCTGCAGTAGAAATATCCTAGTCCATTCTGTCGAATTTCCCCAAATGAGAACACCATAGGTTAATTGCGATTGAAAAAGTCCGATGTATGCTATTTTACTTATTTCTATTGGTACGTATATGGCAATTTTACGTAACAAAAAGACTAGGCTTGATAATTTACTAGCTTGCATACTTATATGGTCCTTCCATGTTAAACTTTTGTCCAGGATTATACCTAAACAGTCTGTGTGCTTGAAAATGCAGACTAAAAACTACAAAACTGTGCTTAGTCATAAACTGAAAAAATATTGTGATATTTAACAAGAAAAATTTGTGTTCGTTACCGGTTATAATGGAATATCACAAAGTAACAGACAACTCTATTGATTTCTTTAAATAAACAATAATTTTAGATAGCTAAAAAACTCATATGTAATATTTTTTTCCAACTTACAAAAATAGGAAGTAAAAGCATATGAAACAGAATTTTCTTTTAAATACATTGATATAATTTTTTTCACTATTTTTTCAAATAAAAATAGCTTAAAAAAATAGAACAATAGTTTCTTCATAGCTTCATTTGGGGTTTTTTTATAACAGAAGGGCCTTAGTTACTTGAGTTAAGTGATGATAATTATACTCTATCAAATAGTAGAATGCCTGCGTTCCACTACGGGTTCTTTAATATAACTAAAAATAATTAGTAATATAATACCCTCCATCCAATTTTTATTATAAAAATCAGATTATCAAATAATATGACAATCTATAAATTATCCAACATATAGGAAGTTTCTAAAAAAGTTGACTCAAATTTAGGCCACTATATTGGGCCGGCCATTTCGACCTTCCAATTTTATTAATTTTCTTGAGAGTTTAGTACATCTACTTGCAAAATTTCATGTTCTTAGCACGCCTGGAAAAGCCCAAGCAAACAGATATAGCCATTATATGACTTATTAACTACGTCGAGGCATCTTGCGAACTAAACAGTAGAGATGAGTTGCTATTTAACAACCTGTTATTTGTAAATAGCATTAGCAGACTGTTATTTCTGTACGAAAATAATAGGTGAGAAAATAACAGATAAGAAACACGACGTAGTAAAAATGTTCTTGCTGACTGCTGTTATTCAGAAAACAACAGTAGTAGATAACGAAATCGCAACGCAACCGCTAATGTAGTTGAATATTATTGTGGGTATCTTGAGTCATCGGCTTTATGTATACACTTCTTAGTTGCTTTTTAATCATAATATATTCAAATCTTTTCGATTTTCTTCTCCGTGTGTATATTTTCATTTACCTGCATCTCCAATATTGTCATTGCATACGCTGTGTTTGGTGTGTTTCTATGCTGGTATTTCTTTATTAATTTAACATAAAATAATAATAATTAAAAGTTGAGGCTTAAAAAATGATTTATATAAATAAAATTATTTATATTTTATTTATATGTATATGAACGTAAGATAAAAGCAATTAAAACCTCTATAAAACATAAAAATCAAAGAATTGTTCCTGCCCATTGGCAGCAGCATAGTATATAAAATAACGTCTATGAAATAACATAAACTGCGCGCTGCGGTATACCAATGTCAGTACTTCTCAGCGATCTGTTATTTTTAAACAGTTACTTTAAACAAAATAGCAGTAGCCTTTTAAACCTGTTATTAAAAAATAACAGCTTTTACCCATCACTACTAAACAGAGTAAAAAGTAAATGAACTAAATACATAGAACAGAATAGAATGGAATTTATGTAATAATTTATAATTAAGCAATTTTCTGTAAATAAAACAAAACGCATTGAAATTTTTCTACCTGCGATAATTCCTTATTTTCAGGAAAAGTATAACCCCACCGGGGATTATACTTTGCTAGGCGGCAGCTCTCTTGTCGGAGGCATTAGGTGCGGGTAAGGATCTTTGGAAAATTTAATTTTAAAGTCTTCAGTTATTTAAATAGGCGCCACTTAATCTTGTTTTAGTTAAGACTAAGAAAAAATGCCTATCCTAGCCTTTTGGGTTTGCGGGTGTTGCAAAAAAATAAAGTCAAGGTTGGGTCCTCAAATTAGATTTAATAATAAGAATGTATCACAATAAGGTATCCTTATGGGGTAAGAACGTGCTCTACGAACATCAAAATGCTTAATACTTAATTCATTTAATTTCACAAATGGTCCGCTTTTTGGCCCCCTCAAATAGTACTATTTGCGGTTCACAGTAACTGTGGAACTTATTAAAATCGTAATATTAACGAAATTATTTGACTTAAATTAGGTGTAAAATTGGCTTAGTAATTTAGCAAACAAATTCTTTGAAAAGCTTGGTAAATTTTATAGTTCAACGTCGTCGTCTCACACGACGTTTATTGTAAAATCAGAGGCTGGAATTTCACGTCGCCGTTTCTGAGTAATTAGAAAAAACAGTCTGACCTTATTTTTAATTTGTCGACACCTCACAGTACCATGGACATCCAGGGCAATTCCTTATTTACATAACGTGTTACAACCATGTGCTACAACCATGTGTTCTCATCAGGGTAAGCGACTCAGCGGCTGGGCGGCATGCTTCACGTGCGACCATGGTTATCCAATAGCCGGTTGAATAATTGAATCACACAGCGCTTCCAACCATATAACCGTATTACAGCTCAAATTACATAGATCCAGGATCATACAATCATTAAATATTAAACAGCAAGTCTACAGGATACGAGTTATGAATTCGAAAATTCCAAGGTGCAAATTACAAAATGCAAGTTAGCCATGTGCAAATTAACCAAACGTAAGTTAGCTATACGTAAATTAGCTATACGTAAATTAGGCCGGCAAATCTACAAAACAAGAAATATTGTTATCGTTACTGCAAACGAGGAACAATTAACAAACTGCCTACACGGCGAAACAAATTTAGACGTACCTTCTCGCAGAATGGCCCTTCTTTTAAATTTAATTTAACAAAATTCTCTAAGCCATGTGCTCGGTGCCCCAACAGCTTCTTAAATGGCCGTTACTTCCTTCCAAACCCTTTTTTCCGCAACCGAATCCATGTACGTTGGAAACCCGTAATAAAAAACAATTGGTATTTAAAATTAATACACCGCGCAATGACGCGCTCGCCCTATACCGACAGTGCGCTTAGCCAATAACCTGATTCTAAACTAAACGTAAACAACTAACATGGCTGTTTCTGTCCGAAAATTGGCGTAAACAAATGTTAACTGAGAAACTTATGACTTTCATGTAAATAATCCCAGGCATAAAGTGATGGAAAACGCATACAACGTTACGCGGCACCTACTGCCTACATTTTTACAATACTGGGAAAAGGTTTCACTACTGCTTTGCCCTGTTTTAGACGCCCGCATACGCCAACAATTTATCAACAAATTAATTTAAGCACTATGAGCCATGCTAATTACCAAACAAACTCTGAAGGTTCCTAGTACCATGAGGGAGTCGAACATTCTTCCAATAGGTATAGTAATAATAAGGTAACAGGCTACTTCCTTAAATTAACCGAATCAAGCTTTATACCATAAAGATATAATTATAAATGCGTTGTGTCGCTCCTATGCGCTCAATGAAGAAATGTTCCTACCACTTACGTACAGGACAAGGTAAGGTATACCAAAAAGGAACCATGCATACAGGGTTCGCCCCAAAAAGTACTATTTACCCGTTACACAATCACCCCTGTTCAACGGTAGAAAAATAGGAATTGAAAATTACTATTTTTCATAAGGACCCTTTCCTCTATTTTAACCCAGTTAGACTGTTAGTAGACTTATCCTAAATAATCGAATCGATCGATCAACTACACTCTACCTAACTTAAGACTACAGCTCTAACTTAACGCTCCTAAGCTAACACGTCTAAGCTATCATATGTACAAGTTCCTACCTACCTATCGACTAGTATCTGCGCAGATTTAAACCTAACTTAGAACTAACATATGGTAAAATTTGCTGACTACAGCTTCCACAAACATTTAAATATAACGGCGCGAACGTCACATACAACAAACTTCCTGCTTCGGCGCCTAATTAACTCTAAAACAGGCAGACATATTTACATTGAAGAAAATATACTGTCCCAAAATAACCTAGGGTAGCCCTAAAGTTTCATTAACCGGATCTGCAAAATGCATTTCTTCCACAACGGGACTCCTTACTGTGCGGAGTTAAACACAATTTAATATGGCGAAGGTGAAATCAAAATCTATGTCCCCTCAGAATCGGAACATTCCAGATCATAAGTCGGATAAAAATATGGCTTGAGGTCCTTGACGTGCCAATTCCCCGCCTTTGAACCGTCTTCGTATTCCAACGTATAGACTAACTTGGAAAGTTTTTTACGTACCGTACAAAGCACATACCGTGGAGCTAACTTCTTTGAGAAATTTTGTGCGGCGTCAGACAGCACCTTATTCCGCTTCCATACCCTGTCGCCAACAAAAAATTCCACATCGCGTTTCCTCAAATTATACGACTTTTCATTACGCTTATACACTGCATTTAATTTGTCCTGAACCTTTTTATAAATTTCCCCTAGTTTGCCTAGGCCGCGCGCATAGTGCGTGGTATCTCCCGGTTTTAACTTCTCGAAACTCGAACGTCCGTAATAATCTCCAGTCGCGGGAACTACTCTTCCAAAATTTAGGAAAGCGGGACTGTACTCGGTAACCTCGTGGTTAGCAGTACGCAGTGCAAAACCAATCTTCGCAATGTTTTTGTCCCAATGTTTATGGTCTTCTCGGATATAACTACGGATGGCTGTGCCAACAGTGCGGTTATATCTCTCGACAAAATTGGCCTGTGCATGATATTTGGCAGTAAACCAAATGTTTGACTTATATTCCTTTACAAGATTTTTAAACTGGGTACCCGCAAATTGTGACCCATTGTCGCAAATGACATATTGCGGCACACCGTACACCAAGAATACCTCATTCTCTATGAAACGTACAATACCCGGGGCGGTAGCTTTTCGCAACGGGTGCAAAAGTGTATACTTTGTAAACCAATCGCTTACCACCAAAAGATACGAATGACCTGCGCTACTCCTCGGTAACGGACCCATTAAATCAACCGAAATGACCTGCCAAGGAAAACGTACTTGCTTTTCAGCCCCCATTAATCCAAACCTAGCAGTATTTGAAGCCTTTTGCGCATTACACACCTTACAAGATCTGACATAACGATATATGTCTCGGCGCATTTTTGGCCAATAATACGTCAGGCCGACTCGAGCGGCAGTCTTAGAGACACCTAAATGTGCAGCCTTTTCGTCATCATGACAGGACCGCAACACAGAAAGACGTTGTGTCTTAGGAACTAAGAGTTTCCACTCAGAAATATTCGTACTTAAAGGTACCTTCGAGGGTATCAACTTATACACATATTTATTTCTTACTGTCCATTGGGGAAAGTCATCAGGCCTACTTAAAATTTTCTCGCGCATCTTTTCATAGAAAGAGTCTATATTAGATAAATCAATATCGAGCGAGATACAATCATCAACGTTAATTGCGGCACCCTCGAGACATTCTGACTCGACGGGAGGGGGATCTACGGGACTACGAGATAAGGCGTCAGGGACGACGTTAAATTTGCCCTTTCTATGGACAATCTCAAAATCAAATTGGCTCAGCCGAACACACCAACGTGCAAGTTTCCCAGAGGGGTCGCGTAGTTTATACAACCGCTTTAGGGATGCATGGTCTGTGATGACCGTGAACCTGACTCCCTCAACGTATGGCCTAAACTTTTCACAGGCGAAAATAACTGCCAAACATTCCCTCATAGTACAACTATAATTTCTTTCGCTCTTTGAGAGGCTCCTACTGGCGAAAGCTATCACCCTTTCTTCGCCCTGTTGCTCTTGTGTGAGTGAACACCCAAGACCTGTATCGCTAGCGTCGCACTGTATTGAAAAAGGTAGGTTAAAATCGGGGCTAGACAGTAAAGGTGCGGAAATAAGCGCCTGCTTGACATCGCGGAATGCATTGTCAGCGGCCTCAGTCCAATTTATTGGTTGTCCCTTTTTTCTGCCGGCAAGCAATTCATTGATGGGGCTCATAAGTGTAGAAAACTGTGGTATAAAACGCCGATACCAGCTACACATACCAGTAAACCTTTTTACTTCGGTTGTCTTTCTTGGCTGAGGAAAATAATATATAATAATAATAATATTTATTTATTAGCAAAAGCTAAAAATACAAACAAACAAACAATGGCAATATTCAATATATCTATACACAATACACAATATAGCAAAAAAAAATTATCCATACATAAATTCGGAAATCTGAAATATATACACATTATATTATATCTCTACATTATTTTTTACATATTCCCTACATTTTTTCTTAAATGTCCACAAATTTGGACTAAGCTTTATTTCATCTATCAGACCATTATATTCTTTCAAACCCTTATGAAACAGGTTGTTTTGACCATATGATGTGGTGACAGTGGTAATATAAAAATTATTTTGGTTTCTTGTGTAATGGTCATGTATATCTCTAACAAACAAGCAATTTTCTATTAGATGCCGAGGAAGTAATTGATGTAACATCTTATATATAAATACTAAAGTGTTAAAAATAATAGTTTGCCTGACGCTAAATATTTTTAAATTATCCAACATATATTTTACACTAGTATATCTATCACATTTAAGTATCACTCGAAGCGCTTGATTTTGTTTTTTTTGTAACATGGAAATTTGTGTAACATTAAGTAGGAACAGAACTGTTGAACAGTAGTTAAAATGTGGATGTATAATAGTCTTATAAATTGTTGTTTTAGTCCACTCACTGAGGTCATTACCTAGCCTACCCAAAAGGTTTACTTTTCTTGCAATTTTTTTACTCACATACACTGCATGATTTGAAAAGCTCAATTCTTCATCAATTATTACACCTAGATATTTAAATTCATTGACTTGTTCAATAGTTTCACCACCAATTATCACTCCTCCATTGTAATTTGTATTTATTACATTATATTTGTTTTTTATGATCATATACTTGGTTTTGTCTACATTTAACTTTAAATTGTTGTCGCTCAGCCATTTATTTAAATTTTCCATATCTCTGTTTAGTATTTCTAATATTTCATCTACATTGTTGCCTACTGTATATATTAAGGTATCATCTGCAAAAAGCTGTATGTTGCAATGAGTAATTGATTTTACAATGTCATTTATATACAGTATAAATAAATTTGGACCGAGGACGGTTCCCTGCGGCACACCGAATTCTGTAAGTTTTTCTGAAGAAGTGATATCTCCATATTTGGTCTTTTGATGTCTATTATTAAGATAATCTTCTATCCATTTTAGTACTATATCAGTGAATCCCATATTTTTTAGTTTTAACAGCAACAATTCTCTATTTATTGTTTCAAAAGCCCTACGCAGGTCAAGGAATACAACACCTATTATAAATTTGTCATTAAAGGCACTTTTCCACTGAGCTAGGATTGTTTGCAGTGCACTCTCGCAAGAATTATTTTTCCGAAAACCAGCTTGATTCTTCACTAAAATATTATTAGATTCTACGTACTCCACTATTTGTTCATTAGCTGCTAGCTCTAATACTTTTTCATAAGCGGGAACCATATTAACAGGCCGAAATTCTTCACATTTATCAGTATTGATTTTCTTTTCTATCGGTACTATAGTTGATGTTTTCCATTGGTTGGGAAAAGTTCCTGACTCCAAAGAGTTGTTTATAACTTGAAGAAATTTATCACCAATTGTTTCAAAAGATAATTTTATAATTTTTGTATTTATTCCATCTGTGCTACTTTTTTTATTCTTCATTTTATTAATAATTTTTCTTAACTCACTTAATTCTAATAACTTAAATTTTTCTAGGGTACAATTTTGCTTTTCCATTTTGTTTAAGATGTCATCATAATTTTTACTTACATTCAGGCCTCTAGTAATTTTTTCGATACTATCAATGAAAAATGTATTAAATTCCTCTGCAATTTGTATATCACCTCTAACCAATCTGTTGTTAAATATTAAACTATCTTTCTTATTTTTTGTATCTCCCTTTAGTAGGCTCTTTAGAGTTTTCCACATTTCCGTTGGGTCATTCTTAACCTCATCAATTTTATCTGTGTAATATTCTTGTTTTCTTATTCTAATTAAAGATACTACATGATTTCTTTGATGTTTAAACATTGTCCAATCCTGGTCCTCATCCGTTAAGACTGCCCTTTTATACAATCTATCCCTTTCTTCCATTTCTTGTTTAATATCATTTGTCCACCATTTCTTGTTACCCCATTTACTATTTATCATAATTTGTTTTTCTGGCACATGTTTGTTTAAAATTTCTGTTAGTGCACTAACAAAACTGTTTGCCAATACTTCTGTATTGGTGGAATCTGCTGGCCATTCCATGTCCATTAAATCTAACTGGAACTGTAGTTCGTTAAAATTATCGTAATCTCTCTTCAGAATTTTTGTATCAGGAATTTTGAAATTATCTTGTATCTCAACTGTTATTATTGAATGATCTGTTATCTTTGGTGTTGCATGGACTTCAAATTTTATATCTTTATCATTCGTAATAAGTAAATCAATGATTGTTTTACTGTCTTTGGTTACTCGTGTATAGCTATCAATCTTTTGATATAAACCATTATTTTTTATAAAATTATCAATTTTCTTGCTGTAAAAAGTATTTAGGTCAACATTAATATTAAAGTCCCCTAGAAGTATTAGTATACCATTTTTTAATGTCCATTCTGATATTACTTCTTCTAATTTATTTAAGAAATCAGAGTCACTAGAGCTTGGCGAATGATAGCAACAAAAAATAAAATATTTTTGTTTATTTATTAAGATTTCTATTCCTATTAACCACATGTTCATGTTAAGAATTTCATTTTCGATTTCTTTGTATTTAAATTCTTCTTTAATGTAGATTATGGTACCACCTGTATGTCGACTTTGGGAATACGTACAATATAGTTATAACCTTTAATTTTGATTTCATTATATTCTATATCTTCTGTTATATGTGTTTCAGACAAGCAAATGATAGGTGGTTTCCACTGATTCACTAACCATTCTAACTGCGTTTTGTGGGGGATAAAACTTTGTATATTTATATATAATATTTTATTGGATAATTGCTACTGGGAGTTTTCATTAAAATTTTGTAAATAATCTACTTTTAATTTCAGTTGATCATATATTCTTTTGAAAGCTACACATTTTTTGTCATAAGCAGGATGATTGATCTGAATATTTGGAATTTTTAATACTTCAGTTGCATATTTACAATTCACACATGTTTTTATTTCTGATTCACAAGAACGGTGTTCACCTGCACATTCAGCACATACCTGCTTTTCATTTTTACAATCTTTGTACATATGCCCAAACTTCCAACATTTAAAACACTGCACAACATTTACATAGTCCTCATATTTACACGTTCTCCATCCAATACAGAGAAAATTGCTTTTGCTAATAATATAGTTATAAGTTTCAGTATCTAGTTCTAATATCACAGTAATTTTATTTGGGTTATTATATCTCTTTGGTGAGTATTTGTGAACAATTCTTATTTTTCTTTTCGCCGTATCTGTTTTTATTGTATTCTGTAATACTAATTTTTCAATAAATACTTCTTCGTCGTCTACATCTTTTTTCCAAACATTTGTTACCCTTATCTTGGGGTTTTTCTTTTCAATTTTTTGCACTTGATACTCTTCACCCACTTTTTCTTCTATTTCTTTACAAACATTTTCTATATTCTTCTCACTATTATAACTAATTGCTACACCTCCATTTCTAACATATTTTAATTTCGATACACTAACTCCCAAAGAGATGGGATCAATTTTTTCTTGCACTGTTTGGCTAGTTGTGGTACTTTTTTGCGCTTCATTTTTTGGTTTGATCACTACGACTTCTTCCTTCCTTCTTTTCGTTACTTCACTGAATAATGGTTCCCTAATTTCCTTTATAACCAGTTTTTCTTTCAGTTCTTTAACATCATGTTCTAGCAGTTCTATTATTTTATTTTTCGATTCAATTACATTGCACTTTTCTTGTATTATAGCTTGATATAAAGAAAATGTTTCGCAAGTTAAACATTGTTTACAGTAAAATTTAAGAATTCTTTCTTTTAACTGAAGACACTTTATCTCTGAAGCTGTTAGATTTCCACATATTTTGCATATAGCCTTTTTACATCCTTCACAGTTAAACAATTCTTTATCTTGCTTACACGTATCACAATGCATTTTCCAAAATATTTTTGTCACCCCTCATACAAAAACTTTGTCCACAATAACTATGAAATTAACCATAGCCGAGACCTTCTCGGGATCGGTCCTCAGGCCTGCATTATCGACTATAAAACCGAGATATTTCAGTGAAGGACGAAAGAACTCGCACTTATCAAAATTTACCGTGAGGTTCGCGTCACAAAGACGTCGAGCCACCTCATTCAATAACCTTAAGTGCTCCTCAAAAGTGGAGGACACAATTATCACGTCGTCCAAATAAACAAAAATATTGGGTCCGAGCTCTGGACCGCAAATCGCGTCCATCAGACGTTGCTGGCACTGCGCCGCATTGCATAGCCCAAAAGGCATAACGTTAAAATGGAATAAGCCCCTACCGGGTATGGCAAAGGCTGTTTTTTCTTTAGACGCTTGGTCTAAAGGGATCTGCCAAAATGCACTGCACAAGTCGACAGATGAAATATAACGCGCGTCACGAAGCATATTTAATATTCTATCCACAACAGGTAGTGGGTACGAGTCCCTTTTCGTCACGGCGTTTAACCTTCGCCCGTCGAAACAAAAACGAAACTCCCCATTTTGTTTCTTTACCAACAGTACAGGGGAAGACCACTCACTCATCGAGGGTTCAACAACTCCTAACTGCAACATTTTGTCGAGTTCCTTGTTAAGGTGACCCAACATGTAAGGGGATAACAAATATTGCCGCTGCTTAAACGGTCTGGCGTCGCCCGTATCAATACAGTGGATCAACTTGTTGGTGCGCCCCAGTTTCCCGTCCTTATTCAACACATTAAATTTCGAAATTATCTCTTCAGCCTGCGAGATCTGTTCATCAGTAAGGTTAACTGAAGAAAGAACCCGACCATTTGGCTTACAATTTCCCGTATCTAGAGTAGATATATCGATATTATTATCGTCACGTACATGCCACGAATTATTGCTAAAGTCTATATTAACTTTGAATTCCTTACAAAAGTCGCTACCTAAAATAAAGTCATGCTTAAGTGATGGCACAACTAGAGGTGAGATTACCTTACAAACACCGTTAACACAAAGCGGCAGGTCAACTGTACCCTGTATACATTGATGAGCTCCATCGGCCGTGGTAACGGACTTATGGGGAGACTTCCTAATTTTTATATTAAACATTTTCAAAATACTTAGGCCTCCTACTCCAACTATCGAGTTGGTTGCCCCGGAGTCTAACAATGCCACTAACTCCCTATCAAATAAGGTCACCATCACATAAGGTCTGTTGTCGTGATCCTTGTTCACTAAAACAGGAGAGGTATTCCTTTCCTCCGGTTTTCTGAAGTTATCAGAAAAAAACTTATTTACTTGTTCTAAAATTATATTTTGTTCACGAGTGCGCCTGCGGTTACTCTCTATTTTTTCGGCCTGCCTACTAGCGTCGGGTTGAACACGACCGTGTTGTCCTACCCCCTGTCGGCGTTTCCCGAACAGCTACTACAATTTGAGGCAGTTACGCCCTTCTTCCCACACTTAAAACAAAACTTACTACGCCTCTGTCTGCAAGTTCGGAAGGTATGATTTGGTTGGTTACAGTTCCAACAAACTGACCGTGTGGTAACATTACTACTATTTGCGGCATTACCAATGCTTGAACTCTGATTTACTATATTTGCCCTTGAATTACTCCTATTATTATTCCTAGCGCTCTCACTCGTTTGAGAACTACCCAGCGCGCTAACATCATTAGAACACCTGCAACTACAAGTGCAGTTACAAGGTACGGAATTGGTAGAATTACTTCCCCAGTGACTATCCCTAGCTCGACTTAAATTATTAGACGTGGACGGCTCCGCAACATATGCCAGCTCTGAGTTCCGCGTACGCATTGACAGGACCTCTTCCCATCGTTTGCAGGCAATTGCAAGTTCACTAACTGACCCAAAATCTGTTAAAGCTAAGCGTTCATAATATTTAAATAGCAAGTTCTCGCGGATTCTATTTATCTTCGTAATTTCTGCTGGTGCGTTACTAAGACGCCTAAAATATGCTTCCATTTCCGCAATGAAAATAGTTACCGATTCGTTGTTACGTTGCTTGCGGTTCTTGATAGTTTTCCACAATTGTTCATCGTTGTCCTTCGGCAAAAAGTCACTCCTAAGTCTCCTGACCAAGGAATCCCAATCAGAGAGCGTTGGCTTGGCGTAGCGCCACCAATCAAGACCCTTCCCGGTAAATAAGTCGACTGCCGAGGCAAAAAGATCTTTTTTATTAACACCCCTCGCGTCTGCTAGTTCCTCAACTCGTTCTATAAATGCTTCTACCCCCAAACGTTGGGAAAGCCCATCGAATTTTACTCCCCACTTATAAATTTGTAAAGGCTTGGACGACAGAGCAGGTATTTGTATGACGGCAGGTAATTGCGCATGGTGTTCAACAGCAGGTGTGTCTGACGTTACCCGCTCATAAAGTTCCGCTTCCAGTTGTATACACGAAGCGTAAGCTTCATCCTTGAAAAATTTATGGTCCGCGTCCTCTCCAGGTTCCAATCGCTTTACCCTACCAGTGACGTGAATTAATCTAGAGCGCAGACGTATGAACAACCCATCTGTAGCTGGCCCCTCAAAGTCACGTACTAACCCGCTTATATTTTCCACAGAATGCGTGATAGCATCCCTTTCCGTAAGGAAATCGAAATCAGGGTCCCTAATATCAAGATCTCTACCCCGCTCTTTATTTAGAAGTCGGCCTAAAATTTTTCTTTTGTCATTCATGTCACGATCTGTTACTACTCCGCGAATTCTAAGCTCATAATTAATTTCGTTTATAAGTAAATGGTTAGGTTTCATATACACGACTTCCTCCATCTTGCTTTATAAATATCCCCCAGTCTAGACCACTAAGTATCTATATAGTTTAAGCGTATCGCGTTTAAAATACTACAAACAATTCTCCACAACAGAATACTAAAACCTAAATCAGGTATGAAAAAACGCTACTTCGAGACCGGTAATAAATTTCAAAAATCACAAACAATTCTGCTCCACAGAATACTAACACGTTAACCAGATATATGTAAAGTGTAAATCTGGACATTCAATAGGCCAATAGGCCAAATAGGCCAATAGGCCAAAATATCACAAACAGTTCGCCGCCACAAAATATTAATACGCTAAACAATATAACAATTAATCTAAAAAAATTCTGTAGAGCTCCGAGCTAATAATTTATTCTTTTCTAAAATGGCTTGTAATGACTAGACAAGGACAACTGTCACCCTATTTACCTAAATTGTCCTACTATCACTGCACTGGCCGTTACTATTAACTACCCTGTATATGACTAACTTCTAAGAAGCGTATGTTGTAATAAAGAATTGAAAAAAATATAAATAATACAGTGTATAAGACTAGCTATATTGTACACCCTGTATATGGATAATTTTATTTCACCCCGTACATGGATAATAATTTTTCACCCTGTATGCAAATAATGTTATTTTCCACCTTGTATATGGATAATTTTTTCACCCTGTATACGAATTATTTTAAAGACAAAAGAAAATATGCAGATAAGAGAGACACAACACTTTTGACTTGTGGCATAAAGTTCAAAAAAACTCCAGGTGTTTCATTACCTTATCATTAAATATAAGATTAACTACGTGTGTTAAGAACACATTTTTCAGTCAAATAACAATCATCGGTTTTTGTATAACAAAAAGCCTGTATATCAGAATAAAATTGATAAACGCTAATTTCAAAAAAATTTATCAGTTCACACAGCGATGACTTGTGAAATTCCTTGAGCCAAAATTATCTTAGACTTTATTTTTGCAACCATTTAATTTACCAAAATTCAAGGCCCCACGTTCGGGCGTCAACTTCGTATAACCCCACCGGGGATTATACTTTGCTAGGCGGCAGCTCTCTTGTCGGAGGCATTAGGTGCGGGTAAGGATCTTTGGAAAATTTAATTTTAAAGTCTTCAGTTATTTAAATAGGCGCCACTTAATCTTGTTTTAGTTAAGACTAAGAAAAAATGCCTATCCTAGCCTTTTGGGTTTGCGGGTGTTGCAAAAAAATAAAGTCAAGGTTGGGTCCTCAAATTAGATTTAATAATAAGAATGTATCACAATAAGGTATCCTTATGGGGTAAGAACGTGCTCTACGAACATCAAAATGCTTAATACTTAATTCATTTAATTTCACAAATGGTCCGCTTTTTGGCCCCCTCAAATAGTACTATTTGCGGTTCACAGTAACTGTGGAACTTATTAAAATCGTAATATTAACGAAATTATCTGACTTAAATTAGGTGTAAAATTGGCTTAGTAATTTAGCAAACAAATTCTTTGAAAAGCTTGGTAAATTTTATAGTTCAACGCCGTCGTCTCACACGACGTTTATTGTAAAATCAGAGGCTGGAATTTCACGTCGCCGTTTCTGAGTAATTAGAAAAAACAGTCTGACCTTATTTTTAATTTGTCGACACCTCACAGTACCATGGACATCCAGGGCAATTCCTTATTTACATAACGTGTTACAACCATGTGCTACAACCATGTGCTACAACCATGTGTTCTCATCAGGGTAAGCGACTCAGCGGCCGGGCGGCATGCTTCACGTGCGACCATGGTTATCCAATAGCCGGTTGAATAATTGAATCACACAGCGCTTCCAACCATATAACCGTATTACAGCTCAAATTACATAGATCCAGGATCATACAATCATTAAATATTAAACAGCAAGTCTACAGGATACGAGTTATGAATTCGAAAATTCCAAGGTGCAAATTACAAAATGCAAGTTAGCCATGTGCAAATTAACCAAACGTAAGTTAGCTATACGTAAATTAGATATACGTAAATTAGCTATACGTAAATTAGGCCGGCAAATCTACAAAACAAGAAATATTGTTATCGTTACTGCAAACGAGGAACAATTAACAAACTGCCTACACGGCGAAACAAATTTAGACGTACCTTCTCGCAGAATGGCCCTTCTTTTAAATTTAATTTAACAAAATTCTCTAAGCCATGTGCTCGGTGCCCCAACAGCTTCTTAAATGGCCGTTACTTCCTTCCAAACCCTTTTTTCCGCAACCGAATCCATGTACGTTGGAAACCCGTAATAAAAAACAATTGGTATTTAAAATTAATACACCGCGCAATGACGCGCTCGCCCTATACCGACAGTGCGCTTAGCCAATAACCTGATTCTAAACTAAACGTAAACAACTAACATGGCTGTTTCTGTCCGAAAATTGGCGTAAACAAATGTTAACTGAGAAACTTATGACTTTCATGTAAATAATCCCAGGCATAAAGTGATGGAAAACGTATACAACGTTACGCAGCACCTACTGCCTACATTTTTACAATACTGGGAAAAGGTTTCACTACTGCTTTGCCCTGTTTTAGACGCCCGCATACGCCAACAATTTATCAACAAATTAATTTAAGCACTATGAGCCATGCTAATTACCAAACAAACTCTGAAGGTTCCTAGTACCATGAGGGAGTCGAACATTCTTCCAATAGGTATAGTAATAATAAGGTAACAGGCTACTTCCTTAAATTAACCGAATCAAACTTTATACCATAAAGATATAATTATAAATGCGTTGTGTCGCTCCTATGCGCTCAATGAAGAAATGTTCCTACCACTTACGTACAGGACAAGGTAAGGTATACCAAAAAGGAACCATGCATACAGGGTTCGCCCCAAAAAGTACTATTTACCCGTTACAAAAGAGTACCCATATTTTATTGCTTTGGCAATATATGCATTTAAATTCGTTCAATCCGCATGAAGCCACACTGTACGTTTCCTGTGCACATAAGTATTAAAAAAGATTTACACGTATGCACTCACATTCTTTTTTGTAGAAAATTTAATTCTCTACAAGTATCTATTATTAAAAAGTTTCAGTTAATTTTACCTACCTATTATTATGATCAGTAGGGAATCTAAAAAAAGACTTTTTGCACAAATAACGTTTGTTCTGGCAATATTTTGCAGTACAAACAGAACCCATATTTGAAAATAATAGAGAAATGTTAAACAATAAATAACAAAATTACACCCTGCACTAAGTACGTCTATGAACTAAATAAATTGTACCCAAATTGTATCTACGTCGCCCACACTGTTTTCCAAGGTTTTAACCTCAAATGGTTCATGCGCAACGATCTGCGCAAACCGTTCCCGCCATTCAAGTTTCCCTGCTGTCTTTCTTTCTATGCTGTGTTTAAAATCTAGTATTATCCCATTGGTTATTGATAGGCAAATGATTGCCAGAATTTAGAAATAATTTCATTAAAATGAGAGCATTAATGAGTACTTCTGATGATAACTTACTCTAAGTATTGTAGTAATCTCACATTATGAATAAATTTCTTGTTATTAGAGAAAATGAAGTAGCATTTTGGTAGAAAAGTATTCAAGTTTGTTGAAAATATAAAACATTTGGCAATACGCTACAAAATAACGATAACCAATATTACAGTAGTTGAGATTCCTACAGAGTGTTGCCAACCTCAAATAAGTTGACAGCCTATCATGGCGACCATGGTAAGTGGTGTCACGAGCTTTTGTTTGGGATATGTGCATTGTGAAGTCCAGTTTAATTTATGAAGTTCGTGGACATAAGTCATTCACCATTTCACTGTCAATAATAGGAAGATTATCATTTGCCTTCTCAAAACCTTTCTCCATTTTAATGTCTACACAGTACACACACACACACACTTTCAAATAATTAATAAGAAACAACGGTATAAAGTCAAAATACTAGATACGTACGATCACAACGTAAATAAGAGAACATAACCTATTATCATTATTTAATACCTATTTTATTTCCATCAGTGTTGCCAAGTGTCAATTATTATCATTTTTATTATAGTAGGTGGTATTATTCATCAATGGAAATTCATTATTTTCAAAAGCGGATATAAAAAGCAGACACTCTTTAGTGAAATAATTAAAGCATTTCCTCTAACGTTAAACATTCATATACATTAGGCCAGCAGTTTTCAACCTTTTTCGATCCATGACCCCCTTACAAAAAGAAAAAACAAGTTTACCCCCAACCTCGATCTCTATTAATAAAATCTAAAATCAATCAAATTTTAAAATTTCTTGTTATAGTTGAAAACCGCTGCATTAGGCAACATGGAAATAGTCTCATCGGCAGGTTTCCAGACGAGAATTAAAATTCAGAAATGTCAACAGGTCAGGTTAAGGTTCGTATGAAGCCGGAACTTGTTTAATTTTGATTGGAGGGTCCGCCCATGGCGTAATTTCAGCGTGTTACTTGTTTGAAATATGGGGTAATGTAGAAAATATATTTAAAATGAAAATATTATACGATACGACGTGTATATACAATATTTATTAGGTGTTAATAAATGATTTATGACATAATAAACATCAAGTTCAATTACCTGGGAAAGGCCCATTCAATGTGTAATTTTTAAAATTGAAAATAATGGTCTTAAAATCGTAAATATTTAGTATACAATTTAATAGTTATTTATGTACCAAGGGTCGTAAGTGCCCTTTTTTGGTCGAGAATACAGTTTGCAATCTGAGGCCCGTAGGGTCGAGAATACAGTTTGCAATCCGAGGTCTGTAGGGTCGAGGATTGCAAGTATTCGAGACCAAAAAATCGCACTGTACGACCCGCGGTGCATATTATATTTTTCATGAATCATTAAACTAGAAAAGACTAGAAAAATTATAATTATTTGACTAAGATTTCATATTTGCTAAGCAAATAGAAAAGGTAGCGATGCATGGAATATCCATGGCAAGCGTCAATAAAATAAATTTAGTATGCGACTTCTATTCAAATGACAACTACTGTCAAGATAAATTAAATCATATTATTATAATAATAGTTCTGAACATTTTTGAAAATAATGTCGGATATAGAAAATATAGCAACCAAGGTTTGTCTGGATTTACTTCCAAAAAAGTTAAAACATTTAATTGAATACCTATTATATATAAAAAAAAAATATTCCCAAATTTACTTTTTTTCCCAAGGGACGTTATGAAAAATAATGACCCGTCGCCAATGGCAACAAGTATTTGGCACACAAAGCGCCACTTACTGTCGACAAAACAATGGAATTAGAGTATACTTTCGAGGGAGGTATGACGAAAACTTTGTTTACATGCATTTTATGTGTAAATTACAAAAGTAAAAAGTTTTTTAATATTGTAAGGAAAGAATTGTTAAAAAATTAAGTACATTTTTTTTCATTATTTATTGTTACACAATTATAAAAATTGTTTACTTAAAAAATATACAGAAATATAAATTTAATTAAACACCATTCTTTCAAATACTTTTTTTAAAATTTTATTTGAGTTGTTTATAAATTAAAATATTGCTCCTCTTGTTCTTCATCTTTATTTATTTCTTCTTCTTGAACATCGTCGATTTCATTATCGTAAAATAATGTATTCAACATATTACTGAGATAAATCTCATCTCTTCCTATTGAAAAGTTTGGTACTAAGGAGTGTGTCTTTGTCTTATGTAAATCCCGGGAACAAGAAAGCTCGCTGTATTTAAAATTTGTATGCCTTTTGAACTAATTAACAGTAAAATTAATTCAATAATGGGTAATTAAATTACATCTACTTAAAATATTTCTACTAAAAAAATTTTGAGTGATTTACCCAAATATTTTAAAAAATGGTTACTTTATTTAAAAAACTAAGGTTAACCCAATAGAGGTGAAGGAGAGTTACTCATAAATCATATATTTAGGTGCAAAATGGCATTCTAAACACTTTTTTTATTGATGTAATTTTCGTCAAAAATGTAAACTTATAGTCATAGTCGCCATTTTGGGTCAACCATCTTGAATTTTCCTATTTTTAAAATTGTAATCAGCGACCTCAAAATCCCGCAAGTATATATTTTCAGTTGATTTTCTGAAATAGTTTCAGAGATAGCAAATTAACAAATTTAATTAATTTTAGTACTTAAAATTGTTAGCTTATTAATAACAAAATGAAAAAAGTCCCAACAGCCTGTTTTTTCTTTTTACAAATGTACCTTAGACCTCAAAGGGTCTCGCCGGTTAAGTATATGGAATTGGGCCCAGCGGTTTATTGGGCTATTCATTCACATGAATGTTGCTTATGACTAGGAATGCTCAATAAAATATATAATAAACCTCTATCCCCTATATTAGCAGAGTTATGGTAGTAACAACCCCCAACTTTAAAATTTGTTTTTTTTCAAAACTATTGAAGATAATTAATTGAAATTAATAGGAGACTTTCATATAAAATAACTTTATATTTTACATTTTTTTTTACATTCCTAATACGTCATTTAGTATATAAAAAAAATAATTTAATTTTTGAGGGTGCTCTTTTTATATCAACCCCTCGAGTGACACCTACCAAAAAAATATATATTATTTAATACTAACATAATTGTGTGTAAAAATTACTTCAAGGTCAAATTGGGAGAAGATGCTTAAAAGTATAAATCTAGAAAATGAACACAGGCACACAAAAAAAATGTAAGTGCGAAGACCTAGACCACTTAATTCCTACTCATTTGGAAGCTAATAATCAAAAAAATATGCTACTACTTTTAGCTTGGATCTGAATTATTTTTTTTGCTTCAGAAGTATTGATTTTATTAGACAATATGGTTAGGCCATTTTAATTAATCCACAGTAATATCTCTTCAGGAAGGGACACTAGCGAAAAATGTTTCAGACAAAAGTTGTTCCGATCAGAGGGGGGCATATTTTGGGTAGAATAATTTTCCACCTCCCACCCCTGATGAGATTTTGAATTTTTAATGGCACTCTCCACTTTTGGTCGCGTATTCTTATTCTACGAAAAAAATTACATAACATTTTTTTCTACCCCACCCTGATCAGGTGTAACTTTCGAATTTTCAAAAACCTGCAGGGGAACATCTCTGAACTAGGGCATTTTGGGGTTGATATAAAAACAGCACCCTCAAAAATTAAATTATTTTTTTTATATACTAAATGACGTAATACGAATGTAAAAAAAATGTAAAATATAAAGCTATTTTATATCAACGTCTCCTATTAATTTCAATTAATTATCTTCAATAGTTTTGAAAAAAATTAATTTTAAAGTTTTTAACTCTGCTAATATAGGGGATAGAGGTTTATTATATATTTTATTGAGCATTCCTAGTCATGAAAGAGCGGGAGCTAGGTAGCTTTTTCGGCACATCATCGTTTTATGAACTTTGAGATATTTTTATGGTTTAATGGATGATAACGATTCATAAAATCGACATCTGGCGGGGCACCTCCTGTCAGGTGCATCACGAACACTGTCTAAAAATCAGTGAAATTATGTCATCATTAAAAGGCTCATTTTTTTCGCGTGTACAGATTTTACGTTTAGAATGAATAAAATAAGATTGCCAGAAAGTGTGGGCCATCAGGAGGCGCAGCCAGAAAGATAATAATGATCTTGTAACGATCGTGTTATATAACTCCATTTTTTTACACATTTAACCCTTCTGGCTGCGCTCCTGACTGCCCACACTTTCTGGCGATCTTATTTTATTCATTCTAAACATAAAATGTGTACACACACAAAAAATTAGCCTTGTAACGATGATATAATTTCACTGATTTCTATTATCTATTTTGTCGTTATTTAAGTTCGATAGAATTAATCAACGCATAGAAAATGCTTGTAACGATGAGTTTCCGAAAAAGCCACTTAGCTCCCGCACCATAAGCAACAATCATGTGAATGAATAGCCCAATAAGCCGCTGGGCCCAATTCCATTTACTTAACCGGCGAGATCCTTTGCCAAAAAAATTAGGCCGATTAATCCTTCGCCAGAAAACTTCTCAGAAAATATCTATCTTGACGCGACCAAACATATAAAGAAAATAAAAGCAAAGAAGAAGTCATTCGACATTATAACAATTTCGCACCTCCCCATAAAAATTGCTTAAAACGGGCCCTGGTCGTAAGTGCTCTTTTTTTGGCCGAGAATACAATTTGCAATCTGAGGCCCATAGGCTCGAGGTTTGCAAGTATTCGAGACAAAAAAATCGCACCGTACGACCCGCGGTGCAAATTATATTTTTCGTCATACCCATGAATCGTTAAACTAGAAAAAAACTTGAGGAAAACTATAATTATTTGAATAAGCTTTCTTATTTGCTAATAGTAAAGGTAGCTTGCTTGGAATATCCATGGCAACCGTCAATAAAATAAATTTAGGATTCGGCCTCTATTCAAATGACAACTACTGTCAAGATAAATAGCTCTGAACATTTTTGAAAATAATGTTGGATATAGAAGATATAGCAAGCAAGGCTTGTCTGGATTTACTTCCAAAAAAGTTAAAACGTTTAATTTAATACTTGTTATATAAAAGAGAAAATTCTCCCAAATTTACTTTATTTTCCTAGGGACGTTATGAAAAATAACAAGTATTTGGTACATAGAGCGCCACTTACGATCGACAAAACAATGGAATTAGAGTATACTTACGATGGAGGTATGAAGAAAACATTTTTTAAAGCTGTGTCTTTAGTATACACACCACATAAAAAATTTTGTAACAAAGCTTTGAGAAAGGAAATAAATTCGGTTTTCAAAACGTCAGCAAAATACATTGTTTTTATATTTTTGTTCTTATTCATTATTTGTCAAAAAACGCCCTCTATAGAGGTTATTTTTCATTAAAAAATTGAATAGTCGTATTATTTTGTAGATTTCACGGACATTGCTTTTAGAACAAAATACATGTGGCAGAGAATCTCAGTAAGAAAGACAGAAAAATAAAATGGATCTTACCAATTATTGACTAGTTTGCATTTAAAAGTAAACAAGTCTTCTAAAACCACAAAATTTGGTAATTCTATCACAGACATCCTGATATCGCCATAATCTGGACCCTAACAGAAAAATCATATACATGAATTTATTTTGTACAAATACACTTTAATTTAGAATATTTTTTTTACCAAACAAAAACAATATTATCAAGAGTTAAGGTAAAAATTTATATTTATATCTTTAAACTTGACAGAAAGTTTAAATTGAGTAACTGCAATAAGTCACAGCAGGTGATTTATATAAGCTAAAGGACTCCATTATGGTAGGCACAACACTTCTGTCTACTGAACTCCACCTCTCGGTCATAATCAGTGAAAAGTAAGTACTTGCAAGCAAAATACATAAATCCATCTATGACTTATTACAAACAATTTATACCTTATTTCATACAAACAGAAAAAAAAAACAAAGAAATACATGCATAGAGATAAAAGTTCACAGTGAAATAAGTAAATAATTAATAGAATATGAAATAGAGAATGTATGATTTTACAAATATTTAAAGTAGTAATAGTATAATTACTCTCTTACCATTCTTTGTAGCTGACTAGTTTGCAATCTACCACGTTCCCCTAAATTTGACCTCCAAACAATGTCAAGTTTTCCAATATTTGTTGCACCACTAAGTGATTTTAAATCAGCAGATAATTTTTCACTTGGGGATAGACAATATAAAAATTGGCAAACACCCTGAGGTTTAAGTATTGTTGTTTTACCGAATATGCTTTCTCCTGTGGATATTACATTTAGAGATGTCACTAAAAAAATTTAAAAATTTCTATCTATAAATATAAAGATTTTGATCATTTTCTTCAGGATAACTTTACAATTGACTGGAGCTATTAATGGGCAAGTATACAATTTTTTTTGAATAATTTTAATAACATCTACACATAAAAACAGTTGACCCGTATTTTTTATTTTATTTAAAAAAAAATGCCTTATAGTAAAAAAAAATCATGAAGTTTAAACTGTATTTAAACGGTTAGATATTGCCGCCAATTTTCGGGCTATTTTATTGGCTATGACGTAATAGCATAATCACCAGATTCCAATTTGTGCTTGAACAGAGAAACAAGTAGTATGTTGCCATATTTCGATAAATAATGTAAGATATTCTGTACTGCTAAATATTTACTCGGGTATTTGAAACAGTGTTAAAAATTAATATTAAAATTTATTTCGGACAGTGCAATAGTGTACATTCTTTTTCAGAAATGTGGCAACGTAGCTAGTTACTGTCAAATGTAAAATGCCCCTGTTTTGGAGGTTATTACGCTATTAAGTCATGAGATATCCGGAAAACTACCTTATTTTAGGGTGACCAGATTTTGTTAAGTGAATGCTGGACACTTCTGCTGGGAAAAAATTGATGAGGGGAGGGGGGCAGAAATCCGAAAAATCATTTCTTGATCCTAACATTTTTTGGTGACCGGAGGGAAAATTTTTTTTGATGGGCGTGGGGGGAAGTATCTGAAAAATTTTTTTTTTCAAGCAAAACGTAATGCTGTAACTTCACTATAACCTGAATGCTGGACTTTTGCTGGACACTTGTAAATGCTGGACAGTACTCCAAAATGCTGGACTTTCCAGCCAAATTCCGTACGGTCACCCTACCTTATTTTAAATCCACTCTGATTTTTAGTATATCCATTTTACAATAAAACCAATAATAGTCGGTAAAATTACCTTGAAATTATATTTATAACATTTCGGAGAGTCATACTATAATACTATATTATTAATATTGTCGTTTTCATTATTGTCTACTAGCCCATTGTGAAATAGTTCTATTAGAATTTACAAAAATGTGGAATAATAAATAGGTTCAGCTATAACTTTTCATAGGTTTCCGATATTGGTATTCCTTTATATAATAATAAAAATTCAATTAGGAAGGTAAATGCATCTCAAAACATTTGTCTTTGTCAATTCGTGTAGTTGAATTTAATTAATAAGGAGGGTCCTCCATGTACATGTGTTTACTCGTTAGGGACTGAACGTTTTCAACTTGTTATTTGCAAATGCATGTATGCACATCATTTCAGTGCATTTCAGCAATGTAAGATTACAACAGTAAAATTTTAACATAATTCTTAAACCAGATTGACATTAACTAAACGTGTTGTAATGAAATGAGGTATCTATACGAACAGTAATGGCCTGGCCATTACTACAAAGCTGGCTATAATGGGGAAAAAAGAATTAAAGTAAACTAAACAAAGGCAGTCAGAATTTACGTTGATGCCGAGATCACATTGTTGTAAAGAAACCTTAGTCCACTTGCTGGCATCTGAGCTTAAACTGCGTAGTAGTGAGGCAAAGCCATATATGGGTAAAGTCTTGTCGTTACCCTGCCACTGTCAGTACAGTTTTGCTATTTGTGTACTTCATATTTAGGATTTTGTAATGAAGTCTTGCATATTTCGGATTTTTAAAAACTATTTCATACGTATTAAATAGTTCATGTTTGAAAATTACATTGCTTTTAGTTTTAGTTAGTTAATGTGCAGATCTGATGACAAATAAAACTATTCTAAATAGTTGAAGATACTGAAATAATAAAAAATTCATTTCTGTGGCTTGGTGCTAAAAGGGCCAATATCACTTTTTCTTTAAAATGACTTATTGACACCAACGAACTACATTCGTTCAGATTGTATCTTGAAAAAAAGGCCAATGTCAAACTCTCATAAATGACTGAGAATTTTAAATTTTTGGGGAAAATGTAAATTTGTAAAAAAATTTTTGTAAAACAGGTAAAAGGGCCAATGGTAACATAGACTGTATTCTAGAAAGCCCAAAGTAGACTTTGGCCGTTTTATCATAATAACTTACACAAATAATAATAATATAATTTTCCATAAACACTTTAAACCTCATTTCCTCAAATTGTCAATTTTTGACATTGGCCCTTTTAGCACCAAGCCACAGATTTATTTTAGTATTGGCTCAAAAATGTCCCCTCCTTGTGCTTTGCAATAACCTATCCGATCGTAGAATTTAGTTGTCACGTGTGCTAGTACTTTGGGGGAAATATTTGGTACGACTCCCACAATTTTGGCCTATAAATTGTTTATAAATTATGTGGCCTTTCATGCATGTCCATAAATAGTATTTTTTATATATCCTATGGGAAAAAGTCGTTGAGCGCCAAATCGGAGATCTGGGTGGCCATTTAATTGAACTTCTTGTGCTAATAAGCCTATGAGAAAGAAGTTATCACTCATAGTGAGTTATGGAACAAGCAATCATATTGAAATCACAGATCCTTAAAATGAATGGGCAATTCGCGAACAGCCAGAATAATTTGATTTTCAAGTGTAATTAAATATTTAGAGATTCATTTATGAAAAATGGACCAATAATGAAATCTTCTAATATTCCAATCCAAACATTTAACTTTTCTAGGTACTGTATATGTACAGGCACTCTTAAGTGTTTGTTCTTCTAGACCAGTAACAAGTTATTGCAGAATTGACATCCATAAAGGAAAAAAGATGTTTCGTTACTAAATAAAATATTGTTTAGAAAATTTACATCTGCACCTACTTTTTTCCTCGTGGATTCACAAAATCGTATGTAATGATCCTCGAGAAATAACTATTGAGGTGTCCATAATTTGTATCACAAATATCCATGTTTTTTCAAAATATGTACACGTAGGCACATTATCTTGTTTCACAATTTGTCTACTAGAACAAGGTTCGCTTACTTCCACAGAAGCACAAACTGTCACTCTTTTTCTAATCTTGCCTTTGCAATGGTCTCTCAGGATAGTCTGGGTAGCACTTATTACATCCTGTGATAGATACACCCAGAGTTTTCAAATCTATGAAAAATATTTAATACTGTTTTTACATTCAGTGCTGATTGGTTTTCGAATATAGATGTAAATCGTCCAATGACTTCTTCAACACTCTGATATGAGATATCACTTAATTAAAAAGCATTATTTTGAGTATTTAGCAGATAACTTTCAAAGAAACCATTCGTTCTTTTCATATACTCTTGATCCAAATAGATTATGTTCGTACATTAACAAGAAGTTCTCCATACGAAACATCTTTTCAACTTCTTTCATACACCTAATATGAAAAACAAGAAAAAACCATTAACCATTATTTCTATATACTGACAATCTAAGTGCTAGTATATTAACAAGAAGTTCCCCTTATGAAACATCTTGTCAACTTCTTTCATATACTTACTATCTAATATTCAGTATGAAAAACAAGAAAATAACCATTTTTTTTCTATATACTGAAAACGATGTTATGATTATTATATTATAGGTATTTAATTGTTGCAAAGTTTGGAAATAAGACGAGTTGGTCAACATGTGCAGTGAATTACAGTGATACCATTATACTGTGCGCCATGACACTTTTTACTGAACTTTCTTTCATGCAAATCGTCAATTGTGGAACAGAGTATAACACTTTGGGGCTTGGTGTTAATTGAAGAGGGTATCTTAGCGATCAACATTCGATATATGTCAACATTTTTTCTCCGTACAATTGGCAGCACTGGCGACATCAATTACGGCCAAAATTGGAACGACTTTTGGCCTAAAACGGGCTAAAACTGGTGTTTTTCAAAAAAAAATGTTGGCATCTTCTCAGACTTGTAGTTTTTGTACCAAAGAATAGTCTCTGTGAGTGCCAACATTTTTTCTCAATGTAACCACCACATGCATATCCTAATAAATAAAATATTTCCTTCTACTTTCGACTGATTAAACCTCTCTAAAAATTAAAAATTGTTTTTTCATTCTCCTTAGAATTCTTCAGAAAGAATGGAGTAGGGATGCACCGGGTAGTTGTTTTTATAAATGCCGGGTACCGGGTTTAACCTGAAATTTACCCAGCGGGTACCAGGTATCATTAGGCCAGGTATTGGATGCCGGGTATTGACCAGGTACCAGGAATTTACCGGGTACAGGGTATTCACCGAGGAATCGTATATATTGTTAATTTTTTTTTATAATGTTTATTGTTTGTTTTATTTTTATCAGTTTGATTTATACATTATCACATTATTAGTAATCAGTATTATAATTATAGTATAAAAATGAAAAATCGAGCAGGCAAGAATATTGCAGAATTTCAAAATTTACCACGATTTTGAGATTGATTTTTTTCTAAACCGTTTATTAGATTTTTGTTTTGTAGGTTAACTTTTCTGAAATAGAGAGCCATGCCTACTATAAGTGAAATTTATATTTTCTTTAACTATAGGGCATAACTAAAAAGATTTGTATCTTTGTTGAAAAATTCAAAACACCCTGTGGGAGTCACCACTCACCAGCAGTGGAATTTTAAAATATCATTAAAATCGAATCAGAGGTTTAGAAAAAAAATCAACTTCAAGATCACAGCAAATTTTGAAATTACGCAATATTTTTGCGAGTGTAAAATGTTAAAATAGACTAAGAGCCAGCAACGGATTTACTTATGTTATTTTAATAGTCATAAGAATGAGTAGACATACCCTTCTTAACACACTAAACATGAAATGGAAGGTCTGGCACCCCGAAACGGCCGGGTTTATTAAACAATATAAAATTCAAAAATTTTTTCAATTTCCAACCTAAAAATTACTAAGTGACACAGTCTGTCAAATTTTCTTTTCTTAGTTCACACGAGCCATTCATGCGTAAAATTATTAAAAATACATTTATATAGTATTTCGTGAAAAAATTAAGTAAAACAATACACAAGCACAATGCAATTATAACAATACGTAATTATCACGTCTTTAACAATATTCAACAAGTAAAACAAGCTAAAAACGTACTCTTCGCCGGTTTACTAAACTTTTTATATAATTGTTACACATTCTATAGGATACTCTTCACAGTTTTTTGTAAATAATGTTAGTTTTAGACATTTTTAATTTTATAGAATGAACTTAGTTGGTGAAAGACTCAGTGTAAAATAAAGTAAAAATAAAAAAAAAAAACTATACCATACCCCATGTGGATTTCGAACCTGGGTCCCTCGGATTCCGAGTCAAAAGCGTAAGAAATACCTAACACGTAAAAAAAATGTAAAAAATGTAAATTTTTACAAAAATATAAAAATAAAAAAAAAAATTCTCAAATTTAAATCATTAATAACATTTTTATTTACTGATCGATTTTGTTCAAAAACAATAGGGTTCTTCCTCTGGTTAATACTAACTTAATGTCCA
This sequence comes from Rutpela maculata, assembly GCA_936432065.2. Taxonomy (NCBI): domain Eukaryota; kingdom Metazoa; phylum Arthropoda; class Insecta; order Coleoptera; family Cerambycidae; genus Rutpela; species Rutpela maculata. The sequence continues at coordinate 213,297,546 of OW386285.2, forward strand.
AATTTCAGTACAAAATCGGAATTTTCTTTCTTGAGTTATCGTGCTTACAAAAAACGTGACGGACGGACGGACAGATAGATGGACATTTTGAAAGTTGTTCAGAATTCGTTCACTAACATAATGATATGAAAATTTTTTGTCTGTGAGCGATATTTCCGGTTTTAGAAATGTGCCGATCAAATGCAATATACTCTTCGTTTGTGTAGTTGCGAAGAGTATAATAACCAGTAACTGAAATTAAACAATTCTCAAGTCGGACACCAAATGCAAATATGCTCTTACGCAAGTTGCATACAACTGAAGTCGAAATAATCTTTTTGCAAAATGGGTACGTTGAATGCTTCGACATCGCCTGGAGTATATTGAATACTCTAACACTATAGATTGTAGAGATGTGTTGGTATTTAACAACTGTTATTTGTAAATAGCATTAACATACTGTTATTTCTGTTCGAAAATAACAGGTAAGAAAATAACAAACAACCAGCTGCTGCAGCAGCATGATGTATAAAACAATGTCTCTGAAATAACATTTGCAACTGCGCGCTGCGGTATGCGCATGCCAGTACTTCTCAGCGAGCTGTTATTTTTAAACTGTTATTTCAAAATAGCACTAGCAGTTTAAACCTGTTATTAAAAAATAACAGCTTTTACCCATCACTAATAGATTGTCAGACAAACTACTTAAACTATAAGTTGTGACGTCAAAATGAGTATTATATATTAAACCTAAAAATTGGAAAATATTATAAAAATAGTAAAAAATATTTTACGACTATTGGCACTCCATATTGGTATTGTTCCATTACACTGTGTTATATTTTAATAGTCTTTTATAAAAATTTGGGAAAAATTTGAGGTCTCGACCGGTTTCAACCAAACCGGTCAGGGAGAAGGTCTTTGAAACGAAAAGGTTTAAATTTGACAGACTACATCACTTAGTAATTTTTAGGTTGGAAATGGAAAAAAAAAATTGAATTTGAATTGTTTAATAAACCTGGCCGTTTCGGGATGCCAGACCTTCCAATTCGTGTTTAGTATGTTAAGAAGGGTATGCCTACTCATTCTTATGACTACTGAAATAACATAAGTAAATCCGTTGCTGGCTCTCCTGCTAAAAGTAGTGTAATCATTTTGTTGAGTAAATATTTACCTAACAAGATTATCACACTATTTTTATATGTATATTGCTTTCATGTTTTAAATTAATAAATAAAATCTTTAAAAAAATGATTTATTTCTTTAGTACCCGGTACCCCCTTAAAAAGGGCCGGGTACCCGGTGCATCCCTAGAATGGAGTAATCATTCATACTGAATGTTAGATAGTAAGTGTATGAAAGAGGTTCACAAGATGTTTCTTAGCGGGATCTTCTTGTTGACATACTAGCATGATCAGACTTAGATCGTCAGTATATAGAAAGAATGGTTAATGGTTATTTCTTGTTTTTCATACTGAATATTAGATATTAAGTGTATGAAAAAAGTTGTCAAGATGTTTCTTAGAGGGATCTACTTGTTAATATATTAACACTTTCACTGCAGCCGTTCAGGCTGCGGGTCGCCCTACGAGCTGACTGGTTTTTATTGCATAATATATATATTGTATAATTAGGTGTCAGAAATTGAGTAGTGTCAATAAAAATTGTATATAAAAGGTATTTCGTGTTTTTTGGACTGATTCTCAAGAGAGCCATGCACACCTGGCCAAGAATTTCTTGTTCAGTGCTGACTGGCATAATAAAAATAATAATAATACATAATATGGCCGGGCTCACATGAGAGTCGTGCGCACCACGAAGAACGGAACCGACTCTCATGAGAGTCATGCCCAGCGAAAGTATTAATATAATCAGACTTGGATCAATAATATACGAAAAGAATGAATAGTTTATTTGAAAGTTATCTGCTAAATACCCAAAATGATGTAAGCAGAAATACAAGATATTTATTTTTTAAATACCACTCAGTTATTTGCACTTTTTCTTCTACTGTATAGACAGACATTTTCTAAATTTACGACCTGTTAAACCATAGTAGATTTGTTTTGTCAATCTGATAGTGTGATAAGAAAGGAGAGTAGTGGTGACCTTAAATACATACTTCTATTGTAGAATACAGAGAATACAGACTAATAATAACAAATCCCCCAAAAATATCTTTACAACCTGCGACTTAACACCATTAGATTTCTTTGTTTGGCTATAATTGAAATTAAATTTATCGAACTCCTGTTGGTATTTTTGTTCCAGCAGAGACCAAATAATTGAACAACTTTCTACAAAAATCAATGTGACAGCGATTAGAAAAGGACATAAATTGTTTTTGAGTAGGTGATCTTTTTGTTTCTCTTTTGTAAATGAACTCTTTAATCTTATCTTAATAAAATCATTCTACATTTAATTCTATTTCAATTATACAATATGTATGGCAGCTATGACAAATTATATTATGATCAGAAGCAGAGATTATCAGTCAAGAACATACATTTTGATACACATCGCCTACCACAGTTGAATTTTTATTTGTATACGTTAACATTTTAATAATCATTACCATTAAATAAATGTGATGCATCCAAAGCCACCTTTTCCAAACATATTGGACCTGTAGTAATATTTTGTACTTGAGCTTCTAAGTAAACATCGTCATTTTCGGCATTATAAAATTTCGTTTTTACATCAAGAGGCTTTAGGACCATTATTTTAAAAAACTTTCTGAATGACATGGGAACTCCACTTGCAGTTTGATAACCTACTTCACAGACCAGTCTAATGGACAAAAGAAGGCTGGCATTTAATTTTATACTTATTGTTACAATCAGAGCTGGAACTAGTGCTTGGCAAGTTGGCGGTCACCAAGAGCACAGGCCCTTGAGGAGCGGATAGCTTGGTTTACTGACGTGCTCCCTCAGCATCCAATGAGGTGCGCAAAACAAAAAATGCACTCTACCCTAGTTCCAGTTCTGGTTACAATAATTATTTACATATACAGATTGCCCCAATATGACCAAGAGCAGAAATTCAATCTATTCTAAAATTACGATAATGTTCAGACAACGTTGATATACATTTCTCAGTGACGGATTGTCAGGTTGGCAGCACTGACTTTAGGTGAATTGTAGTCAGCACATAATGTTTTTATATGAGAATGTAATATACACGGTGGTACAAAATTGTTTCCCGGTATTTTTGTGGCTGATAGTACATCCAAAAATAAAGGTACTCGTATAAAATTATTTCCAAAGATGAATAATAAATATTAGTTTTTCTACTATATCTTCTGACCGCCTTAAAATATAATATACATTACTTTAAATTTAGATATAGCCTGTCTGGACACCAGTTTACATAGTATCAGGCACACCCTCTCTTCTATTTAAGGGGGAGTTTTAGGGGGTGACTATCACTATTTTATCCATAACTTTTTTATTTTTTACATATTTCTAAAAATTCTTATTGCATTTCAATAAGCCTTCCTTTTACTTCCATATCCAGTGAAGTATAGTAACGTAAAAAAAATGTTGAAAATTTTTATTGTTCGAATAGGCTTAAAATGTCATCATGACACGTCGAGATTTTAAGTTTCAGAAAAAAAAAAGTTGTCTGTAACTTTTTTTTGTGCGTACGATTACTCTGGAACTGTTTAAGATATTGGCTTGAAATTTGGTACTCGTATGTATTTTAACAAGATCTGGAACTAAACTGCAGGCCAACTGAAACGGACCAAGCGAAATTTTAGGTTGAATTTAAATCCACATTTTTTGAGAATTATTATTATCTACAGGGTGCGAAAGAAAGCTGTGTTTTTTTTTATCAAACTTTATAACTTCCGAGATTACACAAAAATTATTTTATATTTTTTTTATGTGCATTTTTTTAGTAACTGGTTTATGGGAAAAAAAGTAATTTCTCAAATTTTTATATCTCTTTTATTTTATAAGATACCGATTTTTTTCTAAAAACCTGTAATTTTTCTAGGGACCATAACCGAACCGAAACCGTATCTGAAAACCGCACCGTAATTACAAATTTTTCCTAACCGTAATCGAAATGAGAGATTCTGGAAAACCGAAACCGTAACCTAAAACCGAATTGTCATTGCTTTGAAAACCGAAACCGAAAACCAAATTAACGCTGCTCTGAAAACCGAAACCGTACTTAACTGAAAACCAAAAATGGTGTATGTCAGTTAATCGCAACCGAAACCGAAATCCCTGAATTTTTCCAATTTCTTTGAAGTTAAGACTTATTGAGTTTTGTTTATGATGTCTCCTTTAAAATAATAATAATAATAATAATATTAATAATAATAACATTTCTTGAACTTCCAGTACGTGGTGACCAATGGAGTACCCAAAAATCGGTATGTGTTCACGGATTGGTGATCCTTCTTTGGGTTCCCAACATCAAAATAAAAAAACGGAACGAAATTATCTCTGAACGATTAAAGATATCAAGCTGAAATTTGGCATACACATGCCTTTACCTGTAGTTACAAAAAATATTTGTTTCAAATTTTCTTGATGTATTTCTCACCCAAAATAGTACATTAAAGTATAAGTGGATATTAAGGTCTTTAATACGCGCGATTTTTCGAGCACGACGGCGCGATTCGGGCACGATCGGTTCAGTTCGATTATCATAATCTCAGTTTGACACTTTTGACAGTATCGGCCATTAATGTTAATAAGTGTTTTTCGATCAAAATGTGGTGAAAAAGTCTTTTTATTTTAAGTTGTGATTTGCTTAATACCTAAATAATATTCTCTATTCATATTTACACAGTTTAGTGACGATATATTTAGTGCAAAGTGCTGTGCCGTTTGCAGAAAGCGGTTTAGAAAAGAAGAAAATCGATCGTTCCATAGTCGTAACATGATGAAGTTCAGTTTACAGTTATAAAGTGAATACCAATTAAATTTTAATATCCTTTCAATATGTATATTTATCTTACTGTATTATCTTACTGTAATATCGTATGCCTACAACACGTTGTATAAAGATGGTAATGCAGGAATTGCAATAATTCATTTTAGTGAAAATATTTACCATTCTACACATTTTCTACACACACAACGCCACTGTTACCTATGGGATGTGATGTTCATCTATCCATTTTAATGGACATATAATGTGACTATGTTGGGAGCAAACAAGGTATATAGTGAAAAGATGGCCTGTTATGTATCTAGATATGTTCTTTAATCGGAGGACAATCCTGAGACATACACAGGACATGCGTTTCGACGTACGTCCGCTACCATTATGGCGAATAGTGGCATGACAATAGATCAAATCCAACGACAAGTAGGATGGAAATCGGCAGCTGTGGCGACTGGTTACATTGAAGAGAGTATTAGCAATAAGAAGAATGTTTCAAACATTATTGGGAGTGCCATTAATGGAAGTGCAACCTCAATGACTTCCGAGAATGTTAGCAGTATTAATCTGAACAAAATTTCCTCTGGTTTAAAAAAACCGTATTACTATTTCAAACAATACCAACTGTACTTTTCACATTCATTTAAAAAATCAAGATTGTTAAATATTTGAATAAAGCTTTTGAAACATGTGTTAGTAATATTTTATTTGAGTTACAAGGTACTCCTGTCAGATCAATAATTGAAAAGTTGACATTTTAACTTCACGTTTCTCGGGTTGTTGATGTTGCCATGGTAACTTTAAAACACGCGCGTTTTTAAAACTTGGATTTAAACACTGAGGCATACTTTAAATTAGCAAAATAGGGTACCAATAAAAAAAGATATATTAAAATATGCGAAAAACTGTATGTGTCTTTTTGATGGAATAAAATGGAATCTAAATAAATAAAAAAATATTTATTTATTTATTTCTATAAGCACTATTATTATTTACAATGTCAACTACAGAAAAAGAGAAAAACAAATCTTGTTTACTATTAATGGAGGAACGATAAAAATAAAATATGTAATAGCAAGAAAAAATATATTTATTCGAAAGAACAAAAGAATTGTACTTATTATTATTGTTATTTTAGAGGAGCCGTCATGAGGTATTATAATAATCTACAACAATCTGCTCTTACAAAACCCAATAAGGAAAAAAAATGGGAAAAATGGCTTTTTTCCCCATAAGCCAGCGACTAAAAGAATGCGCATCAAAAAAATATAAAATAATTTTGGTGGAATCTCAGAAGTTATAAAGTTTGGTAAAAAAAACACAGCTTTCTCTCACATCCTGTAGATAGTAACGTGCTTCAAAATAAAAGAACGGCAAAGCTTCCTGTTTCACAAATAAATGATTTCTTAAATTCTAAACACCCCATATTGATATCTATTCTCGTTCCCAAGAAATGTGCATTTAAATTTAATCTAAAGATTCGCTTGGTCCACTTCGATTGGCGGACAGTTTAGATTATATTTTAATCTTATTCCGTTGAAGGGTTGGGGGGTAAATTGTGGTAAATGGGAGTAAATAGGTAAGTCAAGCAAGTAAGAGTTCATAAAATTGTTATTTAGTACCAGGGACCGAAACCGAAATTTATTTCGGTTCGGTTTCAGTCACAGTTAACTGACGTACACCATTTTCGGTTACGGTTTCGGTTTTTAGAGCAGCGTTAATTTGGTTTTCGGTTTTCAAAGCAGCATCAATCCGGTTTTCGGTTACGGTCTCGGTTTTGCAGAATCTCACATTCTGGTTTTCGGTTTCGGTTAGGAAAAATTTGTAATTACGGTGTGGTTTTCGGTTAGGGTTTCGGTAAAAATTAAATTAATGCTTGTAGGGGCCGAAAACTAAATTTATTTCGGCTTGGTTTCGGTTACGATTACCTAATGTACACCATTTTCGGTTTTCTGTTACGGTTTCGGTTTTCAAAGCAGCGCCAATTCGGTTTTCGGTTACGGTTCCGGTTTTCCAGAATCTCACATTCCGGTTTTCGGTTATGGTTAGAAAAAACTCATAATTACGGTGCGGTTCTCGGTTACGGTTCTGGTTCGGTTACGGTCCCTGTTTACTACATATGTGAAGCTAAGGTATCAAAAAAATTTTTGGCATTAGCCACCCCCAATTCATTATTAAAGGGGGTGAAAAGAATAAAACTGTGATTTAGTGAATGCACAAGAACCAAAGACCTCAAAAATTTAGTTTACCTCATCCACCCCCACTATCGATGTGGAATATCGTTTTATGGGTTTTTGGAGTTGACGATTTCAAATATTATATTATTAAAGTTCCATAAACAATTCTTTGCACATAGTAGAGTAGAAATGCATCAAAATTGTTTCCGTTGTGAGAGTCTTGGATACAAAACCTGGATGTGGAAGTAGTGATTCCTTCGGCAGCGGTTTACACATAGAATGCTTTGAAGTATTAAGTAAATAAAATAATCAAATTAAACATTGAAAATTACTAATTATCAATTAATAAAATTGTTCGAAATGTCCTCCATTTTCCCTAATGCATAGTCCTAAGTATTTTTTTTTAAAGAACGTTGAATACTCTGTAAAATCCCTGCATCATTCTGTAGAATCGTAAACTCGTGACCGATTTTTTCTCCCAACTGTTCAATGGTGTCAACTTGAGTACTATAACTCTTGATTTTAAATAACTTCTCACAGTGAAATTAATACCAGTAAGGTCAGGAGACTGAGTAGGCCACTTAATCGGTGCATCTGCACCCCAACTAATCCAATTCTACATATTAACCATCTTCTACATATTCTATTATAATAACAGTGATGTGCCATCATGCATAAAAAACATATTTTTTCTCCTTTGCAATGTAATATTATCTAATAATTCATGTAAAGTATTTTCTAAAAAATCACAGTACATATCACTAGTTAAATTTCCAGGAAAAACATGGTATCCCACAAACTTAATTCTTAGAGTTGCTGCCCATACATTTATTTTGAAAGTATGTTGAATATGGGTTAGTTGTTACATTAGGATTTTACCCAGCCCAGAAATGCATATTCCAAGAATTAAACATGCCTTGTGTGAATGTAGCTTCATCAGTAAATAAAATTATGCAGAAAACATTTGGAATATTTTGCCTTGTTCAACCAACAATTCACAAACATCAGCTCTCATTGGCATATCTTAATAATTCCTAAGTTTTTCGATAATGGATTGGGTGTAATTGTGTTGTTCATGTAGTACTCTTAAAGTGCTTTGGTGAGATATATTCATCCTTTAGACAAATCTTTTAGTACTTCCGAAAGATCTTCTACTACAGTATCTAATATTTCTTCTTTAACATTAACAGTTTTTGCAGTTCTTGGACGGCTAGCTTCTCTGTTTTCACTTGAAGACTTCCTGTTTCCCTAAGTTGCCTATCTGTACTTAAAAAAGTTTTGGCATCAGGAGTGTTTCTATTTGGGAATTTTTTCTTATAGTCTCGCAACTTCAGCAGCACTACTAAAACGGAGACTGCTTCAGTAGTGCTGCTATAGTCCACGTCTGTTAATTCAGATAACGTGTAATCAACCATGTTTAAATATTAACAATTAAAATGAAATATTGCAAAAAAATAGCAACAAAATCTAATAAGCTACCATAAATTAAGGTAAATGCCGCTCGATTATAATAAAAATGACTTTCGAGAAATGTCAAACTAATATTTCAAAGCATTGTTTGTGTAAAAGGATTTCTAAGGAAATAAAATAAAAGTGCATGCTGATTTGCAAATATAAATTATAGACCGTCAGATAGTGACAGATTTAGGTGCCCCATTTTCACATACAAGGCTCGAAGAGGGTTGAAAAGCACATTGATTTTGAGTAGAATGAAGGAAAATTTAGAAGTGGTCCCTGGGCATAACATATGGAAAAATCGATTTTCCTTAACAGAAATAAAAGGTATCTGTTGCCCATATTTTCACGCAAGCCATGTTCGCTGAATGATTAATTAATAGAACCTGACTTCGGAAAACCAAAAGTCTTTAGTGTTGCAGGTGGCTAAAGGGTTGAAATATGGGCGTAATCTTGTAAGGAAAAATCGAAATTTTGACCGATTTTTCCACACAAGCCATTGGAAAGCCCGAAAAACATATTGGCCTGAGTGGCGCTAATGGATAAGTACATTTTGGGGTCGAAAAATTTAACGGAAATTTTTTTCGATTTTTCAGTTATTTTCTCACCAACGAAATTAATTGCAATAAAAAATTATGAATTTAAGAGTCCGTGAAAAATAATGGCTTGAGTGTAGAGCGTGGCCTTCAAATTTTCCGAACATAGGAAAGTTGCAGGAAAATTGTATGTAATTGCCACCATTTTCTCACGCAAGCCGTTTGACATATGCTTAGAAAAAGTGATTCTAAGACTATATAACAAGAGGCTTGCGTGTCGTACATGGTCATCATATTAATTATATATAATTTATTTAACAAAGAGCTGACAAAAAAAATCTAGAAATTTCCACCATTTTCCCACACAAGCCGTTTGGCATATGCTTAGAAAAAGTGATTCTAAGACTATTGTAACAAAATATTATTTTTCACGTTTTTCCAGGACCCAAAATCATAAGAGGTGAATGGATAAACAGTTGCAAAAGGCAGTATTTTAACCCAGATACAAAACATACAAACTGAGTACATATTTTTGCCATATTGTTGAAAAAACAGAGATATAATAATATCTATTAATAGGTTATTCAATATCTGTAGCAAAAATATAACTGTCATAATTCAAAAAAGCACTTAAGCGCGGAGTCTGGCCAACTATAAAAATGCGTCCTGAGAAGTGTTATGTTGAAGAAAATCATTCACCGTGTTTTTTTTTACTGTAGAATATACTTTCTACTACCTCTAGCAAATGAAGAATAGATAACTATAGATTAGGCTTCTATTTTTAATATTTTGCTTAACTAAAATTAGTAATTTTTATTTAAGTTGGAGCTATATTAATATTGTTAAGCATTCATAGGTAAAATAATTTTCTACCAACATTAATAAATGAAGAATGGTAAATAAAAAAATCGGGCTTCTCTTTACTAAATTTTTATTATTTTGATTAAATAAAGTTAGTATTCTCTATTTTATTTGGAACCAGTATACAATATACAGATTATTTAGTTTACACTAAGTACATTAATCCCTACATTTTAATTAAGTACTTACAATACTTAATAAAAAAAATAATAAAAACGATAAATTGTTAATGAACATAATATTTATTATTAATAACAATATTCAATTAGACACTAATAACTTTCCCGTTGCTTCCACAGATTTATTTAAAATTTCCAAAATCTCCATAAATCAAAACAGTGCAAAAATTATGGTTTTATTTAGTGACAAGCTAAAGACAATCATAATTAGCTATGGAAAACAATGACCTATAACATCGTTAAAGTGATGCAATTGTTAGATTATGAACTAATATTTTTTAAATTTCAATAATTATAACTTTTTATTCATTTTAAAAAGGATTATAAAAACTATGAAATAAAATATTACACACTAAAAAAAAAAAAAATGGTTGAAGCAAACAAAAATTTTGTTGCGTATATACAAAGCAATTTCTTGGTTGATGTTAATAAATATTTGTCGCTCCAAACAATTTTTTGAAAAACTGTTTGGAGCAATGACAATTTATTAACATCAACCAAGAAATTGCTTTGTAAATACGCAACAAAATTCTTGTTAGCCTCAAACATTTTTTTTTAGTGTGTATATGATACACGTCTGGTAGGTTTTATTATAGTACTCGTTTATATTCAGTGCTGTAATAAGTCACCTACCGGACTTATAACATAAATTACTATAAAAGAATATACTCCACACAATGTATTTTAAATGGTACCACGCTGGAATATTACTCGCTTCAGTTGTTTTCTGTCCTATACGATGAATATCTCGAATGTCAGAAAAATTACAGTCAATATTTAATTTTTTGTTTAAGATCTCAAGGAAATTTTGAATTAATGTTAGTTCTTCTTCCTGGAGTCCGTAAAATATAAGGTTGAATTTTTTAAATTTTCTTTCACAATTTAGCACTGTATTTTTCAAAAACCCATTTTCTTTTTTTAGCTCGTTCTTTTCATCTCTAATTTTCACTTATTCCTTAAAGATATCGTTTTTGGTGGATCGAATTTCCCGTTTAATTTTTTCGTTGTGTTACTATTCAGTATATCTGTCTATCTATCTATATATGAAGGCCATATCCAGCGCACTATTTTGATAATATTATTATACTTATAGAAGGAAATATATGCTAAATTATACAATCAAAATAATAACCCTGCATAAACATTTCTAGACCTTTTGTCAGCTTTTTTTTAAATAAATAATATGTTTCATTTCCGTTATGCCTTTCGTTGTAGGGTCTTAAAATTTCTTTTTTTAAGCATATGCCAAACAGCTTGTGTGGTGAAAATTTATAGATTTTTTTTGTCAGCTCTTTTTTAAATAAATAATATGTTCCATGTCTGACACTCAAGCCTTTTGTTACAACAGTATTAGAATCACTTTTTCTAAGCATATGCCAAACGGCTTGTGTGGGAAAATGGTGGAAATTTCTAGATTTTTTTTGTCAGCTCTTTGTTAAATAAATTATATATAATTAATATGATGACCATGTACGACACCCAAGCCTTTTGTTATATAGTCTTAGAATCACTTTTTCTAAACATATGTCAAACGACTTGCGTGAGAAAATGGTGGCAATATGCATACAATTTTCCTGCAACTTTCTGACGCAAGCCTTCGTTCCGTCCACATCCGATAGACAAGCCAATTGTATTATAATGCCTAACACATCAATAACATTCTATAGTTTCAAAGGCTTGCGTGAGAAAATAACTTCCGTTTAATTTTCCGACCCCAAAATATACTTATCCATTAGCGCCACTCAAGCCAAGATGTTTTTCGAGCTAGTGACGATGTACGTTTTCATACTTTCGATGGGCTTGTGTGGAAAAATCGGTCAAAATTTCGATTTTTCCTTACAAGTTTACGTTCTTATTTCAACCCTTTAGCCACCTGCAACACTAAAGTCTTTTGGTTTTCCGAAGTCAGATTCTATTAATTAATCATTCAGTGAACATGGCTTGCGTGAAAATATGGGCAACAGATACCTTTTATTTCTGTTAAGGAAAATCGATTCTTCTATATGTTATACCCAGGGGCCACTCGTAAATTTTCCTTCATTCTACTCAAAATCGATGTGCTTTTCAACCCTCTTTGAGGCATGTATGTGAAAATGGGGCAACTAAATCTGTCATCTGACGGTCTATTACTTGAGAACGGTTTTGCTTATCGAAATGGAATAAGAATAGCTTTTTAAATTTTTTTACAAGAATTTCTAAAAATTCGTAAAAAACAAAATAAGGGTAAAATACCAACTACCCCTCAAGCAGAACAGAGAGTTTGACTAATACTACTACTACTGGTGTCCAGGCAGGCTATATCTAAATTTAAAATATGAATTTTTTATCTTATAGCGATCGGAAGATACTGCAGAAAAACTGATATTTATTATCCCCCTTTGGGGGTTAGCTTAGTTGGCTAAGGCATATTGTGTGGCGAATATGCTGGTCTTACTGTCCTCGGCACTGACAATGCCGGGAGTATAGATGTATGTCTGCATTTTTCCAAATGTGTAACCCACTTCCGGGCAGGTTTGGGTTTGGGGGTTGTCTACTATATGTGGTGAGTTTAGGTTTATGTTCAACTCCCTTATTATTCATTTTTGGAAATAATTTTATCTAAGAGTACCTTTATTTTTGAATGTACTATCAGCCACAGAAATATCGGGAGACAATTTTAGACCACCGTGTATACTATCTACTTCATTGAACATCCAAGAAATATTATTGAACTGGTTTTCATCTTTTTCATAAAGAATAATGACAAGGACACATTATTCCACGGAAAAATTCCATGGAAAAATATTCTGTCTGCTAAATCTATCAAGGGCCATTGTAGCAGGAAAACTAGAAAAAAGATTTTGCACGATTAAAACTGATAAAATGTGCACATGCATTATTTTATTGGTCTGTCGAAAAATTTAGAAACAGCCTTTAGTAACATGTTGGCTGACATCCAGGAATAAATTCAGTTTTTGCAATTATGTGGCAGTTTTGCGTCACAAATACATACATATGTGTTCCTATTTCTTTAACTTCGTGATGTATGACTACATTGACAGTTTCATCTGGAGCCAACTGTGGAGTTGGAGGATTTATAGAAAGAGGCAACCTTTGAGAACTAGTTTGTAAATCTACCTAAAATAAAGACAAGGTTGAATTAAAATTCCTGTCGTTTCTTAACAATATATTATAACAAAATGACTAATAATAAAGTATTGTTTGTATTATTATTATAATAGACAAAGAAGTAAAAAACAAAGTGAGAAATCGTAGTTTGAATTACAAAAATTCTTTGCTTTTAATTTAATAATTTTTTATAAAATGTATTTTGGAATCATATCTAGAAAACTCCACACAGCCAACTTCCTTATATGAAACTAGGCAAACTATTAAAAGGTGTATACATGTGCCAAAAATGATTACTAGTACAGTAATTAGAGATTTGAATTTCGGAATAATGTCATATTGAACGGATTTCGTTCATTTTTGGCAGTATAATAGTAAATGCTTCCCAGAAAAGTTTCTATATTGTGCGGGGGCTTGCTAATTTATAGGGGGTGGCACTTAAATATATATTTAAATATATATATTGTAATATGTTGCAACCCCTTAAAATTTAAGGTTATGTTGGTTACTAAAAAGTAGTAGTATTTGCACCTACTCGAGAAACCTACCAGAAGTTAGTTCTGGTGACATCTGAAATTATCTAGAGAATGGTGGCGTCATCACAGAAAAATCGAGATCTGTCATTTTTAGGTATAAAAGACCGACCGCATTCTCAGCGAGTAGTTCAGAAAGTTCAGAAAGTATAGAAAGTGAGGTTAAGAGTTCAAAGATAAACAAAGTAATAAACATTGTGATTTTAGTCAGTAAAGTGTATTTAAATTAATAATAGTATTGTGAAGTATCCAGTAAATATTTAATAAAGTGTGTTAGTGGACATCTCTTGTTATAATTTTTGGAACCCACGGATTTTGCGAGGGTGGTTTCCTAAGGGTGGAAACACGTTACAATATATATATATATATATATATATATATATATATATATATATATATATATATATTTACTTTTTTTTTTTTTTGGCCCAAAATAAGATGTTTTTACTCTGGTCAATTTTTTCGAAAAAATGCATATTTTCGAGATATGGCCACTCAAAAATTCCCAAAAATTGGGGGAGGGAGGGGAAATGTAAAAGTTGAAAAAGAAATCTGAAAAAATTCAGATGAATGTATCATCGAAATACAAGACTTTTTTTAATTTGCATCTTTTCTGCCAAGTGCGTTTTCACCTAGTTTTTCCGGAAAAACTTGAAAAACTACCTCTTTCTTTGAAATTATAGCGCTTTAAAAATATGTGATTTAGTAATTTTAAAAAATTCAGACGTATGCATTGAGGCCTTCTAAACATTTTTTGCCTCTTGGATTTTTTTTGTAACTTGCTAATTTTCCGAGTTACAGACAATTTTTCACGATAGGTAATTTATTACATTTTTGGCAAAAAATACATGAAAATTCGAAAAATGAGCGTGATTTATACCTATTATCATAAAAAAATATGAAATCTATATAGTTATACCAGAGACTATACGTATATACTGTTTAAATGAATAGGGCAAAGCATTAATAAAATAATAACATGGCTGAATCCACATAGATGTCACAAGCATTAACTTATTTGCGGCGAGCAGCTTGCGATTTAGAAACACGTGTTGCATATATCCACATTGTTGCCAAATCTCGACTGAAAGCAAGCAGAAGCGAAACGGTATTGTAGCAATTTCGTTTATTCTGGCACGCGACGCGGGTGAATTAGTCGATTCATAGATTATGAAGTGATGTACCATTCAAAGCGTTTCTCGTATAAGTTTGACAATACAAAATTACTTCCACATCCAGTGGAAGTTGGGTAACGCAAAAAAAAAATGTTGAAAACTTGTGTTGTTCAAATAGGCTTAGAATATCATGAAACGTCGAGATTTTAAGTTTGAGCAAAAAAAAATTTCTCTGTCTGTAACTTTTTCTTGTGCGCACATCTGGATTATATTTTGATCTTATTTATTGGTTGGGGAATAAATTGTGGTAAATAGATAAATCAAGCAATAAATTGGTATTTAGTATATACAGAATTGGAAAGTTTTACTTTTGGGATTGCACAGTTTCAACGACTTAACCGACCGCCCACAATAAAGGCGTCTACCAGTACCCTAGCAGAGGCAAAGTGTGACACGCCCCTTAATGTACATCATTCCTTGCTTCGTTCTTGCTTGTTCTTATTGCCGTACCACATCAAACACTTTCCGATACTGTATAAAAGAAGCTGAGGTCTTAAAAATACTTTTGGCATTAGCCACCCCCATTAGTACCCCACACCATTATTAAAGGGGTGAAAAAAATAAAATTGTAATTTAGCGTGTATACAAGAACCTAGGGCCTCAAATTTTTTTTTTATTTCATCCACCCCCACTACCACCACCCCCACTACCACCACCCCCACTCCCACTACCGTTGCGGCATATCGTTTTATAGGTTTTTGGGGTACACGATTTCAAATACTATGTTATTAAAGTTCCATAAACAATAATTTCAGCATAGTGAAGTGCAAATATAGTATACAAATTTTTTTCGTTGTGAAAGACTTGAATAGAAAATGTAGGTGTGGAATTTAAGATGTGTATAGTATAAACACCCTAGAAAGTTGCATTGTAATTCGAGTCCTATGAATAAACGAACATCAGCGTGCCTGCTTGTCAAGATTGTTTTAGCAGGTTGCTAAATTGACACCAATGTTTCAAGGATAGAAGAGGAGATAGCGTCAGAGACGTGTCATCGCGTGTGTGTCGAGCTTCTACGGTTTCAAATTAGAAGACCATGCAACCTGTACTATTTTCTTGATTCTATAATAAGTGGGTTACCTCGAGTAGTATGGCTGCGCAGTAGGTTTCCTCGAGTATTATGGATGTGCAGTGGGTTTCTTCGAGTATTTTGGATGCGCAGCGGCTTTTCTCGAGTACTATAGATGCGCAATAGGTTACTTCAAGTAGTATGGATGCGCAATGGGTTTCCTCGAGTCAAATGAATGCGCAGTGGTTTTCCTCGAGTACCATTGATGCACAGTAGGTTACCACGAGTAGTATGGATGCACAATAGGTTTCCTTGAGTATTTTGGATGAGCAATGGCTTTTCTCGAAATACGAAATAACATTTTTTAATTCTTTGTAACATTATGCCTAACTTTTTTTTTCGATTGTAGGTTCTTTTAGGTACTTTAATGAGATAAAGTTCAATTTAGTTTATTTTCAAAAAATTTTCAAAAATTCATTTTCTTTGACTCTGAATACTGATCAAATATTCATTTATTATTATTATTATTACCATTGCGTATGCTTAATAAATTTCCTTTTCAAATTAATGAAGTTTCATTTTATATTAAATTTTTGAAATTATAGGAGACCAGAACAAGGTCTACCGCAAGGTTCGCCACTCTCTCCATTGCTATACAATATTTTCTGTGCAGATATCTATTACCACCCCTACAACGATGACCAACATTTTTCACACAGTGCCTATATACTCCAGTTTGCCGATGATACGACTCTCATATTTCATAATACCTCTATAGCAACAGCAACACAAAGCCTTCAAAACCTGGTACAACACACTACAAATTGGTTTAACAAATGGAGACTAAAACCTAATCCAGCAAAGTCCGTTTTTATTATTTTCAATCACAACCCTGGCCCGAATTCCCCAACGCTCAATATGTACAATCATACGCTCTACCCAAAAACATCCACCAAATACCTAGGAATAATTATCGATCATAAAATCAACTTTAATAGCCATATGGCACAAACTAAAAGAAACATTATTTCACAAGCGAAACACTTTAGATGCCTTGTGTATAAAAAAGGAGGAATCAAAATTGAAACTGCCAGTAGGATATACAAAACGATCTGCAGACCCATGTTGGAGTATGGCCATGTAATCTTCCAAAACTGTAAAAACCCAGCGATACAAAAACTCAAGGTAGCAGAAACAAGTGCCCTTCGTCTGATAACCAAAATCCGTCACCCCAATAATCCCCTACACAATCCTCCCAACCAACTGCTATATCAGCTGACAAATATTCAACCAATAGAAGAGAGACTA
Source organism: Rutpela maculata (assembly GCA_936432065.2). Lineage (NCBI taxonomy): Eukaryota > Metazoa > Arthropoda > Insecta > Coleoptera > Cerambycidae > Rutpela > Rutpela maculata. Next base: position 213,314,768 of record OW386285.2, read on the forward strand.
ACTAATCTGTCAACAAGATTCTCCCAGAACGAACATAATAAGGAGTTAATAGACAGCTTATGTGTAAGAAGAGTACATAATGGCAGAGCAAGATGGAAACACCCGTCAAGAACATTATGGGAAATAATAAATTAAACAGTTTTTTTTTTCTCACATTAATTAATGATATTTTAATCCCTACTATGTTAATTGTCGATACTTTGAATATATTATAGACATAGGCTGAAGGACCTCGGTCAATGGCCTGTTGAATTGTATATGTCAATTCAATAAAGCACTTTTATTATTATTATTATTATTATTATTATAGGAGACTTTCTATAGTATATTTCAATTTGTTCCGATGAAAATTGGATGAAAAAAAGGAGGGTCAAAGAAAATGCATTTTTAAAAATTATAAAAAATACGCTTTTTTGAAAATAAAGAAAATTAAATTTTATCGTCTCGAAGTACCTAAAGGAAATAACAACCGGAAAAAAGTGACGCACCAATGCCTCCTTGATACTGGATGAAGAATTAAAATTTTATATTTCGTCCGCCATTTTTTACCGTTATGTTTGACTTACAGTGTCTGGGTTTGGTGCATTATATTTGACCATACATGAGTTTTATTTTTGCCAACTTTGATTAATATATTCCTTCTTATCGAAAAGACATTCAATTTTGATTTTTTTTTGCCATTTTTGGTGTTTTCTATTTTTGGTGGCCGATTAAGCTATTCATATCGGACAGGTCTATATTTATAAGAATTTTATTTCAAATAAGTCAGTATTTTTAAAATTTCCATTTGATTACTACTAAAAGATAATATATTAAGAAGATAAGTAGAAAATCCGTGAAAGCGCGTCAAAAAGTGCATGTAACTTTTGACGCACCAAGCATTTTTGAGCGCAAATAATTTTTTCGTAATCACGAGGTCACAATACATAAGAATCAATAATACAATTTTTAGTGAAGTGTTATATCTGAAAATAATTGAATTAAACCAATTTGACTGTACTTTTTTGTGGAATAGAATTATCTGTGGAGGCTGTAAGACCTCTTTGACAATCTACATTTTTCATTTTGTCATATTGTTTATGCAATATAAGTAATTCATGTTTATTGGTTAGAAACGAGCCTTCCTTTGCAAAACATATTATTTGCAGGTGTTACATTTAAATTTTTTAATAGCCGTGAGAGCTGAGTATCCTGCAAAATAAATTACTGAGCAGTTTTTAATTGCCAAAGCATTTTTAGAAACTAGGTCTCTGTCATTTCCACTTGAACTTGATGAACGTTTTCTATCTGTGCAGAAAGGCTAATATGCGGGCAAATATTTTCCTTATCATCTTCAATAATTTCTGTAAGATACCTCTCAAAACTAAAATTATCGTCATCGGATTGGCAATTTGAATATTTTTATTATTATTTATTATTTACTAGTTGATGCCCGCGACTTCGTTCGCGTGGAAGACTTATTCTTCAGCGTGGAATTAAGAACATTGACATACTAACTTATGCCTATAAAGAAGTACTACATACTCAAGGAAGTACACTCGAGGGAACCCACTGCTCATCCATGGTATCCACGGAAATCCACTGCGTATTCATTGCACTCAAGGAAACCCATTGCGCATTCATTGTACTCAAGGAAAACTTCTGCACATTCATAGTTCTCGGGGAAACCCACTACGCATCCATTGTACTCGAGAATACCCACTGAGCATCCATAGCACTCGGGTAAACTCATTGCGCATCCATGGTACCCGGGGAAACCCACTGCGCATTCACTGCACTTAAGGAAAACTTCTACGCATCCATTGTACTCGAGGAAACCCACTGCACATTCATTGTATTCAAAGAAACCCTCTGCGCATCCATTTCAGTCGAGAAAACCCACTGCGCATCCATTGTACTCGGGGAAACCCACAGCGCATCGCAATTTGATAACAAATTAATTATTCTATTTTTGTGTTAGAGCAAGTTAAAAGAAAAGATAATTATTTTAATGCAGCACATGGGCGGGTATGTGTCAAATTTCATGTTTAAAAACATCTCTCTCCCTGTTACCCTTTCGAGGGGTTCCTTTTTGAAAACCGTCGAATACGCGTCTCCTTATTTCCTCAGAAGAGTCCATCGCTCGAATAATCACGTTTATGACTTACGCGATTTCAAAAATACGGGTGCGCTTTAAACCCACCTTAAGTAAAATATATTATTTTTCATGAGTTTTTATTAGTTATTATGATTTGTGTTTTTAAATGTCTTTTTCATTGTTAGATATAATGATATTATCTTTCTTTTATATATACAAATATGTTTAGTTGTAAGAATGTTTTTGTTTCATTGTGACATGTTCCACACCCGATTGGGTTTTATATGCAACTTTCCTTGTTACGGAACTAATAAAGAATTATTTTTCTATTACTAACTTTTTCTAAAAAAATCGCTAACTCACCAACAAAATTTCAAAATATTCGGATATCAGATGAGTGAGATGCGGGTATTGAGGGTGGTTCCATGAAAAGTGGAACACACTGTATATGTGGTCAAATTTCTTTGCTTTGGTATTATAAAAATGGTAGAACTTACGGTCATACGGTTTTTTTGTTCTATTTGTCAACATTTAATTTAAACCTGATTAGATTTTTAGCAAAATCTGTGTAGCGGATATTGAGCTATTTAAATAAATGTTCCTAAGGTCACGTGTTAATATTGGTAAAAAAAAAAAGTACATGAATTCTAGATAATAAAATATGAATAACATCCTAATAATTTTTGTTTTTAAAATCTATACATTTCAAGAAAAAAAAATTGTAAATAAAATTAGGTACTAGTAGCATGCGAGAGGACCAGGTTCAAACCACCGACCGGGTTAAATTTTTTTTTATACAATTGGTTGAAAAACATTTTTTTATGGATAATGCCTGGTTATTCAGTCTAGTTAAAAATATATTTGGGACTAGGACCGGTGTTCCAGTCGTAGGTACTTATTATACAACATTAAATATTTCTTATTTACGATAGTAAAGAACTTAATATGATTAACATCCGCATAATATTTTGTCAAACTTATTGTACACACTTCTGATATGTTGTCGGTGCGTATAATCCGATATTTATACATTTTAATTAAATAAGAACAGGCAAACCAGAATTTCTAAATCATGGCAATGTCGCGGTACACATAGTTTGATTTCGGTAGCTAAGAAGATAGGTTTCTAGAAATTTTGATGCGACATCTCGTATTGACTGATATACACTACATCATTCTCAAATTTGACTGGGTTTAAACTTATTAATAAATTTAATACAGCCAATGAGCGGTCTTATCGTATAGTCTCTGGTTATACCATTTTTAAAGGTTCAATATATTTTTTAATGTGCAAAAAATGTAGTACATTATTTATCGTGAAAAACTGCCTGCAACTCGGAACAGAAAAATTCCAAGTAACAAAAAATGTTTAGAAGGCATAAATGCATACGTCTGAATTTTTTCAAATTTTTAAATTACATATTTTTAAAGTGCTACAATTTCAAATAAAGTCAACTTTTTTATTAATGTCATTACAAACACATTGCACAAGGTTTCATCAAAATCTATTCATTAGCACTCAAAATAGAGGTGAAATCCCCCATTGACTGGACTATAAACTTGGTTTGTTTTGTGACTAAGGACAAACCTTGTACAGTTTATACAAAAATAGCTGTTTTCTTTATTCGTGCTGAACAAAGTGAATGTAAACAGTAACCAACCAATAGAGATCAAGAATTTTAAAAATATTTCGATTCAATTGTTTGTTTAGTGATTGTAATCACTTCGTTCAGCACGAAAAAAAAATACTTGACAAAAGTAGTATACCTAATTTTAAAAAGATCAGAATTTTTGTGGAAAAATAGAATAACATTACGTAACACTTGAGCAACCCCCCCTCCCCCCTGTATCACAAGTTGTCACGCTTTTAAGTACTTCCCCTCCCCCCTAAGAGCGTTACGTAATTTTTGAACGGCCCCTGTGATCTCAGGACAATGAAAATATTTCGCATATATAGCGTGTAGGACATGCACTGCTCCATCGACTCTGCTCCACTGACACTGCTCTTTGCAGTGACACTTCAAATGAATAATATGAACACATTTTTTTATCTGAGGAAGTATTTTTTCTGTTCACTGAAATTCTTTGATATTATATGAAAGGTTCATAGTTACATGAGTACTTTTTTCTTAAAATCAGTGCTTTTTTTGTTTCGATACCAGTATTTTAATTTTTGATCCACTGGCAACTCTGCGCACATCCGTAAAGATATCGAGAACCGGAAAGGGCCTCTGTATGCAGTCTCGCCCATATATCAGCTAACACAGACTATAGATGCACTCGTCAATATAACGAGCTACCTATCATCAGCAGTCCATGTTGTAATGTGTTAATGAGTAGGGATGCGCCGAAGCGGCTTCGGTCGAATAACGAATATTTATCCTAAATTTCGCCGATGCACGAAGCTTCTGCCAAATCATATACTGAAAAAGGAACATCTTGTTCCAGGTTCAAACACAAAATGAGACATCATATATTCTTATTTCTAACCACTCGTAGCTATTTTCCTGTTGTATGCTTTGGCCGAAGCGGCCGAAGCATGCAAAGCACGCAAATTAGTTACGCATGGTTAGAAATAAGAGTATACGATGTCTCATTTCGTGTTTGAACCTGGAGCAAGATGTTCCTTTTTCGGTATATGATTCGGCTGAAGTTTCGTGCATCGGCGAAATTTAGGATAAATATTCGGTATTCGGCCGAAGCGGAAAAAACCCGATTCGGTGCATCCCTATTAATGAGTTGATTGATACCTATCGTACCTGTAATATTTGGAGTGATAATAAATCTTTTGTACAGTGAAGTGGTGTTTAATCATACGATCACAAGCGGGCAATACCGCAACAGACACGTAATAAAAGTCCGGCTATATTTTCCATCAGCAATTTAACTGTTATTTGTTTAAGCATTTCACCTGCAAAGCTACTTTCTGTGTGCACTGCAATTATCTTTAGGTTTATCTGATATTAAAATGATGTTGCTTGAATCAATTTTAGAGTTCTTAGATTGTCAGTTCTATTTTGAAATATAAAACTTACCTTAACAGATATATTATTAATAATTTGCTTAGTCTCACTGTAAACACAAATATAACTGGAAAACGTCTCTCCAAGATAAATGTTTACAGGACTTTGCGGAAGAAGCAAAAATTGCCCACAACATAATGTCTCAGTGCCCTCTACTGCAGTAGGATCTTGTTGCAAAGCATTATTTAATAAATTTCCTGGTAAATCTTTGCTATCACAAGTAACAGGAAATGGACTGGCCAAAGTAGGGCGAGTTAACCTCATAACTATAAAATGATTTGTCTGTAAGAACTTTCGTTATATTTGATGCAATTAGTTACCTTTTAATGCCAGTAAATGTTCTTCAGAATCCATATTTGATTCGAAACAAATCAAAACTAATATTATAATATTAGATTATTAGATACAGGAGGCGATTCCAATAACCATCGACCTACTTATGTCAATGCCAATAACATTTGTATTTGTTTCCAAAGCTCTAGCCAGTGTTCCCAACTTTTGTGTGGGCGGTTTCCCTAGACATACGAAGATTTTTCCCTAGATTGACCAATTTTTTTTTCTAGTGATGAGCGATATCGCGATTTTTCAATCACTCGGCGATCAGTGACTGCTATTTTTGAATCACGGTGATTTTAAACAGTGACTGCGATCGCGGTTTAACGCAAAAATCTGTAAACAGTTATAAGTTTGTCGTGACCTGCTTACATTATATACCTGCAGTGCGTTTTAATCAGTGACGATTACGATCGCGATTTAGAATGAAAGCGAACACAATCTGCGAGCTTGATATAAGTTTGCCGTGATTTGGCATAAATCGCTGCCACTGAAGACCTATATGTCTTCTGTGTCGCTGCTCTGCATAAATAATAGGAAACGGAAATAAAACGTGAATACATTTTACTATTTATAGCATCAACTTGTATAATGAAAAATAAATAAATAAATATTTAAATACTAAATATATAAATAAATAAAAATTCTAAGCTTATATGTCATTGTGATAATACCACAGCATAGGTAGAGAGACAGCAAAGAAACTCCTTTGTGTTGGCGTGACTAAAATCATTCACCTTGAAGTCGCCATTTCGGGTAAAAAGTCAGAGTTGGATTCCAAACAATTTAAATGTTTCCGACAGGACCGTATTATCCAATTCAAATTAAACGGTCTGTGTGCTTGAAAATGTCTACCAGAAACTACGAAACTGTACTTAGTCATAAACAGAAAAAATATCGTGATATTTAACAAGAAAAATGTGTGTTCGTTACCTGTTATAATGGAATATCACAAAGTAACAGACAACTCTATTAATTTCTTTAAATACACAATAATTTTAGATAGCTAAAAAGGTCATGTAATTTTTTTTCCAACTTGTAAAAATAGGAAGTAAAAGCATATGAAACAGAATTTTCTTTTATAAATACATGCATGATATAATTTTTTTTAGTATTTTTCCAAATAAAAATAGTTCAAAAAAATAGAACAATAGTTTCTCCATAGCTTCATTTGGGATTTTTTATAACAGAAGGACGACCTTCGTTACTTGAGTTAAGTAACTAAGTAATTTTATTAATTTTCTTGAGAGTTTAGTACACATCTACTTGCAAAATTTCATGTTCTTAGCACGCCTGCAAAAGCCCAAACAAACAGATATAGCTGTTATATGACTTATTAACTACGCCGAGGCATCTTGCGAACTAAAGTAGAGATGAGTTGCTATTTAACAACCTGTTATTTTATAACTGTTATTTTTAAATAGCATTAGCAGACTGTTATTTCTGTACGAAAATAACAGATAAGAAACACGACCGTTGAGTGAATAGACTCTTCAATCAACGACACGACGTAGTAAAAATGTTCTTGCTGACTGCTATTAAACTGTTATTCAGAAAACAGCAGTAGCAGATAATGAAATCGCAACGCAACCGCTAATGTAGTGAAGTTGAATCACTGAACTCTACTATATAAATGGAAGGTCAATATCCATACCAATTTTTACGCCAAATTGAACCTCGCGCAAGTATGGCGACCTACAGGAGGAGCGCAATCGCACTACAAAATACGTCAGAGCCGGTCTTATTGTTACTGCAACTGTTTAAAACCCGGGACTTTGCCCCGATTCTTGCAACACAGTACCAATACAAGATTGCACCATATTGTCTCAATTAACTTTGTTTATAACAGTCAAAAAATATTACACAAAATAATCAATTTATAACAACTTTACACAAACGACAGAATAAACAAAGAATAAAATGGTGACACCGACTCTGGAAATTGCATCTAATCCAAGACTTACGCTACAGAATTTATGGAAAAGAAATAAAACACAGAATTGCGTCAGCCTGGCGTCGGCGCGTAACTCCCGTAGACAGCCGTTTGGTTCAAGCACAGACATTAATTTCTCTACTGCGTCGACGCATGGCTTATAGTTTTTGAATTCGTTACCACTTAATCTGTGCCGTAATTGCCGCATTTTGTTCACCCGCATATACCTATACTGGCCTTCCATTTATAAGTAGAGTTCAGTGAGTTGAATATATTATTGTGGGTATCTTGAGTCATCGGCTTTATGTATACACTTCTTAGTTGCTTTTTAATCATAACATATTCAAATCTTTCCGATTTTTTCTCCGTGTGTATATATTTGATTACCCGCATACCAAGTTTAAAAATGAAGGAATGCCAGAGTTGAGTGGAATATTTTTGTAGAAATCTCGAGCCATCCGCTTTATGTACTGACTTTTAGCTGTTTTTTAAATCATAATATGTTCATAGCTTTTATATTTTCTTCTCCATATGTATATTTTCGTTTACCTGCATCTCCAATATTGTCATTGCATACGCTGTGTTTGGCGTGTTTCTGTGCTGGTATTTCTTTATTAATTTAATATAAAATAATAATAATTAAAAGTTGAGGCTTAAAAAATTATTTATATAAATAAAATTATTTATATTTTATTTATATGTATATGAACGTAAGAAAAAATCAATTAATACCTCTATAAAACATAAAAATCAAAGGATTTTTTCTGCCCGTCAGCCAGCAGCAGCAGCATAATATATAATTAACAGATCAAACGACTTACCTGTAAGGAAATTTGATCGTAATTATTAGTGATGGGACTATCCGGATTAAAATTGTAGAAGTATCCGATTATTGAAATACTCGGAACATTCCGATTATTAGAAAATCATCCGAATACTATCATCCGGATGATTTTTACTGCTCAGTGCTCACTGCTCAGTCAGCGACCAATGCTTCATGAGGACAATATCTAACATGACATTCCGATATCGAGTTCGGAATAAGCCGACCCAACAAACACAAAAGATCGGCCCATCAGCGGGCCATCACTGGGCCAGAAATGAAACTTCTGGCCCTGTGATGGCCCACTGAAGGGCCGACGTTTTGTGTTTGTAGGGGAGATTCCGATTATTTACCACTTGTCAGTTTCCGAAATCGTTGCTCGTTCGATTCACAATAATAGATAGACAAGGGCAAACAACAAACAATATATCTTATATATGCATACATATAAATAAATATTAAAATGATTAAATTACTTTTTTTCTTACATGTGTTATCGATGACTAGGAGCATGTTTTTTTATTTGTCTTATTATTATTAGTACCCTATATACCTAAGTGATATTTTACTTGGGGCGAGCGTAGAGGCGACTTCAATGTGAATATCAGTCAATATTCCGTTGAAGCAACGTCGAGCGCGGTTAGTACTTGGACGGGCTCCCATCTTGGGAAATACAGCGTTCTCGTCCCACCTTCTAGAGGCTTGTATATCAGTGTATACTCGGAAGTTACGTAATTTCAGACGAGGATTACGTAGTGGATATACCATCCTTCGGAGGGGATGTAAAGCAGGCGGTCCCTTGACTATTAAATGATTCCTACTCTTCTTAAGGGAAGAGGTTCGGCAAAATTTCCAGGTTGGGGGTAGCTCGTCTCCTGGCATCGGTGATAGGCCCTGGTAGCGGAAATAGGCCGACGTTAAACAGTTAAAAAAAAAAAAGATATTTTACTTTCATAAACATTTATCCTAGGTATAAATCAATAATTAAGAAATTAACATATTTATTTTTCAAAATATTTTATTTAGAACGTTTCTCGGTGAGAATAGAGAATTAGTGTCCGGAATCTTATAATCGGATGATATTCCAATTATGGAAATTGGAAACCATCCGAACACTGATTTTATTCCGATTCTAAAATCATCCGATTATGCACATTGCACATAGCTAAGAATTAGTATCCGGCTTTAATCTATATGGTATCCGGAATCAAAATAATCGGATGATATTCCGATTATTGAATTCATCCGAGTACTGATATTCCGATTCTTAGAATCATCCGATTATTCCCATCACTAGTAATTATACGAACAGTCCTGTCCGAAATTATTACAACTTGTAGTAGTGCTAACTTCTACCAATACCGTACAACGTTTAAAGAATTTTTCTCAGTCCTTAGATATCCTGTCCCTGCGCCGGCCCTGTTGCGTCCTGCTCGACGCGCCACCTATCGTGTCCATACCACATCCTCACTATAGTTTAAAGAATCCTGTATCTGTAGATCGTTTTTGTATCTCAATAGGGGTTTCGTTGTACATACGTACATTTTTGGGCACTTGGGAGGGATGTAATAATTTCGGACAGGACTGTTCGTATAATTACGATCAAATTTCCTTACAGGTAAGTCGCTTGATCTGTTAATTATACTTCACAGTCCTGTCCTCATTATTACAACTTGTAGATGTTTAAAGAAAAGATAAACGATCTATAGAGCTGGAAGGTTGCTTTAATGAAAACTGTCTTTATGAAAGAATACACGTTTTATAATGCATTTCTTATTACAGACACAAAGCACATTTTTAGTTTTACGGGAACAGATAACAAGTAACTGTAAACTTACTTGGAAAATAAAGACACAAAAGTTTATCCTAGAAACAAGAGACTTGAAAATGTCTGCAAGGAGTCTTATCATTTAAGTCTGAACAAAATGATACTGATAGTAAAAATAAAAAACTAATTTCGTATAACTATTCAGCTGAGGTAGAAGATATTAGCCGAGTCTTTTAAAAAAACCCCTGAGGAAATGAATCTGTATTGACATATTGATAGGCTTATAAAAAATCTAAAAAGTGCTGAATTTGCTTGACCACCCAGCCCTTTTTGTGGGCTGCGCTGAGGTTGCAGCGTGTCTCGTACTACAGCTTGAATATACAGTATCAGTAAATCGAGTGTTTGGCCTTGCGCTATTAACCGACTCCCACAATAAAGACGTCTACCAGTACTCTAGCAGAGACAAAGTGTACCTGACACGCCCCTTCGCTCTCGCTTGCTCCTATTGCTCGTACCAAAGGGAACATTTTCCGATAGTGTATATCCACCCTTGAATACATATCAACCCCACTTTTGAAAAAATACCTTTTTGACCTATCTGCTTATTGATTGCACTGCTGCTGGGTGATGGAGGCTTCTTATAGGTAAGAATTAACGTGCCATTATCAGTGGTTCTGAAATCTTTTGTCTTTTCTATGTAGGCAGTAAGTAAACTTGCAAGGCACAAATTTTATTTTGTGAGCTGAAATAATTGCTAGTAGTGTCACCAACTTACGACTCATATTTTCAAAAGGCTATGAGCTGAAGTTTCTCCAAATATGTCGGGTCAAGATTAGCATCTCAGGTTGAGTATGGTTAGGTTTTTGAGGTTTTATATTGTAGATTCCTCTCGGGAGTCTCTTTATTAATTTTTCGTTTTTTCTCGTTTTTATTGGCTATCGGAAAAATGAGGTATAGCCGATTTTTGCAGCTGTTAATTGCTTAATAAGACTTACTCTTTATATTTAATGCATTCAAGAATTGTATAAAATGTTCCGAACTGTAAGCGAATGGGTTTTAATTTGCTTGTTTTTACAAAATTCTCCCACCATCTTGTGTAGGAAAATTCACACTCTGTTTAAGAGTCCCGCAGATAGAGGCAATTATTGCATGAATACCAGCTTCTGGGAAGTTCCGTTTTTTAAAAAAGACTGCCAGATAAAAGACCTGCCTTCAGTGAAATATTCCTCCACATTGGCTGTTTTAAAATAAGGGAAACGAAGGTTGGCTTTCCCATTTAGGTATTATTACTGCCCCCCTACTTTTTCTTCAATAATTTTATTGAGAACTTTGGGAACCATGGAGAATGGAGGAAAAGTACAAGAAAAAAAAATATCTTGGCCCAAGAAATAGTAAAACAATCTGTACATATTGAGTATGGATCTGATTGCCATGAAACATATATAATTTACGTTTTGTGTTTAGGTGAATTGCAAATATATACGGTATGCCAAATTCCTTTTTCAAATAATATTGAAGTGAGAAGTAGAGTCCCATACTCAGTATCTACAGAGGAGCTCCTTGTTTCTGTATATTTGTTTCTATATTGAGTTTCGAGTTTATGTAAGAAGCATATAGTCTTCTTATTCCTTTTTATTCACAATATTGCCAGATGTTTCTTGCTTTTGTATTTAGATTTTCAAATTTTACTCCTGTTTATGTGAAAAAATGGCCGTTCTGCTGTGTACCCTCGGAATATCACAGTTTCACAAGTTTTTTGTGAATGCTTTAAGACCATTTTCAGCAGCCAAAAAATTCTAAATAGTTCATATGATATTCTGCTTCTTGCGTAGGCCAGTGCTTTATTACCCTATAAGCCAGTTACGCACTTGCGTAAAGCGGCAGATATTTAGGGCAGCAAATATTGACTTTGAGTCTACCATTAATGGCTTTGCCGCATGAAAATCATGGTGAAAGACTGTTTTAATACGTATTATTTTTACAATTACCTAATCATTTCTTATTTATTTGCTTTCATCATGTTTAGAAATTATTATTTAGGTATTAAGCAAATCACAAGTTACACTTTTTTAATTAAATATGAAATTAGCTACTTTCTTATTATTATTAGAGGCGGCAATATTAGGTTTGCGTAAAGCGGCAAATACTTTAATCTGTCACTGGCGGAGGCCAAAAAACTACGAGTATTCTTGTCTCCACAGGAAGCACCTCAAGCTGTTGTAAAAACATCGGTATAAATAATAAGTTGATGATCTAAAGATCTCATAAAACTGTTGGCATTTGGTATGTGACTGACCCACCAGAGTGGGTCTTCCTTAACCTGTTGTTTGATAATCATTATTCCCTCATAATTTCCCTTCCTTTCAAGAGCTAACCTTTTTTCGCTTTCTAATATTTTTGTATACAACCAGCCATAAGGTACAGCTGGGCAAATAACTATTAATGTACCAAGTACTTCAGCCAAGTTTCGAATTTTACAACTAGAACATTTCAAAAAATTATTCAGTAATTTTAAAATTTTGACACATTTCTCTCTCGGCACTGATATTGTTATATCTACCGAATTATATTCGAATACTAGAAATTGTCATGTGCATGTTTTTTGATGTTAATACTCTTTTCTTTACTGATTGCGAAACCAAGTGTGGATAACTGACTAAGTACTGCCTCAGTATTTTACACCCCTTCATGTCAATGGCTGTGAGGAGGGAATTCTGTGAGATTAGCTTTAAAACTGTACGATAATCTTCAAGCTTAAAATGGGGTGGATTAACGAACTTGTTTAGGTTTTTTAAATTCAGAATAAATTTGTAATCACCGTTGGTTTTTGTTTAAGAAAATACAAGGAAAGAAATTTCCTATGGACCCCATATTTAATAGGTGACCGATGATTTTTTAAAAAATTTGATATTTAAATGCCCAGATTCGCTTTAAGCAAACAATTTTGGTTTGGGATGGATGTAAAGTTTATTTTGATACCTTTTATCCTACCTAAGATAATTAAATTATCTGTATTTGCCATTCGTTAAATGATTTAAGTTGACCAGCACATTTGTCTGGCCCTCTAATAATAACGATGTTTGGGTTTCCTTTTTAAATTATTTCTGCCCAACGAGCTGAAATGTGAGGGTGGAGTTCTGGTCCTTAAGGCATATTACCTAGTGGGACTCCACCCAAACATTATATTGTCATCAACCTGCTCGATAATATGTTGTTCGATAGGCACTTCATGCTCATTTGATGACGAGCCACTGGTTCTTGAGTCAGCCAAGACTAGAAACCGAGTCAGAACCTGAGTTAAGGGATTACCTGTGGTGCAGAACTCGTTATTTAAAGAAGGGGAACCCTGTCAAAAAAATCTCATCAATCCGTATTGAAAATTATCAAAAATTAATAAGTATCTATGAGAACCTATATGGTCAATAAGTTTCTATAAGAGTTAGGTAAAGTTGCTGTTGAAATTGTTATCAGTTTATATCCGCATTGACCAGCAAAATGAGTCAAGCCATATCCATTTGTTAATCCAAACATTTACTTATACCATATCAATGAGAATTTATGAGCACAGTATCTAATGTAATTCGTGTGGCTTTCCGTGATTAAAAGACAAGTGTTTCTTTAAGAAACGAGCTGCATTAGGTTAGAACAGTTTGGATTTGCAATTGAAGATTACAAATGATAATGTTTGAATAGGGATTTATGAGATCAGTTTCTATGAGTATTAATGTTTTTTTTTTCAGTAATATATTAAATGTGTTTTCATTTGTTTGAATGGGTAAAAAGAAAGGTCAGTTTTCAACTGCAATTACAAATACAAGTTTAATCGCTTCGAATGGGATTATATGCGATCAATTTCTAAAAGTATTTATGCTGTTTTCCGAATATAGTTGTGATGAGGTTTAATCAGTAACAAATTGTTAACTACTTGTTAAGATATGGTCGGAAATTCCAAGTACACATTTAGTATTCCTTCAAGAGGATTGATGAGAGCAGTTTCTACGAGTATCTATTTGTTGTTCCTATAGTAAATTATATAAGTCTTTATCAGTACAGATTCGGATTTAATTTAAATATGAAAATTATATCAGAATAAAGCAACCAAATATTTTAAACAATATCTATTTGTAAATCCAAACATTTACTTATACTATCTCAATGAGAATTTATGAGAACAGTATCTAATGTAAAACGTGCGGCTTTCCGTGGTTAAATGGCAAGAGTTTCTATAAGAAACAAGCTGCATTAGGTTAGAACAGTTTTGATTTGCAATTGAAGATTCAAAATTATAATGTTTGAATAGGGATTTATGAGATCAGTTTCTATGAGTATTAATGTTTTTTTTTTCAGTAATATATTAAATGTGTTTTCATTTGTTTGAATAGGTAAAAAGAAAGGTCAGTTTTCAACTGCAATTACAAATACAAGTTTAATCACTTCGAATGGGGTTAGATGCGATCAATTTCTCAAAGTATTTATGCTGTTTTCCGGATATAATTGTGAAGAGGTTTAATCAGTAACAAATTGTTCACTACATGTTATGATATGGTCGGAAATTCCAAGTACACATTTGGTATTCCTTCAAGAGGATTGATGAGAGCAGTTTCTACGAGTATCTATTTGTTGTTCCTATAGTAAATTATATAAGTCTTTATCAGTACAGATTCGGATCTAATTTAAATATGAAAATTATATCAGAATAAAGCAACCAAATATTTTAAACAGTATCTATTTGTAAATCCAAACATTTACTTATACTATCTCAATGAGAATTTATGAGAACAGTATCTAATGTAAAACGTGCGGCTTTCCGTGGTTAAATGGCAAGAGTTTCTATAAGAAACGAGCTGCATTAGGTTAGAACAGTTTTGATTTGCAATTGAAGATTCAAAATTATAATGTTTGAATAGGGATTTATGAGATCAGTTTCTATGAGTATTAATGTTTTTTTTCAGTAATATATTAAATGTGTTTTCATTTGTTTGAATGGGTAAAAAGAAAGGTCAGTTTTCAACTGCAATTACAAATACAAGTTTAATCACTTCGAATGGGGTTATATGCGATCAATTTCTAAAAGTATTTATGCTGTTTTCCGGATATAATTGTGAAGAGGTTTAATCAGTAACAAATTGTTCACTACATGTTATGATATGGTCGGAAATTCCAAGTACACATTTGGTATTCCTTCAAGAGGATTGATGAGAGCAGTTTCTACGAGTATCTATTTGTTGTTCCTCTAGTAAATTATATAAGTCTTTATCAGTAAAGATTCGGATCTAATTTAAATATGAAAATTTATATCAGAATAAAGCAACCAAATATTTTAAACAGTATCTATTTGTAAATCCAGACATTTACTTATACTATCTCAATGAGAATTTATGAGAACAGTATCTAATGTAAAACGTGCGGCTTTTCGTGGTTAAATGGCAAGTGTTTCTATAAGAAACGAGCTGCATTAGATTAGAACAGTTTTGATTTGCAATTGAAGATTGCAAATTATAATGTTTAAATAGGGATTTATGAGACCAGTTTCTATGAGTATTAATGTTTTTTTTCAGTAATATATTAAATGTGTTTTCATTTGTTTGAATGGGTAAAAAGGAAGTTTTGAACCGCAATTACAAATATAAGTTTAATCACTTCGAATGGGGTTATATGCGATCAATTTCTAACAGTATTTATGCTGTTTTCCGAATATAATTGTGATGAGGTTTGATCCGTAACAAATTGTTCACTACATGTTACGATATGGTCGGAAATTCCAGGTACATATTTAGTATTCCTTCAAGAGGATTATTGAGAGCAGTTTCTACGAGTATTTATTGGTTGTTCCTACAATAAATTATATAAGTGTTTATCAGTATGCATTCGGATCTAATTTAAATACAAAAATCATATCAGAATGAAACCCCAAATATTTTAAACAGTGTCCACCTGTAAATCCAAGATAATATTATAATGAGAATCTATCACAACAGTATCTAATGTAACGTGTGCGGTTTTCCGTGGCTAAATTTTAAAATTATTTGCAATAAATAAGCTTTAACGGATTCGAACAGTTTTGCATTTCCAGATGAATAGTTTTAATTGTTAGGGATCTATGAGGTCAGTGTAATGTTTTTTTTTCAATAAAATGTGTTTTTATTGGAAAATAAACATTACACAAAGACACTGATCTCATAGATCCCCATTTAACAATTAAAACTATTCATCTGGAATTGCAAATTAAAACTGTTCAAATCCGTTAAAGCTATTTATTAAATATACTTTTAAAATTTAGCCACGGAAAGCCGCACGCGTTACATTAGATACTGTTCTGATTGGTTCTCATTAAAATATATCTTTAAATGTTTGGATTTACAAGTGGATACTGTTTAAAATATTTGGTTGTGTCATTCTGATATAATTTTTGTATTTAAAGTAGATCCGAATGCATACTGATAAAGACAAATTTTCTATTGGAACAACAAATACATACTCATAGAAACTGCTATCATCAATCCTTTCGAAGGAATACTAAATATGTACCTGGAATTTCCGACCATATCGTAACATGTGGTGAACAATTTGTTACTGATCAAACCTCATCACAATTATATTCGGAAAACAGCATAAATACTGTTAGAAACTGATCGCATATAACCCCATTCGAAGTGACTAAACTTGTATTTGTAATTGCAGTTGGAAACTGACCTTTCTTCTTTACCCATTCAAACAAATGAAAACACATTTAATATACTTATTACTGAAAAAAAAACATTTAATACTCATAGAAACTGATCTCATAAATCCCTATTCAAACATTATAATTTGTAATCTTCAATTGCAAATCAAAACTGTTCTAACCTAATGCAGCTCGTTTCTTATAGAAACTCTTACCATTTAACCACGGAAAGCCGCACGTTTTACATTAGATACTGTTCTCATAAATTCTCATTGAGATAGTATAAGTAAATGTCTGGATTTACATATAGATACTATTTAAAATATTTAGTTGCTTTATTCTGATATAATTTTCATATTTAAATTAGATCCGAATGCATACTGATTAAAACTTATATAATTTACTATTGGCACAACAAATACATACTCGTAGAAACTGCTATCATCAATCCTTTCGAAGTAATACTAAATATGTACCTGGAATTTCCACACGTAACATGTAGTGAACAATTTGTTACTGATCAAACCTCATCACAATTATATTCGGAAAACAGCATAAATACTGTTAGAAATTGATCGCATATAATCCCATTCGAAGTGGTTAAACTTGTATTTGTAATTGCAGTTGAAAACTGACCTTTCTTTTTACCCATTCAAACAAATGAAAACCCATTTAATATATTACTGAAAAAAAACATTAATACTCATAGAAACTGATCTCATAAATCCCTATTCAAACATTATAATTTGTAATCTTCAATTGCAAATCAAAACTGTTCTAACCAAATGCAGCTCGTTTCATATAGAAACTCTTGCCATTTAACCACGGAAACCCGCACGTTTTACATTAGATACTGTCCTCATAAATTCTCATTGAAATAGTATAAGTAAATGTCTGGATTTACAAATAGATACTGTTTAAAATATTTGGTTGCTTTATTCTGATATAATTTTCATATTTAAATTAGATTCGAATGCATACTGATAAAGACTTATATAATTTACTATTGGTACAACAAATACATACTCGTAGAAGCTGCATCAATCCTTTCGAAGTAATACTAAATATGTACCTGGAATATCCGACCATATCGTAACATGTAGTGAACAATTTGTTACTGATCAAACCTCATCACAATTATATTCGGAAAACAGTATAAATACTGTTAGAAATTGATCGCATATAACCCCATTCGAAGTGATTAAATTTGTATTTGTAATTTCAGTTGAAAACTGACCTTTCTTTTTACCCATTCAAACATATGAAAACACATTTAATATATTACTGAAAAAAAAAACATTAATACTCATAGAAACTGATCTCATAAATCCCTATTCAAACATTATAATTTGTAATCTTCAATTGCAAATCAAAACTGTTCTAACCTAATGCAGCTCGTTTCTTATAGAAACACTTGCCATTTAACCACGGAAAGCCGTACGTTTTACATTAGATACTGTTCTCATAAATTCTCATTGAGATAGTATAAGTAAATGTAAAGACATATAATTTACTAGAGGAACAACAAATAGATACTCGTAGAAACTGCTCTCATCAATCCTTTTGAAGGAATACTAAATGTGTACTTGGAATTTCCGACCATATCATAACAAGTAGTGAACAATTTGTTACTGATTAAACCTCATCACAATTATATTCGGAAAACAGCATAAATACTTTTAGAAATTAATCGCATATAACCCCATTCAAAGTGATTAAACTTGTATTTGTAATTGCAGTTGAAAACTGACCTTTCTTTTTACCCATTCAAACAAATGAAAACACATTTAATATATTACTGAAAAAAAACATTAATACTCATAGAAACTGATCTCATAAATCCCTATTCAAACATTATAATTAGTAATCTTCAATTGCAAGTCAACCTAATGCAGCTCGTTTCTTATAGAAACACTTGCCATTTAACCACGGAAAGCCGCACGTTTTACCTTAGATACTGTTCTCATAAATTCTCATTGATGTGGTATAAGTAAATGTTTGCTGCTCCATTCTGGTAGAAACTGATAGAAATTTCAGAAGCAACTTTACTCCAGGCTCCAGTAGAGGGAGCTGTATACGTGTAGCTAATTCATATCTAATCTAATGTGACCTAAGGAACTGAAGTGTGTTTGTTAAATTAAAAACAAAGCAGTCTCTTTCACTGCTAACTCATTCATTGGGCTAGAACAAGAACACCCGAGGAAATAAGGACTTTGCAGAATTTTGTGTTTACCACAATATTAGTATTTCTATTTGAAATATGCAATTTAAACTGTACATTTGTCAGCATGCATATCCAAATTAATACTAATAAAAAAGCAAAATGGAAGTTTACAATAAAAATACAAACATGTAAAATATACAATTGAAACTGTACGTTTGTTGACATGTATATCCACATTAATACTAATAAAAAACAATGTTGAAATTTACAATAAAAACATGTTGATAAATGGTGTGTTACATACGATAGATACTGGAGTAAGGACGGACTGGAACTCTTATGATATTACTTATAGAAAAGTTTAGAATATCTTTAAAGTTGTATCTGTAATTCCATATGTTTACAGATATAAGGGCAAGGGTGCATTTGCAGACACTAAACTGTAGATTTGTTGATGTATATTTCATATAAGTACTCATGAAAGGGCAACATGATAATTCCAAATAGCTCATTCGGAATTACTGTTTCATAACCGATTTAAAACTTAATAAAACAGATAAAATCCTGTCTGTATAATACTAATATAACTTATAGGAACGATAAAACCGCATCACTTTTTTTTTATAAGTTTCTATGTGGAATTTTTGGCAGGGCAACCAAATATTTTAAACAGTATCTATTTGTAAATCCAGACATTTACTTATACTATCTCAATGAGAATTCATGAGAACAGTATCTAATGTAAAATTAACAGATCAAACGACTTACCTGTAAGGAAATTTGATCCTAATTATACGAACAGTCCTGTCCGAAATTATTACCACTTGTAGTAGTGCTAACTTCTACCAATACCGTACAACGTTTAAAGAATTTTTCTTCGCCCGTAGTTATCCTGTCCCTGCGCCGGCCCTGTTGTGTCTTACTCGACGCGCCACCTATCGTGTTCATATCACATCCTCACTGTAGTTTAAAGAATCCTGTATCTGTAGATCGTTTTTATATCTCAATGGGGGTTTCGTTATACGTTATACATACGTATACATTTTTGGGCACTTGGGAGGGGTGTAATAATTTCGGACAGGACTGTTCGTATAATTAGGATCAAATTTCCTTACAGGTAAGTCGTTTGATCTGTTAATTATACTTCACAGTCCTGTCCTCATTATTACCACTTGTAGATGTTTAGAGAAAAAATAAACGATCTATAGAGCTGGAGGGTTGTTTTGAAAAAATACGTTTTATAAATGTATTTCTATCGTAGATATAAACACGTTTTTCGTTTTACAGGAATTGATAACACTTGTTATCGCAGTTACTTAACTGTAAACTTACTTGGAAAATAAGAATACAAAAGTTTATCCTAGAAACAAGACTTGAGAAAGTCTGCAAGCAGTCTTCATTTAAGGCTGAACAAAATGATACTGATAGTAAAAATAAAAAACTTCGTATAACTACTCGGCTTGAGGTAGCCGAGTCTTTTAAAATCCCCTGAGGAAATGAGTTTGTATCGACATATTGGTAGGCTTATTATAAAAAATCTAGAAAAGTGCTGAATTTACTTGACCACCCAGACCTTTTGCGGGCTGCGCTGAGGTTGCAGCGTGTCTAGTAGTACAGCTTGAATATATACCAACCCTTGAATACGTATCAACACCACTTTTGAAAAAGTACCTTTTTGACCTAGCTGCTTATTGATTGCACTGCTGCTGGGTTATGGAGGCTTCTTATAGGTAAGAATTAATGTGTCATTATCGGTAGTTCTGAAATCTTTTGTCTTTTCTATGTGGGCAGTAAGTAAACTCGCAAGGCACAAATTTGTCCTTTCATTGAAGGGTATAATGATTAACGGTTGGTATCTTCCTTTTCCAGTAGTCTTAACTCTATCAGGGACATATATTTCAAACCTGTCCTCGAACTTTTTTATATGTTTAAATTTTATTTTGAAAAGGTTTGTAACCGGTGAGCTGAAATAATTGCTAGCAGTGTGTCACCGACTTACGACTCGTATTTTCAGAAAACAATTTGTATGTGGGCTTTCTCCAAATATATCGGGACAAGATTAGCTTTTTGAGGTTTTATATTATAGATTCCTTTGAGGAATCTATTAATTCTTCGTTTTTATTGGCGATCGGAAAACTGAGGTATAAGAGCCGATTTGCAGCTGTTAATTGCTTAATAAGACTTACCCTTTATATTTAATGCGTTCAAGAATTGTATAAAATGTTCTGAATTATAAGCGAATGGGTTAACTTATTGCTTGTTTTTACAAAATTCCCACCATCTTGTGTAGGAGAATTCATACTATTTAAGAGTCCCGCAGATATAGAGGCAATTATTGCATGAATTCCAGCTTCCGGAAAGTTCAGTTTTAAACAAGACTGTCAGATAAAAGACCTGTCTTCAGTGAAATATTCCTCCACATTGGCTGTGATGTTCTGAAAGGTGTCTGATTTGGGTTGACTTTTTCTACCAGTTTTAAAATAAGGGAAACGAAGGTTGGCTTTCCCATTTAGGTATTACCACTGCCCCCCTAGCTTTCTCTTCAATAATAATCTTGTTGAGAACTTTGGGAACCATGGAGAATGGAGGAAAAGCACAAGAAAAAATATCTTGGCCCAAGAAATAGTAAAACCTGTACATATTGAGTATGGATCTGGTTGCCATGAGACATATAATTTACATTTTGTATTTGGGTGAATTACAAATATATCTCGCATGCCAAATTTCTTACAAATAATATTGAAGTGAGAGGTAGAGATCTCATACTAAGTATCTACAGAGGGACTCCTTGATTCTGTATCTGTTTCTATATTGAGTTTAAGTTTATGTAAGAAGCATAGTCTTTTTATTCCTTTTTGTTCACAATATTGCCAGATGTTTCTTGCTTTTGTATTTAGATTTTCAATTTTTACTCCTTGTTTATGTGAAAAAATGGCGGTTATGCTGACTACCCTCAGAAAGAATATCGCAGTTTCACATGTTTTTTGTGAATGTTTTAAGACCATTTTCAGCAGCCAAAAAATTCTAAATAGTTCATATGGTATGCTGCTTCTTGCGGAGGCCAGTGCTAGATTACCCTATATGCCAATTACGCACATGCGTAAAGTGGCAGATATTTAGGGGCGGTAGATATTGACTTTCAGCAGACCATTAATGACTTTGTCGCATGAAAATCATGGCGAAAACTGTTTTAATACATATTATATTTACAATTACCTAATTATTTCTTATTTATTTGCTTTTATCATGTTTGGAAATGATTATTTAGGTATTAAACAAGTCACAATAAGTTACACTTTTTTTTCTTTTTTTTTATATATTCAATATGAAATTAGCAACTTTCTTATCATTATTAGAGGCGGCAATTTTAGGTTTGCGTAAATAAAGCGGCAAATACTTTAGTTCATCACTGATGACGGAGGCCGAAAAACCATGAATAATCTTGTCTCCGCAGGAAGCACCCCAAGCTGTTGTAAAAACATTGGTATAGGTAATAAGTTGATGATGTAAAGATCTCATAGAACTGTTTGGTATGTGACTGACCACCGTAGTGGGTCTTTCTTAACCTGTTGTTTGATAATCATTATTCCCTTGTAATTTCCCTTCCTTTTAAGACCTAACATTTTTTACCTTTCTAATATTTTTGTATACAACCAGCTATAGGGTACACCTGGGCATATAGCTATTAATGTACTAATTACTTCAGCCAGGTTTCGAATTTTACAACTAGAACATTTCAAAAAATTATTCAGTAATTTTAAAATTTTGACGCATTTCTCTCTCGGCACTGATATTGTTATATCTACCGAATTATATTCGAAGCCTAGAAATTGTCATGTGCATGTCTTTTAGTGTTAATACTCTCTTTTCCTTATTGATTGCGAAACCAAGTGTGGATAACTGACAAGTACTACCTCAGTATTTTACACCCTTTCACGTCACTGGCTGTGAGGAGGGAATTCTGTGAGATTAGCTTTAAAAACTGTACGATAATCTTCAATTTTAAAATGAGGTGGATTAGCGAACTTGTTTAGGTTTTTTAAATTTAGAATAAACCTGTAATCACCCTTGGTTTTTGTTTAAAAGAATACGAAGAAAGAAATTCCCCCTTTCTGTGAACACAACTTTCTATGGCCCCAATATTTAATAGGTGACCGATGCTTTTTTCAAAATTTGATATATCATATATAGGATAATTGAATTATCTGTTAGTATTTGCCATTCGTTAAGTGATTTAAGTCGACCAGCATATTTGTCTGTTCCCTCTAATAATAATGATGTTTGGGTTTCCTTCTGATGTCTTCTTCTTGTGTGAGTACTTGAGTCTGCGTTCTGGTTTCTACGATCCCCTTCCCCCTTCTTTGTGTGATTACTGTGCGGTGCCATTACAAACCTAATATGTATTGACATTGCTTAATGTAAGTCACATAATAATGCGCCTGTTTAAATTATTTCTGCCCAACGAGCTGAAATGTGAGGAGTTCTTAAGGCATATTACCTAGTGGGTCTTCACCCAAAAATTATATTGTCATTAACCTGCTCGATAATATGTTGTTCGATAAGCACTACGTCCTCATTTGATAAGTCACTGGTTTTTGAGTCAGTCAAGACTAGAAAACGAATCAGAACCTGAATTAAGGGATTACCTGTGGTGCAGAACTCGTTATTTAAAGAAGGGAAAATAGTGCTTCGTGTGATAACACTAATTATTATCAATGGCCGAACAGCTTCAGGCTTTCCCTGAAAAATGCAACACATTTGTCATCTATGGATTTCTGAAGGATAATGATTTCTATAATTGTTTCATACTATGCCAGCAGTATATTATATTAGTTTAGGGAGTGATTGCTCATATCTCTCCCTTAAAAATCGCCCCTGGATTCCTTGGTGAACAAAGTATTGGTACTTCACGTGATCAGACCACTTTGTATAATTATTATTATGATTTACCATTGCAATAAAATCGACTAACTAGAACTATTTCCATGTGAAAAGTTTAGGTACTTCATGTGATCATACCACTTTTCAAGTTCTCTTAAACTAGTCTGTGTTCGCCATTTTGCGGAAGCTAAAAAACCTAAAAATTCAATGAGATACTTGCTTGACGAAGTCAACTCCATTTTCTTTTGTAACTTCTTAATTTCCTTTAACATTTTCGTATTTTTCTTTCATTTTCTGGTCGATTTCTCGACTTTTTTGGAAGTTTTTTCCATTGTGTTATATAATTCGTTATTTACGGAATGGTACAAATTAACAAAGTGAGGATGTGATATGAACACGATAGGTGGCGCGTCGAGTAAGACACAACAGGGCCGGCGCAGGGACAGGATAACTACGGGCGAAGAAAAATTCTTTAAACGTTGTACGGTATTGGTAGAAGTTAGCACTACTACAAGTGGTAATAATGAGGACAGGACTGTGAAGTATAACGTGCGGCTTTTCGTGGTTAAATGGCAAGTATTTCTATAAGAAACGAGCTGTATATGAGTATTAATGTTTTTTTTTTCAGTAATATATTAAATGTGTTTTCATTTGTTTGAATGGGTAAAAAGAAAGGTCAGTTTTCAACTGCAATTACAAATACAAGTTTAACCACTTCGAATGGGATTATATGCGATCAATTTCTAACAGTATTTATGCTGTTTTCCGAATATAATTGTGATGATGTTTGATCAGTAACAAATTGTTCACTACATGTTCCGTGTGGAAATTCCAGGTACATATTTCGTATTACTTCGAAAGGATTGATGATAGCAGTTTTTACGAGTATGTATTTGTTGTGCCAATAGTAAATTATATAAGTCTTTATCAGTATCCATTCGGATCTAATTTAAATATGAATATTATATCAGAATAAAGCAACCAAATATTTTAAACAGTATCTATTTGTAAATCCAGACATTTACTTATACTATCTCAATGAGAATTTATGAGGACAGTATCTAATGTAAAACGTGCGGCTTTCCGTGGTTAAATGGCAAGAGTTTCTATAAGAAACGAGCTGCATTAGGTTAGAACAGTTTTTATTTATTTATTTAGAAGAAGAAAGACAGGTTACAAACCTAATTACATGTTTCTTGAGGGGGGACTACAGGCGATATAACCCGCTGGAGCCAACCCGGGCGACACGCTTCGAAGACCGGGTTTTGATTTGCAATTGAAGATTACAAATTATGATGTTTGAATACGGATTTATGAGATGAGTTTCTATGAGTATTAATGTTATTTTTTTCAGTAATAAGTATATTAAATGTGTTTTCATTTGTTTGAATGAGTAAAAGGAAAGGTTAGTTTTCAACTGCAATTACAAATAGGTACAAGTTTAATCACTTCGAATGGGGTTATATGCGATCAGTATTTCGAATATAATTGTGATGAGGTTTGATCAGTAACAAATTGTTTACCACATGTTACGATATGGTCGGAAATTCCAGGTACATATTTAGTATTCCTTCGAAAGGATTGATGATAGCAGTTTCTATGAGTATGTATTTGTTGTTCCAATAGAAAATTTGTCTTTATCAGTATGCATTCGGATCTACTTTAAATACAAAAATTATATCAGAATGAAACAACCAAATATTTTAAACAGTATCCACTTGCAAATCCAAACATTTAAAGATATATTTTAATGAGAACCAATCAGAACAGTATCTAATGTAACGCGTGTGGCTTTCCGTGGCTAAATTTTAAAAGTATTTTTAATAAATAGCTTTAACGGATTTGAACAGTTTTAATTTGCAATTCCAGATGAATAGTTTTAATTGTTAAATAGGGATCTATGAGATCAGTGTCTTTGTGTAATGTTTTTTTTTAATAAAAACACATTTTATTTTGAAAAAAAAAACATTACACTGACCTCATAGATCCCTAACAATTAAAACTATTTATCTGGAAATGCAAATGAAAACTGTTCGAATCCCTTAAAGCTTATTTATTGCAAATAATTTTAAAATTTAGCCACGGAAAACCGCACACGTTACATTACCCAACAAACACCGAAGATCGGCCCATCAGTGGGCCATCACTGGGCCAGAAGTTTCATTTCTGGCACAGTGATGGTCCGCTAAAGGGCCAACCTTTTGTGTTTGTAGGGTAGATAATGTTCTGATGGATTCTCATTATAATATTATCTTTAAATGTTTGGATTTACAGGTGGACACTGTTTAAAATATTTGAGGTTTCATTCTGATATGATTTTTGCATTTAAATTAGATCCGAATGCATACTGATAAAGACTTATATAATTTACTGTAGGAACAACAAATAAATACTCGTAGAAACTGCTCTCATCAATCCTCTTGAAGGAATACTAAATATGTACCTGGAATTTCCGACCATATCGTAACATGTAGTGAACAATTTGTTACGGATCAAACCTCATCACAATTATATTCGGAAAACAGCATAAATACTGTTAGAAATTGATCGCATATAACACCATTCGAAGTGATTAAACTTGTATTTGTAATTGCAGTTGAAAACTGACCTTCCTTTTTACCCATTCAAACAAATGAAAACACATTTAATATATTACTGAAAAAAACATTAATACTCATAGAAACTGATCTCATAATCCCTATTTAAACATTATAATTTGTAATCTTCAATTGCAAATCAAAACTGTTCTAACCTAATGCAGCTCGTTTCTTATAGAAATACTTGCCATTTAACCACGAAAAGCCGCACGTTTTACATTAAATACTGTTCTCATAAATTCTCATTGAGATAGTATAAGTAAATGTCTGGATTTACAAATAGATACTGTTTAAAATATTTAGTTGCTTTATTCTGATATAATTTTCATATTTAAATTAGATCCTAATGCATACTGATAAAGACTTATATAATTTACTATTGGCACAACAAATACATACTCGTAGAAACTGCTCTCATCAATTCTCTTGAAGGAATACCAAATGTGTACCTGGAATTTCTGACCATATCGTAACATGTAGTGAACAATTTGTTACTGATCAAACCTCATCACAATTATATTCGGAAAACAGCATAAATACTGTTAGAAATTGATCGCGTATAACCCCATTCGAAGTGATTAAATTTGTATTTGTAATTTCAGTTGAAAACTGACCTTTTTACCCATTCAAACATATGAAAACACATTTAATATATTACTGAAAAAAAAACATTAATACTCATAGAAACTGGATCTCATAAATCCCTATTCAAACATTATAATTTGTAATCTTCAATTGCAAATCAAAACTGTTCTAACCTAATGCAACTCGTTTCTTATAGAAACTCTTGCCATTTAACCACGGAAAGCCGCACGTTTTACATTAGATACTGTTCTCATAAATTCTCATTGAGATAGTATAAGTAAATGTAAAGACTTATATAATTTACTAGAGGAACAACAAATAGATACTCGTAGAAACTGCTCTCATCAATCCTTTTGAAGGAATACTAAATGTGTACTTGGAATTTCCGACCATATCATGACAAGTAGTGAACAATTTGTTACTGATTAAACCTCATCACAATTATATTCGGAAAACAGCATAAATACTTTTAGAAATTAATCGCATATAACCCCATTCAAAGTGATTAAACTTGTATTTGTAATTGCAGTTGAAAACTGACCTTTCTTTTTACCCATTCAAACAAATGAAAACACATTTAATATATTACTGAAAAAAAACATTAATACTCATAGAAACTGATCTCATAAATCCCTATTCAAACATTATAATTAGTAATCTTCAATTGCAAGTCAAAACTGTCCTAACCTAATGCAGCTCGTTTCTTATAGAAACACTTGCCATTTAACCACGGAAAGCCGCACGTTTTACCTTAGATACTGTTCTCATAAATTCTCATTGATGTGGTATAAGTAAATGTTTGCTGCTCCATTCTGGTAGAAACTCATAGAAATTTCAGCAGCAGCTTTACTCCAGGCTCCAGTAGAGGGAGCTGTATACGTGTCGCTAATTCATATCTACTCTAATGTGACCTAAGGAACTGACGTGTGTTTGTTAAATTAAAAGTAAAGCAGTCTCTTTCACTGCCAACTCATTCATTGCTTCTAGGCTAGAACAAGAACACCCGAGGAAATAAGGACTTTGCAGTATTTTGTGTTTACCACAATATTAGTATTTCTATTTGAAATATGCAATTTAAACTGTACATTTGTCGGCATGCATATCCAAATTAATACTAATAAAAAAGCAAAATGGAAGTTTACAATAAAAATACATCTGTAAAATATACAATTGAAACTGTACATTTGTTGACATGTATATCCACATTAATACTAATAAAAAAACAATGTTGAAATTTACAATAAAAACATGTTGATAAATGGTGTGTTATATACGATAGATACTGGAGAAAGGACGGACTGGACTCTTATGATATTACTTATAGAAAAGTTTAGAATCTCTTTAAAGTTGTATCTGTAATTCCATATGTTTACAGATATAAGGGCAAGGGTGCATTTGCAGACACTAAACTGTAGATTTGTTGTATATTTCATATAAGTACTCATGAAAGGGCAACATGATAATTCCAAATAGCTCATTCGGAATTACTGTTTCATAACCGATTTAAAACTTAATAAAACAGATAAAATCCTGTCTGTATAATAATAATATAACTTATAGGAACGATAAAACCGCATCACTTTTTTTTTATAAGTTTCTATGTGGAATTTTTGGCAGGGAAATAGTGCTTCATGTGATAACACTAATTATTATCAATGGCAGGAGCGGCTTCAGGCTTTCCCTGAAAGAGAGGCGAATGCAACACATTTGCCATCTATGGATTTCTGGAGGACAATGATTTCCATAATTGTTTCATACTATGCCATCATTATATTTATATTAGTTTAGGGAGTGATTGCCCATATCTCTCCCTTAAAAATCGTCCCTGGATGCCTTGGTGATATTGGCACTTCATGTGATCATACCACTTTGTATAGTTAGTCATTATTATGATTTACCATTGCAATAAAATCGACTAACTAGAACTACCTCCTTGTGAGAAAGTTTAGGTACTTCTTGTGATCATACCACTTTTCAAGTTCTCTTAAACTAATCCGTGTTCGCCATTTTTAAGAAGCTGAAAAACCTAAAAATTCAATGAGATACTTGCTTGACGAAGTCAACTCCATTTTGTTTTGTAACTTATTCTTAATCTTGAACAAAGTATTGGTACTTCATGTGATCATACCACTTTGTATAGTCAGTCATTATTATGATTTACCATTGTAATAAAATCGACTAACTAGAACTACTTCCATGTGAAAAGTTTAGGTACTTCACGTGATCATACCACTTTTCAAGTTCTCTTAAACTAGTCCGTGTTCGCCATTGTTAAGAAGCTAAGAAACCTAAAAATTTAATGAGATACTTGCTTGACGAAGTCAACTCCATTTTCTTTGTAACTTCTTAATCTTTAACATTTTCTCATTTTTCTTTAATTTTTTGGTCGATTTCTCGACTTTCTTGGAAGTTTTCCCATTGTGTTGAATAATTTGTTGTTTACGGAATGGTACAAATTAACAAAGTGAGGATGTGGTATGGACACGATAGGTGGCGCGTCGAGCAGGACGCAACAGGGCCGGCGCAGGGACAGGATATCTAAGGATTGAGAAAAATTCTTTAAACGTTGTACGGTATTGGTAGAAGTTAGCACTACTACAAGTTGTAATAATGAGGACAGGACTGTGAAGTATAATATAACGTCTATGAACTAACAGTTGCAAACTGCGCGCTGCGGTATACCAATGTCAGTACTTCTCAGCGATCTGTTATTTTTAAACATATACTTTAAACTGTTATTTCAAAATAGCAGTAGCAGTTTAAACCTGTTATTAAAAAGTAACAGCTTTTATCTATCACTACTAAACAGCGTAAAAAGTAAATAAACCAAATACATAGAACAGAATACAATGGAATTTATGTAATAATTTATAATTAAGCAATTTTATATAAATAAAACAAAACGCATCGAAATTTTTCTACCTGCGATAATTCCTTATTTACAGGTAAAGAGTACCCATATTTTATTGTTTTGGCAATATGCATTTAAATTCGTTCAATCCGCATTAAGCCACACTGTACGCTTCCTGTGTACATAAGTATTAAAAAAGATACACACGTATGCACTCGCATTCTTTTTTGTAGAAAATTTAATTCTCTATACAAGTATCTGTTACTAAAAACTTTCAGTTAATTTTACTTACCTATTATTATGATCAGTAGGGAATTTAAAAAAGACTTTTTGCACAAATAACGTTTGTTCTGGCAATATTTTGCAGCACAAACAGCCCATACTTGAAAATAATAGATAAATGTTAAACAATAAATAACACAATAACACTAAGTACGTCTATGAACTAAATAAATTGTACCTATGTCGCCCGCACTGTTTTCCAAGATTTTAACCCAAAATGGTTCGTGCGCGACGATCTGCGCAAACCGTTCCCGCCATTCAAGTTTCCCCGCTGTCTCTCTTTCTCTGCTGTGATAATACAACAATACCCCCAGCAAGTTAAATCTGTTCCCAGGCCGTCATAAAACGATTCTCATGCCATGGTAACCACACCACAATGTAATTTCATGCAAAAAGGAGCTGGCGCCTTCGAAGGTGCTAACTTCACTGACATTTTATCTATAAGGCTTTAATAAAAGTACTCGTTAACGATAGAAAAAGTTTAGCAAATACGAAAAACGTGAATATAGTAAACCT
The DNA here is from genome assembly GCA_936432065.2 of Rutpela maculata. Classification (NCBI taxonomy): domain Eukaryota; kingdom Metazoa; phylum Arthropoda; class Insecta; order Coleoptera; family Cerambycidae; genus Rutpela; species Rutpela maculata. Next base: position 213,345,265 of record OW386285.2, read on the forward strand.
CGTATATATATTTACATAAAAAATTCCCGTCAAAGGAGTCCGTGTGCAGCGGTCCCATATGAATCGCTAAAGAAGGCTCTGCTTTGTACATGCGGCATTTTTTATATGTGCCATATGAGAACTTTTATGTACAGCACCCAAACGCAGTTAAAGCACAGAAAAGAGAACTACCAGAAACGACACTTGGGCTTCCCGCAAAAATTCCATTGCCACCATTTTGTTGTTAGTGCATCCGTCAGTTCATTTATTGTTTTAGGTTGAAACAATAACAGTCTTTGACATAATACCCAAATAAATTCTTAAAAGGTTTTAGTTTTATTGTGCTGTGAATACGTAAAAGATCATATAGCGGTGGGAAAGTGTGTTGTTAATAGTAATTTTTATTTGCTCTGTTAAGGAATGTACAAGTAGTACGACAGGAAAAGACATTAGTTTATTTAGGTTTCCTAAGGATCCCGAAAGGTATTTTATTATTGACGTAAATTATAAAATATTTCCAAGTAATCGTAAACCTTTCTTCATTTAAGGTCCGTATTGTGGTTGGAAGCATGCAATCGTAGGGATTTGGCAAGTAAAAGTTCAGCCGAACTTTATAACCATTTTAAGTTGTGCGCATAAGACAAATATGTATCAAAAATTGATTGCTACCAACAGCACCAGTAACGGCTCGTCAGGGGAGGCATGGGAGGCTGAGCCTCCCTTTGGAAGAAGCAGCATATCTTCCAATCTTCCAAATTAATATCTTTTATTTGTAGAAATGTCTCTAATTGTCTTTCAAAATATCAAGCCTCCTTTGCAGACAATATCACGAGCCGCCACTGAACAGCACTAACTACTATTTTCCCTCAACTTGATAGTTTAAAAGGAAAGGAAATTAATATTTCCCAAGAACAACCTCCCAGTATGAAATTACAGATTTTCTCAGGCAAGAAATTGTATTGATTTCAATAGGTACATTTTGTGATTTTATATTAAGAATACAATTGTTCGTAGAGATAACTTTATCCAGTTTACTTTAATAGTTTTAATACCCATTATAAATAGAATTCTTTAGATAACGTAATTGTATTCAGCCTGTGTAAAGTTTGTTTATAAGCACGCTGTTCAAATTTCCCGCCAATATTACCAACAATAAAATGGTGAAGGTCACAAAAAAACATCAAAGGCGGTGTTGAGAGTGCCGCTTCTGGTAGTTCCTTATTCTGTGGTTAAAGCAAGCGTGTTGTCTTCATCCGTTGATGACATTTTTATTCTTTATTCGCGCTTAATTCCCCCAGGCCCAGCCCCAGGCCACCCAGGCCCAGCCCCAAGCCCAGCCCCAGGCCCAAGGACAGCCCACCCAAACAAAAGAGGCTGCCCCCAAAAGAAAGGCCGAGACGGAGATAGGGGACGGTGAATTCACCCTAGTAACCAAAACTAGGGCGAAAAAGACGTCCCAGACCCCCCCGACCCAGGCCTCCGAAGGGCCCAGCAACCAGGCGGCCCCGTCCACCAGCCAAGCCAACCCGGAGAAGGATGCTGAGGCCGCAGAGAAGCCTCCCAAAATCCCCCCGGTAATACTGAGGAAACAAGATTCCTGGTCCGAGGTGAGCCGCAGGCTCAAGGAGGCCAGGATCCAGTATACCAAGGCCAAGGTGGTCGGCGAAGGGATCGCCATCACCCCCCAGACGGCGGACGACTACCGCCAAATGACCAGGATGTTCGCGCTAGAAAAGCGCGAATATCACACCTACGCGCTGCCGGAAGAGAGGCTTCTGAGAGTGGTAATCAGAGGCATCCCCAGCGGCGTAAGCTGTGAGGACGTAAAGGAGGACCTCCAGGAACAAGGCTACTCCCCCACCTCGGTCCAACGGATGACATCCCGGAGGACGGAAAAGGAGATCCCCCTGGTCCTGGTCCAGGTTCCCCTCAACGAGGAGAAGATCCTCAACGTGAACAGGTGCTGTTCTCTGGTTGTCCGAACGGAGAGACAGAAAGCAGCCCTAGCAATCACGCAGTGTCACCGCTGCCAGAGATTTGGTCATGCACAAGACAGGTGCACAGCCCAGGCCAAGTGTGTGAAATGCGGCGACCCACACCACTCGGGAGAGTGTAAAAAATCCAGAGATGTCCCAGTCAAGTGTGCCAACTGCCAGGGGGCACATCCAGCGAGTTACAGGGGGTGCCCAAAGTACCCCAAGAAGACAGCTGGACCCTCCCAGAAGCAGACACCCAGGGCACCACAGAGGCCAGTAGCCAAGACGCCAACCACCAGTGGCGTCAGCTACGCGAGGATTACACAGGGCACGACGGGGCAGACCACTACCCCCGTCAAGAAACAGCGGGCACCCACCGAAGTCCAGAACTTCGCAGCGGTGCTCGCACAGATGCAACAAATGTGCTCAGCAATGAGCACATTTTTTGCACAAATGCCAGCCTTCGCTAACGTTTAATGATGTTTCAGGTGAAACCAGGCTTCCTGCATATCGCCTCATGGAATGTCAATGGACTGCTAGGACGCAAGCTCGAGGTGGAGGAGCTCCTAGCCAGGGGCGACATAGACATCATGGCACTGCAGGAAACGAAGCTGCGACCAGACCAGGCTGTCAACTTCCCAGGCTACCACGTATACAGGAAGGACTGGACGAGGCCCCACAGAAGGGTAATGAGAGGAGTAGCCCTACTAGTTAAGACGAGCATCGCACACCATCCGATCCTGCTCCCGGAGATGGAGAACCTGGAGGCCACAGCCGTAGTAGTGCCCACGGCACGAAATGGCGACCTCAGAGTGGTCTCCTGCTACCAGCCACCCCACAACATGCTGCGAGACGCAGACCTGGACTCGGTCCTCCCCCCAGGGACCCAGACGGTTGCTATCGGCGACTTCAACGCCAAGTCCCCGGAATGGCACAGTAGGATCACAAACACTCGAGGACGAGAGCTACTGCGATTTCTGGGACGACAGGATGGCAACCTGCTGGTCCTTGGGCCGGAGGCGCCGACCCATGACAATGGTGTAACCAGGCCGGATGTGCTGGACATTGCGATGCTGAAGGAGATGACCCTCGAAGCCGAAATCACCGCCATGATGGAAGGTTCCACCGAGCACAACCCCATTCTCCTAGAACTAGGAGAAAAGGACGGTGAGAACACGACAACTTTCGTCAAAAGGAGGACGGACTGGGAAGTGTTCCGTGCAGAACTGCAGAGGAACATCGCACACATTCCCAGACTCGAGACCGAGGCAGACGTGGAGAGGGCCATCGCCTCCCTGGAGGACCAGATCCAGCGGCACTAAGGGTAAGTACCACCGAGACGGAAACGAGGCGAGCACCAGCTCCCCTGGCAAACCTCCCAGAGGAAACCAGGCAGCTAATAAGGGACAGACGAAGTGCCAAGAGACGGGCCCAGAGAACCCGACTCCCGGAGGACAGGAGACATTACAACACCCTGAGCCGGAGAGTCAAGGCCGCCCTTCAGGAACACCGACAAGAAGGGTGGCAACGCCACCTGGAATCCCTGGACACACAGGACAGGAGCATCTGGACCACCCAACGGGCCCTGCGGAACCGTCGGACTCCCATGCCCCCGATCCACGGAGAGAATGGTGTTGTCTACACTCGCCAGGAAAAAGCCGAGGCATTTGCTGACAGCTTGGAACTGCAGTGTAGGGAAAACCAACTCGATGATGAGGACGAGGACTGGGAGGACGACGTGAGACGCAGGGTACGTAGGATGAACCGTCTGCCAGATGAAGACCACATCCCCCCGACCACCCCCGAGGAGGTCAAGGAGATCCTAAGGAGTCTAAAACCCAGGAAAGCTCCAGGATGTGATGGCATTGGGAACATCGCCCTCAAGAAGCTGCCCCGGAAAGGAGTAGCGGCGATGGTCAACATCATCAACGCAATGTTGAGGTTGAGACACTTCCCATCCAGGTGGAAAAAGGCCGACGTCATAGTCATCCCAAAGCCAGGTAAGAACCTAACGTTTCCTTCCTCTTACAGGCCCATCAGTCTACTCCCAGCGATGAGAAAGGTAGCCGAACGAGTCATACTCAAGAGGATAGCCGAGAAGACAGAAGAGCTGGAAGTCCTCCCAGACGAGCAGTTCGCCTTCAGGACAGGGCACTCCACCGAACTCCAAGTGCTCCGCCTCACCGAGGAGGTCACGAAGGGGTTCAACCAACGACAGGTCACGGCAGCGCTGTTCCTGGACGTTGCCAAAGCCTTCGACAGGGTCTGGCACGATGGTCTCCTAGCCAAAATGATGAGTATGGGTTACCCCATTGCACTCGTCAAGCTAGTGAGATCGTACCTCCACAGGAGACAGATGAGGGTGAAGATCGTGGACAAGGTGTCCACGTACAGAACAATGGAGGCAGGAGTCCCCCAAGGCTCAGTGCTGTCCCCCCACTTGTTCTCCATCTTCACATCCGATCTACCCCGGACGGAGAGGACCTCCATGGCCCTCTACGCCGATGACACAGCCCTGACTGCCAGATCCTGGAGTGCCAGGCTAGCCACCAGAAACCTCCAGGAGGCGGCCACCCTCCTAGAGGACTGGTGCAACAGATGGAAGGTAGCCGTCAACGCCGAGAAGAGCAAGGCGGTACTCTTCAAGAAGGTAAGAAAACAAAACCCCACAGGTCACGTTTCCATGTTTGGAGAGGACATCCAATGGCACGACTCCGCCAACTACCTTGGCGTGGTCATGGACAAAGGCCTAACATGGAGACTGAACACGGAGGCCATCGTCAAGAAGGCCAGGAGGACGAGAGCCCTAATCTACCCGATGACGGGTAGACAGAGCAGACTCAACCTGAGGAACAAGCTCACGCTTATCAGGTCCCTCATCCGGCCTCAGCTGACGTATGCTTCGGTAGCTTGGGGCTACCAAGCAAAGAGCTACCTCCATCAGATCCAGAGAGTGGAGAACGTCGCCCTCAGAACGGCAGTCGATGCACCCTGGTTCATCCGCAACGAGGACATCTACAGGGACCTGGAATACACCCCGGTCACTGAGATCATCAAGCAGAGAGCCAGAAAGATGTACGCCCTTGCCGAGGAGCATGGGAACCCACTAGTCAGGGAGGCAACTGACTATGACCCAGCAGATGCTCCGAGGCACAAGCGGCCGAAGGTGCAGCTCCTGGATAACGGGTGAGTATGAGAAGCATACCACCAACCGACGATCCACCCCCACGGAAGAGACATGACGATACCCAACCACCCACCCAAGACCCTGCGGGTACCGGACAAACAACCGTCCAGTACCCGTAGTCCCCCTAGCTCCGGGCAGACCAAAAATGCTACCAAAGCAGTTAGGTCTGCCCTTCCTCGAGCTACACAGCTCATCCTTACCCTACCGATGATCCGGATGACAGGATGCCTCTTGGCATCTTGTGTACCGGCAGTCACTCCCGCCACAAACCCAAAACACCCAACAGACCGATGACTACCCCCCGGGGGGCAAACAAGCTGGCGAAGAAAAGAAGACGAAGACAGAAGAACGCCAGAAGAGGCCTTAGCCAGCAAGGTCCAACGAGCCAGGACCCAGGGAGGTGGGCCGAAATCGTCTGCACCGCTCACATTTGTGAGTGGGGCCGACGTAAAGTAAGCTCGCCCGCCCTGCACGAGGCTGGTCCCCGGTCTACAGCGATGTATTGGGGTAAAGGGCAATAGTCCTGCCCGGCCCCAGTCATCCGAGACCGACATCTTTAGCCAAGAATATTGGCGCTTAACTGTCACTACACAACTGTTCAAGTATACTTTTGCGTGTGGCGGCGACGCAAATGTCAGTATTCTTGTACAATAAACTTGCGCATGCATACCGTTCAATCATGATACAAAAAAATAGAAGGTATGATCTTCAGTTCGCCAAATTCGGTCCGGTTGGCGCAAGACGTCACGCGGTGATAGCGGGATTTTAAATTATATAGGATTTTCCTCATGATACAAAGAATTTGTATCATGGATTTGCCTGAACTCATTGGAATTTTGAATAAATAGGGATTCTTAGTGTTCTTAGTAACCATCGTTCTATAAATGAGCTTTATCTCCGCGCAAATACGTTTTAAACATATTGTCACTTTTACATGATGCCAATGCACAACGCATTTTTATAACTAAAGGTTATTGCAAGAACACTAAAATAAGTAAAATAATCCGAAAAACAACAACCACAGACGTCGGCAAACTCACTTTTACGAAGGAAGCGGGTAGAAAATTATCACCGCGTGACGAAACAACTGTCGATTTGGCTCCGCCCACATGCGCAATATCATACCTTGTACCTTGTATTCTTTGTATCATGCCGTTCAATTCACTGAACTCTACTATATAAATGGAAGGCCAGTATAGGTATATGCGCGTGAACAAAATGCGGCAATTACGGCACAGATTAAGTGGTAACGAATTCAAAAACTATAAGCCATGCGTCGACGCAGTAGAAAAATTAATGTCTGTGCTTGAACCAAACGGCTGTCTACGGGAGTTACGCGCCGACGCCAGGCTGACGCAATTCTGTGTTTTATTTCTTTTCCATAGATTCTGTAGCGTAAGTCTTGGATTAGATGCAATTTCCAGAGTCGGTGTCACCATTTTATTCTTTGTTTATTCTGTCGTTTGTGTAAAGTTGTTATAAATTGATTATTTTGTGTAATATTTTGTGACTGTTATAAACAAAGTTAATTAAGACAATATGGTGCAATCTTGTATGGTACTGTGTTGCAAGAATCGGGGCAAAGTACCGGGTTTTAAACAGTTGCAGTAACAATAAGACCGGCTCTGACGTATTTTGTAGTGCGATTGCGCTCCTCCTGTAGGTCGCCATACTTGCGCGAGGTTCAATTTGGCGTAAAAATTGGTATGGATATTGACATTCCATTTATATAGTAGAGTTCAGTGGTTCAATTATGCAGTTACGTCTGTAGCCGCCTTATTATAACATTAAAAGGGCCAGTTTTATAATATCGGATTAAACTGCGGAGTGCGGATTAAACTAAGGCCTTGAAAAAAAGTCTGTTTTAGAATGTCGTTAATTTTGTTTTTATATGTAATATGCTGGATATAATCGAAATATTTGATTAGTTATTATTTATTTATTATTATTTACTGTCTAATGACGACGAAGAAATTATATTAATATAATAGAAGGTGTTCGAAGTTCTAAGTTTAAACTGCACAGTTTAATCTAACATTATAAGGGCCAGTATTAGGGCCGTTACTTTCTGCCAACATTAAACGTGGTTAAACTTTAACCGTCGGCTAAATCATTGAAAGTACAATTGTTTCCATGGTAACTGAATTGGTTTGACCCACCGTTAACGTTTAATCGGGTTTAATCGGGATCGAAAGTACCGGCCCTTATTAGGGCCGGTACTTTCGATCCCGATTAAACCCGATTAAACGTTAACGGTGGGTCAAACCAATTCAGTTACCATGGAAACAATTGTACTTTCAATGATTTAGCCGACGGTTAAAGTTTAACCACGTTTAATGTTGGCAGAAAGTAACGGCCCTAATACTGGCCCTTATAATGTTAGATTAAACTGTGCAGTTTAAACTTAGAACTTCGAACACCTTCTATTATATTAATATAATTTCTTCGTCGTCATTAGACAGTAAATAATAATAAATAAATAATAACTAATCAAATATTTCGATTATATCCAGCATATTACATATAAAAACAAAATTAACGACATTCTAAAACAGACGTTTTTTCAAGGCCGTAGTTTAATCCGCACTGCGCGGTTTAATCCGATATTGTAAAACTGGCCCTAAAGATAATGAAAACAATGTTATGATTATTATATTATAGTTATTTTAATTATTGCAAAGTTTGGAAATTAGACGAGTTGGTCAACACGTGCAGTGAATTACAGTGATACCAATCTAGACACTTTTTACCAAACTTTCTTTCGTGCAAATCGTCTGACGATTTGCATGAAAGAAAGTTTGGTAAAAAGTGTCATCCCAGTAAACACACTCCGCCACATCCACATTATAGCCACTCACATTTTGGTGGATTTTGTGAATGGCAGAGCATCTCATCACTGTGATGACACTCTTTGGACCGTTTCAGAACGTACACATCATAACCACTTCTATGTGAGTGGAGATTGGGACGTCCACAATTACCACATCATTTTAATGAAAAATTTTATAACGTGGATGTAACTAACTGATCCACCACTCACTTTGATATCCCCATTTCATACTAAATTGTGATCATCGCCGCCAGCGCCACTAGTCTAGTACTATTGCTGGCGTTTCCTCTCCGCACCTGCGCAGTCATCTCCAGTATCTGTGCTCCAGTTTACACTTGTCTGTGTTGGGTTGTAGACATTGATGTCAATAACTTTTGTTTAATGCCTTTAGTTTTTGTTTGTTAAATATCAACACATTTTTACGTAAAGGTAAGTACCTGCTTGTTTTAACTTCACTGTTACTATGAAATTATCCATTTTTATTTTTATAATTTTCATATTTCATGACACCGAACGGATGACGCCATCAAAATCCAAGGGAAAAAAGCAAGTTAACCTAATTTATCAAATAATATGTTGGTTAACACTGGTTCTTTATTTTTTTATGTAGAGCATATTTAGCTTATTTTAGATTTAAATACTGGTAATTAAGTATTTTCCAATTTGCGACAAAATGCAATCACATTTGAATTAATTATTACCTATCAAGGTGTTTATAAAAAAAGTCCCAGTCCTAACTTATTTTATCTTAGTCTTAATTTTTTCCCTAAAATGTTAAATGTACAGGTTACCCGTACTTATGCCGTTTATAAAAGTCGTAATCCTGTAGTGTTCCTAACTTAACCTAAAATTTTTAGGTACATTTTTCCTAGGGGCTAATACCACAGAATAGATCAGAAATCAATTCCAATTGGCGTGAAAAGTTCGCGTATTTATTTTACGATCAACTTAGGACAAAGGCAAGTTTTTATAAACCATTCTTAAGATATCAGATATGTTTTAGGGAAAAATTAAGACTAAGATAGGCTAAGTTAGGACTGGGATTTTTTGATAAACTCATCCTCATTTATTTTGCTCTAGTAGAGGTACCCTATATTATTTTAATACCCGAATAATGAATATCCCAGTTGGTCCAGTCAACGAAGCGCTAAAATCTCCAAAATCTCTAATTTGAGTGCTAATGAATGGATTTTGATGAAACCTTGCAATGTGTGTGTAAATGTGCAATGTGCAAATGTGTGCAATGTGTTTGTAAAGTTGAAAAAAAAGGTTAGAGTAGGAAATGACCGGAAAGAGTAGAAAACACGGGTTCTGTAACTTGTAGAATTAAGTTAAAAATGAAAAAAAAAACAATATATTCCCCTTTTTTGGTTCAAAATAAGATGTTTTTACTGTTGTGAATTTTTTCGAAAAATGCATATTTTTGACTTGATCACTCAAAAATTCCTAAAAGTGGGGGAGGGGAAATGTAAAAGTTGGAAAAAAATCTGAAAAAATTCAGGTGAATGTATTATCGAAATACAAGACTTTTTTTTTATTTATTTTCTGTAATGTGTGTTTTCACCGAGTTTTTCCGGAAAAACATGAAAAACTACCTCTTTCTTGAAATTGCAGCGCTTTAAAAAGATTTAACTTAAAAATTTGAATGTATTCAAGTGTGCATTGAGGTCTTCTAAACATTTTTTTGTCTCTTGGAATTTTTTTGTAACTTGCTAATTTTCCGAGTTACAGGCAGTTTTTCACGATAAATAATGTACTACATTTTTTGCACAAAAATACATGAAAATTCGAAACATAAGCGCGATTTTTTCAAACAAGCATTTGTTTCGTAACAATAAAGAAGATAAAATTCGTGATGTAGTAAACAAGCAGTGCATAAAAGTGCGTTATTTCATTATCTTTAAATGAGATTAAAAATCGTTAAATTTATAAAAAAATGAATCATGTAATTTTTTTTCTTAAGGAATAATTATTCATCTGACGATAAGAATTCTTGTGGATGTGAGGCACGACAAAAAAATTTAGTACATTATTTATCTCGAGAAATATGCATTTTTCGAAAAAATTCACAAGAGTAAAAACGTCTTATTTTGTGCCAAAAAAAGGTGAACAAGTATATTGTTTTTTTTTTCATTTCTGACTTAACTCTACAAGTTACGGAACCCGCGATAAAAGAGATGTTTTGTACCTCTTCCGATCATTTCCTACTCTAATCTTTTTTTTCAACTTTTTTATCAACGTCATTACATGTTGCACAAGGTTTCATCAAGATCCATTGATTAGCACTCAAATTAGCGTTGATTAGAGTATGTCAAATTGGAACAAATTTCAACGTTTGACGGAAAAAACTGATAAAGTGTTGAAACTTGGCAAGGATGTTAGGATTTACTATTAAACATACTAAAAGTCCCCAGCTCAAACTGTTGCCCTCGAGCGGGCATCTTGGAGAAATGGTGCTCCGATTCAGCTTATTTCTTATACATATCTCTCTAACCATTAGCGATATCAAAAGTATGTTTATGTAAAAAATAAAGGTTATAAAATTCTCTACAGAGTGTTATGCCTTTTTTTTATAATCTATTATTATTATATTCTTCGGAAATACGAAAACAAAGAGTATAAATATTGCATTTCATCGACTCATTTCAACAATTGTAAATATCACTTGTAGGGAATAAAAATATATCTTCGTATTGTCATAAAATACGCAACAACTTTCAAAATGTCCGTCGTGTCTCTTTTAAGAAATAACTTTAAAAAGAAAAGTCCGATTTTAATGAAATTTGGACAAAAATTAGTGTTAGTTATAAGAACCTCAGCGATCGATCAGCACATATGAAGGTTATGAAATATTTTATGAAAATAATACACGTGAAGAGTGTTGTAATCTTTGATAAGATCGTGGATTTAAGTGACATAGGTACTTGCAATTTTAATGATTTCCCGATAATACCATCTTGATTGCCCAAATGGTCAGTATACTAAGTATGTAAGTATGTCAATCACCCCAATTAAATAAAAATTATAAAAATAAAACATCAAACAACATTTATAAAACTCCTGTGTTTGTAGAATCGTATCAAAGGTGTTACAACACACTCCTCACATGCATTTTTTTTTCATAAAATGTTTTATAAACCTTTATATTTACTAATCGATTTTTTCAAAATTAATAGGGTTCTTCCTTTAGCCAACATACTGTACTATACTGTCTAAATTTCAATAAAATTGGAGTTTTCTCTTTTAAGTTATCGTACTCACAAAAGTGCTGTAAAGAGAGCCAGATGGACAAACCGACAGACTGATAGACGGATGTTTTAAAGTTATTCGGAATTCTAGAACCATCATAATATCGAGTTTTATTTTTTTTCCCAGTGATATTTCCGCTTTTAGAAATGCGTTGATCAAATGTAATTTTCTTATTTTAGAAGGTTATAATAACAGATATGGAAAAAAATTATATTACATTTTTTGTAGAGAATTTCATAAACTTTATTTTTTATAGGAGACATAATTTCGATATCTCTAATTAAAAGCTTAGCGAGACATAAGCAAATAACTTAATCTGAGCACCATTTTTTCAAACGCAAGAAACAGAGTTGGGGACTTTAAGTCTGTTTAATAGTGGGCCTTAATGAACATCTCTGCCAAGTTTCAAAACTTTATTAGTTTTTTTCCATTTATTTTCCTTATTTGACTGGAATAATATAGGTATTTATATATTTTTTTCTATTTTAGAATGTAAAACAGACAATTAAAACTATGTCAGTTCGTGGAGCTACTGGCAGTGGCAGTACAATTAGAGAAAATACGGTAAGTTTATATTTTAAGTTCTAAAATCTTAGACATTTTGCATTTGAATTTTGTGAAAACTGCTTTTTTTACCAATTTTCTTCTGTATATAATAAGGCTCTATAAGAAAGATTTTATTGTTTATTATTTCATATTGAAATACTTGTTTCGGTAATGAGAAACTTCACCTTCAGTTACTTTTTTTGCCTAATTTTTAATTTAGTTTATACCTACTTAGTGTTTCATTTTAAGTCTGCCCACTCTCATCAAAACTTTGTTATTTTGCTAGATGAAATTCAAATTTTGGTGTTTTATAAGTCCACGAAGTTCAAATCATTTTAGAACCGTATTCTGCGTGCCCTGCTAGAATCAAATTCTGAATTCTTATCTGTATTGCTAATTCATGCTTTACAAAATAGTAGTTTATTTTCAATCGTAGTAGCCTCGGCCTTTTTTAAAAATATTTCATTAGTGCCAAAGAAATTGTTCCAAATTCAATTTAATTTTACTTTAATAACAAAAACAAGTGTGTGGTTGAACTTGAAATTCGATAATGTGATATATTTGGATACTTGTCTTGTTTATTTTTATTATTAAAAATTATTAAGTACAGAACACGCAGTAGCAGGCTTAAAATGTTTAAGTGTACATTTCAAATGTACAGACTGATAGACGGATTATGTACATAGTGTGACCATGCATAGACTTACTATTACTATTACCTAAGTAAAACCCAAATAAACAGATTAAACGCACTTAAACAAAATCTGAAATACTAATAGTCCAAATAGTCTTAGAATGTCATGAAACGTCGAGATTTTAAGTTTGAGCAAAAAAATTTTGTCGGTCTGTCTGCCTGTAGTTTTTTTTGTGCGCACGATTACTCTGGAAGCATTTAAGATATTCACTTGAAATTTGGTAACGTATGTATTTCAACGAGATCTAGACCTAGATTATTCGCTTTAGATTTGAAAATTACTGTTTCCATAATATTTTTTTTTATTGTTGCCTTGTAAAGTACACATATTAATACCCAACCTTGATCCATTTTAGTTACCAATGGGCCAGCCTCTCTACTACCAATACTCAACTTTAACATTATTTTTACTCACGGTCATTAAACTGTAACGGTTACCTCATCCAGTAGCTTCTAGATGAAGGAGCGCGCGGGGGGGGAGGGGGGTGGGAACTTGGGTCTAGCGCCTACGTCATGTAGCCACCTATATCTTTTCTCTATCTTTTGCATGGGAATAGGATATCTGTCTCTCTTGCAGGCTTTATTTGTTTAATTATTCAGGTCAAGGTCAAAGTCTAGGTAGATCCAGAGCCGGCACTAGTTGCCACGTGTCATGTTTTCAATTTGTCTGGCATACTACAACGACAGGGTGTTTATTTTTATATTGTTTGTCGCACTGTCACTGTTCGGTGTAATAAACTAGTTTGCTGTCGTCCCAGTGTATACTATTCGTCTATATCAGTGTTCATTAATTGAGTGAGTAGCAAAATGTCTAGTGCCGGCCCTGGCTGGGTCTAGAGGCTACGTCATTTTCGGTTACCTCCCCCGCACGCTCCTTCGTCTAAAAGCTGTGGGATGATGCATAGTTTACTGACCGTGATTTTTACTGACATAAATGACATGACATCTTATTAAACATTTTTAAACTATGATAATTTATTTCTTATAAATTTTTAGATGTAGCATGAAAAGTAGTTCCAACCACCGCAGACTTTGAATGTGAACATTGTGAAAGACTAAATCCGTTATGGAGATCAAAGAAGATCAAGAAAGAAATAGCTAGGTGAATTTTTATTATAAGGCATATAACTGTAATCATATCTTGAATATATATAGTTTCGGAAATGTTTGTTTCATTGATCACTTCAAATTCATTTAATACTTTTTACATTTTTAAATCTAATTTTTATTATTTCACTTAGAGACATTTTTCTGGGGCCCCACTTTAGTGAGTAATATATAAAACAATTAAAATATCTAGGTATACGTGCAAGATTTATACGCAAATATCAAACAATTATGTTGCCTTTTTATATATTTTCTGAAGTCTCAAGAAAAATGTAAGGAAAAGGTAAGTAAAAAGAGTGTGAAATATACCTTTTGAGTAAAATTTCAGCAATATCAGGCTACTTTGATGAAATTTTTGTGTCTGAAGTAAGCCATTACCTTTAAAATGAATAAAAAGAATCTATTTTTCAACAAATAAGTCTTCTTTTATATTACGAAAAAATAACTCAATGAAACTCAAAAACCACTGATGAAAGATGTATATTTTATACCCCGCTCCAACAGAAAATGATGAATTTTAAATAAGTTATGTTTCCTCATATTGAATTTTTTGATAGTTTTTTATCGAAAAAAATTATTTCATCAAAGTCGGCTGACGTTTTATACATAGTGTATGATTTTACATTCTGAACAACTTTTCTCCTTTTTTTTTCATTTTGAAAAATAAAGGTGTATTCATATTATTTCTTAAATATTTGTTTGCAAATCACCCTGTATACTTAAAATTATATTCTCATATACAGCCACATAATTATATATGTAACTATATATGAGGCGTTTACTGCCAGAGTGGCCTAACCAACAAATATGTATAACAGAAATATTAATTTATAGAAAATTGTTTGATTTTTAAATTTGATTTTTAATTATTAATTTTTTTTGTTGGAAATTGATGTTTTTTATTTGTAGGTGTGTGACACTGAATTTATTTATGCCGTAAAGATTTATGCAATATTGCCACTTTTTCTTTTTTTTTTGAAATGCTAGGCCACTATAGCACAACCAAATTTTTTCAAAGTGTTGCAAAAAAAGTTCACTTGGGCCATCATTGCATTAATAAAGACATTTATATCAACGAAAGTTTTATGTATTTGCAAAAATGAACCGTGGAAAGGAACAAGTTAGTCGAGTCTATGAAGGTTTTCACTTCTTAATTCTCAGCAACAGCTCCGATTTTGATCATTTTTTTTAAATGTGTGTTTTTTAATATTATTCAAAATCAGAAACATCCCAAGTAGCGCAAATAATTATTTATATTGTTTAAATAATAATTACAATATTTACAGGAAAAAATATTTAAAATATTTTTTTCGCGGTATTTCTAAAACTTTGAGTTGTCTTTATTGAAAATTTAAGTTCAAAAATGTTTCTCACAGCCGGGGTTGATAATTATTTATATTGTTAAACAATAATAACAACTTTTACAGGAAAAAACATTTTTTTATGTTTTTTCACGATATTCATGAAAAAGTGAATTTATTTTTATTGAAAATTTTGTATAATAAATATTTTGAAACTTTTAGTTTGAGAATGAAAAAAAAATAAGAAAAGTTGTTCAGAATGTAAAATCACACACTACGTATAAAATGTCAGCCGACTTTGATGAACTAATTTTTTTCGACATAAAACAACAATAAAAAATTCAATATGAGGAAACATAATTTATTCAAAAATTCATCATTTTTTATTGGAGCCGGATATAAAATATAGTGAAATCAGTGATTTTAAAATTTCAATGGAGTTATTTTTTCGTAATATAAAAGTAGATTTATTTGTTGCAAAATAGATTATTTTTATTTATTTTAAAAGAAATTGGGCGGTAACATTCAAGTTGTTATAATATATATTTTTTGTACACAATATGATCATATCTGCATCACAAATGGGTGGTGCTGATGTGGCTGAAAAGTGGAAAATAAGTAAGTCACTTTTGACGACGTGGCTGAGTGCGGCCGTTTAGCGTCACTGTGACGGCATTACCACGTGGTTGCAAACAAGAATGACGACGTCACTGTTGCAAAAATCACATCATTATGATGTTAAAATGATGTGGTTTGGTTTGCTGGGATGGCGCACAGTATTATGGTATCACTTAGTGTTGGGTGAATTCGAATTAAAATACTCGGTTAATCCGAGTATCAAAATACTCGCTTGATTCCGAGTATTAAAATTTCATCCGAATAAAATATACTCGGATTAATTTTAAGTACAAAACAAAAAAACAACTGTCAATCGTGCACTTGGATAATAAAATGTTTTCTTAGATTTCTCCCCCCCGCTCATCGATTCTGAGATCTGGGGAAAAAAATTACTATCAGTGCCACTAGCATTCGCTTTAACCACGATCGCAATTGCTGTTGACAGAAGGATTGAAAAATCGCGATATCACATTACTAATACCTATAGAGAAAATTTAATTCGACATCGGATGATTAATCCGAATATTCTTGTCATCCGATTCCGTGTAATCCGAGTACCGAAATCATCCGAATATCTGCATCACTAGTATCACTGTAATTCACTGCACATGTTGACCAACTCGTCTAATTTCCAAACTTTGCAACAATTAAATATCTATAATATAATAATCATAACATTGTTTTCATTATTTTTAATGTCAAACCTACTTCCACTGAATATAAATCATCTTTATTAGGTTGTTTCGTAGTCTACAATATTAAAAAAATGTCAAATTATGCAATTTGTCAATCACTGCTGCCAACTCTTCTAGTAAACTGAGAGTTAGAAACAGTGTTTGACAAATTGCATAATTCGACATTTTTTAAATATTGTAGACTACGAAATAACCTAATAAAGACTATTTATATTCAATGGAAGCAGGTTTAACATTAAAGATAGTGAAAACGATGTTATGACAGTGAATTACAGTGATACCATTATACTGTGCACCATGACACTTTTTACTGAACTTTCTTTCGTGCAAATCGTCAATTATCAATGAGCAAAAGAAAAACTGTGTGCGCTAGCAACTTCCGTGCCATGCGAACGATTATTTTCTAAAGCTGGACAAGTACTTATAATAACAGAAAAAGCCGATTAAACGACAAAAAAATCAAAGTTGTTATTTTTAAATTGAATTATGAATCCTGTTTTAAGTTCTAATACTTTTGACTCACAATGACATGGATATTACACTTTTTAACGAAAGTAATTTTTTTTTACAGAAAATAAACAATTCCTATAATATTATTTTATATTAATTAGATCCTACCATAACTCCGATTAAATTAATATTTGGATACGATAGACACCTAATGCTCTTCGTTATTTCTGTTAATGTTAGATGTAGCGCCAAAGTAAGGGAAAATATTATTTTCTTTACAATCATTAAAACTGTCTTCCGCAACTCCCATTAGATTGAAATTTTAACACGATAGACATTAAGTAATATAGTGGAGTCAAATTAGGACTGATAAATTCGCAATGTGAATTGTCTGGTCAGGGCGGTTTTTTTATTTTAACATATTCAGTGGGTCAACTATAGTTCACAGTTCAGTTTTGCAGTTTCTGCGATGTCGGCGTATTGTTTATTTAAACAATTCAATTTTTTAGACCGTGTTTTTTATCGGTTTCCTTTGAATATCTCGAAATCTATAAGTCCTATGGAAAACAACAAAGAGAAGGAAAATGTTCGTTATGAGTTGTGAAACAAAAGTACATAAACTATAATTCTTTCCAATTGTTATTATTATTTGAAAAAAATTGATCATTGCAAAATTTTGCGTTTTTAAATTAATTGCTGTTATTTCAAAAATAAACGATAATTTTCAATGAAATTTTGGAAAAACATAGCTCTTATAAAGTACAATCACTGCTTAAAATTTCAAATCTAAATGATTATTAAAACGGGTCAAATATACAATTGTTGCTAAAACTTCGCACCCTAGTGAAATCCTGCCATCAAATCCGAGAAATGTGTACGACGGCTCAAATTGTAGCTTTTTATAAGTACTTTAAGATCACGAAGGAAAATTTTTTTTTGTTCCAAATTTTTATTGCATTTGTTTATAATTTTCGAAATTTTAATAATAAACAAATTCAAATAACTCTATGTTTTTTTCATGAAATTAAAATCGGTAAACGATTTATGAAAGTAGATTAAATAAGCCATCTTTCAAAAAAAAAAAATTAATGCTCTGCTTGCATTTGGAGCTGAGATACGTTGGTTTTTGCGTTTCGATCACTTATAAATAAACAAATTGATATTTCATCTTAAAATTCGGGCTGATTATTCCCCAGTGCTAATACTTTTGTCCCAGCTAGTTGAAAATAATCTAGAACTACATTTTTCAAAATTGCATCTAAAAAAACGTCTTTGAAATCATATCATAATTCGCGGTTGACAGGTAATTTTCCCTCTCCCACTCATCGTATTTCGCAAACTAGGTAACTAAGACAACTAACGCAATATCTCTCGATTTCCACCTTACCGAGATATATATTTTTTAATTAATCGTCTCTTTTCTCAAATTTTGATTATTTCATTTAATTTAATGTGAAATAATTTGTTTAATTTTTTTTTGAAATTGCAGTGAATTTTTAATTTCTTTATATTTGTTTTATTGGAATATTCTTGTTATGTTTGTGGAAATCAAGAGTCTATCTTGATTGAAAATACTTTATTAGTTTCACTCTAACGTTACATTTATAAGATTAACAAAGATACTGCTTGACACCTTTCGCGCCCATACCTGACTGTCAAAACTTTTTCCTCCCTTCCCTCGAGACGGTTAGGTACGTTCGGAAATATCAGGAGGGAGAAATGTGCACAGACACAACATCCCCCTTTTTTTTTTGAAAAGAAGAAAAGAAATTTATATAATCAGGAAGACTTAACGATAATATACATCTAATCTGTTACATAATCTTTTAGCCAAGTTGGTTGGTTACATTTACGACTTGGCCTACCCGACTCAGAAAATAGATTTGAGTTGGCACTGGGGAGACTTGATTTTTCACTCACATTAGTCTCTGGCTTCACGATGACACTCTCGCTAGAGTCGTTTAGCACGGAACTTTCACTTGAATTAGGCACTGTACTTAATCTAGGGTTTACAATATTTTCCTCCTGTATATTTTGAGGAGCCAATGTTTGGGGTATAAAACTTTGAGAGGGATTGTAATATGGTGCATCAATTAAATGCCAACGGTTACGTCTATAAGTACCTTGATCTGTCTGAATAATGTAAGATCGTGGTTCTGTACATTTTTTAATAATTTTTCCATACTGGCGTATGTCTATAACCCAAACAGAGTCACCTATGGACAAATCTGATAAATTTTTGGACTTATGTCTACGGTTGTAATTCTTTCTTTGCCTCTCTTTCCTATCTCCTTCTTTTTGAATGAAAATGCTGGTGTCCACCACTTCATTTAATTTTTGGGGTATCATAGGCAAATGAGACCTAACTTTTCTATTAAATAATAATTCTGCCTGACTGAATCCTGTCTCTAGAGGTGTAGAACGATATGCGAGTAGTGCTAGATTTATGTCGGGGTTCTTTTTAATTAAGTTTTTGGCTATGTTGACTGCCGCCTCGATACAGCCGTTAGATTGTGCATAGTACGGACTGCTAGTAATGCTTTTAAAATTGTATTCTTTAGAAAATTTTTGAAATCCTGACTGGAATTGTGGTCCATTGTCAGATCTTACTATTTCCGGGATACCATAGCGAGAAAATAGTGATTTCAGAATACTAATGATAGCAGGTTCAGTCATACTAGAAAGTGTAAAAATTTCAATAAAGCGAGAATAATAATCTGTGACGATTGGGTACCAGACTTTGTGCTTAAATAAATCGACTGATATTTTCTGCCAAGGGCGACAGGGAAAACTTTCTTTTAAAAACGTTTCTTTAATATTAGATCGTTCTTCAACGCAGTTTGGACAGAATCGAACAAGGTTGTCGATTTGCGTAGATAGTCCAATCCACCACACCGAAGTTTGTGCGCGGGCTCTACATTTTACTATTCCTTGATGGCCTTCATGAATGAATTCTAAGACTTGCTTACGCAGACAGGGTGGTATTAAAATTCGTGTTCCTTTTAAGAGTAAATTTCCTGAAAAATGTATGTCGTAGCGATATTGATAGTAAGGAATTAATTCCATTGGTAATTTAGACTTAAGTGGCCATTCAGTTAGACAATATTGCTTTAGTTTTACGCAAATTGGATCTGAATTTTGTTCGTGTATTATTTTGGACAAAATCATCCTTAACCGGTAGAGATTTTATTATGTTATTAACATGTAAGTCAACTTCCGAAGTTAATTCTTCAGCTTGAGGACTAGATTGAGTCAAAGGACTCCTAGATAGAGTGTCTGCAACCACTAATTCTTTACCCGGAGTATAAATTACAGAATAATTATACCGCATTAAACGCATTCTGAATCTTTGTAGTCGCGGAGAAAGTTCATCTATTGGTTTGGTTTGTAAAATCTGAAGTAGGGGCTTGTGATCTGTCTCGAAAATCACGGGTATACCGATAAGATATTCGGAGAAATGTTCTGCTGACCAGGTCAAAGCAAGGGCTTCCTTTTCGATTTGGGCATATCTTCTTTCAGTATCAGAAAGAAGTCGAGATGCATAAGCCACTATTTCTCTAGAACCGTTGTTTACTATCATCAAGGCTGAGCCAATACCGAAACACGATGAGTCGGCACTAACCACTACTTGTTTAGAAGGATCAAAAAATGCCAAGTTTTTTGTATCTTGTAAACTATTTTTAATTGCCTCGAAGGCTCTAATTTGCGATTGGCCCCAAACGAATTCGACATTGTTTTTTAGTAAAGAAGATATAGGTTCTAGCATCTGGGATTTATTTTCAATAAAACGACCTGCGAAATTTATCATTCCCAGTAATCTAAGTACTTCCGTTCTATTTGTAGGGTCCGGGAAATTCTGAATAGCTTTTATTCTTGAAGGGTCTATAGAAACGCCCTTGTCACTTATGACATGTCCTAGGTAAGTAACGGTCTGACTACCAAAAATACATTTATTTTTATTAAGCGTAATGCCTTCGGCATGTAATCTTCCAAGTACACTACGTAAAATCTGATCATGTTCTTCGATAGAACTAGCAAAAATCAAAACATCGTCCATGTGCTTTACAACGCCTTTTAGACCAGAAAGTATTCTTGTAAAAGCCATAGAGAAGTATTCCGGAGCACAAGATATTCCAAAAGGAAGTCTTTTAAAGAGAAAACGTCCAAATGGTGTGATGAAAGTTGTTAACGCTTGACAATTTTTTGTTAACTTAATCTGATAAAACCCAGAACTGGTATCTAGTTTAGAAAAATATTTAGCGCCTTTTAATTGTGCTAAAGTGTGCTCTACGCTATTAATGGGAAAATATGAGCGCAATACGCTTTTATTTAGTTGAGTGTAGTCTATACACAACCTAACTGTGTTACCTTTGGGTACTACCACGATGGGAGCGACCCATGGAGTATGATACTCTACTGGCTCTATAATTTCTAAATTTATTAACCTATTTAATTCCACATTTAATTTCTCCAAGAGGGGTATTGGAACTTTTCTCGGAACAGATTGGGCAAAGGGTGTAGTATTTGGAATAATTTTTATTTCCATTTCCTCCTTGAATGTTCCTATCTCGTTAAATATTTTAGGAAATTCTCTCGCTATAGAAACTTCATTTAATTTTTGACATGTATTACTAGCAATCGGTCCTACGTTTAAAGGGCGAGTAGAATTTGTATCTGAAGTTGAAGCAGGACTATAATTAAATTGTAAAATCTGCAAATTTGTTATACCAGGTCTGCCCAAAATAGGAATTTTGAGATTTTTAATCAAATAAATTTTTGCTAAGTACTTGGTATTATTCGGAGAGAAAGACAAAGTAAGATTTACTTTACCAATGATTTGTAAAGGTCGACTGTCAGGTCCTAATACTGATTCACTGCATTTCTCAACATTTCTTAATTGACTTTCTTTAAGTAAATCCACTGGCATGCATACAATATCAGCACCTGTGTCTACAAGAAATTCTATTTCATTTTTAACACATTGTTCTACTCCAATATTTACTAACCACTGAGAATTATTAATATTTTGAATATACAAAGGTCCAAGAAAATTTACGGTGTCACTTTGAGTCTGCTCATTATCATTACGATGGTCAATATTAATTGTTTTTACCTGTTTACTTCTGCAAACCTTATCCCAGTGACCTACTTTTCCACATGAACGGCAGATGGAGTTCCTAGCAGGGCACTGCTCTCGAGGATGTCCTTTCGCCTGTCCGCAATAGCTGCAGGGACGAGGAGCATTCGATGTAGCTGGTTTCTGGAGCTGGCTTGAATTCGGCGTATTTTTCCAGTATGTGGAAGGGTTGCCACGTTGTGGTTGAGGTTTCTCATGCTTTTTCTCTTTCGACACCACATTTACACATTTAAGTTCATTACGGAGCTGCTGTGACTGGGCGCTTTGTAATTCGGCTTGACGTGCTGTGAGAACTGCATCCACCAGTGTAAGTTTACTCTGTAGCTGCAGTTTTTCGCTGGTTTTGCTGTCATGCATTCCAACCACTAAGCGATCGCGTATCAATTCCTCTTTGAGGGTGCCATATTCACAATGTTCGGCGAGACTGTGTAAGGATGTGATAAAGGAATCTATGGACTCACCAGGTTTCTGTGTCCTAGAGTTGAATTTAAACCGTTCGAAAATTATATTTCTTCTGGGTATAAAATAGTTTTCAAACTTCGTCAAACAATCTGTGAAATCTTTTGGAGCTTCAGTAAATTGCACAAGAATCTCTTCTGACTCCTCCCCCATTACATAAATGAAGAAATTGATTTTTTCCTGGTCTGTCTTGGATGAAAGACCAGACACAGACATATACCGCTCAAAGCGTTTCCGCCACTGTGGCCAGTAAGAGGGTGTGGAAAATGTAAATTTGTCAGGTGGAGAAATATTATCTACCAACGACATTGTAATGGGAAATCGAGATACTTAGTCTTCTAGAAAGCTGATGAGAAGTCACTAATGGAATGGATCGAATGGATTCTTTCACTTATACGCTGCCACCATGTTATGTTTGTGGAAATCAAGAGTCTATCTTGATTGAAAATACTTTATTAGTTTCACTCTAACGTTACATTTATAAGATTAACAAAGATACTGCTTGACACCTTTCGCGCCCATACCTGACTGTCAAAACTTTTTCCTCCCTTCCCTCGAGACGGTTAGGTACGTTCGGAAATATCAGGAGGGAGAAATGTGCACAGACACAACAATTCTTTCTTTTAAATATTGTTTGTTTAGCTTTTGTTTATAAAAAAAGAGAACAATAACAATTTAATTTGTATGCCGTGTTTTCCATTAGTTTTCTTTGAATGTTTCGAAATCTATAGGTCCTATGGAAACCAGCAAAAGAAAACGTTATACAACAAAAGTACATAAACTATAATTTATTCCAAGTGTTATTATTATTAAAACAAAATTAAATATAGCAAAATTAGACGTTTTTAACTAATGACTGTTCTTTAAAAAATAATGGATTTTCAATGAAATTTAAGAAGAATATGATACTTATAAAGTACACTCACCATTTACAATTTTAGATCAAAATATTTATTAAAACGGTTTAAAAAAAGCAATTGTGGGTATGAAAGTGAGAATGATTATCTGTTTGATAGTGGTGCGAGTGATGATACAGATTCTACACGGAGTGAGGATAATAATTATTATGAAAATTGACGTAAGAGACAGAAATTGCTAAGATAATTTTGTAATTCATTAAAAATATCTCATTTTTAATATAGTTTTTAAGAATTAATACTTACAAAGTTAAACCAATTATAGAAAATATAATTTGCAAAGACACAAAGATAAATACAATAAATGCATCTATGGTTAATTGGGCATAAAAATAATCTATAGAAAAAAACTAATTAATTTCTGTTACGAGTTATTGTTTGGAGTCAAATTAAGGATAAAAAAAGGTAATTAAAGGATTCTTCTGCTGCAGGAATTGTACTGTTTTAGTTTATTTTCGATATAATAACGTGCAATGAGAAATTTTGCGGCCTTTCATTTGGCACGACGATTCGTATCGGGGATGTCTGGGTGGCTCGAAACAAGTGCTCGGGAGGACAATATGTTAAAATAAATTTGCTTTTGATTTGATTTGATTTTTTATTTGATTCGATTTTTGATTTGATGACTAGCTCAGAATAGGTTTAAATCTAGATGGCAGAAATTTTTTATTATTTATCAGTGATATAAAAAATTTTACAAAAATTTTTTGCATGGACTTAAGGTTAGTTCTAGTTAGGTTGGTTTTCTTTTTAGTGAGTATATCACTAGATAAAATTAACAGTTAAGTGACTTTATTAAAGATTCCGACTTGCGAGCTTTTAGTGGCTCTATTAATGTTTCAACTTTCGACGTCTAACAACGGCCTCCTTAAAATTTCATTAAATAAAGCCCCTTTGAAGATTTTTAAAACAGTGTGCAACCTACACAAATTTAAAAAATATTTATTGCATTTTCTATGAAAAAAAGCTAAACATTGCGTTTAATTAAAGTGAATAATCGAAATCTATGCACAAAGTAGGTGATTAAAAAAAGACGACAAAAACTATAGCAACAAAAAATTTATTGCAGTTTTTTATAAACAAAAGCTAAACAAATTAGTTTACGTTAAGTTGAAGTAAACTATAAGGAATCTACGCAAAAAAAACAAGACATTTAAAAGAAAGAACATTCCAATAAAACAAAAATAAAGAAATTAAAAATTCACTGCAATTTCAAAAAAAAAATTAAATTATTTCACGTTAAATTAAATGAAATAATCAAAATTTGCGAAAAGAGATGATTAATTAAAAATATATATATCTCGGTAAGGTGGAAATCGAGAGAGATATTGCGTTAGTTGTCTTAGTTACCTAGTTTGCGAAATACGATGAGTGGGAGAGGGAAATATTACCTGTCAACCGCGAATTATGATATGATTTCAAAGACGTTTTATTAGATGCAATTTTGAAAAATGTAGTTCTAGATTATTTTCAACTAGCTGGGACAAAAGTATAAGCACTGGGGAATAATCAGCCCGAATTTTAAGATGAAATATCAATTTGTTTATTTATAAGTGATCGAAACGCAAAAACCAACGTAGATCAGGTCCAAATGCAAGCAGAGCATTCATTTTTTTTTTGAAAGATGGCTTATTTAATCTACTTTCATAAATCGTTTACCGATTTTAATTTTATAAAAAAAAACATAGAGTTATTTGAATTTGTTTATTATTAAAATTTCGAAAATTATAAACAAATGCAATAAAACCGGTTTAAATTTTGAAAAAAAAATATTTTCCTTCGTGATCTTAAAGTACTTATAAAAAGCTACAATTTGAGCCATCGTACACATTTCTCTGATTTGATGGCAGGATTTCACATAATAATCATTTAGGTTTGAAATTTTAAGCGGTGATTGTACTTTGTAAGAGCTATATTTTACCAAAATTTCATTGAAAATTATCCTTTATTTTTGAAATAACGGCAATTCATTTAAAAACGCAATATTTTGCAATGTTCAATTTTTTTTAAATAATAATAACAATTGGAAAGAATTATAGTTTATGTACTTTTGTTTCACAACTCATAACGAACATTTTCTTTCTCTTTGTTGTTTTCCATAGGACTTATAGATTTCGAGATATTCAAAGAAAACCGATAAAAAACACGGTCTAAAAAATTAAATTGTTTAAATAAACAATACGCCGACCTCGCAGAAACTGCAAAACTGAACTTTGAAATATAGTTGACCAACTGAATATGTTAAAACAAAAAAACCGCCCTGACCAGACAATTCACATTAAAATCCTAATTTGACTCCACTAATACTCTTTCGAACTATTATTGTTAGATGTGGCGTCAAAGTAAGGGAGCGGCTGAAAAAAATATTTTTGGAAATATATTATTTTCTTTACATAAATCATTAAAACTGTCTTCCGCAACTCCGATTAGATTGAAATTTTGACACAACAAACACTAACTAATGCTCTTTCGAATTGTTATTGTTAGATGTGGCGTCATGTAAGGGAATGGCCGAAAAAATTTTTATGGAAAAATATTATTTTCTTTACATAAATCATTAAAACTGTCTTCCGCAACTAGGATTGGATTGAAATTTTGACACAACAGACACTAACTAATGCTCTTTCGAACTGTCATTGTTAGATGTGGCGTCATGTAAGGGAACGGCCGAAAAAAATATTTTTGGAAAAATATTATTTTCTTTACATAAATCATTAAAACTAGAGAATATTATTTAGGTATTATGCAAATCACAGCTTACACACTTTTTTATTTATTATGAAAATACCTACTTTCTGTATATTGTTGCCCTAATGTGTTCACGCTAATATACTAGTTAGGTAAATACTTTAAAACACTCATTATTGGAGAACCAATCAAAACAACTACTCTTCTAGCTAATACTGACGAAGTATTGAATTACATGATAGGATTCTTAGCATTTTAATGAAAAAAATATATTGAAAATACTTAAATCATTTATTTACATTTAGTCATTCCCACTTTTTTTAATTTAATATGAAATTATCTACTTTCTGTATATTGGTACCTTAATCGGGCCACGCTTATATATTACTTAGGAAAACACTTTAAAACACTCATTATTGGAAAACCAATCAAAACAACTACTCTTCTAGCTAATACTGACGAACTATTGAATTACATGATAGGATTTTTGGCATTTTAAGGCAAAAAAAAATATATTGAAGATACTTAAATTATTTATTGAAATTCAGTCGTTCACAAAAATTATTGATCCTTACATTCTATTTCAACTCTAGAAAAGTTGTACACGTTTTTTCGAACTCGTTAGTTCTCATCAGTAGAGTATAGAAACATTCATTCATTATTTACAAGCCTATTCTTGATTTATTTTTTACAATTAATTATTTTTATTTATTTGCTTTTATCATGATTAGAGAATATTATTTAGGTATTATGCAAATCACAGCTTACACACTTTTTTATTTATTATGAAAATACCTACTTTCTGTATATTGTTGCCCTAATCTGGGCACGCTAATATGCTAGTTATGTAAATACTTTAAAACACTCATTATTGGAGAACCAATCAAAACAACTACTCTTCTAGCTAATACTGACGAAGTATTGAATTGCATGATAGGATTCTTAGCATTATAAAGAAATAAATATAGTGAAAATACTTAAATCATTTATTTACATTTAGTCATTCCCACTTTTTTAAATTTAATATGAAATTATCTACTTTCTGTATATTGGTACCTTAATCGGGCCAAGCTAATATACTAGTTAGGAAAACACTTTAAAACACTCATTATTGGAAAACCAATCAAAACAACTACTCTTCTAGCTGATACTGACGAAGTATTGAATTACATGATAGGATTTCTGGCATTTTAAGGCAAAAAAAATATATTGAAGATACTTAAATTATTTATTGAAATTCAGTCATTCACAAGAATTATTGATCCTTACATTCTATTTCAACTCTAGAAAAGTTGTACAAGTTTTTTCGAACTAGTCAGTTCTCATCAGTAGAGTATAGAAACATTCATTCATTATTTACCAGCCTATTCTTGATTTATTTTTTACAATTAATTATTTTTATTTATTTGCTTTTATCATGATTAGGGAATATTATTATGCAAATCACAGCTTACACACTTTTTTATTTATTATGAAAATACCAACTTTCTGTATATTGTTGCCCTAATCTGGGCACGCTAATATACTAGTTAGGTAAATACTTTAAAACACTCATTATTGGAGAACCAATCAAAACAACTACTCTTCTAGCTAATACTGACGAAGTATTGAATTACATGATAGGATTCTTAGCATTTTAAAGAAAAAAATATATTGAAAATACTTAAATCATTTATTTACATTTAGTCATTCCCATTTTTTTAATTTAATATGAAATTATCTACTTTCTGTATATTGGTACCTTAATCGGGCCACGCTAATATACTACTTAGGAAAACACTTTAAAACACTCATTATTGGAAAACCAATCAAAACAACTACTCTTCTAGCTAATACCGACGAAGTATTGAATTACATGATAGGATTTCTGGCATTTTAAGGCAAAAAAATATATATTGAAGATACTTAAATTATTTATTGAAATTCAGTCATTCACAAGAATTATTGATCCTTATATTCTATTTCAACTCTAGAAAAGTTGTACACGTTTTTTCGAACTAGTTAGTTCTCATCAGTAGAGTATACCCAACAAACACCGAAGATCGGCCCATCAGTGGGCCAGAAGTTTCATTTCTGGCACAGTGATGGTCCGCTAAAGGGCCAACCTTTTGTGTTTGTAGGGTAGAAACATTCATTCATTATTTACAAGCCTATTCTTGATTTATTTTTTACAATTAATTATTTTTATTTATTTGCTTTTATCATGATTAGGGAATATTATTATGCAAATCACAGCTTTCACACTTTTTTATTTATTATGAAAATACCAACTTTCTGTATATTGTTGCCCTAATCTGGGCACGCTAATATACTAGTTAGGTAAATACTTTAAAACACTCATTATTGGAGAACCAATCAAAACAACTACTCTTCTAGCTAATACTGACGAAGTATTGAATTACATGATAGGATTCTTAGCATTTTAAAGAAAAAAATATATTGAAAATACTTAAATCATTTATTTACATTTAGTCATTCCCACTTTTTTAATTTAATATGAAATTATCTACTTTCTGTATATTGGTACCTTAATCGGGCCACGCTAATATACTACTTAGGAAAACAGTTTAAAACACTCATTATTGGAAAACCAATCAAAACAACTACTCTTCTAGCTAATACTGACAAAGTATTGAATTACATGATAGGATTTCTGGCATTTTAAGGCAAAAAAAATATATATTGAAGATACTTAAATTATTTATTGAAATTCAGTCATTCACAAGAATTATTGATCCTTACATTCTATTTCAACTCTAGAAAAGTTGTGCAAGTTTTTTCGAACTCGTTAATTCTCATCAGAAAGTAGGTATTTTCATAATAAATAAAAAAGTGTGTAAGCTGTGATTTGCATAATACCCAAAAAAAATTCTCTACTCATGATAAAAGCAAATAAATAAAAATAATTAATTGTAAAAAATAAATCAAGAATACCCAGCAAACCAAACCACATCATTTTAACATCATAATGATGTGATTTTTGCAACAGTGACGTCGTCATTTTTGTTTGCAACCACGTGGAAATGCCGTCACAGTGACGCTAAACGGCCGCACTCAGCCACGTCGTCAAAAGTGACTTACTTATTTCCCACTTTTCAGCCACATCAGTACCACTCATTTGTGATATAGATATGATCATATTGTGTACAAAAATATATATTATAACAACTTGAATGTTACCGCTCAATTACTTTTAAAATAAACAAAAAGAATCTATATTGCAACAAATAAAGCTACTTTTATATTACGAAAAAATAGCTCCATTGAAACTTAAAAATCACTGATTAAAGATTAATATTTTATATCCGGCTCCAAAAAATTTTTGAATAAATTATGTTTCCTCATTGAATTTTTTGTTGTTTTTTTTATCGAAAAAAATTATTTCATTAAAGTCGGCTGACATTTTATACCTTGTGTGTGATTTTACATTCTGAAAAACTTTTCTCATTTTAAAAAATAAAGGTGAACTTATATTATTTCTTAAATATTTGTTTCAAAATCCTCCTGCATACCTAAAATTATTCTCGTTGCATAATATAGTTACATATATAATTAGCTGTATATGATAATATAATTTTACATATAAAGGGTGATTTGTAAACAAATATTTAAGAAATAAGTACACCTTCATTTTTCTAAATGAAAAAAATAAAGAGAAAAGTTGTTCAGAATGTAAAATCATACACTAAGTATAAAACGTCAGCCGACTTTGATGAAATAATTTTTTTCGATTAAAAGCAATAAAGAATTCAATGAGGAAACATAATTTATTCAAAATTAATCATTTTATATTGCCGGGTATAAATATAAATCTTTCATCGTTATTTCATTGAGTTATTTTTTTCGTAATATAAAAGAAGATTTATTTGTTGCAAAATAGATTCTTTTCATTTATTTTAAAATTAACTCAGCGGTAACATTCAAGTTGTTATAATATACATTATAAAGCAACATAATTTATTCACAATTCATTTTTATTTTAATGGCTTACTTCAGACAAAACATTTCATCAAAGTAGCCTGATATTGCTGAAATTTTACACAATAAAGTATATTTCACATTCGCTTTACTTACCTTTTCCTTAAATTTTTCTTAAGATTTTGGAAAATATATAAAAAGGCAGTTCATACATAATCGTTTGATATTTGCTTATAAATCTTTCACATATCCCTAGATATTTTAATCGTTTTATAGCACATATATTACTCACTAAAGTGGGGTCCCAGAAAATGTCTTTAAGTAAAATAATAGAAATTAGATTTAAAAATATAAAAAGTATTAAATAAATCTGAAGTGATCAATGAAACAAACATTTCCGAAACTATATATATTCAAGATATGATTACAGGTATGCCTTATAATATAAATTCACCTAGCTATTTCTTTCTTGATCTTCTTTGATCCCTATAACGGATTAAGCGTCACAATTATCTCATAGTCAAAGCCTGCTGTGGCTGGAACTATTTTTCATACCACATCTAAAAATTTATAAAAAATTATTTATCACAGTTTAAAAATGTTTAATAAGATTTGGTATCATTTATGTCAGTAAAAATAATGTTAAAAGTTGAGTGTTGGTAGTGGTAATTTCGAGTTCAACCACACACTCGTTTTGTTATTAAAGTAAAAAACCGCTGCCCAAGGAATCATTACTTTCACATCCAAATTTTCTATCCAAGTCTCTCATAACGAAAAAATTTTGTATGTGGAAATAATTGTTTATAGAACTTTAATAATATAACATTTGAAATCGTCTACCCCAAAAAGCCATAAAACGATATCCCACACGGTAGTGGGGTGGGGGTGGTGATAGTGGGGTAGTAGTGGAGGTGGATGAAGTAAAAAGAATATTTTGCGACTTTTGATTCTTGTACACACACTAAATCACAATTTTATTTTCATCTCCTTTAATAATGGGATAGGGGTGGTAATGGGGGTGGCTAATGCCAAAAAAATTTTTTAAACCTTAGCTTCTCTTGTATCACTAAATACTAATTTTATGGACTCTTACCTGCTTGATTTACCGATTTACCCCCTATTTACCACATTTTACCCCCCAACCCTTCGACGGAATAAGATGAACATATAATCTAGTTCCAGATCCCGTTAAAGTACATACGTGTACCAAATTTCAAGTCAATATCTTAAACGATTCCAGAGTAAACGTGGGCACAAAAAAAGTTACAGACCGACAGACAAATTTTTTTTTTGCTCAAATTTGAAATCTCGACGTTTCATGACATTTTAGCCTATCTGAACAATAAAAATTTTCAAAAATTTTTTTGTCGTTACCATACTTCCACTGGATGTGGAAGTAATTAAATTTAATTTTAATGGCTTCATTGACACTATTGAAAATATAAAAAAAAGGATGACGATTGAAAATAAACTACTATTTTGTAAAACATGAATTAGCAATAAAGATACGAATTCAGAATTTGATTCTAACGGGGCATGCAGAATACGGTTCTAAAATTATTTGATCTTTGTATCACTCTTGATTCGTGGACACCATTTGAATTTTATCTCTAGCAAAATAATAGTTTAGATGAGACTTAAAATAAGACACTAAGTATACATTAAATTAAAAATTAAGCAAAAAAAACTGAAGGTGAAGTTTCTCATTACCGAAACGAGTATTTCAATATGAAACAATAAAGAATATATTTTTTTTAAAGAGCCTTATTATAGCTACAGAAAAAAATGGTAAAAACAGCAGTTTGCACAAAATTCAAATGCAAAATGTCTAAGATTTTAGAACTTATATAAACTTACCATATTTTCTCTCATTATACTGCCACTGCCAGAAGCCCCACGAACGAAGATAGTTTTTAATTGTCTATTATAACATTCTAAAATAGAAAAAAATGTATAAGTACCTAAATTATTCCAGTTAAATAGGGAGGATTAGAGGAAAAAAACTGATACCTAAAGTTTTGAAACTTGGCAGAGATGTTCATTAAGGCCCACTGTTTAAACATACTTAAAGTCGTCAACTCTATCTCTTACGCTCGCGCCGCCATCTTGAAAAAATGGTGCTCAGATTAAGTTTTTTTTCTTATATCTCGCTAACCATTAGAGATATCGAAATTAAGTCTCCAATAAAAAGTAAAGCTTATAAAATTATCTACAAAAAATGTAATATAATATTTTCCCGTATCTATTATTATCATCTTCTAAAATAGGAAATTACATTTGATCACCACATTTCTAAACAGGAAATCACTCGTAAAAAAAAATTCATATTATTATGTTAATTCTAGAATTCCCAATAACTTTAAAATATCCTCGAAAATCTGTTTGTCAGTCTGTCAGTTTGTCCATCTGTACGACACTTTTTGTGAGTATGATAATTTAAAAGAGAGGAGTCCAATTTTATTGAAATTTGAACAGTAAGTTAGTGTTAAAACTAAAGGAAGAACTCTATTGATTTTGAAAAAAATCGATTAGTAAATAAAAAAGGCATGTGAAGAGTGTTGTAACATCTTTGATAATATGCTAAAAATACAGAGATACTGCAACAAATCGATTAGTAAATAAAAAAGGCATGTAAAGAGTGTTGTAACACCTTTGATAATATGCTAAAAATACAGAGATACTGCACAGTATACTGACCAACGTTTCGAGAATCAAGATGGTATCATCGGGAGATCATTAAAACTGCAAGTATGTCACTTAAACCTACAATCATAACATACTTACTGATCAATTTTTTTTTTAAACGCTGTGGTTCTTCTTATAGCTAACACTAATTTATTGTCCAAATTTCAATAAAACCAGACTTTTCTTTTTTAAGTTATTTGGCTTACAAGAAACATGACGGACGGAGAGGCAGACGGACAGACGAATGGCCTGACAGAAAAGACATTTTGAAAGTTGTCCCGTATTTTATGACAATACAATGATATATTTTTATTATATATGAGTGATATTCACAATTGTTGAAACGTGTCGATGAAATGCATATAACACTTTTTGTGCAGAATTTTATAAGCTTTATTTTGTATATAAACATAATTTCGATATCGTTAATGGTTAGAAAGATATAAGCAGTAAACTGAATCCGACCGCCATTTCTCCAAGATGGTAGCTCAAGCACAACAGTTTGGGCTGGGGACTTTTAGTATGTTTAATAGTAGGTAAGTCTAAATGAACATATTTGCCAAATTTAAACACTTTATCAGTTTTTTTTCGTCAAACGTCGAAATTTGTTCTAATTTGACTGGGGTATTTATACTGTAGATATAATTAGACAATCCTCGGATTCGGGTACTAAAATAATATAGATCAAAATAAAATGATGGGTAATAATTAAAGCAAATATCATACAATATGACTGCATTTTGTCGTCAATTGGTAAGAAAACAATTATCAGTAGGTATTTAAATCAAAAATAACCTAAATATGCTCTCTATATATTTATATTTTATTTATCTCTCTTTTATACTGTCTTTATAAATATAATGAAATTTAAATATAAAAGTGTACCTATATTTTACCAATTAATTGATAGCATACAGAAGGTACCTAATAATCTCGTCGAATATCAAATGGGGCACGACGCATGGATGACATGGAGACAAACACTGTACCTATTGGTATACCTAATTGGTACAAAAACTAAATTATGAATTCGAAAGTATTCTGTAATTGAAAAATAAATAACCAGTGTTAACCAATATATTATGTTAAATGATAAATTAGTTTTTTTCCTTGAATTTTAATGATGTCATTCGATATGTCACCAAACATGAAAATTACAGGCAAGGTAAGTATAAAATAAGAATATAAAATTTCATAGTAACAATGTAGCTAATACAAGTAGGTACTTACCTTTACGTAAAAATGTGTTGATATTTATCAAACAAAAACCAAAAACATTAAAACTAAAGTTTATTGACGTCAACGTCGTTAATACAACACAGACAAGTGTAAACTGGAGATAACAGATGACTGGAGAGCAGAACAAAGACATTCCAGTAGTAGTACTAGACTAGTGGCGCTGCCGGCGGTGGTCGCTATTTTGTAAGAGATGGTGATACCAAAGTGAGTGGTGGCTCAGTTAGTTACATCCACGTTTTAAAATGTATCATTAAAATGATGTGGTGATTGTGGACATCCCAATCTCCACTGACATGGGAGTGGTTATAATGTGAACGTTCTAAAACGGTCCAAAGAGTGTCATCACGGTGATGTGATGCTTTGCCATTTACAAAATCCACTAAAATGTGAGTGGCTATAATGTGAATGTGGCAGAGTGTGTTTACTGGGTAGGCTTGTAAATAATGAATGCATGTTTCTATACTCTACTGATGAGAACTAACGAGTTCGAAAAAACTTGTACAACTTTTCTAGAGTTGAAATAGAATGTAAGGATCAATAATTCTTGTGAATAACTGAATTTCAATAAATAATTTAAGTATCTTCAATATATTTTTTTTGCCTTAAAATGCCAGAAATCCTATCATGTAATTCAATACTTCGTCAGTATTAGCTAGAAGAGTAGTTGTTTTGATTGGTTTTCCAATAATGAGTGTTTTAAAGTGTTTTCCTAAGTAGTATATTAGCGTGGCCCGATTAAGGTAGGTACCAATATACAGAAAGATAATTTCATATTAAATTTAAAAAAGTGGGAATGACTAAATGCAAATAAATGATTTAAGTATTTTCAATATATTTTTTTCTTTAAAATGCTAAGAATCCTATCATGTAATTCAATACTTCGTCAGTATTAGCTAGAAGAGTAGTTGTTTTGATTGGTCCTCCAATAATGAGTGTTTTGAAGTATTTACCTAACTAGTAGGGCAACAATATACAGAAAGTAGGTATTTTCATAATAAATAAAAAAATATGTAAGCTGTGATTTGCATAAACCTAAATAATATTCTCTAATCATGATAAAAGCAAATAAATAAAAATCATTAAAACTGTCTTCCGCAACTCCGATTAGATTGAAATTTTAACACGTTGGACAATAACTAATACTCTTTCGAACTTTTATTGTTAGATGTGGTGTCAAAGTAAGGGAACGATTGAAAAAAAAATGAAAAAAATATTTTTTTCGGCCGTTCCCTTACTTTGACACCACATCTAACAATAAAAGTTCGAAAGAGTATTAGTTAGCGTCTATTGTGTCAAAATTTCAATTTAATCGGTTATTTTTATGATTTCAGAGGCGGTTTAAGATCTTCCCCAATTGTTCCGAGAAGGAAGCTGAGGTGACCATTACGAAATGGCTCCGGCGCTGCATACACTCAGAGAAAAAACATTGTAAAATTAAAAAAATCACTAATGATTGAAAATAAATCAAATATATTTTTTCCTCATTAGTGTTTATAGTTAATTCAAAAAGACAACATATGGTTTTGTGAAGCGTTTTCAAAACAAAAGTGCCTAATGATGATTTAAATATTTGACCTTTTTAAAATAACTGCATGTTCAATTGAATTTATCAGAAAAAATAATATAACTTTGTTTCAACTGTGCTGTTCTTTAAAAATGTTAACTATCGTATATACAAAACCAATGAGTTTCTTTAAAATGTAAATATTCAACTTTTGTTTATATGGATGAGTTATTAAAAGTAAAACAGTCACTTTAAATATTAAAGAAAAGGAAATTCCCTATATTTTGAAGGGTATATAGCAATAATTTGTTCAATAATAATATAAAAGTAAAAATATACAAACTTGATATGTTGAGTTTTGACGACTTGAATTCAATACATCAATATATTTATATTCAAGTGATTTCTTGTGCTTTTTAAAACGCCAAATTTCTCTGAGTGTAGAAAGAAGAAATGTACTAACAGTTTGAATTATAATGACATAAAACCTGGGTTATTTTATTAGTGTATTTTTTTCTAATTTTAGTTTCATGTTATTTACTTATATTATATGTACATATAGGAGTTTGCTATTCAAATGTGCAATTATTAATGTGCATGGACTTATTCAAATATTCAATTACTGTGTACATGTTGTGGGGTTATGTGCAAATATGCAGTTATCATTTTATATAAAATTTTTCTAAAACTATTTGCTTTCGTCCACCTCTGTCCACTAAATTCTGCAGTTTTAAAAAGAAGACGATTTCAAATTTCAGTAAGATCATCGACATATTTAACAATTTATTGTATTATCCAAAAGATTATGACATTAGAGATTAGATTACTCTGAAGGAGCTGGCGATTGGCCTTTTCCACTGCGACCTATAAGGTCTATTGTAGTACTCCCTTTTTTGTGCCTCAGGGCTCCCTATCCAAACATGGTCTTCCTAGACCTCGAGTCTGTTGATAAGGACCTCCTGTCTTTTTCTCTCCTCAGTCCAGTCAGGCTTTTACAGCTCAGCATATGGACTGAGATCTCCAACGAGAACTTGGGTCACCAATCCAAGTTCCGGACGCGACCGACGTTGCTTAACTTCGCCGACGCCCAGATCGGAGGCCGCACAGAGAGCTGTTATTGGTTGCGTTCATCACGCGGTAGCGCTAACTGAGCGATCACTTATCATTTACGTCACTGATCAGTTGTGTGATGAACGGTGTTTTCCGCCACAGTGATACATGAAACAGCTGAGATCTGAACTAGCATTACTTTTCGGTTGTCAAAGTACGCGTATGTCAAAATAAAATTTTGATTTATATTTTGTGTTAAATTTTGACGTTATTTTGAGAAGAAAATAATATGGATGACGAAGTAGCATTATTTATTGCGGAAGACGATTTAGATAATAACATAAATGTTGTGATGAGATTGATAGCCGAAGAGATGGTAGAGCCACTGGGTAGAGCCGCTTCAAAATGAGGACAGACTGCGAAACAGAAATCATGATAGATAAGATAAAATTTATTTAAAAACATGTACGTATGTTGTATACAGTTTTAATAAAGAATAGTTTAGTATAGCCTTAGTTTCGAAACTTTCATTTATTTGGCCACTAAAATCAAAGGACAATAATATTTAATAATCTTCACATTCGTAAATAATTTCCAATTTTTCTTGGTATATTTTTATGACCTTCCTATTAACCGGCACAAACAGAAAATGTTTGCTTATTTATAAGTTATTGGACAAGACAAAAGTTTTGTTTTTGTCTAATATTTTCAAATTCAAATAACTGATCAGTGATCACGGATCATGTATCATACAATTATTTTGCTACATAAAATGGCTACCGCTACCTGAGCGATCACCTGTGATCAGTCGAGCTAATACCGTTCATGCAAAATGATCAGTGAGCGCTACCTGATCGCTCACCGTGATGAACGCAACCATTATAACATTATATCCGTAGTCTAAAAACTGGCGGCAATTTAAAAATAAATACCTATATAGTTTTGTCATATTAACTTATTTTCTCCTAAGCAGATGGACGGTGCCGATGACCAATAATGATTAAAAATAAGGCATCTTAGTTCGACAATTTCTCCCTTATCCTTGACCCAATTCAAAAAATGCTTCAATAACAGCTTTAGAGAAAAAAATCCATATACGGAGTGGTGCCTATTGAAAATTTAAAAAATATACATATCTTTTTTTTGTTAAGTTTTTATTAGGCACGTACCGTTCGATGAAGTTTTTGAATTGATTCAGGAGAAATTGTCGAACTACGATACCTTTTATTTACGCATTTTTGCGCTCGGGACCGCCACTGTTAAATACTGTAACAATAATATGTTATGTACAATGTTCGGCTATCTTATGGATGTCCGATTACGGACTCGTTATGGATTTCCAATGGCGGACGAATTATGGACGTCCGGTTAGGGACACTTTATAGACGTCCAATGTTGTGACAAATGGACCCTGAATGGACGTCCACTGAACGTCCATAGGACGGAAACGGACGTACAGTGGACGTCCATCCGTACATAAAGGGATGTCCACTGTACATCCATAGGACTACTTTGTGCTATCTGGGATGCAATAGCCCCAAATGGATGTTATAGGTCTGTGGAGTGCCTGAAACGATTTTACGATAATGAAAAGAAAAAAGTGCGTAAGGTTGTTGCAGAAGAAAAGAAGGAAATATTATATT
The DNA here is from genome assembly GCA_936432065.2 of Rutpela maculata. NCBI lineage: Eukaryota > Metazoa > Arthropoda > Insecta > Coleoptera > Cerambycidae > Rutpela > Rutpela maculata. The sequence goes on from OW386285.2 coordinate 213,383,137, forward strand.
ATATTTTCTTAGGGAATCCGAAATTTATTATCTCAATTATATCTAAGTCGTCATTGAAAATATCAATGTCGGAGTCGGAATCCATCTCACGATTCGTAAATTTTTGTTAATAAAAATAAAACGTAAAAGAACGAAAATATAATAAAAATTGAGGTTATGCACAACATCGACGACTGCGCAGAAATTACGATTAAATTTAATCTACCTTTAAGCGGCCAACTCTGGGGGTTTAAGTTAACGCAAGTTTAAGCTAATTTAATCAAGGATTAACGAACGGTGCGAAGCAAATTTTAAATTTAACGGAGGTTTAGGATTAATCCTCTGTTAAACAATACGGTGCAAACGGCCGTTAGTTGTTTTTAACCGATGGACGGGAGTAGTTGTCTGTGTGGTTTATGACGCTTATACTTATTGAAAATTAATAAGTTGCAGCTATAATAATAATTATTATTGCGTTAGGAAAGTGCTATAGAGGGTAAAGTCATATTAAAGTAACGGAATTTCTTTTCCAGACATTTAAAACTAGTTTTAATACTTTAGTTGAACAAAGAACAACTTTTTAGCAATTTTTTTTAACGTCAGCAGTTTTGTGCGCGTTCTCAACTTTTTTTTAACAGTGACTTCCCAGTTAAACCCAGAGTTAAACTTTATGAAATGTATATTTTGCCAACAAAATAGTGAAGAAACTGTGCAGGGTGTTACAGAAGAAGCACTGGACTAAGCATTTAAAGCAGTTTCTATAAAGTCGGATGATATCTCTCTTAAGTTGAAATATTACACCAAAAAAATTATTTTTGTCAAAATATCCTGTCTATCATGCAAGATGCAGAAGAAATTACACCTGAAAAGCTTATAAACAAAAAGCAGAAAGCACATATGTGGCTAATACTGGTTATAAAAAAAGGAAGACCGTTGAAAGCCCAAAACGTTGTATAATTTGCGATAAAAAATACAAATGTGTTAACTATCTCTTAAATATTGCTGCTTAATTATACGAGTAAAAATTGAATGTGGAAATAAAATGAGTATGTCTAAATTACCTTTATCAAAATTTAAAACTTTATTTTTTATATTTTGCTCCTTTTTCAAAAGTAAAATTTACTGAATAAACGATTATTAAATAGGTTATTATTAGTACAATATACAAATCCTGGCGCTCTCAAGCTACGCATGGCGTTATCGCTTGTGCAGTACGTGACCGGCCGCGGCCGGCATAGTTCTTTTCTATATTGCGGCACCGTTATATTAAAAACCAAGCCAGTTATCAAAAAAATCACTGAAATAAAAAAGTTTCTTTGGTTCTTTGGCTACAACTTTATAACTTACTATATACATCTATCTTTAAAAACAAAAAAGTTATTTGTTGCTGCATTTTTAACAAATTTTGTGTCACCAACTATTAAAAAAAATATTACTAGTGAGATGCAAATTTTTTTGCATTTCTGTCCGTCATGATAACAAAGGTCTAAATTGGCTCTCCTAAAAATTTCAATTTAATCGGACTTAAACTAAGGGAGATATAGGGTGATAAGTAAAAATTAAAAAATTTCCATTTTTCGGAAATTGCCGATTTTGACCAGTTTCGCAATTCCGGATGGTCTGGCGAACTCCAAAATCGGATCCGCCAGGTCGATTTACATATAAGAATCAATTTTTTTAGGTGGTTGTTCGCGAGTGTTATAGAGGGTACATCTTAGACATTGCTCGTTCTCCGACTATATGAACCCCTGAAAAATCACAGTCAATTAGCTGCACTACCTCCCCCCCCACCTCAAAAATATGTTTTAAACGAAAATTAACCAGAATAAAAATCTCCAAAAGAATTTGTTTGTAGCAAAAAATAAATTTTAGATTTAGGAAATCGCACTACTTAGTTTTTATAATTTTGAAACTACCATCCCCACGTTTCGGTAAGTGCTGCCCTGCCATTTAGTATGAGTGTTCTTGAATTACTATGATTTTTCATTAATAACTTTTACATTTCTGCACGTAAAATAATATAACTTTAACACAGGTGTTGCTCTGCCTTTGGTATGAGTGCTCTTGAATTGCTATGATTTTTTAGGGATTTAGGGGAGTAGCTTAATAATAACTTCTATGTTTCTGCACGTAAAATAATAACATTTAACTAAACAAATAAAAATTGAAAACCGATATTATTTGAAAAACATATATAGCTTTGTCTATGAGTATAGTCATGCAGAAATTAAGCAGATTTTCCTACATAATTTACAATTTTTAGGTGCGACAGAAATACATCGTAACGCTGCCCAAAAAAGAACTGTGGATGTAATCAAAAATGGGTTTAGAAGAGCCAAGGAGAGATAAAACATGAGGAAATATAGAATAGGAGAGAATATTTATGATAACATAATAGAATTGATGTATAAATAATTTAATTTTAGAATAAACAGTTATTTTTCATATTTTAACTATCTAACATCTAATCAACAGTCAAAAGTTTTGCAATTATTTTAATTGTTTTAACTATTTACGTATTTATTTTTATATATTATTTAAAATAGTACCCAGTAAACATTAATGTAACTTTACCTCTCTGAGAGGTAAGATTAATAGAACATTTTTATATAAAATATTTTACATAATTTTACATAGCATATACGTAAAATAATATCATATTTAAGTCAACATATTAACTTAATTACTTATACACAAGTTTACATATTTGCTACATAATTTTACTTAAAAATGTTTACCTACTTCATTTTACGACATCGAAGTCATGGAACGCGTCAGATCACGTCACGCTGACGCAGCACGCCAGTGTAAAATGATGTAAAATCTAACGTTTGTGTTTTTTGATCATTTTTGTGAAAAATTGTGGATGATGTCTTTTAATAACTTTGATGCAGAACTGTGAACCATAAAGCGTTGTGATTTTTTTAAATATTATTTTATTTGGATGTTTTTTTAGTGTAGAGGTTAGGTGCAAACATAAACATACCCTCTTGTTTGCGAATTTGGTGTACATACTTATGTTGGGGGTGCACCATTTTCCTGTGAATGACCTAAAAGTAAGTTTGTGTTGTACCGTTTTTATAAAGATATTTATTTAAATGAAACGTAATCTTTTTATAGGTTAGAATTATTTCACGGGCAATCGTTATTCTCGACAGACAATTACATCATTACATGGATTTTGTTACACAAAAGCTGTATATTGGTGCTGTTCCCACATTATTAAGTTCAACTGAATCCAGCGTAAGAAGTTGTAATTCAAGGAAACCCAGATCTTAATAGTGACCAAAAACTTTTGCGAAGTACTATGCATAGGTAGGTATGGTTATTGTTTACCGACATCTTATAGCACCTTATGTGTTCGTTATTGTATTGTACATATATTTAGTGTATGTGTAAAGTATGCTAATATTTTCCTGCAATTTTTCTTTTGTCCAAAATTGGCTTCAGCACGTCAAAATATTTCAGAAAAATTAGATCAGAACCTTAGGACAAAACCATTGCCCCTTTTTAGGGGATAAAAGGAGTGGTAACCAAAAACTAATTTTTTTTTAATATCAGAATCGGTTTCAACATGTTAAAAAACAGGATTAGATGGTTCTGATCAAAAGCGCAGCCTTTTTTTTTGTTGTCTTGTGATTAATGATATTGCTTGTATCGCCATTAAAAAAATTAATTTGATCATTATAAAACTACGAAGAAAACTAGAATTGTCTGAACCTTTATGGCTAATTTTGTTGCAATAAATTAAGACAATTAAGATTTGTCATTATTAAAAATATGCTTCTGGTAGAATTAAATCATCTTGGTAAAGGACCCCGCACATTTTCTTATATCAAATGGCTCTCGGTGAATGTAAGAGTATAATATAATTTAATATTTATACAAAAAAAACTTAAGAAACAGTAACAAGTTCGAAAACTGAATCGTTGATTGTTTACTTTTCAGTGGCGTTAATTAACAATTTGTTTATATGGCTGTTAAAGAAACTACATTTATCATGGGATTCTCACAAGATTGATGCACTCGTCTACAACTTATGCATGAAAAAAGTACTGCTTTACACACTTGTTGCATAAATAAGTAGGCATTATAAAATTATTTAAAACAATTTTTCGGCAATTATTTAACAAATGCATTTTTTTTCATGCTTCACGGCTCCCAATTGGCGTAGAAAACCCCGTTTTTTAAAATTGTTTCTTTTTTTGTGATCTTTTGAAGCATTCTAATAATTTTTAATTGTTTAATTCTGAGAAAAAAATTCTTTATAAAAAATTTAAAATGATTTTAAATAGTTTAAAAAAATTTTGTTAACACCACTGAAGAGTAGGAGAAAAATCTACATTCTAAAACAAATTGTTCTATGACTTGATGCACTTAAACAGTCAACGGTTCAATTTTCGACTTTGTTATTGTTTTTTGGCGTTGTTATAAACATTTCCACTTGAAATTTGGTGTGATGATTTAATGGGCTTATTTAGCATATTTTTTTATTACATTTTGCAAAATCTCTTAATTTTAGAGCGAAATTCAAAAAACCAGGATATTCTAAGATCTCTAGAGGCTTTAAAAATAATCAAGAATATAGACGCTGCGTGAAGTCATTCACCTAGTTGCATTTTCATTCCCCTTTTTTCGGCAGTTATATGCTGCATACTCTTATGTTGAAATACTCCAATAGTCCCCAAATCACCATCTCTGGCAGATTAGACAAATCTGATTTTAAATAGCTGGGTTTTAACAGTGTAAACTCAACTTTGAGGCAGACTTTCGGGTTGAATGACAGCACTTTGAGCACATCGGTTCATGTTTAAAGCAGTATACTTCTGAAACTTATCGGATCAACCTCAAATTTTCCATTCCATTGGAAGCGTGTTTTCGTAAAGTTTTGTTAAAATATATACATTATTATTTAAGCTATCATAAATTGTTTAATAACTTAACAAATTGATCAAAATAGTTTGCATCTAGTTTTCTTCACAATTTAGTAAAGTGATACAAGCTATATAACCAGATTTACTGCACTATACAAGGTGCGCCACTTAAAACTCCCCAGACTTGTAACTTTTTTATTTTCGAAGCGATGACCATGTTGGGCACATCAACTTGTAGACATTTTTAAAGCCTTTAAATATCCATATAGAGTGATTAATTTTTTTTTTTTTGAATGGTTAAGAAAGGAAACTTAATTTCTTTGAATATTTTTTTACCTCACCCAGTACATGGACTGTGTTATTGTTTTCTTATATAGGTTTTAATTAGCTTCAAATTATGTTATTAAAATAAAAAAACTTAAAAATTAAAAAATTTGCAATTTCCTACTTTTTAATATAAGTTAGTTTTTAAAAATATTTTTTTTATTTTTTGTTACTGTTTTATTACGCTGAATATTGTTTGTGATATGTCTTTTTGAGATAAAGCATAAAATTATTATTTACATTCCTTTCAAAGTAATTTAAAAAAAAAATCAGTTTGGAGTGTTTTTAATTCCTTTCTCTAAAATCAAAAAGAATTTCGAATATGACGTAATAATATAAATTGAAGCTAATTAAAACCTTTATAAGAAAACATTAACGCAGTTCATGTACAGGGTGACGTAAAAAAATATTCAAGGAAATTAAGATTTCTTTCTTAACAATTTTTTCAAAAAATTTTTTTTTAATGCTTTAAAAATATCTACAATTTGATGTGCCTTAAAAAATAAGAAAATTACAAGCCTGGGGAGTTTTAAATAACCGTATATGAAATAGATTAATATTTCAATTATTTTCACAGGTTGTGTAACTGATGTTCAAGTAGCAAATGTCAGAGTGACGAAGGCTGACCAAAGAACGAGTACAATCAGAAACGACCCGAGAAATGCTTAACACTTATTGTAGATACTTAGTTAACTTGAATATAGATTAGTTACACAAAATACACTAGTATTAATCTCTCCTAAATCAACAGTTAATAAATTAAATTAAATGAAATTTGAGCTTTACTAGGAATGCAAGGCAAGGTAAGTAAGTGGGTATACATCATTGGAGAAGAAAAAATATCGTATAGCTGCTTTCTAAAGAACATATAGATGACAACGTCGAGGACAACGCCTAATGCCTGGTTTACCTACTAGGATACGCAGAGATTAAGATGAAATTGAAACTTTGTTGATACTAATTTAACTTAGTTTAAACTGTCATTCAATTCGAGAATCTTTCCTAAGCTAATATATGTTGACAAATCAGACCACCATATCTTGCATTATATACTTTTTATCTCTTTTTGATGTAGCATGTATTTGTTTTATATACCTTCAAAATAGCACCCTATATACTTTTTAAATATTGATACTAGAGAACTGGATTCTTGGAGTTAAATATATGAATATAAATTCCTCATGAATTGTCCAGAAAAATTGATATTCTTTAGGAAATAACTGGAGGAGACATCAACTTTTATTTTTAAGTAGAATACCTCTGAACATTTTTAGAAAGTTAGATAGTTTTATATTTTAAATATAACCATTTTTTACAAAAAAATTTTCATTCAAAATATAAAACTACTCGGCTCTCTAAATAAGGTATCTGACTTAAAAATAAAACTTGGTGTCAACTTCGGTAATTTTCTAAAGAAATATATTTTTCTGTATAACTTATAAGGAACTCTATTCATATATCTAACTTTAAAAATCCAATTGTGTAGTATCAATATTTAAAAAGTGCTGGGATATGCTACTTTGAACATACGGTAGGTAGATAAAATATATACATGCTACATCATAAAGACATAAAAAGCATATAAGTTACGTAGTGTAAGGTCACTATCAAGTGGTTGAGTAGCATATATGTATATATGCTACATCATAAAGAGATAAAATTAGTTACGTATGCTTTACATAGCAAGTGGTTGAATATACATATACGCTACGTCATTTGTTCCATACCGTGAGGTGACAGTGTTACCTCTTCACTATGTAAAAATCATATGCACATGTTGCTGACATTTCGCAGAGTATGCACATATGATTATGCGTCACATTTTACATAGCACGTTACTTCTGCGAAACTTAGTTTACGTAGCATTTACGTATATGCTATATATTTATGTTTGCTGGGTAGTTTCAACATATTTAAAGCCAATTTCTTCTTAAGCACCATATAAATAATATTGGTTTTGCCATTTGATATTTAAATAATTAAACTACCTAGTGCACATATTGTGGAATATATCCATTAAATTTAGAGGAGAACCAAAAGGGCTTTGTTTCGTCAGCATTGGCTTTAACAATTAATTATATAGAAGTGGAATAATTAACTATTTACTTGGTGTACATTAAGGCAAAAAGTATATAGTCAATTCCAAATCTATAAATTAATTGCTAGGGCTGATGTTGACTAAATAAGTAAATTTTGATTTACAAAACTATTTTGAGTGGATGTGGATGTCCACTGGTGGGCCAAAAAACATTAAAATTTGAATTTGCAAATGATATAGTTTATAATTTGTTGTAAGGCCGATTTTTCGATTTTTAACATTTTTCAAATTGACACTTGAAATTTTTTTATGACTATTATTCTAATTCTACTTTTTAGTGACAAATTTCTAATTTCCATGGAAGTAAAAAAATATTTGATTCGGAAAACTCTTGCCACATACGTTTAGACATTAATGTCTAAACGTATGTGGCAAGAGTTTTCCGAATAAAATATTTTTTTACTTCCATGGAAATTAGAAATTTGTCACTAAAAAGTAGAATTTGATGAAAATATACATAATTGTACAACATTCCCTGGAACTGAAAAATATTTTATTCGGAAAACTCTTGCCACACACGTTTAGATATTAATAAAGAGTCATAAAAAAATTTCAAACGTCGATTTGAAAAATGTTAAAAATCGAAAAATTGACCTTTTCCTTCATTTTGAAGGCCATGGGGGCACGGCTAAATATTAACCGATTTTGCTAAAAATTTAGCCGAATTAGTTTTAGATACATGCAACAAATTATAAACTATATCATTTGCAAATTCAAATTTTTATTTTTCGGCCCACCCTAATGTCCACAACCGGACACAAAATGTGTTATATATGGACGTCCCAATTTGTGACAAACGTGTGGTCCACTGGACGTCCATTGTACGTGTTTTGGACCAAATGCGGATGTCCACTGGATGTCCACTATATCCATTGTGGATAACTTGGACGTCCATAGGACGTGTTTGTGCTGTTTGGGTATGATCTTGACCTCAAAACATAAAACAACACACTAAACAACATCTACATATAATATATAATATTCTTTAATACATGCTAAACAAGCACTAGGAAACCGGCAGTCGGAAGCCATTTATTTGCATTGCAAAATGCAAACTACAAGAAGACGCAAACACCGCTTTTCATCAAGATTTGTGGCTGTTCATTGGTTCAGTCACATCACATGTTCCGTTGACCAACTTGAGCCAATCAAATTTTAATTTGCAACTACAACGCGTGGTTTTTAAATTTTACAAATACATAAATACGGTAAGAAGTCAATGGACTTAATTGAAATATTCCAATCAACGGTAAACTGTTTGGTCATTTCGGCCTCTGACTGTATTTTATGCGTGTAGAATAGTTGGTATAATATGTGGTAATACTTAAGTCTATACCAATTCTTGCAATCCGCAGATGATACAATGAAACAAATTAATACAAATTTTACTGTATCATAAAAGAAATTAATAAAACTTAATGTTTCTACAAATACAAGGTCCAAGTTCTATATAACTTTTTTAAGTGGGTATGACTTCTTGGTGGATATCCATTGTATGTCCAGTGGATGTCCAAAGAAAAAGACCAAAATTAATCCACAAGTGGACATCTAGTGGATATCCGTTTGTGGTACACGGACGTCAAGCATTTCATATGGACTTAATATGGACATCCAGTGGATGTTATGTGCTGTCTGGGAAATCTGTCATAAAATAGCCAGCCGACATATCCTAGGAGAACAACAGATTAGAAGTGATTCTTGAAATAAGAACGTGGGGGAGATATATATCGCAAATAATAAATAATTCGTGGAAAATAACGTCGACGTTGTACAAATAAATCTGTCATAAAATAGTAAGGCAGTACATCCTGGCAGTGCAACAAAATGGGTCCGACTCCTTAAATAAGACCGTGGGGGTGACAAATACCCCAAATATTGCAAATAATAAATAATTTGTAGGAAATAACTCCTACGTTGTACAAATAAATCTGTCATAAAATAGCCAGCCGATACATCCTAGGAGAGCAACTGAATAGGTGTGATTCCTGAAATAAGACCGTGGGGGTGACAAATACCCCAAATATCGCAAATAATAAATAATTCGTGGAAAATAACGTCGACGTTGTACAAATAAATCTGTCATAAAATAGTAAGGCAGTACATTCTGGCAGTGCAACAAAATGGGTCCGACACCTTAAATAAGGCCGTGAGGGTGGGAAACACCCTTACATCGCAAATAATAAACAATTTGTAAAAAATAACTCCGACGTTATACAAATAAATCTGTCATAAAATAGCCAGCCGATACATCCTAAGAGAACAACAGAATAGGTGTGATTCCTGAAATAAGACCGTGGGGGTGACAAATACCCTATATATCACAAATGATAAATAATTCGTGGAAAGTATCGCCGACGTTGTACAAATAAATCTGTCATAAAATAGTAAGGTAGTACATCCTGGCAGTGCAAAAAAACTCCTTAAATAAGACCGTGAGGGTGGGAAACACCCTTATATCGCGAATAATAAATAATTCGTAGAAAATAACTCCGACGTTGTACAAATAAATCTGTCACAAAATATCCAGCCGATGCATCCTAGGAGAGCAGCAGAATAGGTGTGATTCCTGAAAACAGACCGTGAGTGTGGGAAACACCCGTATATCGCCAGGGATGGCTCCAGGTATTTTGCCGCCCCTCTCTTATATCAATAACATTAGGGTCAGGCGGGGTAAAAATGAGACAAAATGACATCTTTCAATTTTTAGGTTGCTTAGAATCGAGTTAATGAGAGATTGGTATCGTATGTAAAAATGACAGGAAAAACTATATTTCTATGTATTTTTTTACTAAAAAGTACCGTTAATTGATAAACAAAAATAGACAGTGCCTCATTTTTACCCTCCAAGTGAGGTAAAAAAAAAGACAGTGGAGGACAAATAAAAGACACGTGATTTATTCCCATTCTTATTGACGTCGTACAAATGGAAGTGCAAAAATAAGACAGAGGAGGGTTTTTTTCTTTTATACTTGTAATTTATTCAAATTTCTTACTAAACAAGAAGGGGCTTGCAGAAGGGCTAGCTTCTCTTAAATTAGGAAGCTGAAATGTGCCTGCTTCAGTCTGCCTATTTTTTGCCCCATTTGTCTGCCCATTTGGTTTCTTTTTTATCCCGCTTTTAACTTTTTCGTTAAAATCAAATTTTTGATGATTTAAAACTAGCAGATTAATAAACTTGACCACAAAATGTGAAGTATGACACTTCTAGTAACTAGTTGACGTCTGCCAAATACGGACAATGCAAATAGAGCAAAACATTTTTTAATGTCCTACAAGTCTGTTATTTTACAATAACCACCCAATTTTGAGATACATTAAATGAAAAATAACGCCCTAGGGCGTTATGAATATCTATAACGCCCTAGGGCATTATAAAATTATAATACAACCCAAAACAAGCAAATTATGATAGCGTTATTGACAAACAAAATGCGTTGCTATGCAACGGCGGCGTTTACAAACAATTTCGATTTTTACTCTCTTTTAAATCAAATCGTTCTGAACATAATAGATGTCAAATTAATAAATCGTAAATGTCAAAAAAAAATCGAATTAAATAACAGACTTGCAGGACATTAAACGTTGAATGCACCGCGGGTGTTATAGGATAATGACGCCCTCGGTCGACGTACATTCCCTCGGGCCAGAGGCCCTCGGGATTGTACACTGCCGACCTCGGTGCGTTATTATCCTTATAACACCCTTGGTACCTTAATAACTATAATAGAGTCAATAAAAGAGTTTACTGAACAATATTTTTTCCGCATTAACAGTAGGCATAGGACCTGATTGGATAACATAAAACAGTTCTGAATGTACAATACAAACGAATAAAAAATTAAGTTTAATTTATTTCAATCTGGGTTGGATATCACCTTGTCTTTTATTTACCCCGCTACCTGTCTGTCTCATTTTTACCCCGCCTGACCTTCTCCTTTCAGTCCGTCCTTTTTTATAACATTTTAAGAGTCACCTACTGAATATTTTATGGTTTGTTTTTTTAGTTATAAGGTTTACAGCAATTTTTGGATTTTCAGCAATATAATTACTGTATTTAGAAAATAAAATATTTGAAAAAATTAACCATATTGAAACTTAAAGAAATACCACACCACTAAAATTAGACAAGAAATAAAATCACATATAAGAAACAGAATGTATGTATGTAACCTCTACTTTATATACAAAAAAACTAACAATAACAAATTATTTATATAAAGTTAACATTACTATTACGATATTAGTGAAACAATTGTTTCCTAGCTTTTTAATATTTTTTGGTAACTGTGGATTTGAAGAATTTGCCGCCCCTAGAATTTTGCCGCCCGCTTCGCCCCCCTCCCCTAGAGCCAGCCCTGGGTGCGTATGACCAATTATGTGCCAATTATGAGTGTTTGCTGGGATATCATATAATTGAGTAATAACACAAAGTTTTTAACGGCAATTTTTGTCATCCTTAATAGCAGGTGCATAAGAGCGAAAATAATAACTGTAAATTTCGTTATTCCACTTGTATTGTTGGTTGCCTACCCAGACAGCACCGTATATTCTAAGAATATTCTGTAATTATGCAAAAAAGAATGAATATATTCTGATTAATTCTGGAATAATACTGGAATATATAAGATAACGGATTATTCTAGTAATATAATTTTAAATATATACCTGGAATATTCAACATGAATATGATAGTAATATTCATTTTGGAATATTCTAACACTTTGAGAATGAAAGAATAATATTAATTGTTACTCAATCAAATCAACGTTTTATAAAAGCTTTTAATTGTTTCTGTAAAATGTAACTTAAATATATTCGTGTTATTATTTATTTCAATTAATAAAAAATATTTAATATGATTATAATGATTATATTATACAATGATGTTATTCCCAGTTTTAAACAAAAGCTCAATCCATATTTTTGTTATCAGGTTATCAGGTTTGAGCAGTGCAGCCAAGGCTAGACTTCAGAAATAAAGCCATGCACATGTATATAGTGTTTTAAACTACCCGCGATTGTTTCCTATTTACGTATCTCATAACATAACCTCAATATCAGAATTTACGTGCTTCTTTAATCGTTTGTTATTGTTGAGATACTTAAGTGTTTTTTATGTGTAGTATAAGTGATAATTATCACTTAAGTGACCGATGAACAATAAGTAAGTACATTAATCTTTTTTATAGGGAAAATTTAACAGGGCATCACGTCACTCGTATATTTTCTTAAATGAAAAGAAAAAGGGATAGACATACTACTGGTACTGGCGCAGCTTCATAGATAACTTAATAGAACTCTAAAAGTCCATTAGACCATAATACTGATGATATAAATCAGAGGCAGTTATTAGGTACAGTTGAACCAAAGCTTACCAACAAATTCTTCACATTTACAAGAAAGTTAGTATACTTATGATTGCATCAGTCAAAATAATTCCCAAACTTTTAATCATAGTACTGCAGGCACCACTCATTTCGAGAATATTGTTAGAAGTAATGTTTCAAATAGTGGCAGTGAAAGTAATTTATTGGAAAGCGATTCTGGCGAAAATTTTAATTGTAGTGCTAGTTTTGATGAGCAGAGCTGTCGCACAGAAAATTACTATACTTCCATGTACCTGAAGTTTCGAACGTTCACTTGAACGAATTTCATTTGAAAAGGAAAGATTAATAAAAATTATAAATCGACTTAGGCGTACCACTTTTACTTTACTTTGTTGGCAATGATAGTATCGTTGCCAGCAAATATTACCAGAAAAATTGTACGTCCAAGTCGATTAACTTCAAATTTTCAATTTAAATTCGTTCAACTGAACGTTCGAAACTTCAGGTACATATACTTTCTGGAATATGTGACTAGCAAATGATAACCCTCTGTACTTAGAGGCAACGGACAAATAATTTGTAGTAAGTTTTATTACAAGTTTTCATTTTAATCAATCTTTTCTATTATTTTTTGTAAAAAGATATTAATTACCTGTTTGTATTTTTTTTTTCTAGATTGATAGTATGTGTAGATTGGGTGGCGATAATTACAAGGAATGTTCATTGTAACGGTCATTTTTATTCATAGGCATAAAAGCCCTTAAATTACATTATTTCGTATTTTCCGTACATAAATTACCTATTTTGTTACCTCTTAAAAAATAAATTATCGCCGCTACTGTAAGGTTCTAGAAGGTAACGTAACCGTCGCCTAGTTCTCGGCTTTACTGGTAAACATTTGAAAATAATGCCTTTCCTCCAATGAGAAACCATAGTTTAAATTCGCGGGTTTAAGGAGTGAGGTATTTCGACTACTAGTGGGGGAAGAGATAAATACCGAACCAAGCGGCAGACATGAGGAAGAGGGACTTCTACGGCCGCCTTGAGCGAGCCCACAGTCAATCTTTTAACGAAATTTGAGTGAAGATATTAAAAGTTCCAGAATTTAAATGGTTTAGTTAAACCATAAAAATTATAAATTAATTATTTATTTAGTCTCTTTCCTTCATTTAAGCTGGTTAAGGAATTTGACAGCCAGATTATGTGTGCTTTTGCGAGCTGTACATTCGAAATAAGTATTGTTATGTGTAATATCTACCTAAAAGTGGCTAAATAATAGTGCGTTCAATCTACGTTTTCAACTTTAAATAGGATTGCAGTTTTATTGGTAATGTCCAAAGTGAACTTATGTAAGTACCTATCTGAACTTTATATTTTCCTGTTTATGCACGAGTCATCAATTTGTGGAAGATTTGAGCCAGTAGTTCATCAAGTTGATCACAGTGTAGTGCGTGTTCGTTACCTTTACGTTTTCATGAACACTTCAAGCAAGCTTAATTTGTACTTGCTAATTTTTTATCTCGACTAAACACTCAAATTTACTTTTGGAGTGCTATATGTTTAATATTAAAATTTATCTTTACGTATTTCGTTCGAGGAATTATGTAAATTTTTGTGGGTGTATAAATACTCCCATTTGTACCTTTTAGTTAAGTCTTCTAGCTTGTTTTTGCCTTTAAACTTAAATAAATATTTAATTGCTCATTCTTGGATAATTTGCTCGGAAAATAATTCTGATAAGTGAATGAACAATCATTTATTTATTATTAATAGTTTTTTTCCTTGCGGAATTGGCCAATCTCCCTTTATTACGTTTTACCTATTTATCTTTTGTATTTTATACCATTATGTCTGTCTCTCCGTATATCTGTGAATTTGTTTGATTATTTGTTTGTACTTCTTTATTCGTTAGCACAAATTTATTCGCCCATACCCTGTAGTGTTATTCTCATTTGCTCTACCACTTTGTTAATAAATTAGTTTATTGTTAATTTTGTATTTTTATTTATTTAGAATTCATTTTAAATAACCCCAAGAGAGACAGGGCGTTATATCATGCCGCTTTATGTGAAAAGTAATGAGTGATGATTTGACCAAGCTTTACAGTTTACACGGACACAAAGACAAAATTTTCCAAAACAGCACTTTTCGCAACAGTTCCCACTAAACATGAAACATGAGAATAACGTTTTGTAATGTTTTAAACAGGTAATACTTATAACGTATTTCAATAACCTCATTCGTATTATCTCATAAACGTTTTCTAAAAAACATTCTGTTCGCGAACATTTAAATTATGTTATGAATTTCTGGAATTTTAACATTGATAAACAACATTTATAAAACATTCTTTCAATATTTATTGAAAGTAAAAATTAAGTAAAGAGTAATTGTTAAACAAACATTTTTTTTATTGTAATTTTAACGTTTGTCAAATAACATTGCCTCATCCCATGTCTTATCTAATAGTTCTTATAATGTGATAAATTTTATGTTGTGCTAACGTCATATTGTCATCATATCGTCATCATATCATCATCATCAACTTCCAGAAATATCCATAATTAAATATTTTATACATGTAATTTTAATGTCTCACACATTACTTATTATCTCGCTGGTAAGTGGTAACGGCCATTTTGAACATCTATTCTTTTGTCGGTTTTGTGCTGCGTATACATAGATAAAATATATGTATTATTATAAATATATATATTTTTTCTATGTGCGTATATAAACTAGTGTTGCAAGATAATTAGCTATTTATATAAAAGTTTTTGTATTTTGCACATACGTGTCCGCATGTGGATAAAATGGAACAAAACAATGTAAGTAGTATGTTTTCATATACAAGGAATTTTCAAATAGATTGCAGCGTGGGTTTGGTGGTAGTTAGTAAGAGTAAGGTTATGTCTATATTGCACATAATTAAAGTTCTTTTTTTGGAAAAATCCCGTTATGTCTAAAACTAATAAAAGGGTCCCGTCGTCTCCTGTACCATTTGATAGTCGACAATTGAAGGGCACACTTCAATTTATTCTATTTGAAATTCACAGCTTTTCTTTTGAGACTTTTTTGCTAGTTTTGTGCTATGAAAATTACATTACATTTAATTTATCTTTACATATTATGTTGTGCCTTAATCTATATTATATCCATTGATTTTGTGAGATATATAAATTGTTTATGTTTTTAGTTATTTTGTACTTGTGCAAAACAATGTATAGGATTTATTGTATTATTATAGGGTCTCTCTAGTTATTTAGCAGTTAGATACTGATAATTACTTTTTGTTACCAGTATATGACATAATACCATCATAGTCGGATTTGTCAAAGCCGAGCTGATAAGAATCCTAATTTAAGCTGCACGGGCCCTATTACCTATTATAATAATAATCAACTTTAATTTAATTAATTTAGTATTTGTTGCATGTTTATTTGCTACTGACTGATCTGATATTAAATATTACCTACTTCACAGTAAACACTAGGTGAGGCATAAGTAAATACAGAAATATTGTTAAACTTCTAGGTAACCACTATTTTCAAAACGTAAAATTCAAAGAACTAAAAATTTTCGGCTTCCAGCTTCTGACAAAAACTAATATTCTTATATTTACAATGTGACCCACTTGGAATGCAAACACCCCAGTAAAAAATGTTTTTATTATCCGATGTTAACTGGATTTTTTTTAATATACACTAAAACCTTTAAAACAACAATTTAGAGATGCTTAAATTTTCAAAGCCTATTATGATTTTTGATGATGTCAGAGATGGATAAATCTGATCAGTAATTTTTTTATTAAAAATCTAAATATATTATATACTTTCCCACTGGGTAAATGGTAAATGGGTAAATTCCATATTTTGTGAAAAAATATTGAATAATGACAGATTTATGACAAAATAAATGTGGGCAATATTTTCTGATTACTTTTATATGATTAGAGAATGTTATTTAGGTATTATGCAAATCACAAACACACTTTTTTATTTATTATGAAAATACTTTCTGTATATTGTTGCCCTAATCTGGGCAAGCTAATATACTAGTTAGGTAAATACTTTAAAACACTCATTATTGGAGAACCAATCAAAACAACTACTCTTCTAGCTAATACTGACGAAGTATTGGATTACATGATAGGATTCTTAGCATTTTAAAGAAAAAAATATATTGAAAATACTTAAATCATTCATTTACATTTAGTCATTCACACCTTTTTTTATTTAATATGAAATTATCTACTTTCTGTATATTGGTGCCTTAATCGGGTCACGCTAATATACTACTTAGGAAAACACTTTAAAACACTCATTATTGGAAAACCAATCAAAACAACTACTCTTCTAGCTAATACTGACGAAGTATTGAATTACATGATAGGATTCCTGGCATTTTAAGGCAAAAAAATATATTGAAGATACTTAAATTATTTATTGAAATTCAGTCATTCACAAGAATTATTGAACCTTACATTCTATTTCAACTCTAGAAAAGTTGTACAAGTTTTTTCGAACTCGTTAGTTCTCATCAGTAGAGTATAGAAACATTCATTCATTATTTACAAGCCTATTCTTGATTTATTTTTTACCATTAATCATTTTGTGATTTGCATAATACCTAAATAACATTCTCTAATCATGATAAAAGCAAATAAATAAAAATGATTAATGGTAAAAAATAAATCAAGAATAGGCTTGTAAATAATGAATGAATGTTTCTATACTCTACTGATGAGAACTAACAAGTTCGAAAAAACTTGTACAACTTTTCTAGAGTTGAAATAGAATGTAAGGTTCAATAATTCTTGTGAATGACTGAATTTCAATAAATAATTGAAGTATCTTCAATATATTTTTTTGCCTTAAAATGCCAGGAATCCTATCATGTAATTCAATACTTCGTCAGTATTAGCTAGAAGAGTAGTTGTTTTGATTGGTTTTCCAATAATGAGTGTTTTAAAGTGTTTTCCTAAGTAGTATATTAGCGTGACCCGATTAAGGCACCAATATACAGAAAGTAGATAATTTCATATTAAATAAAAAAAGGTGTGAATGACTAAATGTAAATGAATGATTTAAGTATTTTCATTATATTTTTTTTCTTTAAAATGCTAAGAATCCTATCATGTAATCCAATACTTCGTCAGTATTAGCTAGAAGAGTAGTTGTTTTGATTGGTTCTCCAATAATGAGTGTTTTAAAGTATTTACCTAACTAGTATATTAGCTTGCCCAGATTAGGGCAACAATATACAGAAAGTAGGTATTTTCATAATAAATAAAAAAGTGTGTTTGTGATTTGCATAATACCTAAATAACATTCTCTAATCATGATAAAAGCAAATAAATAAAAATGATTAATGGTAAAAAATAAATCAAGAATAGGCTTGTAAATAATGAATGAATGTTTCTATACTCTACTGATGAGAACTAACGAGTTCGAAAAAACTTGTACAACTTTTCTAGAGTTGAAATAGAATGTAAGGTTCAATAATTCTTGTGAATGACTGAATTTCAATAAATAATTGAAGTATCTTCAATATATTTTTTTGCCTTAAAATGCCAGGAATCCTATCATGTAATTCAATACTTCGTCAGTATTAGCTAGAAGAGTAGTTGTTTTGATTGGTTTTCCAATAATGAGTGTTTTAAAGTGTTTTCCTAAGTAGTATATTAGCGTGACCCGATTAAGGCACCAATATATAGAAAGTAGATAATTTCATATTAAATAAAAAAAAGGTGTGAATGACTAAATGTAAATGAATGATTTAAGTATTTTCAATATATTTTTTTCTTTAAAATGCTAAGAATCCTATCACGTAATCCAATACTTCGTCAGTATTAGCTAGAAGAGTAGTTGTTTTGATTGGTTCTCCAATAATGAGTGTTTTAAAGTATTTACCTAACTAGTATATTAGCTTGCCCAGATTAGGGCAACAATATACAGAAAGTAGGTATTTTCATAATAAATAAAAAAGTGTGTTTGTGATTTGCATAATACCTAAATAACATTCTCTAATCATGATAAAAGCAAATAAATAAAAATGATTAATGGTAAAAAATAAATCAAGAATAGGCTTGTAAATAATGAATGAATGTTTCTATACTCTACTGATGAGAACTAACGAGTTCGAAAAAACTTGTACAACTTTTCTAGAGTTGAAATAGAATGTAAGGTTCAATAATTCTTGTGAATGACTGAATTTCAATAAATAATTGAAGTATCTTCAATATATTTTTTTGCCTTAAAATGCCAGGAATCCTATCATGTAATTCAATATTTGTGCAGGCAGCTATTGTTACAATAAACTACCACCGAATATTAAAAATATAAATAACATCAATAAATTTAAAGCAGAGCTAAAACGATTTCTGATTTCAAATTGCTTCTATACTTTGCAGGAATACAATTCTTTTTGACTTCATCCTCAACTCGCACTTTGTTCACTTCCGCACATTATACTATCCGTATGTATTTGTGTATATATGATATTGTAAGTGTATGTGTGTCTATATATGCGTGTATATATATATATATATGTATATTTACATTTATGTTTTTGTGTTGTTTGTACTAGTATATGTATGATATATGTATACTATTATTTAGTTTTCTATATTTATTATGTACCTTTTAATTTGTATTTTTGGACGTATTCTATCCAATGTATTATTGGCCAAAGGAATGAATAAATTTATTATTATTATTATTATTATTAATACTTCGTCAGTATTAGCTAGAAGAGTAGTTGTTTTGATTGGTTTTCCAATAATGAGTGTTTTAAAGTGTTTTCCTAAGTAGTATATTAGCGTGACCCGATTAAGGCACCAATATACAGAAAGTAGATAATTTCATATTAAATAAAAAAAGGTGTGAATGACTAAATGTAAATGAATGATTTAAGTATTTTCAATAGATTTTTTTTCTTTAAAATGCTAAGAATCCTATCATGTAATCCAATACTTCGTCAGTATTAGCTAGAAGAGTAGTTGTTTTGATTGGTTCTCCAATAATGAGTGTTTTAAAGTATTTACCTAACTAGTATATTAGCTTGCCCAGATTAGGGCAACAATATACAGAAAGTAGGTATTTTCATAATAAATAAAAAAGTGTGTTTGTGATTTGCATAATACCTAAATAACATTCTCTAATCATGATAAAAGCAAATAAATAAAAATGATTAATGGTAAAAAATAAATCAAGAATAGGCTTGTAAATAATGAATGAATGTTTCTATACTCTACTGATGAGAACTAACGAGTTCGAAAAAACTTGTACAACTTTTCTAGAGTTGAAATAGAATGTAAGGTTCAATAATTCTTGTGAATGACTGAATTTCAATAAATAATTGAAGTATCTTCAATATATTTTTTTGCCTTAAAATGCCAGGAATCCTATCATGTAATTCAATACTTCGTCAGTATTAGCTAGAAGAGTAGTTGTTTTGATTGGTTCTCCAATAATGAGTGTTTTAAAGTATTTACCTAACTAGTATATTAGCTTGCCCAGATTAGGGCAACAATATACAGAAAGTAGGTATTTTCATAATAAATAAAAAAGTGTGTTTGTGATTTGCATAATACCTAAATAACATTCTCTAATCATGATAAAAGCAAATAAATAAAAATGATTAATGGTAAAAAATAAATCAAGAATAGGCTTGTAAATAATGAATGAATGTTTCTATACTCTACTGATGAGAACTAACGAGTTCGAAAAAACTTGTACAACTTTTCTAGAGTTGAAATAGAATGTAAGGTTCAATAATTCTTGTGAATGACTGAATTTCAATAAATAATTGAAGTATCTTCAATATATTTTTTTGCCTTAAAATGCCAGGAATCCTATCATGTAATTCAATATTTGTGCAGGCAGCTATTGTTACAATAAACTACCACCGAATATTAAAAATATAAATAACATCAATAAATTTAAAGCAGAGCTAAAACGATTTCTGATTTCAAATTGCTTCTATACTTTGCAGGAATACAATTCTTTTTGACTTCATCCTCAACTCGCACTTTGTTCACTTCCGCACATTATACTATCCGTATGTATTTGTGTATATATGATATTGTAAGTGTATGTGTGTCTATATATGCGTGTATATATATATATGTATATTTACATTTATGTTTTTGTGTTGTTTGTACTAGTATATGTATGATATATGTATACTATTATTTAGTTTTCTATATTTATTATGTACCTTTTAATTTGTATTTTTGGACGTATTCTATCCAATGTATTATTGGCCAAAGGAATGAATAAATTTATTATTATTATTATTATTATTATTAATACTTCGTCAGTATTAGCTAGAAGAGTAGTTGTTTTGATTGGTTTTCCAATAATGAGTGTTTTAAAGTGTTTTCCTAAGTAGTATATTAGCGTGACCCGATTAAGGCACCAATATACAGAAAGTAGATAATTTCATATTAAATAAAAAAAGGTGTGAATGACTAAATGTAAATGAATGATTTAAGTATTTTCAATAGATTTTTTTTCTTTAAAATGCTAAGAATCCTATCATGTAATCCAATACTTCGTCAGTATTAGCTAGAAGAGTAGTTGTTTTGATTGGTTCTCCAATAATGAGTGTTTTAAAGTATTTACCTAACTAGTATATTAGCTTGCCCAGATTAGGGCAACAATATACAGAAAGTAGGTATTTTCATAATAAATAAAAAAGTGTGTTTGTGATTTGCATAATACCTAAATAACATTCTCTAATCATGATAAAAGCAAATAAATAAAAATGATTAATGGTAAAAAATAAATCAAGAATAGGCTTGTAAATAATGAATGAATGTTTCTATACTCTACTGATGAGAACTAACGAGTTCGAAAAAACTTGTACAACTTTTCTAGAGTTGAAATAGAATGTAAGGTTCAATAATTCTTGTGAATGACTGAATTTCAATAAATAATTGAAGTATCTTCAATATATTTTTTTGCCTTAAAATGCCAGGAATCCTATCATGTAATTCAATACTTCGTCAGTATTAGCTAGAAGAGTAGTTGTTTTGATTGGTTTTCCAATAATGAGTGTTTTAAAGTGTTTTCCTAAGTAGTATATTAGCGTGACCCGATTAAGGCACCAATATACAGAAAGTAGATAATTTCATATTAAATAAAAAAAGGTGTGAATGACTAAATGTAAATGAATGATTTAAGTATTTTCAATATATTTTTTTCTTTAAAATGCTAAGAATCCTATCATGTAATCCAATACTTCGTCAGTATTAGCTAGAAGAGTAGTTGTTTTGATTGGTTCTCCAATAATGAGTGTTTTAAAGTATTTACCTAACTAGTATATTAGCTTGCCCAGATTAGGGCAACAATATACAGAAAGTAGGTATTTTCATAATAAATAAAAAAGTGTGTTTGTGATTTGCATAATACCTAAATAACATTCTCTAATCATGATAAAAGCAAATAAATAAAAATGATTAATGGTAAAAAATAAATCAAGAATAGGCTTGTAAATAATGAATGAATGTTTCTATACTCTACTGATGAGAACTGACGAGTTCGAAAAAACTTGTACAACTTTTCTAGAGTTGAAATAGAATGTAAGGTTCAATAATTCTTGTGAATGACTAAATTTCAATAAATAATTTAAGTATCTTCAATATATTTTTTTGCCTTAAAATGCCAGGAATCCTATCATGTAATTCAATACTTCGTCAGTATTAGCTAGAAGAGTAGTTGTTTTGATTGGTTTTCCAATAATGAGTGTTTTAAAGTGTTTTCCTAAGTAGTATATTAGCGTGACCCGATTAAGGCACCAATATACAGAAAGTAGATAATTTCATATTAAATAAAAAAAGGTGTGAATGACTAAATGTAAATGAATGATTTAAGTATTTTCAATATATTTTTTTCTTTAAAATGCTAAGAATCCTATCATGTAATCCAATACTTCGTCAGTATTAGCTAGAAGAGTAGTTGTTTTGATTGGTTCTCCAATAATGAGTGTTTTAAAGTATTTACCTAACTAGTATATTAGCTTGCCCAGATTAGGGCAACAATATACAGAAAGTAGGTATTTTCATAATAAATAAAAAAGTGTGTTTGTGATTTGCATAATACCTAAATAACATTCTCTAATCATGATAAAAGCAAATAAATAAAAATGATTAATGGTAAAAAATAAATCAAGAATAGGCTTGTAAATAATGAATGAATGTTTCTATACTCTACTGATGAGAACTAACGAGTTCGAAAAAACTTGTACAACTTTTCTAGAGTTGAAATAGAATGTAAGGTTCAATAATTCTTGTGAATGACTGAATTTCAATAAATAATTGAAGTATCTTCAATATATTTTTTTGCCTTAAAATGCCAGGAATCCTATCATGTAATTCAATACTTCGTCAGTATTAGCTAGAAGAGTAGTTGTTTTGATTGGTTTTCCAATAATGAGTGTTTTAAAGTGTTTTCCTAAGTAGTATATTAGCGTGACCCGATTAAGGCACCAATATACAGAAAGTAGATAATTTCATATTAAATAAAAAAAGGTGTGAATGACTAAATGTAAATGAATGATTTAAGTATTTTCAATATATTTTTTTCTTTAAAATGCTAAGAATCCTATCATGTAATCCAATACTTCGTCAGTATTAGCTAGAAGAGTAGTTGTTTTGATTGGTTCTCCAATAATGAGTGTTTTAAAGTATTTACCTAACTAGTATATTAGCTTGCCCAGATTAGGGCAACAATATACAGAAAGTAGGTATTTTCATAATAAATAAAAAAGTGTGTTTGTGATTTGCATAATACCTAAATAACATTCTCTAATCATGATAAAAGCAAATAAATAAAAATGATTAATGGTAAAAAATAAATCAAGAATAGGCTTGTAAATAATGAATGAATGTTTCTATACTCTACTGATGAGAACTAACGAGTTCGAAAAAACTTGTACAACTTTTCTAGAGTTGAAATAGAATGTAAGGTTCAATAATTCTTGTGAATGACTAAATTTCAATAAATAATTTAAGTATCTTCAATATATTTTTTTGCCTTAAAATGCCAGGAATCCTATCATGTAATTCAATACTTCGTCAGTATTAGCTAGAAGAGTAGTTGTTTTGATTGGTTTTCCAATAATGAGTGTTTTAAAGTGTTTTCCTAAGTAGTATATTAGCGTGACCCGATTAAGGCACCAATATACAGAAAGTAGATAATTTCATATTAAATAAAAAAAAGGTGTGAATGACTAAATGTAAATGAATGATTTAAGTATTTTCAATATATTTTTTTCTTTAAAATGCTAAGAATCCTATCATGTAATCCAATACTTCGTCAGTATTAGCTAGAAGAGTAGTTGTTTTGATTGGTTCTCCAATAATTAGTGTTTTAAAGTATTTACCTAACTAGTATATTAGCTTGCCCAGATTAGGGCAACAATATACAGAAAGTAGGTATTTTCATAATAAATAAAAAAGTGTGTTTGTGATTTGCATAATACCTAAATAACATTCTCTAATCATGATAAAAGCAAATAAATAAAAATGATTAATGGTAAAAAATAAATCAAGAATAGGCTTGTAAATAATGAATGAATGTTTCTATACTCTACTGATGAGAACTAACGAGTTCGAAAAAACTTGTACAACTTTTCTAGAGTTGAAATAGAATGTAAGGTTCAATAATTCTTGTGAATGACTGAATTTCAATAAATAATTGAAGTATCTTCAATATATTTTTTTGCCTTAAAATGCCAGGAATCCTATCATGTAATTCAATACTTCGTCAGTATTAGCTAGAAGAGTAGTTGTTTTGATTGGTTTTCCAATAATGAGTGTTTTAAAGTGTTTTCCTAAGTAGTATATTAGCGTGACCCGATTAAGGCACCAATATACAGAAAGTAGATAATTTCATATTAAATAAAAAAAGGTGTGAATGACTAAATGTAAATGAATGATTTAAGTATTTTCAATATATTTTTTTCTTTAAAATGCTAAGAATCCTATCATGTAATCCAATACTTCGTCAGTATTAGCTAGAAGAGTAGTTGTTTTGATTGGTTCTCCAATAATGAGTGTTTTAAAGTATTTACCTAACTAGTATATTAGCTTGCCCAGATTAGGGCAACAATATACAGAAAGTAGGTATTTTCATAATAAATAAAAAAGTGTGTTTGTGATTTGCATAATACCTAAATAACATTCTCTAATCATGATAAAAGCAAATAAATAAAAATGATTAATGGTAAAAAATAAATCAAGAATAGGCTTGTAAATAATGAATGAATGTTTCTATACTCTACTGATGAGAACTAACGAGTTCGAAAAAACTTGTACAACTTTTCTAGAGTTGAAATAGAATGTAAGGTTCAATAATTCTTGTGAATGACTAAATTTCAATAAATAATTTAAGTATCTTCAATATATTTTTTTGCCTTAAAATGCCAGGAATCCTATCATGTAATTCAATACTTCGTCAGTATTAGCTAGAAGAGTAGTTGTTTTGATTGGTTTTCCAATAATGAGTGTTTTAAAGTGTTTTCCTAAGTAGTATATTAGCGTGACCCGATTAAGGCACCAATATACAGAAAGTAGATAATTTCATATTAAATAAAAAAAAGGTGTGAATGACTAAATGTAAATGAATGATTTAAGTATTTTCAATATATTTTTTTCTTTAAAATGCTAAGAATCCTATCATGTAATCCAATACTTCGTCAGTATTAGCTAGAAGAGTAGTTGTTTTGATTGGTTCTCCAATAATTAGTGTTTTAAAGTATTTACCTAACTAGTATATTAGCTTGCCCAGATTAGGGCAACAATATACAGAAAGTAGGTATTTTCATAATAAATAAAAAAGTGTGTTTGTGATTTGCATAATACCTAAATAACATTCTCTAATCATGATAAAAGCAAATAAATAAAAATGATTAATGGTAAAAAATACTTTTATATGATTTTACCTAAAAACTCAAAGCAGCCTTGGAAGCAGTGCCCATTAAAAATAAATAGAAAAGAAAAAGATAAATTAATTGTTTATGTCGATGCACTGTCGAATCGTGAATGAATATTTTTTACGACATTCTGCAATCTGTGTCTGTGATAACTTCTTCACAAGTTAATATTATGCTTTTACACAGTTCCTCTCTATTACCCGGGTGTGATTTATAAACCTTAGATTTTACTAAACCCCTAAAAAAAGTCCAGCGGTGTTAAATTCGAGGACCGAGGTGGCCGTTCAAGGAACGGGCTGCTTCAACCTATCCATCGGTTAGGAAAGTTAGCAAATCATTAAGCTATTCGCTAACCATTCTGGCATTGTGTTAGGTTTTTATCCTTGGTGAATTAACAAATTACTTATTTTTTAATTTCAATAATTAAAAATTTAATAATATTATTTATTTAGAACTAGCAAGTTAATTTACCTTTTTTAATTTATTTTTCATTTTGGGATTTTAGAAAAAATCGTAATTATAAAATAGTGCGTACATTAATTGTGTCATAAATCTCTCATTATTCAATATTTTTTCACGAAATTTGGGATTTACTCATTTGAGAGGTTTCTGAATCCAGTGGTATAAACTGAGAGAAAAATCTGTTATTAAAAATTTAATAACCTTTGCACAAAACTTCAATTAAATAGGGGACGGCCAAAGTCATTTGCTACAGTTTATTAGTCATCTTACTAAAATGTTTTAATAATTGTCAAAAGTAATAAGTATTTACATTTAGACTTTTTCATAATGTAACTCATGTCATATTTTAGATGCAGTTAAACGAATTTTTGCTCATACGACTGATAAAGACTTTGAAATGGTAGTGATGAATTGGTTCCGCAAACCAGAGGAAGATTAATGAGAAGTAGGTACCTAGTAAGTATTTTTTGACCACTAGTTTTATGTTAATGTCATAGCAGTGTAGAATTTAGGTATTCCACCTCTCAACTTGGACATGCAATACACAACTATTCTCCAGGAGAGATAGACAGCAACCATAGAAAACCCGAGAGAAAACCTAATAATAACTGTCATTAGTTATTATTAGGTTTTCTATGACAGTAACTAAATCGAATTTGCCACACACCCGCGATTCAGCCAACTGCACCACTGTATCCCCGTTTAATAAAGATTTTAACGCCTTTGTTGCAGTTCCAAAATAATACTAATTTTTTTTAACAATAGGCCATGAGGATCAGTACCTGTTTATTTTGACCTTAAAGGCCTCGGAAGGCTATAGACCCGAAGAGACATGATTAGGGTAATAAATTTCATACCTCGCCATTCGTATTAGAAAGACTGTTGTCTGATGTAATATTTGGGAGTCCTATTAGTTTCCATTTACATGTTCTAATTAATAAATTTAGTATATATGAGTGGGATAGGTTGGGTAATGTAATTGTAGATGAGGCTTAAAACGAATTGTTTAAGACTGCTTAAGCCGCAGAGGAAAATTATATTTTAAGTGCTTTACTTTTTTTGTATCGTTTTTAATAACATCGCCTTTTTAAAGGAACACCGAACACGTGGGACAAAGACGAAGGGAATTTATGTTTAATTTTTTTTTAATTACTTTGCATTTACAATATCTACGTGTTACATATATATTCTGTATACATTTATTAGTTAATAACAATTCTGTATGGTTGTAATGTGCGAAAACCATTTAGATGTATGTAGTACAGAATAGTGGTTTGTGAACAGTGTGCTTTTTTTATTGTTGGTTTATTTTTCAGGTTCATTATTTTGTACTTAATTTATATACTTTAATAACACTTAGAGAAGGTACTTGAATTAAAACTGTATTTATTAACAAAAAAAAGTTTCTTATAATTTACTCTGAAATTCTCTACTGAAATATTGTCATTTCTTGTTTCAGATATGTGTGTGCAACAAAGACAACATAATGTGTAACATAAATTACTGTGTCATATAATAAATATGTTGTTAAAAATACATTTGAATAAATTTATTTGCAAAAAGAAATTCCATATTTTTATTTATGCAAGCAGACATTTTTAAAGAAAGCAAAATTAATACTTATTTTTCTATATAGTATGGTAATTAATTGCAGTGTCAAAATTTAATTATGAAAATTTGAGTAAAATCAATGTAAATTATTTACATCAATTGAAGCTTTTACAAAATTCTTTATTTAAATGGAAAAGTATAATATCGGAAGGTACCTAGATTATTTATTTCTTTGGCTCTTTATAATTTTACTTATTTCCTAAAAATCCCATGGATATTAGATTTTTAAAGCATCCTATTCCTCTCTGTTTACGCTTCACATTTTTTTTTTCGTTACCTATGAAAATAAAGTTTTGTAATATCTGTCAGTATTTATTGATACGTAGCAACCTAAATTTATTTATCAATTACGTTTAAGACAACGGACATGAATTGTGAGGAGGATGCAGAATTATATGTTTCATATCTAAAGAAAACGACAACTAAAAATGTGGTGGCATGAATTCAAAATTAGTGTGGAAATTTTAATAGGTAGTAAAGCGCTAGCAGTGACCCAGTCTATTTCTCTGTTAATTATTATTATTATTGCAAAATACTTGCTTTAATAAATACATAAAAAAATATATATATTTCACTATCAATCACTTATATAAAATCGCAAAAATAGACCAGGTAAGTAGTTATTTTAACATTAAGAAAGCCATTTGTATAACCAGTGTTAGAAGTGTTCCTTGTCACTAATGAGAATTTTATTGAGCAAGTGAAAAAATATGCTTTGAAAACAGAGATTGCTGCACACAATTATTTCTATGATCATTAAAAAAAAGTAAGATTAATTTTTTTGATTTCAGTGTGAGAGGTCGCATTTTCAGTTTTATTGTTTTTAATATTGGTACTGACAATTTTAAGTAATGATTAAATTTAACAAACAAAAAATGCAGTTGACAGCTGTGTTTCATAACCGATGCTATGAGTTTAGCCAAGGCAGTAAATACGCATTTTTCCATATTGAACAAATATTTTTCTGCCAATTGTTTAGAATTAGAAGTAAGTATGTGGTTATTTTTAATATGTTATTGCCATCTTGTTGTAGAAATGTATGGACATTTGATACTTTTACAGTATGTTGATATATAAAATCAACCTTTTAATAAAAACAAAAATCACAGTTAATGATAATTCTAAACAACCTACGAAAAAGCTATATATTCATCAAATTCAGATTTACTGTCTTCATTAGATTCATAGCCTTGATTTTGCGGATTCACCTCCATTATGAAACACCAGCCTCAGCAGAACGTTTTCTTCATTTTTGCCTAGTTAAATACTCTCTCGGACATAAAAAAAGTAGTTTTTTTATTGATTTCAGTGCGAAAGATGTCACTTTTCCAATTTTACTTTTTTTAATGTTGCTTTTGACAATGTAAGTCAATAGCAACATTAAAAAAATTAAAACTGAAAAAGTGACATCTTTCGCAATGAAATCGATGAAAAAACTGCTTTTTTATGTTCGTAGAAAAACATTTTTAAAACATAAGTTAACTTACTTTAAAATAATGTTAACAGCATGTGGAGCTGAAGTACAAAAAATCATTACCTTCTTGTATATCTGCTGTTTAGGCAATGAAACTTTAAAGTAAAAATGTTGTAAGGTTGATGTTGTAAAGTCGTTCAAATATTGTATGTTAAAATTTAATTCAATGTAGTTTTTATGTTGTAATAAAGTAATTTTAATGTTATGTACACGTTCAGTTATTGTATGATAAATATTAATATGACGTTAAATTTTTAATGTAATATTGGCAACGTTTGTTTGCATGAAATTTGCTATGAGGTAAATGTTATTCTAATGTCGATCAGCTTTTTTGAAGAACGTTCGGTTGTTATGTTAGAACAATAATTTAACATTTTTACAACGTTTACATGTTTAGTGGGTTACAGGTAATTATTCAACATAATATATTTGTTTGCGGTTCGGATATATACTTGCTTAAATGAGAAACAACTCTCTATTTTTTGCACGATTTGAATAATTTTTTTTTTATGTAAAGTGACAATATTTCTATGTGTAAGTGACATTAATTTGGTTTTAATTTACATACACGGCCTCCTGCGAAGCATTTTTTCATATTAGCAATTTTTTTTTAAACAGATGATATAATATCCTTCTATTTTGATTTTTTAGGAGGTGGAGGATAAAGTAAAAACAAATTTTGAATCCTTTGGTTCTTGTACACACGCTAAATCATGGGGGCGGCTAATGCCAAAAAATGTTTTGAAATATTAGCTTCTCTTATATGTACTAAATACCAATTTTATGGGCTCTTGCTTGATTTACCTATCTATGTACTCCTATTTACCCAATTTACCCCTCAACCCTTCAACGGAATAAGATCAGAATATAATCCTCGTTGAAATACATAATTCAAATCAATATGTTAAACGGTTCCAGAGTAATTGTGCGCATAAAAAAAAGTTATAGACCGACGTACATTTTTTTTTGCTCAAACTTAAAATCTCAACGTTTCATGACATTCTAAGTCTATTTGAGCAATAAAATTTTTCAATTTTTTTTTGCGCTACTATACTTCCAAGTAATTACAAAATACAAAAATATGAGTTGATTCTTGGTTTTACCATTAGCTTTCTTCAATACACAAGTTTAAATTCTAAATAAAAACCCTATAAAATGTTTTCTTTTGTTTTAGAAACAATGAAACGGACAAAGAAGATTAGTCTTAAGATAGATTCAAAATATAACCATATTTATTTAAATACTTAATAAATAATTCTGCAATATTATATTTTCAATATTTTATTTTCCCATATTTTTAGAATTTTTAGGAAGAAGGCACTAATATGCAAGGAGTGGAAAGTTTTCAGGTGATTACTGTTATTATTTTACATTTTAATTTTTATATAATTATTTAAATCGAAAAGTAAGATAATCAGATATCATGCTGAAGGAGCTGCTGTAAACAATTGCGAGTGTCTTTCCTCATACATGTGCGTTTTGATGATGTATTAGTTTTATTTCTGCTTTTACTAAAAGTGACCCACGTATACCAGAGGACCTGTATACATTCTCACGGGAATATTCCTGAAACCAGCCTAAGGGAATATCCTATATAAACCTAGATTATTCCAGGAATATAAATATATATTCCAGGCAAAAGCTGTGAATATGTTTGAAACATATAAATATTCCTGGATTATTCTTGAAATAATTTGGTAATATTTTTAAAGGAATAATCAAGGTTTATGTAGGATATTCCCGTTGGCCGATTCTAAGAATATTCCCTGGAGAATTTATATGTTCACGACCTATTCTAAGAATGATTCTTTATTCTCAAGAGAATATTCCAGGATTATTCTAAGATTATATTGTGCTGTCTGGGTAATATTTGGCGTCACTACTAAACGGGTCCATAATTGCTAATCGGTGCGCTAATCTAGTGCTAATTTGTGCATTATTGTCACCGTCACCGAGTGACCACTACTCACCGGAGTGGCGTACCTATAGTAAGCGCCACGTGGTGTGGTGCGGTATACCAACACT
Source organism: Rutpela maculata (assembly GCA_936432065.2). Lineage (NCBI taxonomy): Eukaryota > Metazoa > Arthropoda > Insecta > Coleoptera > Cerambycidae > Rutpela > Rutpela maculata. The sequence continues at coordinate 213,414,250 of OW386285.2, forward strand.
GTCTATAGGTGGTGTTGGGTATACGTGCCAATCTTTGGGTACTTGTCGTGTACATAAATTTTGTATTAATTAGTGGTCAAGATATATTTTGTGATTAGTTATAATTACACAAAATGCAAATAATTTTATATCAGTATGATTAGGTTAAGAAACGTGGAACTGATTTTATTTATTTATTTTCTGTTAAGAATTTTGAATTTTCATCTGGCAATGTTCATCCGTCCTTTGGAAAAATTTTTAGTATATTTGAGGAGCTTCCAGTAGAAACAGACCAAGTGCCAAAAGTAAAATTTAAACAGCTTCTTATTGGCAACTAACCGCTTTCTGCATATTAGTAGGTGGTATGTAGAAATTTTTTATTGTAATAACTTTTAAATTTACTTTCGGTACTTAGCCCCCTTCTACCGGAAACTCCCCAATTACATATTGTAATGTATTTCAACCCCTAGAATGTAGGCAACACAGAATTCGATTAATTGATTGGATGTCTGCCTAAATATAGAGATTTGCACCTACCAGAGAAAGAACATACTAGAAGGTCTAGAGTGATGACATATCTGTTCTGGAACCATCTGGAGAATGTGACATCATCACAGAAACTTCGAGATCTGTCATCTGTAGGTATATAAGGCATGGAGTAAACCAGAGGAAGAGAAGTTAGTGCAGTACTAATTGTCAGTTGAAATGGTCAGAGAGTAAACACAGTGATAAAGTTCAGTTTAGATAGCAAGAGTAGTAAGATCAGAAGAGAGTAAAGTGATCAAGTAGTACACAGTGTGTTATTAGCCAAGTAGTTATTGTTGTAATTAAGTAAGTTAATAAATTAGTGTTTAGTGTTACCCTGTTGTTATAATTTCCGAACCCACGATACAGGGTGTTTACATAAAGGGTGTAAGCACGTCACAATTGGTGTCAGAAGCGGAATTATAACAGAAGATTTCTGGACTGTTCAAGAAGAGGTTTCTACAGTGTTCTTCTCGGGAATTAGTGGTGACACGGGGGATTAACTTACGGGACATTGTTTAAGGACTATTTTTGGACTCAAAACTGTGAAAAAGTGCGTTTTCGGGAAAGTGACAGAGACACTGAAAAAGACTCATTTGTGCTAGTGCGTGAAAATTACTAGAACTTTTCTATTTGGACATTAGTGGAGATTAGTAAATTCTCTGAACTGGATAGTGACAAAAGACTCTGGATAAGACTTTTTCGTGCTGTTTTGAGATTTTTCTGGAAAGTTCCATTGACGTGATAGTTTTATTTTGCACAAAGCATGGCAGCTGAGAAACAAATACAGGACCTATTTGCGGAGTTAATGAGGACGATGGCCCAGCAACGTCAAGAAGAAAAAGAAGAGTATGAAAGAAAACGACAAAAAGAAAAAGAAGAGTATGAAAGAAAACGACAAGAGGAAGAAAAGCGGCGTCAAGAAGAAAGAGAAGAGCAAGAAAGAAGACGACAAGAGGAAAAAAAGCGTCGTCAAGAAGAGCAAGAAAAAAGACGACAAGAGGAAGAGAAGCTTCGTCAAAAAGAAAAAGAAGAACAAGAGAGAAGACATCAAGAAGAAAAAGAAAAGAAAGAACGACAAGAAAGACAACGTCAAGAGGAAGAGAAGCGGCGTCGAGAAGAAAAAGAACAAGAAAGAAGACGGCAAGAAGAAGAAAAGCGTCGTCAAAAAGAAAAAGAAGAACAAGAAAGAATACGTCAAAAAGGAAAAGAACAGCAAGAAAGAAGACGTCAAGAGGAGAAAGAGGAACAAGAAAGACGCCAGGAAGAACTGAGGAAAATCCTGAACGAACAAATGAAAATCCAACATGATGCTATGAATTCAATCATTAACAAAATCAAGGAGGATATAAAGGCTGAAGTCAGTCAAATCAAAAGAAAGAGATGAGTGAGGTCGAAGAAGAAGTAGAGCGACTTAAGCGACAATTAGTTGAGAAAGGAGGCCAGCTAGTAACATCGTCAAGTCCTCTGTTAAAACCTCCCTCCTTTGACGGCCTAAGCTCATGGACAACCTACAAGAGACAATTTGAGGCGGCTGCAAGTGCAAATAACTGGGATAACGAGGAAAAGGCTATGGCATTAGTTCTGGCGTTAAGGGGCCAGGCCTCAGAGTTACTCCAAACCATCCCAGTTGAGAAACAAAGGGACTTCAAAGTCTTGGAAGCTGCATTAGACTTGAGGTATAGCGATCAACACCTTGCCCAATTATACCAGGCTCAGCTGAAATCCCGGATGCAAAAAGCTGGGGAAAGTTTACAAGAATTTGAAGCTGCGATAGAGAGACTGGCACACCTGGCGTATCCAAGTGCTCCAAGGGAATTCCAAGAACAATTAGCTGTAGGGGCCTTTTTGGATGGCATAAGAGACGAGGAAGTCAGGCGAGTACTAAGAGTATCGCGGCACCAAAGTAGCAACGAAGCTCTGATCCGTGCCCTTGAAGTTAGAGGCTGCCTATAAAGACACCCCACGGTCAGAAGTGCATGCTGTGACAGTAGAAAAAACACATTCAGACAAGAAGAACCCTGACATGGACATGCATGAAATCCTAAGTAAAGTATTGGCCAAATTGGATTCCCTGGGGAGACAAGACAAACAACAAGGTGAAGCGAAACCAAACGGACGTATCCGATGCTATCAGTGCGGCAAATTAGGGCATATTAAGAGAGATTGTCGACAGTGGAGCCCTGAGAGTGAAGGCTGGGGCGGTGCTGGCTGAAGAAAAAAATGCGCCCAGAGAAATAAAGGTTTGCCAGCATCGAAGAATCTGGAGTAGTCTACCATTACCAGGACGTGTAAATGGAAGTAAAGAAATTCCAGAGAATTGGACAAAGGAAGTTTTAAGACAAGAGCAACTGGACGATACAGAAATTCAACCTATATTGCGAGCAAAGGAAAAAGGAACCCGACCAGACTGGAAGGATGTTTCAAACCAAGGAGTAGGAGTGAAGGCTTTGTGGTCGGAATGGGATTCACTGAGAGTCTTAGATGGGCTGTTGAGGAGAGCATGGGAAAGCCCGGATGGGATGCAGGTTGCCATGCGTCTAGTGATTCCCAGGTGTCGTGTAGCAGAAGTACTCCAGGAAGCGCATAGTGAAACGTCCGGCGAACACTTCGGCGTAAACAAGACATTGAGTAAAGTACGAGAACGATTCTATTGGGTCAATAGTCGCCAGGATGTGGAGGCTTGGTGTCGCAAATGCAAGAATTGTGCTGCCAATGGGAAACCACTTTCCGGAAGCGACCATAAGAATGAAAGTCGAGAAGAGCCGAAGAATGACCAAGAGCAGATGACCAAGGCTGGTAACCGAATGAAGGCTCGTTATGATCGGAATGCCAGTACAGGAGGATTCAAGGTGGGAGATCGGGTCTGGCTGTACAACCCACAGCGGAAAGAATGGAAGTCCCCGAAGCTTCAACCATCTTGGGAAGGACCGTATTTAGTCATCACCCGAATTAATGATGTCATCTATCGGATTCAACGAACCAAAAAGTCCAAGATGAAGATCGTACATTTGGATAGACTGGCGAAAGAGGCTGAATTGCCTGACCGGGACGTTCAGGCTTAAGGAGGGGGCAGTGTAATGTATTTCAACCCCTAGAATGTAGGCAACACAGAATTCGATTAATTGATTGGATGTCTACCTAAATATAGAGATTTGCACCTACCAGAGAAAGAACATACTAGAAGGTCTAGAGTGATGACATATCTGTTCTGGAACCATCTGGAGGATGTGACATCATCACAGAAACTTCGAGATCTGTCATCTGTAGGTATATAAGGCATGGAGTAAACCAGAGGAAGAGAAGTTAGTGCAGTACTAATTGTCAGTTGAAATGGTCAGAGAGTAAACACAGTGATAAAGTTCAGTTTAGATAGCAAGAGTAGTAAGATCAGAAGAGAGTAAAGTGATCAAGTAGTACACAGTGTGTTATTAGCCAAGTAGTTATTGTTGTAATTAAGTAAGTTAATAAATTAGTGTTTAGTGTTACCCTGTTGTTATAATTTCCGAACCTACGATACAGGGTGTAAGCACGTCACAATATCATTTATTTATCAAAATGTTGTTTCAATAAGCATTTCTTTTCTTTTGTTGTGGAAATCACTGACATATAGAGTTGCATTTTTAGTAGCAGACTATAGGTTAATAAATTTTAAACTGATTTTATTTCTTTATTTGCATTATATACAGCAATATATTTTTAAATAAACAACTCGGACATTAAAAAACGTTTATGTGTTTATAAAACCATTTTTTCCTTGTCCTGACAAAATGAATCATGCACCTAGCTAATTTTGTCTATTTAATTTAGAAGGCCGTGTACAGGCCTTTCAGGATTAACCATCAAATTTTAAATTTGGATGGGACACCTCAAAATATGAAAAAAAATCCTATATGTATGAAGGTATATGCTCAGAAATGCAACACGTTGAAGAATTATACCACAAAAATGGCAGCTAAAAATTTTGAAATGGTATAACTCCTTCATGAGGCATTTTCGGGTACTATACCTCCATAGGAAATATTTTTCATATTTAGAAATAACTATTTAATTTACAATTTGACCAGTTAATCCTGAAACACCCTGTATAATGGCAATAAAAATTCTTACTAGGGAAGTAAAACTATTTTATAATGTCAGCAAAGTTACTTTATAGTAATAGTAAACACCCTGTATAATGACAATAAAAAAATGTTGCTAGGGGAGCAAAACTATTTTATAATGCCAGCAAAGTTACTTTATAGTAAAAGTAAACTACTTTACGACTATAGGCAAATCAATCTACAGTGACTCCAAGTCTCTTTTTTGTGGTAGTGAAGTCAATTTATATTCCATGCAAGTTACTTTATACTGACAGAAATATATTTTGCCAACAACAGCAATTGCTCCTTAACAATAGTAGCAATGTTATCTTCCTGGATCAGAAAAGTTATTTTTTATGAAATAAGTACCCAAGTACCCAAAATTAATTCCTCAAAGATATCACGAGGATAAAAATTTAGGAATTAGTAAATATCTTCTAGAGGACTGTAACTAAGATGGGCAAATATCAGCATATCAGTATTAAATAGTACTTCCCATGGTAAAAAGCTATTAGTGTAGAATCCTGTGAGCAGCCTTTTGCATACCTATAGAATTCTCATAGTAATCTTTAGGATATCTTATCGCTTGCCAATATAAATGGTCCCGAGGGCATCTTTATAGGATTTCTGTTAGATGTACCGCATCGATCCTGCAAACAGATTTAATTCCTGTAGTAATCTTTCGGGTATTTTATCGCTTACCAATATAAACGGTACTGAAAACATCTTTATAGGATTTCTATTAGATGTACCACACACACTTCTTATAGAATTGCCAGCGGCAGCTGGTGAAATGTTGGTTAATCAAAATCTCAATATGAGACATCACTCCCAAACCAAACCAAAGATTAGACTAATTAGAGATCGTTATAAGATTCATCCAAATAAATCGATGATTCCTGAGAGAATTTGAACGTTGCAGTAATGTTATTAATGTCTCAGAAGAAGAAACAATCAGAAGGGAATGTCGGCAAAAAATCCTTTGATCTCGTGTTGTAAATCTCCGCCATACTATTGTTGGGCGAGTTCAGGACAGTACTCAATATTTTTTACCTCTTTTAGGAACGGCCGGGTAGAGAGTCAGAAAACCTGTGAAACATTAGATGAACACAAATCCCTGCCAAAAATTCCACATAGAAACTTATAAAAAAAAAGTGATGCGGTTTTATCGTTCCTATAAGTTATATTAGTATTATACAGACAGGATTTTGTCTGTTTTATTAAGTTTTAAATCGGTTATGAAACAATAATTCCGAATGAGCTATTTGGAATTATCATGTTGCCCTTTCATGAGTATTTATATGAAATATACATCAACAAATCTACAGTTTAGTGTCTGCAAATGCACTCTTGCCCTTATATCTGTAAACATATGGAATTACAGATACAACTTTAAAGAGATTCTAAACTTTTCTATAAGTAATATCATAATAGTTTCAGTCCGTCCTTTCTCCAGTATCTATCGTATGTAACACACCATTTATCAACATGTTTTTATTGTAAATTTCAACATTGTCTTTTTATTAGTATTAATGTGGATATACATGTCAACAAATGTACAGTTTCAATTGTATATTTTACAGATGCTTTTTTATTAGTATTAATTTGGATATGCATGCCGACAAATGTACAGTTTAAATTGCATATTTCAAATAGAAATACCAATATAGTGGTAAACACACAATACTGCAAAGTCCTTATTTCTTCGGGTGTTCTTGTTCTAGCCTAGAAGCAATGAATGAGTTAGCAGTGAAAGAGACTGCTTTACTTTTAATTTAAAAAACACACGTCAGTTCCTTAGGTCACATTAGATTAGATATGAATTAGCGACACGTATAAGCTCCCTCTACTGGAGCCTGGAGTAAAGTTGCTGCTGAAATTTCTATCAGTTTATACCAGAATGGAGCAGCAAAATGAGTCAAGCCGTATTCATTTGTAAATCCAAACATTTACTTATACCACATCAATGAGAATTTATGAGAGCAGTATCTAATGTAAAACGTGCGGCTTTCCGTGGTTAAATGGCAAGTGTCTCTATAAGAAACGAGCTGCATTATAACCCCATTCGAAGTGATTAAACTTGTATTTGTAATTGCAGTTGAAAACTGACCTTTCTTTTTACCCATTCAAACAAATGAAAACACATTTAATATATTACTGAAAAAAAAAACATTAATACTCATAGAAACTGATCTCTTAAATCCCTATTCAAACATTATAGTTTGTAATCTTCAATTGCAAATCAAAACTGTTCTAACCTAATACTTATAGAAACACTTGCCATTTAACCACGGAAAGCCGCACGTTTTACATTAAATACTGTTCTCATAAATTCTAATTGAGATAGATAGTATAAGTAAATGTCTGGATTTACAAATAGATACTGTTTAAAATATCTGGTTGCTTTATTCTGATATAATTTTTATAATTAAATTAGATCCGAATCTGTACTGATAAAGACTTATATAATTTACTAGAGGAACAACAAATACATACTCGTAGAAACTGCTATCATCAATCCTTTCGAAGGAATACTAAATATGTACCTGGAATTTCCGACCATATCGTAACATGTAGTGAACAGTTTGATACTGATCAAACCTCATCACAATTATATTTGGAAAACAGTATAAATACTGTTAGAAATTGATCGCATATAACCCCATTCGAAGTGATTAAACTTGTATTTGTATTTGCAGTTGAAAACTGACCTTTCTTTTTACCCATTCAAACAAATGAAAACACATTTGATATATTACTGAAAAAAAAACATTAATATTCATAGAAACTGATCTCATAAATCCCTATTCAAAAATTATAATTTGTAATCTTCAATTGCAAATCAAAACTGTTCTAACCTAATGCAGCTCGTTTCTTATAGAGACACTTGCCAGTTAACCACGGAAAGCCGCACGTTTTACATTAGATACTGTTCTCATAAATTCTCATTGAGATAGTATAAGTAAATATCTGGATTTACAAATAGATACTGTTTAAAATATTTAGTTGCTTTATTCTGATATAATTTTCATATTTAAATTAGATCCGAATCTGTACTGATAAAGACTTATATAATTTACTAGAGGAACAACAAATAGATACTCGTAGAAACTGCTCTCATCAATCCTCTTGAAGGAATACTAAATGTGTACTTGGAATTTCCGACCATATCATAACAAGTAGTGAACAATTTGTTACTGATTAAACCTCATCACAATTATATTCGGAAAACAGCATAAATACTTTTAGAAATTAATCGCATATAACCCCATTCGAAGTGATTAAACTTGTATTTGTAATTGCAGTTGAAAACTGACCTTTCTTTTTACCCATTCAAACAAATGAAAACACATTTGATATATTACTGAAAAAAAACATTAATACTCATAGAAACTGATCTCATAAATCCCTATTCAAACATTATAATTTGTAATCTTCAATTGCAAATCAAAACTGTTCTAACCTAATGCAGCTCGTTTCTTATAGAGACACTTGCCAGTTAACCACGGAAAGCCGCAGGTTTTACATTAGATACTGTTCTCGTAAATTCTCATTGAGATAGTATAAGTAAATATCTGGATTTACAAATAGATACTGTTTAAAATATTTAGTTGCTTTATTCTGATATAATTTTCATATTTAAATTAGATCCGAATCTGTACTGATAAAGACATATAATTTACTAGAGGAACAACAAATAGATACTCGTAGAAACTGCTCTCATCAATCCTCTTGAAGGAATACTAAAATGTGTACTGGGAATTTCCGACCATATCATAACAAGTAGTGAACAATTTGTTACTGATTAAACCTCATCACAATTATATTCGGAAAACAGCATAAATACTTTCGGAAATTAATCGCATATAACCCCATTCGAAGTGATTAAACTTGTATTTGTAATTGCAGTTGAAAACTGACCTTTCTTTTTACCCATTCAAACAAATGAAAACACATTTAATATATTACAGAAAAAAAAACATTAATACTCATAGAAACTGATCTCATAAATCCCTATTCAAACATTGTAATTTGTAATCTTCAATTGCAAATCAAAACTGTTCTAACCTAATGCAGCTCGTTTCTTAAAGAAACACTTGTCTTTTAATCATGGAAAGCCGCATGAATTACATTAGATACTGTGCTCATTAATTCTCATTGATGTGGTATAAGTAAATGTTTGGATTTACAAATGGATATGGCTTGACTCGTTTTGCTGGTCAATTCTGATATAAACTGATAACTATTTCAACAGCAACTTTATCTAACTCTTATAGAAACTTATTGACCATATAGGTTCTCATAGATACCTATTAATTTTCGATAATTTTCAATACGGATTGATGAGATTTTTTTGACAGGGATAATATTTGTTTTAGATTTTCAATGTTTTTTAACTAATTGACGATTTGCATGAAAGAAAGTTTGGTAAAAAGTATCTAGATTGGTATCACTGTAATTCACTGCACATGTTGACCAACTCGTCTAATTTCCAAACTTTGCAACAATTAAATACCTATAATATAATAATCATAACATCGTTTTCATTATCTTTAATGTTAAACCTGCTTCCATTGAATATAAATAGTCTTTATTAGGTTGTTTCGTTGTCTACAATATTTAAAAAATGTCATATTATGCAATTTGTCAGTCACTGCTGCCAACTCTTCTAGTAAACTGAGAGTTGGAAACAGTGTTTGACAAATTGCATAATTCGACGTTTTTTAAATATTGTAGACTACGAAACAACCTAATAAAGACTATTTATATTCAACGGAAGCAGGTTTAACATTAAAGATAATGAAAACGATGTTATGATTATTATATTATAGGTATTTAGTTGTTGCAAAGTTTGGAAATTAGATGAGTTGGTCAACATGTGCAGTGAATTACAGTGATACTGTTGTAGAACTCTCCAAAATCGTCCTAAGTTGAAGACATAATCAAAATTCGACTTAGGCAAAAATTTCATTTAAAGACATTTTCGGGAGTCTGCAGAGGCGCAGATCAGTCCACAAGGACCGTTTTGGGTTCTATAAGGCGTTGGAAATGACCAGGCGAAAATTCGAAGAAACACCGAATTTTCACTTAGGAAAAATGTTTTTGGTTCAGAATATCAGAGTAGAAGTATATAATGACAAAGATTTATGAATAATATACTTTTTCAAAGGTACCATAAATTGGACTTTGAAAAATAATATTTTTGGAAGGGCGTCAAAATTTGGCCCAAGAATCGATTTATCGAAAGTACGCCAAAGTTTCACTTGCAGACTAATTTTTCAAAACTGCGTTGAAATTTGGCTTGAAGATCGATTTTTCAAAAGTACGCCAAAATTTCACCCGCAGATTAACTTTTCAAAAGTACCTTGAAATTTGGCTTGAAAATCAATTTTTCAAAAGTACGCCAAAATTTCACCCGCGGATTAACTTTTCAAAAGTACCTTGAAATTTGGCTTGAAAATCGATTTTTCAAAAGTACGCCAAAATTTCACCCGCAGATTAGTTTTTCAAAAGTACCTTGAAATTTGGCTCGAAAATCGATTTTTCAAAAGTACGCTAAAATTGGTCTTAAACTGGATTTTTCAAAAGTACCACGAAGTCAGTTTAAAAAGTACCACGAAAATATACTTTAAATTATTTTTTATTTTTTATTCCTCAACCAAAGACATTGACCTTTGAGGTACGATCATTGAAAGCCCAATTCTAAAGTATGAGCATAAAATTTTAACGATGCACTGCATCCAAAAGGCAAAATAGAAGATTTTGTCAAAGCCGGCGTAGTGCCGATAAGCAAAAATTGATAAAAATCAATGCACATGTACAAGGCCGGTTTCTCGCATGGAAAGAGTTTGGATTGACCCAGCGGCTCGCAATTTGGTCGAGCGCGTTGAGTAGTCCAGACAAAGCGATGGTAGAAAAGCCAATAACGGGGCTTTTCAAATGACAAAGTTATAGAGGAAAACGCCTTGTGCATAAAAATCCAAAAATTCAATTTTGCCTAATAGTCGCTCGAAGGTGAGACGCTGCCAAATCGATATTATTAATCGACTGTGATAAGGGTTAGTAAGTCGTGGACTGATCGAACGCCACTCAACTTATGCAGTAATAAGTCCTCTGAATGTGTTTGAGTACGTGAATTTCCACGATACAAGAACTTTAAAGCTAGGTAGTCTCTAGCGAAACTAAATTCATTTAGTAAAACTTTTTTAAGTTAATTTCAGTCAGCCTTAATTATTCATTTACCCAGAGTCTGAAATGATTCTAAAAGCTCGCATTTTGATTCTGAGAAGGTACGTATGAATCTTTTCTACCTAATCGATCGTTAGCGCGAGCGCTCTCGCTTGTATGGTCTGAAAGTCACTACCTTGATTGGGGAAGGCACGATTCTTTCTTGAGAATTTTGTATAACCAATTCTGTTAAATAAACGGATTCTTTGAACTAATGTTTCTTAATTGATCTTGAGGCCTGTTGACGGTCTATAATCCCTGGAACTTTCGTATAGAAAACCGGATGTGTCGAGTTAATTCGCATTAACGTTCGACCTTCTGGTTGTTTTACGGAGGTTCGATAGGGATTTTTTTATGCGTTTTTTGAGAAATATATTCCGTTATTAATGGACCAAAACGCGATTTTCGCGTACCAAAACTAATCCCTCCGCAGAGAAATTCTTCGGTTGGGATTTTTTTATGCAAAAATTCAGGAAATTAAGAGGTGCCTAAACCCCTAACGAGGGAATTCGGGTCCAGAGAGAGCGTAGTTTCCGATCTGTGGTAGTGCAGCCTTGGTCCCGCTTTTCGGCTACCGAAGTCATCTTATCTCGAACCCGCCTGGGAGGTAGAAGAACGGGGTAATACGCGACTGGCGCCCCCTGAGAAATAAATTGGTGTCGCGTCATTTTGACGCCCGGTAGTGCGTTCTTCTACATGGCGCCCAACGTGGGGCGTTGTTAGTCAGCAGGGCTTTCTGGAAAGGATATGGATGAATCAACGCCTTTCCAGTTTTACGACGAGCCGACATCTGTGATGGACAACGTCTCTAGAGGGTTAGAGAGGCCGTGCGCGGAGGATGTACTGGGTAGTTCGGGGGTTGGCCCGAGTACCACTGAAGGAGTCATACAGCCCTCCTCAGAACAAGTGTTTGCCCAAATGGCAGCAGGTCTTGCCAAAGCTCTAAGCGAAGCCACACACGAGCATAAGTATCGGTCGAAGCATCCAAATGCGGAATTTCATGGCTTCGAACACGAAGACCCTGAAACCTTCATTCATCATATGGAGGAATTTTTCGTCCGAGTACGAATTACGCAGGATAACGACCGTCTGTATAAAATATCAGAACAGCTCAAAGACGATGCTAGGAAATGGTTCGAACAATACCGAACCCTAATTACCACGTATCCTCTATTCCTCGAGCGGTTCAGAAGCCGTTACGATTCAGGTGAAGTACTCACCGAAGCAGTAGCTAATTTATATGGCAAGAAACAAGATGCCGAGGAAAATACGTCAGTATTTATTTCCAGGAAGGTATGCCTCTTCAACAGGATCGATCCGTTTAAGCCGGAGGCGATGAAGGCGGCTACCATCTTCAATCAGTTGAGACCTGATATGAAAATGCTCCTAAAGAGTGCCGTCATACTAGATACAAATACACTAGTGACGATGACCGAACAAATGGCCAAAATCATGGATGAGAATAAAGAATTCGAGATTCTGCAAAATGCAAAAAAAAGCAAAGATCGAGAAGCGTCCACCTCTACCGCTTCAGCTCAAGGGAATCAGCAATCGAGCAGTAACTGGAGAACGGAACCCTCCGCATTAGCGAAGCCGTCCTCCAGTTCCTTTGGTGCATCTAGGACACCATTCAATGGATCTCAAAGAAGAGATAATCCGCCAGCACCAAGGGTGCATTTTGCAAATAATATTTCCTCGCTGCCCAGAGGGGATATACCGAGAAGGGGTACTGGAGACGTAAGGAACTCCCGAGTCCCGTATCGCCCTTGCAGATATTGCCCAACGGAGCAGTGGCATTTTCATGCAGAATGCCCAAACAATCCCTATCGTAATATGAATACGGGAAACCAAGCGGGGGTCAGAGGCGATGGCCCAGGCCGAACTGTACCAGCCCCGCCTACCAGGCCCCAGCAGGCTCGAAGCGACCCTCGGGGAAGCTCCGAAGCAAGAAGTTTAAATTAAAAAACTTCGATGACCTTCCTGACCTTAATTACCTGTTTAAGGATCAAGAAGTCAACCTATCTCCCCACCGATTCACTCCATTAGAATCTATCAATCAAACCAACGACGCTTTCCCTCTGCCTCGCATTAAGATTATAATTAATAATCGAGCGGTTAACGCTTTATTGGATACAGGTTCGACAAGGAATATTATCCAACCGAAATTTTTGAACGACATTGATCAACTTACAGCTCCCCAAACTTTTGTTATGGCTTGTGGCGATGGTTTAGTAGAATCCCTCGGGACTACGACCATAAACGTTAATGTACTAGATGTACCCTTTCAGACCACGTTTCAGGTCATTCAAAATTTAAATGAAGAGCTCATTCTGGGAGCCCCGTTTTTATATGCTCACAATGTCGTATTCGATTATCAACGTAAATGTGTCTACGTCGGCACCGAAGAGCGAATAACCGTCTTCTGGAATCAAGCGGCACATCAAGCAAGGAAGCAATGCCGGCTTCCCGAAGAACTGATCATCGGAAACGATAATTTAAAACCTCTATTCGAGGAATTCGCTGAATTGTTCACCGCGGTGCCTACCCAAGCTACCACGGTGACAACGAAACATAAAATAAAAGTTAAAGACGACCGCCCGTTCAATATCAAACCCTACCCCATGTCTCCTTCTAAGAAAAAAGTTATGTACGATCAAATTGAAGAGATGCTGAAAGCCGGGGTCATAGAACCGAGTACCGCTCAGTACAGTTCGCCTCCCATTATAATTGAAAGGCCCGGCAAGAAGCCTCGCTTCTGCATTGATTATCGTCACTTAAATGAAGTAACGGAAGACGAAGCATCCGTCTTACCAAAGATATACGAGAGTATAAAGGATCTAGGAAACGCCAACATATTTACGGTGTTGGACCTCAAGAGCGGATATTGGCAAATCCCTCTTGAGGAGTCGTCAAAAAACTATTCTACGTTTACAACATTAGATGGAGCATCTTACCGATTTAACGTGATGCCTTTCGGATTGAAGACCGCTCCATGTACATTCCAAAAATTTATGGCAAGAGACGTATTGACCGGCTACTTGCATCATTTCTGCAAAGTATATCTCGATGATATTATCATCTACAGTGAAAATATAGAACAGCATGTAAACCATCTGAGAGCCGTCTTTGAACGCCTGCGTTTGCATAATTTAAAGGTGTCACCGGAAAAATGTGTGGTAGCCACGTCAAGCATAACCTATCTCGGGCATCAAATAAATGCCAACACCACTCAACCATTAGAAAAACACATATTACAGATACAAAATTATCCGGCCCCTACGACGAGGCGCCAGCTTCAGAGTTTCCTTGGTTTATGTAATTGGGTACGTGAATATATCCCTAATGTTGCAATAATTACAAAGCCCTTGACCCGACTACTCTCGAAAGACTGGCGCTTCAAGTGGAATCCGGAAGCCCAAGAAGCTTTTATTTTACTAAAAGAAGTATTGAATAAACCTCTAGGACTGCACCGGCCAGATTTCAATAAAATGTTCATACTGCAGACGGACGCATCCTTAATAGGATTATCTGCAGTATTATATCAATTGGGGGATAATGACCAGAAGCACATCGTCTCTTATGCTAGTAATACGTTATCTCCGACGGAGAGAAAATACCATATTAATGAATTGGAATGTTTGAGCGTCGTTAATTATATAAGGAAATACAAAATATATTTGGCAGACCGTCCATTTATAGTCAAAACCGACAATCGAGCTTTACTATGGTTAAATAAGCATAAGGACGAGAAAACGAAATTTACACGTTGGTCATTATTACTTCAGGAATACAGCTTCACCATAGAACATTGTCCCGGCAAGGAAAATATATTGGCTGACTATCTTAGCAGGAATCCTCAAGGCCCAAACGTCGAAGCAGACGACGAAGAGGAGAGAATGTACCCACCAAAATTCTCGTACAAGGAACGAATATCAGTGATTACCACATTGGAATTAAACGATCAGGTCAGAGAAGCGCAAACGCACTCCAGAGATATCCAAGACCAAATTGAACGATGGAATACTCTAGTGCGACAAGCAGATAAAACCGAGGCAGAGGTGAAATTCGTCAATACAAGACAAGTGATAGGCGGCACACTTTGGACGAGAGGCGAAAATGTTATAGAAAAATTATACGTACCAAAACGTATGGTCATGAGAGTAATATCTCATTTTCACGACCGACCGGAAGTAGGTCACCCCGGCCGCGATGAAACTGTTAGAATCATCTCGGGCCGCTATTATTTTAATAATTTGTCGAGACTAGTTAACAAATATTTAAATGAGTGCATTATTTGTAATTCCGTAAAAAGCAGACAGTCACAACCGAAGGCTCCTCTCAGAAGCCATGCTCCATCGCATCCGTTCGAAGTTCTAAGCGTCGATGTAATCGGACCGCTTCAGCGAACCAAAGATGCAGATAACCGATATATATTAATGGTAGAGGATGTATTTAGTAAGTGGGTCGAAGCCAAGGCGTTCACCCAAGTCAGTGGAAAAACAATAGCACAATTTATCGAAGAGGAACTAGTGGCGAGATATGGCGTTCCGAGGGTCATCATTTCCGACCAGGGAGGCCACTTCAATTCCGGCTTTTACGATACGTTCTGTACACGTAACAATATTGAAAGATTCTTCACAGCAGCTTACCACCAACAGGCTAATCCAATAGAAAGGAGGGTGCAAGAAGCTAAGAAGATCTTAAAAACCTTATTATATGGTTCACCCAACGACGAGTGGGATCGACATGTTAGTCAGATGGCATATATCTTGAGAACAAGAAAAAACGCCGCTACGGGGCATACGCCCAGTTTCGTAGTGCTCGGCTATGAATTACCGCAGATTGGTGATTGGAATATGTTCGCTTATAGACAAGAACGTCGTAATCAAGCGGACGTTCCCCGCCTTGAAAGAGTCAAGGAAATTCGTAAAAATCAAACAAATTACCAATGGCGTTACGCGCCCAAAGTGGCGGTAACGCCGGTCGTATATAAAGTGGGAGATATGGTAATGACTAAAAGGATCAGGAAGGATCATACCTTCACACCGTCGTGGAGTGGGCCACACAAGGTTTTAAAGAGATTGTCTAATGAAGTTTACCTCATTCACAAGGGGGTAACTTCGACGAGATTACATGTCGATGCCATCAGGCCGGCACCTAAGGGAGACCCCGATGTTGAATTGGAATTGTCTGAAGAATCAGAAGATAGTCCGGATGAAATTCATCTTAGTGACGACGCTTCCTCATCAGACAATGAGATCGCGCCCAGGTCAGAGCGACGTAGCGATACCACACTAGTTCAAATCAATGTTCCCGCAAGTGCTCAAGATGAGCCGGATGTAATAAGTCGAGATCCCGAAGATGCTCGAGATGAGCCAGATATAGAAGAGTCACCTCTAGATATTTCTGAGGTCGACCACGGCTAATAGCCGTTTTCGCTTTTTTTTATATTTTTTCTCAAAATTCTAAGTGGCGATTTTGACCTGTATGCGGTCGAATCGAAAATTTAAAGTCTACCCCATGAGCAGACATGGAAAGACGGCGAACCCGACGCAAGAGCGCGATCCGGTAAGCCTAGCTTCTCAAGAGCGAGAGCCGCCAAGTTCGAGTAATGGACGTAGGCATAAGTACGAATCAGTACGAGTTTCGGAAGCTGTTTTTCTTATGCAAGAAGACAACTTCAATTTTAATCATTTTAAGTCAACAAAATTAACGTATACCCCAAATGGAAACTACGAGTTTCAGAAGCCGTTCTTCGCTCAAGAAGACGCTTCAATTTTTTTTTTATACTTTTTTCACAAGTCGTGATGACCGCACGAGTATCGTAAGCCGATTTAATCTACCTTACGAAGTAGAAACTACGAGACGAGTTTCAGAAGCCGTTCTTCGCTCAAGAAGACGCTTCAATTTTTTTTTTATACTTTTTTCACAAGTCGTGATGACCGCACGAGTATCGTAAGCCGATTTAATCTACCTTACGAAGTAGAAACTACGAGACGAGTTTCAGAAGCCGTTCTTCGCTCAAGAAGACGCTTCAATTTTTTTTTTATACTTTTTTCACAAGTCGTGATGACCGCACGAGTATCGTAAGCCGATTTAATCTACCTTACGAAGTAGAAACTACGAGACGAGTTTCAGAAGCCGTTCTTCGCTCAAGAAGACGCTTCAATTTTTTTTTTTATACTTTTTTCACAAGTCGTGATGACCGCACGAGTATCGTAAGCCGATTTAATCTACCTTACGAAGTAGAAACTACGAGACGAGTTTCAGAAGCCGTTCTTCGCTCAAGAAGACGCTTCAATTTTTTTTTTATACTTTTTTCACAAGTCGTGATGACCGCACGAGTATCGTAAGCCGATTTAATCTACCTTACGAAGTAGAAACTACGAGACGAGTTTCAGAAGCCGTTCTTCGCTCAAGAAGACGCTTCAATTTTTTTTTTATACTTTTTTCACAAGTCGTGATGACCGCACGAGTATCGTAAGCCGATTTAATCTACCTTACGAAGTAGAAACTACGAGACGAGTTTCAGAAGCCGTTCTTCGCTCAAGAAGACGCTTCAATTTTTTTTTTATACTTTTTTCACAAGTCGTGATGACCGCACGAGTATCGTAAGCCGATTTAATCTACCTTACGAAGGAGAAACTACGAGACGAGTTTCAGAAGCCGTTCTTCGCTCAAGAAGACGCTTCAATTTTTTTATACTTTTTTCACAAAGTAGTGATGACCGCACGAGTATCGTAAGCCGATTCAATCTACCTTACGAAGAACCAATTTCTAACCATTATAAGTTAACAAAATTCATGTTAGAAAAATATTTCATTAAAAACAACACATTGTGTTTGTTAGTCGACGCGTTCCAGTCGACGACTTGCTAAAAAGTCAATCTAGTTGCAGAACTGCATTTTCCATGTGCAAAAATGGAAAGATGACCCAGCCTGTCGCAAGGGCGCGGCATGGTGAAGTCTGGAACTCAAAGGCGAGGACCGTCCAAGCTGCGGCATGGAGATATAGACAGCCTCTTCTAGAAAGGACCGAAGTTAAGCAAGAGCGAGACCAGGGCAAAAAAAGCGAGTGCAACGAGTTAGTGAGAGTGGACGCTAATCAAAATTGTGCTACGCTTCGCTTCGCTTCGCACCTCGACGCGGGTGTAATTAAGTTGATAAAAATGTTGTATCAACTTGTCGTATTGTTTAAAAAATGTATTTATTTTAAGTTAGATAGGCGAATCAGCCGTCTGCCCCAATTAAGGCCGTTATTTTTAAAACATCTGTACCATAGGTCAGACCGTCAAATGAAGGCATACAGACATACAAGTGAATATGGAAATTAAAGGCAATCGATGAGTAGAAAAGATTCAACCAAAGGAGGGGAGTGTTGTAGAACTCTCCAAAATCGTCCTAAGTTGAAGACATAATCAAAATTCGACTTAGGCAAAAATTTCATTTAAAGACATTTTCGGGAGTCTGCAGAGGCGCAGATCAGTCCACAAGGACCGTTTTGGGTTCTATA
This sequence comes from Rutpela maculata, assembly GCA_936432065.2. Taxonomy (NCBI): domain Eukaryota; kingdom Metazoa; phylum Arthropoda; class Insecta; order Coleoptera; family Cerambycidae; genus Rutpela; species Rutpela maculata. The sequence goes on from OW386285.2 coordinate 213,432,576, forward strand.
AGGCGTTGGAAATGACCAGGCGAAAATTCGAAGAAACACCGAATTTTCACTTAGGAAAAATGTTTTTGGTTCAGAATATCAGAGTAGAAGTATATAATGACAAAGATTTATGAATAATATACTTTTTCAAAGGTACCATAAATTGGACTTTGAAAAATAATATTTTTGGAAGGGCGTCAAAATTTGGCCCAAGAATCGATTTATCGAAAGTACGCCAAAGTTTCACTTGCAGACTAATTTTTCAAAACTGCGTTGAAATTTGGCTTGAAGATCGATTTTTCAAAAGTACGCCAAAATTTCACCCGCAGATTAACTTTTCAAAAGTACCTTGAAATTTGGCTTGAAAATCAATTTTTCAAAAGTACGCCAAAATTTCACCCGCGGATTAACTTTTCAAAAGTACCTTGAAATTTGGCTTGAAAATCGATTTTTCAAAAGTACGCCAAAATTTCACCCGCAGATTAGTTTTTCAAAAGTACCTTGAAATTTGGCTCGAAAATCGATTTTTCAAAAGTACGCTAAAATTGGTCTTAAACTGGATTTTTCAAAAGTACCACGAAGTCAGTTTAAAAAGTACCACGAAAATATACTTTAAATTATTTTTTATTTTTTATTCCTCAACCAAAGACATTGACCTTTGAGGTACGATCATTGAAAGCCCAATTCTAAAGTATGAGCATAAAATTTTAACGATGCACTGCATCCAAAAGGCAAAATAGAAGATTTTGTCAAAGCCGGCGTAGTGCCGATAAGCAAAAATTGATAAAAATCAATGCACATGTACAAGGCCGGTTTCTCGCATGGAAAGAGTTTGGATTGACCCAGCGGCTCGCAATTTGGTCGAGCGCGTTGAGTAGTCCAGACAAAGCGATGGTAGAAAAGCCAATAACGGGGCTTTTCAAATGACAAAGTTATAGAGGAAAACGCCTTGTGCATAAAAATCCAAAAATTCAATTTTGCCTAATAGTCGCTCGAAGGTGAGACGCTGCCAAATCGATATTATTAATCGACTGTGATAAGGGTTAGTAAGTCGTGGACTGATCGAACGCCACTCAACTTATGCAGTAATAAGTCCTCTGAATGTGTTTGAGTACGTGAATTTCCACGATACAAGAACTTTAAAGCTAGGTAGTCTCTAGCGAAACTAAATTCATTTAGTAAAACTTTTTTAAGTTAATTTCAGTCAGCCTTAATTATTCATTTACCCAGAGTCTGAAATGATTCTAAAAGCTCGCATTTTGATTCTGAGAAGGTACGTATGAATCTTTTCTACCTAATCGATCGTTAGCGCGAGCGCTCTCGCTTGTATGGTCTGAAAGTCACTACCTTGATTGGGGAAGGCACGATTCTTTCTTGAGAATTTTGTATAACCAATTCTGTTAAATAAACGGATTCTTTGAACTAATGTTTCTTAATTGATCTTGAGGCCTGTTGACGGTCTATAATCCCTGGAACTTTCGTATAGAAAACCGGATGTGTCGAGTTAATTCGCATTAACGTTCGACCTTCTGGTTGTTTTACGGAGGTTCGATAGGGATTTTTTTATGCGTTTTTTGAGAAATATATTCCGTTATTAATGGACCAAAACGCGATTTTCGCGTACCAAAACTAATCCCTCCGCAGAGAAATTCTTCGGTTGGGATTTTTTTATGCAAAAATTCAGGAAATTAAGAGGTGCCTAAACCCCTAACGAGGGAATTCGGGTCCAGAGAGAGCGTAGTTTCCGATCTGTGGTAGTGCAGCCTTGGTCCCGCTTTTCGGCTACCGAAGTCATCTTATCTCGAACCCGCCTGGGAGGTAGAAGAACGGGGTAATACGCGACTGGCGCCCCCTGAGAAATAAATTGGTGTCGCGTCATTTTGACGCCCGGTAGTGCGTTCTTCTACAATACCATTATACTGTGCGCCATGACACTTTTTGCTGAACTTTCTTTCGTGCAAATCGTCAATTAGGCGGCATCATGATACAAACTGTATCACGAAGCGAGATCACGCCATTTGTCGCTGACGATCCGGTTACAGAAGAAATCCGTGATCCGGGCCTGGCACGATTTTTTACAATTCCGTCCGAGACTGACAGTGCGCGATGTAGATGCGCGAACTTTTCCCGCCAATGAGAGAGTATATTCTGATTGTTTCTTCTTCTGTGTTAATGTTCTATAAATTCATGAGTATAAGATAATGCATGACTGATTATCGTCAGTGGTTTGTACGTGGCGTCATCTAGGAATAATTTCTGTAACAAACTACGTGGTAAGCAAACAAATGTTATGCATAAAAAGAATTTCTTCTTGCGATTTCTATAGATGTTCTATTAACGATAATATTAATATTTCCATTTTAATACTTTATTTGATCTCTGTAATACATAGAAAATTGAGCTGTATGGTAATTGACCATATTTTTCTTAAATTGGTTGCTACTAGTAACTTTAGAGTTTTGATATTGGCTATATATTTTCAACTAAAATCAGCATAGCCAACTATTCACGAAAATCACCCACTAAACATGTGAACGTTGTAAAAATGTTAAATTATTGTTCTAACATAACAACCAAACGTTCTTCAAAAAAGCTGATCGACATTAGAATAACATTTACCTCATAGCAAATGTCATGCAAACAAACGTTGCCAATATTACATTAAAAATTTAACGTCATATCAATATTTATCATACAATAACTGAACGTGTACATAACATTAAAATTACTTTGTTACAACATAAAAATTACATTGAATTAAATTTTAACATACAATATTTGAACGACTTTACAACATCAACCTTACAACATTTTTACTTTAAAGTTTCATTATCTAAACAGCAGATATACAAGAAGGTAATGATTTTTTGTACTTCAGCTCCACATGCTGTTAACATTATTTTAAAGTAAGTAAGTTTTTTTTATCGATTTCACTGCGAAAGATGTCACTTTTTCAATTTTACTTTTTTTAATGTTGCTATTGACTTACATTGTCAATAGCAACATTAAAAAAAGTAAAATTGAAAAAGTGACATCTTTCGCACTGAAATCAATAAAAAAACTGCTTTTTTATGTCCGAGAGAGTATTTGTTTAACTAGGCAAAAAGGAAGAAAACGTTCTGCTGTGGCTGGTGTTTCATAATAGAGGTGAATCCGCAAAACCAAGGCTATGAATCTAATGAAGACAGTAAATCTGAATTTGATGAATATATAGCTTTTTCGTAGGTTGTTTAGAATTATCAATAACTGTGATTTTTGTTTTTATTAAAAGGTTGATTTTATATATCAACATACTGTAAAAGTATCAAATGTCCATACATTTCTACAACAAGATGGCAATAACATATTAAAAATAACCACATACTTACTTCTAATTTTAAACAATTGACAGAAAGATATTTGTTCAATATGGAAAAATGCGTATTTACTGCCTTGGCTAAACTCATAGCATCGGTTATGAAACACAGCTGTCAACTGCATTTTTTTTTTGTTTGTTAAATTTAATCATTACTTAAAATTGTCAGTACCAATATTAAAAACAATAAAACTGAAAATGCGACCTCTCACACTGAAATCAAAAAAATTAATCTTACTTTTTTTTAATGATCATAGAAATAATTGTGTGCAGCAACCTCTGTTTTCAAAGCATATTTATTCACTTGCTCTCATTAGTGACAAGGAACACTTCTAACACTGGTTATACAAATGGCTTTCTTAATGTTAAAATAACTACTTACCTGGTCTATTTTTGCGATTTTCTATAGGTGATTGATAGTGAAATATATATATTTTTTTATGTATTTATTAAAGCAAGTATTTTGCAATAATAATAATAATAATTAACAGAGAAATAGACTGGGTCACTGCTAGCGCTTTACTACCTATTAAAATTTCCACACTAATTTTGGATTCATGCCACCACATTTTTAGTTGTCGTTTTCTTTAGATATGAAACATATAATTCTGCATCCTCCTCACAATTCATGTCCGTTGTCTCTTAAACGTAATTGATAAATAAATTTAGGTTGATACGTATCAATAAATACTGACAGATATTACAAAACTTTATTTTTATAGGTAACGAAAAAAAAAAAAATGTGAAGCGTAAACAGAGAGGAATAGGATGCTTTAAAAATCTAATATCCATGGGATTTTTAGGAAATAAGTAAAATTATAAAGAGCCAAAGAAATAAATAATCTAGGTACCTTCCGATATTATACTTTTCCATTTAAGTAAAGAATTAATAATTTTGTAAAAGCTTCAATTGATGTAGATAATTTACATTGATTTTACTCAAATTTTCATAATTAAATTTTGACACTGCAATTAATTACCATAGTATATAGAAAAATAAGTATTAATTTTGCTTTCTTTAAAAATATCTGCTTGCATAAATAAAAATATGGAATTTCTTTTTGCAAATAAATTTATTCAAATGTATTTTTAACAACATATTTATTATATGACACAGTAATTTATGTTACACACGAGGTTACACATTATGTTGTCTTTGATGCACACACATCTGAAACAAGAAATGACAATATTTCAGTAGAGAATTTCAGAGTAAATTATAAGACACTTTTTTTGTTAATAAATACAGTTTTAATTCAAGTACCTTCTCTAAGTGTTATTAAAGTATATAAATTAAGTACAAAATAATGAGCCTGAAAAATAAACCAACAATAAAAAAGCACACTATTCACAAACCACTATTCTGTACTACAGACATCTAAATGGTTTTCGCACATTACAACTGTACGGAATTGTTATTAACTAATAAATGTATACAGAATACATATGTAACACGTAGATATTGTAAATGCAAAGTAATTAAAAAAAAATTAAACATAAATTCCCTTCATCTTTGTCCCACGTGTTCGGTGTTCCTTTAAAAAGGCAATGTTATTAAAAACAATACAAAAAAAGTAAAGCACTTAAAATATAATTTTCTTCTGCGGCTTAAGCTGTCTTAAACAATTCGTATTAGGCCTCATCTACAATTACCCAACCCATCCCACTCATATATACTAAATTTATTAATTAGAACATGTAAATGGAAACTAATAGGACTCCCAAATATTACATCAGACAACAGTCTTTCTAATACGAATGGCAAGGTATGAAATTTATTACCCTAATCATGTCTCTCCGGGTCTATTGCCTTCCGAGGCCTTTAAGGTCAAAATAAACAGGTACTGATCCTCATGGTTCCCTCATGGCCTGTTGTTAAAAAAAATCAGTATTATTTAACAAAGGTGTTAAAATCTTTATTAAACGGGGATACAGTGGTGCAGTTGGCTGAATCGCGGGTGTGTGGCAAATTCGATTTAGTTGCTGTCATAGAAAAACTAATAATAACTAATGTCAGTTATTATTAGGTTTTCTATGGTTGCTGTCTATCTCTCCTAGAGAATAGTTGTGTATTGCATGTCCAGGTTGAGAGGTGGAATACCTAAATGCTACACTGCTATGACATTAACATAAAACTAGTGGTCAAAAAATACTTACTACCTACTTCTCATTAATCTTCCTCTGGTTTGCAAACCGGAACCAATTCATCACTACCATTTCAAAGTCTTTATCAGTCGTATGAGCAAAAATTTGTTTAACTGCATCTAAAATATGACATGAGTTACATTATGAAAAAGTCTAAATGTAAATACTTATTACTTTTGACAATTATTAAAGCATTTTAGTAAGATAACCAATAAACTGTAGCAAATGACTTTGGCCGTCCCCTATTTAATTGAAGTTTTGTGCAAAGGTTATTAAATTTTTAATAACAGATTTTTCTCTCAGTTTATACCACTGGATTCAGAAACCTCTCAAATGAGTAAATCCCAAATTTCGTGAAAAAATATTGAATAATGAGAGATTTATGACACAATTAATGTACGCACTATTTTATAATTACTTTTAAACGATTTTTTCTAAAATCCCAAAATGAAAAATAAATTAAAAAAGGTAAATTAACTTGCTAGTTCTAAATAAATAATATTATTAAATTTTTAATTATTGAAATTAAAAAATAAGTAATTTGTCAATTCACCAAGGATAAAAACCTAACACAATGCCAGAATGGTTAGCGAATAGCTTAATGATTTGCTAACTTTCCTAACCGATGGATAGGTTGAAGCAGCCCGTTCCTTGAACGGCCACCTCGGTCCTCGAATTTAACACCGCTGGACTTTTTTTAGGGGTTTAGTAAAATCTAAGGTTTATAAATCACACCCGGGTAATAGAGAGGAGCTGCGTAAAAGCATAATATTAACTTGTGAAGAAGTTATCACAGACACAGATTGCAGAATGTCGTAAAAAATATTCATTCACGATTCGACAAGTGCATCGACATAAACAATTAATTTATCTTTTTCTTTTCTATTTATTTTTAATGGGCACTGCTTCCAAGGCTGCTTTGAGTTTTTAGGTAAAATCATATAAAAGTAATCAGAAAATATTGCCCACATTTATTTTGTCATAAATCTGTCATTATTCAATATTTTTTCACAAAATATGGAATTTACTCATTTACCATTTACCCAGTGGGAAAGTATATAATAAGTTAGATTTTTAATAAAAAAATTACTGATCAGATTTATCCATCTCTGACATCATCAAAAATCATAATAGGCTTTGAAAATTTAAGCATCTCTAAATTGTTGTTTTGAAGGTTTTAGTGTATATTAAAAAAATCCAGTTAACATCGGATAATAAAAACATTTTTTACTGGGGTGTTTGCATTCCAAGTGGGTCACATTGTAAATATAAGAATATTAGTTTTTGTCAGAAGCTGGAAGCCGAAAATTTTTAGTTCTTTGAATTTTACGTTTTGAAAATAGTGGTTACCTAGAAGTTTAACAATATTTCTGTATTTACTTATGCCTCATCTAGTGTTTACTGTGAAGTAGGTAGTATTTAGTATCAGATCAATCAGTAGCAAATAAACATGCAACAAATACTAATTTAATTAAATTAAAGTTGATTATTATTATAATAGGTAATAGGGCCCGTGCAGCTTAAATTAGGATTCTTATCAGCTCGGCTTTGACAAATCTGACTATGATGGTATTATGTCATATACTGGTAACAAAATTAATTATCAGTATCTAACTGCTAAATAACTAGAGAGACCCTATAATAATACAATAAATCCTATACATTGTTTTGCACAAGTACAAAATAACTAAAAACATAAACAATTTATATATCACAAAATCAATGGATATAATATAGATTAAGGCACAACATAATATGTAAAGATAAATTAAATGTAATGTAATTTTCATAGCACAAAACTAACAAAATAAGTCACAAAAGAAAAACTGTGAATTTCAAATAGAATAAATTGAAGTGTGCCCTTCAATTGTCGACTATCAAATGGTACAGGAGACGACGGGACCATGTTTAGTTTTAGACAACGGAATTCTTTTCCAAAAAAAGAACTTTAATTATGTGCAATATAGACATAACCTAACTCTTACTAACTACCACCAAACCCACGCTGTAATCTATTTGAAAATTCCTTGTATATGAAAACATACTACTTACATGATTTTGTTCCATTTTATCCACATGCGACACGTATGTACAAAATACAAAAACTTTTATACAAATAGCTAATTATCTTGCAACACTAGTTTATATACGCAGCCAGTGTTGCTACAAGCGTCTCTAAGTTTGGTACTAGAATAACACTATAGAGTGTACTAAATTCCAGAAAACTGTACTAGAACTATGACATTTAAGCTTTGTTTTGGCTTTGAGAAATGAAAATCTCTAGTATGTCATGAACAATGGCGCACTGGCGCATAACCATAGACTATAGATACATATAATTATATTCTATTATGTATTATGTCACAGTCACAGATCACCCTACTTCCAGAATTGTGTTCGCGCGTTGCTATGGCGGCAATAGCAACGCTGCGAACACCGATCTGTGCTAATGCTACTAGCTACTATTGCTAGTAATAATCGAAGTTCGATTGCACCAGGAAACTTAAAAGTGTACTAGATTTGCAAGTGAAGTACTAGCGTACTTTTCCAAACATAAATGTACTAGTTCTAGTACAATTGTACTAGCAATAGCAACACTGTACGCAGCACAAAACCGACAAAAAATAGATATTCAAAATGGCACCACTTACCAGCGAGATAATAAGTAATGTGTGAGACATTAAAATTACATGTATAAAATGTTTAATTATGGATATTTCTGGAACTTGATGATGATGATATGATGACGATATGATGACAATATGACGTTAGCACAACATAAAATTTATCACATTATAAGAACTATTAGATAAGACATGGGATGAGGCAATGTTATTTGACAAACGTTAAAATTACAATAAAAAAAATGTTTGTTTAACAATTACTCTTTACTTAATTTTTACTTTCAATAAATATTGAAAGAATGTTTTATAAATGTTGTTTATCAATGTTAAAATTCCAGAAATTCATAACATAATTTAAATGTTCGCGAACAGAATGTTTTTTAGAAAACGTTTATGAGATAATATGAATGAGGTTATTGAAAAACGTTATAAGTATTACCTGTTTAAAACGTTACAAAACGTTATTCTCATGTTTCATGTTTAGTGGGCACCTACCAATAGGTGGCGCTGTAATGATTTATTGTTTATTCCTGAACGTGTGTTATACTACTAGAATGTAGATGTCGTTAACTCCGAGGAATATCATAAAGTGGTGTGAACAAGAAAGTTTCGGCATTTATTGTAGTAGATATTTGTGGTACTATTAAAAACAATAACAATAAAGTTAAACTTCTATTTAACATCAATAGTAAAATGATTCGTTATTCACTCCCGAACATATTATTCTACCAGAATGTAGATGTCGCCCACTCCGAATTGACTAAAAACAGTAAATAACGCATAGCCAACATCAAATTGTGAAATAACTGGTAGCAACCAATTTCACAAAAATATGGTCAGTTGACCATATTTTTCTTAAATTGGTTGCTACTAGTAACTTTAGAGTTTTGATATTGGCTATATTTTCAACTAAAATCAGCATAGCCAACTATTCACGAAAATCACCTACCAATAGGTGGCGCTGTAAACTGATTTATTGTTTATTCCTGAACACGTGTTATACTATACTAGAATGTAGATGTCGTTAACTCTGAGATTTTCGCAAGAATATCAGAAAGTGGTGTGAATAAGAAAGTTTTGGCATTTAATATAGTAGATATTTGTGGTACTATTAAAAACAATAACAATAAAGTTAAACTTCTATTTAACATCAATAGTAAAATGATTCGTTATTCACTCCCGAACATATTATTCTACCAGAATGTAGATGTCGCCCACTCCGAATTGACTAAAAACAGCAACGAAAAAACAGTATTAAACGTATAGCCAACATCAAATTGTGAAATAACTGGTAGCAACCAATTTCACAAAAATATGGTCAATTCCCTTTCAGAACTTCTAGATGTCTACAAGTATTCTGTTAAGGATAATAATACTATTTCCCTTTTAATACTCTATTTGACTTCTATAATACTTAGAAAATTGAGCTGTATGGTAATTCCGTTTTAGAACTTCTAGTAGATGTCTGTGGGTTAACAAAAGCTGAAATTCCTGTATAATGCCCAGTTTACATTTCCCCAGTGCATAAAAGTTGAACACATATAAAGATTTCTCATTTTGATTTCGGAAGGACTTCTAGAGTACATAAATACAAGATATCCTTGTGGGCAGTAAATAGCACTTCTTAAAGATATCTTAAAGAATTCTGTGCTACTTGGATATACTGTGGTTGTAAAGTACTGCCAGCAAATCAAAATTTTCTGCTACAGCACAGTACTACACTATGTTATTAGAGTTTTCTGCTACTACAGCTTATTTTTTCGCTATGATGGTGAAAAAATTTTCTCGGTGTATGTTTCTTAGTGATTTAAAATATGGATATGTGTATAAATCCTCATTTTTTAACTTCCTTTGGTATTCTGAAAATATAAAAAATCGTATTAAATTTTCGTGGTTTCGAACACGACATTAGTAACTAATTAAATAGGTGTTCAATCATAATCAGATAAATTTTTCATAACATGAAGTTCAATAGGTTATATTATATTTTTATACATCTACAGCTTATTTTTTCGCTATGACGGTGAAAAAATTTTCTCGGTGTAGGTTTCTCAGTGATTTAAAATATGGATGTGTATAAATCCTCATTTTTTAACTTCCTTTGATATTCTGAAAGTATAAAAAATCGTATTAAATTTTCGTGGTTTCGAACACGACATTAATAACTAATCAGATAAATTTTTCATAACATGAAGTTTAATAGGTTATGTTATATTTTTATACATTTGTACTCACTTTTTATAATCTGGAATGAAGACATTCAAATAAAGCTGAACTAAGTAGATAAAATACAAAGATACAATTTTAAAATATTTCAAGCAGCCACTAATAATAATAATAATTTAAATATTCGAGAAAATAAAGACTAATAAAGCATGGTTGCTGTGTGTTTGGGGTATTTTATAGTTGCTTTTAGAGATGAGTTGCTATTTAACAACCTGTTATTTTATAACTGTTATTTGTCAATAGCATTAACAGACTGTTATTTCTGTTCGAAAATAACAGTTGAGAAAATAACGGATAAGAAACACGACGTAGTAAAAATGTGTTTGATGACTGATGTTAAACTGTTATTGAGAAAACAGCAGTAGCAGATAATGAAATCGCAACGCAACCGCTAATGTAGTTGAATATATTATTGAAGTTGAATATTATTGGGGGTATCTTCCCAGGTAGCAAGGGTACGTTATAATGACGTCAAAAATCTGGTGATTCTGGTCAAAAAGACGCCAGGGCACTAAAAATCGACGACAGAATGACGTCTTATAAATGACATTAAAATGACGTGCTACACATCACGTCATATTGTCGTCTTTTTTCGGTGTTAAATTTATTTATATTTTATCGGATTACAAACTTTAAAACTCGCTAATGGCATTTTGTTATCGTAAGCAGAGTGTAAAGTTAAAAAAAAAATAAACCGTGTCGTGAGGGATAAGTATTGGCGTTTTTATTCGAGGATATAATGTTTTTTAACATTATCCAAAATAATTTATATTCGAAAGAGTTTGCAAAGATTCGGCAGTTTATTTGTTTAAATTATATTTCTATCTATTCTTTTAATATTAAAATTAGATTAAAATGCATTAAAAAGCAAAATCTATCCGTTATTGCGTGTTCCAACTATAAAGTCTTTAGGTAAGTAGCCTCAGAAAGGTTGGTGGCCGAGTGCTTAAGGCGTCGTCTTCCAAGTCATCTTTTAAACATATTTTACAATAGCGTCTTTTGCATACATTAATTATCTTAAGTAGTTTTTCTTTATACCTAATTAATCTTATACACATTTTAATTCGTTTTACTGCGAAAGGAGTTTGTGTTCAATTTTCAGTTGTTTATAATCTGAACTGGCCTCGTCCCGTCCAGCCTTTCAATTCCACGGCGCCTCGCACCGTGGATGTCTGGCTGGCTCCGATGCGTGTGCTTGGGGAGGAAATTTTTATTTATTATTTAATTTGAAATAAAGTTTATTTGATTTGATTTGATTTTGTTTTCCAAGTCATGAGGTCGGCGGTTCGGTCCCTGCTCATTCCGTTTTTTTTTTATTGCGAAAAAAATTTTAGTTGTTTTTTTTAAGGTAATAATTGCTTATTGGTTTTTTTCAATTTTAGGTCTGTTTTAGACCATTAAATATTCTATTTATGTTGTAGATGACGATATTACACCATTACCGTTTTTTCTCTGACACGCTTCCCAAGTTTGTATAAGTACCTCAACTTAAAACTTTAATTCTTAAAATAGTTGACTCCTGACTTCCCCTCCACCGCTCATCAAATTTGAGATAAGGAAAAATTTTTTTTCGGATTTCTCCCTCTCTGCTCTTCAATTTCGAGATCTGGGGAAAATATATATTTTTTAACGAACCTCCACTAATACTAATTAATGCAATAATTACATTGTTCAACAATTACTCGTACTTCTCAGGTGACACTGGTGACAGTTTAATTAAATTAAATAAGTTCTTCTTAATAATTATAAATAAATAAAAATACTAGTAATTCGAAGCGAGAACCTGAAAGATTTTCATATATTTCAAATAAGGCAAGAAATTCAATTTCACATAATAAAGACTTCATTCACCACCATAAATACTGCTTTTAGCATCCGAAATAGCGGTCGCCAAGCTAGCTCAGTTGGTTGAAGCGTCAGTACTGTAATACGGACAACGGGAGACATGTAGGTTCGAATCCTACGGACCGCAATTGGTAAAGGTAAGTAAAAATGAATTTAATAACTTAATAAACATTAAAATTTGCAGGCAACCCTTGTGAGAAAAAGTTGGAGTGATGGTAAACAATATTAGATACCTATGTTAAATGTAAATAAAATCACGGATGGCTAACAAACAAATTAATTAGGACAGAACTTATTTATGCATTAATTATTTTATTTTTATCAAGTAGATTACTAACTAGTATGTAGTTTTATATGTTCCTATTACTAAAAACCTGTGGGGGGGATTACCAAATATAACCTGAAAAAGACGTCATTCATCTGAGACATTAGGAAGTCATTTTCGCGTTTCATTTACGTCATCTAACTCGTCATTTCTCGTCACCCCTGACCATTTTTTCACGTCATTTTCACGTGCCTTTGCTACCTGGGTTGAGTCATCGGCTTTATGTATAAACTTTTTAGTTGTTTTTTTAATCATAATAGGTATATTCAAATCTTTTTGATTTTCTTCTCCGTGTGTATATTTTCGATTACCTGCATACCGAGTTTAAAAATGAAGGGCTGCCAGAGTAGAATATTTTTGTAGAAATCTCGAGCCATCCACTTTATGTACCTACTGACCTTTAGCTGTTTTTTAATCATAATATCTTCACAGCTTTTATATTTTCTTCTCCATATGTATATTTTCGTTTACCTGCATCTCTAATATTGTCATTGCATTCGCTGTTTGGCGTGTTTCTATGCTGGTATTTCTTTATTAATTTAACATGAAACAATAATAATTAAAGGTTGAGGCTTACAAATGATTTATGTAGATACAATTATTCATATTTTATTTATATGTATATGAACGTAAAAAAAAAATCAATTAACACCTCTATAAAACATAAAAATCAAAGAATTTTTCCTACCCGTCGGCCAGCGGCAGCAGCATAATGTATAAAATAACGTCTATGAAATAACACTTGCAAATTGCGCGCTACGGCACAGAAGATTGTTTAGTCTTCTGTGGCTGCGGTCTGCGGTATACGAATGCCAGTACTTCTCAAGATTTGTAGAGTATGAGGTTCCTTAATATACAGCTTTTAGGCGAGACGATGAGTGCGGAGATGAAACGTCAGACTATCCTTTTTCTTCGAACGTGCAGTAGCGGCGCAGTTATCTCACTCTAGAAAAACCGCTGCCCAAGGAATCACTACTTCCACATCCAGATTCTTTTCCAAGTCACTCACAACGAAAAAATTTTTGTATGTGGAAATAATTGTTTATGGAATTTTAATAATATAATATTTGAAATCCTCTACCCCAAAAACCCATAAAACGATACTCCACATCGATAGCGGGGTGGGGGTGGTGATGAGGGGTGGTAGTGGGGGTGGATGAAGTAAAAAAACATTTTGAGGTTTCTGGTTCTTGTACACACACTAAATCACAATTTTTTTTTCATCCCCTTTAATAATGGGGTGGGGGTGGTAAGGGGGGTGGCTAATGCCAAAATTTTTTTTGAGACCTTAGCTTCTCTTGTATATACTAAATACCAATTTTATGGACTCTTACCTGCTTGATTTACCTATTTTCTCCAAATTTACCCCAATTTACCCCCCAACCCTTCGGCGGAACAAGATGAAAATATAATCTAGTTCTAGATCTCGTTAAAGTACATATGTGTACCAAATTTCAAGTCAATATCTCAAACGGTTCCAGAGTAAACGTGCGCACAAAAAAAAGTTACAAACAGACAGACAGACCGACAGACAGACAGACAGAAATTTTTTTTTCGCTCAAACTTAAAATCTCGACGTTTCATGACATTTTAAGCCTATTTCAACAATAAAAATTTTAAAAAATTTTTTTGTCGTTACTATACTTCCACTGGATGTGGAAGTAAAATAACAGCTTTTACCCATCACTAGTTGCTTTGGCCTGGCCAGTTTGGCCGACCGGAAATCAAAATGGTGCTTGATTTAAATATATTAGAGACCTAATATTAGGGCACATTTTAAGGAGATTTAGGACTCTTCATCGGATGTCCGTTCTTAATCCCGATGTTAGTTGACATAGTTAATGCCAAAATGGAACCTATTCAGGCTAGCCCATTGACGTCCATAAAATGATATCCTGGGACGTACTAAAATGAGCTGTCTTGAGGACGTCCTTAAATAGGATATCCTAAAAGGTACATCCATTTCTCTATTTATTTTACGTACTGGGATATCCAGGTACGTCAATTTGTCATCCCATATTCCGATTGTGCTGTGTGGGTATATAGTGGATTTATTGCACCTTTTAGGGTGTTATAACTGTCTATATCGTGGGTCGACTTCAACTCATCTTTAAGTTCTTGTGTTTCGACTGGATGGTACAGCCTCCGAAGGATGAACGCATGGGTTTTTTTCATCCCTGGGGGGTGTACGTGTGGTATTCTACTTTTGTTTCATTTAAATAGTCATTAATGAGGTTACAATCTGCACGGTTTGTTAATTGGAGCGTAGTGTTATTATTAGAGTGCTTCCATAGGTGACCAGCTCTGAGTTTTCCCTTGAAGAAATTGTTTAATTGAAAGACAACGCCTTAACTCATTCGGCCACTAACCTTTCTAAGAGTACTTACTTAAAGACTTTATAGTTGGAACACGCAACGGCTAGAATTTGCTTTTTATTGCATTTTGATCTAATTTTATTATTAAAAGAACTCGATACCTGCACAAATAAACTGCCGAATGTTTGCAAACTCTTTCGAATATAAATTATTTTGGATATTGTTAAAAAATATTATCCTCGAATAAAAACGCCAATACTTATTATCCCTCACGACACGGTTTATTTTTTTAAACTTTACACTCTGCTTACGATAACAAAATGCCATTTGCGAGTTTTAAAGTTTGTTATCCGATACAATATAAACAAATTTAACACAGAAAAAGACGACAACATGACGTGATGTGTAGTACTTACGTCATTTTAATGTCATTTATAAGACGTCATTATGTCGTCGATTTTTTAGTCCACTGACGTCTTTTTGACCAGAAACACCAGATTTTGACGTCATTATAACGTACCTTTTCTACCTGGGATGTTGTATGTATGTTCGTATTTTGGTGAAACTCAGGTGATGATTTTTTTTAAATATGTATGTTAAGAAGACGTTTGATTAAAATTGATACTTTCTACTTGTTTCCCATAAATTTTCGTCTATACTAGTCGTCGTGGCATTCGCGGGCCTGCCGGGTGTATGCCATATGCTACCGCGTCACTAAAATATTCATAAATAAAAAAACTAAGTCCTTGATGAAAATATTTTTTTTTCAAAAACTTTTTATGTATCTTGTCTTCAATCTTATGGGCCTTTCCCGCTATTTATTTTATTGTGTTATTGGAAAGATCCTATCAAAATATTACTAAAAATGAATTTTAATTTTTTTTCTGAACGCATAAAATACTACAGAAAATATTCAAATATTACTTAAATCAACAGCAGATTTAAACGATAGCATTCGGGCGGCAATGTGACGTCATCATAACCACACCAATCAAATATGATCTTAAACCGCTGCCAGAATTAGCTATAAAGGCGCATTCTCAAACCAAGTTCCCAAACAATCTCACTTGCGTTCTGTTTTCCATATCTTGCAATTCTATTGGTGCCTGAAGTACATTTATGAGGAACCACCAATAGAATCTCGTAAAGTAAAGTGCTAACGTTTAATTGAGAACGTCCGTTTATAATCCCGATTGACATTGCGTAAACGTTAATGTTGTGATTTCGGTGATTTCAATCTAAAGAGACAAATAAAGTATAAAATCAAGCCCACTAAAAGGAAGTTAGTAACAATATACACATACGTTAAAATGATCTTCACAACAGAAAAATCCAGGAGCAGTATAAACAACACCAGGAACTTTTGCAACTTTCCACCACAATTTTCAAATTTGTTGGGACGGGCAAAAATAACTTGGTAGTATTTTCACTAGTGATTGGACACACTGATACAAAACAAACCCTTGCAAGCGGCATTTTCTAATTATAAAATAAAATTACGTAAATATCGTATCAAACATAAACAATAGAAAGTGAGGTTATCGAATATGATTTGAGCATTTCAGTACAGCGTTGCCAGATGATACTGATATTATACCATATGTGAACCAAAACGATCAAAAATGAATATAAACATGATATATGGATTTTAGACTCAGACAGTAAAAGGTTGACAGAATATTTGCTTTTATTTAGCATCAGGTTAACGAAGAGTACGTTGTAATGAAAAAAAATGTACTATTCAAAGTAGACAGTTGATATCGGAAATACGATGTTCACATAAAAAGACATACACCTGCCAATAGACAACTCCCTTTAAAAATACGACTTTTTATTGGTCTAATCAGACTGACGTTGCAAGCTCGCGCCTTAGAACTCATGTTTCAAATTAAGTGAAATAAAACTGATTTTGTAAAGTAAATATTTGGTAGAACATACAAAATTGCAAGAAACTAAATTAATATAAAATTATATTACAGTTTATTATATGGTTTGGTCGTGGTGAAATAGTAAAATTCAGTCATGCGGGAAAGGCCCTTCGCTGCAGTATATGAAAATTTGCAAAAATAAAAAAGTTTGTGGCTTTGTGAAAATATGAGTATATTCTTAGCAAAGTAAAAAGTTCATTGTTATTTAAAGAAAATAATAAACGATAATCGATAGAAACAAAAGACCATATAAGCGCTTGTGTACTTGAATTTAAAAATCAGATCGATAGCTCAATTAGATTTGAAGATATGGCGGTGTAGATGTTAAATAACACGATTTTTATAAGCATTTTCAATTTCTCAAGTTTTTTAGAAATAAAAAATATCTGTACCACAAAAAAATATAAATAGCCATTTCTTATGTAGAATTGTTCACTTTATAAAATCTATAAGGTCTCTTCTGGTTCTACGCTGATTTCTTTTTCTCGGGAACAGAGAGACTTCTATGGTCTATTTCGCTCCATTATTCAGCAAACTTTACACTTTTGCGGACGACTCTGAATATCAACGACTTTTTAAGGAGTGGCCATAAAATTATTTCTCCGCTTACGTACCACACCAACATTGGCTGGGCGGCAGAAGTTGTGACAAAGGTTGCTCTCTAGATGTGTTTGGCGACGCGCGGGGTAACACCGCTTTTATGCAATGCGTTTTCCATCGTGTATCGTGTTACGATACTTCATCGTGCGTTCTAGAAGGACATGGTAAGCAATGAACGTGTTTATGCACTGTCGTACAGTAAACATGTCGTTGCGCTCTAGAGAAACCATCGTAGGCACCTCTAGTACGCACGATGACAAACGACACACGATATAATAGAAATACATTTATTGAAATGGGGCATTTTATGCAAACGTGCGATATCGTGCATCGTGCCTATCTGAATTCTGAATTTTTCGAGAGAAGTACCTACTAGTTGATACAGTAGACATACGAAAGTACCCAGACAGCACTGGATATCCAAAATATGTCCATTATAAGTCCATTTTAAATCCCGGATATCCATGGTCATTAATGGATATCCAGTGGACATTCTTAAATGGATATCCACAGGAAGTTCTTCTTGGGACCTCAACTAAAATATGTTTTTTAGCCAAAATGGCATCCTTTCACGTGTCCTCTTATAACGTTTAGGAGAAAACTCGTTTTTTTTACTCAAAACTAATTATCTGGTACTTTGGACTAGATTTGGATATCCAATGGTTGTACCTTAATGTATGTTCAGTGGATATCCATCTTTAAACTATTTATGGACGTCCCTTATTGGATATCCATCGGACATACATTTCTGGACAGCCATGAGATATCCGTCTAAGGAAATCTGCGGGATATATTCGTTCTTATAAAAAGAAAATAATTGATTTGTCCAGAATTCTCCACCAGTGCACAGATACTTAATATATATTATTGGCTGATAAGCAAAACTAGAGGCGGACTAAATTAATATGATTATTAATATAGATGTTATTTATCTCGAGTTTTAAATTTCCCTCCGCAAATAGTTGTTTTAGCGCAAAATGCTAGTGTCTTTTTCCTGTGTTCTAAACAAACTGATTACATCGCAAAGAACCAATTAGGAACAAAGTATTTTTAAACGCTTACCTTTGATTGGTCCTTTAAAGCTGGCGAAGAAGACACTGCGTGTGCGTGCCACTACAGAGGAAATTGTTCACTCGTTTTATGTTTCTGTTTTGCGTTTCGCTGTCTTTCGTTTCTCCCTGTATCCCGCTAATTGTTAGTGTTATTAGTTATTATATTGGTTCTGGTGAAGTTTATTTTATTAAGTGGAAATAATAAAGGCAAGTACATTATTTTCGTTATTAATGTTACTTATAATTATTTTATCCTTTAGCAACAAAGTGAATAATATTTTACGTGGACCTAACCTCACTTTGAAAAAGTAAAATTTTTAATCATGTCCAATATTAGTCGTACTTATTATAGAGAGGCAAACAGAGACACAGACAATTCATTAAATTTTATAAAATCAAAACGTCAAAAGGTTTCTGATGAATATCCTGTGCCAAACTTATTAGGATTAGAATGCTCCACTCCCGATTCTACAAATCCTGGGAGTTCAAATATTATCGACTATGTTTTCCCAGGTTCAGCATCTAACAGTTCTTATTTCTCAGACGATGGAGATTGTATAAACAATTTAAACAATGAGCAAGCAAGTAACGCCTCCGCTAATTATAATTTAATAGATTTTCAGCAGTCGCTTCCCGATTTGCAATATTCTGATGAGAGTGATTTTAAAAATCTTCTGGCTGATTGGGCTGTTAAGTTTCAGATCCCACATACTGCTTTAAATGGTTTATTAAAGGTATTAAAATGTAAATATTCTGACTTGCCAAATGACGCGAGAACTTTGTTACACACTCCTAGAAAGGTTAATGTGAAACCGTTAGATCCAGGATATTACTGTCATTTTGGTTTGCAAAAATGTTTAGAAAATATTATGTCTCATTATACCGTTGAACATTTAGATAAAATAGAAATTTTTATAAATATCGATGGATTGCCTATTTCTAAAAGCTCTAATAGTCAATTGTATCCTATTTTATGTTATTTAACTCAAAATCGTAATGTTGTGGATATAGTAGGTATATATCATGGATGTGATAAGCCCAAAGATGCTAATATTTTTTTAAAAGAATTTGTAGCTGAAGCCATTGATTTAACTGAGAACGGGGTGTTAATTAATGGTAACAAGTATGATTTTAAAATAAAAGCTTTTATTTGCGATGTACCAGCAAAATCGTTTATTACTTACACAAAGGGCCATACTGGTTATTATTCTTGCACAAAGTGTGATATTAAAGGAACTTATATTAACAGAGTTTGTTTTCCCACTTTAACCAATTGTACACCAAGAAATGATAGAGATTTTCGGTTGAAAGCACAAGTAGAACATCACACAGGTACTTCTATATTAGAAATGATCCCTGGTATTGACATGGTAAAAGATTTTTTGTTGGATCCCATGCATTTATTGTATCTGGGGGTGTGTAAAACGTTGGTTGTTCTTTTATGGTGCAATGGTAAACCTCCAGCTAAATTATCGTATCGACAAATATCACAAATATCAGAATACTTAGTTAGTCAAAAACAAAATATACCATGTGAATTTAATAGAAAACCACGAGGCTTTGATGAAAGTAATAGGTGGAAAGCGACCGAATTTCGACAGTTCCTATGTTACACAGGACCAGTTGCCCTAAAGTCAATTTTAAGTAGTGACAAATATCTAAATTTTATAACGTTACACGTAGCTACAACGATTTTGTCAAATTCTAGATATGAAGAATATATTGGATATGCAGAGAGCTTACTTATATATTTTGTAGAATCTTTCATTATATTATACGGTCCAGAAAATGTTTCACATAATGTTCATAATTTATTGCATATTTGTGATGAATCTAGAGAACATGGCTCTCTAGATGAATTTAATGCTTTTCCTGCAGAAAATTACATGTAAAAAATAAAAAAATTACTTCGAAAAAATGAAAAACCGTTAGAACAAATCATTCGAAGGAAAACTGAGATAGACAGTAGTTGTTTAACATCGTCTAAGCTAATTAATAATAATAGACATGTAGTTCTGAGCAAACATACCAAGGGACCCATATTACCGAATATTTCAGTTATTTATCAATTTGAAAAAGTTCAATTTAATGAATTCCTTCTAAAGATCCATGAACCAGATAATTGTTGTTCTTTGAAAGATGGCAGTATTATACTAATTCAAAATTTTATTTGTGATAAAAAAGAAACCTTTATTATAGGGAAAAAGTTTAATTCCACTGAGGACCTTTATGTCAAACCATGTAAATCCTCAAATTTTGGTATTGTTGTTGTTGACCGTCTTGGTATTTTACAATCTTGGAATATAAATGAGGTTGCCTCAAAATGTATTAAGTTAAAGCACAGGAACAAATTTGTAATTTTCCCTCTTTTGCATTCGATAGAATAAGCATTAACTGTTTACTGTATTACAGATATGTTTTTTACTCTCAACACAAATACTAATTACATACTACACTAGTTCACAAGTTCTAATACGTGTTAATTCTTGATAAAACTTGTAAAAATATGAGTGAGGATTTGGAATTCGGAACGTCTAGAAAAAAGTTTCAAACCCACACATAAACAATTGCAAAAGTTATAAACAAATTAAAATTGAAAAAATAACGGGTTTCGTTTTTTGTAAATAACTCGAAGACTATTAATATTTAAGAAACTTTCAAAAAGGATTTTTAAAGAGGAAGAAATTTCCAATACAAAAGTCCCGACTCTCGGAATTCTATACTCTGAAACCGGCCGTTACAAGTAAACAATTTTTTTTATGTTATTAAATAAATATTAATTTAAAAATTTAAAAAAAATATGGTATTATAAAAATTTATTTACTTGTAATGACCGGTTTCAGAGCATCGTAACGGCTTAGCGTTTGCCGACATTAAATTAAAATTATTAATAATAGAGATAAAGTTCCGGGAGTCGGGACTTTTTTATTGGAAATTTCTTCCTCTTTAAGAATTCTTTTTGAAAATTTCTTACAAATTAATAGTCTTCGAGTTATTTGCAAAAAACGAAACTCGTTATTTTTTCAATCTTAATTTGTTTATAACTTTTGCAATTGTTTATGTGCGGGTTTGAAACTTTGCACATTTTTCTAGACGTCATTCCTAATCCAATGAGTCCTCACTCATATTTTAACAAACTTTATAAAAAATTAACACGTATTTGAACTTGTGAACTAGTGTATTATATACCGAGCGTATTTTAGTGCATGCATAGGTGCAGTCAGTACCTACCATTGCAATATTATTTTGTGTTAATTGTGTAATAATTAAATCGTCTTTCTCAAATAATTGTTGTAAATCAATCAATGTAAATCAATGGATTTACGCATGCGTTCAAAAACAAATAAGTACATATCAAATCCAAGAAAACTAGCAGTGTTCTTTCTTTGCCATAAAAATTAAAGAATGTTCGGAATTCCGTCAATGTTTTTAAAATTCTAATAAAACCATAAATGCAGTACTTAAGTCTTTCTTGATTTTATAGGTTAATTATGGATAAAACTTGGACGGTAGTAAAATTTATAGTAGAGGAAGCTGTAGAGGCCATTCCTACGCCTTGGATTTTAAATAATAAATGTTATTGGCCTCCATTTAACAAAGAAAAAATTATAAAATTGATTAAAAAAAATGATGAGCCTCCCAACACTTGTTGGCCACTGCACGATATTGTTATATTCAGAAATAGTACATATGGTAAGTAAGTGTTAATCATTATCCATTTGTTCATTTAAAAAGTCATTCTATAAGCTAATTGTTCTCGTTATTTATTACAGCTCTTATTCTGTTTTTTAATTATTTATACGTAATTTTTTGCAGATGACTATTTGACTGCAAGAAGGAAGGCCAACAAAGCAGAACATACGTCCGACTTGAATTCAGATACAGATAATGGGAAAAGAAAAATCACATGAAAAAGAGTGTCCTCTAGTAGTGAAGATGAATCAAGCGATACCCAGTTAAATACTCCTCCAAAACTTAATACTTCAGGTAATATCACATTTTTGAGAAGTTGAAACATATATTGATGAACTTGCGTGTTACTGTGAAGCATTAACATGATGCCACATAGTCCAAATTTATTATAATTCTGTGGCTTGGTTCTAAAAGGGCCAAAGTCAATAATTAAACAATAGTGACGTTGGCCCTTTTAGAACCAAGCCACAGAATTATATTAATTAATTGGAGGATGTGGCTTATGTGCTTAGGATGTAGACCTAATGCTAATAAACTAATTACAATAAACAAATCAAGTCCGGCGAATAAATAAAATGTACATTCTGGTGGAGTTAACGTGGTACATAAATTCCTGCTTTTCCGTGATTGAGGTATATTTTTGAAATTGTGACTATTAAACTTGATATGATATGAAAAAAATATGATTAAAGATTATAATCTTTAATTTTTAAGTAACATTTAACACAAAATTGTGCACAATACAGTCACATTTTTTTAACTAACTACGATTTGTAAAAATGCAAAAAAATCCTGTCTGTATTTTCTTTTCTATTGATAACTATGTATACATGAGTAAACAAATATTCTTTTTATTATACCAACTGCTTTAACATTTCAGCCTTGCCCTCTGGGCACGGGCATAGAATAGGCCCAGGGAACCCCCTGCCTGTCGTAAGAGGCGACTATCTGGGGCAACTGTCCCATACCTTTTTTTCCCTTCACACCCTATCCAAATCCTGTCAGTAACCTGATCCTAAAATCCTATACGACACTGTTTATCCTGACTCCTATTCCCGGGGAGTAAACCTCGCTAACAAATCTGGAATCCCAAGGTGTTATGTGGAACCGTGCCGATGGGACGCATGGCTCCACATTAGTGAGTCCCGAACGGTAATCGTATTCTCTACGTAAAAGAGACGTGTGTCCCCAGCGACAAAGGGGAAACCATGAGGAAATATGATCAAACACATAGCCTCGGAAACCTCGTTGGCCAGTCGAGGAGAAACAGGCCCTAGAGTAGATTGCGTTGCTGGATCTGCTCTGGACGAGCGACAGCATACCGAAGGAAGCAGTGGTCTTAGCGGCGCTGCCCCTCGTAGAGCTACCGCTATAAATACCGCGAGCTTGGAGACGACGGTCGTACCTCGGTTCCTGCTCGTCAAGAAATTAGAAGGCGATTTCAGCAATGTTAGTCCCTTCCTAATATCTAGAACATTATATGGACTTATCGGTGACGTAAAATCTGTGAGGAAAACAAAAGATGGATTACTGGTCGAAACATCAACGAATGCGCAAGCTAAACGTTTGCTTCAAGTTACCAGATTCTCTGATCATTCCGTTGAGGTTGTCCCACATGGCTGGCTTAATAATGCAAAGGGAGTTGTTTATTGCCGAGACCTTCTCAATTGTTCTCTAGATGAAATCCATGATGAACTAAAAAGTCAGGGAGTAATTAAAGTAGAAAGAATTAAAACTAAACGTGAAAATAATCTGTTTGATACGCCAAACCACATTCTAACATTTAACACGCCTCGTCTACCTTCTACTATTAACGCAGCAATGTACAGGCTACCAGTTCGTCCGTATGTACCAGCCCCTATGAGATGCTTTAAATGTCAACGCTTTGGACATACGTCTATAAAATGCAACAAGGTACAAGTTTGTGTTTGTGGCAAACCTCTTCATGAGGGATCGTCTTGTGAAACACCAATTACATGTGTAAACTGTGGGGAATCACATTCTGCCAGATCAAAAAATTGTCCTAAATATAAAACTGAGCTTGCGATACAAAGAATTAAAGTCACTGAAAAAATTAGCTACTCTGAAGCCAAGAAAAAAGTATCAGTGCAAACCCCAGTCGAAGGTATGTCTTATGCACAAGCTGTTAATTCAACAAACAATGATATTCAAAAAATTGTTGACCTACTAGCACCACGAATTATGGACTTAGTTAAAGATATATTTAAAAACCAACAAGCAGTTCAGCAATTATCACAAACTCAGTCTAATATATCAGTGCCAGCAGACAAAATCTGCGCAGAAAAATTTGCCCAACCGCACACTAATCCCACAGAAACTACTCGAGACAAAAGAAAAAGGGACTCTGAATTTAGCATATCACAATCATCTGGAGACGAGTTACTCTCGGAATCATGTAGCATTACTTCTGCTAACAGTTCTGTAGGAAGACAGAAAAAGAAACCAGGCGGGCAAAGGGGTAGACCTAGAAAAACTACCACTTAACATTTTCCTCTTCAACGAAAACTTCATTCAATGGAATTGTAATGGTCTTACAAATCACTTTGCAGAACTGAAATTACTATTGAATAAATATTCGCCTTTCTGTATTTGCTTACAAGAAACGCACTTGAAACCACATGAGAATTTTTCCTTACGAGGCTATAATATTATACGAAAAGATGTAGAACAAACAATACGAGCAAAAGGAGGAGTAGCATTCCTTATTCATGAAAACATACCTTACCAAACTATTCCATTAAGGACATCCTGTCAAGCAACTGCTATTAGACTGCATAGCCCCTTACAAATTACTGTATGCAATATTTACCTACCTGAATTTGATTGGCAACTCGACGACCTAACTGATCTTATCGATCACCTTCCCACCCCAATTCTATTCCTTGGGGACTTTAATGCACACAATCCCCTGTGGGGCTCAAATTTTAAAGACGCTAGAGGTAGAATTGTCGAAGATATGCTAGAAAATACGAATCTCATATACCTAAATACAGGCGAGGGTACTTACTTCAGCGCAAGAAATGGTAATATTTCAGCTATTGACCTCACTTTTAGTTCTCCCTGCACAGCGACACAACTTCAGTGGTCAGTAATACAAGACCTACATGGCAGTGATCACTTCCCTATACTAATAGAAACAAGCACACCAAGGACACAAATAGACATGCCACAAAAGTGGTGTCTATCCTATGCTGGCTGGGACAAATTTAGAGATAATATGGATGAAAACTTGAAACACCTTGATCAAGTAACAATTGAAAATTTTAATAACATAGTTTTGCAATCTGCTATTGAATCAATACCTAAATCTAGGGGAATTCGGCACAAACCTCCGGTGCCTTGGTGGAATACCGATATTAAGAATTCCATCAAGGCAAAAAATGTAGCTCTAAGAACTTTCAAGAGAAATCCATCAGTAGATAATTTAATAACTTTTAAAAGGCTAAGAGCTATTTCTCGAAGAATCATACGTGAAAGCAAAAGAAAGTCCTGGGAAAATTATGTTTCAACACTCTCAAGTGATACATCTACAAAAGACGTCTGGAAAAAAATCAAAGCCATATCAGGAAAACAGTTTCCAGCTGTAACACCGTTTCTTGAGATTAATACACATATAATTAACGATCCTACCCAGATTGCAGAGGCGCTGGCTTTTCAATTTTCTACTGTGAGCAGCTCAAACAACTACTCGATAGAATTTTTGAATATCAAGAATAATTTCAATACACCATTTGACTTTACCACTGATGAAGATTTGCCCTACAACTACCCCTTCTCCATAGAGGAATTCGAATCTGCCTTGGCAGACACCAATAATTCTTCCCCAGGCCCGGATGATATACCCTACGAAATGATTCGTCAACTCTTTGCAGAATCAAAAAATGCATTACTTGAAATTTTCAATTCCATTTGGCAAACAGGCATATATCCAGATCAATGGAGAGAGGCTATCGTAATCCCACTATTAAAACCAGGTAAAGATAAGCAAAATCCAAGTAGTTATCGCCCTATATCGCTAACATGCTGTCTGAGTAAGATACTAGAAAAAATGGTAAATCAGCGACTAATATGGATATTAGAAACTAATAGTTACATTGCTAAAGAACAAACTGGATTCAGAAAGTATCATTCCACTATGGACTACTTAGTGAACCTGGAAACTGCTATACAAGATGCTTTTATATCTCGTCAACACTTGGTAGCTGTGTCCTTCGATATTGAAAAAGCATTCGATATGACCTGGAGAGATGGAATTTTGGAAAAACTTCATAACTGGGGACTTAGAGGAAACTTACCAATCTTTATCAAATCTTTCCTGGATGATAGAGTTTTCAGAGTTAGAGTTAGCAACTCACTTTCCTCTAGATCTGTTCTAGAAAATGGGGTCCCACAGGGATCAACTATAAGCGTGACACTTTTTCTTATCGCCATAAACGATTTAATTTCTACGGTTATCGCACCCTTAGGCAAATGTCTTTACGTTGACGATCTCATCATATTTATGACTGGCAATTCTATGCAAACCATAAATAGAAAACTTCAAAGTGGTATAAACACCATTGTCGAGGAAGCTGAGATGCGAGGATTTCGATTCTCAGAGGCAAAATCATGTTGTATTCATTTTTGTAGGCTTAGAAAACCTCACAGAGAACCATCTCTATTCATCAAGGGAACACCCATACAAAATGTGGAGAAAATTCGATTATTAGGTCTCACGTTCGACAGAAAACTTACCTGGAAACGACATATAAAAGATCTCACTACAAGATGTAAGCAAACTCTTAATATACTGAAATGCATATCCCATATAAAGTGGGGTGCGGACAAAGAAACCTTGTTGCGACTCTATAAATCACTAATTCTCTCCAAAATGGACTACGCCTGCATTGTTTACTCATCTGCTAGAAACTCCACTCTTAAACCTCTTGACACATTACATCATACCGCTATAAGATACTGCACAGGAGCGTTTCGAACGAGCCCCATCCCAAGTATCTGTTGTGAATCGGGTATTCCGCCATTAAAACTCAGAAGGGATCAGTTACTCCTATCCTATTCCGCAAGAGTATGGGCAAATCCAAAAAATATAAATCATGCAAGATTTTTTCACCCCAAGATGCGTAATAGATACAATCTTAAGCCAACCGTAACTCGTCCAGCGGGTATTAGAACATTGGAATTATGTCGTAATTTAAATATTACGTTACCTGACATCATACAAACCAGTTTCTGTGAAGTACCCCCTTGGCTCATACCGAAAATCACAACCCGCCTAGACCTTACATTTATGCCAAAAAGTGAAATATGTCCGCTTCTACTTAAAAACAAATTCCTCAGTATTCTAGATGAATACAGCAATTCTACCCACATATATACGGATGGGTCAAAAACCGAATTTGGAGTAGGAAGCGCAATTGCAATTTCAAACCAAGCACATTACTGGAAACTATCTAAAGATGCTAGCGTGTATACGGCGGAACTATACGCTATCTTGCAAGCCCTGTATTATTGCGCTTCAAACAGCGAGTTATGCTTCACCATCTGTACGGATTCACTCAGTGCCTTACACACTATATTAAATTCATATACTACTGAACCAATAGTGCAGTTGATACTGGCAAATATTTACAACTTACATCTAAGACAAAAACAAATAGTTTTCATATGGACACCAGCTCACATCGGTATAGATGGTAATGAACTAGCTGACGAGGCTGCCCGTAATGCTGCTAACT
The DNA here is from genome assembly GCA_936432065.2 of Rutpela maculata. Taxonomy (NCBI): domain Eukaryota; kingdom Metazoa; phylum Arthropoda; class Insecta; order Coleoptera; family Cerambycidae; genus Rutpela; species Rutpela maculata. The sequence continues at coordinate 213,460,419 of OW386285.2, forward strand.
CTGATACCGAAGTTGACTATAAGTACATAAAACTAGATGACGTAACAGCAAATACCAAAACCAGAATAAACGATCAATGGCAACATGAATGGAGTAGCTACGAAGGTAAACTAAAAGATGTTAAGCGGACCATAAAACCTTGGACAGATCCTGTTAAGCTAAATAGAAGAGAACAAGTGGTTCTCACCCGCTTACGAATTGGCCACACCAATCTCACCTCTTCGCACCTTCTTCTAGGAGAGCCCGCGCCAATGTGCGAAAATTGTGATGAAATCCTAACGATAAAACATATCATAGAAACATGTACGGTCTTTGAAGTTCTACGTCAACACCGGAATATCCCAAATCAAGTTGCAAATGATTTAGCAAATACAGCAGACGCAGTTAATACACTAATTCAATTTTTAAAAGATGCAAGTTTATTTACAAAGATATAAATGTGACAAAGTACAATATGAAAATGACGATTAATATTTCTTTACACGGCTGAATAACCTTAGATGTTGAAGCCGTTAAATTAAAAAAAAAAAAAAAAAAACATTTCAGCCAAGCTAAAGAATAGTAACAAGGGAATTAATCGAAACAGAGATATATCAGAAACAATAAATGACAATAATATTCCTACAGAGTCTGAAAAATCTTGTAAATGCTGTCCAATGCACCAATATGGTTTGTGAACTCTTTTTAGTAAAATTATGAATTTATTATATGAAATTATTTTTATAGATGGATATTTTGAAGAAATCATATAGAAACAAAATATTTTAAGAGCACAAATAAAACAACTATCAGACGACTTCCAAAATCTTAAATTGACACAACAAACTGTTGATAAAATTGATCTTTCTCGTCCTTCACTTTTTGAAATCTTTAAATGCCCAATCACAACTGTAGACGAAATAGATGAAATAGAAACTTTTTTGTTGCAAGAATCTAATTTCAATGCAGCTGTTAGTATTTTCTTTACATTTTAGGATTTCATTGTTCGAATAGCATTTTTTTTAAAAGCTTGCAGTGCACTGAGTAATAAATATGTTTTATTAAAAGTTTTCCACAAATATAACGGCTAAATTATATTTTAAAGACTATAGTAAATAAAATTTCTGTAGCACTTTTATATGTATGTATTTAAAATTTTAGGTTGTAGAATTGTCAAAAATGGGTGGCAGATCAGCATACGATTTTATAAAAAGAACAATTGCATCTTTGTTAACAGATGAGTTGGCCCAAGAATATTCCTGGCTGGGAGCAAAGAAAAAAAGGGTATTTGGCAAACTAAAAATGGCTGAATTGTTGCAAAGTAAGTTATTTAATATACCCTGTATGTCTTATTTTTTAAGAACCTTTCATATTAACAAGAGTTAAGTTAAATTACGTTCTGGTGAAAGTGGCCGAATTTTTTTAAAGCTTTACACTTGGCAATTTTTCTTGCTAAGAAACAGGTATACCATCTTAAACTCTGCATGTTATTATTGTTATGTAATTTCTATTTCGTTGACTATCTCAAAAACATCACTAGATTGCTGCTGCAATTCAATTAAAATTAGGTCCGGTTCTAATTTCTGCAATCCATGGATCATTAATTGCCACAGCTGATCAAAAGATGTAGTAGTACGCAAACGTGCACGGTTCATTTTATTACCAGCAATGAAAGTTACTAAATGTAGAGTGGCTTTTAAGTATATGACATTGCCTTTTGTGTTGAGCAAGAATGTAAAAGTTACCAAAGCCAGTTGTGAACAGTTTACCACTTTTGAAAATCTTGTTTTACATGCTTTCACCAACTTCAACTTCTTGAATATGGTTTACTTTTAATAATCGATCCAAGCAGCGCTTTAATCAAGCACACAAGCTTATTGTGATATATATGCATATATGTTAAAAATAAGTCCACCCTGATTATGTTTTATTAAACAAAATGTAGCTCAAAGCAGAAATAGGTTTAATTATGTACGTAGATTTGTAGGTAATTGTAGAAGCCTGAAATAAAGTCGATTACACACCAGCATAAGTAAATATATTAGGTGCCTTCCTGTTGCCATTTTCGTGTGCCATTTTCGTGTTAGACCTACAGTCTGACACTGTCTAATTATATGTTTGTTCAAGCAGAAAATCAGATCGGTCAGAAACTATCCAGAGTAAGTACTGTCGGGAGCATACACACACAGTTTTTATGAGCGCGTGTTTCTGTGTGCGCTTGCCCCGAGCAGTCTTCGACTGTTCTGATTTTCTGCTTGAACAAACTTTATATAACGTTTATTCAGTATTTGAAGATGTTTTTGTAATTTTTAGAGTCGGCAGAAACAAGTTTGCACATAACGTACTCAGAATCAGAAGAAGCAGTAAAAAAATGGCTGAGAAGGGCCAAGGAGAGGGTAATGAATAAAAATCGTTGGCAAACAAATCCTTAAAGCCTAGTTCTCGAAGCCCACCTGGGCAGATGTTGCCAAATTTATATGAAGTGTGGATTTTTTTTTTAAGTTAATAATATGTTCCTTTAACCTTTTCACTGTGCAATTCTATTTCAAAGCCGCTTGTCTTATGAAGCATTTTTTTACCGTTTGCGAAAATATTCCTCTAGTATAAACCGTTATATGGGATTTGAAAGTATCAACAAGTTTGGTTTTGTTATTGGTGCCAGTTTCTCGATTCCCCCCCCCCCTATATTACTTAGTAGCACTATTACAAGACGTCAACAGATTAACTTCCCGCTTATTCACCTCCGTGAAAACAGCTGCCAAAGATAGCAGCCAAATTTACCGAACATTACCGAGCGGTACATAGATGTACACACCGCAGGAGCGCCCGCGCTAATATACGCTTGCGCAGTGTGCCGGCCCACAATGGAGGACAAATCAACAGATATACTCTGCAGTGACTATTTACAATTATTGTTACGAACGAGAACAAAATGCAGAGGAATATAGCACAATTCTAAAAATATGAAAAATCGATTGAATAGACTGGAAAACACTTTAAAGCCATGTTAATATCACTATTCCACGAAACACTTGGTAATTAGATCGTGAAGTATACAGATGTACAAACCTCAAGATGATTTATATTTTCTAGCAATGACAAAAATACAAAAACATCATAAAGTAATATCTAAAATAAAAAACTCTTAATAAGTTTTTCTTATCATATAAGGGTGTACAAGTTATCAACATATATCAAGAAAAAGGTGGTTTCTCTTTACAACGGCGTACAAAAATTATAATAATTTGCGTTCCCATGCATGCCAGAGTTATAAAAATCTGACATCACGTTCCTAGCGAGGTATGAAATCGAACGTCTGAAGAGTTTTCTCTTGCATTCTTCATGGAAGGGTATAAAAAAATTAAAAATATCCCCAAATAATTTTTTTTTCCAAAACACGGCATGCGAGAGTTATAAAAATCTGACATTACGTTCCTAACGAGATATGAAATCGAACGCCTGAAGAGTTTTCTCTTGCATTCATCATGAAAGGGTATAAAAAATTAAAATATCCCTCAAATAAAAATTTCTTTTTTCCAAAACGCGACATGCGAGAGTTTTAAAAATCTGACATCACGTTCCTAACGAGATATGAAATCTAACACCTGAAGAGTTTTCTCTTGCATTCGTCATGAAAGGGTATAAAAAATTCAAATATCCCCCAAATAAAAATTTCTTTTTACCAAAACGCGACATGCGAGAGTTTTAAAAATATGACATCACGTTCCTAACGAGATATGAAATCGAACGCCTGAAGAGCTTTCTCTTGCATTCGTCATGAAAGGGTATAAAAAATTAAAATATCCCCCAAATTAATTTTTTTCCAAAACGCGACATGCGAGAGTTTTAAAAATTTGACATCACGTTCCTAACGAGATATGAAATCGAACGCCTGAAGAGTTTTCTCTTGCATTCGTCATGAAAGGGTATTAAAAATTAAAATATCACCCAAATTAAATTTTTTTTTTCAAAACGAGGCATGCGAGAGTTATAAAAATCTGACATCACGTTCCTAACGAGATATGAAATCGAACGCCTGAAGAGTTTTCTCTTGCATTCGTCATGAAATGGTATAAAAAAAAATATCCCCCAAATTAATTTTTTTTTCCAAAACGTGGCATGCGAGAGTTGTAAAAATCTGACATCACGTTCCTAACGAGATATGAAATCGAACGCCTGAAGAGTTTTCTCTTGCATTCGTCATGAAAGGGTATACAAAATTAAAATATCCCCCAAATTACTTTTTTTTCCCAAAACGCGGCATACGAGAGTTATAAAAATCTGACATCACGTTCCTAACGAGACATGAAATCGAATGCCTGAAGAGTTTTCTCTTGCAATCGTCATGAAAGGGTATAAAAAATTAAAATATCCCCCAAATTAAAAATTTTTATTTCCAAAACGCGGCATGCGAGAGTTATAAAAATCTGACATCACGTTCCTAACGAGATATGAAATCGAACGCCTGAAGAGTTTTCTCTTGCATTCGTCATGAAAGGGTATAAAAAATTAAAATATCCCCCAAATTAAATTTTTTTTTTCCAAAACGCGGCATGCGAGAGTTATAAAAATCTGACATCACGTTCCTAACGAGATATGAAATCGAACGCCTGAAGAGTTTTCTCTTGCATTCGTCATGAAAGGGTATAAAAAATTAAAATATCCCCCAAATTAAATTTTTTTTTCCAAAACGCGGCATGCGAGAGTTATAAAAATCTGACATCACGTTCCTAACGAGATATGAAATCTAACGCCTGAAGAGTTTTCTCTTGCATTCGTCATGAAAGGGTATAAAAAATTAAAATATCCCCCAAATTATTTTTTTTTTCCAAAACGCGGCATGCGAGAGTTATAAAAATCTGACATCATGTTCCTAACGAGATATGAAATCTAACGCCTGAAGAGTTTTCTCTTGCATTCGTCATGAAAGGGTATAAAAAATTAAAATATCCCCCAAATTAAAAATTTTTATTTCCAAAACGCGGTATGCGAGAGTTATAAAAATCTGACATCACGTTTCTAACGACATATGAAATCGAACGCCTGTAGAGTTTTTTCTTGCATTCGTCATGAAAGGGTATAAAAAATTAAAATATCCCCCAAATTAAATTTTTTTTTTCCAAAACGCGGCATGCGAGAGTTATAAAAATCTGACATCACGTTCCTAACGAGATATGAAATCGAACGCCTGAAGAGTTTTCTCTTGCAGTCGTCATGAAAGGGTATAAAAAATTAAAATATCCACCAAATTATTTTTTTTTTCAAAACGCGGCATGCGAGAGTTATAAAAATCTGATATCACGTTCCTAGTGAGATATGAAATCGAATGCCTGAAGAGTTTTCTCTTGCAATCGTCATGAAAGGGTATAAAAAATTAAAATATTCCCCAAATTAAAAATTTTTATTTCCAAAACGCGGCATGCGAGAGTTATAAAAATCTGACATCACGTTTCTAACGACATATGAAATCGAACGCCTGTAGAGTTTTTTCTTGCATTCGTCATGAAAGGGTATAAAAAATTAAAATATCCCCCAAATTAAAATTTTTTTTCCAAAACGCGGCATGCGAGAGTTATAAAAATCTGACATCACGTTCCTAACGAGATATGAAATCGAACACCTGAAGAGTTTTCTCTTGCATTCGTCATGAAAGGGTATAAAAAATTTAAATTTCCCCCAAATAAAAATTTCTTTCTTCCAAAACGCGACATGCGAGCGTTTTAAAAATCTGACATCACGTTCCTAACGAGATATGAAATCTAACGCCTGAAGAGTTTTCTCTTGCATTCGTCATGTAAGGGTATAAAAAATTAAAATATGCCCCAAATTAAAAAAAAAAAAAATTTCAAAACGCGGTATGCGAGAGTTATAAAAATCTGACATCACGTTCCTAACGAGGTATGAAATCGAACGCCTGAACAGTTTTCTCTTGCATTCGTCATGAAAGGGTATAAAAAATTAAAATATCCCCCAAATTAATTTTTTTTTTCCAAAACGCGGCATGCGAGAGTTATAAAAATCTGACATCACGTTCCTAACGAGATATGAAATCGAACGCCTAAAGAGTTTTCTCTTGCATTCGTCATGAAACGGTATAAATCATGATGAATGCAAGAGAAAACTCTTCAGGCGTTCGATTTCATATCTCGTTATGAACGTGATGTCAGATTTTTATAACTCTCGCATGCCGCGTTTTGGAAAAAAAAAATTAATTTGGGGGATATTTTAATTTTTTATACCCTTTCATGACGAATGCAAGAGAAAACTGTTCAGGCGTTCGATTTCATACCTCGTTAGGAACGTGATGTCAGATTTTTATAACTCTCGCATACCGCGTTTTGATTTTTTTTTTTAATTTGGGACATATTTTAATTTTTTATACCCTTTCATGACGAATGCAAGAGAAAACTCTTCAGGCGTTCGATTTCATGTCTCGTTAGGAACGTGATGTCAGATTTTTTAACTCTCGCATGCCGCGTTTTGGAAAAAAAAATTATTAATTTGGGGGATATTTTAATTTTTTATACCTTTTCATGACGTTAGGAACGTGATGTCAAATTTTTAAAACTGTCGCATGCCGCGTTTTGAAAAAAAGATTTTAATTTGGGGGATATTTTAATTTTTTATACCCTTTCATGACGAATGCAAGAGAATACTCTTCAGGCACTCGATTTCATGTCTCGTTAGGAACGTGATGTAAGATTTTTATAACTCTCGCATGCCGCGTTTTGGAAAAAAAAATTATTAATTTGGGGGATATTTTAATTTTTTATACCTTTTCATGACGAATGCAAGAGAAAACTCTTCAGGCGTTCGATTTCATACCTCGTTAGGAACGTGATACCAGATTTTTAAAACTCTCGTATGTCGCGTTTTGGAAAAAAAAATTATTAATTTGGGGGATATTTTAATTTTTTATACCCTTTCATGACGATTGCAAGAAAAAACTCTTCAGGCGTTCGATTTCATACCTCGTTAGGAACGTGACGTCAGATTTTTATAACTCTCGCATGCCGCGTTTTGGAAAAAAAAAATTATTAATTTGGGGGATATTTTAATTTTGTATACCCTTTCATGATGAATGCAAGAGAAAACTCTTCATGCGTTCGATTTCATATCTCGTTAGGAACGTGATGTCAAATTTTTAAAACAGTCGCATGTCGCGTTTTGAAAAAAAGATTTTAATTTGGGGGATATTTTAATTTTTTATACCCTTTCATGACAAATGCAAGAGAAAACTCTTCAGGCGTTCGATTTCATATCTCGTTAGGAACGTGATGTCAGATTTTTATAACTCTCGCATGTCGCGTTTTGGAAAAAGAAATTTTAATTTGGGGGATATTTTAATTTTTTATACCCTTTCATGACGAATGCAAGAGAAAACTCTTCAGGCGTTCGATTTCATATCTCGTTAGGAACGTGATATCAGATTTTTAAAACTCTCGTATGTCGCGTTTTGGAAAAAAAAAATTATTAATTTGGGGGATATTTTAATTTTTTATACCCTTTCATGACGAATGCAAGAAAAAACTCTTCAGGCGTTCGATTTCATATCTCGTTAGGAACGTGATGTCAGATTTTTATAACTCTCGCATGCCGCGTTTTGGACATAAAGACTTTTAATTTGGGAGATATTTTAATTTTTTATACCCTTTCATGACGAATGCAAGAGAAAACTCTTCAGGCATTCGATTTCATATCTCGTTAGGAACGTGATGTCATATTTTTATAACTATCGCATGCCGCGTTTTGGAAATAAAAATTTTTAATTTGGGGGATATTTTAATTTTTTATACCCTTTCATGACGATTGCAAGAGAAAGCTCTTCAGGCGTTCGATTTCATATCTCGTTAGGAACGTGAAGTCAGATTTTTATAACTCTCGCATGCCGCGTTTTGGAAATAAAAATTTTTAATTTGGGGGATATTTTAATTTTTTATACCCTTCCATGACGAATGCAAGAGAAAACTCTTCAGGCATTCGATTTCATGTCTCGTTAGGAACGTGATGTCAGATTTTTATAACTCTCGCATGCCGCGTTTTGGAAAAAAAATTTTAATTTGGGGGATATCTTAATTTTTTATACCCTTTCATGACGAATGCAAGAGAAAACTCTTAAGGCGTTCGATTTCATATCTCATTAGGAACGTGATGTCAGATTTTTATAACTCTCGCATGCCGCGTTTTGAAAAAAAAAACATTTTAATTTGGGGGATATTTTAATTTTTTATACCCCTTCATGACGAATGCAAGAGAAAACTCTTCAGGCGTTCGATTTCATACCTCGTTAGGAACGTGATGTCAGATTTTTATAACTCTCGCATGCCGCGTTTTGAAATTTTTTTTTTTTTAATTTGGGGCATATTTTAATTTCTTATACCGTTTCATGACGAATGCAAGAGAAAGCTCTTCATGCGTTCGATTTCTTATCTCGTTAGGAACGTGATGTCAGATTTTTAAAGCTCTCGCATGCCGTGTTTTGGAAAAAAAAGATATTTGGGGATATTTAATTTTTGTATACCCTTCCATGAAGAATGCAAGAGAAAACTCTTCAGGCGTTCGATTTCATACCTCGTTAGGAACGTGATGTCAGATTTTTATAACTCTAGCATGCATGGGAACGCAAATTATTATAATTTTTGTGCGCCGTTGTAAAGAGAAACCACCTTTTTCTTGATATATGTTGATAACTTCTACACCCTTATATGATAAGAGTTTTTTATTTTAGATATTATTTTATGATGTTTTTGTATTTTTGTCATTGCTAGAAAATATAAATCATCTTGAGGTTTGTACATCTGTATACTTCACGATCTAATTACCAAGTGTTTCGTGGAATAGTGATATTAACATGGCTTTAAAGTGTTTTCTAGTCTTTTCAATCGATTATTCATATTTTTAGAATTGTGCTATATTTCTCTGCATTTTGTTCTCGTTCGTAACAATAATTGTAAATAGTCACTGCAGAGTATATCTGTTGATTTGTCCTCCATTGTGGGCCGGCACACTGCGCAAGCGTATATTAGCGCGGGCGCTCCTGCGGTGTGTACATCTATGTACCGCTCGGTAATGTTCGGTAAATTTGGCTGCTATCTTTGGCAGCTGTTTTCACGGAGGTCGCTTATTCTTCCATTTGACAGTTAAAATTTTGGATCAAGATGGCTTATACACCATTTCCCCCTTCTGCACCATCTCTGAGAATATTTTGGCAAATTCTTCTTTGTTTTACCTTTCCACAAGCCATCGTTTTCTTTTCAACAAGTAGTGCAACAAATTGCTGGTATACCAATTGTCAATCTATAAATAAATTCTGACCTTTTACTAAGATATGGTTTAAGTATGACATAATTATGCTTTTAGATTTTCCAATATCTGCTTCAAAGTTTTTTACATTAGTTGATGCACCAGATGAAGTCAAGGATATCCCAGTAGCACAGTCACATAGTAAAAAAAATGATGACGCCACGATTTTATTCGGGTAGAGCAGTCTGATATTATTTTTAATAACAATGCCGTAGTCTACGGTATGGAGAATATTTACGCCAAGAGCAGTGAAAGGGTTAATCCACGCAATTATTTATAATTTTATTGTCGAATAAATGTTTATTTTATCTTGTGTTGCGTGTATATAAATATGTATTTTTGTTTTATATTTTATATATTTTTCATAAATGTTTAAAAAAATATAACTGAAAATTATTTTAATTGCAAAACTTTTCTTGTTATTTACATCCCCTGTAAGATAAAGTATTTTTGTATATTTTTATTTCAGGTATACCAAAAATTTTTTAATACAATAAATAAATAGGATATCAGTAGTATACTATAGATTATTATATACACAAGGTGTAACGCAACTTATTCGAAAAATTTTAATCATACATGTACCTTTAAATAAGAAGTCGACTTGTTAAAAAAAAAATTAATAAAAGTTCAACACAGAAAAAGATACACATTGTTAAAGGTACAAATTGATGGAAATGGTAATTTATTGCACTCTACTTAATTGAAAAATTTTAATTTTAAATCGTAGGTTATTTTAACATTTCCATTAATTTGTAACTTTAACAATGTGTACCTTTTTCTGTGTTGGACTTTTATTATTATTTTTTTTTAAGAAGTCGACTTCTTATTTAAAGGTGCAAGTATGGTTAAAATTTTTAGGGTAAGTTTTACACCCTGTATATACAAAATATATAATCCTAGAATTTTAACTAAATTATGTCCAGTGTGCTTCATTTTTTATTAGTTTCTAGGTGTTAATTTATTGAAAATTATCAACCATTATTTATCAAATTGAGAAATCAGAGCTGAAGGGCACTGGATATGTTTTTTATTCTGATATCCATAAAGGTGCTCTATGGACATACAGTGGATATTCCACTATACGTCCATTTATTGTCTAAAACCATATAAAACACAATTACTATGTATGTCCAGTGGATATCCGTAAGTCTTTGCAATGGACATTTGATGGACCTCCAAAGTTGTGACAAAAGGATATCCATAGGGTGTCCCATGTGGTCCATATGTACTACATATGGATATCCGTTTATGTCCTTCACATCCAGGGCAGATATCCATAGGATATTCATAGAATGTACTTGTGCTGTCTGGGTAACTAAAAAATTTTTCCTTGTCTTCTGCAATTCTTCATATAAAGTGTAGAAAGCACCACGTAATATTCTTGCACTATTGATTAAATGCACGGCCTTTGTCGTCTCTTTTTATTAATTAATTTATGGACCAAGTTCACAAAAATACATGGATCCATCTTGTACGCTGGCGACTGTCTTTTATTTCATTTTGAAACAAAACATCGAAGCAATAATACTAGTCAAGCGATACAAAACGAACGTTTTCGTTTGCATAAAATGAACAATACGATACGATTTTTTATCGTGTGAAACACTGTCGTAGTACGATAGACGATAGAAAACGCATGCATAAAAGGGCTGTAAGACTACGGCACAGGTGGTGTTTGCTTTACTTTACTTGCACATAGAGTAGCATTAAAATGCTACATTAAGATGTGCCCTGCTTTGCTGGGGCACTAGAGAGTTCTTTAACTATCGATGCTGGATCCCTGTTACCTACTTTATTCAACTTTATTGCACTTGCAAGCGATAGTTCTTCGTGAGAAGCAGAATTAACGAGATGAAGAATTTTACGTTTCTTACTTTTGTAACTAGACTCTTCAAATCTTTTTTTGGGGCCTACCGCATGTACCAGGGGGTAATATTTTCCTTTGAAATAGAGGGTATAGCTTGATAAACAATGTCAGGTAGCAACAAACTACCATCAACAAGAACCATTATTTTTAAAAATCGCTCCTGATGTCTATCCGACTTAGCGCCAATCTTTGCCCTATCTTGCTGCAAACAAGACTTACGAATGCTCCTCAGAATACTATTTGGGAATGAATAGTTATCTAATTTTTGTAAAAATATAAGACATTATGGCATCTGACATGCTTTGTCTGGGATTGGAGACCAATATTTCAAAAATTAACCTTCGAGAAATTTCGACACTCATTCTGAAATTAAGAAAAAACTAGTGAGAGCGCAACTTCTTCTTTCTGATATTAGAAGTACACGAATTTTGGAATATAAGAAGTTGAGCGGAGGTTAAAAGTTTAGTTATCTATTTATAAAATATAATTTTTCCATGTTATCTCAAGCTTAAACTTTCATCTTTTTTTTTAATCATATAGAATAATTATTAAAAAAAAAATTATATGGCCACTTAAACCATTACCATTACCATTAAAATAATATTGTCACTAAAACACACGTAAACCGCAGGAACACGCAACTAAGAAGTTCAAGCGTGTCAATTCAGTTTATCCCTACTTGCTATAGCGTGAACAAGGGAAACACGCCAGTTTCAGACACTTGTTTGGATGTTTTGAATGTTGCTGGTAAAAAAATATATATATGCTCATGAAGTTTGATCATTTTACTTTCAGAAATTAAGATGTTTATTAAAATATCATACACTTGCCAAAATGGTATTTTGTCCGCCCAGATTACGAACATTATACAGTGTGGCGCCGCACAGTGGTCAATTTGCCATATTTAGGAGGAAAATATTCTTAACACTTCATTTCTAGCTATATTTTTGTTTAAATATGTTAAATTTATGATATGATGCCAAGGGCGGATCCAGGGGGGCAGTAGGGGCAATTGCCCCCCCCCCCGAGAAAAGTATTCGTTACGTTTTCAAGGCGACATTTTTTTTTCTCCGCATGAGGCGAAAAAAAAAATTTTTTTTGGATTTCTAATATGAGGAGAAAAAATTTTTGTCCGGATTTTAATTTGTACCCCCCCATGAGCCGAAATTTCTCAGATAAATATTGTGGGAGATAAAGAGTGTTATATTCAAAAATTAGTTTCAAATCTAGACTCAGATTGGTAGCAAGCTAATATCAGATTTTTTTAAATGGAACACACAATAGTAAAATCTGCAAAAGACGCATTTTCGTAAATTTGAGCGTCATTTCATTTTGAATATTAGTCGAGATAATGTACTAATTTACAGGACTCTCAGAGTTGAACCCAATTCTACAGGGTGTTATGGATGATTTAAATTTTTACATATTTAAACTGTCATAATTCAATTTTTTCAAACGAAACACCTTGTATATTTTTATTTAATATGTCTCTGCAATTAATTACCTATATGCTGATACTTTATAGTGATAATTTTTTTTTGACGATTTCAAAAAAAAAAGAAGTCTATTATATATACACCATCTTTCTTTACCTCTTTTATTGCTGCATGCAAACTTATATTTCGAAACTTTCTCAAAATTTACTCCCGCAATACGGTATGCGGAGCTCTTTCTAAGTTTGTTTATTACGGAAGCCACTTGCATGATGTGCGGCTTGAGTTGCTAAGCTTAACTCTTCTGGAGTATGTTAAAGTAATGGTTGCACTTTTTTTCTTTTCGACTTTTGTCCACTACTACAAAAACTCTGACGGTTGACCTACTTTCGACCTAGAAGGCTCACATACATTTTCTTTATTAGTTTCATATTTTAGTTCTCCATTTAACCAACCAGAATGTTTCTTTTAAACAAAGCCACATTAAGTTTACAAGACCACCAGCGTTTAAGTAAATTACATAAGAATAGCTTAATAATTTGAATAAGTTCTTCATTTTCTCCTAACAACCCGCGCTAGTCTTCTTTCTCTTATTCAATATACTCAATTATCCTGTGAACTATCCTTACGGATGCTCCATCAGCTAACAATTTTTCATTTAGCAACTCTTCACGGAAATGACAACATCTACAGTAAAATTAAATATCTTCTAGTAATAGTACAAGAAAGTAAACTCTCAGTATATGTTCCAAAGTATAGAGACTGACCTACGATATACAACAGAAATTTCGGTGAAACTTTGTGAAACTTTTTTTAAAACTCAAAGACAAGTGCGCAAATGCAGGATTCCGCGAAATAAATCGGTAATATGGTTTGCCCAAGAGGATACATACCTCGTGACATTTTTTCGATAGTTAAAGACATGTATTAACAGCAGACGACAACCAAGCGCGGATCTAGAAATTTCAATAATTTTTTTCTCGTCTGTGGCACATGAGACCCATACGAAATATGGGAAATAACATCTCCAGAAGCACTTCTCTAACGACCCCTAAAAAATTTTGAAAAAGCAGTTTGCGAAAAATTTTTTCAAAATTCGATTACCCCCCCCCCCCAGGTCTGTTTAAAATTATTTTTTTTGTCATATGCATTTTACTTTTCATAAAAATACAGCAACACATTCTGAAGTTTATGAAAATATTTTCATTACTAACTGAGATACAACGAATTGAAATTTTGTGATTTACAATTTAACAAATCACAAAATTTCAATTCGTTGTATCTCAGTTAGTAATGAAAATATTTTCATAAACTTCAGAATGTGTTGCTGTATATTTATGACAAGTAAAATGCATATGACAAAAAAAAAAAATTTTAAACAGGGGTCCTTAGACCTGGGGGGGGGGGGGGTAATCGAATTTTGAAAAAAAATTTCGCAAACTGCTTTTTCAAAATTTTTTAGGGGTCGTTAGAGAAGTGCTTCTCGAGATGTTATTTCCCATATTTCGTATGGGTCCCATGCGCCACAGACGAGAAAAAAATTATTGAAATTTCTAGATCCGCGCTTGACGACAACAGTTTTATAATATCGGATACAGTAAACAACTTGCTTGGACGATCAGCGGTAAATTACACCGCCACACAAAAAAAAGTTGTCTGAAATGTACATGCGATATATGTTAGTAGATATGCTTCTAGAGGGCAGAATATTTACTAGTGAAATATTTTGTCGAACTCCTCTATATGTTTCCTTAAATATATAAGGAATAAGAAACCAGACTGCAACCAACAGCTATTCTCCGGACTAATGCCCCGCCGAGCGCTGAATTACGAATTACAAGCCTGGCCGCGTTAAGTGCAATAACTATGTACTGCCACAAAACGCTAAGTTTCGATTGTAATAGACACCAGCCGAAAGACTTTTTCCCATTCAAAGGAGCTCTCGTGCCAGCCACCCCATACCACTTGCAGACTGCAGTTTCGAGCTATTGGCTCTCGTCAGTGCAAGGTAGGTCTGAGACGGCTGTAACGAGGCATTTGTTCACTCTTGGTACATGACGAGATTTATAAAACCACGACATGCAACAAAAATGACAGGCTCCATCTAGCGGCTGATATCCATTACAATCGAAACAGCAGTAGCCCTGACATGGGCACAGTTAGTAGATATGGATCTAGAGGGCAGAATATTTACTAGTGAAATATTTTGTCGAACTCCTCTATATGTTTCCTTAAATATATAAGGAATAAGAAACCAGACTGCAACCAACAGCTATTCTCCGGACTAATGCCCCGCCGAGCGCTGAATTACGAATTACAAGCCTGGCCGCGTTAAGTGCAATAACTATGTACTGCCACAAAACGCTAAGTTTCGATTGTAATAGACACCAGCCGAAAGACTTTTTCCCATTCAAAGGAGCTCTCGTGCCAGCCACCCCATACCACTTGCAGACGAACAAAGAACAGAGTGCAGAGTGCAGAGTGAACAAATGCCTCGTTACAGCCGTCTCAGACCTACCTTGCACTGACGAGAGCCAATAGCTCGAAACTGCAGTCTGCAAGTGGTATGGGGTGGCTGGCACGAGAGCTCCTTTGAATGGGAAAAAGTCTTTCGGCTGGTGTCTATTACAATCGAAACTTAGCGTTTTGTGGCAGTACATAGTTATTGCACTTAACGCGGCCAGGCTTGTAATTCGTAATTCAGCGCTCGGCGGGGCATTAGTCCGGAGAATAGCTGTTGGTTGCAATCTGGTTTCTTATTCCTTATATATTTAAGGAAACATATAGAGGAGTTCGACAAAATATTTCACTAGTAAATGCGATATATGGTTCCGAAAATAACCTAAAGAAAATCATAATTTAGGTTATTTTCGGGATTTACTAAAAATTGGTGGGTGATGGAGTTAAACGGACACCTGATTCGTATTCAGCACGTCGAAATACACAAGGGTTGCTCAATGGAGTCCCAGAAACAGACAATTTTTTTTTATGTATGCCTGTGTAATATTGAATATCACCGGATCCTCCGCCATTTCCTAGAAAATAACCTAAATGATGAGTTTTTTTTAGGTTATTTTCGCGACTTACAAGATGGTGGGTGATGAACAATTCTGACACTGGATTCGTGTTCAGCGGGAAAAAATATTTCAGAAACCATATATCGCATGTACATTTCAGACAACTTTTTTTTTTTGTGAGGCGGTGTTATCTGCCGCGGCGTCACCTAATTACTATGTAACGTCACCACCTTGAACACGTGCGGCATAAACAAAATATTTTTTTGGTTTCTGATGGTCCGGTTATTCAGGTATCGACATATTATATTAATTTTAATTTTTGGATAAATTTTATTTTTGTAATATATTCCTTCTAATATTGGCAAATTGATCACAGTGCGCCGTCTAACCTCGTAAGTTGGCCGCTATTTCAAAACGATTCCGGAGATAATTTAGCATATCTACTGAGTTTTGCAAAAATTGTCCGTTCAGTTGTGAGCCGACGAAAATGTGTTTGTTGGGCTATTACGTATATATTTGTTTTGATTTAGTTTTGTTGGTAACTAACATTACAAACAAATAGCCTGTTATAATACGGAAATGCTATAAAAATGACAAAGTACATTAAATGTTTTGGATCATGAAAGGGTATAATAAGTACAACTTATAAGGCATATTATGTTTTAATTATATATTTTTACCCAAAATGTATAATGTATATACTGTTGGCATTGGCACTGTTTGAAAAAAATATATATATCATATATTATATGTACACAAATCATTAATAATACAATAAAAACAAAATATAATACTTATAACAATTTGAAACAAATCAGATTACACCACATAAATATGCTTCAAACATGAGTCACCTTTAAATCACAACACATAATAGATTCTTAAATCGTCACTTCTTATCATCTAATTTGGCTTTATCTAGTGATGATGTTACTAACATTGGTTGTCCTTGTTGAGCATTTTGATTTGGAAAAACTTTATCTAAATGTTTTAAAGACTCACTTAAAAAATTTTGAATAGCAGTAAGTGCTGCTACTATAGCGGGACTACCAAAACCATGACTAATAAGTGAAAAATGTGTTAAATGCCTTTGAATAGATGGATCTAAAAGTATTTGTGGTCTGGTATTGCATAAAGGTGATCTGTCTTGATTCAAAAGGTCCATTAGCTCTTTTGTGATTTGTTTTGTGGCTTGAAGAAGCTCTTTCCGCCTCAAAGTTTCACCATGTTGTCTCAACAAATACTCTGCCACTTGTCTTGCGGGAAATTCAGTTTCACAAACGTATCCGAAATCTCTTGCTAAGTGTATAGCTTCACCTTCGACTAATGATGTTAAAAGAGTAACGTTTGCCGCTTTCCGCCTACCTGCTGGCAGATTTAGTCCGATTTTTTCTAATTTTTCTCTAAGTATTCTACCTCCATTCTTGCTTTTCGCTCTTCGTAGAACGCCACCCAACAAGGAAGCATTTAGACATTCAGGTGGAGAGAGGCGACGCTGAACCTCGCCCACTGTGACTTTGTACTTTGAAGTTGAAGAGAGTAATGACAAACGACCTGGGACAGAACAAAAAACATCACTTGGTGACACCATAGCCCCTCCCCCATGGTCTTTGCCTCCTTTCATGCCTGAAACAAATTACATGTCGATAAAATCAAAGTTATACGAAAAATATGATTTTAGTTAATAGTACAGACAATATCAGTTAATAAAATAAAATTTTGTAGCATTTGCATTTGTGTCAATCAAACAATCTTGTATGATTTTATAGGTTTGTTTAATATTTATGAATGGAATTAAATTTTTAATATTATCGATGTATCTTATGTACAAGCTTATGTATAATTTTGCATACTTTTATTTTTTGCGAATTTGCGTAATTTTGGACGACGATGCGACAGATATAATTCCCCGATGTTGTTTTTAAATACAAATTTTCGAAATGAAAACAATTGTATAATTAATTATGAAAATCATTTACTGAGTCTATTACAATTGTACTGGCTTAGGTAAGAAGGATAATATCGGGTACATGACCACCGCGAGCGTTGATGCATTGTTCAGCTCGGTTATGGGCGTTTTCCATAACTTTGCGCAGCATTTCGGTAGGAATTTGTGCAACTTCTGCACGAATATTAGCTTTCAAGGCATCAAGAGTTCATAGGCCATTAGTATACACCCTACTTTTCAGATAGCCCACAAAAAAAATTACTGAGGATAAATTCGGCGATCTGGGTTGTCATGCAATGACAGTGAGATGGCTCATCCTGGGAGTATTTCTCTCAAAACTGCCATTGTTTAGCGACTGCTGTATGGTATGTGGTACCATCCTGTCAGAAACATAATCCCTTCGTACCAAATTCATCTATCTATATAGACTGGCGGTACATGACCATTGACCAGTCAGGTGCAACGTTTTTAAAATGCATGCCAATCATATATATGAATGAAATTACCATGAATATGCCTGAAATGCAAATTTTAGGCAGTCGTCGCGTGCACAAGGGGGTGCAAATCGGTTTTTTCTGTTTCTTTTTTTTTGGGTTTCATTATTATTTTTTTTTAATGGATGCCAATAGTGCCAAACGAGAAGCCGTGAAAAAGAATCCAGCGGAAATTCATTGGCATGCAGCTTCCGCGCCCAAAACAACTGTTAATGGTTGCACCTGGCTGGTCATGTACCGCCAGTCTAATAGCTGCGCGGAAGCCGCGCAGAATTCAAAGAAGAATGGGCCAAACAGTAACTTTTTGATAGATCTAACATATTCAAGAATGATGTGAGGATTTTCTGTCGTCTAGTAGTGATTTTTTTTTTGCTTACAGCGCCGCCACAGTGGTCAATTTTCCAATATTAGGAGAAAAAAATTAAAAAATAAAACATCTCTGCCAGTCAAAATTGATATACATGTCCATAGTTGGATAATTGGACATGATGAACCAATAGAAACTGTCTGTTTAAACCGCATGCGTTTAATGCTAGAACATTGCATAGAAGAAGTGTTGACGTTGACTTCGGCATTCAGTTTGTCACTGGTGTCGGTTTAGACAAATTGTTTCTTGTGCACATAATCTTATTCGTATTCGTTGACTGTTAAAATGTCCCACGGTATGTATACTACTGTCAGGGCCGTGGAGAGAAAATACGGGCCCGGGGGGAAGTTTTTTTGAAAATTGATAAAAAAATTTGTTTGGTCCGAAAAATTTTTTGATGAGCGGAAAAAAAGAAAAAAAACAGGCCCCCAAAACGAGCCCGGGCCCGGGGGGGGTCACCCCCCACCACCCCATCTCGATAGGCCTGACTACTGCACAGAATAACATAACGAATTGATTTTGTTAAAGTGTGCGTTTGTGCATTTATATTTGAGCATAGAAGACAGGAACTATAGTTCCTGTCTTCTGTGATTTGAGTTTTAAAAAAGTTTCGCGAAGTTTCACTGTAATTTTTCTCGTGTATAGCAGGTTAGTGGTTAGTGCCTGTAGTTTCAGACATGTCAACAAACTTTTCTAAGCTGCACCATCTGTAGAAAATATCTCGTATCATTTCGGACATTCGGAAATGGTTATTTCTGTGAAAAAACTTCCAACTGTTTGAATTTTTGCGAAATAAGAAGTTACTGCGTAGTGGAGCCTGAATAATACTAAGCATTAAAAACTCTATTTCGACGATTGTTTGGGGGGGCAATTTTTTTCTGGAAATGCAATCTGTATGTCATCAGGATGTTACATTAAAGTTTTATCAAATCTGGGAGTGGAACGTTTTCTGTAAATTAAGTTTTAATTTTGAAAAACGCGTTTCTGTCTCGTTTTTCTTTAATATCTCGGGTTCTCTTCATCGGATTAGTCCAAACAAAAAAAAAAAAATAAAATGTCTGTAAATAAATTATGAATAAAACTGCATGAGGCCAAATCCAATCTGCCATTTTGCTTTTTTGCAGACAAATAAAAATCACGAAAATTTACAATTTTACATAAACCGAAATTATTTAAAAAAAAATCTTTTTTAATGAAACTTGGTGAAATTATATCTTATAGGTGCAATAAGTTATGGAAAATTACACATAAAAATATTTATTATTTTTCTTAAAAAACAAGATGATTTATGTAAAATTAGAAATGTTCGTGGTTTTTATTTTATCACAAAAAAACAAAACGGCAGCCCGGATTTGAACCCATGCAATTTCATTCATAATTTATTGACAAACATTTTCATTTTATGTTTGGTCTGATCCGATAAACAGAACTCGACATATTGAAGAAAAACGAGACAAAAACAGGTTGTTCAAAACTTAATTTCCAAAAAACGCTCCACTCCCAAATTGGATAAAGCTTTACTGTGGTATCCATATAACATAAAAATTACATTTACACAAAAAATTGCCCCTCCAACAATCCTTGAAAAAACATTTTTTTTTTCATTCGACTATAAAGGCTATTTACAAAGTAGGTGAACATTATTAGGAAGATCTTTCTTCACATTGGCTAATAAACAAGTTTTAGCTAAAAATTTTCTTCAATAGAAGTGTAGTATTCATTTACTTACAAGAATATCTTTTGATCAGTTTAATAACATGAGCCAGTTCGCTAAAAAATGCTTTTTGCTGGAATTTTTTTTAGTACAATGCTGTTCTAGTAGATGTAGTCACTTCGATATTATTAAAAATGATTGCAAAAATAATTACATCTATAACTGATGCACACTCATTTCGTGTATTTGAAGCTTGGTCCCGATGTGTTCTTGACCTTTTAGGCGGATTGTAAGTAGGTAGAGCAGTAGTAAAGAAAGTACGAACGCCAAAACTAGACAACTAAGACAACAGCTCTCTGTACTTTATTGGCTCATTTCCGCCCATTCCCCTCTGATTTGATCGAGTTGCTCCCTCTTAAAATCACTAGTAAAACAAAATGCAAGATTTCGCTAAAAGTTCAAAACATAATTTTGTAAAAAACACTATTTTTATTTTACAACAAGATTTAGACATCTGCGCCGTGGCTAGGCTATCGGTAACGAAGACTAATTTTTCCCATGGGATACACGCTCAGTTTTTTCAAATTTATTCGAGTTATATTCAGTCAAAAAATGTGCAAATGGTATCTTTTAAGTAAAACTAAATTTGCTCAGCTTTACGATACAACCCCATTTACTTTTTGAAGTGCAAGCGCCCATCAAAAGTGTATTAATTCATCAGAAATACTTGAAAGTGCAGAATCCAGTGGGCACTTTTGAGGGAGTTTCTCGATAGCGACTATAATTAATATGTGCACATTTTGTATATGTTGTAGTTATAGTTTCATTAAAAACCTTTTAAATAACCTTTTTTGTGTTTGATTAAAAATTTTTTTGAGGCAAGTTTAATTTTGAAACGCCATAATTCATCTCTACACTATTTTAAAGGTTACAACTTTGATATCGAATCGAAATCAACGATCATACAAACCTTCAGGCACTAAATGTTGCTTAAACTTTATAAAAAGGGCATAGCAGGATAAGCATGTGTTAGGTGCCCCCGCACCAATCGGGTCGAAATTTTTAGAACAAGTTGATAGTAGTGTTAGATGAAATTTCCCAAAATATTATTTTTGGAAAACCATTTTTACGGGAGTTATCGGGGTAAAAAGAAAAATGGAAAAAAAAATTTTTTTCTCGAGAACGTATAAACCGATTTTCATGGCATCTGATCGTGCAAATGTGGGAAAAAATTATTGAGTCCATTTGTCGAAAAAAAGTGGTGAAAAAATTTTTTCAAATTAAAAAAAAAAATTTTTTAGGGGATGTTCTAGAGGCACACCCACCATTTTCTTCCAAATAAATGCTTATATGCCCCTTTAAAACATATCCAATTTTCAAAGCGATCGGAAGGGTACAACATACTCAAAATTGATAATCATTGGCAGACTGCGGGCGGCGCGTAGTCTATGTAATGAAGCATTATAAGACGACTTTTTTGTAAATATTTCGTGCAAAGACGAGATTACCTTTCCCCCTCGTTTTCGAGGGTGCTGAATATGATGCAGGTGGTGGGAGAAGTTTTTGACCGCCGCAACCTCCTGAAATGGCCATCCCTCTTATGGATCCCTTCATGTTTTCATATATAAACGGGTTTGGGGAGTGATTTATCGACGGATTATACTTGAAATAATCTGGAAGGGGGTTATAGAGTAAGTGGAGTCCAGACAGCAGGCCTAGGGGGTTGATTAAACCCTCCCGAGGGTGTAGCTTTTTTTTTTTCAAATGATTTGGTTCACATGCGTATACTATTTTCGGGGTCGCTGATCACGGGAAAAATATTCATTTTTAGCTCCAACCCCCCTCAAACGGGCAGAAATCACCTCTTACTCACCGTTTGAGCGATGAAGAGCTAAAAATGAATATTTTTCCCATGATCAGCGACCCCAAAAATGGGGGAAATGCGTTTGAACCCGAATTATTTGATAAAAAATGTTTTTCCACTCCTCGGAAGGGTTTAATTAACCCCCTGGCCTGCTGTCTGGACTCAACTTACTCTATAACCATCTTCCATGTTATTTCAAGTATAACCCGTTGATAAATCACTCCCCAGACTCGTATAGAAAACATAAAGGGATCCATAAGAGGAGTGGTCGTTTTAGGAGGTTGCGGCGGTCAAAAACTTCTTCCTCCACTTGCATCGTGTTCAACACCCTCGAAAACGGACGGAGGAAGGTATTCTCGCCTTTGCAAGAAATATTTACACTATTTCTGCCTTTATTACATAGACTAGCGGTTCATTACTACATCTTACTACCACGGTCACTAGCGGCCATTACAACCCTAGCATTTGAATCAGTATCAAACTTCAAGAAGTGTGGCGCAAAAATTCTCTGACGTCAACTGTGGGGTCAAACAAAATCTAGTTTGAAAATCTGAAGATTTTGCAATGTGACATCTACAGTCAGCCTACGAAAGAACTAGTTTTCAAAGTCCACTACGAGGAGGTTACAGTGCCTTTCACTAGTGAAGGTGCCTGTTTATTGTGAGTTCCCTTGCCTCTCACGAGTCGGGGTGTTTATTCATGGTGAGTCTCCTTGCCTCTAACTAGTCGGGGCGCTTGTTTATTTTAAGTTCCCTTGCCTCTCATTAGTCGAGGTGCTTGGTTATTATGAGTCCCCTTGCCTCTCACAATTCGGGCTGACTTTTTTGCGTGAGTCCTCTTGCCTCTCACGAATCAGGTTACTTTATATTGATGAGACTTCTCTTAGTCTTCATTCTTCGAGAACATCCCATAAAAAAAAATTATTTTGAAAAAATTTTTCAAAAAAGTTGCAGGGGGTTGCGGCGGCCAAAAACTTCTCCCACCACTTGCATCGTGTTCAGCACCCTCAAAAACGAGGGGGAGAAGGTAATCTCGTCTTTGCACGAAATATTTACAAAAAAGTCGTCTTATAATGCTTCATTACATAGACGATCGCTAAGATATGTTTTGAAGGGGCATATAAGCATTTATTTGGAAGAAAATGGTGGGTGTGCCTCTAGAGCATCCCCTAAAAAAGAAAAATTTTTTTATTTTGAAAAAATTTTTTCACCACTTTTTTTCGACAAATGGACTCAATAATTTTTTCCCACATTTGCACCCTCAAAAGCCATAACATATATTTTTTTCATGAAAATCGGTTCATTCGTTCTCGAGAAAAAATTTTTTTTCCATTCTTCTTTTTACCCCCTAACTCCCGTAAAAATGGTTTTCCAAAAATAATATTTTGGGAAATTTCATCTAACACTGTTATCAACTTGTGCTAAAAATTTCGACACGATTGGTGCGGGGGCGCCTAACACATGCTTATCCTGCTATGCCCTTTGTCTAATAGCCAATCAGATTGGATACACCATTTACAATTTTGCTACTTTTATATCATATTTGAAATAAATAAGAGATATAACAAACATTCAGAAATCAAATTTTGTATAAATCTGCAAAAATTTTGATCCACCATTTTGAATTTTTCAACTTCAAATTTAAAATTAGTAACTGCGCGGGCAAACCTTAAAAAATCAAATTTAGTATAAATTTGATAATTTTACCTAATAGTCCATCATATTGAATCCGGCATTTAAAAAAAAAAAAAATATGAGATATGCAATTAGCGTCCTTGTAAATTCATTAATACCAAGTTTTATGCAAATCCGACCACTTTTTGAATTTTGACCAGCAAACAGTTCCAATAAATACCATATCTCCTCTCTGAGTTAGAAATGTAGTCACGGAAATACGCTGCATATATACAGTAGAGAGGCCAAATGAAAAAAAAAAAAAAATTTCGTAGGACTGAAAAGGTTTATGCCGACAAATGGTATTGTAATCAGTGTGGTCTACTGATCATCAAAATGCATGTTGTCGCTTCCTAAAGTGGTGGAGTGAGTACCTATGAGGTCACAAAGATGGCGCCTCCTGATGTTAGATTTTCTCTATTATTTCGATAACTATTTATCCGATTTAAACAAAATATATGTCGAATGCTAGGTATTTCAATGCCTAACAAAAAATGTTAAGCAACTTTTGTTGTAAATATTTAATCAAAAAAATATTTAACATAAACTTGTTTTTCATACAAATTATTTTTATTTATTTCCAAAACGGAATATAATAATTATATTTGGACAAAATTCAGATATAAAATTTTTTTTCACATTTCCGCAGTGTGTCCCAGGATAGATCTAACAAGAGGTAATTGACCAAAAATTTTGGAATTTTGGAATGGTATTTGGGGATTGAGTCCTGCTTGTTGTAAAACTAAAGTATACCAAAAATGACTTGATTTGGTGTTCTACAGGGTGTTTTATAAGCAAAGTTGTAAAAATCGCCACTAATAAAGTGAAAATATGAAAAAATTCCTCTAAGAAAAGTTATTTAGAATGCAATTTTATACCTCTATACCAAATTTCAAGAATATAAAATTATTTTTTTGAAACTTCCCATTTTTTGTGAATTAAGAGTTGAATTCATATTTAAAGTTGTGTAGGAGCAAATGTTAATCATCTCAAAAAGTAGGCTATCGGTAAATAAAAAATTGAATATACGAGATGTAAGATAATGTTAATCGAACTAATTGTAAAACAAGAAACAATTACTAACAGAAGATTAATGAGGTTTAAAAATTATAACAAGTAATAAATGTCAAAAACATAACAGATTCACAAACAAATTAATTATTGACCAATACAAAACAATGTTTACAATTTTTTTATTATTCGACGTAGCTACCACACACATTTCGATTCTTCGCCTGAAGTCCTTAACTGTTTCGAATATGATCTAACTGTATGGAGTTTATGGCATTTGTAATTCTCTGCTTCAATACTGCTACATCGTTAGGAAGTGGTTCAGCGTAAACCAACTGCTTGAGGCGACCCCATAAAGGTCTGGGGATCTCGCCGGCCACTTGAAGTGTCCATTCCTGGCAATCCAATTTTCTCCAAAATTTAAATTCAACCACCGATTAACCATTTCTGTGGAGTGGCCAGGGCAATCATCATGTTGAAAATGAACTAAAGGCATATTTCTTAAAATATTTAAATGTTCTTCAGAAAATCTTTCAAGAAGCTGTAAATAAGTGTGCTGGTTTAGCCTTCCCTCAATGAAATAAGGTCCAATAACTCCAACGTGATAAGAAACGGCACACCACATTTTCACTTTTTTATAATATTGTCTTCTACAATGAATTCTAAAATTTGGATTTTCAGAAGCCCAAAACCGACAATTCTGAGATGAAACAACACCACTGGTTGTGAATGTGGATTCATCTGAGAAAATTATGAAATGATGAAAAAATCTCTCTTCCATGATTTTTTCTCCAGTGGTCAAACAAAAATCCAACCTACGGCCGTCATCTCCCTCTTCAAGCGTATGTTTATAATTTGCTTTATATGTCCTAATTTTCTTTGCCTTGTAAATTCTTTGGAGTTCAGACTTGCTAATATTAATAAGACCTGATCTCTCTCTTAGTGGCATCCTAGGATTTTCTATAACAGAGGCATGAGCTATAATAGCTCCAACATTGTCTTCATCATATGCTTTTATTTTTCTTTTCATGTTAAGAACACTACCAGTAGCCAGAAACTTTTTAATTATTCTCATAGCCTGAGTACGTGACAAAGCAGTGTTTGGAAATTTCAAATTAAATTGGCTTACCACTTCTCTTAGCGAGTTTTCATCGCCAATTCCGTAGCATTGCACAATATAAATTTTTTCACGCACTGAGAGTACCATTTTCACTTAATTTTTTATGCTTGGTTCATTAATTTGAAACAGAAATTAAGGATAATATTGACTACGTTTGACAGATATGTCAATAATAAATGATAAATGTGTATCCACTGCTTTTCTCAGCCTACTTTTAGCTTCTACATAACTTTAAATATTAATTAAAAAAAAATAATTTCTATGCAGTTTTAATTGAATGGTTCAACATAAAATAATAATTTATTGAAAAAATGGGAAGTTTCAAAAAAATAATTTTATATTCCTGAAATTTGGTATAGAGGTATAAAATTGCATTCTAAATAACTTTTCTTAGTGGAATTTTTTCATATTTTGAAAAATAAAGGTACTTTATTAGTGGTGATTTTTACAACTTTGCTTATAAGACACCCTGTAGAACACCAAATCAAGTCATTTTTGGTATACTTTAGTTTTACAATAAGCAGGACTCAATCCCCAAATACTGTAACGAGTAATCACCCCCCTTGGGGATAGGCAGCAAGCACTAAATACATGTATAAAATACATGTTGTACGTTATGCCATCTGTGAGACAGTAGAAACAGTAGAAACGTTCTGGAATATTAGAGAAAAGAGACTAGATAACGCCGCGCCGTTTCTAGAATAATTCAGGAAGCAATCGCTAGGGGTATACAAGGCCGTATTCTCGGCCGGAAGTTTAGAGAAGTTTTTGGATTGGCAAGTGAGGTTAAGACTCCAAAGTGAAAACAAAGTGATAAACATTGTTTCTTTTAGTCAGTAAAGTTCATTTAAGTTAATAATAGTATTGTGAAGTATCCAGTAAATTATTTAATAAAGTGTATAAAGTTATCTCTTGTTATAATTTTTGGAACCCACGGAATTTGCAAGGGTGGTTTCCTAGGGGTGGAAACACGTCACAATACCATTCCAAAATTCCAAAATTATTGGTCCATTACACCTCTTGTTACATCTATCCTGGGACACACTGTATATAAAAAAATGGAATTTGGATGGATAATAACAAAATTATAACAAATGAACTGAGATACAATGTTAAGAACAAAAGTTACTATCCATGGTCATAAAATAAAGTCTTCTCTTGCCGCACTACTATGCTACTGCTATTGCAGTAAATCAACATCCTCTTGAGTTTCATAATTGTACTGATTAAAGCATTGCACACCTACATGGCAAATATCTTCCATGCATTTTTGTTTCCGATCAGCAAATCCACAACGGGACGTCCTGCAACCTGTCTTGCAATTACATGAAATCAGTTCCAAATTTTTAAGAGAAATAGGCTCCTGCACGGCCGACTCTGTTAACTAGAGTCGGCCGTGGCTCCTGCAATGATGCTATGGGACGTAGTTGCCCATCCTCTAATTTTCAACCCTTATCAATAGGCCGAGGTAAATTTTGAATAGGTAAATTAGCGGTATACCAACAAAATGTTTGATAGTTTCAGGGTTCCCAACTCTATGGAAATTTCCCTATTCTAGGGAAATCTCGGATCATTTAGGGATAAAGGGAATTTCTATGGATTCTAGGGAATTTTGAAAATATACAGAATTATTATAATTAACTAAATTTGATTACAATAATATTAAACAATAATAATAAAATCAAGAAATAAAAGTAAAAATCAAGAATAATTAATTGTTCATATATATGTATTATATTTTCATGAAGTAAACGGTTAGTTCAGCGTCATCTATATATAGTCGCTGTAACTTGCCAGTGTCCGGCGTTGGTTTCTACAAGATGGCCATGTAGTGTCGTAAATGGTAAATTAGGTTTACTATGGTCTAGGGAAAAATTGGTCAATCTAGGAAAAAATCTTCGTATGTTTAGGGAAACCGCCCACACAAAAGTTGGGAACACTGGCAGGGTTTCCAACTCTAGGAAAATTTCCCTATTCTAGGGAAATCTCGGATCATTTAGGGTCAAAGGGAATTTCTATGGATTCTAGGGAATTTTGAAAATATACAGAATTATTAGGTATAATTAACTAAATTTGAATACAATAATATTAATCAATAATAACAAAAACAAGAAATAAAAGTAAAAATCAAGAATAATTAATTGTTCATACAGTGCTCGTAATTGCCGATTGCGCATGTATATTCACGTAGCGCGAGAGATTTGACAACCTAGCAACAGCAAACTCGCCCGTCGACGGCATAGATTAAAGAGTCGGAGTTAGATCACTGAAGCATTCCAGTTCTCAGTTATTTCATTTCAGCCAGCTAGTACACGCGATGTTGCAATTCTTACTCCCTATGCCCAGCCCGCCACTACACACACTGTATATATGTATTATATTTCCATGAAATAAACAGATAGTTCAGCGTCACCTATATATAGTCGTTGTAACTTGCCAGCGTCCGGCGTTGGTTTCTACAAGATGGTCATGTAGTGTCGTAAATCGTAAATTAGGTTTACTAGGGTCTAGGGAAAAATTGGTCAATTTAGGGAAAAATCTTCGTATGTCTAGGGAAACCGCCCTCACAAAAGTTGGGAACACTGCACGTACATACGTTCAGTATTATCACTTGTAGGCGACTGGCCGGGTAGGGCAACGCAAACGACGTCGGTCAGTCGGGCGCGCGTAGAGGGTAGCGGCTCGCTTAAAATGGTCACAATTTCGTTATTTTTTTTTGCAATTTGGAAAGTTCAAAGTTTTAAATGTACCTTAAAAATGTAGCAATTTTTTATTGCCCGAGTTTTGGTCAAATTCAGATATTAATTGCGTTATTACACATTAAACTTACTATGTTGGGAATATGTTTCTATTTTAAAGTTAGATTTTTAAATATGTTTTTTTTTAATTTAATATTTACGATAAAAATGGCTTAACATTTTTTGTTAGGCATTAAAATACCTAGCAGTTGACATCTACTTTGTTTAAATCGGATGAATAATCGAAATAACAGACATAATCTGACATCAGGAGGCGCCATCTTTATGACGTCATAGTTACTCACTCCACCACTTTAGAAAGCGACAACATGCATTTTGATGATCAGTGGACCACACTGATTACGACAATATCACTTGTCGGTATAAACCTTCTCGGTCCTACGAAAATCGTTATTATGCTAGTTTCTTGAACTTGGCCTCTCTACTAATAATATATGTACCTACTTTTAAAGGCCATGGCAGGTTAATATAAGTGTCCGTGCCTTTGCAACCTTTTTAGGTTGTGGTTCCTTCCAGTGATGTACCTTTGCGTAAGATATTACCCCAAAAAGTTTTGACCTCAAAAACTTCATATCTGGGTAATGTATTTAATTTAAATTTTCCTAGATATTATGGTAGTATCTTACGCAAAGATATGTCACTGGAAGGAACCACACCTAAAAAGGTTGCAAAGGCACGCACACTTATCTTAACCTGCCATGGCCTTTAATTTTCAACGACTCGTATAAGAATTTTTCGATGATGTTCCTCATTATTACATGAACAACGAGGAAATGCACAAAACAAAGTTGTCGTAACGATAACATATTCAACAAAAAAATATTGTATAATTTTTAATCGAAGACCGAAACCGAAATTTATTTCGGTTCGGTTTCGGTAACGGTTAACTGACGTACACCATTTTCGGTTTTTGGTTACGGTTTCGGTTTTCAGAGCAGCGTTAATTTGGTTTTCGGTTTCAGTTTTCAAAGCAGCATCAATTCGGTTTTCGGTTTCGGTTACGGTTAGGAAAAGTTCGTAATTATAGTGCGGTTTTCGGTTAGGGTTTCGGTTAAAATTAAATTAATGCTTGCAGGGACTGAAAACGAAATTTTTTCGGGTCGGTTTCGGTTACGGTTACCTAATGTACATCATTTTCGGTTTTCGGTTACGGTTTCGGTTTTCCAGAATCTCTCATTTCGGTTTTCGGTTTCGGTTAGAAAAAAATCGTAATTACGGTGCGTTTTCGGTTACGGTTACGGTCCCTGTTTTTATTATAAGAAAACTTAAAAAAGCCTAAATTCATAATAAATAACAAAATAAAGCAACTTTTTAGCTTAAACGCGTTGAGAGAAAATTAGAGCATCCAAAGGGCCTTTATTCCTTCTTCGAAGTTTAGTTCCGATTGCAAGTGTGTAATGCAATATTGAACTAAGAACACGTTGTGCACTTAGTTTCGATGTTGATGGGTTTTAATTAGACATCGCTACAGGTACTGAATGAGCATGACAAAGTTCCTTTACTTTTTATTTTTTTCACTTGGAAATTGAAAATCCCTCCAGTGGGAGTCGCTGGCGGATTGTAGCCAGAAAACAATTTGCGTATTATAAACCGTCTGTAGAGTAAAAAAAAAAACGAGTAATTCCAAAAATAGATTGTTTTTTTTATAATGGAGGAGTTGCCATAATCGTTAATTATTAATGTATTAAACAAAAATATCTTTGTCGCTACGGCCGCCATATTAGAAGAATGACTATCAAAATAGGTCTTTCTCTACTGTCTATTTTCCTTTTAGATTTATCCTAAAATTAGACATAACTAATATTGTTGGGAGTAAAAAATTTTATTTAAATTTTTTTCTACATTGTTAATTCTTGACGATTTACAGCAGCCAGAAAGGTGAAAATTTGTTCTTCACTGCAAATTTCTGCAAGTATCTCAGTCACCGTTATTCCTACATAGTAATTAGTTATTATCATAATATTGTAGACAGTAAAATTTTATAAAACTTTTGTTTAAACAATTTTCTTCCACGGCCAATGGTTTTAAAATTACAAAAACTCGCACGGTACATCAGTTAGAGCGTATTGTGTGACGAATATGCTGGTGGCACCGTCTCTCTCGTGTATTGGGTTCGAGTCCTAGCAACGGCACTGACAATGTCGGTGGGTATGGATGTTTTCTACGTTTTTGTCAAATGTGTAACCTCTTTCCAGACAGCCTTGGCTTTGGGGGTTATCTATTTGTGGTGTATTTATATTTTATGTTTTTCTATATTCCAAATTGGAAATACAAGTTTTAAGCTTTTAAGTTAATAGAGGTTATTGCATTTATTGGTATGCGCAATCGGCAACGCCAGACTATAACTTTCATTCGCTTCGTAATAATCTTATTAAAAATATCTATTAACTTTAAATAACATTTTAAACTAAACTTGATATATAACCAAGTATAGTACAGTACGTTCGAATCTGAGCGACATATTGTTTGTAATTTCGATATATTGTGCATTTTTGTAAGCTCAGTCAAAAATCTTGGTAACATTTAGCTCCAAAATTATAATAAAATAAATTAGTTTATGTAAAACATGAATCTCTGCACATCCCTGGCGATAATCCCGTAAGACTGATATGGCCCAATTTCGATAAAGTATTCTACAGTGATGTTTTATATACAGTGGCGGCTCGTCAGGGGAGGCAGGGGAGGCCGAGCCTCCCTTTGGAAGAAGCAGCATATCTTCCAGTCTTCCAAATTAATATCTGTTACTTGTAGAAATTTCTCTAATTGTCTTTCAAAATATCAAGCCTCCTCTACAGACAATATCACGAGCCGCCACTGTTTATATATCTTTCAAAGGACCCCGGAACAAAACCCATGAAAATGTTGATTCGGTGGAATCGGCTGAAATTTTGATATTTTGTAGTTCAAGTCATGCTGATCAAAAGTTCTTATCACATCGAGCCAATCCTATGGACAGTTCTTGAGATACAGCTTGTCAAAGTTAGGTAATTTGCGTCATTTTATACATTCAAGAACTTTTTACTCTTAAACTATTAACTTTAGCAAAAAGTTGCAAGGGTCGAAATATTTTTGTTCAACTCCAGTGGAGCTGAAGAATTTTTTTCAGAATTTTTTAATCAATTTTTAAGTTAGGTAAAATATATATATGTCACATTCCGGAATGCTTCGGTGGGATTGGCTGAAGCTTTGCTATTTTGTAGTTAAAGTCATTCTGATCAAAAATTCCCATTGCACTGAGTCTATCCTATGAACGGTTTTCGCTCCAGGAGGACCTGAAGGTCTTAACAACTATATGTACGTGTTTATGAATGGCTTCCAGCGTGTTTGTGTATTGTGTGTATGCGTTTGTGTATAAGTATGTGCCAGTGTATACAGAGTTCTCCGGAAATATCGATGACAAACTTCTGGTGCAGATTCTACATGCAAAAATATGTTCGCAAATACCTTGAGCTACGTCCCTCTGAAAATGGCACCCAAAAATTGATTATTATATTTATTATTATTATTATATTGCAGAAACTTTTGATTTACAGGGACGCGACTTTATACGCATATTGAACAATAATACAAGCTTATTTTTATAGTATTTTTAAAAAATATTTTTTACCGTAAGTGGGTGATATTGAGGGGGGGGGGGGGGGGGGGGGCTGTCGATATTTTGCATTCATTTCTTGTGTTTTATTTTTCTTTTTCACTTTGGTACAAGAATTTAATTCACTAATTAAAAATACACAAATAATGTCCTCTTTCATTTCAGTCGTAGGACTAGTGTGAGAAAAATCGTTCTAATGAGTTTGATGCGGAACCGCTGAAAACACAAGCGTATTATGGTTTTTGGGGCACGCACGGCATGAAAATCACATAAAATATCAATCAATGATTCTTCTTCGAACGATACATGATGCTGGAAACAGAGCACTTGTTCCTGAAAATCCTATGGATGTTCTCAATATTTATAAACTAAAAAGAATATATTAAAAAACAACAAAAATTAAAAATAAACAGATAGAAAGTGAAACCAAAAAAATGGGACCACCCTGGTTGGCAATGAGAACGCTCTCATAAGAAACATATTGCCGGTAAGAGCAGGTTCTTTGATAAAAATAATCACACACACATGCACGTACGTACACAAACAGAGCTGCCTAGTAGTTAAGTACAATTGTAGTTAAACTACATTTTAACTACTAACTACGAGTACTTATAGGTAGTTGTGAATACATTGGTATTGTATTGAGTATTCACTACTCAAACTACTTTTTAAAAGTAGTTAAAACTACTAATGTAATTTTAACTACTAAAGTAGTTGCAACTACTGTTTATGTGTTTTCATAGAATCTGTTTTTATGTTTCTCTCATAAATGTGCTTAATAAATATCCAGCCCAGTTGCTCAGTGACAAAAACAGTTTCAGATATATCCCCAATAATAAACTTTAATAATATTAAATATTTATTAAAGAAATTAAAAAGGTTGCAAATGGCAACAATGGAACAACATGTAAGTAAACTGTAGGGTAGGTTGTCGGGCGTTACGTAGGCACCATTGGTATACTTTGCTTGCACACAGACGTAGAAAAGCATTTTGTGACTTTTTGTCGCATATTGGCACAATCATTTTACAAATTATATAAGTTAATTAGACTTTCCCGTTATGACATATGTGACAAAGAAAGGTTTCAGTGTCTTAAGTACACAGTTTAGTGACCTAATTTCTTTCATCATGAAAAAAATTTCATGCTGTGTAAATCTAAAGTGTACCTACAAAAGTAGTTGTAAATGTAGAAGACACGTAGTTAAACTACTCTTTCAAAATGAAAGTACTCTACAACTACAATGCAGTTTTAATAAGTACTCTGTAGTTAGTAGTTAACTACTTTTTCAGAAGTAGTTTGGCAGCTCTGTACACAAACATGCTGGAAGCCATTCATAAACACGTACATATAGATTACCCGTTACCTCGTTGTTAAACCTTCAGGCACTCCTGGAGCGAAAACCACTCATAGGATAGATTCAGTGCAATAGGAATTTTTGATCAGCATGACTTGAATTACAAAATAGCAAAATTTCAGCCATTCCCACCGAAGCATGCCGAAATATGTCATATATATATATATATATATATATATATATATATATTCACCTAACCTAAAAATTGATAAAAAAGTTCTGAAAAAAATTCTTGAGCTTTATTGGACTGGAACAAAAATATTTCGACCCTTGCAATTTTTTGCTAAAGTTAATAGTTTAGGAGTAAAAAGTTCTTGAATGTCTAAAATGACGCAAATTACCTAACTTTGACAAGCTGTATCTCAAAAACTGTCCATAGGATTGGCTTGATGTGATAAGAACTTTTGATCAGCATGATTTGAAATACAAAATACCAAAATTTCAGCCGATTCCACCGAATCAACATTTTCATGGGTTTTGTTCCGGGATCCTTTGGATTAAAAATTTTAGGTCTAACAGAAGTTATTATGTTTAATAGATATTCTCAGTTGGCAACGCCTGACTGAAACTTTAATTCATTTTCTAAGAGTCTTATTAAACATATTTCAATAACTTCTTAAAGTTAAACTTATTGCATTCTCGATATCTTGTACATGTTTGTATGCTGAAACAAAAGCCTTGTAACATTTTGGCATAAAGTTATAATAAAACATATTTTGTATACAAATGACAGTTTACACACGTCAGTGATCGCCTTGTATGACGCACATGGCTCAATTCCAATAGAGGGTATTCTACCATGCTACTTTACAGAGAGGGTGCTTCAGGTATGCTGTCGTTGATTTCTAGGGGTGATTCTATGTCAAAAAGTAATTTAAAAAGTTCCTATAGACATGGGCCTGGAAATCCCTATTAAGGGGAGTTACGGCTTTCTGAAGCGAACACCCAAAATTAGGATTTTACTTATATGTTATCAATCAAGAGTAAATTCAATTAAGGGAGTGCAAAATGGGAAGGGGAAGGGGAGGGGCTTCCTTCTCCCCCTCCAAACTTATTGAGTATTTTTTGTGATTGTTTAATCGGAATATGATTCCTTGGTCAAATATACAGAAGAAAGCTTTTCCTGTAACACTGAAGGACCAACCATTTTCAAGAAATATGAACCTAAAGAAACATACGCATCTCAGGCTTCTAAAACATGAATTAAAGGTGTCTCGTTCTTCCTTCCCAACTAGCAATTTGGTATTTTATAATAGCTGCAGAAATGTTTCCGACACATATTTTATAAAACAACATGAGTCTCAGAAACACGACAGCTATAAATGTAAAATTGGCACCATCTTATAAAATAGTTTAGTCACTGTTGATATTTTGTAAAAGCTTTTGCAAGCATTACAAAATAATTGTATAAACAATTCCGCAGTCTCTAAGAAAATTCCCTTACCGCCACTATAAAATAGTTTTATTGAAGCTTAATTTAAATGGAGCTACAAAGCACATACTTCACTGTTTGTGATTATTGCTATAAAATACCAATAAAATAAAACAATTTCTTAAATGTATTATAAATGTCGCATACATATTCTTACAAATATATAATATGCTGATCACTATAATATCTAATGGTGCGGGAGCTAAGTGGCTTTTTCGGAAACTCATCGTTACAAGTATTTTCTATGCGTTGATTAATTATATCGAACTTAAATAACGACAAAATGGACTTCTGGCATATGTCAGCCCGTCGAGTTGGCCATGGTTCAAGATATAAAAATCAGTGAAATAATTCCATCGTTACAAGGATAATTTTTTTTGTGTGTACACATTTTATGTTTAAAATAAATAAAATAAGATCGCCAGAAAGTGTGGGCCGTCAGGAGGCGCAGCCAGAAACATCAAAGTTGTAAAAAAACGGAGTTATATCAAGTGATCGTTAAAAGCTTTTTTTTTAGGCTGAGCATGTTTATTTAAATGATTTGAACAGAAAGAAACTTCTGTCAGTAAGGCTAGCCAGAAAAAAATGTTTAGAATTTTTAAAGAAAATTGGATTTTTTTTCGCATATTTCACCTCAGAACTCTAAACCCATCGTTACAAGTTCTGGCTCCTTTTTAAAACGTAAATATAAGTTCCTTTAACAATAAAATAGCCTCCCCAGAAAGTTCTAAGTGTCAACAAAAGTACCATAGTCTCTTAAATACACAGGAATATAACACTTTCGGCTAACTTTTGACTTCCTACCGTGCCTCAGATGTATTGTATCATTATTACAAGGTCATTTTTATATTTAAGAAGTAATTAAAAGTATGCATCTTAAGACCAAATTCCCGTCAGAAAAATTTCTATACGTATTTAAAAACGAAGAAATGAACGATTTTGCACGAAATTAACGTTACTGTCGCGTCTCGGAGGTTATAAGTCATTGTTAAAAGTTTTGTCATTTTCTTGGTACCTTAATACAAGTCTCATTAACAAAAAAATATGCTCTACAGAACAAAATGACTGTCAAACAAGTTTTTACGGTAAGATATAAAGGACCGCACACTGCTCATTTCAGTCAATTTCCAGCTTCCGTTATATCTCAGGGTTTAGATGTCACTGATATATATTCTGCCACTCACTTTTCATGTTGACAAAACTACCCTTAACAAATAAATATGCTCCCCAGAACAAGGTGACCATCAAACAATTTTTCACGGGCATATAAAAGGCACAGTATCCTTCCCATTTCACCCAAATGAATGCGATCTCCAGCTTCCGTAGCATCTCAGACTTCGGATATCATTGTTAAACGTTCTGCCTCTCTTTCGTTATATTAATAAAAGTCCGTTTAACAAAAAAATATACTCCCCGGAACAAGATATCCGTCAAACAAATTTTTACCCGCAGGTAAAAGGTAACGCATCCCGTTCAAATCAGCCGAATTAATGTTATTTCGAGCTTCTCTTATATATCAGAGTCCAGATATCATTATTAAATAGTCTGTATCTTCTTTGTTACTTTGATAAAACTTCTTTTAACAAACAGAAATACTCACCAGAATGACGTGAACGTTAAGCAAATTTTCACGTACATATAAGAGATGTATGCTGTATCCTTCCCATTTCACCCAAATTAATAAAATTTCCAGCTTCAGTGGTATCTCAGACTGCAGATATCATTATTAAACTTTCTGTCTCTCTTTTGTTACGTTGATAAAAGTTTCTTTAATAGACAAACATACTCACCAGAACGAGGTATCCATTAGGCAATTTTTTTACGCACAGGTAAAAGATAACGCATTCTGCCCATTTACCCATTTCAGCTATATCAATATGATTGCAAATCTTCGTTGTCTCTCAGACTTCGGATGTCACTAATAGATGTTCTGCCCCTTGTGTCTTATGCTGATAAAAGACTAACAAACAGACTTCCTCACCAGAACGGGGATACAGTCAAACAGATCTTTAAGCGTAGAAAAATACAGAATTTTACAATTCGTGGTTAATTTAATATGATTTATATTATTTCACTTTATTAAAACGCTCAGTTATCATTATCAAAAAAATGTTCTCTTTTTAAGTAGCCTGGTGGGTTATCTTTTAACTGTGCGTAAAAATTTGCCAGACGGATACCCCGTTCTGGTGAGTATGTCTGTCTGTTAAAGGAACTTTTATGAACGTAACAAAAGAGAGACAGAACGTTTAATAATGATATCTGCAGTCTGAGACACCACTGAAGCTGGAAATTTTATTAATTTGGGTGAAATGCGAAGTAGTGATGGGCGATATATCACGAACTGTGATTTAATCACTGATATTAAGAAATCACAGGTAACGACTGTTAGTAAAGTTGGCAGAAAAGCGTGACGTGATCACGACTTTCCGTATTTCGTTCCGTTGCCGTGCTCTTGCCAATATATCTTTCATGATATTTACTTTGAGTCGATTATCGTCTGCGGCCGTATGTATTAACACGTAAAGCAAGCGATCCCGTGCCTTAGCGTCGTTAGATACGCATTTTACACTATTTAGATATTATAAATATCTTTATGCATGTCTTTTATTGACTGGCGATGCGATGTGGCGATTGGGGGCAGGGTCGTGACGGAACATTTTTGTTATAATACCAGAAGTAACTAACTACTAAAACCATGCGTAAAAATATTTTATATGATTAAATATACTAGCAATTTTATTGCAAATATTGAGCATTTATGTTTCGGCATGAAATATAAATAAAAATATGGAATTCGACAATAAGCAAATGAAAACATTTTAAAAAAACATCCTTAAGTATATATTATAAAACAAAAAAAAATAACATTAAAAAATAAATTTACCATTTTAAATTAACAAAAATTCGTGTAAAATAAACATAAACATAAAAATAAACAAGAAATTTATTGATGCTTCCGAAATTTTAATGTTTGTACAACTTTACAAAAATATCCTATTATCAAGTTCCATTCAAAACCTAGTGCTTTTGCTTTATTACCAATCCATACATCAGGTTATTTGGATACACAAATCATAATATATATTATACATATTATGCATATCTGTGGCAGCACGGATTACCAAACTAGCTAATTCACCATTCACCGTCTATCGGCGCTTAGGGAACGATTTACAATTTCTCCCGTACGTCGTATTATGAAAGTCGTGATCACATCACGTTTTAAATTCACTGATATAAGAAAATCACAGTAACGACTTACGTTGTGATTGAAAAATCACGATATCGCCCATCACTAATGCGAAGGATACAGTGCCTCTCTTATGTTTGTTAAAAGAAGTTTTATCAAGGTAACAAAGAAGATACAGAACATTTAATAATATCTGAACTCTGATATACAAGAAAAGTTCGAAATAACGTTAATTCGGCTGATTTGAACGGGATGCGTTACCTTTTACCTGCGGGTAAAAATTTGTTTGACGGACATCTCGTTCTGGGGAGTATATTTTTTTATTAAAAAGGCTTTTAACAACATAACGAAAGAGAGACAAAACGTTTAACAATGATATCCGAAGTCTGAGATACCACGGAAGCTGGAAATCATATTAATTTGGGTGAAAGGGGAAGGATATAGTGACATTTATGTGCACGTGAAAATTTGCTTAACTATCACATCATTCTGGCGAGTATTTCTGTTTGTTAAAAGGAGTTTTATCAAGGTAACAAAGAAGAGCCAGAACATTTAATAATGATATCCGGATTTTATCATAAAAGAGAAGCTCGAAATAACATTTGGCTGATTTGAATGGGATGCGTTACCTTTTACCTGTGGGTAAAGATTTGTTTGACGGATATTTCGTTCTGGGGAGTATATTTTTTTGTTAAAGGGACTTTTATTAACATAACGAAAGAAAGATAGGACGTTTAACAATGATATCCGAAGTCTGAGATACTACGGAAGCTGGAGATCGCATTCATTTGGGTGAAATGGGAAGGATAGACTGCTTTTTATATGCCCGTGAAAAATTGTTTGACGGTCACCTTGTTCTGGGGAGCATATTTATTTGTTAAGGAGAGTTTTGTCAACATGACAAGTGAGTGGCAGAACATCTATCAGTGACATCTAAACTCTGAGATCTAACCGAATCTGGGAATTGGCTGAAATGAGCAGGATGTGGTCCTTATATCATAGCGTAAAAACTTGTTTGACGGTCATTTTGTTCTGTAGAGCATATTTTTTTGTTAATGAGACTTGTATTGAGGTACCAAGAAGATAACAAAACTTTTAACAATGACTTATAACCTCCGAGACGCGACGGTAACGTTAATTGCGCGCAAAATCGTCCATTTCTTCGTTTTTAAATACGTTTATAAATTTTTATGACGGGAATTTGGTCTTAAGATGCATACTATCTTATTCAAGAGATTTATAATTACTTCTTAAATATAAAAATGACCTTGTAATAATGATACAATACATCTGAGGCACGGTAGGTTAGTCAAGTTAGCCGAAAGTGTTAAGTTCCTGTGTATTTAAGAGACTATGGTACTTTTGTTGACACTTAGAATTTTCTGGGGAGGCTATTTCATTGTTAAAGGAGCTCATATTTACGTTTTAAAATGGAGCCAGAACTTGTAGCGATGGGTTTAGAGTTCTGAGGTGATATATGCGAAAAAAAATTCAGTTTTCTTAAAAAATTCTAAACATTTTCTTTCTGGCTAGCCTTACTGACAGGAGTTTCTTTCTGGGAATATTTTTTTTCTGTGTTCAAAACATTTAAATAAACATGCTCAGCCCAAAAAAGCTTGTAACGATCACTTGATATAACCCCGTTTTTTTACAACTTTGACCTTTCTGGCTGCGCCTCCCGACGACCCACACTTTCTGGCGATCTTATTTTATTCATTTTAAACATAAAATGCGTACACACAAAAAAAATGAGCCTTGTAACGATGGCATTATTTCATTGATTTCTAGACAGTGTTCGTGGCGTACCTGACAGGAGGTGCCCCGCCAGAAGTCGATTTCATGAATCGTTATCATCCATTAAACCATTAAAATATCTCAAGTTCATAAAAGCCACCTAGCTCCCGCTCTATAACTTTCAGTGATTTTATTGGCTAATGGATAAGAACTTACGTAATAATTATTTTAGAGACGTGTTAACCCACATAGCTTGCAATTTTTGGTACGAAGGAAATTTTACTGTGAATTGTCATGTCTTTTGCTGAATTTTAAGTGCACCTCACGTGTACTGAAGGTTTCTAATAATTTTTGGAATTTTATAAAAATTGATTTCACATTTAAAAATTTTTTTGTAATGAAATTTAATGCCAATTTGTTTTAATCATCATAATTTTATAATTAGCACATTAATAAAAATGTGATTTTTAAACTTTTTATGTCTTGTCATATTTACGATCTCGAGCGCTGGTCTCATGAAATAGCTTCCTTTTATAAAATACTTTTATGTTAAGATAATTAAACTATAGGCGATTCTTACAAAATATCTATAAAATAATGTGCCTCAGAGGTGTCGGTCTTGTGAAAGGGCCGTGTCTTAGATGAAAAATATAACATTTTTTCACAAGTAATGTTTTATTTTGCATTTTTGTTAATGTAATTTTATAAATGAAGAAAAAAACCGCTGCCCAAGGAATCACTACTTCCACATCCGGATTTTCTATCCAAGTCACACAACGAAAAAATTTTGTATCTGGAAATAATTGTTTATGGAACTTTAATAATATAATATTTGAAATCCTCTACCCCAAAAACCCATAAAACGATACCCCACATCGGTAGTGGGGTGGGGGTGGTGACAGGGGGTGGGAGTGGGGGGGTGGATAAAGTAAAAAAATATTTTGAGGTTTCTGGTTCTTGTACACACACTAAATCACATTTTTTTTCATCCCCTTTAATAATGGGGTGGGGGTGGTAATGGGGGTGGCTAATGCCAAAATTTTTTTTGATACCTTCTCTCGTCTATACTAAATATCAATTTTATGAACTCTTACCTGCTTAATTTACCTATTTATTCCAAATTTACCCCAATTTACCCCCCAACCCTTCGACAGAACACGATGAAAATATAATCTAGTTCTAGATCTCGTTAAAGTACATATGTGTATCAAATTTCAAGTCAATATCTCAAACGGTTCCGGAGTAAATGTGCGTACAAAAAAAGTTACAGACCGACAGACAGACCGACAGACCGACAGACAGACCGACAGACAGAAATTTTTTTCGCTCAAACTTGAAATCTCGACGTTTCATGATATTCTAAGCCTATTTGAACAATAAAAATTTTTAAAAATTTTTTTGTCGTTACTATACTTCCACTGGATGTGGAAGTAATTACTGTAAAAATAACCGGAACAAATATATTGTAAAATAATTTATTGTAACTGTTACCGTCAAATTGCTCATTTTATGAAAATTTTGACTAGTAATCTCCCTAGTACTCGAAAAATTTATGATAATTAATTAAAGCACGTGGGGGATTCGGTAAGAAAATTTCACTCCTAAATTAAATGAAAAAATAAATAATATAAGAATGACAGCTAGATTAGGTTAGGTTATGTTAATTAGTAGGCTGTGTACTACCTGGAAAGGTTGGGTTGATTCTTTGAATATAGAGGTAAGGAAGGAGGACAGTTCAAATAAGAAGCGACGGAAATCCATGTAGAATTTTGATTAATGATTGATCAATATGGCAGATAACCTTGGGATCGGTAACGTTTTTTGTAGTATTGGAATTACTTTTTCTTCATGGAGAACTTTTTATAAAGAATAAAATATTCTGATAACTCACTAACAAAAAAAGTTTCCCATGTGGTGCACACTTTCTGCCAAGCAGACAAATATATTTACTGTTAGACGTTACAGAGGTAAAAACGAAATTTAAAATTTGAAGAATTATACGCGTAAAGTAAAATCTTCCAATATGGTTCTGCTCATTTAGTTAGAGCCCACTTCATCTCAGAAAACAGCTGTTTGTTGTTTTTCATGCATATGCACGTTGCGGGCCAATATGCTGCTTGGTAACTTTAGGCGATTCTTATACAATAAATTACTTACTTTCGCGATATTTTGGCAACTTTTTGTAATAAATATGTTAGAATTGTGTTGTAAATGCAGCCACTGAGACAGTATTGATGCAATTTGCTTAATTAACCTACAAATTAATTTTTTAAAGTTTTTTCCAATGTCATAAATCTGATATTTTTAATTTCTGCTTTAGCACATATGAGCTACACCAATATGCTCAGTGTTAGACTTAGACATAAGTTCTGATGAAATATAAACACATAGCTGACACGGGAAATCAATTGTTTCAAATATATGTTATTGCATAGTTCGCTGCAGCATGTTTATGTTCACGTAAACAATTTTATTTTGTAACTACTTTATTGTCGTTGCCATATTGCAGTAGATTGCAACACTGTATAATAATTATGTCTCAGACTCTGGAACAACAATTTATATTCAATAGCAAAACTGTCCCAAATAGTGCTTTAATATAATTGTTTTATATGATAATAGGAAACAACTATAAAATAATTTTAATATATATTTATAACGGTGCTGAAAATACTGCCGAACGTTACTAAAAAGCACTATAAAATTATTTAGTTTTAAAAGCTGAAATGTTTTATAGCTTAGTCGCGGAAACGTTTCTAAAATAATTTCTTAACTGCTTTATAAGATATTTTATAATTTTGTTGTAAAAACGTTTTAGTGATATATTTATAAAACAGTTCAGTTGCAGACAACCAAATAGTATTTTCTGCAACTCTAATAAATCAATTAGCATTTTAAAAGCATTAATAAAATAACAATAAAACAAAATAATCGTATAATATTTAAATTATAAAACACATTTAGAAAAAACTTCTTATTTCAATACTGATGATTTCAACCTACGAAGTTTGCTATTTATTACGTAACTGATCTTCATATTTTGGCATAGAATCACCACTAAAAATTAATGATTGCATACCCGAAACAAAGATACGAAAATTTCAAGTTTAAGTTATCGTGTTTACAAGAAACGGTCTACACACACGCACGCACGCGCGTAAGCACATATATACAGACAGAGACTTTTTATTTGATATTTTAGTTCAGTATGTTATACGATACGGATTTCTGTACATTTTTTTCTACGATTATTAAAATTTTTTGCCCGTTTATAATATACCTATTTGACTAAACCAAATAGGACGTCGAAACAAGGAAGTAGACGTGTTTCCGAAATTCTAGACAATTTTTCAAACTTCTTAACCGTTATTTTCCTAACTAGTGGGGTCGGCACGTGTAACCATACGGCATTTAATGATAAAAATTATTCCTTTAATATGGGTACTCCACAAGCCTTATAGAGTGATATTAAAAGGAGAGCCAAGAAAAAAAAATCCCTTAGGACAGAATTTTCAAAATTGCATACATTTAATATAAACAAATAATCGTTTCTCAATAATATTAATAAAATAATTATTAATTTTTGTTCTTAAAACATTAATAAAGAGTTTTATTGTGGTAGATATTTATACTACGGGAGCCCGCCCTAAGTGCCCCCAATGGCGTCCGTTAAAAAAAAAAAACAAATTTGCAAATATTGTTTTTGTCATTTAACACAAAAACTAAAAAAGATG
The DNA here is from genome assembly GCA_936432065.2 of Rutpela maculata. Classification (NCBI taxonomy): domain Eukaryota; kingdom Metazoa; phylum Arthropoda; class Insecta; order Coleoptera; family Cerambycidae; genus Rutpela; species Rutpela maculata. Next base: position 213,503,949 of record OW386285.2, read on the forward strand.
GAGAAAAACTTTCTGCATAAAAAGCAAAGTGCATAAAATTTCCTACAATTTTGTTCCTATACAATATTTGGATAGGAGTTACCATTTTCCAGATAAATGATTCAGCTCTTAAAATAAAATATAAAATTCAATATAAAATGCAATACTACGGAAGCCCCAAGTGTCCGTGCAGCCCCAGATCCTTGGGGACAATGTTTTTCATAAAGATTACAGCTTAAGGAACAATTTAAGACATGTCCCCCCAAAAAAACTGGCTCTACTTTCAAAATGGCGTCCGTTTAAAAAAAAATTGCAAATATTGTTTTTGTCATTTAACACGAAAACTAAAAAAGATGGAGAAAATCTTTCTGAACAAAAAACAAAGTGCATAAAATTTTCTATTATTTTGTTCCTATACAATATTTAGATAGGAGTTACCATTTTCCAGATATCATTGTTACCGTTTTCGAGATAAATGTCTGCAAATTACAATATTATTATTATTATTAATTTTTTTTCAGTTTATTTTATTCTTTGTTATGTTAATAATATAAAGTTATATTATACGCCTTAAAATAATTGTCACAGTTATTTCCTCTAAGTGATTTACCGATATATGAATTTCCATGTTTTCTTAATTTTGGACTCATTTATCTGGAAAATGGTAACTGCTATCAAAATATTGTATAGGAACAAAATTGTAGAAAATTTTATGCACATTGTTTCTTGTGAAAAAAGTTTTTGGCCATCTTTTTTAATTTTTGTGTTAAATGACAAAAACAACATTGGCAACAGTTTTTTTTAACATATGGCCGCCATTTTGAAAGTACAGCCAGTTTTTTTTTTGGGGACATGTCATAAATTGTTCATTAGGGTTTAATCTTTATGAAAAACATTGTCCCCAAGGACCGGTAGGGGGGTGCACGTACTGCTAGGGAGGGCTCCCCCACGGTCATTAAACTATAACGGTTACCTCATCCAGTAGCTTCTAGACGAAGGAGCGCGCGGGGGGAACTTCTCCCCCCCCCCCGCGCGCGCTCCTTCGATATCTTTGTCTCTATCTTTTGCATGGGAATAGGATATCTGTCTCTTTTGCACGCTTTATTTGTTTAATTATTCAGATCAAGGTCAAAGTCTAGGTAGGTCCAGAGCCGGCACTAGTTGCCGCGTGTCGTGTTTTCAATTTGTCTGGCATACTACAACGACAGTGTGTTTATTTTTATATTATTTATCGCACGCCGCACTGTCACTGTCCGGTGTAATAAACTTGTTTGCTGTCGTCCCAGTGTATACTATTCGTTTATATCAGTGTTTATTAATTGAGTGAGTAGCAAAATGTCTAGTGCCGGCCCTGGCTGGGTCTAGAGGCTACGTCATTTTAGGTTACCCCCCTCGCGCGCTCCTTCGTCTAAAAGGTGCTGGATGATGCAACCGTATAGTTTACTGATCGTGGGGCTCCCCGACTATTAGCATTAACAGTTTTCTTTAATAATAGTGTATAATATATTCGAGAAATGTGAAATTAAGTGTTAACTTAAAAGGCAACTGATTTCATTAATTTATTAGAACATATGCAGCAACACTCCACGATATATTATTCAGCTGATATGTTGGTACAGTTTTCTCTACAGTTGGGGTACGTAGCACAGTGTATCTGAATCCGTTAGTGTGTTGTCCGTGTTGGTATCCATTGTCCCATCTGTATTTTTCATCCCCAATTAGCTGGTGGAGCAAGGACACCTTCTCTGCCCAAAGCTTGTCTTCAAACCTGAGCTACTTGGTGAATTGCATGGAGGCTATGCATCTTCGGAGCATCCAGAGTGAGTGGCAGATTCTGTAGTGGATTACTTTTTGCAAAGAGTCATTTGCGAGCATCATTTTTTACGAGATTCCTGTTACAATTATTATTACATATTTTTCTAATTTCTAATTATTAATAACCTCGTCATTTAATGACTCCACTGGGTGTGATAGCTCTTTAAAGGCAACCGCTGCGTCTAGATTTGGTTGCCGAATCATCCAAATAGATTTTTTCCTTATTACGGAAAGATGATACGGTATCACGCCAGTGAATACATGATATCCTCGTATGGCTACCGACATTCCTTCTCCCAACTTTTCGGCTGTTAAATGAATTTGAATCTATCGATGAGCTTTGCCCACTGCGTATGAAACCCATAGCTCCTGTAGATCGGTTAGTGTAAAATAGAAAGAAATGGCAATAATCACTACATTAGAGTTTACTGTATGTATGAGAATATTGAGCAATCCGTTTTCCACTATGTTTTTAAGTTACAAAAGAATTCTCCAATCCGCGTCTTCCATACAGCTGGTGTGACCATCTAAATTTGCATTTGTAATACGTCGAAAACGAATGTGTTCTCCGATGTTCGTGACTACATCAGCAGCTGTAAATTTCTAACAGTTTGAAAAGTCTGTTTTGCTTATTGCGAAGAAAATCCTTTCAGTTATTCTTGGAATCTTGGTGGTTGACCTAACTTCTCAGCGTATGCCAGAACCTCTGATGTCACGCACTGAATTCTTGGGGTTATCAGCAGAATAACGATCTCAAACAAAATCCACTTTGAAAATTCTTGAGCATCTTTGATAATATGCTGAATAAATTCCTTGTTACAGTATTCGCCAAAAGTCTGCGACGTTCTTGATAATAATAAGTGGACAAGCGCAGCTCCATCATATACTATGCCACCACATTTTTTTTAGAGTAACTGGTCTCTTACCGATGGTGTCCTCTAATATATGAATTATGTCTGATTTATTACAGTGTCGTGTTTGTCCCATGCAAGCAAGTAATGGTGGAGTAGTTTGGTTTTTATATTCACAAAAGTTATCTACATTTAACTTTCTTGTCAGACTAACAACGAAACATCGCTGGAACAATGCTAGGTCACATTTCAGACTGTTTATTTTGGATGTCCGATTTGGTTCTTTTTGACATGAAAGCAAGCTCTTCATGGCTAATTGGCGAATTTTGTTAGCCAATTTCTTTGTATCTTTGATGAGGCGTTCATCGACGAAGTTGGTACATTCTTTTGTGTGTAATTCCAGCTACTTTAAAATGATGTGTCACATGACCTTCAATGTGTTTAAAATAAAAATTCGAATCCAAAATGGCAGCAAAATATTCTAAAATCATAAAACAAAGAATACGTGGTACAATACAACAGTATATACAGTGTGTGCTATTTAAATAAAACGGCAACACCCTTTATTTTGGAACGCATTGGCCGATTTTTTTTTTGAGATATAGTGTTCGATGAGCTTTATTTGACTCTTTTGAAAAAATTGTGTTTCTCATATTTTCAAGGCCTACTAAGATCCTCTAAAGGGGGTCGAAATTTCGAGACGGACTATTAGGCAATTTTTTATCGGCAAATTGTATAGCGTATTCGATTCGCAGTTGTCTCAAATACCTCTATACAAAATTTCAGCTCGATACCGCATATAGGGTGTTTATTATTCAATAGCCAAATTTAAAATTTCTCACTTTTCGACTGTTCGACTGGCCCTGTATAAAAGTCGGTTAGTTTTACTAAAAAGGTAAAGTAGTCATTCGACCTAAGGAATATCAAATACTAAATGAGGAAGAAAAAGCAAAGTTATTATTTAAATAAATAGTGCCTCTATACATTATTCGGTTGCTGCACGTAGGTGCCTTAATGAAAATTTCAAACAAATGGATTAAACGGAATAGCTTTTATTTTTTCTTCCTCATTCAGTATCTGATGTTGATGTCACTAAATAAGGAAGAAAAAAGAAAAGCTATTCCGTCCAATCCACTTGTTTGAAAAATTTTCATTAAGGCATCTACGTACAGCAACCGAATAATGTATAGAAGCACTATTTATTTAAACAATAACTTTTCTTTTTTCTTCCTCATTTAGTGTCTGATGTTCCTTAAATCGAATGACTATCTTACCTTTTTAGTAAACCTAACCGACTTTTATACAGGGCCAGTCGAAATGTGAGAAATTTTAAATTTGAATCACAAACATCCTATATGAGGCATCGAGCTAAAATTTTGAAAGAGGTATTTGAGACAACTACGAATCGAATACGCTATATAATTTGCCGATAAAAATTTGTGTTCAAATATCGTTCTATATAGCTTGTAGAATACTCGTTTCAAAGGAATTGTTTTTATCATCAAATGCCGTATAGTTACACGTTTGAGTATTTGCCGACCCTACTAAACATGACGACCGCAGAGGCAACGATATTTTTGTGGAAAACTTTAATTAATGATAGTGGCAATCTCCCTTACAGTATAAAAAAAGAAAATATCTTTAGGAATTATTCACGGGTCAAATAACAGATTGACTATATTATTAAATGTATAGACAGATTTATATGTAAATATTCTTTATGCTCCAGGGCTCTAACAACAATTTAAAATAATTATATTATCTGCTTACTTTTAAGCAGGGGCAAATCTGTGATAAAGCCTGTGTTATCCTCCAATCCACCTTGGGCTTCTTCTACAGCTTGGCCGAGAGCTTGGTGTAGCGACAAAGGATCATCATGCGGCCTCTGTGGAGCAGAATAATCCGGTCTTCCTCCAGGTGTAGAACTATATGGAAAACTTGCTCCGTGACCTAGTTGACTCTATAAGAAAATTAAAAGAAAGTATACAGTAAAATATGTATATACTGGTTATAAATATTTTTAAGTTTATCGAAAAGTCTCATATTATGAACAGAAACTCCATATAAACTATAAACTATAATGAAATCAAAGGTGAGAAGATAAGAAAACAGTTTTAGATAAATTATTAAAAGTATATGATCTTAGGTTGACATATTAAAAAAGTGATGACTTTCCAGTTTTAGATAATATTCAGGCATTATTTACCCATTCGTACAAGTCTACTTATTATTAACCTACATTTTGTCGGAGAGCCCTCCTTAGCTGTACGGACCTCAAAAATGTACGGCATTACTGGGCCTTCATTCATTTACTGGAAGCGACTCAGTCAGCGCCTTTAAGGGAAAGGAAAGATAAAACCCAAAAAAATGTTACTTTCTGTCAAATACACCAAATATATCCGAACATTTCAAAATTTGGGGAGCAGCTGGAATATTGATGATAAATTAGTCGCATCATTAGAGGAGTTTATATGAGCCATATATGGATCAAATAAACGCGTTAGCGTGGACGAGCTTCGCCTAATTGCCATTTGACAAAAATGTGGTGACAAAGATTTGTCTTTATCTGACACTAAAGTTGATTTTTCTTCGATTCCACCATCAAGAGCTTGTCTTATCGAGCATATTAAAAGGAATGTTTACCAAACGCGTATTTGGCGATTAGGCGACGAAGGTATTCACAATATTCCAAATCCCTGGAATGATTATGGATGGCAAGAAAATGGAAAACCTCTCTGGTGTCCAGCAGATAAAATACTGCCTCAATCGCTTATTGAAATTCTTCAGGAGATGATTCCAAATCAAATCGAAAGTGAGGATGATAACGATATCAAAAATAAAGCAGTAGAGGAAGAAGACTTGAAAGAAACATTCGATGTATCGGGAGACAGCGATAGTGAATCTGAAAGCTAATGAGGTGTTACTTTTTATATTGAATTTTATATTTTATTTTAAGAGCTGAATCATTTATCTGGAAAATGGTAACACCTATCCAAATATTGTATAGAAATAAAATTGTAGAACATTTTATGCACTTCGTTTTTTATGCAGAAAGTTTTGTTTTTGTGTTAAATGGCATAAACAACATTTGCACCAGTTTGGCCGCCATTTTGAAAGTTGTTAAATTTAAGTGATTTGTTGTGAAATTCTTATATATTAGAAGCTACGAAAATATACACAGAGAAGCTATTTCTTGACTTATTGTTGTATTTGTAGATTAAACATACATTTATCTTCTGGACATACCTAATTATAAAGTACTTTTCTGACAATTACAATTTTATCTTGTTTTTATTATTATTCAACTATTCTAAGCTTCGCTTAGCAACCAACCATAGAGTTGATCAGTATGCAAACTTATCATTAGGTATGCATACTTCACAAAAGTACAGCCAGTTTTTTTTAGGACAGTCTAGAATTGTTCCTTAGGCTTTAATCTTTATGAAAAATATTGTCCAAAAGATAGAGGTTTATTGAATTTTATGGGAAAATCGAGGAGTTAATTTGTGCAATATGGTATACTGTTATATGAAGAAAAAAAAACAAAACTGTATCGGCAATCATACACAACTTCCCTATTGTGTAAAATCGCGGTCATTTCCAAAATAGTTAATTCGAAAATCAAAAAAATTAAAATAAAAAGAACAGAAATTATCGTGAATGAAGAAAAATTCCATGATAAAAGTATAACTAACAAAAGTTAAGTCTGAATTTATAGAGTAACACATAAAACATTAACTATAATTTAAAAAAAACTGACTAGAACCTAAATACTAAAATTTGTTTAGCTTGTTCAGACACGAATGCTCTGAAAATTTTCAGCTCACATTTAACCGATGTGCTTGTGTGAGGTGTCATCAATAAAAGTATTCAAAGATGCAACTGGATAGTTATTATAAATGCTGAAATATTTTCGAAAATATATATATTTTTTTCGTATATTTTTAATTCTTTTTCATATAACAAAAAAAAATTAATGTTTTGGAATGGTAAAAAGTTCTGGAAATTCTTACACTGGCTCGGATCATTGGAAAGAAAAAACGTGGTAATTCATTTGGAGATCTCAGTGATACGTTCATATGAGTTGTCATGTCACAATTTAATGAAGATAAATGAATATTACTGTCTATGTCCTTTTTGATTGTTGCAACAAAGGTCTATCAAGTCTGGAACTCGATTAAAAAGAGGTTAATCAACGATTTCAATTGAGCACAAAATATCACACCGTAAGATATTTCTTCCTAGAAAGTGGGACCAATTCAATCCATTCATTCATTCCACTGAGAATAAAGCCAATCCAACAAATTTCTGACAAAAGCAATAATCCGAATAGCATCAAAGCTAGCACCAATCGTGAACTCCTAACCTCATGTAGATTTGCACAGTAAGAAACAGTCAGTACCAATTCCCATCCGAACGTTGACCATGATATGATTTATGTCAAATTTGGGACATTTAAAAAGCCGAAGTTGTTCAAGTATATGATATTGCAGGATTAACTGCCATAGGAATGATAAAATTTAGTAACCTTTCAGGATGCGATAGTACTAGTGCGTTTCCTGGCCATACAAAAACCTCAAATTGGCTAATATTTAAGGACCATTTCAAGCTTTTGGAGAATTTGTAACGATATCACAGGTCAACATTTGATCTAAGAACAATCACCAGATTTTACCAGGTTTTTGGGTCGCTGATTCCGAATCTCAGGCTGGTTAAGCTTCATCACGTCAGGTTCTTGGTCATTTGAAGGTCAAACTGAGAAAAAGTGTTGTAAAAAATTTATGTTTATGTTTCTGAGGTCGCTGAATTCAAATCTGCTGTTATTTTTACCCTTCAAGAACATCAGAACTAGGACTGCAATTTACCGGAAGTTTTAATAACCGGTCGTCAGGATCGTGAATGACGTCAAAGTGCAGTGCAACCGCGGAAAAAGCACAGTGATGGTGCTGCTCGATATTGAGAAAGCCTTCGATACAGTATGGATCCCGGGCTTACTCTACAAACTAAACACGCTTAACTTTCCTACGCATATCACCAAACTAATTTACTCTTTCCTGACAGACAAAAATCGCTGCAGGTCAGGGTGAATAACAAACTCTCAACTAGACGGGACATTCACGCGGGCGTCCTCCAGGGGTTGTGCCTGTCGCCAAAGTTATACAACTTGTACGTCTCCGACTTCCCGGAGTTCCCGAATACGAACCTTGCCAAGTACGCCGACGACACAGCCATGTACGCGCATTCACACAACGCACAAGCAGCGAACATGCTGTTGAAGGCACACATGGCTCGTGCCACGGCGTATTACGACAAGTGGAAGATTCGGATCAACGCCGAGAAGTCAGAATCAATTATCTTCACGCGCCTCTTCACCGAAAATCGTATTCTTACACCACTTTCGATAGGGGGCCTCCAAATTCCAATAAAGCGTTGCGTGAAGTATCTGGGGGTGAACTTGGACAGAAGACGGACGTTTAATACACACGTAAACAAGACGATACGAAAGGTCTACTCCATGTTCAGGAGTCTGTATCCGCTCCTGGCGCGGGGTAGCGGACTCAACAGGACCAATAAAAAGTTGTTGTATACGATGGTGATCAGGCCGGCTATCACAGACGCGGCGCCGGTGTGGTACAGCATCCTGGCCTCGACAATGCGAAAATTAAAAGTACTAGAACACAAATTTATGCGCCTCATTTCAGCCTCTGATAGATACACCTCCCTCAGAGATCTCTATGCACGTTGCCACGACATAACCCCACTAGCGGACTTCGTCCAAAATACATCGCAAAAATTCTACCAATTCAAATTGGGCGACAGTCCGCTAACCCGAAACATTACACGAATCAGACAGCACAATGCCATACTTTTCAATATAAAACACCCCCTACCATACCAGGCGTTGCCTATCTTTCGGCAACCTCCCTAGCCAAATCTTTCCTACACCACAATTTCCCTTTCACCACCTTTTACTTTCACCACCTTTTACTCTAAAACCCCTTTTCTATTCCCTCTATTAATCTTGTTTTTGTTATTTTTGACAATTTTGTTCTTTTGTACCTTTTTGTTCTTCATCCAAATCCCCTTTCGACCAATAACTTCTCGCAAACCCAAACTTTTTAAATTATAATTTCCCATTCACCCTACCTTCCCGAAGGCAGGCAAACCATCGGATGAAGATTGTGACTTGTTCAAACGGGTTTTTTCATTGAGTTTTTCCCGTATCACCAACCAAACCTTAAAAACGTGTGTTTGTGCGCGCGCCCCTAACCACAGTTTTTAATTTAGCTTTAATTAGTTATAAGTGTTTTTAAACTTCCTTTAGTTATAAATATCCAAATTGTTAGATTTGTCTTTTTTTTCCTAGACAGGGGCCCTAACCCACCCATTAATTGTCGTTCAAGCCCGAGTCGAACTCACTTCATCCGACTGCACATTCACCACGACGCTGCGCGGCGTGGTTGTGCGGTCGGCTCTGAACCTGGATCCGACTCTGGCGCATATTTGTAAACTTAATTATAAATAAATACTTTTTGAATTGAATTGAATTGGTAAATAAAAATGTAAATAACCGGTTAACCGGTATTTACCGGTAATTTTTAAAATGAATGATTAGGCGAAAATGGCAATGGGTTTATTTAGCACTTTTTTAAATTTGATTATCGGAAAGATCTTACCATTTAAAAAAAACTAAAATTTTGTATAAATCGTCTAAAAAAAATCATAAAAATGGACCGCACCCGCGGTCGAGTATCGGCCGTGACGTCACTTGATATGAACCCGTTAGCCGAAGCGACTAGCTGCAGAGCGTTATCATAGTTTCACAATATTACAAATCGTTAACTCAAGCAGTGTGTTTTGAAACTTATGCGTGTTTGTGAAGAATTTCAGTTTATCAACTATGTTCACCGATTTATATTACTATTCTCTGACGTCACGATGTTGGTTGCACCGTGCTCTTTAAAAGTCTTGTATTGCGAAAACCACATATCGGATTCATCTGAAATTTTCAATATCGTCTAATTTTAAGTAATACTTTATCCACAAGAAGTAACAACTACTAAATGAAATTCATTAAATGAGCCCATCGTCTTTTTCCATGTACAAAATTATCTAAATTTAACAAAAAACATTTTTATATACGTATATTTAATATAATGAAGAAACAAAAGATTTTTTATCAAAAGGGAAAAATATAAATGAAATAAATTTAAATAAATAATTAATCGGTAAATAATAAAAATATCAACTTAAATAACAAAAATTATAAACATAAACTCAAATAGGGCATTTACTGAATACCTAATCTAAAAATATTATATTTTTTAAAAATAGCCTGTTAGTCGTCTGATATTTGTTGGATAGAATACGCGATTCAAAATAAGCGATACGCCACCTAAGGTGCCGTTACGAACTACCTTGTGTGAGATGACAAATGAAAACTTTCATTTTTTGCTTGTGTCACAGAAGACAGGAACTGTAGTTCCTGTCTTCTGTGCTTGTGTCATAATTGCTTTGCGTTGTGTTTATTGTCGACTGGATTCAATTAAAATTGAAAACAATATGAATCAATATTGTTCAGTTCCTCAGTGTTCGTCTTGGGCAAAAAAAAAACAACATTTGTTTCCCGAAGCCGGCAACAGATGGATAACAGTTTTGGGGGGAAGGATTTTGTGGACAGGCTAAAAGCCTGGATAATAAAATTAAAAATTGGAAAGCCAGTGACAAAGTACATGAAGGTTTGTTCACTTCATTTCTTAGAAGATGATTATTTTTATCAAGGAGGTATTTATTGTATGTGGAGGTTAAGGTTAAATTGTCTTATTTTTAGAACACAGTAAAAAAAATCAAATCTTGAAAAAAACAGCTGTCCCATCAAGAAATTTACTGTAAGTGATAATGATGCCATTCCTGGACCATCCAATAGGTCTGAACGATTTGAAAGAAGGCTTGTGTTGGCAGAAACGGTCCCCGAAACGACCATTCGACGATCAGTGTGATTGTGAAGAAAATGAAAATACCCAAGAAGATGAGAGTTTATTGCAAGTACTACAGGCACAACCTGATTGTGTTGGACCAAAAAGTTTTTGTGACTTCCAAGTTCAAGTAAATACTCCGGAAATATTTACGTTGTGTACTCTGTTACTCTGTGTACTCAACAACAGATAGTAAGCTGAACTGTTTTACTGGACTTAACAGTTTTAAACTCCTGGACACAATAGTGGAGGTTGTGCAGTCTGTTTTTAGAGACAAAAGAGCTCGTAGATTAACAGTAAAAGAGAGAATTGACTTACTATTTACTAAATTAAAATGTAATTTGTCTTATGTTACACTAGCCCTTCTTTTTGGTATTTCAGCTGAATTATGCAAGATTTTTTTAAATTTTTTATATCTCTTTAATAAAATCAATTGCTATACATATATTTTCATTGAAATTTATTTATAAAATACCTTTTAAATCACCGAAAATACACAGATTTGAATGTAAACAAAACACCTGTCACACAGGAATTAGTTCCGATGTCAACCGCACAGGCGCTGCAATCTTAATTTCAGACGCGTATACCACAGCTGAAGATGCCCTTCCTCAATCGATATTGGTGGGTCGATAAGTTAATAAGAATTGGTAATAACATACTTCTAAATGTATTCCAGGGATATTTTCGGCAGTGAAATATTCAATTTCCTGTCGCAAGATATTGTCAATGTCTCTCTTGTATTTCTGTTTGGTGTTTGGATTTTACTTTTTATAATATTATTTATTTATTGTTAAAAGTGCTCAGTGTTGGGACAGTCACTCTGTATTTAGTGAATACTAGTCACTGACATGAATAGAAACGTTGAATACGTGACATATCGTAAGTTCAGAATTTACCTAAATAACCGGTAAAAAATTTAAATAACCGGTAATTATCGACATGTGTTTTTTGTCCTGATAACCGGTTAACCGGTATTGCAATCCCTAATCAGAACATCTAGAGGTCATTTTAAGGCATTTTGAGATCATTTGAGTTCAAATTGAGAAAAAGCGACTAAAAAATCTGGAAAAATGCTTACATGGGTTTTTTAGGTCGCTGACCTCGAATCTGTGGTTGGCTGGACTGTATCACATCGGATTCAAGGTCATTTAAAGGTCAAACTGAGAAAAGTGGTGTACAAAATTTGAAAAAGTTTATGTTTATGTTTTTGGGATCACTGAGTTCAATTTTGTCGTTATTTCATCTCAAAGTTTCTTTAAGGCCATATCATAATCAAATTAAAACAAGAATGTTGAAAACCAAGAAACTGAAAAATTTTAGGTATAGGTTTATTTTATTACTGAGTATAAATCTGACAACTGATTCGAACTGAGCGATCCCAAAAACATACAAAAACTTTTCTCAGTTTGACCTTCAAATGACCTTGAATTCGATGTGATAGAGTCCAGCTAGCCACGGATTCGAGGTCAGCGTCAAAAAACTCATGTAAGCATTTTTCCAGATTTTTTAGCCGCTTTTTCTCAATTTGACCTCAAAATGATCTCAAAATGCCTTGAAATGACCTCTAGATATTCTGGAAGGGTAAAAATAACAGCGGATTACATAAATTTTCTCAAATTTTTTACACCACTTTTTCTCAGTTTGACCTTCAAATGATCTTGAATCCGATCTGATAGAGTCCAGCCAACCACGGATTCGAGGTCAGCGACCCAAAAAACCCAAGTAAGCATTTTTCCAGTTTTTTCAGTCGCTTTTTCTCAATTTGACCTCAAAATGCCTTGAAATGACCTCTAGATGTTCTGATGTTCTTGAAGGGTAAAAATAACAGCGGATTTGAATTCAGCGACCTCAGAAACATAAAAATACATTTTTTCAAATTTTTTACAACACTTTTTCTCAGTTTGACCTTTAAATGACCAAGAACCTGACGTGATGAAGCTATGTATACTCTGGTAAAGTCTGGTGATTGTTTTTAGATCAAATGTTAACCTGTGTATTCTATGTTGAGCGAGGAACAAATCCAGAAGACTGAGAAGTTTGTTATTGAAATCTATTCTTGAAGAAAATCAGAATTAAGAGGCATTAACAACACAGACCACTTGAGAGCAGCTATGTTGCGCAATTATTTCAATTAAGGGGCTTGATTAACTTTCACCATCTAGACATGCTCCTTTCCACCATTTCTGAAAAGCAAACATCAAGTATTTTTCTGGCGTACTGCCGATATACCCAACCAAAGCTTGGCTCCAGCCGTTCAGCGTGGTGGAAAGATGCAAGAACAACAATTACTAGGTACCAATAACAACTTTCAAAGAACTAGTATCATTGAAAGATTTGGAACTAGTCTCGTGCCAATGCATAATAGGTTGCAGGACCTGTTGTGGTTGTGCGGGTAAACATCAATGCACAGCGGCGAATGCCCCGCACGTGCCCCCCCCCCCAGAAGTGTGAAATATGCCGTGTTAAGGTGGCCATGTCCAAGAAAGAGACATCCATAACAAGAGTATTACTATGAATTTTCTTCCGGTAAAAACCATGAATACTAAAGACGAGGATGACGCCCGCCGTGATTTCAACATTTCTAGTTTTTGCCATGACACTTTTTACCAAGCTTTCTAACGTGAAATAGGTCAATTGGAGTCAAATGATCCAACCAGTGCAACTTCATGTTCAGGAAGATGTTTTTGATGCTGTTAACAATAAAAATGTATTGTAGGTTATGTATTCTTTAAGTATAGTTGTTGTGACATATTTGTGTTCATAAAGATATAAAAATGTTAAAAAAGTTTTATTTCATATTTTTTCCTACGACACAAGTCATAAAACAATTTTGGAGAGCTCCTACTAAACCCCTTTATACAGTGTGTGCTATTTAATACCGCAACACCCCATCACCTTGAAACGCGTTGGCCGATTTAACATACATTTTATTGAGATATAGTGCTCGATGAGCTTTATTTGAATGGTTTGAATAATTTATAATTTTCATATTTTCAAGGCCTACTAAACTCCTCTAAATGGGTCGAAATTTCGAGATCGACTATTAGGCATTTTTTTATTGGCAAATTGGACAGCGTATTCGATTCGCAGTTATCTCAAATAGTTCTATACAAAATTTTAGCCCGATTCCTCATATAGGGTGTTTGTTATTCAATAGCCAAATTACAAATTTTTCACTTTTCGATCGGCCCTGTATAAAAGTTATTCAATAGCCAAATTACAAATTTTTCACTTTTCGATCGGCCCTGTATAAAAGTCGGTTAGGTTTACTAAAAAGGTGAAGTAGTTATTCGACTTAAGGAACATCAAATACTAAATGAGGAAAAAAAGGAAAGTTATTCTTTAAATAAATATAGTGCTTTTATACATTATTCGGTTGCTGTACGTAGGTGCTTTAATGAAAATTTTTCAAACACATGAATTAGAGGGAATAGCTTTTCTTTTTTCTTCCTCATTTAGTATCTGATGTTAATGTCACTAAATGGGGAAGAAAAAAGAAAAGCTATTCCGTCCAATCCATTTGTTTGAAAAATTTTCATTAAGGCACCTACATATAGCAACCGAATAATGTATGGAAGCACTATTTATTTAAAGAATAATTTTTTTTTCTTCCTCATTTAGTATCTGATGTTCCTTAAGTCGAATTACTACTTTACCTTGTTAGTAAACCTAACCGACTTCTATACAGGGCCAGCAGTCGAAAAGTGAGAAATTTTAAATTTGGCTATTAAATAACAAACACCCTATATGAGGTATCGAGCGAAAATTTTGAATAGAGGTATTTGAGACGACAACTGCGAATCGAATACGCTATCCAATTTTCCGATAAAAAATTGCCTAATAGTCGATTTCGAAATTTCGACCCATTTAGAGAAGCTTAGTAGCAGAGCTGCGGTACTGAATTACCTGAGTACTTAAAATTTGTACTTAAGTACAAAAAGTACTTAAGTATTTTTACTTCAAGTCCCAACAAAAAAGCAGGTACTGGTACTTCAACTTTTAAGTATTGGCCATGGTACTTGTACTTAATACTTAACTTTTTATTTTAAGTACTTTTTACTTATACCTACTCGAAGAAAAAGGACGTACTTAATATGGAAATGTACTCAAGTATTTTTTAGGACTTAAAATTAACACCTTATAAATTTAAGTCTTTCAGTATCTACTACGCATGTATAAATTCATGTTTTGACAAGTCTTTTCTAGCTCAGTGTTAGATTTTTATTTTAGTTTAGGAGCGGCCAGTGAATAATGTTATTTAGTGTCGTCTGATTGCTGAAAGTTATGTGTATTCTTTAGTTTTATTTGATTTTGTTCTGTCTATATATTGCATAATATAATAATAATATATTGCATATTGCCTATTTATTATCATCGTTCCAACGAATATAGCTGCAGATAGATGACGAAAACACTCACTCACTGATCACTGCCAAACTATTTTATTTTTCTTTAGGTTTGGAAGGAGATTATAGGTATTTTATGTAATTTTATTAATAAAAGATTTGATTTAAAAGCTTCTTAGCTCTCATTACATCAATAATAATAATAATACAAGAACTTTATTGAAATCCTTACATTTCAAAGGGCAATTGACCGAGGTCCTTCTTCCTTCAAAAATAATATATATAAATATAATATAATAATACAATATAATGATAACTTACGAAGACAGCTTTTTGCGACAAATATAAGTACTGCCCAACAAACACAAAGGATCGGCCCATCAGCGGGCCATCACTGGGCCAGAAATGAAACTTCTGGCCCTGTGATGGCCCAATGGAGGGACGATCTTTTGTGTTTGTTGGGTGGTATTTAAATACGACGCTTAAAGTACTTGTACTTAAAATGGTGGCTTATTTAAGTACTAAGTACTTTCTTAAATACTTAAAGTAGCAAATTGATGTACTTAATACTTAGTACTTGAATTAAACGAATTCAAGTAATACTTACTTAAATTTTTAAGTACCACCAAGAGACTTGTACTGGGTATTGGTACTTATTTATATTTTTAGAAAATACTGGTACTTAATACTTAAGTACATTTTATCGGTACTTACAGCAGCTCTGCTTAGTAGGCCTTGAAAATATGAAAATTAATTTTTTTTCAGAACACTATATCTCAAAAAAAAAAATTTAAAATTGGCTAACGCGTTCCAAAATAGTGGTGTTGCGGTATTAATTAAATAGCTATTTGCTATTTAAAATGTTCATTTTATTTAACTATGGTTAACATGGCATTATGAGTTTATTCTATTTTAGTTTACAATAAAACAAAATAATATAGCTACGGGACAACAAGCACGAGAACTGTGCGATGTCCCGCAGCGGCCAGATGTCTCGGCGAAATACCCGAAGCCACCAATGAACGAAAGTTACAGGCAAACTTCTGAAAGTTAATTTACGTTTGTTTTAATTATGTATAAAATACTCAAATGAAATCGTTTCTTGATTTAACTTTACTTATTACACACTGTATTTCACCACCACATTCTACCAAATAAACAGCTCAAGTTATATGTATACAACCGTAGTCCTCTCAGTAATTGAAAGATAATTTAGTAAGCTGAAAAATGCAGCAAGAGCTTTTAGTAAATTATATAACTGTAAAGCTGTTATTTAGTTTGATATAGAATTAAAAATGTAGAAGAAAAAATATATTTTTGAAAATATTTCAAGACTTAAAATACTTACGCAGTTATATATCTATATTTTTGTTGAGCAATTAATAAACTTTTATATGACACCTCACACAACCAAATCGGTTAAATAACGGTGGCACAATTGATTTCCCGACTGAATTCAGTTCCGGGAGGTATGTAATATTCCATTTGAAAATATGTTTCATTTACGAAAGCGTAGAAAAGACATGCATAAAATATTTTTATAATTGTTAGTTTAAACATGCAATTATACATTATTGTCACTTTAAACTGACGATTATAGTATTTTATACATGTCCCTTCTATGCTTTCGTAATAATTTTTTTTATTGTCAAGACATAATTGTTAATTATATTTCTTAGTGATTAAGTCACAAATCCTTCTCAATCAAGTAGAATTATTTATGTCTTAAAAAAATACAACAGGATTTTAATTAATAACATACTGTTTGCAAAAGCAAATTACTAGAAGTGCATTATATTACGGTCGGCCTTTCAACTTTACATGCGTGGATACACTGTTTTGAAGGTCTCAAATTTAAAACAAAATTGGGCCTGTTAGTGGATAAACCGAAACCAGACTTTGGCAGCTTAAATAGTGCAAATACCATAAGATGAATCTGAGAATTCTCGAACACCAGCTGAGATTACCGAAGTGTACGAAAACTTAATAAAGCATACACATACATATATTACCTATTGCTGGCTTTATCAAGTAGTTACTCAATGGATGCGAAAAACCTAAGATATGTAGTATTATCCCCGATATCATAAAATACTGATTCTTTGTCAACATTATTGATAATGCAGTATTGTCAGTAGGTTTACTCAGGTTTATCAGAAGAGGCTCAAGAAAGTAAAAATAGAGACCTGGAAATGTATAGGCAAGACCACCTACTCAAGAAAATTTTCGCGAGTAAAAACAAGGAATGTCTTCACATGCCTTCTGATCCATACTTTTTAAGTATGTGCACACTAAAAGGATAAAAAATATCCCTCGTTGGATCTTTATGCCGGGTTAGGCAAATAACGTTTGTTTTTATTGTATTATTTCGTCTGTTTCATATTATTTTATATTTTGCTAATCATACATTTTCAGACATTACAAATAGATTTTGGTAAAGGTTTTACTGGACTTACAATTCACAAACAAGTTCTGATCTTTTTTCTTAAAAATAAGCACTACTAGGCCTATGTTTTTAATTTTCTGGAAATGTTTTCATGTCAATAGACAGTCCTCTTAAAGTTTTCTTAATTAAGACACCGGGTACGTCTGGTCCTGTTTTTGTCTTTTAAGCCCGCATTAGACTATAAAAGTTCTTTGACAAAGATCTTTTATAAAAGATTACTTTTTATGAAAAATGTGTTATATTTTATAAAATATGATCGATATTTTATAAAATTTGGTCCATTACACTATCACATTTTTCTTAAACTATCTTTTATAAAAGATCTTTGTCAAGAACTTTTATAGTTTAATGAGGGCCTAAGTTCACTAACGAAAACATCGTGTCTTCCGTAAATGGCCTTAAACAAGATTGGTTGATACTACTTAGTAAACTAAAAAAAGTATTTAATATATTATTATCTACCTACAATTTCCAATGTTATTCAAATTTTAAAATATTAGTCATTTAAACTTCCTTTTCATAATTTTTAAAATTAACAGAAATAAGATCTACTGCAGTACATGTTTGTAATGTATGTTACCAGGGCCAATAAGAATTTGTTTTATTTTAATTCAAACCACTCACTCCTTAAATTTATTAATACTAAAATGGGTATAATTTTAACCATTTTTGTTGCATCTAGAAAGAATAATAATTACATTTGCCGAAAAAAGCTAGACATTTTAAAATCGGTGTACCATGTAAAATATAGTTTGCTAGGCCTGATGTCAGCGCCTCTCGAGCAACAGTCGAGCGCTTTCTGCTGGAAAGCATTGTTAGCCCATATGTAAAGACCTGCCCTGTTTATTACTCTGTAGGTCACTATACTTATCACAAATATTAAGTTAAAACTGTAGAACAGTAGACGAAGAAATATACATAATAGAATAGAATAGCTATTTGTTAATCCAATCGATCATTACCACCTTATAGGATAAGTTAAGTAAACAGTCCTACGTCATCGAACATCCAATTAATTCATGATAAAGAAAGAATATATACCAAAAAATACTAAACCGCTGGTCTGCCTAAACATATCCTGACAGGGGGGCGTTTAATTAAGCTAATTCCGGAGCATAAAGAAGCTATATTTCCTATGTTGCGAAACATCCGGCTAAAATTTATATGGATTATAGAAAAATATTAATTGTTCAAAATTATCCCGGTCTGCCTTGCCTCACCTTGGTGGAAGTGCCTGGCAGACTGCCCCATACTATTATTTAACGCATTTTCAATATTTTGCCTACGCCTTCGAACATCGTATTAATTCATGCTAAATTCGAGAGAATATACCAACAGGGGTGGATGATGTCAGTTCAACCGGCCCTGGCAATTTTAGGGAAACGGCTCAATTAAGCATGGAACTAGAACCTTAAATTTGAGTGGGCCAGGGAAGATTTTTTTTTTTTTTTTGGTGGGGCAAGGCTCGTCAAAAGAATTTTCCTTTCTTTCATGTAATTGCAAAAACTATTTAAAAGTACTAACACGTCAAAAGAATCGTCAAAAGGATTTTCTTTTCTTTTATGCAGTTGCAAAAATTATTTAAAGGTTTAAAGTACTAACACGTAGTTTGACTCAACCACGGTCTAAAGCGGACTGCTACCGTCTTGGTAACATTTTTAAAAACGCCACTAAACATCCATACTCTTTATTAAAATTTATTGAGATTGAAAAACAAAGAACGAAATAGAAAATTTAAATATTTCAACAGTATAACAATAAATAATAATCAATAATAATTATGACCAATATTGTCTACATAAACATCTCTAAACATCAAAAAAAAAAAAACAAAACAAAACAAAAATAATTCTAAAGTTTCAGAGATCAAAAGAAAAAGAAATAATAATAATACATCAGAATTTTCTTAAGCAAACTTGCAGAATTTGGGACGAACATGCAAAACTAGGTTATTAGGTTAATAACTTTTAAAAAATGATACGTGGCATTTATGCCACTGGTCGAGTTTTTAAGATAGCAGCCTGAGGATCACATCTGAGACTTCTTTCGTTCTAAGTAAGGACTAAGGAGGGAAATGAGCTGCCGTTTAAATTTTTTTGGCCGTCGGGATTTTTATCCGCCGGAACAAATGCCTATTTACCTCGGACCGGCCCTGCCAGAATCATCGGCCCGACGGGCATTTGCCCGTTTGCCCCCCTGTCCCATCCACCCCTGTACACCAACAAACACTAAACCCTTGGCCAGCCTGAGTTTATCCTGGCGGTAGGCCTTTAATTAAGTTAATTATCCGTTAATTAGCTTAATTAACTTATATTTTATATTTTAGTATACTTATATTTTTTCGAAATTAATCAGATATTCGATGACGTAAGGTTTCATGCGGTCGTCTCTCGGTCTAAAAGGATAATAGATGAAAAGCAATTATATATTTATTAAACAGAAGAACAAAGAGAAACGAAAGAGTAAAACAATAAAACATCGATTGAAATTTAAGTATTCATTTACGGAGTAAAAGCCATGATGCACTAGAAATGACCTTGTAGCTGATATAAACTTAGATAATCAGTGTTTTTTTATATTTATATTTAACTTGTTACCTGAAGTTGACGACGCGCCGTGAAGTAAGGATTTAATTTCATGTTTGTATAAGGGACCATTCGTCCCGTTAGGCGGGACAGTACCATTTTTCGAGATGCTGTCCCGCAAAAGTCCTGCATTGGTTCTAAATTTCTCCTCCCCGCTCGCCAATTTTTTTTTTCAGATTCCCCCTCGCTCATCAATTTTGAAATAGCGACAAAAAATATTTATTCAGATTTCTGAAATTAATATCAAATTTGAACTTAGATTACACAGGTCAACAACAACAAAAAAGAGTGGGCTGAGCTTTTGATCAGAACCATCTTTTCCTATGTTTTACTTCCACATCCAGTGGAAGTATAGTAACGACAAAAAAATTTTTGAAAATTTGCATTGTTCAAATAGGCTTAGAATATCATGAAATGTCGAGATTTTAAATTTGCGCGAAAAAAATTTTCTGTCTGAATGTCGGTCTGTAACTTTTTTTGTGCGCACGTTTACTCTGGAACCGTTTAAGATATTCACTTGAAATTTGGTACACGTATGTACTTTAACGGAATCTGGCACTAGATTATATTTCCATCTCATTCCGTCGAAGGGTTGGGGGGTAAAATGATGTAAACGGGGAGTAAATAGGTAAATCAAGCAGGTAAGAGTCCATAAAATTGGTATTTAGTGTATACTAGAGAACCTAAGGTTTCAAAAAATTTTTTGGCATTAATCACCCCCATTACCACCCCTACCCCATTATTAAAGGGGATGAAAAAAAATTGTGATTTAGTGTGTGTACCAGAACCAAAAGTCTCAAAATATTTTTTTACTTCATCCACCACCACCACCGCCCTCCTATCACCACCTATCACCACCTCCACCCCACTACCGTGTGGGATATCGTTTTATGGGTTTTTGGGGGAGAAGATTTCAAATATTCTATTATTAAAGTTCTATAAACAATTATTTCCACATAGAAAATTTTTTCGTTATGAGAGGCTTGGATAGAAAATCTGGATGCGGAAGTAATGATTCCTTGGGCAGCGGTTTCTTAACATGCTGAAACTGATTCTGATATTAAAAAAAAGCCTATCGTATCAGTTTTTGTCTACCCCCTTTAACTTCCAAAAAGGGCAAAAAAAAAAGGTCTTGTCCTAAAGTTCTGTTCTAACTTTTCTGATCTAATTCTGACGCGGTGAAACCAATTTTGGACACAAAGTAAATACCACCCCTTTTATCCCCAAAAAAGGGCAAAAAAGGTCTTGTCCTGAGGTTCTGATCTAACTTTTCTGAAGTATTTTGAAACTAATTTTGGACAAAAAAAAATTCTATCGTGTCAGTTTCCATCTGCCATCCCTAGGAGATGAAAGGGTGTAATAGAGGGAAACTGGCACAATAAAATTTTTTTTTTTTTTGAAAATTGGCTT
Organism: Rutpela maculata; assembly: GCA_936432065.2. Lineage (NCBI taxonomy): Eukaryota > Metazoa > Arthropoda > Insecta > Coleoptera > Cerambycidae > Rutpela > Rutpela maculata. Next base: position 213,525,360 of record OW386285.2, read on the forward strand.
TAGCGCGTCAAAATACTTCAGGAAAGTTAGATCACAACCTTAGAACAAGACTATTTTTTTGCTTCCTTTAGGGGATGAAAGGGGTGGTAGACAAAAACTAATGCGATACATGTTTTTTAAATATCAGAATCTGTTTCAGAATGTCAAAAAACATAGGATAAGATAATTCTGATCAAAAGCGCAGCCCCTTTTTATTTTTTGTTGACCGGTGTTATAAATTGAGTCGACTATTTCCAGAACCGGGTATATCCATTTTTAAGCCAATTGAGTTAGTAGTGCCATCTTGTAGTGAGTTGCGTAAACTATTGGTGAACTAGAAATGCGTCACTCCAAAACTAAAACCTGTTAAAACGAGTTGTGAAAGTCAGGCTTATTATCAAAACCGGGTAAATTCCCTGTTACTTCTAGGTCAAAATCGTCTATACCCATCTGTTTAAAAGCAGTGCCCGATTCATTTTGTTTTTACTTGTTTTTACGAATAGTATTGAAATTTTTGGTAAAATATTATTGTCGTTAAGTGTACAATTTTTTTCAGTAAAAGGGGGTTGAAACTTCTTCGTTTATTCATACTTGCGCTGCAGTCAGTTTTTCGGCCCTCCTGAAAATTTAGTATCGAAGGATATACCCGGTTTTGGAAATAGTCGACTCAATTGTAAGAGCTATACTTTTGTCACTTGTTGTAATTCTATAGTTGAGGAAATACATGGTACCCGTAATAGAACAAAGTAGTGAAGAGAGTACGAGACCTGGAGTCCGCGTTAGAACTTTTAGCCATGATTGATTACCGGTAATGCTATCTGTTTTTATGTTGTCAAGTATATGTATTAATCACTTCAAAAACCATACAGCAAAGTGGGTACATAAGGTGACAATTTTTTTTCCAATAGGTAACAAATATAAACATTTTTTTTTTTTGTACATTTACCAATCAATTTTATTTTGCAGTTGTTAACTACGTGATGAAATTTTAAATGAAAATTGATGAGTGCCATTTGTGTTGTATTGTATAATTACTTGATTGACACATTTCTAAAACCGTAAATATCGCTCGTAGACAAAGAAATTTCATATCATTGTGTTGATGAAAACTTCTAAATAAATTTCAAAATGTCCGTCGTCTGGTCTGACCATCTTCCTCTAGCTAACCCTGACTTACCATCCAAATTTTAATACAATCGGACCTGTTTTTCTTAAGTTATTGTACTTACAAAAACATGACAGACAGACCGACAGATAGCGGACATTTTGAAATTTTTTCAGAATTCTATGACTAACACATTGATATGAATTTTTATTCTCTAAGAGCGATATTTACAGTTTTAGAAATGTGCCGATCAAATGCAAGTTTTGTATTTTCACTGCTTTAATAATAGATACAAAAAATGCAAATGACATTACTTGTAGAGAGTTTTATTAACTTTATTTTTTATATGAACATAATTTCAATATCTCTAGCGATTAGCGAGATATAAGCAAAAAACTGAATCGGAGCACTATTTTTCCAAGATAGCGCACCGGTTTGAGTTCAGAATTTTTAGTATGTTTGATAGTAGGCCCGAACGAACATCTATACTAAATTTCAAAACGTAATCAGTTATTTCCTATAATTTTCCCTATTTGACTGGAGTAAGATTGGTGGAGATAAAATTGATTGATTGATGCCAAAGTGGTAAAATTTGAACGTGTGTCATATGTTTAATTATCGGTTGAAGTTGTGAAAAATATAAAATTTAAAATAAAAGAAAGTCGAAAAATTATTGCCGTACCAATAGGGTGGCACAAAGAATTTTTATAAGGACAATTTCTTAAGTTCAGAACACTTATCCGTTTGCCGTATCAAAACTAACGAATTACCGCTTGTAATTTACTTATTTTGTTGAACGAGATATTTTCAATATCGTGACAAATTAACGTAAAGATGAGATTAGGATTAAGGAAAGTAAAATGGGGTTAAAAATTGAATTTTTCAAATTTACTAATGAATTTACTACGATCCCGTGAGTAAAAAATGGCACATTACACGCGAATTGCATACAATATTTTTTCTTCTACTGAAATGGTTACCAAAAAACATATGTGTGAATTAAAATATAAACAATCTACTTTACACACTAGTATTTTACGCGTGCGGTAGTAGAAAAGAATATTTACTGCATTGTATAAAAACTGAGTCAAGCTCCTGTACCGCAATTGTTGGTTAAGTATTGTTTCGAAGCTTCAAAAATTCCAAATTTTCTCAAAGCTAAATATCTAATGATATGGAACTCAGGAAACTGGTTTGCAAAATCAAAATTATTTAAAAAACCAGTAGTATTTTTTCTGATAGTATCGCGAATTAATTATTTTATTGATTAATAAAGGAAATAATCAAACATTAGTTTTTTGCATGAAGAGACAATTAATAAAAATGTTTACCTTATAGGTGTTCGAATAATGAATAAATTAAGAGATCTAAAAGTAATCTATTCGTCAAAATACGAGTGTTATGAAGCTACGAGTATGATTAAGTGTGGCATCGATTAAACCTAAGATAAAGGGCACAATCCGGAAATATTTGTAATGTCTTGGCATAGTTACATCCGTGAATATTTGCTTAAGAATGTTAGTAATCTAGGCACCCTTCGATAGCCAAGCTATGACAAGGTATCATAACATTAAAAATTCTTGTAATCCCTGTTACTACATATATGCAGCATTACAAAGTAGAAATTTGATAATAAATAATAAATAGAAGTAATGATGGTAAAATGGCACTTCGTGATAATTCACTGGATAATTATGAGTTGAAACGAATGAGTTTTTGTAAATGTAAATGATATGTTTTGCTATTTGAATTTAATTTTGCAAATAATAAATCTGTTGCATTAAGAAAAAACATTGATAAATAGTGAAGGCAGTGTCCGCCCAAGTCCGTCGTATTTTAAGTTAAAAACAAGCCGCAAAGAAAAACATTTCTTGACTCTTTTACTTCGCTTGCTTACTCAAGGGAAGTAAACATAAAAACATGAACTCATCATATACAGTAGATAACCCCCAAATCCAAAGCCAAGGCTGTCCGGAAGGGAGCTACAGATTTGAAAAAACGCAGACAAACATTACATACATATACACCTCCGATTAAAGAACTTATATCTAGATACATAATGGCTACCTTTTCTTCATATACCTTATTTGCTCCTAACATAGTCACATTATATGTCCATTAAAATGGATAGATGAACATCACATCCCATAGGCAACAGAGGCGGGTATGTGTAGAAGGGAAAATGTACAATATTGTACCTATTTTATGTGATAATTATTGGTTAACTTCTAGGAATATTAACGCAGATTGAAAAAATACAATAGGTAAAGATGTTTTTTTCAAGGGAAATATGCATTGGAAGGATATTATTTATATTATTATTAAAACTATAAACTGAACCTCATCATGTTACGACTATGACCTACTTACTTATGAAACGATCGATTTCTGCAAATGGCACAGCACTTGCATGTTGCACTAAATTGTCACTAAACTGTCTAAATATGAACAGAGCATATTATTTAGGTATTAGGCAAATCACAACTTAAAATAAAAAGACTTCTTCACCACATTTTGATCGAAAAACACGAAAAACACTTAAGTTATTAACATTAATGACGTATACTGTCAAAACTGTCAAACAGATTATGATAATCGAACTGAAGCCGACCGTGTACGAGCGGCCGCGAATACGCCGATGGGCCAATCAGCAACTTATGGGAAGAAGTGCCTTAGATTGGGAGTCTTTCGGGATCATAAAATTCATGCCATTATGTATCTAGATATAAGTTCTTTAATCGGAGATATACACCGACATTGTAAGTGCCGGGGCTGGGGCTCGAACCTAGTACACGGTATACAGTGCTACCAGCATATTCGCCACCAGGGCTGGCTCTAGGGGGGGGGGGGGGGGGGCGAAGCGGGCGGCTGCCTGGGGCGGCAAATTCTTCAAATCCACAGTTACCAAAAAATATAAAAAAGCTAGGAAACAATTGTTTCACTAATATAGTAATAGTAATGTTAACTGTATATAAATAATTTGTTATTGTTAGTTTTTTTTATATATAAAGTAGGTTACATACATACATTTCTTATATGTGATTTTATTTCTTGTCTAATTTCTGTGGTGTGGTATTTTTTTAAGTTTCAATACGGTTAACTTTTTCAGTTATTTTATTTTACCCTTTTAAATACAGTAATCATATTGCTGAAAATCCAAAAATTGCTGTAAACCTTATAACTAAAAAAACAAACCATCAGTAGGTGACTCTTAAAATGTTATAAAAAATAACGGACTGAAAAGATAGGGGTAAAAATGAGACAGGTAGCGGGGTAAATAAAAAACAAGGTGATATCCAACCCAGATTGAAATAGATTAAACTTAATTTTTTATTCAAGTTTGCTTTGTATTCAAAACTGTTTTATGTTATCCAATCAGGGCCTATGCCTACTGTTAATGCGAGAAAAAATATTATTCGGTAAACTCTTTAATTCACTTTTAAAAAAATTTTGACGCACCTTAGTACTTTTTTGGGGATTTTATAGTTTGTCTATTTGCATTGTCCGTATCTGGCAGACGTCAACTAGAAGTGTCATACTTCACATTTTGTGATCAAGTTTATTAATCTGCTAGTTTTAAATCATGAAAAATTTGATTTTAACGAAAAAATTAAAAGCGGGGTAAAAAAGAGAATAAAGATACGAAATGGGCAGACTGAAGCAGGCACATTTCAGCTTCCTAATTTAGGAGAAGCTAGCCCTTCTGCAAGCCCCTTCTTGTTTAGTAAAAAATCTGAATAAATTACACATAAAAGAAAAAACCCTCCTCTGTCTTATTTTTGCACTTTGGAGACACTGTTTATTTTTGTTTATATAGACCGTGGGATAGTGACAGATTTTTTTAAACGTTTGGTTCCTATCTGGCCTTTTGGGAGCCTTTTGTGCCTGATTTGCACTAACCATTTTCGTGTTTATCAAACGGTTATCCAGGGCCCCTCAGCGGAAAACAAAAAAGAAAATTTCATGAAAATGAGCAATTTCAAACGTTTTGTTTCTATCTGACCTCAAGTTAGACTTACGTTTTAAAGAAAAACATCCGACGAAAGCTTATCGCCAGACAAATTCCGTGGGCCGGAAGGCCCGAAATTTCAATCCGAAGTTGTAAGAAAAAATGGTCAAAATCAAACGATTTGGTTCTTATCTGGGAATTGGGTTGTTGACGAATTTTCAAAAATGGTGAAATATGGTAGTGGAGGACTTAATTTAGTTATATATTTAATTTGGAAGAAAAATTCTTAGCGCAACATATTTAAAAAAATTGTTAAACTTCGACTATTTGAATGTGCCGGGAAAACGGTAGTGACATCATAACGGCAGTTAGATGTGAACTTATAAGCAGAACAGATGAAGACGAATAAGTTGACATTGCTGACAAGAAAGAAAATAACCTCATATGTCAAAAGTAAATTTGACGTTTAGCTAGCAGTGATTGATGTTTGCAGTTATTGTTAATATTTTTTTACAAAACGACTAAGGCAGTATATCTGTAAAAGCTAATTCTGACATTCTACTTGCGGTAGATATATTTATGGTCAGCGAATTTTTAAAAAGAGACGATCGTTTTGACATTGCAATGGTTGGAAGTGCAAAAGCTGCAAGGCACTTACGTTACAACTGCTATAGACAGTACAAACTATTGTAATTTCTGCAAAAACTTCCTTTATCTTATCTTATTAATATTACATAATCTGTTTAATATGTATTTTATTATTTAATTTAGTTGTTAATTTGTTAACTATACTTTGTATTTTAGTAAATATTTCCTTTTCATTGTTTTATTTCCTATTAACTATATACATGCGTATCTAACTGAAAACAACAAAATAAGTTTATCTACTAAAGAAATTATTTATTATCCATTGATACTCACTTCTAAGAAGAGTCAGAATGAGACTTACGAAGATATCACGAAAGGTCTGTATTATAACAAAAAATAATAAATAGGTAAGTACTTTATGCTAGTATCTATCTAAGCAATAAACAATGATATGTATTTATAACACACATAATTCAAAGGGCATTTATAACTACAATCCAACGCATTCGTAGCTATTTCCGACTGATTGTGTTCACCGACTTTAGACGACTTTCACAGTTTGTTTCATATAGTTTTTCAACGGCGAGTTTTTAAATTTCCTTTCTTAATTTATTGATCATCCTAGTATTATGGGGTGTCTAGGGAGCTTCATAAATAATCAATAGCTAACAAAAACAACTGCACTTTATTCCAACATAAACTAGATAAAATACATAAAAGCAGATTAAAGTCATTTCCCTCCTTTTAGGAAGTCAAAGCATGAATAACATTCTAATCTAGAGCCGTTAATATAGTAATACACCCTGTTTTATCCACCAGTTTGGCGGGTAATTTAAATTTGTAACAGCTAGAACGCCACACAAGTCTTGTAATGCGGCCGTTTTTCCTACAACATAAACCCATATTAAAAATCAAATTCCTACATTAAGATACAACTTACCACAAATAAAATGCTTAGAATACATTGTAATTTATTACTTTACTTAACATTGAAATGGTCTCCACAATAAGAATACTTGGTCCTTCTCTGGTGGCTTTGAATCATTCATTATTACGTTCAGCGTTTATTATTGGAATACAACAGTTTTTCTGGTGAATTGGTGGTATTATTTACACAGTACGGCAGAAAACAATATCTGTACTTATATTTATCCATAACTAGATGCTGTTAAACTATACCGAATTGTAACCTATGAATGTCAGTTGAATTTGACGTTAAATATAATGTCAGATTAAACTGTCGTGATTGTCTTTTTTCTCCGTCGCTATCAACGAGTTTCTAAATTAGTACCCGTTTCTCGGTCGTTTTATATCTAACTTCTCTACAAACTGCCGTTATTATGTCATCTCCGTTTTAAATGCATGTATTTTTGTAATTAATATTATAATATTATAAGACTTTCTTTTCAACTTCTACATGTTTCTAATGATTTTTTATGAATAATTGTTATTGTTTAACATAGATTCTCCTCAAATTTTAACTTAGTGCAACAACCCAATTGTATATATAGGTAAATAGATTATAATTATCGCGATATAACAAACGCCAGACAAATTCCGAGGGCCCAACAGTGAAAAAATTATTGTTCAAGTTGTCAACTATTCCGTGAAAATCAAACGATTTACATTCGTCTGGCATTTGTTTTTTTGTTAATATTAGGCAATAAGTAGTTTCAATTTAAGATTCCCAGACGAATTGGCTGGGTCCCCTGGATAGCCAGACAAAAAGAAAAGCGCGAAAAAAATGCCATTTTTCAAACGATTTATTCCTGTCTGGCATTTGGATTTTAAAAAGATATGTTAATAAATAAGCCATATTTCTAGTCCCAGATAAAAAGCTTGGGCCCAGACATAGATATGTTGAGCGAAAGTATCGAAAAATCAAAAAACAGTCGTGTAAAAATCGATGCATTTTCAAACGATTTACACTCGTCTGGGATTTGTTTTTTTAAAAAGATATGTTAATAAACAAACCATATTTCAAGTGCCAGACAAAAATCTGGGGCGCAGCTGTAGATATATCGCAAATTTTGAGGTTCTACAGTTGGAACTTTTTAATCCTGGCTCCTACGCCAAAAGACTACTCTAGCTAATTTAAATAGAATAAAATTTGCTAAAACTCTTTTTTTAATTTTTTTAATTCCGACAAAAATGAAGGAATTAGAGAGGGGCGGGATTTGGGCCTTTTTTTTTCGGTAAAATTTCTCCATTTTGTCACCGTAATTAATCGGTAATTAATTGAAATCGGTCTCATATATGATGTTCACTTAATATCATGTACTACTTTGACGTTCCGTTAATCTCGGTCCTTCGAAACAAAGGTTTCTGAGAAAAAATATTTTTTTTAGATTTACATACATTATAGGAAAACGTGTAATTTCCTACATTTCCTCGAATATCTCGATAATTATTGTTTTTTTCGAAAAATTTGTAGATAGCTTATGTAAAGAGAATTGATTGAGCTTTCCGACACTTTTTTTATTTTTTCTCTAACATAAAGAGCAAGAGACCAAATATGCGGACGTCTCAAAGCCAACCGCCACCCAGTCTATTAATTAGGGTGAAGACATACCGCTCGGCTAAAGTACACCATCTGTGGGTCCCCACGCGAGACTAGTTTCTCGATCTGACGTCACAGTGCTTTTCGTGAGGAGTAGCGAGGATTTCAACTTTAATTATTTATTGCAAAGTAAGTACTGCGATTTAAGAGCTTATATTCGATGTGGCGTGTTTTTATACATAAACACACACTTTAATGAAATACAAAAAAAATGGGCAAGTTCCACATTAGCAAACGATAAATAAAAATCACCCCGGGACGAGCGGGGAGTATAAAAAGCAGCGTCGCTCGCAAACAATGCATACCATATATGTTTCTACCACATCACATCTTACGTGTCTTATGTCGCGTGCATTAAAATGAGAGAAGAAATCACTTTCGTGTGGTTGACTACCTACGCCAAGGGATAATGAAACAGGTACGGACTTACGAGGACTCTCAGTTTCTATGGTGTAGTGCAGAGTTGTAAATTATATATTAATTTGTAATAATTTATATTTGTCCTTTTGCTAGTATGTAACTTATTTATTGTAAATATTATTCGATCGAGGGTACTCTTTTACAATGACAAGCTGATGAAATGCCAGACGAATGTGAATCGTTTGAAAATGCATCGATTTTTACACGACTGTTTTTTGATTTTTCGATACTTTCACTCAACATATCTACGGCTGGGCCCAAGCTTTTTGTCTGGGACTTGAAATATGGTTTATTTATTACCATATCTTTTTAAAATCCAAATGCCAGACAGGAATAAATCGTTTGAAAAAATGGCTTTTTTTCGTGCAATTCTTTTAAGATTTAAAATATGTTTGGCCCACGCTTTTTGTCTGGGACTTGAAATATGGTTTATTTATTACCATATCTTTTTAAAATCCAAATGCCAGACAGGAATAAATCGTTTGAAAAAATGGTTTTTTTTCGTGCACTTCTTTTAAGATTTAAAATATGTTTGGCCCACGCTTTTTGTCTGGGACTTGAAATATGGTTTAGTTATTATCATATCTTTTTAAAATCCAAATGCCAGACAGGAATAAATCGTTTGAAAAAATGGCTTTTTTTCGTGCACTTCTTTTAAGATTTAAAATATGTTTGGCCCACTAAAAATGTCTGTGAATGATACAATACATTTTCGTTTTGGTTAATTTTTACAGAAAAAATCATTTCACATAAGAACCAATCGTTTGATTTTCGCGGAATAGTTGACAACTTGAACAATAATTTTTTCACTGTTGGGCCCTCGGAATTTGTCTGGCGTTTGTTATATTGCGATAATTATAATCTATTTACCTATATATACAATTCCCAGATAAGAACCAAATCGTTTAATTTTGTCCATTTTTTCTTACAACTTCGGATTAAAATTTCGGGCCTTCCGGCCCACGGAATTTGTCTGGCGATAAGCTTCCGTCGGATGTTTTTCTTTAAAACGTAAGTCTAACTTGACGCCAGATAGGAACAAAACGTTTGAAATTGCTCATTTTCATGAAATTTTCTTTTTTGTTTTCCGCTGAGGGGCCCTGGATAACCGTTTGATAAACACGAAAATGGTTAGTACAAATCAGGCACAAAAGGCTCCCAAAAGGCCAGATAGGAACCAAACGTTTAAAAAAATCTGTCACTATCCCACGGTCTAATAGTAAAAGAAATACATAGAAATATAATTTTTCTTGTCATTTTTACATATGATACCAATCTTTCATTAAATATGACTCGATTCTAAGCAACCAAAAAATTGAACTATGTCATTTTGCCTCATTTTTACCCCGCCTGACCCTAGTTATTTATATAAGAGACGGGCGGCAAAATGAAACTGTGCCCGGGGCGGCAGCCCTGTTCGCCACACAATGCCGGTTGTAATACACTCTTCGAGATTTTTTTCTGATTTTCACGTTTCAGATCATGTAAATTACAATAACTATTCCTACGGCTGCATTAGAGGTCCTCTTAGACCTACCACCGCTACACATATTTATCCAAGGGGAAGCTCGTTCAATGCACAGGTTAATGCAGGGCACAACACCCATAAGGCAACAACACGGAACAGAACACCAAAAGTTATACTCAATGCTGAAGGCAAATCCCATTCTGGGAATGCCCATGGATACTATGGTCACAAAGTATAACTTCTACAAAAATTTTCTGGACTGGACTGGAAAAACGGTTCTCCAATATCGGCACATATAGTCTGGTATGACGACCCCAAGACAGACCAGGGAGTAGGAGCTGGAATTTACGGGATAAGGTCGAAAACGAAAATCTAAATAAGTCTAGGAATACACGCCACAGTATTTCAGGCTGAAGTGACCGCTTTATAGTGGCGTGCAGAGTAAATAATGAGGAAGGGAACTGTTAACCAGTCAATTTCCACCTTTTCCGATATCAAGCAGCGCCAAAGGCAATCGATTTTATGCAGGTCGGTTCGAGACTAGTATGGGATTGTATAAATGTCTCACTTACCGACCTAGGAAGTCAGAACAAAGTGACCGTGGCTTAGGTACCAAAACACGAGGGAAATGAAAAAGCTGATGAACTGGCCCGAGAAGGCGAGTCTAAGGCTCTAGCAGGACCCGAACCTTTTTATAATGTGGCTAAGCCATGTATGCGAGCAACCATAAATAAATGGGTACAAAATAAATTTCTGAAATGGAAGAACTTCTCGCGACAGAGACAGGTCAAAGGGTTTTTTAAAGAGTGATCGATCTTTATGGAAGACCTATTGCGCCGAATTAGAAAAGCAATTAGGATAATGATTGGCCTTCTAACTGAACACTGTCTAATGGGCCTGACAGAGGATGCAACATGTAGATTCTGTCAAGAGGAAGAGGAAACCATTACGAAGGCATAGCAAGCTTTAGATTCCAACTACTCGGCGAAGAGAAACCAAGGGCAGATAACTACACTAGGGAGTCTTTATCAACGCTGTGGAGTATGATGCAAAAGACAAAGCTAGATAAGGAGCTCTAAGTAAAATTAGAATAATAGCGCCACAATAGATCTACAGGGGTTGCGGTGGTCAAGCTAATTAGCCAGCTCCCCTCCTCAAATCTAATCCAATATATGTAAATTGCAAAAATTAAGGTCTTCCAATTGAGTCTTGTCGATCTGTCGGTTTATTGTCTGTCCGTTTTTTTAAATCTATTTGCCGGAGAAAAATAACATTTGGTAGGTATATACACTTCATTTGATTCAGTTTGTATAAGACTAGCAAGTTGACCACTATCATTTGTCTGTTCCATGACCTATGGCATACTGATGAGAACATGATAAGTTCGAAACCGGTCTATGTCTGGTTAGGAACAGACAAATGATAGTTGGTTACTGATCACGATTTGAAGGTGTAATTCAATGCAGGTCGGGGTATTTGCCCGCTGAGTAGTTGTTTCCTTCAAATCCGATTTCATAAACAGTGAGTATAGCCCACTAAGGCTAGAGGTCGCCGCTCTTGGTACTTGCAAAAAAGCAAGTCGCTATACGTCAGTGACAATTTGTCCGACGTATAGTAGCATCTGACCATATGAGAGTTTACCTCTCACCGTCACTTCATTTGATTCAGTTTGTATAAGACTAGCAAGTTGACCACTATCATTTGTCTGTTCCATGACCTATGGCATACTGATGAGAACATGATAAGTTCGAAACCGGTCTATGTCTGGTTAGGAACAGACAAATGATAGTTGGTTACTGATCACGATTTGAAGGTGTAATTCAATGCAGGTCGGGGTATTTGCCCGCTGAGTAGTTGTTTCCTTCAAATCCGATTTCATAAACAGTGAGTATAGCCCACTAAGGCTAGAGGTCGCCGCTCTTGGTACTTGCAAAAAAGCAAGTCGCTATACGTCAGTGACAATTTGTCCGACGTATAGTAGCATCTGACCATATGAGAGTTTACCTCTCACCGTCACTTCATTTGATTCAGTTTGTATAAGACTAGCAAGTTGACCACTATCATTTGTCTGTTCCATGACCTATGGCATACTGATGAGAACATGATAAGTTCGAAACCGGTCTATGTCTGGTTAGGAACAGACAAATGATAGTTGGTTACTGATCACGATTTGAAGGTGTAATTCAATGCAGGTCGGGGTATTTGCCCGCTGAGTAGTTGTTTCCTTCAAATCCGATTTCATATATATATATATATATATATATATATTGTTACGGTCGATTTTCACATTTAATAATGGCCAGAAATTTATGTACTAATTTTCGTTATTTTCCCAAATTTTATTGTACATTTGAGCCTATTGATACCGTCTCTCGCGAATTAATAGAGTATAACTGGTTGCATAATAACAGTACCTAATGGCTTAATATACTTTGATATAGGTAGTATGGGTGAGTGCGTTCAGATATTCATTAAGAGAGTGCATTGCAAAAACGCCCTTGTAAAGCTTCTAGAATGGCCAGTATTGTTGATTAAACCTTCTTTGGTGGGTAGATTTATGAGGGGACGGCTTTCAGAGCATATTATGATAATATTTGTGGATATAAACGAAGTTAGGAAAATCTATTCTAGTTGTGGGGTGCGCCGTGGAGTAGAAATTCTGAACGTACCGAGACGGAAGACAAGAACTTGACATTTTGATAGAGGACATTTTCTTCTTGGTCATTTTTCCTTTTGCTGCTTGAAGATTGAGTCGTCTGAATACGAGTTTTAGCAATATTGTAAGTTTTGCTCCATTTATGGGATTAAGTATTCATCACGACAAGATTAGTTGTATTTTCATTTGGTTTGGAGTATCGTTTTGGGAAATGCAGCTACGGATTTTCCGGATAAAGTCAATTTTCAAAGCACGTGGCATCGTCTGAATGCAAGATTTTGGAGTGCCATTTTGACGGCAAAGGACCTCTTTCAGCCCACATCACATCTCATGTACGTCTCTGAAAACCCACTTAAGGTTGAAATAGATTTGTAATTTAGGTTATTTATTTTATTGCAGGGCTGTTTGTTTGTTTGTCTGTTGATTTGTTCGTTCGTTAGTTGTTCATTGTTGAGTATATTACAAGTATTGGGATCTATTTGTTGGTTTATGGCTATTTGGATGGATACCTTATGATTTTACTTGGACCTGTTACTAGTATTCCACTTGAGCTTTTATGTCACATCCTACACTTTACGAGGGACTTCCAGCCTGACCTTACCCTGTCAAAAAAATCTCATCAATCCGTATTGAAAATTATCAAAAATTAATAAGTATCTATGAGAACCTATATGGTCAATAAGTTTCTATAAGAGTTAGGTAAAGTTGCTGTTGAAATTGTTATCAGTTTATATCAGAATTGACCAGCAAAACGAGTCAAGCCATATCCATTTGTAAATCCAAACATTTACTTATACCACATCAATGGGAATTTATGAGCACAGTATCTAATGTAATTCGTGCGGTTTTCCATGATTAAAAGACAAGTGTTTCTTTAAGAAACGAGCTGCATTAGGTTAGAACAGTTTTGATTTGCAATTGAAGATTACAAATTACAATGTTTGAATAGGGATTTATGAGATCAGTTTCTATGAGTATTAATGTTTTTTTTCAGTAATATATTAAATGTGTTTTCATTTGTTTGAATGGGTAAAAAGAAAGGTCAGTTTTCAACTGCAATTACAAATACAAGTTTAATCGCTTCGAATGGGGTTATATGCGATCAATTTCTAAAAGTATTTATGCTGTTTTCCGAATATAATTGTGATGAGGTTTAATCAGTAACAAATTGTTCACTATTTGTTATGATATGGTCGGAAATTCCAAGTACACATTTAGTATTCCTTCAAGAGGATTGATGAGAGCAGTTTCTACGAGTATCTATTTGTTGTTCCTATAGTAAATTATATAAGTCTTTATCAGTACAGATTCGGATCTAATTTAAATATGAAAATTATATCAGAATAAAGCAACCAAATATTTTAAACAGTATCTATTTGTAAATCCAAACATTTACTTATACTATCTCAATGAGAATTTATGAGAACAGTATCTAATGTAAAACGTGCGGCTTTCCGTGGTTAAATGGCAAGAGTTTCTATAAGAAACGAGTTGCATTAGGTTAGAACAGTTTTGATTTGTAATTGAAGATTCAAAATTATAATGTTTGAATAGGGATTTATGAGATCAATTTCTATGAGTATTAATGTGTTTTCTTCAGTAATATATTAAATGTATTTTCATTTGTTTGAATGGGTAAAAAGAAAGGTCAGTTTTCAACTGCAATTACAAATACAAGTTTAATCACTTCGAATGGGGTTATATGCGATCAATTTCTAAAAGTATTTATGCTGTTTTCCGGATATAATTGTGATGAGGTTTAATCAGTGACAAATTGTTCACTACATGTTATGATATGGTCGGAAATTCCAAGTACACATTTGGTATTCCTTCAAGAGGATTGATGAGAGCAATTTCTACGAGTATCTATTTGTTGTTCCTCTAGTAAATTATATAAGTCTTTATCAGTAAAGATTCGGATCTAATTTAAATATGAAAATTATATCAGAATAAAGCAACCAAATATTTTAAACAGTATCTATTTGTAAATCCAGACATTTACTTATACTATCTCAATGAGAATTTATGAGAACAGTATCTAATGTAAAACGTGCGGCTTTTCGTGGTTAAATGGCAAGTGTTTCTATAAGAAACGAGCTGCATTAGGTTAGAACAGTTTTGATTTGCAATTGAAGATTACAAATTATAATGTTTAAATAGGGATTTATGAGATCAGTTTCTATGAGTACTAATGTTTTTTTTTTTCAGTAATATATTAAATGTGTTTTCATTTGTTTGAATGGGTAAAAAGGAAGGTCAGTTTTGAACTGCAATTACAAATATAAGTTTAATCACTTCGAATGGGGTTATATGCGATCAATTTCTAACAGTATTTATGTTGTTTTCCGAATATAATTGTGATGAGGTTTGATCCGTAACAAATTGTTCACTACATGTTACGATATGGTCGGAAATTCCAGGTACATATTTAGTATTCCTTCAAGAGGATTAATGAGAGCAGTTTCTACGAGTATTTATTTGTTGTTCCTACAGTAAATTATATAAGTCTTTATCAGTATGCATTCGGATCTAATTTAAATACAAAAATCATATCAGAATGAAACCCCAAATATTTTAAACAGTGTCCACCTGTAAATCCAAGATAATATTATAATGAGAATCCATCACAACAGTATCTAATGTAACGTGTGCGGTTTTCCGTGGCTAAATTTTAAAATTATTTGCAATAAATAAGCTTTAACGGATTCGAACAGTTTTGCATTTCCAGATGAATAGTTTTAATTGTTAGGGATCTATGAGGTCAGTGTAATGTTTTTTTTTTTCAATAAAATGTGTTTTTATTGGAAAATAAACATTACACAAAGACACTGATCTCATAGATCCCTATTTAACAATTAAAACTATTCATCTGGAATTGCAAATTAAAACTGTTCAAATCCGTTAAATCCGTTTATTAAAAATACTTTTAAAATTTAGCCACGGAAAGCCGCACGCGTTACATTAGATACTGTTCTGATTGGTTCTCATTAAAATATATCTTTAAATGTTTGGATTTACAAGTGGATACTGTTTAAAATATTTGGTTGTGTCATTCTGATATAATTTTTGTATTTAAAGTAGATCCGAATGCATACTGATAAAGACAAATTTTCTATTGGAACAACAAATACATACTCATAGAAACTGCTATCATCAATCCTTTCGAAGGAATACTAAATATGTACCTGGAATTTCCGACCATATCGTAACATGTGGTAAACAATTTGTTACTGATCAAACCTCATCACAATTATATTCGGAAAACAGCATAAATACTGTTAGAAATTGATCGCATATAATCCCATTCGAAGTGGTTAAACTTGTATTTTTAATTGCAGTTGAAAACTAACCTTTCTTTTTACCCATTCAAACAAATGAAAACCCATTTAATATATTACTGAAAAAAAAACATTAATACTCATAGAAACTGATCTCATAAATCCCTATTCAAACATTATAATTTGTAATCTTCAATTGCAAATCAAAACTGTTCTAACCAAATGCAGCTCGTTTCATATAGAAACTCTTGCCATTTAACCACGGAAAGCCGCACGTTTTACATTAGATACTGTCCTCATAAATTCTCATTGAGATAGTATAAGTAAATGTCTGGATTTACAAATAGATACTGTTTAAAATATTTGGTTGCTTTATTCTGATATAATTTTCATATTTAAATTAGATCCGAATGCATACTGATAAAGACTTATATAATTTGCTATTGGTACAACAAATACATACTCGTAGAAGCTGCTATCATCAATCCTTTCGAAGTAATACTAAATATGTACCTGGAATTTCCGACCATATCGTAACATGTAGTGAACAATTTGTTACTGATCAAACCTCATCACAATTATATTCGGAAAACAGTATAAATACTGTTAGAAATTGATCGCATATAACCCCATTCGACGTGATTAAATTTGTATTTGTAATTTCAGTTGAAAACTGACCTTTCTTTTTACCCATTCAAACATATGAAAACACATTTAATATATTACTGAAAAAAAAACATTAATACTCATAGAAACTGATCTCATAAATCCCTATTCAAACATTATAATTTGTAATCTTCAATTGCAAATCAAAACTGTTCTAACCTAATGCAGCTCTTTCTTATAGAAACACTTGCCATTTAACCACGGAAAGCCGCACGTTTTACATTAGATACTGTTCTCATAAATTCTCATTGAGATAGTATAAGTAAATGTAAAGACTTATATAATTTACTAGAGGAACAACAAATAGATACTCGTAGAAACTGCTCTCATCAATCCTTTTGAAGGAATACTAAATGTGTACTTGGAATTTCCGACCATTTCATAACAAGTAGTGAACAATTTGTTACTGATTAAACCTCATCACAATTATATTCGGAAAACATCATAAATACTTTTAGAAATTAATCGCATATAACCCCATTCAAAGTGATTAAAATTGTATTTGTAATTGCAGTTGAAAACTGACCTTTCTTTTTACCCATTCAAACAAATGAAAACACATTTAATATATTACTGAAAAAAAACATTAATACTCATAGAAACTGATCTCATAAATCCCTATTCAAACATTATAATTAGTAATCTTCAATTGCATGTCAACCTAATGCAGCTCGTTTCTTATAGAAACACTTGCCATTTAACCACGGAAAGCCGCACGTTTTACCTTAGATAC
Source organism: Rutpela maculata (assembly GCA_936432065.2). Classification (NCBI taxonomy): domain Eukaryota; kingdom Metazoa; phylum Arthropoda; class Insecta; order Coleoptera; family Cerambycidae; genus Rutpela; species Rutpela maculata. Next base: position 213,542,762 of record OW386285.2, read on the forward strand.
TGTTCTCATAAATTCTCATTGATGTGGTATAAGTAAATGTTTGCTGCTCCATTCTGGTAGAAACTGATAGAAATTTCAGCAGCAACTTTACTCCACGCTCCAGTAGAGGGAGCTGTATACGTGTAGCTAATTCATATCTAATCTAATGTGACCTAAGGAACTGAAGCGTGTTTGTTAAATTAAAAACAAAGCAGTCTCTTTCACTGCTAACTCATTCATTGCTTCTAGGCTAGAACAAGAACACTTTGGAGAATTTTGTGTTTACCACAATATTAGTATTTCTATTTGAAATATGCAAATTTAAACTGTACATTTGTCGGCATGCATATCCATATTAATACTAATAAAAAAGCAAAATGGAAGTTTACAATAAAAATACATCTGTAAAATATACAATTGAAACTGTACATTTGTTGACATGTATATCCACATTAATACTAATAAAAAATAATGTTGAAATTTACAATAAAAACATGCTGATAAATGGTGTGTTACATACGATAGATACTGGAGAAAGGACGGACTGGAACTCTTATGATATTACTTATAGAAAAGTTTAGAATCTCTTTAAAGTTGTATCTGTAATTCCATATGTTTACAGATATAAAAGCAAGGGTGCATTTGCAGACACTAAACTGTAGATTTGTTGATGTATATTTCATATAAGTACTCATGAAAGGGCAACATGATAATTCCAAATAGCTCATTCGGAATTACTGTTTCATAACCGATTTAAAACTTAATAAAACAGATAAAATCCTGTCTGTATAATACTAATATAACTTATAGGAACGATAAAACCGCATCACTTTTTTTTTATAAGTTTCTATGTGGAATTTTTGGCAGGGTAGTTTCAATTTCTAGTCCAGATTTTGGTGTCTAGATGGTGGATGATTGACTGACATGTTGTGTATGTATGGTACTGGGGCACGTTACCTTAGACTCTACGTAGATGGTCTACCACCTGCGGCTGTTATCACCCTGAATTACGCTACTCTGGTAGGACGGGAAAAGGTATTCAGACACTACCAAAGGTAAGCGGAATCATATGCTTTATAACGAGGGATCCGGTACATCTACTCAACGTCCACGTCCATTTTCAAGGAATATTGATAATATTTTGCTTGTAACGTAAATCTCAGTAACACATTAGATTTCAGTAATATTTGGTACATTTTGTATATCGTTGCTTCACTCACTTAATAGCATTGCCTTATTTCACAAATAGATGTCAATAATTTTAAGTAATTTTATGTTTTAACGTACCTTGGGTCAATTGTAGTTTTTGTCACGCTTCTGGCATATGACCTTTTGTACATTTTTAAAGGATTTATTATTTTGTAAGATATTTTGTGTATATTAGGTTAAGCATGTGGGCCCCACTTATTAGAATATATTGTGACACTTGTACTGCGTACCGAGTTATCGGTGATAATTGTGAAAGATTTTGTACTACGTACCCTGATATTGTATTAAATGTTAAATTAGAACGACGTTGTCTTTTATATCTGACCACCTACACCACCCTAATTATCGAAGCCACCCCCAAGGACCTGAGTAGTCGGCCGTGTGAGACTTCCTCCTCACTAGCTTATTGCAGAGGGGGTACTGTACGTAAAATATTAAAATTTTGTTCAGGGCACAGGGTGACCACCCTACCCTGCGTTCGAGGTTTAGCAGCCTTTGGGGCCCCTTTTAAAGTGGGCCTAGGCCCCTGCAACAATATAAAATGATAAATGAAAAAATGTGACTGAAGACAATAATATTTGGTATGTAGGTAACTGAATTGTCATGAAGAAATTTGCTACTTTTAGTGGAAAATAGACAGGGTGGGCATTCTTGAAATTAAGGAAAAATATGTGACGGAGGATACTAATATCTAGCAGCTCTCAAGGAAGAAACCTGCTGTACTATTAGTGAAAATAATTAATTAAGAACCGATGGTCGAAAGGTTGACGTTATTACTGAGGAGAAAACCTGATATCCTATTAATGAAAACAAGGTCGTTACTCTAAAAAAATTAATTAATAAACGACGAAGAAAAATAATTTTCGTATTTTAGTTGTTCATAGTACCAGGAAGAAAAGCCTGATATATTTTTGCCTAAAAAATATACAGGGTGGCCAGAAAGCGGAAAAATAATGAAAGGTGCCAAATAGAGAGAGAGAGAGACGTTTTGTTTACAAATTTTTAATGTAGGTGCAGTAAACTTTTTTTAAAGATGGAAACATAATTAACACACAAGGTGTTCCTTATTGACCTGTTAATATTTCAGGGTGTGATTCCTTAGGTCATTTTATGAAGAAAACTTCATACGAACATGTGTTCGCAACAACTTAAATTTTTTACTACAGGGTGTTGAATATATTTTTTTAATCATTAGTTTTTAATATCTCAGAAAGTACTTTAGATATTATTTTCAATATTGGTATGGGTTAATAGGATATAAACAAACATGTCCTCTGATACTTTTTACCAAAAAAGTGGTACGCCACTGATATTTTTCCATGTGGATATTTTTTCTGATTAGCCTGGTCAATTTTATATGAAAATGGTCTCTTGAGTTTTAATTATTATTAACATTGATAATGATAAATTTCGTTTTATAAAAATTATTGGAAATGGCCCTCTTCACTTAATAGGCATGCTTCCGCCCGACTTCACATAGAATTGCGCACTGGTTCAAATATTCCCGACGTCTTTCGTATTGTTTCACACCAGGCAACTATTCGCTCTCTTAAATTTTTTAAAGTGTTAATGGGAGTTTTGTACACCAGGGTTTTAAGATGACCTCACAAAAATAAATCCAAAATATTGAGATCGGGGGATCTTGCTGGCCGTTGCTGAGGTTCTCCGTGACCTATCCAATGATTAGCATAAACTACACACTACATGTAAATGGTCGCGAACAATTACATTTATATTAACAGGAGCTCCATCGTGCATGACCACATTTGATTTCTTAACGCAATTGGTACATCTTCAAGCAACACAGGTAGTTCTTCTTAGAGAAAATGCAGGTAAGATTGTCCATTAAGGCGTCTTGTCAGAAAAAAGGCCTATATGATTATTACCAATAATTCCTACTCATACATTAACCGAAAGTTGCTCTTGCAAAATGGCATGGGGGTTTTCGTCCGCCCACACATGATTATTATGGAAATCTTGAATAGCATTCCTAGAAAAATTTGCTTAGTCTGTGAACATAATTTGTGACACAAACTGCGGATTTAGTGCAACATTCTGAAGGTATCACTGACAGAAATTCTCAGGCTGTGGAAAATCCCTGGGAAGTAATGCCTGTACTCTTGAAATATGGTACGGATACAACAAAAAATCAACCAATACTCGCTAAATAATTTGATGACAAATATTCAGAGCTCTAGCAATCTTCCTCGTACTCGTCTCAGGATGTTCGTCGATTTCCTGCAGCACCGGTTCTTCAATTTCGGATGCTCTACCTTCCAAAGTATCTTCCAAAGTATCTTTTTGGAAATTACCAGTTTTACAAAGACGGCGAAGAAATGTCGAAAAGAATCGGCAAGGCACGATTAGGATATCTTTCCTGATACATACTTCTGACTTTTGTTGCGTTACCATCTGCGAGACCATATACGTAATGCATTGTCGCCATTTCCGCATTCGTATAATTCACCATATTTACTGAGATATCCGAATAAAAACAGCGAAGAAATAAAATAAATTCAATGGAACATTAAAAATCGAAGAAATAATACGATGAGATGGTTTTCAACACCAATCACTTACTTTATGTCAACAAATATTGTTTTGAAAATGATGCTAAGACCCGGCACTTTCATCTCCAGTTAAGTCTATTCTCCAGATAATTTCCTTTGATACAATTGTGTCAATAATTGTTTCATGGGATCTATCTATAGAATAGACTTAACTGGATATGAAAGTACCGGGCCTTAATGAAGCAAGTGAGCGTTTTCATGTAGAACTGACTAGGCTAATCAGAAAAAATAACCACATGGAAAAATGTTAGTGGCGTACCACTTTTTTAGTAAAAAATATCAGAGGACATGTGTGCAGGGACGTCACTGGTGGAGCAATAAAATAATTTTTCCAACTATGTGGAAATATGTGGTTTCATATTCTTTTAACACATACCAAAATTGAAAATAATATCTAAAGTTCTTTCTGAGATATTAAAAAATAATATCATAAAATTTGAAATCAATATCTCTAACAGCACACGACATACCGAGTGAGAAAAAATATACAAATACTACAAATTACAATGCTTTTCCCAGAGGCCAAAATAATTTTTCTTCAATTCGCCATTCCGAATGAACTGGTGAAAATCGAATTTAGCATAAAATTTTACGTAAGAATCAGTTTTTCGTTTTTGTTTGTTTTTAATCGACCATTAAAATGCATCCTCCTAGTAAGCACCATAGATTTCCTACTATAGATAATAAAATGTTATTCAATGAAAAAATATTAAATAGTAAGTATAATAATATGTAAAGTATATTATTGTATATGGCAACTACGGTACACAAATAGGTGTTTTCATAGTAGTCTTCAATTTCTTACATTCTGCTAAAGATATCCCTGGACAAAATTTTAAAAATAGCTAATGAAAAATCTACAGATTTAAAACGCAAGGCATTTTTCTTTTCCTATTTCACCATTTAGCCGATTTTGATGATTCTTTTTTAAAATTAAAGGTCTCTATCCACTGTTTTTCATCACCAAGGGAGAAACGGCCCGTGATAACATTTGCTACTAGAAAATGCTCTCGTGGCGTACAATCGTGCGGCCGGTACAACTTGTTGAATAACCAGACTATTCGTGATTCCAGCTAAGCGTTACGCCCCCTGGCGTTAAGCATTGGAACTATGAAAATGACGTCACTTCGGGGTTAAAATGTTTATACCTTTTTTTGTAAGGAGAAGTTGTTTCTCAAGTTTATTATATGCTTATTGACATATTCACATTGTTTGTGAGGTGAGTTGTGAAATTAAGATAATCTAAAGATGAATTCAAGAGCAATAAAAATTGTTGTGTTTATGGGTGCGACTCGGTTAAGAAGAAGACATGAAGTTTAATATATCATAGTTTTCCAAAAGCAGGGCAGAAAATTGTAATAATCGATGAATTTGGAAGGCCTGAATTACGCGAAAGAAGAAAAGTTTGTCAAAACAAGATGTTTATTGGCAAAAAGCCAGCAATTATATGAGTTTATTTTTTTGTATTTCAAAGAAGAAGATTACTCCAGCTCAGGTAAAAATATAGAAATAGTACTTAATGCGTTATTATTCCTATCAATAAATATTTATTAAATAAAAATACTGCCTTAACCTCTAAATCAACGAATCCTTTCTAGCAAAATCCGTATCTACTTCCATATTTATAAAATTAGTGTCCTTGCTGGATTGCTAAATAATATGGCAACATTATTTAATTAACAATCCAACAATATTTACTTATTAATCAGCAAACAGGAAAACATAAAAAATTGTAATATAAAACTGTTTAAAACTCCGGGAGAACATCCTATGCTATGGAGTCATATTATGTGAATAAGTATCTCTAAATCGAGAAAATTAATTTGAGTCGCCAATAGCAGATAATCATGTGGAGACACTTCTACGACGTGTACTAGTCGGCCAACACGATGGTGATAGTTGCACGGTCCCTACCCCCTCGAACTACCCCCTCGAACTACCCCTAAACGCAAAAATCACCCCTTTTCCCCATTTTTCGTTGTCAGGTATGCAAGGAGTTTTTAAATCGATTTTTTTAAGGGTAGTGGTTGGAGGGTAGGTCGGAGGAAACTTAATATATCTGAGTAAAATTTAGCAACCAGACATCCTAACGACCCCCGGGTGTTGAAACCACCCCCTCCAATGTGAATATCAGTCGATATTCCGTTGAAGCAATGTCGAGTGCGGTTAGTACTTGGATGGGGTACCCATCTTGGGAAATACAGCGTTCTCGTCCCACCTTCTAGAGGTTTGCATATCAGTGTATACTCGGAAGTTACGTAATTTCAGACGAGGATTACGTAGTGAATATACCATCCTTCGGAGGGGATGTAAAGCAGGCGGTCCCTTGTCTATTAAATGTTTTTTTTTTCCTTATGGGTTGCGGTGCCGAAGTCCCGCTGTACTGAAGCTTGAGCTTATTGTACCCCATAGTCTCGTTATCCCATTAATCCCGTTCCTCTCCAAAAGGAGAGTATACGGTCAATGGGAGCTCTGGCTATTTCTTCCGGGGTTACGGTTAGTCCCCCGAAGTGTGAGAATCTCCCAGCCACTAAGGTTGGGCATTCAGAGCTTTGATTCATTGATGTCTGTCCCTGGTTGATCCCCCGTAACACCTGCTCCAGTACTGCTTGACGTTTTCGATCCGTCAGTATACCATATGGTATTATTTGGATGTCTTCGCAGTTGCCTTGTTCCTTCCTCTTCCCTATCGGGTATGTATACCCTGAAGGTCTTTGTGAAGTTGTGGCTTATGCTGATTCTATCTGACTGCATATCTAGTAGTCGATTTTTCCCTATTTGTTGGAATATTTCGGTGTGGTATCCTATTCTTGGAATGGTCCCATGTCCGTTTATTTTCAGCCTGTACGCCACCAACAGTGCCTCACTCTCCACCACTAACTGTAGTGGGGGCAGACAAAGTAGTGCTTCCATGGCTGCGGTAGGCGTTGTTGACATTGCTCTCGTTATGCCTAGACATGCTAGTCTTTGTACTTTCCGTAGTTTTCTCATTGCCTCTCCTTTTCCGGCTTTATGCCACCAGATCAGGGAGGCATAGGTTATTATTGGTACTACAACCCTTTGGTACAGCCAGTGCACCATTCTTGGTTGTAGTCCCCAGTTTTTACCTACCATTCTTCTGCTGGCCCATAAGGCCCGCGTAGTTTTGGTAGTCACTCTGTCTAGATGTGCATTGAAGTTTAATTTGGTATCTAGAATCAGTCCCAAATATTTCACTTCATTGCTCACCTGCAGTTCGTTTCCCCGGAGATATAATCTTCCCAGGTTGAGTTTTCTCTTTCTTGTGAAGGCGACCACAGTGGTCTTCTTTGGATTCACGGAAAGACCTTCCTGGGTACACCATCTATCTACCATAACGAGAGCTCGCTGCATCTTTTCTGATGCAGCGCCCTCGTGTTTTCCTGTTACCAGGATGGCGATATTAAATGTTAGGCAAGTAAAAGATCCCTACTCTTCTTAAGGGAAGAGATTCGGCAAAATTTCCAGGTTGGGGGTAGCTCGTCTCCTGGCGTCGGTGATAGGCCCTGGTAGCGGAAATAGGCCGACGTTAAATAGTTAAAAAAAAAAAAACCACCCCCTCCCTCAATCCTTTTAAAGAAGGTATCCCTCGTTTCAAGGGTAGAGAACACGATCCTGGCATCACTTTCTCAAAACCATAGGTTTTTCTTATAGTGAGATCACAAGCGCTCATTGGATCAGGTTTTCTGGGTAGAGGATTTTTTTTATTGCAGCTTAAGAGGAGTTTGATAGGACGGGTTATGCGCATGTATATATAGTCGTGTATGTGCATAGTCGACTTTCTTATTATATATTTATTTTCATATTATGTACCTAATTTTTATTCTTATGCTAGGCATGCGTCATATTATAAATGTTAATTTATTCTTCGGCGATTCAACAAGTCCTCGCATGCCTGATAACGAAAAATGAAGAAAAGAAGTGGTTTTATGCATTTAGGGGTAGTTGGTTAGGGGTGCATATCAGCCTGAAAACGCGTAAAAAACCATTTTCAGCACGTTTAGATGTTTTTTGCATGTTTCGGTATTGAGGAAGGGGGTGGTTTCAACCCCCGGGAGTCGTTAGGATGGTTGCGAAATATTACATTGCATATTCAGTTTCCTTAAACAAACCCGATACAAGTTCTCGCATGCCTGACAACGAAAAATGAGAAAAAGGGGTGATTTTTTGCGTTTAGGGGTAGTTCGAGGAGGTAGGGACCTCGCGACTATCACCATCGTTTTGGCCGCCCTCGAAAACGGGAGGTAACCATGTTTGATTGCTACCTTTGCACTTTTTTGGCAACTTTAGTATGGACTATACGCTGCCATTTTAGTTAACACAAGACATAATAGTCCCTTGAGGTAAAGATTTTACCCCAAAAGTTCTGCGACTGGACCGCAACACATGTACTCCCTCGTTTTCGAGAGCGGGGAACACGATGGCGACAATATTTTCCGACCTACCCTCCAACCACTACCCCTAAACCGAAAAAAATGGGTAGTAAGTTAAAAAATGTGCCTTTAAGGAATAATTTTTGGGGCAAATTTTCAAACATTCCCACTCCGTCGAATCCCGACGGGGGGGGGGGGGTTAGTCTAGTTAAACTTTAATTGCGAAAAAGGAAATAAAAATTTTCAATCACTTACAACGTGTGTGTGATTACTATCGGTATCTCGAGGCCTAAGTCCAAGTTGATTGTAGTGATGAAGTCCTGAGAGTCCACCGTAAGGGTCTGTAAGGTAATCTAAATGTTGTTGAGGCGGCGGACTAGGTGGATGATGAAATGGTGGGGGAAAGTATGGTGGTTGAAAATCAGGTTGTGGTAGCTGGTGTTGCATTGCAGATGTGTGGTGCAGTCCTCCAGAACTTCTATGATGTGCACTAGAACCCCCTGCACTATATCCTGGAGAACTGCTGCTCAATGTTAGGGATCCATGTCCACTTGCGGTGAGCCGTTCCTGTAAAATAAATAATCAGTAAATGTGAGAAAACTACTATATCATTTTATATTCTTGCCAGTACTGATTTATGTTGTGTTACCGAGATAATAATAATAATAATAAATTAGAGGAAGTATTATACTCTTCGCCGATTTACTGGACTTTTTATATAATTGTCACACATTCTACAGGATACTCTTCGTAGTTCTTTTTTTTTGTAAATGTTAGTTTTAGACATTTTTAATTTTATCATAAGAACTTAGTTGGTTAAACACTCAGTACAAAATAAAGTAAAAAAAAAACTATATCCAAAACCTACGTGGGTTAATAAAAAAACAACAGCATCCAAAACCCACGCGGGTTCTGAGACAAAACGTAAAAACTACATCACCACTTGTCACGCGAAAAAATGAAAATTTTACTTCCACATCCAGTGGTAGTAACGACAAAAAATTTTTTAAAAATTTTTATTGTTCAAATACGCTTAGAATGTCACGAAGCGTCGAGATTTTAAGTTTGAGCGAAAAAAAAATTTCTGTCTGTCTGTCTGTAACTTTTTTTATGCGCAAGTTTACTCTGGAACCGTTTAAGATACTGACTTGAAACTTGGTACACATATGTACTTTAATGAGATTTGGAACTAGATATATTTTCATCTTGTTCCGTCGAAGGGTTGGGGGGTAAATTTGGTTAAATCTGGGGTAAATAGGTAAATCAAGCAGTCCATAAAATTGGTATTTAGTATATACAAGAGAAGCTAAAGTCTCAAAAAAAAATTTGGCATTAGCCTCCCCCCACCCCATTATTAAAGGGGATGAAAAAAAATTGTGATTTAGTGTGTGTACAAGAACCAAAACCTCAAAATATTTTTACTTCATCCACCCCCACTACCACCCCCCTATGAACACCCCCACCCCATTATTAAAGGAGATGAAAAAAAATTGTGATTTAGTGTGTGTACAAGAACCAGAAACTTCAAAATATTTTTTACTTCACCCACTACCACCCCCCTATCACCACCCCCACCCCACTACCACCCGTATCGTTTTTTGGGTTTTTGGGGTAGAGGATTTCAAATATTATATTATTAAAGTTCCATAAACAATTATTTCCACATACAAAATTTTTTCGTTGTGAGTGACTTGGATAGAGAATCTGGATGTGGAAGTAGTGATTCCTTGGGCAGCGGTTTATACATTATAAGCGATGAGTTGAAATCATATTTCCACGGTTGGATATTATATTATGAAATGTATATTAGTAAAATATATAAATAGATATTAAAATCATCAAAATCTAAACATCATTTCACCAGATTTCTATTCAATTACAAAAACATAAAAATAAAAAAAAAACTTTTTTATTTACTGTTCGGTTCTTCCTCTGGCTAACATAACCATAACTTACTGTCCAATTTTCAATGCAATCGGACTTTTCTTTCTTAAGTTATCGTACTTAAAAGATACGTGACGGAAGGACAGACGGACATTTTGAAAGTTCTTCAGAATTCGTTCACTAACACAATGATATGAAATTTTTTTGTCTACGAAAGATATTTCCGATTTTAGAAATGTGCCAATCAAATGAAATGTACTCTTCGTTTTCGTATTTCGTATGACGATTCTTTTTTTAAAATAAAGCTTTTTATCCACAGATCACTAATTTTTATTTCCTTAAATTGATATTTTCCTACAAAAAAAACGAAATAGAAGTTGAAAAAAATAAATGACTCTCAGCGCTCGAACTATAAACGTACTATATCAAACTGTGCATGTAGAGACCGAAATCGACCAAAGAGATTCGAGTAAATCAGTCAGCGATTTCCAACGTGTGTGTATCGCACACAGTCGAAAACGAATTTGAATTACGTTTCACTTTTGCTTTATTCATTTCTCAGATAAAGTATTTTTTGGAGAATACCTCTTTTCATCACAGAACGACATGTTATTCCCATTTTAGGTGACTGCAATTGTTTATTTGTTTATTTTTTAAAATTACGGAGATGTTTTGTGTTTTGTGACCGATCTCATATACACAGCCCATTAATAATTTTACTGGATATGAAAATTTGTTATTGTTATATGGTGCATACTTTGGTCATGTTGGATTGCATTGCATTGCATTAGTCAATTATTTTCTAATTACTTACTTAAGGTATATGGAGACGATAACAACGAAGAAAGTTTTGACTAGAACTTTTGGAAAATATTATTTGTAGCTAATTATAATAGTGAAAAAATCACTTTCCGAATTGTTGATTGATAAAAAATAATATTTGACAGGTAGTTCACGCTATTGCCAAGACAGAGACCTGACAACTCTTAATAAAAAATATGCAGATTGGATACTTCAAAAAAATAAATCGACGGGCTCAGCTAGTTGATATTCTTAACCATTTGTTTATCTGATAAATCAATCATTATTCCAGGGATACTTTCCACAAAGAATTGTTTCCAGTCGCTAGACGTACTTTGAATCTAATAACATTCTGTGCATGTCAGAACATGAATTTAGCTGTAATGAAGCATTTATAAATTTATGTTCCATTACTAAGTTTCCGGATTTACACACGATACCAATGTGCACACGGCACGACAATTACCAAGCTCCCGTCTAGAGGCACGGATTTGCACCCGACACCAATCTATACACAGCTCTACGTCACCAGTAAGCGAGGATTCTCGGATATAAAAGCCCAGCCCCCAAATCAATAGATTCAGTGTGGACACTTCTGGCAATTTGTCTTCAGCGAGGTGAGCTGGACAGATTACAGTTTTGTGCATCTCACGACGCAAACACGACGGAACGAATGCGATCTGACCTAGAGGACTTCTTCAGCGAGGTGAGTTGGGACCACTTGAGTCGTTCGTCATTCCCCGACGTCGTTCCGCCGTCAGAACCAGAGCGAGTGAATCTGACCTAGAGGTCTCCTTCAGCGAGTTGAGCTGGGAAACTCCTTGAGTCGACGATACTCGTCAGACGCCCGATGCCGTCCCAGTAGCAGCCAATCACCGCATCGTCACATTACACTCTCGCCTCCTCTCTCTCTCTCTCATTTATGTGATGCTAACTGTAAAAGATACGGACCTGTAAAACCAATAACCTGTACCGAGACGTATGTTATGAAATACTGTTGAATTTTGCCTGAAGAAAATAAATTGTTAATTTTTATTGGGCTGTCTTGTTAACTAAACTGGACCCTGTATTAATCTCCAAACCAACTACCTGAGCAAGAAACTGTTACAAAGGGCAAACAGATCAACTGAAATTTTTAGTATATATAAATGATTTGCTTGATCATATTACAAATGGTTTTATCACGATGTTTGCGGATGATACAACTATTACTGTAGCAGCCGAAACTCCACAGGAATTGGAATCTGCGGTTGCTAACATAATGGATCAATTTAGCACCTGGTGTCAACGTAATCGGCTCATACTCATGAATCTAAAAGTACAGCCATCAATTACTACATTAAGAAAGGTTTACCAAATGATACAGATCTACTGACATATATTAATTTCAATGAAAAAGTAGACTTTTTAGGCATCCACTTAGAGAATAGACTTAACTGGGATGCTGAAATCGAAAGCATTTGTGCAAAATTAAGTAAAACATACTATGCCACAAGACAGATGAAAGATTGCCTCGGTGCTTCAGGATTGATAAATATCTATTTTGCTATGGCACATACTCGAGTAACGAGGAGCAGTAGCAGACAACTTTCAGCGAGAACCTGAAGATGGCAGATGGGATTCTGCCTAAACGTCGTTTAGACAACCGTGGCTCCAGCAGGAGCCTATCAACTACGCGGGAAAACACCCGGAAGTACATCAACACTTCATTTAACAACCGCGAAAACCCAAGAAACAACATGGTGGATAGGCTATTGCCGGAGCCACTGTTGTCTAAACGACGTTTCGATAGAATCACATGTGCCATCTTCAGGTACTCGCTGGAAGCTTTCAACGAGAACCTGAAGATGGCATACAATATATATATATACATTCGTTATGCACTAAAATTATTATAGTTATAAAATATGTTTATAAATAGTAGATAGTAAATATATGTATTTTGATAAAAACATATAATTTTATCAAATATTCAAAAGCATACGTATATAAAAATGTTATACTATTATTATAACACAGTACCTAGACACGAAAGGCATGCAAGGCTTCCGAAATAATTAAACGGGACATAATTTTGCAGTGTCATTTTGTAGGAAAATATATTTCCTCATTTACTACCTTGTGCTCAACCAGTGCTTTTATGCCGAAAGAGTGAAAACCACAAATAAAGAAAAATATCAAATATAATGAGCGCCGAAATGGTTGGTTTGTTTTCCTGATAATTTATCTTTTAATAATTTTATCTAGAAGAAAATCCGACCCCATTTAAGTATTAAATGGGGTCTTGTGCAATAACTCGTTTTCTATTCACTCTACGCTCAGAACTGATAATTTTACATTTTTTAATGTATTTTCTAACTCCTGAGTACTACTATTAAAAAGAAAATCAGGTCAATTTGACATTTTTTTATGAGTATCTTTAACTTAGTGCGTGAATTATCTTCTTGTTATTCACAATGTCCTATCAGACGTTTTTATGCATTATTCTCGTTGCTGTATAATACGTCTGACGGTATTATGCCATCTACAGCAGCTGCACGCACAGCCAGCCTCACCAAAGCTATCTGTCCCGGTTATTTGTTAGGTGTACAGTCTCATCTACTCATTGGCGACATAAATCCACCGTTTTAAAGAACGTCCTCTTCGTTAGCCCTCTGGTTTTTCCTGAGTTATTAGCCGCTCTATATTATCCTTTATCTGGTTGATGTGACCAAAAAGTGAGAGAGTTCAGGAGAATACGATTCTGGGGAGTTGCTTTGGGGGCGCATTTCTTGGAGACTCGAGCTATTAGTACGTTGAGCTGTCCAAGGAATTCGTAGTAAGACCCATATCTCTTGAAAGCATTGATACGACGTCTATCTGCTTCCATAATGGTCCATGTCTCATCGGCGTAAAGAAAGATGCAGAAAACTAGTACGTTAGCAAGTCCGATCTTTATGCCTTTCGTGATATTTCTGTTATGCCGAATTTTGCTCAACTGGCAAGTTACCGATCTTGAAATCTGTATTCAATACATGGTATAATTCTGTATAATTATTTTTCGGGTCACTGAATCTGAGGTGAAAATTAAAAAATTAAAAAATTCAAATGACGGATTACTTATTTGAAAATTACGCATTAACGAGTCGCATTCATACATGCATCCAAATCAGTGTAAACTGAAACAACATGCAAAAACGTATTACTTTGCAACAGTATTAGAAGGATCAATTTAAATAACACTTAGCACTTAGATCGGTTTGTTCTATAAATGAATAAATTTTTTTCATTGACGACTATTTTAGAGCACAGCACATAGAAATAAAATATTATTATCACTTGGATCTGTTTCACAAAATGTAAAAATCGAGATACAAATTAAGCACATTTTATATGTACGTATAGTCATGTTATAATTATTGATAACCATAATTTATAGAGTGCAAATGTACGGACAAGCTACCAAAGTATACGGCGAAAAAAAAAACAACAAAATTTGGAGAATATCTTTGTGCATATGCTAATATCATTTTCAAATTGTTATCACTGCTATGATTATTGTTTTTTTAAAGTATAGGGACAGTTTTTGGTGAAAATAACTATTTTTTTGATTACAAAAATGTGGGGTTAGTTCAGTAAAATTAGACGTTGTATGAAAAGATAGTGGAGATATTTCGGAAAGTTTTAAAAATGTTTATGTCCCGAATAAAACTTTAGATTTTCCGTGTCGTGATGGTTATGCTCGCGGTGAGGGAGGGGAGTGAGAAAGGTGCTCCAAAACGGTAACTCAAAAATAGATATCAAAATGAAGGTTATTATCAAAAGTGTTCCTGCAAAATTCTGCCTAAAAAAGATCTGATATAATTTTTTTGTAGAACTTACTGTTTCTCGCAAATGAGCTTAGAATGTCATAAAATTATCATTTTCTGGAAAAATTCGTGTAATCAATGGAATTCGCGCTGGAAATGAATGAAATATTCAATGATATCATATAATTTATGATCCTCGTAAAATTATTTTTAAAAATAAAATTTTTTATTTAATAACACATATAATACGATTAAGGTCGCAGTAGGCGAAACGGCCACACACTTTAGAATATTTTTTGCATAATTGGGTGATCATCTCTTTTTATTCGATATTTGAGTTCAGTCAACTTTAATTTTGCATATATCCACTTTTTGATTATGACTAACCGTTCTCGAGATATGAGCGAAAAATCAAAAATAAAATCTGCTTTACGGAATAGTGACAGCCTCTGGTTATCACCATGTATTACAGATATGGCCCAATTTCAGTAGGGATTATTGTACTATGCTGTTTTACACATGTTCTAAATTGTAATTAAATATTTTAATTCTAACAGAAATTATCGTGTTTACACGAAACGGTATACACACACACGCATACATATGCACGCACACATACACTTACAGACACAAAGACATTTTTTATTCGATATTTGAGTTCAGTCTGCTATGAAACGGATATCTGTATAAAAATTTTTTTCTACGATGATTATTAACATTTTTTTTCAATTTATAATAAAATTAGAATACAGTTAAAAGATATACAATCCATTACTAAACCGTAACAGATACAACAAAAATTAATAGAAACATTATTGTAGAAAAAACCAAAAACCAGGACCTTCTTCCTCCTATGTTCGGGGACTTTTGGTATGTTTACCTCATAAATAGTCCAAACACAGCTTTCAAGTCAAAAATTGGGATCTCGGCATTTCCCTCTAGAAACCATTCATTGATAGGACTATATGTAATATGTATTATATAAAAAGATTTAAAAAAATTGTTGTTAAAAATAGTTTCACAAGCATCATCACTAATCTCTTAAATGACGCTCTTAAAATTTCAGGGTGTGCATTCGAAGATATAGTTTTGAAAAAACATATAGATTATCTGGAATGACCTTGTGGATCTAAATGTGGAGGGCACTTAATTAATTTTATGTTCCCACCGCATTTACAGGGCTATTTTTTTTTAATTTTTGTATGATTTTCAAACGAATAAAAAGCTTATTTTTTCTAGATTCGGGTGCTGCCAATTATTCTATCTCTAACAAATGTCATAGAAATTGTTTGAACAAAGCGTACCCGTACAAACAGTCCATTTTTGCGAACGCATATGTTGAATGGCCTCGCATAACGATTCATCATGCTGTGTGAAAATTAACTACTATTATATGAAAACAACAAGTGCTCCAATGAATTTGGGAAATATATCTTTGTGTATTTTTTGTGCTTTCACCAGATGTGATAGGTTTTTATTTATAAAAATGAAAAACGTAAAATATTTAACGTATACAGGAGATAAAGAAGTACAATATTACTAAATTACCGTCAATATGGCATCGATAAGCATTTATAAACTAAAAACGGTAGCGGAAATAACGGAGCGCTGTACCAAAATAATCATCTTTTACAACAGTAAAATCATGGATAATTCTTTCATTAAAAATTTGCTTCATTCTTTTCTGCAGACTTCAGATTATAGAAACATTATAGTTTTAAAAATGCCTCAATGCTGAAATTTACACTGTACTTGTCGGGTACGCTTTGTTTAAACAGTTTTTGTAGCATTTATTAACAACAATTTCGAGAATAAATGGGCAGCACCTGAATCTAGAAAGAATAAACTTTCATTGGTTTGAAAATTATTAAGAATTGTTAAAACACACACCTGTACATGCGGTGGGAACATAAAATTAATCAATTTTACTAGTACAAAAATTTTCGGAAATAATTTTTTTACGCCTTTTTGCAAAAAGTACTATTCTTTCAAAATTCGAGTACACGACCTTACATTTTAGGAGCGTCTTTCAAGAAAAAAAAAATAACACAAAGGTGAATAAGATATTCGGGGGAAGCCGAGTGATAGGGATCGATAGGATTAGAAATACGTAGTTATGTTGAGTCAACAGGAGAGATCTTGGCTGGTGATGCACGTCGCGTATTGTGTTGGTGGGAACATAACATTAATCAATTTTTACTAATACAAAATTTTCAGAAACAATTTTTTTACGCTTTTTTGCAATCGCGGTCAGAATGGCGCCCTCCATATTTAAATCTGCAAGATCATTTCAGATAAAGTACTATTTTTTCAAAACTATATGTTCGAGTACACGCTCTTACATTTTGAGAGCGTTTTTCAAGAAAAAAAGGAACACAAAGGTGAATAAGATATTCAGGGTAGCCGAGTCTTGGGGATCGATAGAATTAGAAATACGTAGTTATTATGTTGAGTAAACAGACTGGTGATGGTGATGCAAGTCGCGTATTGTGTTGTGTTTAGATGTTCGTCGAAACTATTTTAGTGGATATTGTCTAAATGTTAATTGTGGCATTCTCTGGATTTTTCTGTTTTTCGTGCTGGATAATTGTATCGCTTTGTAGATTCCACGGACATTATTTATAGAAGAGGATACATATGCAGAAAATCCCAGCAAAAAAATATAAAATTACTTTGGTGGAGTGTGGAGTCGCATCAAAGATTTCAACTCGCTTAACAAAGTATAGCTTGTATAGTAGTACAGTAACTAGTACTTTTAACTTCGGAATGTCATATTTTAAAGGATTTCATTCATTTTTGGCAGTATAATAGTAAATGCTTCACAGAAAAGTTTTTACATTGTGCGGGTGCTTGCTAATTTATATGGGGTGGATGCCACCCCCTCTCAGAGGGTGGCATTTAAAAAAAATATATTTATTGGAGCTGAAATAGAATCAAATTTTAAGAAGAAAAGGTTCTATGCAATTTTTCACATAAATTGATAGTTTTTAAGTTATAACGACTTCAAAATTGCGATTTTAGCTTAAAATAAAAGGTATTTCCAAACGGCTTTCGTCAAGTATCTCGAAAAGCATTACTTTATCGAAAAAATGTTAAAGACCAAATACGGAAAGTACAAACTGGGAATTAATTATATTTTTTGTTTTTTGATGTAGGGTTAATAATTTCGGAGATATTTAAGTTTATATTTTGCACCCAAGTGTTTCGAAACTACCGTTTAAAATGCATTTTTTTCTAAAGCAAGTGCTTTAAATGAGCAAAAAAATTTGAGCATATAGGTAATGCTGCAGCTTAACGAAAAACTGTATTTGAGATAATTTTTTAAAATTACTGGCTAATTAGAGTATCAAAATGGCGACCTTTTCATATAAAAAAATATAAATACGCATATTTTTCCGTCATTATGCTACAGGAACAAGTAAAAATATTTTGAAAGCGCAATTAATTGTCTTTAATTTCATTTCTTAGCGTGCGTGACGTAGGTGTCACAATCTATGAGATATTTAACATTTAAACTGCATTTTTCGTCTTATAAACGTTCGGACGCCATTCATATCTCCGAAACTATTAAATCTATGTAAATAATTAAACAAGCGAAATTCATTATCAGTTTATGAGCTTTATTTTTGGTCTCTACCCATTTTTCAATAAAATTAATATTTATTGAGAAATTTGGAAAAGGAAAAAAATTACGTTTTATCGATAATACCTTTATAGTTTAAACTGAATTTGTTTCTAAAGCAAGTGCTGTATACAAACCAAAAAATTTGAGCATCTACGTCATGCTATATATTAATGAGAAAGTGTTTGAAATTCCTTTTTGTTTAATTACTGGCTAATTACAGAAACAAAATGGCGACGTTATTATTAAAAAAATGTGTAGACGTACATTGCTTCGGTCATAACTTCTTTGTTTTTTATGCTACAGAAACAAGAAAAAAAAACAGTTGAAAGCTTAATTATGCCTATTATTCTACCTATTAGCATCCTTGACGTAGGTGTCACCGTTTCTGAGATATTTAACTCTCACTCTAAATAATTATCTTATGAACACTTGGATACCAAATATAAACTTAAATATCTCAGAAATTATTAATCCTACATCAATAAACAAAAAATATAATTAATTCCCAGTTTTTACTTTCTGTAATTGGTCTGTAATATTTTTTCGGTAAAGTAATACTTTTCGAGATACTTGACGAAAGCAGTTTGGAAATACCTTTTTTTTAAGCTGAAGTCGCAATTTTGAAGTTGTTATAACTTAAAAACTATCAATTTATGTGAAAAATTGCATAGAACCTTTTCTTCTTAAAATTTGATTCTACTTCAGCTCCAATAGATATATATATTTTTTGAGTGCCACCCCCTGAGAGGGGGTGGCATCCACTCCCTATAAATTAGCAAGCCCCCGCACAATATAGAAACTTTTCTGTGAAGCATTTACTATCATACTGCCAAGAATGAACGAAATCCGTTCAATATGACATTATTCCGAAATTTTGCATATTTCTTACCTCTAGGTACTGTACTATATAATAACAGATATTCAGGAAATATATGGATTAAATAGAAAATTAAGTTACAATCAGTGGTGTAGCCAGCTTTTTGGGGCGGAGGGGGCAGTCGTTTAAAAGGCGGTATAAAAAGTTTAGTCGGGGAGCCCTCCCTAGCTGTACGTGCACCCCCCGCCCGATCCTTGGGGACAATGTTTTTTATAAAGATTAAAGCCTAAGGAACAATTTAAGACATGCCCTGAAGAAAAAAACTGGCTGTACTTTCAAAATGGCGGCCATATGTTAAAAAAAACGTTGCCAATGTTGTTTTTGTCATTTAACACAAAAACTAAAAAAGATGGATAAAAACTTTTTTCAAAAAAAAACAACGTGCATAAAATGCAAATGCAAATATTGTACAGGAACAAAATTGTAGAAAATTTTATGTACTTTGTTTTTTGTGTAGAAAGTTTTTCTCCATCTTTTTTAGTTTTTGTGTTAAATGACAAAAACAATATTTGCATTTTTTTTAAACGGACGCCATTTTGAAAGTACAGCTAGTTTTAATCATGAAAAACATTGTCCTAAAGGATCGGGGGGGGGGGGGTTGCACTTAGGGTGGGCTCCCGTAGTAGTTGCAAATAAAAATAAAATACGGATTTTATTTACAGTAGGGGCGCCACATCATGTGAACATGGAAATGGGAGAGGGGGACACAGTGCCCCCTAATTACGCCGCTGGTTAAAATGTTTTACTTCCTGAACAGTACTCAGATATGCTCACGTGCACATTCTTAATTCATTTATAATAGAATTTCAGCATTCTATCAAGAGCCATTCAACAAATACGTTCGCTTTTAATTGGGAAAGGGGATTACTGAAAATGTGACAAATCAATAGGGGAGAAGTTCTAGTTCTGAACATGTGAATATTGTTTTGTGAAATCTATTTTTTTAAAAGATTACTAAAACAACTTCCACGCTCAGGTTAGAAATTGAATAATCAAAAACGAAACTCCAAAACTTTGGCCAAGATTTTCCAGTTTTCTTGAAGTTTTCAGGAAGCCGCAAGAATTACATTGATTAATCTATAAAAAAAAACGAATCCAAATTTTCATTCAGTGAATAGATTATTGTATTATATTATATTGATACCATTTATACCATTTGTAAGCCTACCTTTTTCTAGACGTAATATTTTTCTCATTTTATTGCTTCACAGATAGGTATCTATACATTATTTAGGTGTTACGCAAGCGGGACTTTTATACTGATAAGAAATTACCCTAATTTTTAAAATATTGTCGTTTTACTTCTGAACATGTTAATATAATTAATTATTAGGTAAAAAAAATCTTTTAATAACTAACACTTTAAAATACAAATTATTGTGGAATCTATCACATTATTTAAAACACATTAAATAAAAACTGCGATGAACAATTAACCGGCTTATACAATAAGTGTAATTGCTAAATAACAATAAAATGAATTGATAGATAGTAGGTAGCAGCACCACGCCGTCTAGCAGCGGCGCTCCGAATTGTCGTAACTAGGTAATAATAAGGACTGATTTACCCTTTGAAATATTTTTAATGTAATACTTCAAAGTGAAAATGATATTAAAGATTCATGTATTCCAAGGTAATTAAAGCAATTTTATATCATAAATTCTATCGTTTCTAGAAAATAGAGCAGATATAAAATCGAAGGCGGGCGACTACGTAGCACTTGCTGTAATCATACGCCCGGTTCGCCGTGTTTCCCTCAATATCTCACAGTATTGAAATGGCTAAAAGTTTAGAACTTTTCAGTAATAATATTTCATCAATATTCACATTAAATATTCTAAATGTTTACGTGTTTTTGTATTTGACATCACACGAAGGTTTAAATATATTTATTTATTTGTGTTTATTCAATTTTAAAAAACTTTAATAAAAAGAGAGCTATTAAAGATATCTAATATATTAATATGCCTATAGACAAGACGAAAACTTCGCCTTCGTATGAGAAAATTTTCCCATTCGATTTTTTTGCATATTCACGTTCGGGACATGCCCCTGAATACGGATCAAGACTGGGCGAAAATCTGGTCCCAATTTACTTAAACTAATTTTTTTTAAACAAATTTCAAAAATCGCTTTTTTGATCCGAATGATTTTCTTTTTTTAGGTTTTGGTCATTTTAAACAAAAAAGGTCTCTTGTCATTTTTTCGTAGAGTTGACCATTTCCGACTTATAAACAATTTAATATTTGAAAAACGCAAAAACGGTCATTTTCAAGGTTGAAACACAATATTAAAAAATACATTTTTTGAGTTCATCGAACTTTTTATATATTCTTTGAACATCCATTAACAAAATCCTGAAGAGTAAGTACAGATTATTTCATTCTAAAGCTTGAATTTTTAATTGTTAAATAGACGTTTTTATTGACTGAAACTTATAATGAAGATTTTGGATACATCCTGCACGAAACGGGTGTATTGTTACCTAGATTTAAGTTAAAAAATTCAGTACCTTATAATCTTATTTATCAGTGCAAATGTTTAAAGACTTCCAGACCAAAGCATGCCATTATATAAAAAAATAATATTACTTGTGTACCTTTATGTGGTAGTAGTATTTATAGATGAATGCAAGAATATGCTCAAATAAATTTTTTGCCAACTCAAGATTTTTCAACTTTTTTTGTTTACCATTTATATTTATAATAGTTTATGACAAATTATATTGATTTATAAAACATACAGCAATAGTAATTAAAGCGTATGTAAAAGCCAAGCATCGAGAACACATAAGACACTTTATAGTCCAGTCGAAAGCAGCGAGTACGCGCGCCCGCGGCTGAGGAAGAGCGCGCGCGCCCGCCTAAAAACGTCTATTTAACAATTAAAAATTTAAGCTTTAGAATGAAATAATATGCACTTACTCTTCAGGATTTTGTTCATGGATATTCAAAGATTATATAAGAGGTTAGGTGAACTCAAAAAATTCATTTTACTTCCACATCCAGTAGAATAACGACAAAAAAATTTTTTTAAAATTTTTATTGTTTAAATAGGCTTAGAATGTCATGAAACGTCAAGATTTTAAGTTTGAGCGAAAAAAAAATTCTGTCTGTCGGTCTGTCTGTAACTTTTTTGTGCGCACGTTTACTCTGGAACCGTTTAAGATATTGACTTGAAATTTGGTACACATATGTACTTTAACGAGATGTGGAACTAGATTATATTTTCATCTTGTTCCGTCGAAGGGTTGAGAGGTAAATTGGGGTAAATACGTAAATCAAGCAGGTAAGAGTCCATAAAATTGGTATTTAGTATATACAAGAGAAGCTAAGGTCTCAAAAAATTTTTTGGCGTTGGCCACCCCCATTACCATCCCCACCCCATTATTAAAGGGTATGAAAAAAAATTGTGATTTAGTGTATGTACATGTACAAGAACCAGAAACCACAAAATATTTTTTTACTTCATCCACCCCCACTACCACCCCCCCCTATCACCACCCCCACCCCACTACCGACGTGGGGTAACGTTTTATGGGTTTTTGTGGTAGAGGATTTCAAATATTATATTATTAATGTTCCATAAACAATTATTTCGGCATACAAAATTTTTCATTGTGAGTGATAGAAAATCTGGATGTGGAAGTAGTGATTCCTTGGGTAGCGGTTTTTTAATATTGTGTTTCAACCTTGAAAATGGCCGTTTTTGCGTTTTTTTCAAACATTAAATTGTTTATAAATCGGAAACGTTCAACTTTACGAAAAAATGACAAGAGATCTTTTTTGTTTAAAATGACCCAAAAAACCAAAAAAAAAATCATTCGGGGCAAAAAAAGCGATTTTTGCAATTTGTTTAAAAAAATAAGTTTAAACAAATTGGGACCAGATTTTCGTCCGGTAAACTCTTGATCCTTATTCAGGGGCATGTTCCGATGAATATGCAAAAAATCTAATGGGAAATTTTTTTCATACGAAAGCGAGGTTTTCGCTTTGTCTATATTGGAAAATACACAAACCGATATTTGGAAAGCTTCAGGCTATTCACGTAACGATGGCATTTTGTTACTTTATAATTATCTTGTTATATCTCCGCATTACCTTTATATTTTGCTGTTGCTCCCTGCAGTTAATAGAACCGGTAAATTATTTTAAGTAGTAGCATCTATTTCGATGACAATGTATTATTTTGGTGTTATCCTGATAATGCTATCATATCCCGATAGTATTGTTCAATCATGTGAAAAGAAAAAGTCGCATATTGCACAACTCCTCTTTGTGAATAGTTTCTAAACATTTAGATACAAGTAAGTTGTTTTTTCTTCAAGATTATTCACTTCTAGTAGTTGATAAGTAGGTAGTTAAAATGTTTTTTGCCCCTTTCCACTATTATTTAATCTATGGTGAATAAATTCTTCATATTCATAATTATTTTATTCATCAATTGGTAATTAAAATTATATTGAAATTTATGAATACAACCCTGTTTGTATATTTAGTACCAGCAGTAATTTTACAGCTTGGTTTTTGAAATGTTTTAGTTATGCTGAACTTTATTACTATCTACCTATACATCTATAGATATAATAAATCTATAAAGTTGGCGTGTCTGTACATTGAAAATATTTGCAAATAACTGATTTGGGAGGATGTAAGACGAGTGACAGAATTCATTAAGACAGTTTTTGGAAATTTTCTCTGTTTGTTTGTTTGAACGCGCAACACGCAGAAACTACTGAACCAATTCGAATAGGATTTCCATAGGTAAATTTATCAAAGCTTGGAGTAACATTTAGTTTTTATTTTATCGAAATAAAAGCCTAGTTTTACGAAAATAGGTTTAGTAGAACCTGAGATACCGCTTGGTCTCTACAATAAGCGTATTTGCACTGCATAAACTTTCATGATTAAACTTCTGTAATATTCCAGAAAATTCGAGAGTATTCTGGAACATTCTAGCTATGCGTCACGGGTGTGGATCTAAGTGTTAGTCCCACGGCGAGATCTACGTGGCTCTCTCCCGTGTCAGTGTCGCAAACAATCTCTTTGTACATGTCCCTGGTTATTCTACATTAAACGTCGTTTACAAAGAAGCTTTTTTCCACGCAAACGCAGTCGCGGGCACAGCTAGTGTCTTAATAATCAGCTTTAACAGAACAAACCGGCATATAGGATAAAATAATTATTGTCCAAATGTTAATTGTGACTTTTTGTTTTTTCTTCTTGGAATTACTACCGATATGTAGTTATTATATAATCTTCAAAATAATAGAATTATCCAGTAAATCACTGTGAAACAATTTCTAACGATTCCTTTGATGTAAAAGTCACAGGCGTATAAACAGTTTTTTTTTTCACCAAGGGCTGCCTGCCCATCGCTAGTATGGGTCAGACTCTAACCGACTAAAACCCCTCCTCCTAGGGCTCGTCTGTAAAGTACTGCAGCCGCCTCCTGGGCTTATTGTGCTCTCCCTGTCTTAATTTACTCTGGACATTTTAATACTCCTGTGCCATTGACAAAGTAATACGGTACAAAATAAAATTAGATCACACTGAAAATAGTGATTCCATTATATTATATTATATTATATTATATTATATTATATTATATTATATTATATTATATTATATTATATTATATTATATTATATTATATTATATTATATTATATTATATTATATTATATTATATTATATTATATTATATTATATTATATTATTGTCAGAATTCAGGATTCAAAAAATTAAGTGTTACGGAAGTTTACCATTAAGGTGTTTGCTATCTGAAAATAATTAAAAAGGATATCAACGTAAGGTCAAAAATTGGCAACGACTTTCCACGTTTCTTTCTACAAATCAAGCAGGAAAATGTTAAAACCAGTCTGTCGGTAAAAATACTTTTTGTGCCTATACCTACCCAGTAAAATTGTAAAATTTTTTAATCCTATACAGGTTACTCATTCAGAAGAATTTCGGCCACTTTATTGGCTAACACAAGTGTCGACGTTCTACAGCTCAAGAGACATGGATAGTAGAAGTCTTCCACTGTTGCTTTGACTTATGTGGTGGACAGCATAACAAACAAAAATGAAGTAGTAAACAAAATTTTGTATAACTTGAGCAACTCTTTTGTTACCAGCACATCGTCGTATATATGGCAATTTCACCTATTTAGGACGACAAAAATATTTTATTCCTAAAAATGAATATTTTGTCTTATATCAGGCTGAGAGGACTATATGGGGTGAAGTAGGACGAAATATTTGGAATTCCACTAGAAGGGGTAAAATTTTAATTAACACGGAATATTCATGAAATAAAAAAGAGTACTAATTAATTATGTCACTACCATGAATCAATATTTTATAAACAATCGCACTCATATTGTATCATTCACAGAAAATTATAATTTAAAGAAAGGACCCCGCACCACAATACATGGGTTTTGCGGCTCCGGTCAAATTTCGTGAAACTGGGAAATAGTAGTTCTCAGTGAGTAGAAATAAAGTCTAAATGGGCGCGAAGCTCCAAACCTCATTGGTTCCGAGATAAGACCAGCTGAAGCTCTAGAAACCACCCCTACCAAACCACAAGCGGGCTAATCCGATATCGATAATCTGACCCCAGATTCGTGATCAGCGTCTTCGAAAATTCTTGGTACGAGTGTAGGCGGATTTTGAACCATGAAAACGGTATTTGAATATTCGTGATTTTTAGCGAACAGAATATTTGCTGGTCGCAATGTTCAAGCATCTCAAAACCAGTATATTTTTGAGCTTGGTGCCCATTCAGACTTTTGTACTACTATTCCGAGAGTCATGTGGATTAGCCAACTGGTGGTTTGGTAGGGGTGGTTTCTAGGGATTAGGTGGGTTAGAGGGTTGGTGGTTAGGTGGTTTAGCCCGCTTGTGGTGTGGAATTTAATTCTTTCAAGAAAAATAAGCGATTAAACTCGCTGTTCCCAGAGTCAGGAGGGTTGGCCTACTCGTGGTTTGGTGGGGGTGGTTTCTATTGATTAGGTGGGTTTGGGGGTGGGTGGTTAGGTAGTGTAGCCTTATAGTGGTATGGAATTCAATTATCTCAAGAAAAGTAAGTGATGAAACTCGCTGTTCTCAGGGTCAGGTGGGTTTAACAGGGGTGGTTTCTAGAGATTAGGTGGGTTAGGGGGTTGGTGGTTAGGTGGGTTATGCCGCTTGTGGTATGGAATTCAATAATTTCAAGAAAAATAAGCGACTAAACTCGCTGTTCCAGGGTTTGGTGGATTAGCTTGTGGTTTGGTAGGGGTGGTTTCTAGAGCTTCAGCTGGTCTTATCTCGGAACCAATGGGGTTTGGAGCTTCGCGCCCATTTAGACTTTTTTCCTACTCACTGCGAACTACTATTTCCCAGAGTTTCACAAAATTTGACCGG
Source organism: Rutpela maculata (assembly GCA_936432065.2). Taxonomy (NCBI): domain Eukaryota; kingdom Metazoa; phylum Arthropoda; class Insecta; order Coleoptera; family Cerambycidae; genus Rutpela; species Rutpela maculata. Next base: position 213,569,293 of record OW386285.2, read on the forward strand.
AGCCGCAAAACCCATGTATTGTGTGCGGGATCCTTTTCATTTTTCAAAAATAGTTCTTGTCTATTGACGATAAATGGTGTCAAAGCGGTGTCGTCGCGACTACCTGTAAACAAAGTGCTTTATATACAGGACGTAATTAGTTTCATGTCATTAAAAAAACTGATGCTAGGGAACGACTAGACAAACAAAAAAACTATAATTTTGGAGAAAAAAAAATAACAAAAAATTCGAACATATTTAGTAATATTGTTTGAAAACTGCTGGTATAGTTGAATAGGCTTTATTATTGCCGCATATATTGCCGCCTTTGACCATAAAACATACTAATGCGGTTCTATTAAAGTGCCGCTCTTCTTTGTTTGAGACCGCGCGGCGGCGAGGACACAAGTCGGTAATCTTTACACTTTTTTATGACTTCTTAAAAGAAACTTGTATGATTCGGAACTATACATTCATTGGCCCAGAAAAGCAATAGTTCTCAAATGTCTCCTACATTAACATTCAAATTTTTGACCTAGGTCAGTTTTTTCAAAGCGCCCCTAGAGGAAAGACATATAGGTTTTTTGTTTATCTAGTCGGTCTACATTACCAGTTTTTTTAATGACATGAAACTAATTACACCCTGTATAGTCCACTCAATCCGGCGTTAAAAAGTTAAAAGTTCAATCGTGCATTTTGGGTGGGATACGATTTTATTTTGTTATTATGTATATAAGTTTAAATTTGAGTTTTCGGGGCAGGGAGTGCACCCATTTGGCCGCCTTCTTGACAATAAGAGTGTAAATGGTTTTTTTTAATATATCTTGAAGACTCCCACAAAAAAATTGTAAAGAGTTTTTTTGTAGATAATAATATTATCTAAGTACGACTTTGATTAAATACTTTTCGTTGTAACTTCGATAATTAAGAAGTTATAAGCAAAAATTAATGAAAATTTAGGGGATGAAAAACTGTTATTGTTAATAACTTTTTTATTAATTTTGAGGAAAAATTGCTTCAGGGTTTTTTATACCAAATAATTTGACCTACTATTTTTTATATTTCGATCATTTTTATCTTATTAATCTTAATTAATTAATATTATTAACTTAATCTTATTAATATATTTTTCATTAATAATATCATCTTATTTATAACACACAAAATATTTTTGAGAGCAGCGCCGGACCAGACCTAGTGTAGCATATGTTTTGGGGTCGCTGAAACCGAATCTAAAACTTATTTTGCCCCATCATGTCAGGATTTTTTTTTAAATTAAGAACAATTTATTTTAACCGACTACTAGAATATTCAAAGATTTGGCGGAGTCGGTAATATAAATTAATTTACAAACATGGAATTTTACTCTTGTAGTAACATTCACATGGTATCCAATATAGAGAGAATTTCACAATAGTTTCCTTCACTATGCAAAAGTTAAATAAATAAAAGAAGCTACAAAAAGGACTGATTTTTTTTTTTAATCGAACCGCCTTCAACAATTTTCAAAAAATATCTTTAAAAAGTAAGAAATACAATAAATATCTGTCTACCTATTAGTGGAAAGTAGCAAGGAACTGTACCTTATTACCTAATATTAATTTGAAATCGGTGCAAAAATATCTAATTTCAAAATTGGCTGAAATTTATTTTGTTCCATCACGTTAGGATTTTTTTTAAATTAAGGAGAACCTTAAATCTGTAGATGAAAACCGCCGTCAGACTAAAGGCCTGTTTTTATCGCATAAGCCGCAAGCTCACATGAAAAAATCCCAATAACTCAACATTCTCAAACCACAGACCGGCCAAATGCCTGTTTTCAACCGGACAAGCCATGAATTAACCATAAACCATAATATCCTGACACCCTTAAGCCGCATACCGGTGGAAGGCCTGTTTCTATCGAATGAGGTCAGCCCATCTTCATAAAACCCAATAACTCGACATCTTCGAACCACAGACAGCCCAAAGGCCAGTTGGCAACCGGTACAGCCATGAATAACCTGACACCCTTGAGCCGCAAACAGGCTAATGGTCTGTTTTTATTAGGTGAGTAAATATCCATAAAAACCCAATAATTTGATATCCCCGAACCACAGAAAAGCCTAAGACCTGTTTTTTCGAAAAAAGCTATGAACCAGCACTCCTGCATACAGTCCTTTTCAAACCGAAACAAAATATGTCCAAGAGCCTCAACTAGAGCTCTCGCTCTCTGCTGTATTGGCATCTGAGTTATGCGGTTATTGGGGTCCTGCTGTCTGTTACACTCGGTGTAAGTATTGTTCCTGTATAATGTCAGTTTCTTAACTGAAAGTTCTAATAAAGGTGAAAGACCTATTTTTTGGGTACCTATGAACTATAAACAAGTTTTAAAGTTATATCTTTTTGCACCGATTTCAAATTGATATTAGGTAATAAGGTACAGTTCCTTGCTATTTTCCACTAATATGTAGACAGATATTTGTAAAACTGAATGAAATTTTATTTCTTACTTTTAGAGATATTTTTTGAAGATTTGAAGGCGGTTCGATTTTTTTAATAAAATCTTCTTTTAACTTTTTTTAGTAGCTCCTTTTATTTATTTAACATCTACATAGGAAAGGAAACTATTGTGAAATTCTCTATTTGGCACCATGTGAATATTACTACAAAAATAATACCCTGTTTGTGAATTAATTGATATTACCGGCGACTCCGCCGAATCTTCGAATATTCTTGTAATATCAAGTCAGTTAAAAAAAATTTTTCTTAAAAAATTCTGACGTGATGGGGCAAAATAAGTTTCAGATTCGGTTTCAGCACATGTTTTATTCATTTTTATTTTTATTTATACATATGTTAGATTGGGTTTGGCCCGGCGCACCTCGCAAAAATATTTTGTGATCATGTGTAATAATAACACAGCCCCACAAAAAAAAAAGTGGTCTGTCCGGCGGACCAGACTAATATATCCGTATGTATTTGGACCCGCTGAAACCGAATCCGAAGTCGGAATTGTCAGATCAGGTCGTTTTCACCCCCAACCCCAAAAAACATGCTCTGTCCGGCGGACCAAACCAGTATATTATTATGTATTTGCTGAAACCGAATCTGTAGTCAGAATTGTCAGATTGGCTCGGTTTTCACCCCCAACCCCAAAAAACACCCCCAAAACAAAAACAAAGTGGTCTCTCCGGCGGACTATACCAGTGTATCCTTATGTATTTTGACCTGCTGAATCCGGATTCGAAGTCAGAATTGATGGATTTGCTCGTTTTTCACCCCCAAACCCGAAAAACACACCCCCTAATAAAATGGTTTGTCCGACGAAATAGACCAGTGTATTCTCATGTATTTCGACCTGCTGAAACCGAATCCGATGACAGAATTGTCAGACTGACTCGTTTTTCACCCCCAACCTCAAAAAACACCCCCAAAACAAAAACAAAGTGGTCTGTCCGGCGGACTATACCAGTGGATCCTTATGTAATTTGATCTGCTGAATCCGAATTCGAAGTCAGAATTGTCAAATTTGCTCGTATTTCACACCTAACCTTAAAAAACACCCCCAAAACAAAAAAGTGGTCTGTCCGGCGGACCATACCAGTGTATTCTTATGTATTTGGTAAGGATACACTGGTATAGTCCGCCGGACAGACCACTTTGTTTTTGTTTTGGGGGTGTTTTTTGGGGTTGGGGGTGAAAAACGAGCCAGTCTGACAATTCTGACATCGGATTCGGTTTCAGCTGGTCCAAATACATAAGAATACACTGGTCTGGTCCGTCGGACAAATCATTTTTCTGGGGGGTGTGTTTTTCGTTGTTGAGGGTGAAAAACGAGCCAATCCATCAATTCTGACTTCGAATCCGGATTCAGCAGGTCAAAATACATAAGGATACATTAGTATAGTCCGCCGGACAGACCACTTTGTTTTTGTATTGGGGGTGTTTTTTGGGGTTGGGGTTGAAAAACGAGCCAATCTGACAATTCTGACTACGTATTCGGTTTCAGCAGGTCCAAATACATAAGAATATACTGGTTTGGTCCGCCGGACAGAGCATTTTTTTGGGGGGTGTTTTTTGGGTTTGGGGTTGAAAAGCGACCTGATCTGACAATTTCGACTTCGGATTCGGTTTCAGCGGGTCCAAATACATACGAATATATTGGTCTGGCCCGCCGGACAGACCACTTTCTTTTTGTGGGGCTGTGTAATTAATATACTGTGTCTCCGGATGGGGTATCGCACTCTTGTAAACTTTCTTACTTTTAATTTGTCGGGAAAAAGTCATTCTATATAAAAAGTTTTTCTTGTCTTAGGAAGTCATAAGCAGTCATAAACTTAAGACAAATTATACAGGGTATTCTAAAAATTAGAAAATATGATCGACTTTAACTTTTTTACATTTTTATCGAAAATTTTATACCAATCATTATTAGCCAATCGGACACGTTTATTTTGTCACTGTTAGTATGACAACCATCAAATTTTTTGGAAATCTTACTTATCCATGAGCACCTACCTACGTGATTAATAAGTGGAAATTTCCCTGGTTCGACAGCAATGATTAGACAATAGCGTTTATACGCACCAGCACCAGCAGATGCACACAATTTAATATCTCAGCACCAGCAGATGTAAACTGCCAAAGCCATAAACCTTGCCTCCGCACTTTTCTAAATTCACCGCTGGGCGCACCGCTGGATAAAATACGAAGCTGATTGGCTATGTTTTTCAAATTCGCCAATCACATAATGTTATTGCTTACCGGTGCGCTCCACCGGTGAATTTAGAAATCTACGGTCTATGGATCAAACCAAAACGTTATGCCAGATGACGTCAGACCAATGGCGTACTGTTTATAGTCACGTGGTTTTGTTCCAATAAATTTCAATTTCAAAATGATTCTTTTTACAAAATAATTCTTTTTTATAGTTTCTTTTAATTATATACTCGGTTTATATAATATGTATAATGAAAAAATAATCAACGCATTTGTAAAATTCATGCATCTTGCTCATTGTAATTTCAGTATAACATAAATTAATAAACTATCAAGTGAAAATGTATACTTTTTTGAAATAAAAATACTTTCTCATTATCTCCCTAGGGAAACAACTAAATCACTTACTTCCATAGGGAGTTAAAAATCAATCTTTGTCCCAAACAACATATGAAGTGGAAAAAAAATATTTCGTAGTATGAAATAAAAACCAATTCAAATTAAGCGCATTTATTAGTTTCCTCTTTTCACGAATTTACTTTATTGCGAATATCTCGAAAAATAGAAAAACATGTCAAGAGAGATAAATTCAAGTTGATAAAATTGCCTTATATTCTGTTCTTTTTTATTGGAAATTAGAGACTCTCAAAGTTGGCCTAGAATTTGACATTTTTTTTAGTAAAAGACCTTTGAGCGCCAAAAATAACTTTATTAGCTAATGATAACAAAATTAACTACACCATCTTGAAGCCGAGAAAATTTACTACTAAAAACTACCTTTTAATTTTTTCTAATCGAATTTTCGTACAAAAATTTATAATAAATCAAATTCGAAAATTTGATGAGAAAAAACTAAAAGATACTTACTTTTATGTAGTAAAATTTCTCAGCTTTTAGATGGTATAGCTAATTTTGGTCTCATTTGCTAATAATTTTTTTGGGGGCTTAAAATTAAAAAATTTTAAAATTTTTTCATCACATTAATCGTAGAAAAGAGAAACAAATAAATTAAAGGCAAACAAGTTCATTAAATTTAATTTTTTTGATAAAAATTGTGAGTATTATGCAAGTTCTGCTTATGTTGAAATGGTAATTTCTGAAGTTGTAATCAAAATAAGTGGATGCTACAGGCGACATTTAAAATTCGATTTACTAAATTTTTAAATTATTCATAAACAGAAACGTACCAGGTCTTAGTTTTTCTTTTTACTAGGGCTTAACTGGAGGGTTAAGCCCTAGTAAAAAGAAAAACTAAGACATGGTAAAGGAATCCAGGCGAATGTTTTTTTAAGTGTAAAATGAACAAATAATACCCCTGGCAAGAAGAAAATAACCTGTTTAGTTATGTCTACAAACTGTTTCTATATACATTAAAAGTTAGTAACTGACAGGTGACTAAACTGATATCTGAAAATACGTTTGCATTCGTTATTTGTTCATTTTTACATCGACCAAATGCCAACATTTTTTCTCCATGCAATTGGCAGCATTGGCGACATCAATTATGTCCAAAATTGGAACGTAGTATAACACTTTCTCACCAGGCGGAAAATTTTCGGTGTCAATACTTATTGCTGGAAAACCATATGCCAAAATTTTCTGCTTGCCCATTTTCCAGATTTTTTGGCCAAAAATTGGGGGAGGGGGTTACATTGAGAAAAAAATGTTGGCACTCACAGAGACTATTCTTTGGTACAAAAACTACAAGTTTGAGAAGGTGTCAACATTTTTTTGAAAAGCATCAGTTTCAGCCCGTTTTAGGCCAAAAGTTCAATTTTTGGCCAATAATCTGAGAAATGAGCAAGCAGAAAATGTGGCATGGTTTTCTAATAATGAGCATTGACAACGAAAATTTTCCGCCTGGTCAGAAAGTGTTATACCACGTTCCAATTTTGTCCATAATTGATGTCGCCAGTGCTGCCAAATGCACGGAGAAAAAATGTTGGCATATATCGAATGTTGATCGCCAAGATACCCTTTTCAATTAACACCAAACCCCAAAGTGTTATACTCTGTTCCACAATTGAATATTTTCTGGGGCGGCTAGCGCCAAAACGGTCAGAGGGGAGGTCTGACTTACATAAGATAATATACTCAGAAAAATATTTGCTAAAACATAACAGCCATGCCAATATGTTATATCCCAGACCCCATATATGTAGCTATTTCTTAGACTACTATACTAAACCTAGCTTGATGAAATTAATAGGGAACCACCGCCGAGCCATACCTCACAATTCAAGGGCGGATCTGGGCCTTGAGCTTGGAGGAGGGGGGTAATATAGCCGCGTGCTGAAAATAAAAAAAATGTTTTTCCTCGAAAATTAAAATTGATGAGCGGGGGGAGAAAATCTCAAAAAAAAATTTATAAACACAACTAAATAGAATATATATTCAAAGATATAAAATAAAATAATAAAAATTATGAAATTTTAAAACGAAAGTTGATGGTTTACGGAATCTTAGGGGGGGGGGGTAATTACCCCGTTACCCCTCCATAAATCCGCGCTTGAAAAGATTTCATAGAAATTGCTTAAGCTGATCTATAAGTAATGCTTGAAGAAATATAAAAAAACATACAAACGGGTTGAATTGAGAACCTCCTCCTTTCTTAAATTTTATGAAGTCGGTTAAAAATATTGATCCTCCGTATAAAAGAGATAGTGCGATTAATAAAAATAAATAGTGTTTAGAAAATCCAAATCAATCCATTCATTCAAGAAATGTATTAAGATACATAGAAAAATTGTAAGAAATCACATTAATTAAATAAACTTCAAGTAATATAAATCGAAATACATATATCTTGAAAATTACGTGAATGAATATTTCCTGTTCTTGTTTCAAAGTCAAAATACATAAAAAATACACCTACTTAAAGCACATAAATCCAAGCAGAATTCAAGCAATTTTAGTATCAGAACAGTTAGTTCCGATGAGACAATCACTCATTATGTTTACAAGAAAGGACACTGCGAGAGTCGAGAGTTCTCCGATCATGTGGGGCCCTAGGGGACCGTGATCTGGGCGTGCACTTGCCTGACGGCATTCCACAGTGCTTCGGGCAACTTACACCTCTGGCATCATACTAGAATTTCCTTAAAGTATAATATTAAAAATTCAAAACGTGCAACTTTAGGTAAGTAATATGGGTGAAATTATACTGAATGGTGTAATTAACTAAATATAAATTATTAAAATGTATAAACACTTTTATATTCTGTTCAACCATATGCTTTTGAAATATAGCATTATTTTAATGCATTATATTATATATACAGATATAGATACAGATATAAATATGTTTTTGTTTTATTTTTACAGATCTTTGGATTTGATAAAATATCATTGTATAGAGAATAAAGCGGTGAAATAAATAAATTTCTCAACGTTAAAACCACCATCTACCATTTTACATGGGTCCAGAATCTACTATCAGCTGATCTTCCAGCTAGGTTTTTCCGTATTCAATAAAATGCTGATACAACATTTTAAACAATTGTTCACTGATGAAGCCATTTTCACTCGTTGGGGTGTATTTAACTTTAGAAACAAACATTTGAAATTGAAAATCCATATTTAATAAGAAACAATGAATTTAAAATTAACAGTTGGTGTTGAAATGTTGCAAATTATATCATTTGACCATATGAGTTACCGGCTAATCTAAATGGCTCTAGCTCTACTTAAATTGCTTACAACATGGACTGGTTGATATCTTGAACAATTTATCATTAGATTTAAGACAAAACATGTGTTTTATGAAATTGGGTGCATCAGCGCATTATTACTCGAAAATTCGAAATCACCTTAACACTAATTTCTTCAGTCGTTGGGTAGATCGTGACAATTATTTTGGTCAGTGCGTATATTTTGGGCAGTCCTGAATCATGGATTTGTTTTCGGGGTTACATGAAATCAATCGTTTGTTATGAGACAATAAATACCCGCGCTGAGTATTGACAAAGAATTTCAAATGCCGCCGAATTATTTAGAAATGAACTAATTCTATTTAATATGAGGTAATCTTTTATCAAACGAACATCACAGTGTATTGAAGTCAACGATAGTCTCCTCAAACATTTATTGTCAAGAAAGAATCTTTTCTACTACTAAATATTTGTAATAGTAAAATGAACGTTATTTTTTAAATAAATCGTCTACGTCTTCTCGCATATACAATTATACAATTACATAAATGTATTTAGATTTTTTAATTTAGACATGTTTTTCATTTTCCATGTCATATTTAATAATTATTAAAATCTGGGAATAAAATTTCTTTCATTTAGAATTAAGTTTTACTGTTATTTCTTTTTCAAATGATATAAAATCATTCTGAATACTTATTGTTGCTTCCAAAATTTAAAGGGCAACTGTCTCAAAAATATTATATTGCTTAATATTGCATAGTTTCTGTATACGCTGATACAGGTAAATAGAAGGTGAGAGAATTATTATTATTTAATTCATTGTCAGAGTAAGTTATTCTTTTAAATTTTAGTTTAATTGGTATATATTGTTAATTCATTTTCATTCGGCATTTGCGTCTAAAAATTAATACAATCGTAATTTCTTTATCTCGTCTTGGGATCTTGGATATCCAGAGCAGCGATATCTGATATAAATTTTTACTTTTATATTGAAATACGCTAATATATATAAAAAAATGGGTGTACATATTCATTGATTTATTTTATAAAATTTTTGGTTCATTAATTAATATATACCAACCATTTTGAGGTTATGTCGTTACAATGCATACACATTTAACAAAAGTGACTTTTGTCATCGACAAACATATTTTAGGTATTTGAATTGTGAAAGAATTTGTCAAACATTAGATTTTCCTTGGTTTCAATATATTATTTTTTTTACTAGACTAAGAGACAAAAAGTAAAGAAATACAATGAATGTCAAACATATAGGGATACCACAAACCTATATTTTGCAGTGCCAATCTAAAACGGTACACATTTTACATAAAATTTTTCGATATTTGAATTCAGTTCAAGCCCGGATAGGACGGCTGGGCAAATGCTCGGTGGCTTGGTGGCTTACGGGGGCGCCCAAGAGCCGCAAAAAAATAAAGATCTTTTTAAGCAATTAAATTTAATTCGGAATAATTTTTATATCGTGCTGCCGTGAAAAATAGGCTAGGACTGGGCCTGGTCGAAGAAGTTGCCCTGTAGCAAAATAGATTTCAGGAGAGGGGGGGGGGGGGCATGGCTGTGTTGTCCCGGAAAATTTTGCCAGAGCCATTTTAGCACAGGGACTAACAATATATTTTACAACAAAATGGCGTGAGATAATAGAGAATACGTATTTATTAAAACGAAATATTATTATAAAAAATAAAATAAAGTTCATTCTACAAGTAACACAAATATGCACTTTTTATGTACCTAACAAATAAAAATAATACACCTATAAAGCATGTAAAATTTTATGTAAAAACAATTCAGGGACCGAAACCTAAATTAATTTCGGTTAATTTCGGTTACGGTTACCTAACGCATACCGTTTTCAGTTTTCATGGCAGCGACAATTTGGTTTTCATTTACGGTTTCGGTTTTCAAGGCACCGACGATTCGGTTCTCGGTTATGGTTTCGGTTTACAGATCCGCGGCAATTCGGTTTCTGTTAGAAAAAATTTGTAATTACGATGCGGTTTTGGTGCTTGGCTTTTTACTTGCCTTTTACCTTATATAATCTTTATAAACGACGAATCGATTTAGATATGGTTTTCACCATACAATTTGGTATTTTTACATCATGGTTTAAAGATTTGAATCTTCGATTTCAAACATATTTTTTGAACTTTAAATTCGTAATTACGGTGCGAATTTCGGTTACGGTTTCGGTCCCTGAAAAACACGCATTTCGATTTCGCTGCTCTAAGAAACGACAGTAACTTTGATTTGGCTGCCCCCAAGAATTCGGCCGCCCTGTGCAGCTACTCGCTTACACAAGCCTTTAGCACGGCCCTGAGTGTGAAATAGCTATTTGTGTTCTTTTTCGTATTCGGCGCAGGCTTACGATGTATACGAAAAATAGTACATTGGGAATATAGTAGTAAAAGCAATACATTCCTGGACGACGATGTAAATGTAATGTAATTGTTGAAGTCCGGGAATGTGCTTTTGCTACGAGGTACACAAAAGTACTATTTTTTCTAAAATTGCCATCAATATTATTATAAATATATAAAAATAAAAATATATATAAAAAAAAACGGTCCGGGAAAGTAACTTTTTTATATAAGAAACAGTCCGGGAAAGTTAACTTTTCCGGACGTATGGGAAGTTGCATGATTCTCTTTCCAATGAAAATCGATATAGCACAAAAAAAATTTATAAAAATGTAAAATTTACGATTTTTTGAATGTTAATATAGCGAGAAAAAAACATTCCTTTGGTAAAGAATTTAAATATTGAACTGTGACGTTTTCCGATATGATTCCCCAAAAACGTCGCCGCGATTTCCGTCAACAATCAATAAACGTCAAAAAATGCCATTTATGATTAGCTCCTGCCGGACCGAATATTTGAATTTCGCCATACAATTTACAAAGCGGAGTAAGTACAACTCTCCCTCTTTCCGCATTGACATCATACGGCCGTCCCGCTAGGGTATTTCGAAAAATATGAACGTTTCAAAATTGCATGTTGTTGGCGATTTTCAACTCCGAAATGCATACTTTTTTTTTAATATTCTTCGCCGATATCTCCTAAACAAGCTCGAAATAAAAAATACCGTACACGAGTTCGTTACGTATATTTTGGTTACATCAGAATTTTGATATTTTTTTCGTTTTAGTGATATTTACTGAAATGTCGGCGATGTATGGCAAAAAATCGGACATTTTTTGCTTAAAACCTGGGTAACTCCTTAGCCTTGACCATTAGGCCAAGAGAATACTTTAACGAATTTAAATAGACTTAAATTTACTAAAACTCTTTTTTTATGTTTTCTCCTACGCCAAAAATAAGGCAACTAAAAGGAGTGGAAGTGGGAACATTTTTATTTTTGGTAAAATTTTGAAATTTTGTCACCATAATTAATCGGTAATTAACTGAAACCGATCTCAAATACGATGTCCACTTAATATCATGTATTATCTAGACGCTCCATTATTCTCGGCCCTTCGAAACGAACGTTTCTGTAAAAAATGATTTTTTAAAACATTTGTATGCATTTTCTAGGAAAACGTGAAATATCTTCCATTTTCTCGAATATTTCGATATTATCAATTTTCTCTAAAAAATTTTTTTGACACCAATATTAAAGAGAATTGATTCAGCTTTCCGGCACATTTTTTATTTTTTCTCTAGCATAAAAAACAAGTTACGACCGAAGGAATGCGCGTCCTTGTTCGATAAATAAATAATATGCTTTCACGCTATCACAATACCGGGTCTAACGGCTGACGTCATTGACGCCAAAAAACCTTTTGCAGTCACGTGGTGTTGTTTCCAAATTACAGTATAATTTAAATATTTATTTTACAAAAAATAAAATTAATTTTTAATTTCTTTTGTTATAATCGTTTTCTGCGTAATGGAAATTACGAGCAAATCAATTTTTATAGCATTTTAAAATTTCATACAACTTCGCCATTAGATTTTGACTGATTTTGAGAGGATGTTATTAAAAGAAGAATAACTAATTATTCGAAAGTTTACCGACTACCTATTTCATTTATTCGTTTAACAAATAAACTCAAAAATATCTCAAAAAAATTTTTCTTTTAGCAAAAAGTTCATCGGCATCTCGAAAACTAAGTCAAATATGGCACAAAATTATACATATAGGTACCTATTTGGTAGAGCATAAAATTCTTTAAAATAATGATTATAACAAAAAAAGATGTACAGTTGTTGATAGTTAAGTTCATTCACCGTCTCAAAAGTGTTTTTTTTTTCGTAATTTTTTGGCATTACAGCCTTTCTTGGTCATTTAAAATACAATTAAGAATCTGAAAAAATCACACGACATCTGTGGACTCCAGAAAACACTTTTCATGGCACACATTTTTTAAACTTTCTTTTTGTTTATGTTGTTGCTATATTAATAAAAAAATGACCTCTTTTATTTTCTACGAGTAATGTTTACACTTGTGCCCGGCAATTTCGTTTCGGCGAGGAGTAGAATAATATGCATGTTTGGGAATTACTAATTAATTTCCTATTTAACGTATTTAAATAGTAATTATTGAAAATAGTTGTATATTAATGAAACACTGGGTGGTCGTATTATAATGAACAAATTTTACAAATTTAAAATAGATTTGCTGAAAGTAATATTTATAAGGTGAATGTATATTATAATTAAACAAATAGGTGATGTATTGTATAATAACCCATGATACTAATTACAACTGGACAAAAATGTTTAATAGTCATTGTAGAAAAAGAAATGTCTGTACAAAAAATCGTTTAATAACATTCTGAACTCAAATATCGAACAAAAAATATCTGTGTGTTTGTGTTTATATAGGTGAGTGTGTACGTGGTTTCTTGTAAACACGATAACTTCTGTTAGACTGCTTATATTTTAAATTCAGTACATATATAAAAATAGCTTGGCCGAATGAAATTAGGTTATAGCCGCATTATATGGTGATCACCAGATGTATATAAACAGTCATGCTCTATTTAAACTAGGTTATATTATAATTTTAGAGCAAAATGTTACTAAGGTCATTAAGAACACAAACATACGAAATATACAGGATATCGAAACTATAATATAGTGTGTGTGTCAGATTCAAATAAATTTTACATAGATTAGGTGATATATCAATTTTGTTTTCGAATATTGCCGACTGTAAAAATTAAAAAGATATTGGCTGTGTATTTAAATTTAAACTCAGTGGCACCACGTAAAAGTGAATTGTGCAGTATTCGAGGAAAATAATAATCAAATAGTTATTCATAGTCGGCCACGCCCGACTATAACTTCTACGTTATTATTATAAATTCACAATGTTCGAGGAAATTAATGTGGAATATACACTAGTGGCACCTAAAAATCTATAATAAGATAGAGTGAAATATAAATAGCAAAATAATGTACGTGAAACAAAGCGATATATTAACATTGATGCCAGGCATTTCAGCATGTTAAGAGCTCCGCCGACGATTAAAAGTAGCTAAAGAGAAAAGTGGCAACAGCGTAGGTTAAATCTGTTTCTTTTCAGCATACTATTTGTCCATTTCGCTTCTCTTCTACCTTACATTGGCATCGACCCAATATTTTAAAATGCCACTACTGTATATGCAACATGTGGAAAGTGTCTATTACAAGTAAGGAGCAATCATAACTTACCAAGTATTGTAACTGACGCAAATTATACGGAAAATGAAGAATACTGATTTCAGATACAAGAAATGTATTTTCAAATAAATTTAGAATTGAAAACAATTCATGAAGGCTTTAGTTAACAAAATGATCATATAAACAACATTGACAGTTTTAAGAAATATACAAATATCTGGAGTGTCGTTTACATGTTTTGACCCAGCAGATGAAAGTTTTAACAGTTTTAGTAAAAGATTAGAAAATTGCAAAATTATGATAAACTTAAAACTTATACAGGAGTGTTTCACGAGGAAACATGCTTTAATGGTAGATAGAGGACACTGAGGGTAATCATAATCATAGAAGAAGCTAGAGCTATTAGAAACAGTCCAGATGTGATAAGAAAATCAATCGGCCATCTCGTGAACCGCACTAGAAAATGTACTGAAGCTGAGAGGACATTTTGAACACAAAATTTAATTACACAAGCACACAAAAAAAAATAAATTTTATTTTCCAAAGGCGAAAAACACCTATACCCATGTTTTTTGAGACGCTGATTTTAAATATCATGCCAAAATAGTATATTGTGTATTTAGGTGTGAAAGCAATACATTCCCGGACGACGATGCAAATTGTTGGCCGAGGCGCTAGCCGAGGCCAACAAGCATCGAAGTCCGGGAATGTGCTTTCACACCGAAGTACACATACTATTTTTTCTGAAATCACAATCAATATTATTACAAATTAGGGAATTTGTATTAATGCATAACATTTCTTCATTACAATCTAACTGCTTACTAATAAATGCAATTTTAATGTGAGTTGGTTTGTCTGCGTGTATTTATTTACTGTCTAAAATATACATAAAAAACCGTACGGGAATGTTACTTTCCCGGCCTAGGCCGGGAAAGTAACATTCCCGTACGGTTTTGTTGATCGTTGCTTGGCAACGGATCTTTTCCGGTCTGTTTTGTGATAGTTTCCTAGCAACGGAATAAAATACTGGAATTGTGCATTTTTCGATCTGAAATCGCGCCGAAAATGTGGACATTGCCGATCGATTTCAGAAAAATATATTTTTCACTGTTCAGTTTTTCGTAAATTGACATTGCATTCCTAAATGGCTATTAAATCTAATAGAATGAACGACACACGTTGAAATGAAACTTCTGAATCGTTTAATATACTCCCAACGTTCTATTGTACGTACCACGGAAATGATGGTTCTGATTTTTCCATAATACGCTTGGAGGGCTTGACAGATTGGGGTTATTACAGGGACTATTGATAAATCGGATATCTTTTGACCAGTAGACGCCAATACAACCCCGCAGGTTGCAACCACTCCCTTCCTGAATGACAAAACATTCGGAAAGTACTGCGAAATCACTGAAGAACGGTTTCCCCCCGTTATCGAGGCGAGGCACACAATTATTGCAATATCTCCGTCCCCCCCACCTTTCTGAAACTACCACCAAATGGAAGAAAACTAATTTTCTGATTTATCCATACTACACTTGTGAAGGCTTGACAGATCGCGGTTATTACAGGGAATATTGATAAATCAAGTATCTTCTAACCAGGAGACGCCAAAACGACACCCGGGGTTTGGAACCTCTGAATGACAAAAACATTCCGAAAATACTGCGGAATGCCCTTCTGCAGTATTTTAGGAATATTTTGTCATTCAGGGAGGGGATGGTTCAAACCCCCGGGGGTTGTTTTGGTGTATCCCGGTCAACTTATCAAGATTCCTCGTAATAATCCCGATCTGTCAAGTCCTCACAAGCGTATTATAGAAAATCAGAAAAAGAGGTAGTAGTAGTTTTTTTGGGGGGAAAAGTACACCACCATCATTTCCAGGGTACGATAGAACGTTGAAAGTATGTGAATAGAGCCATTTTAAATGATTCAGATGTTTCATTTCAACGCGTGTCGTTCTGCGAAAAACTGAGCAGTATTTTTGACGTGATATTTGGAATTAGGAAAGCACCAAATGCTAGTGGAGAGGCAGCATATGAACTCATGTTTGGAAGAACAAGTCTAGATTTAATAACACAGGCACACCAAATTAAAAAAGTGGTCTTTTTCTGGTACTCCATTGGGTAACCTATATGTATTTCGACGTATTGAACACGAATCAGGTGTCCGTTTAGCTCCATTGGCCACCATATTTTTGTAAATCGCGAAAATATCCTAAAAAAAACTCATAATTTAGGTTATCTTCGCGATTTACTAAGAATTGGGGGTAACGGAGCTAAACGGATACCTGATTCGTATTCAGCATGTCGAAATACCAATGTATTATAATCTCAGAAATAGATCACTTTTCATTTTTTCTTTTGTGTCTGTTTAACATATTTTCATACGCGATTTTTTAGAAAATGGCGGATCGGTGATATTTATGAATTACACACACAAAAAATCTGGGACTCCATGGGACAACCGCCATGTATTTCGACATGCTGAATACGAACGAATCAAGTATCCGTTTAGCTCCGGTACCCACAAAGTTTTAGTAAATCGCGAAAATAACTTAAATTATGAGGGGTAGTAGAGGGTTTTTTTAGGTTATTTTCGCGATTTACAAAAAATGGTGGCCAATGGAGCTAAACGGGCACCCGATTCGTACTCAGCACGTCGAAATACATGTGGGTTACCCCATGGAATACCAGAAAAATGTCACTTTTTTTATTTTGTGAGCCTGTGTAACTGATGATAAAATTCAAGAATCTAATATTTGTCATGAGGCCAAATACAGAAGAATAGTTTTTAATTCAGGCGAACACGTTCAAATTAGGAATAATAGAATTAGGAAGTAGATTTTTGAAAAAGTAGTACTACTAGCAGATTGAACTATTTAGTCGAAACAACACATAATATTTTGACTAGAAGATATTAATCACATGAAAACTACGAAGTACAATCCAGTGTAATTTTTTTTACGAGTTCCCTTAAACGGTGAAACTAAGGCTGGTGAATTTTCAGATTTGTTACTGAAAATAGTGAATGGTCGTGTGACAGAAGCTGAACGCAAGATTAAGTTTTCCATAAGCCTAGTTATAACAGTTAACAACGTTGGTGATTTAATGTCGAGGATTTATCTGAACGATAAATTGGTCACATCGTTGCGGTTGATAAGGTCATTAACTATACTGTTAATCTGAATTCACTAAATCCTTCTCCTCACCGTCTTAGATTGGGTTTTGCAAGAGAATCAGGTTTCAGGTTAGAAACTTTTAATTAAATGTTACAGAAGCAACTATTTTTAGACGTGCACAGAGGAAATCTGTATGCATCCCGCGAATACCACTTATTCCATCTGAATATTTCTTCAAATTTAAAAGGTCGCGATTCCCTGTCAAAGTGAGTTCTGCAACGACACTTGAAAAGCTGGTATTCATTTAAGAGATAATTGCTTTTCTTATTGTCAATTTTATGTGGATTGCACAACAATCAAGACACCAACTTCGTTGCACCAGCTTCATTGGTTATGTTGCCTCCAGACGACAAAGCAGTCAATATTGTCTATAAAGGGACAACAATTCAGTAGAACTACTTTTTTTTAACTAATTCTAGAAGCTTTTATTTACTGAAAAAAAGTATGAAAAAAAAAACATTATTTTGAATTTTTTTCTTTAAGAAGCATTTGATAATTTAAATAATACCTAATTTAACAAATATTAGCGTTCTTTGTTTGAAAAAATGTTTTTTTTTTTGTTAATCCTATTTTAATTTGTTTTGCAATGTTCGTTGTATTAAAGGAAAATATTCTTTTTATTTAGGAAACAATTTTCTGCAACCTTTTAGATACTGGTTAGCCTGTAAGTAGCAACAGGGGTAACTGCAGCAAGTTTGATATGAAAAGAGCTAAGTTTAGATATTTTAATATCGATTTTATTATCGATATAGCCCAGGTTTCATCTCGGAAAAAATAATGTAAATCTGAAAATATGCAATTATATCGAACATTTCTAAAACTTCCCGTGATGGCGCCATCGTTTCTTCTGTATAAGGAGGGCGCAAAAGTGTCTTTATCAAAAATGGCGTAATAATGGCCGAAAAACTCTGAAACTAGTTATTTTATCTTTAAATTCTTTATTTATATCTTTATTTATTATTTACAAAAAAGTGTTCCCATACAGAAATGGTGTGAATAATAATATTTTGCTGAATATTTCTCAAGTCCCACTACAATGGTCGCAAATAGTCAATGTACATTTTACGTTGTTATTTATTACAATTCAAACTAATGACGAAAATAAAAAGACATTTCTAAAACAAGTTTAGGTATTTCTCGGTAAGAAATTATTCATCATTAGCTACAACGCGTGGTTTATTAAAAATGCAGCTTCACTGGACTGCTGATAACATGTTACACTAGTTGGGAGTCAGATAAGCTAGCTCGAAGGCAGATGATACGACTTGCCTAGCGAGATAATACAGCGGTGACAGCATAAATCATGGTCATGGGATTTCGATGTCCTGAATGAAATAAGAAAAAATGCAAAATGTGATCTCAGCTGCCGGTGCCGCCATATTGAAGAAATGGCGCACAAAAACAGTTTCTTTTAAATATCTCGCTTCAGGTGCCTCATACGGCAAACAATGTTTCTATGAGAATAAAATAGCATTAAATTTTCTACAAAATATGTCCTATACATTTTTTCGTTAAACTGAAAAGTTTCGATGCAGTAGCCGATCGAAGTCAAGCATTCTTGACAAAATTATGCTTTTTTGTAATTTCTCAATTTAGTGCGACTTTTATGAGGGAGTATTTTTGTGTTGAGACAAAAATTGTTTTCATACCTGAAAATCCTCAAATATAGTTGATTTTACTTGTCTGCTACGCATAGCTCAGTGTTCAATACTCGTTTCCACACCACCTTGAGATAGGTTTTTTTAGTTTAGGTGCTTGATGTCGAAGGTCCTGGTTCGTTGTAGTCTTCAACAATACTTGCTTCGGAAATTGTTTCAATTCAACTTTATCAAGATAGTAATGCTGAACCAGATGCTATCGCTGATGCTGGAGAACGCTTTATTATTGCACTGTATGGAGCCAAACATGGGGACAATATCTCTCTGGATGCTTACCGTTACTAATGTTTCGTAAGATCGCTCAAAAAAGCAAGTTTAACATCGCGTCTCTAACACTTACAGCTGCAGCGGCACGGCAGCATTCATTCAGGACATATTATCAAGTCCAGGAGTGGCAGGGGGATTGTAAAAATGTTGAAGAATGGGGCTGGAAACAGAGTAAAGCTGGGCTTACACCAGTAACAATGCTGAAAGATCCTGCTTCTGAAAAGCTACTTAAATTTCTTTCTTGTAAATGCAAGAAAGGGTGCAGTACAGCATGTGGTTATAGAAAGGCAGGGTTTAATGCTATGTCATTTGCAAATCTTGTAACGGACAAAGCTGCGACAATGCACCAGCAACAGTCGACGAGCTTCATGACGACGAGGAAGTCGAGTCTCCAGTAGAAACATTTCTCGCAAGCACAGAGAACAATCAATACGTAGAATCAGACTACAACGAACCCGGACCTTCGACATTAGGCACCTAAAACGCCTCAAGAAGCAGGCTAGTCGTGGATTAGGCCTATAGGGTAAAAAAAATCTACCTCAAGATAGTGTGGAAATAAGTATTGAATATCGAGCTATACGTATAGCAGACAAGTAAAATCAACTATATTTGAGGATTTTCAAATATGAAAACAAATTATGTCTCAATACAAAAATACTCCTTCATAAAAGTCGCACTAAATCGAGAAATTGCAAAATATTATAATTTTGTCAAGAATGCTTGACTTCGATCGGCTGCTGCACCGAAACTATTCAGTTTAACGAAAAAATGTATAGGACATATTTTATAGAAAATTTAATGCTCTTTTCTTTTCATAAGAACATTTTTTGCGCCATGGGGCACTCGAAGCGAGATATTTAAAAGAAACTGTTTTTTTGCGCCATTTTTTCAATATGGCGGCGCCGGCGGCTGAGATCACATTTTGCATTTTTTCTTATTTCATTCAGGGCATCGAAATCTACAAATTCCCAAAGTTTCAAAACTCCCGCACTTATTCGTGCTAAGAATGTACTAAGAGTGCGAGAGTAAATATGATAAGTTATCAAAACTATTGAAGTCTGTGGATCTGTGCTGTAAAACTACTAAAAACTTCTCTCCCGCTTTTTAATCGACTTCAAACAATTTCAAAAAGAAGGAGGTTTTCAGTTCTACACGTATGTATGTTTCTTTATATTTGTTTAATTATTACTTTGGATTGGCTTCAACGATTTCTATGAAACCTTTTGCAAACTGTAGGGTGAGCAAAAATTGGAAATAAGTTTTTGATTCACGACAGGAAGCACGACATGAAGCATGCATCTCTGGAAATAATAACATCATCCGAAAAGAAGTAGGACTCTGGATTTCTAAAACAATAGCTCGATAAGTTCTCGGATAGAAAGCCCGTAGTTATTGGATAATCTCCTTAAGGATCAACACCAAGCCAATAATGATGAATTTGGTAAAAGTATATGCACCTACAACTTATGCTGAAGAGAAGGGGTTGGAAGCATTCTACGAAGATCTAGAAACTTTTTTCCACACTATTCGGAACAGGGAAATTACTAGTCAACCATCCTAGGATGGCAAGTAGCCGCGCAGATAGAAAAGAAATATCGTCACTGTTGGACAGAGACAAACAAGCTTCTTAAGCTAGCTAGCTAGCTTAAAAAGCTTAAAAAGCTTATTTGTCTCTGTCCAACAGTGACGATATTTCTTCTCTCTCTGCGCGGCTACTTGCCATCCTAGGATGGTTAACTAGTACTATTGAAATCAGAAGTGAAGGCAGCGATACAAAAACTAAAAACTAGCATAGCAGCTGGTCGAGGTCGTTAAGTTAGTTGGTGAAGATGGACTGATAATCCTTCGCAAAATATGCCACAAATATGGGAGATAAATTTGATCCGATTAGTCTAGAACCTCAATCTTCATTCATACCACCGCATAAAAAAACGACTGATATCTGCCACAACTACAGATTGCTGTCACTAATACCACACGCCAGTAAAATAATGCTGTAAATTTCTCAATACAGACTTCAACATTATCTGTTTTGGTAAAGACTCCCTAAGAGGCACTAGAAAGCAAATACTGAATTTGCGATATGTCACCAATCATCTTTAACATCTATAACGAACACTTGATGCGATGTGTGCTGGAGAAGTGGCAGGATCAAGTAGCTATAGGCGAGACTAAAATTTCTACCTTAAGTTTTGCAGATGATATCACCTTTAATAATAACACACCACAGATAATACTTAGTTGCAGCAAGTGAGAATGAGTTCACACACATACTGAACAATCTTCAAATAAGAAGTTCTGATTACAAAACGAATATTCATGACTGTGGACCTAGTACATGGAAGCTACCTCGACACGTCAAAGGTATGTAATTGTAATGTAGTAAACAACATGAAGCCTTTGTGAATAATACCGGCAACTGCGGATATGAAATTCTACGAAGAATACAGATGAAAACTTGCCATTTGTGTAAAATTTGACGAGCACAAAGACCGGACATGCCAATGCCTTAGTTTTCTCCATCATTCCTACTCCTGTAAGACATGGACCATTAGAGAGGCAGTCGACGAATTGATGCTTTCGAGACATGGAGACGTTTGCTGTGAATTCCCATCGCGCCAATAGCTCGACTATCTAAGAAAAACGTGTCGTAAAGCAACTCCCAAATGTCGTATTCTCTCGAATCCTGTAAATTTTTGGTCACATCAACCAGACAGAGGACAGTGTATAATGGCTGATAGTTCAGGGACCAAATGATATAAGGCATAGATTACGTCCTCCAAAATGTTGGTCCGATTTCACCTCGAAGTTGATGGAAAAAGCTTTAGTGCGGCCACGCGTTTAACAGACAATCGCTACAAATGGCATGATGCTGTCAGATATGCCATACAGCACAGGGAGGGCAACTAGAACAATGTAAGTGTCACAAAACGTTGTGAATGAGAATAGTATATTGTTCAATGCTTTTAACTAAGTTTGCAAACAGGCTTACTGTTTGCAAATTTTTTTAGCTTTACGTTATTTTTTCTGAGATTTTAAAGCCATCTAATATTCTTGGGCTAATACTATTTTTTACCTCTGTCACTAATTAATAAATACAGTTTAAAATTTTAGGGTGAATATGCTTTACATACTTGTGGACGATATAAATATTTATCTAAATGATTTAAATGTCGATGTGAATGAGAATTATCATCTCAATCTGCCGTCGGAACAGGGAACAATGAAAGAAAACCTGGATCAAGGACGTGTATTTATCATATTTTTATAAGATGCAAGGAAAATTATAGAAAGTAATATCTGCTGTGATAAAAATCAGAAAAATGGCCAATTTATATCATGTGAAATAACAACTCGTGAGTCCAGCAATAAATTGCTCTATCGTTGTAAAAATGTTGAAAATATTTAAGTACCTAGTAAACAAAATAAATTGTAAAAAATATTGGTTTACGAACTGAAACTTTTATTTTTTATGTTACTCAACTATTTAAATTATAGTAACGATGTTTTTACAATTTAAAAGTGATTTGTTTAGAAAACACTGATAGAAAATGCGTTAAAATTCCAAATCACTTTTGTATTCTGAAAGTTTCTTTGAAGTGGTTATTTTAAGGCGTTGAAAGCATTCGGAACTTTGAAGGATTTAGAATTTGGAATAAGGTAGGAAATTTACATAAACATTTTTATGAAGTAAATGTTTCAAGATAAATCAATAACGAACAGAGTAGAATTATGATTGTCTCTTATTTACTTTTACCTAACAAAGGCTTTAAAATGTTTCATTATTATAAATTACAGAAAAATCTTGTCAAGTGTTAGTCGGACTCATGCGCCGATGGTTCTGTACTGAACAATATATGTATAAGTAGATACGTATAGTATTCATTACGTTTTCGAAGATTTTGTTTTACTCAGTTCTTTTCACTTTAATTTTATTTTTTATTTTAATCTTTAAAAAACCTTTTTTTTTCGTTCTGAACAAGATCAAGCATAAAGGTACTTCATCCGCTGATATTTTAAATAAAAATTGAAGGTTTTGCTATCAGCCCTGCTTGTTTCTACACCTTTTTATGGAATATATGAACTTAAATATTTAAATAATTGAAACAGTCCATTATAATTTTTTTTTAATTTCCTCATTGTCCATGTAAAACAGTATGTAGAGCAAAAAACGGAGGTACCCGTGGATAATTCCTACAAGGGATATTTTTTACCTGATGTAGAAAGGGTTGCCACAATCACTGATTAATGTTTCTCTCAAAAATATAGCAGTCGCTACGGCCGCCACGATAGGAAAATGACTGTCAAAATAGCTTTTTCTCGATTATCTATTTTCCTGTTGCTTCTACCCTTAAATTAGGTATCACAAATATTGTAGGGAAGTACAGAGCCGCGGCGAACCAACTTTTTTGGGGGGGTTATTTTTCAAATTTGCCGACTTCATAAACTTAAGAAGCCAACTCCGTAAATAAATAAATAATAATTCTTCCAAAAAATTGATGAACGAGGGAGAGAAAATCTAAAAAAAGTTTCCCTGCCTAGCCAACTTATGTTTCAAATTTCTTGCCCAACTTTTGCTAAGTCTGACAAAGTTGGGGAAGAAGGGAAGAAGATCTACATCCTTTGTTTTAACAAGGTTGCTCTGTTGTTAGCTTTACAATTTACAGCTGCTAGAAAGATGAAAATAATTTGTGTTTCGCTGTAGATTTTGCCAATTATCTCCCCTGCTCCCGCGTAGTAATTAGTTATTATTAATATCGAAAATTTTAAAATTTCCTAAAACCCCTGTTCAAGCAACTTTCCTCCACGGTCAACTATTTAAAATTACAGCCGCTCGAAGTTTCAAACGTGATGAAATTTTCGATTTGTTGTAATTTTTAAACAATTGACCAGGAAGAAAATTGTTACTTATATTAGGAAATTTTATAATTTCCAATATTGATAATAACTAATTACTGCCTATGAGCAATGGAGACATAGATAATTGCAAACATATGCACTGAAGCATAAATTTTCATCTTTTTGCGCGAGTGTAAATCGTAAAATATTAGCAATAGAGAAAAATTGTTGTGACAAATGAGTGAGAACTTAAAAAATTCAGATAAAATTCATTGTTTTAAAAAAATAACATTACTTTAAATCAATTTTATTGAATTCAAAATTGATAACGAGTATTAATGACGTCGAAATAACGAGGACCGATACATTTCCAAAATTCGAGAAAATTTTTCAAACTTTGACCTACTGTAATTGTTAACAGTTGACCGTCCGCCGAAAATTTTTAAATAAAAGCTTTAGGAAATTTTATAATTTACAATATTAATATAATAACTAATTACATAGGAGCAAGGGGGACATTTCAAAAGCATCGATACGCCGTGCCGTCTGTCTACTTCCCTAATGGTCCACGTCTCAGAGGTGTGAAGGAAGATGGAGAAAACATGGGCGTTAGCAAATCTGATCTTTGTGCGTCTCGTGATATTTCTATCACGCCAAATTTTGGTTAACTGACAAGTTGCAGATCTTGCCATCTGTATTCTTCACCGAATCTCATATTCGCAGTAGCCAGTATTGCTCACAAGGTACATCATCGTGTTTACTATCTTACAGTCACATAATTTGTCTGGGTGGTTATCATTTGCTCGGTCTACAAGCATAATTTTCATTTTGTTGTAGTTTACACTGATACCATAATCAGAGCTTATTGTTTGAATCGTGTCCAACAGGTGTAGGAGCTCATCCTCGCTTGCTGCAACTAAGGTGGTAACATCTGCAAATCTTAAGTTAGAAATCTTGGTTCCGCCTATAGCTACTCCACCATGACAGTCCTCTAAGCACACGTCGCATCAAAGTATTAATAATAGAGACAAATTAGTTAAAAAAAATTTGCGGCTTTTTTTATTCTCCACAATATTGGTGAAAATTAATTTTAGGACAGAATTGATAGGAAAGAAGAAAATCGGAAAATATTAATGAATGAATATGGTAACTTACTCAACATTAAGGCGAATTTGCATTGGTATAGTAAATGGGTTACTTGTATGTACCACTAACTAGCAAGACAACAATTAATCCGATGTAAACACAAGAGGAAAGTACTTGTACCTGTACTGAAGACAGGAAAGTGAATAGCCTGCCGAGCTATTTACTTGCCTACTAACCTTCCCCTTCCACCGATTATTTTACTACCCACCCTACTCTCCTATTAATTAATCCTACTCTATAACTTGCTGGTTTACTTCTAACAGCGATTTTTGTTTCGAAGTCCAAACTGAGACTGATAAAGGAGAAAACTCTTTTGAATGAAACGCCAACTTATCAAGTTATTTATATCAGTAGCTGGTACAAGTAACTATACTAATGTAAATTCTCCTTAATATAGGGTATTTGGTAAAGCGATGCCGACACTGAACAGGGAGGTGCAGGAGGTCATTTGGCATCTATATGACCAAACATACCTGTACCTATATGAAATATGCTACGGTCTCTTTATAATGCCGATTTTGTATTTTTTTTTAATCTCCATTTTTCATAATTTAAGTAATTATTACGCGCTAAGTTAACTTTTGATATTCTGAAATATATTTTTCTTATATCCGAAAGAAATAAACTTCCAAAGAAAAATAATTTAAAAGTTCTGTTGCTTAGAAAAAAGTAAATAATATATTTATGGGAAACAAATTGTAAAGTTAAGATGTCAAATTCCAATTTTTCTTAAAAAGGTCGTCTAGATGTTTCAATTATTTTGAAATTGTCTCTATTCTATCCCCTTTTACTGGTATTATTATTCATACCATCAAGTTTTATCAGTTACTAAAAAAAGACAAAAGAATATCAATCGGCAATAATTTTTTATTTAATCGAAATTTAAATATGTGGGGTTTATTTACAAGGTAACAAAAATATTATTTTTTATATTCCAATTGAAATACATTATTTTCTTCTTATTTCAACTGTAGTCGCTCTTTCTGTTCGTAATTGTAGAACAGCTGCTCTATTTTTGCTATCATGTGAGCACTGATTTGAATTTACTCATTATAGAAAAGTTTCTTCATTTTACTCTACACGAAAAACTCAAGTAGCAATAAATCTGGGGACCATGCATGCCACAGAATAGGTCCACTACGCCGTATTCACCGATCGGGCTATAGTCAGGAATCCTACCTTCTCAAAAGACGCTCCTAAAATGTCAGGGTGTGCACTTGAGGATATAGTTTTGAAAAAAAGTTGTACTACTGAAATGACCTTGTAGATCTAAATCTGGGGGGCGCCAGTCAAGTATATCACGGAAGAGAAAGAGGGAGATAGATTTAGCTGAGTGCAGAGAACTTAGCAGGGGTTAAATCTTCATTTACAAAGAGACCTAAAATAAACGAATTTCACAAGTTGCCAACGTGTCAATCAAATTAAATTAACGTTATAGGTGATACGACACCCTATATCAAAAAAGAGACCCTGTACAGGAGGAAGCTACATATTTACAGGCAACGGACACACATTCAGTATTCGGATTAATTCGGTACTTCAAAAAAAAAAAAAAAATCCCAGTGCCACTACCGGAATTAGAACTTGGAATTCCAGAATGAGAGCTTGCCTTTAGACCAAGCAGTCATATGCGTCGAATTTAGAATTGTAGAATTTTGTTAAACATATATCAGATGTAACCGCGTTTTATGATAAAATTATTTTTTAAAGATAGGTATTATAACAGAATACTTAGTTTACCAATAACTGGGGTTCTTTGAAGGAAACTTTGTATACTAAAGTTACACTACACCTCACTTTCCATTCATAGACCGGACAAATTTTCAGATTTTTCTGCTTCTAGATTGAGTTTAACCATAACCCACTATGAGAAGATCAACGGGCTCTAGTATTAGTTCAAAGCCGTACCTCGACCCACTCAGCCAACGTCGCTTTATAGGTATGTAGGTACTTACTCAATATTACCAAGGTTATTTTTATTACTTGCCTGAGGTATCGTTGACGTCTCCAAATCGATGGTAAGACCAAAAAGAGTAAAAAAAAAATTGAGAAAAAAATTTGTACCGACTTCTAAAAAAGGTCGCTAAAAATAATGAAATAAAACTTCACCATCACACAGTTAATTAAACCCCTATTTTAGACATTTGTTAAATAAAATCTGAAACATATCATTTTTCTATGGTTTATGACTCTTATCCATTAGTTAATCTCGACGGCCACGTGATATTAGTCAGTGGAGTCGTTTAAAAGAAAATTGCAAGGACGTCGTCAGCTTTTTTTTGATAAGATATAAAATGACCGAAGAAATTACAATTTATTCATTATTTGTCAATTTGCCGTTTACCATTATCCAATTATTTTTTGACATGCGTCATCAGTCTGTACTTCATATTTATTCATTCCTTATTATCTATATTATTAGATTTTTTTGTGTTTGTAAATACGGCTCCGTGAATACAAAAGTTTTCTGAGTAAAACTGAAACTTTTTATTGTTTGTCAAAAGAAGTGACCCACTTTGTCAATTTTACCCTCTCGATTTAATTATACTGTCTGTCTTATGACGAAGATGTCAATACTTGCTCCATTAAAATTAATTTTTTTTTTTCGAAAACGGCTAGTTTTATCGTATCGAATAATAATACCTTTTTTAAAAAAACTGTTGTCACTTTTAATTCTAAAACTATCTATATCAAAGTGGTAAAAATCATTAGAGGTATGTCATCCCCTGACTTTCTTGGCAAGATAGAAAATAAGTCATATTTCTCAATTACAGATATTTAATTAATGAGATTATTGTCCAAATTTTATTACACGCGATACAACAGTTTGGCATTTGTGAGCAAAAGCCTTCTTCATGATTTAACCTTTAAAAGCAATTTGCTTCCTAATAACATAATTTGCAGGTACTTTTAGGATTATTCTGATCCAAAATATACTCTCCAGAAGTATTGTCCCATTTTCCTGGGACACCCTGTATATCACTGACCATTGCTGTTAAAAAAAGTTGATGACATCACTAACTAATCCCGTGACTGTCGTTGGAAAGGAAAACAAAAATTTTGAATTTTCGAACTTTTGCTAGGTAACAAATGCCTGTCTGTCCGTAACGTTTTTGTGAGCACGATTACTCTGGAACGGTTTATGATATTAACTTGAAATTTGGTACTCTATGTATTATAACGAAATCTGGAACTAGATTGTATTTTGATCTTATTCCGTTGAAGGATTAGGGGTATATGGGGGTAAGTAGATAAAACAAGCAAGTAAGAGTCCATAAAGTTGGTATTTAGTGTATGTACGACAAGCCAAGGTCTCAGAAACTTTTTTGGTATCCCGACCTCATTAACCCCGACCTCAATATTAAAGAGGGTAAAACAATAAACTTGTGATTTGTTGTGTGTACTATAACACACACTATACAAATGAACAAGATCTATAGGGATTGAAAAAGGAAACCAGGTTTAGTACAAAATATGTTTATTTTTTTTTTAATATTGTTATTTGTCACTGAAGTATATTAAATAAAATATTGTACGTTTCGTATATTGTTTGTAAACACTTACAGTACAAGTTAATTTCGATTTTAATGTCTGTAACTGTGGAACTTTCGGCCACTCCTAGATAAAAGATTTTAAAAAAATAACACATTCAACAAACAATAAACAAGGAAGTATGTAAAAGCAATATCCACAATAATAGCTGACTAGATTTTATGACCGAAACAGATATGTGAAATCATAGTATTATTATTATTTTTCACATTATATTTACATGCTTCTTCGTGTTCTGCTTCTTGAATGTGTTATTTAAGAACTTTTATTTAGGAATATCCTAAAATTTCAAAATTATGAATATCAAAATCAAAATTAATTTGTTCTGAAGATGTTTACAAAAACTAAATGAGAAGCACCCACCAAACAGAAACAACAATAATATTTCTGGATTACTAAAATCCTATTAAGATTTAATTGAATAGGTATGTTATAATCCGACAATTTTTTTTAATACGATCGTAGAAGAAAAATTTAGCACAGAAATCCTTTTCATATCAGACTGAACTCAAATATTCAATAAAAAAATGTATGTATGTGTGCAAATCGTTTCTTGTAAACACTACGACTTTTTTTAGACTTCAAATTTTCGTTTCACATTTGGCACGAACCTTAAATAGCATGGTAGAATATTCCCTATCGAAATTGAGTCATATTCGTAATACACAGCGATTGCCACAGCGTATAAACTTTCATACTATATGTAAACTCTATCATATAATTTTAGAGCAAAATGTTATTAAGCTTTTCGATTAAGCACACAAAAATGCGAAGATGTATAAGATATCGAAACTGCGCCTAATATACAGTGTGTCTCTGCGGTTTGAAAGTAATTTACGTAGAATAGGTCTTTCTAATAAGATTATTACAAAACGTCAGAAAGGGGTGTGTGTGCCCGATTTCAGTGTCCGCCATCTTGAAATACGATGCTATCTTTGGTTTCTTTGGACCGTAACTGTAAATTTTCGACTTTTATTTGGTTTTACTAAACACCTCCCCAACTTCTGGGTTTGTAACAAAAAGGATTTAATTTAAACTTTTGCTACAATTTGAGACCAGAGCCGCTTTTGTAACTTTAATATTTTTCGAGATACAAGCTTCCAAAGTTTTGGACTTTTTTCAGGTTATTACGAAAATCGGTTGGGTTTACAACAACACTATTCGAATCAATTTTAATCTAGACTTTTGCTACAACTTTAGAATATAGTGATATAGTCTTCTTACCATGGATCAAGAGACAACTTCAGGATTGCCTAAGAATCGATGTTGTATGGGACATATACAAGCCAGGCAGTCTGAAGGAAACTACATGTGTGAAGTGAGGGATGGGAGAAAGAAGAAAAGTCACAAGGGAAACCACACTTCACAAAAACCTTATTAAATTCCTGAAGAATTCAGAGAAGAAGACGGAACTGTTTACCCTACTAAGTGATGCAGTCGCAGCTTATGACGTACAAGAAGGTAAAGAAATATACATCACCTATGGTAAATCTGTTATTTAAAAAAATAACAGTGCATCGATGTCCGAAACTGACCACGAAGAAGCTGATACCAGAATGTGTCTTCATATATTGGATGCATTACAAAAGAGTGCAACCAACATCCTCATAAGTACAGTTAACACAGATGTTTGTTGTGGTACTAGTAGGCATCTTTTTCGAGCTACAAACTTAAAAACCTAATATTAAATTTTGGATTGCATTTGATAAGGGTAAACACATCCGATATTATATCAACGTCATCTGCCAAGAGCTCGGAGAAAATATGTCGCAAGTATTGCCTTTTTAACCCCCAACCCCAAAAGATATAAGTTTGACGCGTATGTTTGTTTGTCTGTCTGTCTGTGGCTTCATATCTCTTCAACAGATGATCCGATTTTGATGTAGTTTTTTTTATTTGAAAGAGTATTTTGTCGAGAAGGTTATAGGTCAAATTAGATTTTGATGTTTGGTCGCCATCTTGAATTCGCCATATTGAACTTATCTAGATTGTCCGATTGAAATAAAATTGAAAATATGCAGACAATTATGGTAGCCGAACATGATTTAGGCCTCATTTTGATTCGGTCATATGAAACTGGTACGATTAGATACATTACTCGGGGTTTTTTAAAAATTTTCAATTTTACTTGTTTCCATGCTTTCACTGGTTCAGACACTACATCACAATTTTTTGATAAGGGGAAAAAGTAAGCATGGAAGACATGGAAAGCATGCCTTCCAGGCACTGAAGGATTTATCTTTTCTGCAAAACATCAATTTCAGTCAGTAGATGCTAAAACAAAGGCATTTGAACTTATAGAACGATTAACATGCATCCTGTACGATGGCACAATAGAACTTGACAGCATCAACAAGCTCAGAGAGGATCTTTTCACACAAGGAAAAAAGTAAAGATGATGCAAAGCCAACCGCCCACACAGGATGCCCTCATTCAACACACTAATCGCTGCATCTATCAATCAATAGCATCTTGTTAAACAGTTTGAAATCACTCCAAAATGCACCTACTCCGGCTAACTTTGGATGGAAAAGCTCCGGCTAACTTTGGATGGAAAAGAAACGAAGAGACATGGCAACCAATTTGAAGCAAGCAAAAGCATTTGATTAATTCCCTACAGAATTAATCAAGTGCGGATGTAAGGCTGAACCCCTGTGCTCTAAGAATTGCGTTCGCAACAAGGCTGCACTTATCTGCACAGCTCTTTGTCATTTCAAAGGCCATTGTGAACAGTAAACAACAACATTATAAATATAATTTTTATGATTATTTTCTTAATAGTCTTAAATGTCATGAAACGTCGAGATTTTAAGTTTGAGAGAAAAAAAAAAATTTTCTGTCTGTCTGTCGGTCTGTCTGTCTGTAAGTTTTTTTTGTGCGCACGTTTACTCTGGAACCGTTTAAGATATTGACTTGAAATTTGGTACACATATGTACTTTAACGAGATCTAGAACTAGATTATATTTTCATCTTGTTCCGTCGAAGGGTTGGGGGGTAAATTGTGGTAAATTTGGGGTAAATGGGTAAATCAAGCAGGTAAGAGTCCATGAAATTGGTATTTAGTATATACAAGAGAAGCTAAGGTCTCAAAAAAATTTTTGGCATTAGCCACCCCCATTACCACCCCCACCTCCTTATTAAAGGGGATGAAAAAAAAAATGTGATTTAGTGTATGTACAGGAACCATAAACCTCAAAATATTTTTTTACTTCATCCACCCCTCACTACCACCCCACTACCGATGTGGGGTATCGTTTTATGGGTTTTTGGGGTAGAGGATTTCAAATATTATATTATTAAAGTTCCATAAACAATTATTTTCACATACAAAGCTTTTTCGTTGTGAGTGACTCGGATAGAGAATCTGGATGAGGAAGTAGTGATTCGTTGGGCAGCGGTTTTTATATATATTGGAGTAAACGTAGTCAAAAAAGAGGAATTGTTTTGGAATAATTTGTAACTGCATAAAAATTCATAAAAACTTTTTAAATGTGTTCTAAATAAGTTTAAGTTCAAAGTGTACGCTAAATCTCTATTTGTTTATTAATAACAAAAAACTACAAAATTAGTTGTTAAATGAGATATCTCGAAAATTAATCGACGAAAAATCATGAAAATCAGGTACTAGGGGTTTTTGGTTATGCTGATTGCGAATTTGAGATTTGCGAAATCAGATTTGCAAAATTCAAAATGGCGGATAGAAAATGGCCGACCGAAACGTATTAAGAGTGCGAAATTCGCCATAAAAATGAGTATTAATGAATCTGATGTCAAATTCATAAAAATTGTGTAGAAGAATGTAAAATGTTTAATATAAATAAATACAATGTGCTATAAAAATATTTTTATTACAAACCACAATGAAAGGAAGTAATTTAATTATAATAGAATTTTTTTAAAAACTTTACTTTGCTCCGGTTGAAAAATGCCGACGTACTGTCAAAACCTGTGAAACTGTGAATGAATAAAATGTGTTTTTGGCAATTTGGAAAGTCTTCTAACAAATTTTTCGAATGGAACCATTTTTCTTCAGTTTTTCCTTTTCCCAACTTTTTAATATATACTTTTTTGAGGTGGGCATAAAAGTAAAACTAACACATCAATATCTTCAGACACAATAACGGCTTCACGCGGTTGATTGATTGCCTGCGTTGTTACAATCATTTGGTCGGCATCATCAGGTGCTTGGAGGACGACCACATTATTGCTAATTATTCTTCTCAAATTTTTCAATAATTTACGATTTTTTTTTATATATTGATTTAATCAAATCACAGTATTGTTTATCAACTCAAACACACCATAGTAGTCACCATTTATGCATGTGTAATATTTAGTAGAATTATTAGTTGTGGTAAACTTATTTTTTTATTTAAAACCTTCACAATTGTCCAAAAATCGTGTTTTTACCGATATTTCGCCTTTTTTTGCTGTTTTACTGTTATTACGTTAAAAAAAAAACAAAACCAAGAAATATTTTTCAAGATTAGTACCTTAGCTAACACCTCTATGCATTCAAATAAAAATAAATTTAAGTGTTAAATTTTCGAATTTTTTTCTTCTAAAACGTATAGTTCGACTTATTCGTATAAAAACGCGTTTGTATCATAAAATAAATCATTGGGGCTTTTAGTACACATCTTTACATTGAAACTGATCACTTATAAAGTGCCAATATGACGATATTAAGCTTTGATATTGACGATTGAAATTTGGTGTTTAAAGGTCTGAATGTCCTAAAATAAGTTTTTTTAATTTTTTTGGCTGAATACATATTTTAAATAATCCCTTTAAATGTGCTCTCCAAATATATATATTTTTTTAATAAATTATTCATTTTACAATGTTTTCTACTAAATAATCGTTAATTCAAGCTTTCAAGCTACATATGTAATAATTAAAGTACTTAAAAAATTGTTTAAAAACATGTAATACTTCGAGAAAATGATACTTTTTCATCTCCAATTGGTTTCATATCATTTGTTTTTTGCAATCAAATGTTATAGCCACTTACGTACAGCGCGCGCGCTACCGCAAGCCTATTCCAGCGTCAGCGGGCGGTCGGCGCAGCGTCACTTGGGACGTTAGTTAACAAATTTCTACTCGCTCCAATTTAATGCACAAAATACATGTCATACATGTTTCTTTCGTAAAATTTCCCGTTCTTTCGAATGGCGCTCAGTTATTTCGTTAAATATAAAATTTCAATAAAAATTCGTATCACGCTTTTGAGTCTCATATAAGATTAGAGATAACTGGGTTAAGGTCACTGGAAGATCGTAGGAAACTTGCCCTTCTCTATTTTCTACATAAGCTAATTAATGGATTTATCGATTGTCCATCTCTTTTGAGTAACATTAATTTCCATGTTGCACCCTGTAACACCCATCACAGAAGAATATTTTTTATCAGGCCTCATTGGACTAACGAAGGACAACAAGCTTTTTGTGACAGAATGGTGGCCAACTTCAACAACAATTTTGCTGATTACGACTTGTTTGGCACCAGCTTATATAGCCTTAAAAAATCTGTCACGAGTCAATAAACCCTTCCTACTTTTGATTCATTTTCATTTTATTATTGTATTGCTCTTATATGTGCGTTAGATATAGTTTTAATTAATTAGTCGTAAGTTACTACGTACCAATTGGAATTTTTATTTAATTCTGTAGTGTACAAATTTGAAAATAAATAAATAAATAAAAATTGTAAGGAATAGTACCATATTTATTTTCTTTAAAATATCATTGTCATATTTGTGAATAAAAGTTCAAGTTTTAAATCTTGGTTACACATTTTGTATATATTTTTTCGTACGATACCCAATAAGGTACAGATCAAATGAACTTCATAATAATCGATTCATTTTTTGTCAACTTGTGAGAGAATATCAAGTAAAGTTGTTAACTTATTAGCACGTTGTGTTTTATTTTCTTCTACTATAACATTTTAGCAGATAATATATAGGTGAGCTTAATTAGTTTATAACGATGAGTAAGTATTGTTTTCCATAGCTTTTATAGTACTTGAATAGCACTAAATATAAAAGGTGCGGGTACCTATTGATTTTTTTCCAAATAGCTTCTACAAGTCTTATGATAAATTTATTTGCACTATATAAAATCAATGTTTCTTTCAAAGGTCACTAGGTAATGGTACCAAGTCGACGAGATGTTTTGAAAGATTCTGTAGTATTTCACTGTGATGAATTGTCATTTTAAGTAAATGTACGCTCACTACATTTAAAATTAAAAAAAAAATCTAATAGTAATATACAACATCCAAATTCCTCTTCACTATTTATACCACAAAAGATAAAGAAAGGTGGAAAAATATTGACTCGCGGTGTTACATATCTATAATGTATTAAACTTCGTTTTTTTTGACGTAACGGGTCATCATATTAAAAAAATTATAATAACTTTTATTATAGATAGTTTTACGGTGAATATTTTTTATTTAAAACATTTTTTGGTAAAACGTGTTGTCGAAATAAATTCCAAATACTGTTTTCTTATTACTATTAACCAACAAGTTATGTTGTGACTTGCGCTTCGATGGTTTATTAGCAAGGCCATGGTAGAGACAGTATGTGCTAAATTTCATACTGGGTATCCAAATATCCATTTAATCTTGAAAAATTAAGAAACCGAAAGTCTAAAGAGTTTCAACTGAGACACTATAATGTCGTTCATATATTTAAGTTGTTTCGTTATTTTGGAATCGTATGGAATCAAGAGGAAATTATGAATCAATTGTTAATAATATTCTATCTAAAACTTTATATTATAGAAAAATATTTATTAATTTGTCATAGGTTTTTTCATAAAACTTAATATTGCCAGAAACAGTAGCAAGAAACACTTAAGTAGAGCTATGGCAAATGTAGATTTGTGAATTTTCTTTAGAAAATATCAGTTTGCAACATTGTTATATTTTAAGTTCACAAATTTTTGTTCTTGATAGTTTAACCAAGTCTAATAATTTTGCCCCAAGTGGATTATTGAATTTTCGTTACTCTATTGTTGTTATAGAAATATGAAATCTTCTGGCTTAGCCGATAGGGGCACTCTTGTAACTTTTGAATGGGCGATTGGATTTTTTCAAATTTGGATAAGGATGCAATTTACAATTATATGGTGCGAAGAACTAAAATGACCGACTTCCGGTTTCGATGCAATTGATATGAAAATCAAATTTTTAAATGGGACAACTTATATATTTTTGCATATTTGGATCCTACTGGCCAAAATACATGCCATCTGATCCTCAAATATTATATTGATTTTCAAAAAATATAATTTTTTTCTTATTATTACTTTTTTTTTGTAAATTTAGTACAAAGAGAAGGTAGACATTATGCATATAATTTTTTCGTAATTTCTAATTAAATAACAAGTTGTCCTCTGGGAAATCCATTAAAAAAATAGTTTTCATTCAAAAACCAATATTGTTGAACATAATGAAGAATAAATCGTGTTTAATGTTTAATATTATTATCTGAAGAAATAATATTTTAAAGGTGCTTAGAGACCGATTTTTAAAAATGTTGGCAAAATCTCAGCCTTATATGATTAAAACTAAAAATTAAAAAATTTATATTTTTTGAAAATTAAAATAATATTTGAGGGTCAGAGCATGTATATTTTGGTCAGCAGGATCCAAATATCAAAAATATACAGGTTGTCCCATTTAAAAATTTCATTTTCATGTCAATTGCGTCGCACTATTTTCATTCACATCATATAATTGGAAATTTCATCCCATATCACTATACCAAATTTGAAGAAAATTCATTGGCCCATTCAAAAGTTACAAGAGGGCCCCTATCAGCTGGGCCACCCGGTATATATATTATGAAATTGAAAATTACCCTCTCTGATTATGGCAACTTTAAAGAAATTAATTGTTATTTTATGTGGAAATTATCTGTCTTTTACTAATATTGTTAATAAAATTCTATTTAAAAGTTTATATTACTGTAATATTTTATAGTTTTTATTTGCCTCTGTGTCAAATAAGATACAAGACAAAATTGTATATTGTGGAATACATAAACATAAAAAAAGGAAAAATTAATTTCAACGCTCAGTATACCTTGAGGTTGACCCGGAAGGCACTAGCTATACGGGGCACACGCTGCACGCATTGCCTGAAGGCTTTACTCTTTACTGTTAAAAGCTTCTCGGTTCAGCCCAGTCCACAGTACACAATTAGCTACCGGCATTTTATTCATAATCATGTAGACATTTTCTTAATTTGTTAAGTTAATACCTCTCTAGCCTTTTAAGATGTCAAATCAACTTTTTATCACAACAAAAAGATTTTCAAACATGTATTGTTGTATACTTACAATTAAAAATCCTATTTTTTTTCTTAATGACATAACATAGATTTGAATAAATTTTATGAGAAAGTTATCTAATGCATTTTATATTGTGAAACTGTTGATTCATACGGTAAAGTCTCAGTGTTAAATGAATAGAAGTTTCAGTCCGACGTGGCCGACTGCGAATATCTATTCGATTAACATTTTGATTGATTTGGCACTATTCACTTTCACGTAGTCCACTGAGATTAAATACAGTCAATGTCTTTTTTTATTGTTCAAAGAAGTATTCAGTCAGCAATGCCCAACTGTAAATTTTTACGCGTTTCGTAAATGCAAACGTAAAATGATTAGATTAATTATTAAAGATGGTTTACTAATAAACTGTGGAAACCAAGAGTCTTTAAACATACTAAAAGATAATTTACAATCGGAAATTTGTTCGAAATATGAAATCAGTGGATCCGACAAAATCAACCCTCGACTGTTAATACGCAATGTAAATAAAGATTGTCTTGAAAATATTTTCATTGAGAAGTAATAGCCGACAACAATGTACGTGCCCAACGGACGAATTTCAAGTATGTCACAAAATTTGCGTACAAAACTGTATACGAAGTCTCACCACCTCACCACTTAGTTTTCACAGCGAATTATAAAAAATGAATTTCTGTAGATGGACTAAATGCAAGAGCACTTTAGTTTAGGTGCTTTAAATGTTCCATGAACAAATGTCGAAGTCCCTCTCTAGTATGTACAATTTGTTCTAAAGCTCATGAAAAAAAAAATACTGCAAATCTAATAATAAATCTTGTAGTAACTGTATACACTTTAATACACAATATAAAATAAATCTGCCAATAGACCACATTGAGAGTGATGTAAATTGTGATTTTTTAAAACATAAAATTGAGCAGCTCAAATTAAAAATTAAATGTGTATAATGGAATCAATACATTTTTAGAAATAGGTCACTTAAATGTGTGATCTTAATTTACAGGATTTGATCATTTGGTACACATAACAGCTAACAATAACTTCAATATTATGCGCCTAATGGAGACACGGTTAAATTCGAGTATTTCTTCAGACGCAGTGCATATTAATAGTTATAATTTCTTCAGAAAATATCGAAAAGGTAGAGGAAGTGGAGTAGGTGTGTATGTCCAGCATGAGTCTTTAGCGATTTTGCCTCCATTGAAGGTGTAAATTATTTGTTATTTGAAATATAAATAAAAAATATAAAATTCCCATTTTGCGCAATCTCTAGAGTTCCGTCTTCGAACATATTGAGTTTCGTCGAAAGTATGGACAATCTAATGTCGTTCGTCATTCCCCAATATGATATAACATTTTTGTATATTTGGCGATATAAATATCGATATTTATATCGGACTGTTTGTCGAACTATGATTTTGATTTTCATATTCAAGAACCAACTCGAATTACTAGTGCACGTCAAAGTAGTATTGATGTTATTTTCTCAAATTGTAGTAATTTAATAACTAGTTCAGGTACAATTAACTCAGCCCTAATATCTGATCATTATCTCGTTCATTGCTTGCATGGTCAATATTTTGCCTAAAATCACTTCTAGAATTACATTACATTAAGATGTTTTAAGCACTTTAACAATGACAGTTTTCTTTGAGATCTTCAGTTAATACCATGGAACGGTCGACGGTCTAAATAACTTAGAAGAATAGTTTTTATCCACAAATATTTTATATATTTTCGATAAGTATGCGCTTCTAGTTAGGGCCCTTATTACAAAGTCATACGCACCGTGGATTCCTGATAATATGAAACAATTAAAGAGAGAGAGAGAGAGACAAAAAGCCTTAAGCATATGCAAAAGATCAAAAAGTATTCGTGACTGGATTTATTTTAAGGACCTAACAAATCTTATCCTTGGTGCCATTAGACGTGAGAAATCTGAATAAAGAGTTATGGGCTGACATAAAAAGTTTAAATATAAAACGCAAACATACACACCTGATATTTCTCCACATTTGCGAAATGTAAATGAAATAAACTCTTATTTTAGTTCTGTATTTAGTACGCCAAAAAACTATCCAGATGTGGTGCATTATTTTTTGTCACACATATTTAATACAGATTCAAACTTTCATTTTAAACTGGGCAGCATGGAGGAGATTGCATCTATAATTATGTCTCTTAAGTCAAATGCGAAGTAGGCTACTTTGAGTATTTTGCTACCAGTTGGAAACGTTCCAGTTAAACCATTACCGAAGATTAAACTGCTCAAGGATGTAACGATCTAAGGCCGATAACGAATATTTCAGCATTGTCAGTTTTTAGAGAAAATAATTAAAGTTTACGAATTAAATTTTAGAGAACAACATTATATATAAGTTTCAATCAAGTTTTAGAAAAGTACAATTTCTACCTTAGTTGATGTTTCCCAAAACATTTTATTTGCCCTTGATAACAATGAAGCTGCTGTGCTTATTCTTCTTGATTTCTCTAAGGCTTTTGATACGTTGGACCACAATTTGCTTTGTGCTAAACTTTATTTTTATAGTTTTGACAAAACTGCAGTAACTTTTTCAGATTCTATATAACAAACAGGTCTCAAACCGTTTTAATAACGAGCTGTCAAATATTTGCCCAATCATATCAGGTATGTCACAAGGATCAGGATGGTCTTAAACTAAATGCCAGTGCAGCAGCAGTATGCTTTACTTCCAATAAAATACGGGAATACGCGAAAGGCAAATCTAAAGGGCGCTATAAATGGGCAATACTTGCCCATTCTAAATGAAGTGAAAAATGTTTGACTGCAAGATGCGTTTCACAGAGCACGTGGCGGTTTTGTTAAAAAAGCATACTACGTATTGAAAATGTTATATTCTAATATAAGTATTTTAAATTTTAAAGTAGGAAAAAAAACTATGTGAAAGTCTTGTGCTACCTATCTTAAATTATTGCAGTATAGTATACTTTCCATGTCTTGATAAGATTACACAATATTGTTTGCAAAAGATACAAATTAGTTGTTGAAAGTTTTTAAACTCAAAAAG
The DNA here is from genome assembly GCA_936432065.2 of Rutpela maculata. Lineage (NCBI taxonomy): Eukaryota > Metazoa > Arthropoda > Insecta > Coleoptera > Cerambycidae > Rutpela > Rutpela maculata. Next base: position 213,609,275 of record OW386285.2, read on the forward strand.
TAGTCATGTTTTTGCGAAAATAAATGACTTAAATTGGCTCGGACTTGAAAATTTGTACAAAACAATATATCTGTTTTTATTCCCAACCTGCTCTGAACCTGTTCACCTTCTTATCTTTACGAAAAATTTACCTTCAGGGGCTTCAGGCGTGACATTAAAAACACAAAGAACTGTGTCCCGAAATGGGCCATATCGCGAACTGCAGTGATTCATATACCAGTGTGTAGGGTTGTTTGAGTCCATTTATAGAAAAAAAGAACTAGCTCAATAGATAGTGTACGTAAAGTTTTATAGGGTGTTGAAAAATGTATTCGTTATCGGAGCTATCAAACGTTATAAAAACTTCTTCTATATTCTCAGACGGTGCTTTTGTACTCTTGTTAAGGTATCTTGCAAAATCCAGATACCATATTATGGTAGCTGTATGTATAGAATATCCCTCAGTTCTAGCTCCATTTTTGCATGTAAAATAAGCTTTTACGGCGTTTTTTCCTTCAATAATTTTCTCAATCAGTATATAAACATAGTACTTTGTTTTGCTCATATGTCTTGATTGAATTCTACCTTTGATGAATAAAGAATCAACAACTAGTTCATGCGATGCAAACTCAATGGCTTGAACATCAGTAAGCTCAATTGTGAATCTTCAGAAGCAACATGTTCTCCATAATATGACTTTGCTCGGTTTATTTGATATCCTCCGAGAGTTATTAAATAAATAAATGTCTCTTTCCGTCAAAATAAGAAAATCAGGGAGGTATTTGTCATTTATGGAATGGAATTGTTTCAACTTGCGCCCGTTAAGATTGTTGTCTTTCACAATGTCTTTTAAAACATTCCTTCGATCTTTTTTTCCATCATCATCTGAGCAATTTCGCGAGCATCTGTGACATTTGAGGCAAGTTCAGAGTTAAATACAGTGTGTAGAGTTGCAGCATTTTTTAAATCCTGCATTAAATGTGGCAGAGATGGCGTTTGTTAAACTCGACCAAAATGTATAAAACGTGTTTTCAACTGCATGTTTAACCTTTGTTACTATTCGAGATCTATTCGCACTGAAATATACGACTACCAAACTCTCAGATTCAAGGTAAGGAACAACGTCCCTAAATCCCCTATGCACTACAAAGACGTTCGAATTTTGATTTTAGTCCTGGAATATTTCTGAGGATATCGGACAAGATTCGTTTTCGATGCTGGAAATAGCCCAATAACGTCAATTACATAACCATTGGGGGCAACCCAAATCATCGACTTTACCAATGGCAATAACGTATGCATACTATAACAACCGGTTTAAAGTAAGTTTAACCATGATATATTATCTCCTATTCTATATGACATTTTTTGAACCTTAGTTACTTACATTTTGCTATAAAATTATAATGTAATACAGCTTATAAAAAACATGTCTGTTTACAAACGTCTGGTGACAATTCTGTATGACGGATATGGCATCATTAAGATAAGGGAAGAATATATAGTATCTTTCTTATACCATCAATAGAGAATATTTTTTAATTTTCATGCATATAAATTACTAAATTAGTAAACAATACATAAACATTAAAATAAATAATAGATAATCATTTGTTTACTAGATTTTGCTAAATACAGCAAAGATAAATTTACAATTTTCTAGTGTTTCCCCGTAGAGGTTTAACCAAGTAGACAAAAACCGATGCACAAATCTAATTTACAAACGTCACCTCTACTTTCAAATTAAGGTTAAATTAATTATCCCTAAAACAAATTAGCCTACACGGTAACCAATAACCACACATTTATTATCCAATATTTCTCATTTTGTTTGATGCCTATTATTGAATGAACTGATAAATATCAAAACCGCCATATGGAATTTTCGTTTAGACTAATAACAAATATTATTATCATTATATTTATATCATACTCTTTCGGCGCACGTCTTTATTTTAACAAACAGAGTGTCCAAACAAACTTAAGGTGCAGTTTGCATTACGGAATTTATTAAAATTCATCATAATTGGCATCAGTATACGGGTACATAAGTAAATACAACTTTGAACGAATTGACTCCTAAAAGAATCCTGTCCCCCTGTAAGCAAAAACAAAGTTTGCAAAAATTAACTTGCCCATCTTAACTTATGCAGTTGTGGTAACGAAACCTAATTAGGCGAGATGAGTAAACGAAGAGAAAAAGATCTCTTATCTGCACGTGATTTACTAACACATCCTAGAATACATCTAACGGTATTCCATTGGCTTTTGTGTTAGATAATTCAAGTTAATGTTCATTTTTTATTGGTTCGGTCATTCTTAATGTACCTACCAATCAGAAAACGAAAACTTATTTAGAAAATCTAGAAGGATGAACAACGAAAATTTGCTCTATAATAGCAAATTTCTTAAAAGTAACTCATTTATCTTGTTAAAGCACAATTATGAAAGATTGTTAGGAAGCATTCTTTATGTTGTGCAGTATACAGGGTGTTTCGAAAAGATTGGGACAATGCTTAGCCGTAGATTCTTGACATCAAAACAAGTCGCGGTTTAATTCTTTCCGTTTTCAAGATACAGTGTGATAAAGTAAAAAAAAATGTATTTGTATTTTGTCTTTACATTGAAGACTATTATACGTATCTACTTAAAAGTTGGTAATGACATATTTTTCAGGTCGCTAATTACAATGGTAATATTGCCGATGTCACATTTTATTGACGTCGCTAGTTACAGTACTTTTATGTGACACTTTAAGCTATAACTTTTTTGAGGTTAGATTGTGGACATTGTCTTCTATTATAATCGGAACGCAATTTGATTTCCTAAAGAAAAAGTGTACTTGTTTAAACGCGATAAAATGCACCCTTTCAGAGAAATACGCAATTTACAACTTCGTCAAACGAAAGGAGTTACATCGCTACTTTTTGGGTTAAATTGTTTTATTTTGATGTCAAGAATCTACGGCTAAGCGTTGTCCTAATTTCTCGCAAAACCCTGTATATACGCCCATCTGCGTAAACTCGGAGATCACTGTAGTCTTCTCAGCTCAGCTCAGCTAATATACATGATCCAACTTATCGGCTTTGAATATTGCCCTGCCAACTTATAAATGTGTGTTGGTATGGCAATCTTCAAAGCATATCGACATGGTTTGCTCCAGCAAGTTGGATCGTATGTATTTCTCTTTATTTGCCCATTCAAGCCATGTGTTACTGTGCTGATGTAACCTTAGTAGCTTATAAAACAGTTTACAAAAAAAAAGTCTCTAGCTAACACAAGAGTAAGACATATCGACCAACTATAATAGAGACAATTCAACAGTGCTGTATTATGTACTTAACTTGTAAAGAAGAAAATAATTTATATTTTACAGCGTTTACAACTAACGGTTGACTGATATCTAACATCCAAATTCAAACATACTTCTTTGTAATGAGTATTTGAGCTTTGGCTGTTTTGAAAAGAGTTTTAATGCAAAATACTTTTTGTTTAATGCTTAATAAATTGTTTTTGTTATATTATTTATTTGACTAAGGGCCGGTACTTTCATCTCTCGTTAAATCTATTCAATAGATAGATCTCATGGAAACAATATAATAGTTGTATCCAAGGAAATTATCGAAATATAAATTTAACGGGAGATGAAAGTACCGGTCCTAAGTCAAATAGTAACCGGCAGCTGAATTTTGTGCCACCTGTAAATTATGTACTATTGCAAATATCATGGAGCACTCATAAAGTACGTTTGCGGTTATGGAAAATAAAATAAAATTTATAAAACTTTAACATAAAACTGAAAATTTTAAAGAAACGAATATTGCATTCTCTCGTGTAAACACTATTTTGTTTGATCAGTAAGTTCGCTTATAAAGGGGTTTACAGACGATCCAACTTGCTGGAGCCAACATTGTCGGTATGCTTTAAAGATTGCCATCCCAACTAGTAAAAGTGAGCTAATCTGTTGGAATTCCAGCAATCTTCAAAGCGTACTGACATGGTTGGTTTCAGTAAGTTGGATCCTCTTAAAAAAGTACAAAATAATATACACAAACACAAAAATAACGTTTTGAATCAAGAATCCTGTGTTCCTCATTTACCTACAAGTAAACAAATAAATTGTTCATATAAAACAAATATCTTTGTGGCAAGAAATAAAATGCTTGTCGTAAATAATACACCTATGTATTACAAATTATTCTTCCTTGAAATTAAAGTAGGTATTTGAAAATGTTATTTATTTGCAATATTAATTAAAGACATGATTTTTTATCTCTGTAAGGTGAATATTTATTCAAATTAGAGAAAAAGATCTTGGTACTGTTTCTGGTAATAGAAGAAGATACATTGAAGATGATTGGGTTTAATTTCTACGAGAGTACACGCGCGAAGAATGTGAAGTTTATATACATATCAGGAATCACTCTCCTCATTTCAAAAACAGGTAATTTTCCCTTCAAAATTTCATTTAATTTAGTGTCAAATATTTCTTATTCGTCTAAGTAAAATATGAAAAATTCCAATCAAATATAAATCTAATTAATCTTGAACCAATAAATTCCCAAAAAATCCGACAAATATCTATGGAAAAATAAAAATATTCCTTAGAGCAGAATGATTCGTCTGAGATTTGAAACACCTACTGACAAAATACTGTAACCATCTAACTCACAAGAACAAAATCTATAAATTGATTGGTATTTTTTAATATTCTTCTAATGATTATACATATAATTTAAATAGGTATTTGTTATGTTCCATGTAAAGAAAAACTATTAGGCAGTATAATGTGTTACTAATAAGTCAACATACACTTTTATTAATTAAAATTATCTTAAAAGCAAAATTAATTATACATGAGTACGATTTGATTACTTCTTCTATAAACGAATATGATATTTATTGAACTTACTACACCCTCGATTATATTTATAGTTTCAACCATTAATGTAGACTTATTTGAACCATGTGCACTGTATTTGAAACATCCTGTATATTTCACAGCAATCAAATATATCTATATATTGTTCAATTCCGAACGCAAAATATGTTGTAGAAAAACTAAAACATATTCTGCTTGAAGAAGATAGCTGGAAGACGTTTACATATACATCACATCTTATAGTCGTAGTGGCAGAACCCAAATACAGGAAAAACATTTCAAATAATGATAGAAGCAAACCACTTGGTATAGGCGGTTTATATACAGAAACAATCGATTTGACCCGCAGCACCTTATTTCAAGTGGCATCAATTTCAAAATGGCGGCGTATTTTCAAAAGTACTGATTTTAAATGTTTTATAATTGATTAACTTAATAAATATACTTTGAAATCAAATAATAATAATAAAAATAATAATAGTACGCTATATAAGATTCAAGATGTCGGCATTTAATCCTATTTTAATTAATAGTTGGGTGCTAATTCCCTATTATCCACGCGCGAAAAATTTGTTTCTGTTCGAATCAAAAATATATATCTCAAGACCACCACTACCCACTACACTACGACTGGCATACCGAAAATATATCGAAGTAAATACGACTTAAATCTCTTGGTCCCCAAAATCTATGGGTTCTCTTTGGTACAGGTGCAAAGAGACGATATTTATCAACACACCTTATGGCAGGTAAGTCCCTCTAATACAAAAAAGACCATTAATACACTTGGCTTCAATAAATTCATATTTTAGATATTCTTGGCGATAAGGTTAGAGCTCTTCCTGGATTCCACGCTTTTACGGGGTGTTACACGGTGTCTTTTTGTTCTTACAAAGGAAAAAAGTCTGCCTGAAAAACATGGAATTATCAAATCGATAATGCAACTAAAGCGTTTCAGGCGATTTCATGCCCACTGCCTTCCATTCCGGAAGATGTCGTAAAAGATCTTGGCAGTTTCACTGTCCACATGTATGACTCACTTAGCATGGCAACCAACACTGGCACAACAAGAAAAGAATTATTCTGTTCCCAAAACAGGCCAATTCATTTGATACCTCCGACTTCCGCAGCATTGTATCAACATATCCTAAGGGCTGCTGCTGCTTATCAAGCTGGTCAAGTCTAGGGTCGTTCTTATAATATGGATGATGTAACGCCATCACCGAAGGGATGGGGCTGGGTTGAAAAGGATACAATGTGGACTCCTCTATGGTCTGTTCTTCCAAATGTATGTCAAGAGCTAGCTAAATGCTCTTGTAAAACTTGATGCAGCAGTAACCGCTGTAAATACAAAAGAAGTGGCCTTCCATGTACTCTGCAATGCACTTCCTGCAAAGACATGTGCACCAGCAACATAATTCAATTCAAATGTTAGTTACTTTTAAATATTTTCATTTTAAATTATAACAATTCTTATTCATTTTTATGTTGTTTTTTTTTTATTTTGTAGTTTAGAAGATTTGGAAGAATGCTATCCGTCTGCGAATGAATGTTGTTATGCAGCTGAGGGTCATTTCCCAAGTAATTTTTCGCGCTGAATTCGAATCTGGCCTCAGAATTGGCCCATCACCTCAGGATTTTGAAATATTTGTGGTTAAGTACTTTAAAAATGGCTTTTTTAGCAACTTTTGTTATGTATAAAACTCAAACAATTTTTCAGCTCATTTTTACATTTTTACATTTAGTACCATCCTTGCTCTTTAAAATAAGCTTTCGAATGGTCTTCTACGATGTTTCCTCGCAAAGTTATAGTCATTTTAAGGTGATATGAATTTGAAACCTGATCTTCTACAACTTAACCAAACCTTTGTTTAAGATTGATGAGATATCCCTTCTGTTGTGTTAAATCTTGATTCGTTTAGAGTAGATTGGTTAAGATTGTTGGGTTGTAGGGAACATGGTTTCAAATTCATGTCACCTTAAAATGGCTATAACTTTGTGAGGAAACATCGTAAATGACCATTCGAAAGCTTATTTTAGGGAGGAGGGATGGTACTAAATGATGTATTTACTAGAAATAAGCTAAAGAAGTCGCTAAAAAACGTATTTTTTTAAGTACCTGAGTACGTGACGTGATGGTCCAATTCTGAGGCCAGATTCGGATTCAGCGCAAAAAATTAGGAAATGACCCCCATCTGCCCAACAGCAAAACCTCGCAGACCTGTGTTATATCTATGTTCCTGCTTTACAGACTTAGTTACGCCGCCGTTTTGAAATTCTGTACAGTTATTTTATTTCAATTCATAGCACAGAACCTACGTTAATAGTTTTGAATACGGCGTACATGATGTATTTAAACTAAAAATCTTAAAATGTTGTCTTTTTTTTAAAAGACGCCATTTTGTGAGAAACTACGCCATTTTGGATTTTTTTTGAAGACGCCTTGCTTTTAAATTATAAAAATTCAAATTTTGTATTTTATTAGATTTTAATCCCATTAGCCCCATAAGAAAAAAGCTAAGCAGCGCCATTTGGAAAAATTCCGCCATTTTGAATTTGACGCCACCCCTGATAAGGTGCTGCGGGCCAAATCAACCTAGTATATGTAAGTAAACTTTCTGCCAAGCGGTTTGCTTCTATCACGATTTGAAACGTTTTTTGTGTAGCGCTACGACTATTATGTTTCAGGTCTAAAAGCAAGACATCAGTAATCAGTACCGCCATCTTTATATTTCTAATAATTTGTAATACTGTGGGTTGGAACTCGGGAAGTATAATTATTCATAAACTTATTTCAAAATAAAATGATTTGCTTGAGGATTTATTTAACACTTCAGGGTTTCCTTTCTTGGAACATTTTTTTTACGAACCTCTCGACATCGACATCTAAAGTAAGTATTTTGCTCACATTTGACAACGCAAAATTGACGTTTACTGAGAATCTACGAGTAATGTTACGTTAACGCTCGTCTCCTATGACAACAAGCGTTAATAGCTATTTATGTAACGAGTCCATAATGTGAGACTTTATTGAACGTGTCTGGCGTGTCGTCCAAGGAGACGAGTTCAATAAACCTTATTATGCACGAGTTGCATATTATAAAGCTTTATGTTCGACTACTAAAACTGGTTCATTATCGAAATTAGTAATTTTATATATGCTCTCTGAGAAATGAGCGGAGTGTGCTTTTTCTATTGCTATTGACTTTATTTTACTAGTAATATGAAGAGGTATTTTATGGTCGCAAAACTATGTCATAGAAATACTATATAACGTAATTATACATAAACTACTATAACGTGCTTTTGTGTACCTCTGCCCAATCACAATATAATTTCAAGCAACAATAAAACTAAAATAAAAACAGAAGAAATTGGCAGAGTTTGTTGATGAATGTTGATGAATCGCATTTTCCAGCCAAAATTTAACTTAATTAGTTCATTTAATTCGATATTTTCAAATGATCGTAGATAAAACCATGTGGTAATTCGAGCACAAAGTGTCATTGTCGCTTGCGAGTGTTTGACTAACGACGCGAAGCAGAGCGAACCAATTTAGTCCCTCGAGAGACAGTGAGGCACTTTGCTCTCATAATACACAAATTGCTATTTCCAACGGATTTTTGAAATGTAAAATCGTATCATATATTTATGAAAAGGAAAAACGAATTTGAGTTTAGGCACCAAGTTTCTCAAAGTAGCGGTGGAAATTAGGTTTTTTCGAGTCATACACAAGAATTGTTTATTGTAATTAAAAATTTGGACAATTTTATACACAATTATAATATTTTTGTTATAATATATAAATATGTATACGTTATTTTTATTATTACACATTTTTATTGAAGTGACTATTTGTGTCAAGTTTGAATTGAAAATTGAATTTTCACCTGACCACTCCCGTGTACCTAGATCCTTGAAATTTTGCACATACATTTGTTCTCTATGATGATACAAGTGCCACCAAAGTTGCGATATTCCTTATACTTTTTCTTGTATATTAATCGTCGAGGTAATATTGAAGAGTTAGTTAGTTCATTCAACCTTTTAATACTTTTTCTATAAAAACAAGAAATATAGATTTATTACAACTGTTCGTAAAAATAAACACTGATCTGGGCTTTGCTTACAATCACTTCACTTCTTAAAGTTCAAAAGTTCATTAAAATAAAATAGAAATTAAATACATTACATTGAAAATATTTGCTATGCCCAGAAGGCAAGTGACTCGTACCTGAGATTTATGGTAATCATATATTTCCGAGTTTTAGTCGCTAATTGTGCAAATTATACATCCGGTATACATCCTGCATAGGCAACACATTAGTTTTGAATTTATGTATTTTATATCAGGATATTATTGGAACCACTTGTAGTGCATTTTTTTGGGGGAGGGAGGGGAGGTGGTGATAAAATTAATGATTTAGTTCACATAGTGTTTAGTTCATAATAATAAAATAAATAAATGATCCGCCATAACGACATAACTTCCTCCCTAGAAGTAGCCTGTATAATACAGTGTAGCTTATTATTTTTTTTTTGCTTCTACCACGTTTCCCTCCCTGCATTTTATAGGAGGAACTAATCACGCCATCTCATACTAATACTAAGGGAGTATCCCTGTGTTAAATTTAATCAGAATCATTAGGGCCCAGGGAAAAATTATTTAATTTTTAATCAGGATGTGATCGCTGATCGGTCTTGAACAAGCATGCAAAATTTGAACAAAATCTACCAAGTGCGACCGCAGATACTGTTGTACAAGATCGATCTTTCTAAAAAAACACTTTTCGGGTTCAGAGGACTTGAAATCGTATTAATTCACAGAAAAAATTAAAATCGAATTATTACTTCCCCTATATAATCCGTAAATGTGATAATAATAGTTTTATCAAAATCTGGACGAGTAATTTTTAACACATTAAATGAGATCTAGCAAACTGTATCTACATTGAATGCTTGCAAAAATAACAGTCAATGGTAATTTAATAATTTAAACTAGAATATTTTCTAGATTCGTCATCAATACTGAGAAATAAGTGTTAACTGAAACACTATATTACCACTAAAATTTAAAACAAATATTAAATTAATTCGATACGATTAACACTATTTTCTGTTATAAAAACAGTTTTAAAACAAAAATTCAATAAAGAAATTATAAACATCTAAATAGAAAACAAACAGTTTTAGATTTACTAATTCACTATGAGCTCAACGCTCAGTCACGACGCGAACTCGAACAGGTAGTTCGAAAGCTGCCCCAGGTAAACTAGGAAACCCTCCCGCCGGGTATACAATGTTGCCGTCATAAATTTGCTTCTAATTTATGAATTTCAATGTTATTTTGTTCTAACCTAGTCTACTAATTTATTAATTAAAACTATAAACTGGAAGCTGCTAACGTAAAATGTGGCATGTAATTATTTAGCAACCAAAGGATATTTTAAATACGTATTTGGGAATAATAATTCTACTACAATTATTTAAACGAATACATACTTCATCTTCACCATTTTCATGATGTTCATCGTCCATTAAAACAAAATCAACATCGTTATTGTTATTTTTGTTATTTATGTCTGGAGTACCACCTCTTCTGACAACATCGTTTATAAGAATCCTGCGTCTTTTACCACGAGAACTGAGAAGGTCAACAGTTAGCTGATCACTGGGAAGGGAATCAGGTGAATCTGGATGACTGTCCATTGTTTAGCAATAACACTCACAAATTAAGGCACATCGTATGGCAAGAACTTGACTAGTTAGAGAGCTTCAGGCAAACTGACGTCTCAAGTTGCCGCAAGCAAGTGACCATTTCAAGTGAGGGGGGAGGCGCTTCCCCGCCTCTACTGCACGGTTACCTGTTCAATTCTCGGCCAACTCGTTATATAATCTGTTCTGGTTTGATTGAATATAAATGTACTCAATAATGTGCCTGGAAGAGGGTATAGGCTTATAAACAACACATATGAATGTTTTTAGTAATTAACGTATTCATGTAAGTATAAATATTCCAACTAAACGTTTACATCCCATTAATTATTAAACAACATAACACAACCTGATATATCATCCTTCACAGATTGTTAAAAAAATATTTGTAAATTTTTTCATTAAGTACTTACATTAAATTTCTTTTATTTTTTTATTTTCTCATTAATTTTATTAAATAACAACATAATCCAATATATTATCCTTTACAGGTTGTTAAAAATTTGTTTGAAAAATTTTTTGTTATATAAAATTTTGATTATGTCTTTCAGCACCTAGAAAACTGTTTAAATATGTGGTACTTATCCATGCGCTTTATTTACCCACTATATTGGACACAGAAAAGTGAACGAAATATGTTTCAAAATTATTTATATTAATACAAATTTGTAACTGCGTTTTTTCTCATCAATACTTTATTCAACTATACTTTTTGAGTTTGATTCTTCCATAAAATAACCATATCAAAACTTTGTCAATGAAAGATAACTATTAATATTATACAGGATGTCCCAGAAGTGGACGATCAAACGAAATGAGAAGATAGGGGAGGCCATTCATTAAAATAACCATATATGTGGTTATCCAATTGTTGATGGTTCAAAAGTTACTTCAATTCTTGTGTTTTCTCCTGAAATTAAAAACAAATAGATTGATACATTTTTTTTCTTTTAGTGGTTTTTAACTGAGTGCACCTTTCCAATAAAAGCATTTTCATGAATTCTGTTATCTATCAAATAAAATAAATGGTTTTGTGAACACTTTTTGGTTATAAAATTTAGCTAATTTTTAAGTGACTCTGGCAGAAAAAATATACTACAGAAAGTTGGACAACTATCAGAAAAAGTTGCTCATTTAATGCTGATTCGAACACGGTATGACACAAACTAATAATTTTTTTTGTGAACAAAAATTGTTCACAATACAAGATATAAAAGAAATTTTGGGTGATAGTGAGTTTAAAACAGGTCTAGTTATAGACATAACGAGTAGAAGTTGCAGTCGGGTGTAGCCGACTGCTATTTGATTCATATTTTGCACGAGCACAGCACGATTCACCTTTAAAAGGTGCCACTAAGATTAAGTACAGTCTATATACATTTTATTTTCATATTTGAAATAGATGTTTGATGTCGGCAACGCCTGGCTGCAACTCTCGTTCGTTTCGTAATAGTCGACCATGCTATAAATTTCTGTCAGAAATCAGTGTTTAGCAGATATTCGGCAACGCCCGACTACAAATTCTATTTGTATTGGTAATAATCTTATTAAAAATACCGTAATAACATTTTAAGGTAAAATTGTTATATCATCTAACCTACATAAAGTTCGCTTGAACATGAAAGACGCACTGTATATTGCAGTTTAGATATCACATCTTTGCATTTTTATGTTCTTAATAAAAAATCTTTGAAACATTTTCTCTCATAATAACTCATAGTTTCTATGAAATGATCTGATGATCACCCTGTATGACGGAGATGATTCGAGTTCACTAGGGAGTGTTCTAATATAATAATAATAATAATAATAATAATAATAATAAACGTCTTTATTATTTCCTTTGAATTTACATTTTAAGGGAGTAACTAGTATAATGGATTGGAAATAAAAGGCGAAGTTCAACCCTTATAGTAGAGATTCTACTACAGGCTTGTTCTTCCACTTAACCTAGATAATACATCATTATTAACACAAGAGGTTAGTATATATATACACATATACACATATACATATATACATATATACTATATACATATATATATATATATATATATATATATATATATATATATATATATATATACACACATACATATATATACACACATATATATAAATTAAATGCATGTTATTCAATAAAGTATACATAAGTGATACAAAAGAAAAAATACAATGTTACTAATTGATAAGAAATACAAACATGAAAGGAACTTATAGAATATAAACGCATTAAGAAAGTAACAGAAGTAAAAGACATAAAGGAGGACTACTACAAAATCTATTGTATAATCTATTTAATTTAGGTATTTTATTTTACCTTTTTAATTTCTGACTATTAAGTAACTGCTTCTTTAGTGCAGCTTTAAAGTGAACAGGCTTTAATGCTTTCAGTTCTTTGTTTATTGAATTATATATATGGCAGATTTGATATGCATATGAGCGTTTAAAGAGTTCAGTGCGAAACAGTGGAGGAGTTAGTAATCCCTTAAACCTAATATTGAGTGCGTGGACATCGGTTCTGAAAGTAACCTTTCTGTATAGAATATGATGGAGTCTTTTCTAATAATATTTTATGATACAGACAGGCAGAGTGCAACAATCTTCTATTTTCCATATTTAACCAGCCAGTATCATTTAATTTGTATGAAATTCTTTCTCGTCGACGAATTCCATGAATGAGCCTTAGGCACGAATTTTGAATTTTTTGCAATTTATGTTTATACTGGCAAGTTAAATTGGGACCGTATAGACAGTCAGCAAAGTTTAACAATGAGAGCACTAGAGTTTCACATAAAGTAACTTTGGTCTTTGTTGGTAAGCAATGTCTGTTTCCGTAAATTAATTTTAAGGCACCATATGCTCGTTGGGATAATTTATTAATATGCTTTTCAAATCTAAGATTACTGTCAATTAAAACCCCAAGACTTTTAGCCTCATCTACCAATTCAATTTGGTCATTATCTACAGCAATATTTATAACATTTTTGACTGGATCTCTGTACTTTTTTGGCCCGAATACATTTGATTTACTTGAGTTTATAATTAAGCAACTAAATCACAGGCATTTCTTACTTCTTGAGGAGGAAATGAAAAATAGAGTTGAGTATCATCTGCGTATAGGTGAATTTGACAATGTTGAAGACATTTGATCAGATTTGCAGTATACATGGTGAAGAGTAGTGGCCCCAATATAGAACCTTGCGGAACTCCTGAATTTAGCGTTACGTAATCAGATTTTTGACCGTCTATACAAATTCTTTGTTTTCTATTTTTAATATAGCATTCAAGTAATAATATTACGGTTTTAGAGAGGCCTATATAATAAAGAATAGCAAGTAATAAGTCATAATTGAGTGTGTCGAATGCCCTGCTAAAATCGAGTAAAACTAAAATTGTGCAACAGCCCTGATCTGTCGCTTTAATTATATCATCAACGATATGTAAAAGTACAGTGGTGCAACTGTGGCCGGTTCTAAAACCGGACTGTATAGGCGGTATTAGAGAATATTCGGTTAAATATGCTCTTAACTGAGTTTCCATTGCTTTTTCTAATATTTTCGAGAGTGTCGGTAATATGCTGATAGCACGCAGATCTTTATATCTTTTTAGGCAGCACAGTTACCTCAGCACTTTTCCACATCTTTGGAAAGATATTCTCTGCTAAACAAAAATTTATTATATGTGTTATATAGGGTACTATGTGTGGACAACACAATTTTAAAAGTTTTAAATTTACTCCATCACCCCCTGTAGCATTAGTGGATATTTCATTTATCGTCTTGTAGGTAAACATGTCATTTATTTCCTGAAACTGAAAATCAGAGTTTAACAATCGATTATTTTTGTAAAAATTTAACACTGTGTCAGATGGTTTAGACATCGGTATAGAGTTAATGAAATAATTATTTATTTCATTTACTTTTTTTAAATTATCAGGAATATCCTTAGATTTTTCAGGAACTATTTTACTAGATTTTAGTATTTTCCAACATTCCTTAGAATTTGCTATTCGAATATGCTATTTTGTATATCTTTTGTTTTTTGCATATGTATCAAAGATTTTAAATTCAACATAAATTATCGTGTTTAACAGACTTTCGCATTATTTTCATAATAGTCTTATTAAAAATACCTCAATAACATTTTAAGACAAAACTGATATATCGTCTAACCGGCGTACAGTTCGCTTGAACCTGAAAGACGTACTGCATTGGAGTTTAGATGTCTTGCATGCTTTTGTTTCTTTATATTCTAAATCAAAAACCTTTGGTCTCTAAAATTTTAATAAAATATAGTTTATATAAACATGACAAATATGATTTACATCATACTTTTGACGATCATCCTGTATGACGGATATGATCCAATTTCAGTAGGAAGTATTCTAACATGCTATTTTATATATGTTGCAAGTTCGAAATGAAAATTTTAAGTCCAATAGAAATTATCGTATCTAATAAATAGTCACAATCAGCAACGCTCGAGGGCAGCTATTATTTATTTCATAAAGTTCTTATTAAAAATACTTTAATGATATTTTAAGGTAACATTGTTATATAATCTAACTTACATAAAGTCGGTTTGAATCTGAGAGACAACCTGTATATTGCAGTTTGGATATCTTGTACGTTTTCATATTTTTGTGTGCGTAATAAAAAACCTCAGTAACATTTTACTTTAGAATTTTAAGAAAACATATTATATATAAAAGATTACAGTTTACACGCTTCTAATGATCGCTCTCTATAACTAATATGATTCAGTTTCAAGTATTCTACCATGGTGTTTTATATATATTTCAAATTCTAAAGAAAAATATTAAGCCCAACAGAATTTATCGTATTTAATAGATATTCGCGGTCGACAACGCCCGACTGCAACTTTGTTTATTTCATAATAGTCTTACAAAATATGTTATATACCAAATTTTAGAGTAAAATTGATATTACCATCTAATCTATATAAAATTGGTTTGAACCTGGGAGACACCCTGTATATTGCGGTTTAGAAATGTTGTGCGTTTTCATATTTTTGTATGCTCAATCAAAAACCTTAATAACATTTTGTTCTAAAATAAAAAGCTGTTTCACATAAAAATGAGAGTCCTCTGGTGATCAACCTGTATGAGAGATGTAGCCCAATTTCAATAGGGAGTATTCTACTATGCTGTTTTATATATGTTCCAAGAAATTAAAATTTTTAAGTCTAACAGAAGTGATCGTGTTTCCAAGAAACGGTTCTCACAGACACACACACAGACACACAGATATTATTTTATTCGAATTCGGTCTGTTATTAAACGGATCTCTGTACAATTCTTTTTTTATACGATGATGATTAAAAATTTTTGTCTGGTTATAATATATCTATTTGACGAAATCAAATAGGTGTAAAAATTAGTGGCATGTGTCTGTAAAATAATAAATAGTATATACCTCGAGGCATATTCAGTGATTTTATAAGAAATGTTAGTTCATGGTTAATTAGGTACATAAATCAAGAAAAGTAGTTACAGATGTGACCAGAGGAGACAAGTTTTTTAATATTTCAATTATATTATTAACAAACGCATATTTTGTCAAAACTTTTTTACCTATAATATTGAAATAATACGTAACAAATTTCTTAGATAAATAAAGTGTTTATATGTGGTCTCAGTCATAAATCTAATAAATTCATTAACGCGAACCTTCTTAAGACTTAAGTCGAATAATTAGTGTTACTATTTGAAATACAAGATAAAAGATATATAGTGTCTTTCCTTCATGTCAGATATACAATAATGAGATGACAATATTTGTGTTTGAAATGGTAAATTAAGAATAGCCCGTTGCTGGCAAATGATTTTTAAAATATTTAATTTCAAATGATTTTGAATGGCTATTTCAAATAACATATTTGTTTCAAATAGAATACTTTGGATTAAAATTTATATATCACGGGAATGAAGGAAGCTTTTTTACAATATTTCATTTTATTATCTAATGAATGATTACACAGATCTACAATATAAAGGTCTTGTCCTAAAGTTTTCATCTAACTTTTCTGAAGTATTTTGACGTGCTGAAGCCAATTTTGGATAAAAAAATGTCCATCTTGTCAGTTTTTTAGGGGATGAAAGGGGTGGTAAAAGGAAACTGACAAGATAAAAAATTGGCTTCAGCTAATCAAAATACTTCAGAAAAGTTGGATCAGGACCTTAGGACAAAACCTTTTTTTGCCCTTTTTAGGGGATAAAAGGGGTGGTATGGAAAAACTGACACGATAGAACATTTTTTTTCCAAAATTGGTTTCAGCGCGTCAAAATACTTCAGAAAAGTTAGATGAGAACCTTAGGACAAGACCTTTGATTTTGTAGACCTGTGTTATTATAAACTACCCCAAACAGAGGAAATACCCAGCACAAAGCGGCCAAATGTCATAAACAGATTTGAACCCTATTTTACTTTTATTTTACTGATATAAACTGGTCAATTTACTAAACTTCCCATTCACCTTCAACAACTTAAGTTATTTATTTTAAATATAAAATTAATAATTTGAAATAGGAAAGAAATACTTTTAACAAGAAAATCGAGCGATAATTGAAATAAAATAAAGACATTTTCCAAGATCCACATTTGAAATTAGATAGAAAATAGGAACAAATTATTACAAATAATTAGGATATTCAGGCACCTAACATATGAAACTAGAAAAAACGAGACAGGGAAAATGCCCACCATAATGTTAGCGGTTTTTAATGTACATATAGAAAAACACGACCAGATCATATCCTGGTGGGACAGAAGAAAAGAGAATGAGTCAAAAACATTGAAACAAAAAAGGACAGTAGAAGCCAATACAGATCACAAAATACTATGGAAAACTGAAAGACTAGAAGAAAGACGTAAAGAAATAACAAAACGTCAAACAATACCTGGAATACTTCCGTACCACAGCACGAAGAATAAATGACGTGAGAAAATAGGAAAAAACTAAAAGTAGAGTGGACATCGATGATCTCAATAAAAATTGTGGCAAATATAACGTTAAAGCTGAGAAATCACCTATGAGCCTGGTCACAAAGGAAACAAATAACTAATATGGAGAGCTAAAAAAAGATGAAGGTCATACAAATAATATCGGACATGGAACATAAACGAAAGACTAATTTGAAAGAGAAAAGAGAAGCGTAGAAAATCCACGAGGAGAAGTATTGCAAAAAACTCATTCAAAAAGATAGAAAGCCTATCGGTAGTACAAGAACTACACCAAGCCTTCAGATATCTGAACAAATATAGCTAAAAAACAACAATACGCACAATAGAAGATATTTCGCAACATTCGAACAAGAAGCTGGAGTGAGAAAGGAATGCAAAAAAGGAAGGAACAGAATTAATTTTAAAAAAACGTGCCACTGGCGTTTGGACAAGCTATCACACTTCAAGCATCAACTGCTAGAAATAATGACTAGAGCTAGAAAAAACACCTGGAATAAACAAAATAACCAACGAATTAATACACTATGGGCCAGATAGGCATAGGAGCAAATCCTAGAAATTATCGCCAGAGCATCGATGGAAATTATACCTCTACTTACGGAATTTAACATGACTATGTAAGTACCTTTCTCCAAAATCGACTCACGAGTATAGATGATTGCAAAAGAATATATTCTACTCTGTAGCGTAGAATACAAATACTATACACAATGCCTGTTCGAACGACTAGTGAAACATATCAGACTACCAGACAACATTCATCAAAGAGAGATCAACGGATAAACATACATTCAGTGTGCACCATCAAGAAAAGATCTGAAAGAAACCTCGTCCAAAAATAATAAGAAAAAGGAATGTCACAAAGAAATTGTAAATAAATATACGCTAATGAAATTAGAAAAGAAGAAAACAGAAGACTCAGAAGAAGAAGAGCTCTAGAAAAAGTCACAGAAAGTCACGACGCAATACGGAAACGTTTTTCACAAAAATCTACATTTCCCATCCTATATTCCTGTACCATGCGCCATGTGGCTCTCACTGCTGGCAACAAGCATGACCTCAGTCCAACTCAGCGTAGACGTAGTCGGGTCGGCGATATATCCGGAAGTGGCAGCAATTCCGTAAGGTAGGAATTACTGTTAGTAAATCAAATAATTAATTTTTTTTTTTTTGACAGAAGATAACAAAGTTCATGAAAATGCATTTATTTGAAAGATGAAAGATGCACCCACTTAAAATCCAATAGCAAAAAAAACACAACCAAACAACTCATATTATTTATTATTAATTTTTAGTGGACGCATTAGGCGATTTTAGGGAAAATACAAAACTTGAAATAACTTTAGAACTATCAACAATAATTGGATAACTACATATTATATGATCATTTTGATCGAAGATGACCTCCCTTATCACCTCATTTCGTTTGATCGTCCACTTCGTTGAATACTACCCGTAACTGGCAAAATTTTTAGGCCTTATTTAAAAAGTTAGTTATGACGTCATAACGACATCTATATTTTGTTTAAATAACATCTCACATTTACAAACTTATTTGTCCGGTCGAAAAGTGATGCCTCTTCGATGTGGTTTTCGTAAGTAAATTCCATGATGCTATGTTACAGTAGTCATTGCTAGACAATAATGAAATAAATATACAATAATTTTTCCGGCCTAAGCCGGGAATATTTTTCCGTACGGTTCTTTCTTCTGTGAGGTCAAATCTATTGGCGCTAAATTACTTGTTTCTACCATTTCCGGTAGTGTATAAGATACCAAGAATTTACTATAACTGTTTATATTTGATAGAGGGGTGTCCATAAGCCCCTTATTTGACCCCAGCTGAGCACAAGCCAGTATCACTTTGATTCTTACATATGTCAAAGATTTTAGGTTTTCACACTACATATTTAAAAATTTTTGTCGTAAAACAACCAACCAAAAGCACAAAAATGTTGATTTTGACGTATTTTTGGTAATGGTAAAAAATCGAACTACGTAAAATGCATATTGTTTGTCGCATCTTCAAATGTTGAAGTTTGAAAAAATAGTATTTTTTTTTATTTTGCCTCGAATTTAAAAAAAAGTGTTGTTGGGGCCAAAAAAGGGCTTTATGGCCTCCTTTCCTTCAACAAATGGCAAACTTTGTAACTTTTGCAAGATAATAATTTCTACTAGCAACAAAATCATTTTTGAGACCCAATTTTTTGTGACAATTTTGATTATAGGTCAACAAAATAATACCTCAAAAAGCCTCAGAATACTATCATATAGGTAGTTTTATTTTTTTTGCCGACAACTAAAAATTTTTTTAGCGTCAACAAAATTTAGTTTTATAATCAGAAATAATAAATAAGTACCAAACCTAGTAAATGAGTTCCAAAAATAAAGACGATCTCTTAAAATAAATAATGATATTCAATATTATTCACCAATCTTTTAAAAATGTTGGGGCTTAAGTATATTATTTTTTTAATGCTTTATATTTATTTAGTTATAAATTCCATATTGTGATACGAAAATATATTATTTGAGGTACAAAATTTTTCTTTTTTGCAATTTTCATGTATTTTCTTCTTTTTTTTTTTTATTAGCCTTATTTATATTAATGTCCTGGCCTACCAGGACAGACACTCACACATAGACAACATCACAACACCCATTCCCTGCGACATTGCCATCTGCCGCAGCTGAGACTCGAACTCAGGAGAGGAGAGCGACTAGACCGTGTTGTCTCTCACACAACCGCAGTCTAGCTCACTGCTACCATCTCGGTAACACGTGAAAAACACCATACACATCCATACCCTAGCCAGGATTCGAACCCGGGACTCTGTGGTCGCAAACCTAGCATCCTAAGCACTGCTCCACCGAGCCGGTAATTTTGATGCTCAGATGTTGACAAATACAATTTCTGATGGCAAAATTAAATATTTTATGTCAAATTGATAAATATGCAACCAAACACTATGTTTTGAGTATCAATTATAACTAATTTGCTAAAATCATGGGGTCATAATATTATTCTTAGTGGCAGAAACAAATAATAGAATAGCAAATTAATTTATCTTTTTTTGATGCTACTACTATAAGAATAAAATATATCGCCAAAATAAATTTGAAATGGAATTGTTTCGCTGCAGCAATTTCATTGTTACTTCCACATCCACAATTTTTGAAAACTTTTATTGTTCAAATTGGCTTAGAATGTCATGAAACGTTGAGATTTTAAGTTTGAGTGAAAACAAATTCTGTCGGTCTGTCTGTAACTTTTTTGTGCACACGATTACTCTGGAACCGTTTAAGATATTGACTTGCAATTTGGTACACATATGTACTTTAACGGGATCTGGAACTAAATTATATTTTCATCCTATTCCGTCGAAGGGTTGGGGGGTAAATAGGTAAATCAAGCAAGTAAGAGTCCATAAAATTGGTATTTAGTATATACAAGAGAAGCTAAGGTCTCAAAAATTTTTTTGACATTAGCCACCCTCACCCCATTATTAACACGTACACCGCCACCATGAAATGACCAAAATCACGCCCCCCAGGCCACATTTCGGTTTTTCGTATTTCCGATTTCTTTGAAGTCTAGATGGCGTGAATGTGATAAAAAACAACTTAATTTTTTTTTTTTGTTATTTTGCATTTTTTTTTGTGTGGCACAGTATATGTGCCTCGATTCCCCAAGAGCAGTTTTATCCGCTTCACGCCACGAGGCACAGATACCAAACACTTGGCTGAAACAAAAGTAGTGCCAAGTCGCGCGAATCCTGAAAGAGAAAAACCCCAAATCGTTGTAAATTACGATTCCAAAGCGTTCATTGATTTATCTGATCAGCACAAACCACTTAGACGTGGTGTAAAGTAGAAAGCTTGCTGTAGAGCTGATTTTGGGGACTGCTTTGGTAAATGCCTTTGTTGTCTACAAAGAAGTCACACAACAAAAATTAACTATAACTGATGCCAGAACGCAAATTTTCTTAGAAGTATTCTCAAAAAACGAGAATATCCACCATCAGCGCAAGAAGCCGAGACGCCACCATTTGCAAAATATAGCCATAAGGCGACGATGCGTCGTTTGCTATGAAAATGTTCAGGTAGAACTGGGCAGAGAGGCTGCTCAGAGAAAAACGCCAAGATCAAATTGGCAGTGCACGGCTTGCTGTAAGTCTTATTCTTTCGAGTACATAAATCCATCACAATAAATAAGGATTAGTTTTTGTATATATGCTGTATTTTATAAGTTTCAAATAAATTATACTTATTTCATAAAAACGTGCTATTTATTTCTGATGAAGCTGTGCTTTTCTCTCTCTCTATCGATCATTTGCGAACCTCCTGTCTAAATTGTATCATTTTCGACATTTCTCTTATATTATGAATGTAGTATGTAATATAATCGATTACATTAAACATTTGCTCTTAAAACCCAAACCAGAAATATTTTCACGGGGACATTATGTTTTCTAGCCTCCCAGACCACACACAATATCGTTCCATATAAATACATGCAATCCGAGGCACTGCGACGGAATCACAGACCACTAAAGCATGATACATAGTGAGGTACAAAAGATGTGACACGGTCCCTAAAGAGTATATTTTCTGAGGCACTAAACGTGGTACTCATGGCGGTGTACGTGTTAAAGGGGATGAAAAAAAATTGTGATTTAGTGTATGTACTAGATCCAAAAACCTCAATATATTTTTTTATTTCATCCACCCTCCCCCCCCCCCACCTCACTACCGATGTGGGATATCGTTTTATGGGTTTTTGGGGTAGACTATTTCAAATATTATATTATTAAAGTTCTCCAAAAACAATTATTTCCACATACAACATTTTTTCGTTGTGAGAGACTTGAATAGAAAATCTAGATGTGTTTTTTAATTTATTTTATGTATAATAACCAATAATAACAAGTGCTATGAGCAGTTTTGAATTAAACCAATCCGGTCCATTGCTTCTTGTAAAATTTTAACAATTTATTTTTGTCAACGTTAAAGTTTTCTGCTTTCCTTATTATCTCCGGCCCTAGTAATCGTATCGCAAAATTAAAAATGCCAAATTTTTCGCAATAACATTTCGAATAAGACCAGGCGACGAATTACTTGCGCTAAATTTTAGTTCCAAATTTTAGCGCATAATTATTTATTATTTATTCAAACGGCTAAAAACCAATAAACCAATAATAATGTCGAAATTTCCATCGCTTATTGTTCAAGTGCATCGTGGGAGGACATTTTTATTTTATTTTTCAAAATATAGGCTATTACATGTATTTTGCAATGGTATTAGGAAAAAATCTTCATTTAAATCGTTTTTTTGAAATTGTTTGTAACTTTCAAAATTATAGTTATAAATAAATTCAAATAACTGTGGATTTTTCAAACCAAAACCGGCAAGTTAATTATGAAAATAAATGAAATATCTAATATTTTTCTAAAAAAATTAATGATCTACTTGCATTTGGGACCGAAATACGTCAGTGTTTGCGTTTAGGTCACTTATAAATAAACAAATTGATATTTCTTCTAGAAATTTGGACTGGTTGTTCTCCAATGCTTATATTTTTGTCTCTCCTATTTGAAAATAATCTTAAACTACTTTTTTAAAAATTACATTGAATAAAGTAGTTTTGGGAACATAACGCACATTTTCAATGTCATTAAAACTTTCTTAATTCTTGTCGCGAAAAGGGAAAATCACCCTAACCTGAACAACTATCCGTATGTCCAAGTATACAGCTATGTAAAACCTTTAACATTACTGATAAAATAAAAAAATATATATTTCGCGATCAAGATTTGAACCCGAGACATCCGTAACCTAGAACAAAAAAGTTAAGGTCCAATTGTAAAACCATAATATAATGTTTAGACCTATTTAGCAATTCTCGGATCTTTGAGATAATTGCTAAGACCTTTCGGGCCTCTATACACTATCTTTTAACTGTTGCGCTTCTGGATTGTTTTGAACTAACTGAGACAAAAGTATAAGAATTGAAGAGTAACCGGTCCAAATTTTAAGAAGAAATATCAATTTGTTATTTTTTATAAGTGACTGAGATGCAAAAACTGACGTATCTCGGTCCCAGATGCAAGTGGTTCATAATTATTTATAGAAAAATGTTAGATATTTCATCTATCTTCATAATTCGGCTCTTTCTGCTTTGATAAAAAAATCCACAGAGTTACTTGAATTTGTTTACAAATATAATTTTGAAAATTATAAACAAACAAAAAAACGGTTTAAATGAAGATTCAATTTTTTTTCTTAATACCATTATAAAATACATGTAATGAACCAACCACATTCTGAAAAAAAATGTCCTCCTACGAGTCGATGCCCATAAACAATAATAAGTGATGGAAATTTCGAGCCGTTTGAATAAATATTTTGCGCTAAAATTTGACACAAAGGTATAGTTCAATAAAGGACATAATTTTACTAACTTTCGTTAAAATTAATTTGTTATTACGTTATATTTCTTAAGTTGTCAAAAAAGGCAATTTTAAGTTGTTTTAATTTTTTTTACAAATTATCAAATTATCATTTTTCATAAGCCTAGTCATTCTAAATTTTATTGCGAACAATTTGGTATTTTTACTTTTGCGATACAATTACTAGGGCCGGAGATAATAAGGAAAATAGCAGAAAATTTCAGTGTTCAAAAATAATTATTAAAATTTTACAAGTGACAATGGACCGATTTAATCCAAAAATTTCTCATAGCACTTATTATTATTATTAAAATAATAACCGGAGAATTCTTTATTCACCTATTTTGATGCTTAATTTGACTCCACTATGTCCCTCTTGAAACAGGATTTGATGGTCAAACCTGTTCCAGGATTGCGGTTTTTCGAAAATAACTCTTTTAACTCACATGTTCGACACATAAAATTGTAGGTATTTTTAAGTTCCCTGTATATTTATTATTTATACAGCGCAATCAAAATTTTGTATTGAAAAAAATGTTAAACTTAATTTCAATGAATATTTCTTTACCTCATCCTGTACACGAAAGTTAAAGCTGTTTGATAAAGGCTAATAGGATATTTAGCTTTAATTTAAGTTATTACATCATGGAAAATTCTTTTTAGTTTTCAGTTCACGTAAGAAAGAGTTATTTTTAATGAATTTTTTAAATAATTTTGTATATTTAATAATTATTTCCGTTGTCAGCTAACCCAGAAATAACCCAGTAAAAATAGAAAAATCATTTATTGATACCAATACATATCAATTACTACTAAATGTACATTTTTTTCAACGAAATAAAAACTCTCATATGATGTAATAGCTTAAATTAAGGCTAACTATAGTATATTATTCAACGAACGTGTAATGATGGTTATTACTCATAAGGATGACATTTACGTAATTCATCCGAGTGAGTAATAGCTGTTACGCCATTTTTAAACCTCCATATCTCCGAAAAAACAAAAAGTTACGGAAATTTTAAAAAGAACAAATTGTTCCTCGGTTTATGAACTTTTTTTGGAAATTTTTATTTTTTAGCTAGGAGTGGTACTTTTCGAATTATTCGACAAAAACCGTGTTGAGGCGTCCGTTTTCGCAATCTGCAAAGAATTCGAAACACTAAATCATTGAACGTTCAGATCTTTTTTAATATATGAGTTGAAGGGCCATACTATGTCATTATGGAAAGAGGAAGAATTGCATTTGATGCACATAGTGAATTGCACCGAAAATTCGAGCCTACAGGAGCGTACGAAAAGTGACATTTTTTGACTTCGGCGAAATCGATGACCTACTTATTATGACAGATTAAAATGAGTTATGGCACACACGATGTTTTTGAATGTTAAATCGTCTTTTGTAATTACTCCACAAAAACTGTTGAATAATGAATACGAAGCCTTGTGATTGGTCCTTGCCCATTGAGTAATGAATTATTACCCACGGCCGTGTGTTACTTGTTCAAAAACGTATCGATATTTAATGAATTATTTAATAGTTGTAGAAAAAACCTTTATCAAACAACTTTAACAAAAATGTACAGGGTGAGGTAAAAAAAAGGAAAGGTAAGGAAATTAAGTTTATTATCGTAATAATTTTTTCTAAATTTTTATTTTTTTGATCACTCTGTATTCATCAGCTTTTTTCGGTTGCAGTTAGTTTCAATGCAAGATGCAGTGTAATCAACCGATTAACATTTTAATTTGTTGCATTTTTTTAAAGAAATTCTGGGTTCCTGACTGAGTTAGAATTCAGTCAGGGATTTTCTTGACGCCTAAATAAAGAGTATATACCGGGTGGGGCATTTAAGTTCACAAACACGAATAACTTGAAAATAAAGAATTTCGAAGAAAAATGTTTCAGACAAAAGTTTCATCATTTGAAAAGTGGGATCTAATGGCTATATTTTTTTAAATTTTGGTGGAGGGCTTCAAGGTTAACTTTTGTTTTTTTAAATGCAAACCCCTATTTTTTTACAGGTTCATATTCTGCTCTAAAAAATAAACAACATTTGTTTCTATCATTTTTTTATTTGGTCTCACTGATTGCGAGTAATTAAGCATTGAACGTGGAAGTAGCACATCTCTGAAGGATTAAAAAACAACAATAACCTTTAAAAAATTATCCGTGTTTAAATTATGATGAATGCAAGGAAACAGACAATATTCAATGTATGGGATCAGCACAAATTTTGAATACTTTTCCATAAACATTTTTTGTTTCCCAGTTACAGAGACGTGTTACTTCCACGTTCAATGTTTAATTACTCGCAAAGAGTGAGACCAATTAAAAAATGGTTGAAACAGAAGTTGTTTATTTTTTAGAGCAGAATATGAATCTGTAAAAAAATAGAGGTTTGCTTTTAAAAACCAAAGTTGACCCTGAAGTCCTCCATCAAACTTAAAAAAAATATACCCATTAGATCCCACGTTTCAAATGATAAAACTTTTGTCTGAAACATTTTTCTCGAAAATTCTTTATTTACAAGTTATTCGCGTTTGTCAACTTAAATGTCCCACCCGGTATAGTAAAATACAGTCCTGAGTTATTTCCCTACATTCACTACAGGAAAAATAATTTTCATATTCATAAAAAAACATGGCTTGCCAAAATGTAAATAGTGCTTTTTTGTGGGTAATATAATTACCTTATTTTTTTTTTGTTTCTATACAATGAAAATTAATCGAAATATAGTTATTTGAATAAACGCATGAAGTATTTAACTTAGTTATTTTAGAAAAAAAGTTATAATTATTTGAAAATAACTAGAAAAATACTCTCTATCAAAAAATATTACTCGATACTCTAAAATTCTATAAGTCGTTATTTAATGAACGAGTTCTTTATTAATGAATTACTTGCAATTAAAAAGAAAATTGTCACTTTTTTTTAAGAAAAATTGCTAATTTTGCAACAGTTTGTATAAAAATCATTGTTTGGACAAATAAATGTTTGAATATTTTTATTGAATTTAAAAGTCACATAAACTGAAGGCTGTTGGACCAAATTTTGACAACAATAGAGCAATATTGCAATTTTTTTAAAATTTAAACTATCTGTTCAATGAAACCAAAAACAAATAAAACAGGAGCACTTACCAAAAGATCAGTTATATCAGAATATATTTCGATGTATTATTTTATTCTATTTTATAGAACTTTTACGGTGTAGAAAATTTGCATTTGCATTTAATATTTTGTTTAAATATATAAAAAAATAGATTTTCTTGTTCACTATGCATTATTTAAGTCATGTCATGCGATTTATTAGTTAGTTATATTATGTCCAATTTTTACAAAAAAGAACACACCTCTTTGAAAATCTTTTGAAATAATCAAATACTTTCGAAAATATTTAACTACAAGTACGATATTTCTTCTTCGGTTAAAAATGGGCATTTACAAAAAAATCTATCTCTGTCAATATTTATCGTAGAAAACAAATCGAAAATCAAATTAAAAGTAATTTTATTAGCCACAAAAAGGTATTCTTTGCATTTTTTTTTCGAAAATTAATATTTAAAAAGATATTTACTAAAAAAATCGGCAGCTACTGGAAGCGGCTGGAACCTCCCCCCCCCCCGGTGAATCTTTGAAGCCGAAAAGAGCACTAAACAATATGAACGATCTCATTTAATTATATTTATTAAGTTGAAATATTTTTTTCGTATTAAATCAGAAAAAAAGTCTTGCGTTCGGTGAGATTTGGACCTAAGAACTTGAGTGTTAAATTTATAGTCTGCACAACATTAATATTTTATTCAATGTTTTTAATACAAATCATCGGATCCTAGCCCGGGGCCAGCCAGACAACCACGGTGAACTCCGCCGTGGCGAGTGTGAGGCTGGACGGGGTAGGTCCGGTTTGGCTTGGAGAAAAATAGAAAAGTAGCTCCTGTCTTCTGTAGGCAGGCTTAAAGACTAGGTTAAAATTATAATGTGTCCACATGGACCTAAAATTAATATAAAAATAAACACAATTTTATAAAAACGTTCGTAGGCAAGAGCACTTAATAATTTTGATTATTGATACGGGAAACAACTAAACGAAAAAACCTGTTCGTTGGTAATGGGATGGATGGCAGGGATGGCCATATTTGGAAAAAACCATATAACTCTTGGTGGACAGCTTCCCTGCCAGATGTAGCCAGGGTAGTGTTCATGGTGGATCGTTTAAGTTTGAGTTGGTATATTTTGTTTTATCTTTTGCCTTCGACCAATTTTTCACTAAATCGGTCGGGGAAGTGATAGCTGTCAAATTTTTGGTTCCAATATTTCTCTGGGGAATTTGGTTTTTGAAAAATGTTTAGGTTGTACCAATGTCTTAAATTGGTTTTAGGTTATGTAGTACTATTTTTAGGTTATGTTTCCGGCAGTAGCGGAAATAGTTTTTAAAATATAATGTCACTGTCACTTTTAAAGTTTTATTGGAAAAAACTCACCGAAAGCGTTCCGGTGGGGTTGCTTACACTTGTAGGGCTTGTAAGCGGTTCAGGATGGCCTCTCACACCATCCGTGGGCTTTATAAACGTCGTAAAAACTTGTAATTTCTCGATGCACTTGACACGTCAAAAATACTCAGCATACAGTCTGCACGCTTTAACACACTAGCAGAGAACTTATACCACAAAGGGACCCGTAGTATTTTTTGGGAATTTTCCTTTGAGTCCATTTAATAAAATTTGACATTTTTCTGAATATTTGACGTTTTTCTGAAAGTGATATTTTTCCGAAAATTTGACATTTTTCTGAAGTGACATTACTCCGAAAATTTGACAATTTTCAAACATTTAACATTTTTCTGAAAGGTGACATTTCTTCGAAAATTTGACGTTTTTTCGAAAATTTGACATTTTTCTGAAAAGTGACATTTTTCCGAAAATTTGACATTTTCCTGAATTTTTGACATTTTTCTAAAAACTGACATTTCTCTGAAAATTGACATTTTTTCGAAAATTTGACATTTTTCAAACATTTGACATTTTTTTGAAAGGTGACATTTCTTAAAAAATTTGACGTTTTTTCGAAAATTTGACATTTTTCTGAAAATTTGACATATTTCTGAAAAGTGACATTTCCCTGAAAATTTAACATTTTTTCGAAAATTTGACATTTTTCTGAAAAGTGACATTTCTCCGAAAATTTGACGTTTTCCTGAAAATTTGACATTTTTTAAAAATCTGACATTTTTCTGAAAAGTGACATTTCTCCGAAAATTTGATATTTCTTGGAAATTAAAAAAAAAAATTTCGTGACTCGTCTTGTAGAAATATTTTTTTGATATCATCAGTTCGCCTGTTATAAAAATTTTATGCTTTTACGACGTCATCAGAACGTAGGTGTATTTTTAATTCACTCGTATTCCATCCATCTACAATATTTCCACCTACGTTTCAAACTTTAATTGGATGTTTCCAATAGTGCACCAGTTTCTAAGAATTTTTCTTATTTGTGACGTCATGAGGCGTCATATGACGTAGGTGTATTATTAATTCACTCGTAATCCGTCCGTCTACAATATTATTTATACCTACGTTTCAAATTTCAGTTCGGTATCTTCAACCGTTCCCGAGTTATCAGCCGAAATCACTGAACACCTCTGTCATTATTAGAATATCACCCTGTACATTGCACTGCTTTGAGGACAAAACAAGTGAAATTTTTGTTTTTTAATTTTTTTCACGGAAACCAAATCGAAAAAGTGCAAGTGTGATATATCGTTGAAATCGGAATTTTTACTGCTTTTCAATGGTTCAATTACAAATTGTAAGTAATCATAAAATAAACAACTTGTTGTGCCAAAACGGCACTAAACGTAATCCGATCTCAACCAAAACCTTTTCAGATCTTCTGGAGCACTAAAGAAACCCTCATGCAAACTTTCATCCAAATCCGTTTAGTAGCTTCGCCGCTATCGTCCTAACATACACACACACACACACACACACACACACACACACACAGACATTTTTCAAAAACAACTTTTTTGGGTTCCTGTTATCTCAATTTTCGATTTTGGACTAATTGTAGTAACATCCCACAATTTTATTGTGGGGAGGTTAAAATGCACAAAAACTTTCCTGTCTTTCCACTCCCTGTTTCGCAGATGGGTGGTACATTTGAGAAATATTTTTTTTATAAAGTATACGTCATTTGCTTAAAACTGCAAAGTTTTAGCCAGCCATGTATTATTATGTTATTACATCAAATTTTTAAGTTTATTTCCTGTACTAATCCCCTATGTTGACATTGTAATGACTGGACTAATATACCATTTTTTTGTGAATTGGTATGGAGCTCACACGATTAAAAATGTTTTATAAGTAATACATGCATGTTATGCCAAAAATACAAGACATTGTTAACTATATCATCAAGGCTAATTTTGTTTCGGACATTGTCACCTACTATGTTGTTTGAGCTGCTCTCATATTTCCTGAAAACATTTGATACATTGCAGTGTACAGATATACCAGAGGTATGAGCATCAGTTTCACATCTAAACCTGGCTAATTTAAATATATATTATTGATAATGAAGTAAGTGAACTGCTTCTATAATAGTTATTTATTTTACAAGAGAATTAAGTAGTACTTACCAGTCAAGGGCGGTTTGCGCAAGAGCGCTGCGAGTTGCATGTTACATTTTCCCACTACTATACTACAACAAATTAAAAAAAAAATCTGGTTTTAATTTTTGGCGTTTGACTTAATTTAATTATTACTGACATAGATATTTTATCTATGAATCTGAATAACAGAGATACATGGATATGATAATTTGGTTTATTGTCAAGTTATCTGAATTGTTTATTTACAAGTGATGATAACAATCAACATGTGAAATTTTGTGAAAGATTTAATTTATTATTAAAATGTTTCGGGGATCGATGAAGCAGCAAGTATTGCGTGTTCATCGTTATTACTGGAAAAATCAAAGAAATGCCATGAATTAACGTATCATTCAAATATTGGTGTCAAACTAAGGACAATGCCGTCGTTTCTGAAAAATCGCTTTTGGATTACTTTCTGGAAAAAAATATATTGAAGTTTCTATCAAGCCTAAGGTGTGAGTGAGTACTCACGATGGTGATCAGGCCGGCTATCACATACGCGGCGCCGGTGTGGTGCAGCATCCCGGCCACGACAATGCGAAAACTAAAAGTACTAGAACACAAATTTATGCGCCTCATTTCAGCCTCTGATAGGTACACCTCCCTCAGAGATCTTTATGCACGTTGCCACGACATAACTCCACTAGCGGACTTTGTCCAAGAAACATCGCAAAAATTTTATCAATTCAAACTGGGCGACAGTCCGCTAACCCGAGACATTACACGAATCAGACAGCATAATGCCATACTTTTCAACCTGAAACACCCATTACCATACCAGGCGTTCCCTATCTTTCGACAACCTCCCTAGCCAAATCTTTGGTATACCAAAATTTCCATTTCACCATCTTTTACCTTTCACCACCTTTTACTCTCAAACCCCTTCTCTATTCCCTCTATTAGTCACCTTTTTTTGTTAATTTTGTTAATGTCTGTTCTTTTGTCCCTTTTTGTCCTCTTTCAAAATTCCCTCTCGACCAATAACTTCTTGTAAATCAAACTTTTTAAATCACAACTTCCTCTCCACCCTATCTTTCCGAAGGCAGGCAGACCATCGGAAGAATACTGTCATTGGCTCGAACGGGTTTTTTCATTAAGTCTTTTCCCGTATCAATAATCCAATTTTTAAAACTGTGCGCGTGTGCTGTGCAAACTAAACCTTAGTGTAATTTTTAAGTATTTTAAAACTAATTTTAGTTATAGTTCGCCAAATTGTTAGATTTAAGTTTTTTGTTCCAAAGAACAGGAGTTCTAACCATATACTTCTCCATTTATCGTTTAAGCCGGAGTTAAACCCGTTTCATCCGACCACCCATCTACCACGACGTTGCGCGCCGTGGTGGTGTGGCCGGCTCTGAATCGGGACTTGACTCAGGCGCACTTTTGTATTATTAATTATAATAAAACCTTTTTGAATTGAATTGAATATATTGAAATCGATAATCGGCAATTTTTTATTGAGGAAAACATAGATATACTTATCTAAGTTTCCTAAACTTCGCACTTTTTTGAAAAGGAAGGTAGTGGGGCTGGATGAAGTAAAAACATATTTCGAGGTTTCTGGTTCTTGTACACACACTAAATCACATTTTTTATTCATCTCCTTTAATAATGGGGTGGGGGTGGTAATGGGGGTGGCTAATGCCAAAATTTTTTTTTGAGACCTTAGCTTCTCTTGTATATACTAAATACCAATTTTATTGACTCTTACCTGCTTGATTCATCTATTCACCCCTTTACCCCAATTTACCCCCAACTCTTCGACGGAACGAGATGAAAATATAATTTAATTCTAGATCTCGTTAAAGTACATATGTGTACCAAATTTCAAGTCAATATCTCAAACGGTTCCAGAGTAAACGTGCGCACAAAAAAAAGTTACAGACAGACCGACAGACAGACATTTTTTTTTCGTTCAAACTTAGAATCTCGACGTTTCATGACATTCTAAGCCTATTTGAACAATAAAAATTTTAAAAAATTTTTTTGTCGTTACTATACTTCCACTGGATGTGGAAGTAATTAATAAACTGTCAATTGAAAATTTAAATATATTTTGCCATAAAAATACTTTCCCACTTACCTCACTATAGGGAAGTAAATATAGTTATTTATGTACCAAGGGTCGCAAGGTACACTTTTTTGGTCGAGAGTACAGTTTGCAAAAACTTGAGAAAACTAGCGGAAAACTATAATTATTTGAGTCAGGTTTCATATTTGCTAAGCAAATAGTAAAGGTAGCGATGCTTGGAATATCCATGGCAACCGTCAATAAAATAAATTTAGGACGCGGCTTCTATTCAGATGACAACTACTGTCAAGATAAATTAAATCATATTATTATAAGAGCTTTGAACATTTTTGAAAATAATGTCGGATATAGAAAATATAGCAAGTAGGGCTTGTCTGGATTCAGTTCCAAAAAAGTTGAAACATTTAATATTTGCTAAGCAAATAGTAAAGGTAGCGATGCTTGGAATATCCATGGCAACCGTCAATAAAATAAATTTAGGACGCGGCTTCTATTCAGATGACAACTACTGTCAAGATAAATTAAATCATATTATTATAAGAGCTTTGAACATTTTTGAAAATAATGTCGGATATAGAAAATATAGCAAGTAGGGCTTGTCTGGATTCAGTTCCAAAAAAGTTGAAACATTTAATATTTGTTATATAAAAGAGAACATTTTCCCAAATTTACTTTGTTTCCCTAGGGATGTTATGAAAAATAACGACCCGTTGCCAATGGCAACAACTATTTGGTACATCAAGCGTCACTTACGATCGACAAAACAATGGAATTAGAGTATGCTTACGAGGGAGGTATGACGAAAAATAATTTAATTCATACTGTCCGGTAAATGACTATTTCCCAGAGTCATTTGCGGCCAGTAAATCGAACATTACAGTATCTGATACCGTAATATGTTACCTGTAAACATTACAGTATCTGACACTGTAACGTGTTACCTAACAACACTATCATATTATTTGTTTCCATTGACAAAACAATCCATATTCAATTTTGATATCTATCTGATGATTTTTTCGGGATTAATTTTCCCGTTTATTCCACAGATTTACAGGGCTGGCTCCAGGTATTTTGCCGCCTCGGGCACAGTTTCATTTTGCCGTCCCTCTCTTATATCAATAACATTGGGGTCAGGGGGGGTAAAAATGAGACAAAATGACATGTTTCAATTTTTAGGTTTCTTAGAAGCGAGTCATATTCAATGAAAGATTGGTATCATATGTATAAATGACAGGAAAAGCTATATTTTTATGTATTTTTTTTATTAAAAAGTACCGTTAATTGATAAACAAAAATAAACAGTGTCTCATTTTTACCCTCCAAGTGGGGTAAAAAAAAGACAATGGCGGGCAAATGAAAGACACGTGATTTATTCCCATTCTTATTGACGTCGTACAAATGGAAGTGCAAAAATAAGACAGAGGAGGGTTTTTTCTTTTATATGTAATTTATTCAGATTTTTTGCTAAACAAGAAGGGGTTTGAAGAAGAGCTAGCTTCCCCTAAATTAGGAAGCTGAAATGTGCCTGCTTCAGTCTGCCCATTTGGTCTCTTTAGTCTCTTTTTTACCCCGCTTTTATTTTTTTCGTTAAAATCAAATTTTTGATGATTTAAAATGGGCAGATTAATAAACTTGATCACAAAATGTGAAGTATGACACTTCTAGTTGACGTCTGCCAAATACGGACAATGCAAATAGAAAAACTATAAAATCCCCAAAAAAAGCACTAAAGGTGCTTTCAAACATTTTTTTAAAAGTGAATTAAAGAGTTTACTGAATAATATTTTTTCCCGCATAAACAGTAGGCATAGGACCTGATTGGATAACATAAAGCAGTTCTGAATGTACAAAACAAACTTGAATAAAAAATTAAGTTTAATTTATTTCAATCTTGGTTGGATATCACCTTGTCTTTTATTTACCCTGCTACCTGTCTGTCTCATGTTTACCCCGCCTGACCCTGCGTTTTCAGTCCGTTATTTTTTATAACATTTTAAGAGTCGTCTACCGAATATTCTTGATGGTTTGTTTTTTAGTTATAAGGTTTACAGCAATTTTTTGATTTTCAGCAATATGATTACTGTATTCAAAAGGGTAAAATAAAATAATTGAAAAAATTAACCGTATTGAAACTTAAAAAAAATACCACACCACAGAAATTGGACAAGAAATAAAATCACATATAAAAACAGAACGTATGTATGTAACCTACTTTATATACAAAAAAAAAACTAACAATAACAAATTATTTATATAAAGTTAACATTACTATTACTATATTAGTGAAACAATTGTTTCCTAGCTTTTTATATTTTTTGGTTACTGTGAATTTGAACAATTTGCCACCCCTAGAATTTTGCCGCCCGCTTCGCCCCCCCCCCCCTAGAGCCAGCACCGCAGATTTATTTAAAATCTCCTCCGAAATCTCCGTAATACAAAAAAATGCAAAAATTATGGTTCTATCTATTTGACAGTGACAAGCTAAAGACAGTCAAAATTAGCTATGGGAAACACTGGCTATAACATCGTTAAGGTGATGCGGCTGTTAGATTACGAACTAATATTTTTTAAATTTCAATAATTATAACTTTTTATTCATTTCAAAAAGCATTATAAAGACAGTATGAAATAAAATATTATACGATACACGTCCGGTAGGTCTTATTACAGCACTCGTTTATATTCCGGACTCGGCTCCTGCATCGCCTCGTCCGTAAAACAACTCGTACTGTATTAAGTCACCTACCGGACTTATAACGTAAATTACTATTACTTCCCTACTAGTCAGAGAGCGAGACCTTCGAAATATATAAAATTAAAATGGTCTATACAACTAGCCAATATACAAAAATGATGTCATATTCTTATGTAAAATAACCTTCCGAATTCGATTATAGAGATTGAGATTACTGGAATTGCGAAATTGGAAAAAAATTGTACTTTTCCACTTTCTTATCAAATTTCTCGGAAAGAGTATTTTACATTTCTCATCCCATACCTTTGCTTCTAACCGCTGACTTGGCTTGAAAATTCAGATATATTTACTCTTATATATGATGAATCGATTGCCATACCTAAAATTGCACCAAAGATAAAATACCTGGTACAAAAAAATATTTTCTTTCGAGATAATATGGATTTTTCAGTAACGACATTGAAAAGGTCTGTATGGGGGAATCTTTTTATTATTGAAGATAAATTACTAGTATTTCCTAGTCAGATGTAGTTTAAGGTTTGAATTATTTTTTGACAAACAAAAAAATCGTCGTTTATAACAGTTTGGTGGTCATAGAAGTGTAATAAATTTGAGCGCTTTACGCGCTGCATTAAATCCTGGGTACCGATACAGACTTTCGAAAACGAAAGAGTTGAAAAAACTGAAAAAAATACGTGTTCATTTTGCGTGTAATATAAACCACTCGATGAAATTTTAATAACTTGCATTGAACAGTTTTATAGATCTGCTAAGTAGTACAGAAAAATATTCCATTTTTCACAAGGAGATTTTAACCAACCGAATAACCATGGAGTAACGTTTTGGACAATAATTTCGAAATTTTAAAAGAAAAAATTATTAAAAACGTATCACCGCACGAATAAATATCTGTTTCATCGATGCCTACAATATTATTCACATAGAATGCATATTATTCCAGATATATCGAAAAGCTGGCATGGTCAAAATTTTTTTAAAAAGTATGTGGCCCATTTTATCAATATAACTCAGCTGATCTTTAAAACTGTTCGTATGTTATTCAAATTTCAGTGATTTGTTTATAATAGTCACATAATGAAAACATCTTTCAATCCAGGTACTCCGTTTTTGAGATGTTTGTGGTTAAAGTGAAAGCTTAGTACATTGAATTATGTAAAGGCTCAATACAACTGAATCGTATATTAGATAATAAAATTCTGCACAAGCACACAATAATAGTAATTTATGCAACAAGTGTATAAAGTGGTACTTTTCTTCGCGAATGGGAAGTTTGACGCACGAACCGTAGGTGAGTACGACAATCCCATGAGTGAAGAAAATGCACTTTATGCAATAATTTCATACAATATTTTTTCTTCGACAGTCCTCAATTTCCATGTTTAGACAAATAAATTTCAAAATTAGCTTAAACGTCAAAATATAAAATCATAATTTGACGTTTCTAAAGCGAAGATCGTGAGACAACTTCAACTGTTTTCAATGAATCCGGCTATGCATATGCGTGAAATAATATTACTTTTTCGTCATACCTCCCTCGTTGTTTTGTCGATAACAAGTATTAAATTTTTTAACTTTTTTGGAAGTACATCCAGACAAGCCTTACTTGTTATCTTCTATATCCCACATTATTTTCAAAAATGTTCAGAACTATTATAATAATATAATTTAGTTTATCTTGATAGTAGTTGTCATTTGAATAGAAGCCGTGTCCTAAATTTATTGATGGTTGTCATGGATATTCCAAGCATCGCTACCTTTACTATTTGCTTAGCAAATATGAAATCTTACTCAAATATTTATAGTTTTCCACTAGTTTTTCTGAAGTTTTTTTTTTAATGTAATGATTCATGGGTATGATCAAAAATATAATATGCACCGCGTATCGTACAGTGCGATTTTTTGGTCTCGGATACTTGCAAACCTCGGTCCTACGGGCTTCGCATTGCAAACTGTTTTCTCGACTAAAATAGTGCACTTACGACCCTTGCTACATGAATAACTATTTTTCAGGCTTCCTACTTTACTATATCTGATATTATTTTCAAAAATGTCCAGAGCTATTATAATAATATGATTTAATTTATCTAGTTGTCATTTGAATAGAAGCCGCGTTCTAAATTTATTTTATTGACGTTTGCCATGGATATTCCAAGCATCGCTACCTTTACTATTTACTTATCAAATATGAAACTTGACTCAAATAAGTAATTAGTTTTCCACTACTTTTCTAAAGTTTTTTTCTAGTTTAATAATTCATGGGTATGACGAAAAATATAATGTTTGCGCGTATGTTAAAAATAAGAATTATACTTGTTGGAGAATTGTGTTGCAGCCCTGAGCACATTAGTTCGCATAGCCGCGATAGCTGATGCGCAGACGCGAACCGGTGCGTAAACAACGAAGACCGGGAGTTGATGATTATAATATTAGCACGTGGTGACAAAGAATGTAGATAATATTAGCACGTGGTGACAAAGAATGTAGTTTGCATTAGTTAGTGATAAAAAGGGAAATTTTATTTAATTATTTGATTAACATTGTAATATCCGCGAACTTGTTGTATCTAGGAAAGTCCTATCTATCCTTTTTCCTTCTTCCCTTACAACATTGCAGCGGTTACCAGGTAGATAACAAGATACAGTCCAAACGGTGAGTTTTTAATTTTATTCTACTTTTGTTATAAAAAAATTAGATAAATAACAAACATATAATATGCATCGCGGGTCGTATAGTGCGATTTTTTGGTCTCAAATATTTGCAAACCTCGGCAACCCTTGCAAAAGTGCACTTACGACCCTTGGTATATAAATAAGTATTAGGCACTAAAGATAATTAAAAAAGTATAGTTTTTTTAACAGTTGTAGAAAGTAATTACTTCCACGTCCAGTGGAAGTATAGTAACGACAAAAATTTTTTTAAAAATTTTTATTGTCCAAATAGGCTTAAAATGTCATGAAACGTCGAGATTTTAAGTTTGAGCGAAAACAAAATTTCTGTTTGTCTGTCGGTCTGTCTGTCGGTCTGTCTGTCGGTCTGTCTGTCGGTCTGTCTGTCGGTCTGTCTGTCTGTCGGTCTGTCGGTCTGTCTGTAACTTTTTTTGTGCGCACGTTTACTCTGGAACCGTTTAAGATATTGACTTGAAATTTGGTACACATATGTACTTTAACGAGATCTAGAACTAGATATTTTTATCTTGTTCCGTCGAAGGGTTGGGGGGTAAATTTGGGGTAAATGGGTAAATCAAGCAGGTAAGAGTCCATGAAATTGGTATTTAGTATATATAAGAGAAGCTAATGTCTCAAAAAAAATTTTGGCATTAGCCACCCCCATTACCACCCCCACCTCCTTATTAAAGGGGACGAAAAAAAATTGTGATTTAGTGTATGTACAGGAACCAGAAACCTCAAAATATTTTTTTTACTTCATCCACCCCCCATTACCACCCCCCTATCACCACCCCCACCCCACTACCGATGTGGGGTATCGTTTTATGGGTTTTTGGGGTAGAGGATTTCAAATATTATATTATTAAAGTTCCATAAACAATTATTTTCACATACAAAGTTTTTTCGTTCTGAGTGACTTGGATAGAGAATCTGGATGTGGAAGTAGTGATTCCTTGGGCAGCGGTTTTTTTATGATATAAGTGTTAAGAGTGATATTTCATTTTGTGAGT
The DNA here is from genome assembly GCA_936432065.2 of Rutpela maculata. Classification (NCBI taxonomy): domain Eukaryota; kingdom Metazoa; phylum Arthropoda; class Insecta; order Coleoptera; family Cerambycidae; genus Rutpela; species Rutpela maculata. The sequence goes on from OW386285.2 coordinate 213,648,369, forward strand.
GGGGAAGTTTCGGAATGAGCAAAGCAAATGAAGCAACCTCGGGAACAAAATAAAATCACTTTAACACGTATATTCATACACAATTCTTTACATAGACACTACTAAAACGTAATATCTGCGTATTATTGCAACATTTTAAAATTTTGTATTTATATTTGTCTGTCAAAAATCACATTGTGTCATGACGCAAGACAATCAAGGTAATGTTTTACTTTTAACACTAGTGTTAAAAGTAAGTCACTTTTAACACTGGTGTTATAAAATGACATTTTTAACATAGTTAGCAAACGCTAAAAAGCCAACTTTTACTAGTGTTTATACAGAAATACATTTTTATTATTCGTTAAGTACATCTGCCTTCACATAAACAGCTTAGTAGCTTATGGAAGATGATACATTTACTTTTGAACAAAAAGCATTCTGTGCTACAAATTAAGTATTGTATTTGCAAAATGGTGTATATTTGTAAAGGATATAAACGGTACATTGTAAATACGATCTCAGAATATGACAAGAAATGTTTTTTCCGTAGGTAATAAGTCCTTAAAAGTAATGCATATTGAAATGGCGAGATTTTAAATTAATGCACATATTGGCAATTATAAAAATAACGGCAGCTAAGTACGTACAAGTACGAATGTATGGGAAACTAGACATTTCATATCCACGCATGCGAAGCAGATTAAATGTGCAACGATACAAAGGAATTTAAATGGTGGGGGTTCGACTTGCGGTCGGTTGCCCATTTATTTCGCATGCAAAACTGTTCCGATGTACGTACTTGCCTGCCGTTATCTGTATACAGATTATTGGCCATACGGTTGGAAATAATGGGCTCGTATACGGAACATAATACTGGATAACCAAATAAAAACTTGAAATGCACCATGTTCATTAATTTCGGCAAAAAATACCTAACAGGGAATTATCAAAATTTACTTTTTTTCAAATTAATGATTCAATGCTTTACGTTTTCCTTCACACTTTTACAGTAAAAATTTCTCACCTGATCTCTTTCTGTCATACATATACGGTTAATCATAAACCAGTTAAAAATAAAAGTATATATTTCTTTAATCATAAGAAATATTTAGAATAATATATCCTAAAAAGCTAACAGTAGTGAACTAAACACGCCATACTCACATATTATAACGTAATAAAATGAAAACTAGCTGTTGCCTCATAGCGTTAACGATTGCGCCCCAGAACAATGTTCGTATAACAAGACCTTTTTCTCACGTGGTATGCATTTTATAAAAAAAATCTCTATATAAAAAATTTTCCTCAATCATAAGCTAAAACTTATTTGCTTACAGTATGCAGTTATTTTGAAAAACAAAAAAGTTACTTCGATCCATACTTTCTCGCTGTAAATTAGACAAAAGTGGCAACTCTCATTAATATTGTAATATGTTACAACCCCTAGAATGATGTATTTGCACCTACTCGAAAAAGAACCTACCAGAAGATTCCAAAGTGACATCTGGAATTATCTTGAGAATGGTGGCGTCATCACAGAACAATCGAGATCTGTCATTTTTAGGTATAAAAGACCGACCGCATTCTCGGCGAGTAGTTCAGAAAGTTCAGAAAGTTCAGAAAGTTCAGAAAGTTCAGAAAGTTCAGAAAGTATAGAAAGTGAGGTTAAGAGTTCAAAGATAAACAAAGTGATTTTTAGTCAGTAAAGTGTATTTAAATTAATAATAGTATTGTGAAGTATCCAGTAAATATTTAATAAAGTGTGTTAGTGGACATCTCTTGTTATAATTTTTGGAACCCACGGAATTTGCAAGGGGTAGTTTCCTAAGGGTGGAAACACGTCACAAATTGGTGTCAGAAGCGGAATTTTATGACAAGAGGAGCTCTGAAGTTGTGCTGGAGTGTTCGAGAAGTATTCTCGAGGGTTAGTGCTAACACGGAGGACTCATTTACTGGACATTGTTCGAGGGTTATTTTCGAACAGGAAAATAGTGTTAAGTGCATTTTTGAGACATTGTAGAACATTTTATTAGGACATTAGTGTGATAATTAAATCCTTTGAACTGAGAAGTGATAGAGACACTGAAAAAGACTCATTTATTTGTGTTAGTGCGTGAAAAATTTCTAGAACTTTTCTATTTGGACATTAGTGGAGATTATTAAATTCTCTGAACTGGATAGTGACAAAAGACTCTGAATAAGACTTTTTCGTGCTATTTCGAGATTTGTCTGGAAAAGTTCCATTACCGATAGTGACGTGACAGTTAAATTTATTTTATTTTCATCGTATGCCCGTAACAACAAGAAGTATGGCATCCGATAAACAAATACAGGACTTATTCGAACAATTCCAAAAAATGATGGCGCAGCAACGGCAGGAAGACAAAGAAGAACAGGAGAAAAAACGTCAAGTAGAAAAAGAAGAGCAAGAAAAAAGACGTCAAGAAGAAAGGGATGAATTAAAGAAAATTATGGAAAATCTGGAAATAAGACGCCAAAAAGAAAAAGAAGAACATGAAAAGGAGAAAGAAGAGCAAGAAAGACGACGTCAAGAGGAGAAAGAGGAACAAGAAAAGCGACGTCAAGAAGAAAAAGAAGAGCAAGAAACAAGACGTCAAGAAGAAAGAGATGAATTAAAGAAAATGATGGAAAATCTGGAAATAGGACGCCAACAAGAAAAAGAGGAACAAGAAAGACGGCAAGAAGAATTAAGGAAAATTCTGAATGAACAAATGAAAATACAGCAGGACGCTATCATTTCTGCCAACGAAGAATTAAAGAGTGAGGTCAAAGAAGAGATAAACAAGGTCGAAGACAAAGTAGTTGTGGTCGAGACAGAAGTTAGTCAAATCAGAGGAAAAATGAGCGAGTTCGAAGGAGAAATGGAGAGACTTAAACGACAATTGAGAGAAAAAGGAGGCCAGCTAGTAACATCATCAGGCCCTCGATTAAAACCTCCCTCCTTTGACGGCCAAAGTTCCTGGACGACGTACAAGAGGCAGTTTGAGGCAGCAGCGTGTGCGAACAACTGGGATAATGAGGAAAAGGCCATGGCATTAGTTCTGGCGTTAAGGGGCCAGGTCTCAGAATTACTTCAGACTATCCCGGTGGAGAAACAAAGGGACTTTAAAGTCTTGGAAGCTGCATTAGACTTGAGGTATGGCGATCAACACCTTGCCCAATTATACCAGACTCAGCTGAAATCCCGGATGCAAAAAGCTGGGGAAAGTTTACAAGAATTTGAAGCTGCGATAGAGAGACTGGCACACCTGGCGTATCCGAGTGCACCTAAAGAATTCCAGGAACAATTAGCCGTGGGGGCCTTTTTAGATGGTATAAGGGACGAAGAGGTCAGGCGAGTTCTGAGGCTGACCAGACACCAAAGTAGTAGCGAAGCTTTGGTGCGTGCACTCGAAGTAGAAGCCGCTTACAGGGATACTCCAAGGAGAGTGCGAGCTGTGACTCTTGAAGAATCGCAACCAGAAATGAACCAGAACCCCTTGCTGACTGAGATGCAGAAAATATTCACCAAATTATGCGATAAATTGGATGGCCTCGGAAAGCAGGAGAAACAACAAAATAAAGGAAAGCCGAGCGGAGGTATTAAATGTTTCAACTGCGGCAAGATGGGACATATGAAACGAGACTGTCGACAGCAAAACTCGGAGAGTCGAGTAAATGCTGTGAATGTTGAAGAGAAGCAGGAAAACTAAAGATAGCCAGCACCAAGGGGGCTGTGCTGGCTAGGGAATGCGGTGCCCCCAGAGAAATAAAGATTTCCCAGCTCCAAAGAATTCCAAGCAGTCTGTTGTTGCAAGGATATGTGAATGGAAGAAAATGCGTGTTTACTATTGACACCGGTGCTACGTCATCAATAGTGCGGCCAGGGTTTATATCAGGCTTGCAGATTGACAAGAAGCAAAATGGAGTAATCATTCGGACAGCCACGGGGGACAGGGCTGCGGTCCATGGAGAAATCAACTTGGAACTGCAGGTTGGACGGTTGAGGTTCAATTACAAGGTCATTGTGGCTGACATTATGGATGATTTCATTTTGGGTCTGGACATCATGGGAGAGCAGGGATTTATTGTTGACGTAGGGGAGCGAGTCTTAAAAATTGGAAATGAGGAATTTATTCTGGCAACCGCAGACGACCAATTCCATAAAGCGAGATTGTTAACAACACAGACGATCAAGATTCCTGCTCATTCAGAACAAATGATCGATGCTGCCTTAGAAGGAAATCCTGGAGGGTACCGTGTTGGCCTAGTTGAAGATGACGAATCGATTAAGTCCCTACCCAATATTATTGTGGCGAGAACTTTAACCCGGACTAAAGACAAAATCCCAATTAGAGTCGTTAATTTAAATTCCCACTCAGTGACAATTAAGGAAGGCAAACCGATTGGCTCCTATGAACCGGTCTCATGGGTAGCAAGGTGCGAGGAACAAACAGAGGGAAGTTCATCTACGAAAATAGACCAGGAAGTTTTGACCTTGCTGAGTACCCAGTAGGAGCATTTATCTGAGGATGAACGAAGGGAGGCAATCAAGTTCCTGGAAAAGGAAAGTTCAGTATTTGCCAAGAATACAGAGGCCCTTACAAAAACAGACATAGTCCAGCATCGGATAAATACTGGCGACTCACCCGCTATTCGACAACCACCTAGGAGGCTTCCATTAGCGAAACAAGAGGATGCCTCGGCAATGATAGACAAGATGCTACAAGATGGAGTCATTGAGGAGTCAACAAGTCCCTGGTCATCGCCAGTAGTTTTGGTTGCCAAGAAGGACGGAACATTAAGATTTTGTGTCGATTATCGAAAATTAAATGATGTCACGAAGAAAGACAGTTACCCATTACCACGAATTGACGACACGTTAAGCACGTTGGCAGGCTCACGATGGTTTTCTACGTTAGACCTTAGGAGTGGATACTGGCAAGTGGGGCTTCATCCGGATGATAAGGAAAAGACAGCGTTTTCAGCAGGCAGTGGTCTTTATCAATTTACCGTGATGCCTTTTGGACTTTGCAATGCGCCAGCTACCTTTGAAAGATTGATGGAATTCGTACTGCGAGGGCTAACCTGGAGGACGTGCCTGGTTTACCTTGACGACGTGCTTGTTATGGGACAGGACTTTACAGAACATTTGAAAAATCTTCAAGAAGTATTTGGGCGAGTCAGGAATGCCCATCTGAAGTTGAACCCGAAGAAGTGCCTGCTATTCCAGAAAGAAGTCAAATTTCTTGGTCACGTGGTGTCTTCGGATGGAATACAAACAGACCCCGACAAAATTTCTGCTGTACGAGATTGGCCAAGACCATCTAACGTTCATGAAGTACGGAGCTTCCTTGACCTCTGCAGTTATTATAGGCGCTTTGTGGAAGGGTTTTGCCGAAATTGCGAAGCCATTACACCGGCTGACAGAAGAGAAAGTACAGTACCAATGGACACCGGAATGTGAAACGGCATGGAGAAAATTGAAGGCAGCTCTATGTACTGGTCCTGTGCTAGCATACCCACAACGGGAAGGACTTTTTATTTTAGACACGGATGCCAGCAATTCTTCGGTCGGTTGTGTACTGTCCCAAATCCAGAATGGGCAGGAAAGAGTGATCGAGTACTTCAGCAAGGTGCTGTCCAAACCGGAAAGAAATTATTGTGTAACTCGGAAAGAGTTACTGGCCATCGTTAAATCAGTGGACCATTTTCATAAATATCTTTATGGACGACATTTCAAGATCCGGACCGACCATGCTGCATTAAAATGGCTGTTGCAGTTGAAAACCCCTGAAGGTCAACTGGCTCGTTGGATAGAACGGCTGCAACAGTATGATTTCAAAATAGAACATCGACCTGGAAGATCTCATAAGAACGCAGACGCTTTATCTAGAAGACCATGCAAGGAAGATTGCAAGCACTGCCGCCACGTTGAGAAATTGCAGGGTACGGTGGCTGTCAACACTATTAAAATAGAGGTTCCGGACGATTGGACGACCGAAGCCCTGAGACAAGAACAACTGAATGACACAGAAATTGGGCCTATATTGAGAGCAAAGGAGAAAGGAATTCGACCAGCGTGGAAGGATGTTTCGGATAAGGCAGTTGGATTGAAGGCTTTGTGGGCCCAATGGGATTCACTTAAAGTCATGAACGGGCTGCTAAAGAGAGCTTGGGAAAGCCCGGATGGCAGGGAAGTTGTTATGCGTCTAGTGATTCCCAGGTGTCGAGTACCGAAAGTACTTCAGGAAGTGCATAATGGAGCATCCGGTGGGCACTTCGGCGTTAATAAGACCCTGAATAAAGTACGAGAACGATTTTATTGGGTAAATAGTCGTCAAGATGTGGAAGCTTGGTGTCGCAATTGCAAAATTTGTGCAGCCAGTAAGGGACCACAGACTAGAAGTAGGGGTGCAATGAAGCAATATAACGTCGGAGCTCCTTTCGAGAGGATCGCGATCGATATAGCCGGCCCATTCCCAGTAACCAAGGATGGGAACAAGTACATACTGGTTGCCATGGACTATTTTAGTAAGTGGCCAGAGGCCTATGCAATTCCAAACCAAGAAGCAGTCACTGTCGCCAAAGTCTTGGTAGATAATTTGATATGTCGGTTTGGTGTACCCCTGGAGCTGCACTCAGATCAAGGGAGGAACTTTGAGTCAGGGGTGTTTCAACAAATCTGCAAGTTATTAGGGATACACAAAACACGGACAACAGCCCTTCACCCGCAATCAGATGGAATGGTGGAACGACATAACAAGACCATGAAAGAACATCTTTCTAAAGTGGTTCATAAGAATCAATGCGATTGGGATCTCCACATACCGTTCTTCCTCATGGCATACAGAGCTGCTATCCACGAGTCTACGAAACAAACACCAGCCCGTGTAGTATTTGGACACGAGATCAGACTGCCGTGTGATTTGATTTTCGGAACACCAGGCGGAGAACAGCTTCCTGTGAACAGCTATGTAGATGAAATGAGTGAACGGCTAAGAAATGTTCATGAGCTGGTTAGAGACCAAATCACCATAGCCAGTGACCGAATGAAGGCTCGATACGACCGTAAGGGTAGTTCAGAAGGGTTCAAGGCAGGAGATCTGGTTTGGCTGTACAACCCACAGCGGAAGAAAGGGAAGTCACCGAAACTTCAACCTCCTTGGGAAGGACCTTATACTGTTATTACCCGAATTAATGATGTCGTCTATCGTATTCAACGAAACAAAAAGTCCAAGATGAAGATCGTACACTTGGATAGACTGGCGAAGTATGTGAAAGAGGCTGAATTACCTGACCGGGACGTTCAGGCTTAAGGAGGGGGCAGTGTAATATGTTACAACCCCTAGAATGATGTATTTGCACCTACTCGAAAAAGAACCTACCAGAAGATTCCAAAGTGACATCTGGAATTATCTTGAGAATGGTGGCGTCATCACAGAACAATCGAGATCTGTCATTTTTAGGTATAAAAGACCGACCGCATTCTCGGCGAGTAGTTCAGAAAGTTCAGAAAGTTCAGAAAGTTCAGAAAGTTCAGAAAGTATAGAAAGTGAGGTTAAGAGTTCAAAGATAAACAAAGTGATTTTTAGTCAGTAAAGTGTATTTAAATTAATAATAGTATTGTGAAGTATCCAGTAAATATTTAATAAAGTGTGTTAGTGGACATCTCTTGTTATAATTTTTGGAACCCACGGAATTTGCAAGGGGTAGTTTCCTAAGGGTGGAAACACGTCACAATATTTATTTATTTTTCGGTCATATCAAAACAATATTATTTTTGCATACACCGTTGGAAAGCGAACTGATTGAATATTATAGTACTAAAATATCAAGTTTTTACGACAACAAATGACAGATATAGAGAAGTGGGAACATGAAAAATTCGAAAATAATGTTTTTTCTGAAATCGATAAAGAATGTCTACTTTCTCGGTGCAATTTCAGATTCCAAAATACGCTATTCTAGTATTTTAGTCCGTTGCTAAGCAACTATTAGACAGCCCCAGAAAGTAACTTTCCCGGACTGTTTTTATGTATATTTTAATATACATATATATTTTTTTATTTTTATATATCTATAATAATAACATTGATTGAGATTTCAGAAAAAAAATAGTACCTCGTAGTAAAAGGCACATTCCCGGACTTCAATGCCTCTTGGTCTCGACTAACGCCTCTGCCAATAATTTACATCGTCGTCCCAGAATGTATTGATTTTACTACCTAGATACACAATGTATTATTTCGTAAAGAAAATGAAAAATTGCAATTGTTTCCAATTTCGCACTTCCAAATCAAATCGCGACATAAATAATAAGTTTTGTGAGATGTTTCTACATAAGAATCAACTGTCTGTTTTTATATGTTCGAGAGTTGCATTAAGAGGTCTCTTCGAACTACGTCCAAACAGCAGTGTCATAATAATATACTTAATACAGTGTGTGTTATTGCCGATTAGGCATGTACATCCACGGAGCGCGAGAGATGACAACCCAGCAGCAGTAAACTCGCCCGTCGGCGAAGCATTCCAGCTCTTGTAATTCTTACTTCCTATGCCTAGCCCGCCACGACACACACTGTATAATGGGAGTGGGAAAGATACGTTTTCAGATGACTTCCCGTGTCGTAATAAAATATACTGTGTCTTAGTACTCTTCCTTTGTGACAGAAAAGGTGAACTCTGATGTCGAGTTTTGTGATATTTGAACGTAAAATATTTACTGCTAATATATTTCTGAATTATTAGTATTTAGTTTAGTTAGTATTATTTTAATGAGCCACCTAATTAGTAATAATAGGTATTTTTCTACGACTGTTAAAAAATCTGTACTTTTTTCATTATTTTTAGTGCCTATAACATTTATGTTTATGATAATAGTGAAAAAAGTGAAAAGCTTGAAAAAAAAAGTAACATTATTTCACTTATGTATAGCCGGTCCAAGAGTGTATTGAAAACAATTGAAGTCTCACGATCTTCGCATTAGAAGCGTCAAATTATAAATTTGCGTTTTGATGTGTTAAAGCCAATTTTGAAATTTATTTGTATAAATATGAAAATTGAGGACTGTCGTAGAAAAAATATTATAGAAAACTCATGTATAAAGTGCATTTTTTTCATCCACCTGCGTCGCGTCAAACTACCCATTCGTGAAAAAAATACTACTGTATCCACTTGTTGCATAAATTACTATTTTCTACGATTCCCTCAATTCTCAATTACCATATTTAAATACATAAAGAATCCCGCACAAAATACGTTTATTTTTGCTTTCGGTTATATTTTTTCTGAAACTTTGGATTTTAGTAACTGATCTGATGCTGATCAATAATGTTCAAATGGCGACAACCTTCGAAAACCATTTATTTTGGAGCTACGGCCCATTTAAGGGCTAAAATCGTGTATTTTTCATATGCGATGTCAATATTTAATGAAATCTTTTGCACTTCTAAAAAAAACATGAATGCATGTGTGTGGACTTAAACATTCCTATATAACAAATAATTTTTTTTCTTGGTTGTATTAACAACTACAAGATGGCTCTTCATAAATAAATAAATTCGCACATAAAATAATTTTTATATATAATTTGACAATTTCTCTTACATTTCTGAATCGATTGAAAAAATTTTTTGATAGGCTTTTAGAGACAATTTTATAGAATGGTATTAGGTACTAGGTACTATATGGTAGATGTACGTACGGTAGATGTACGTATGGTAGATGGTACTAGGCTATTGAAAACTAAAGAAAGGAAAAATTTGTTGACTTTTTACTAGCCTAGTACCACCATTCTATAAAGTTGTCTCTAAAAGCTTATCAAAAAAATTTTTGAATTGGTTCAGAGATGTAGGATAAATTGTCGAATTACGAAATCATTTTCTTAAGCACGGCACCGCCACCCATAAGTTTAATTTTTGGTGTCCGTCACCGATTATTTAAAAGTAATAATCTACATCTTGTATGCATTCTTAACCCACCCGGTTATTTAATGTTTCTTTTTTATAGATTTTATATCAAATATGAAAAATACACTTTTCCAGCCCTTGAAAGGGCCATATCTTTAGAACAAAAGGTTTTCAAGGGTTGTTGTCATTTGAACATTCTTAATCAGCATCTAAATCCGAAGTTTAAAAAAAAATTAACCGAAGGCAAAAATCAGTGTATTTTATGCGGTCCTTTCAGAATTAACTTACAGCGTAAAAACATAAATCTATAATTTGACGTTTTTAAAGCCAAGATCTCAAGGTAACTTCATTGTTTCCAATGTAGTCTTATGATTCAGTTATACATAAGAGATAAATAACGTTACTTTTTTCACACTTTCTTACGTTTTTCACTATTACTATAAACATTAGAATTAGAATTATGTATTCATGTCAATACATCATACAATGTTTACACAAGTCAGTCAACATATGTTTTACGCACAGAAAATAATGAAAGAAAAGTACAGTTCTTTTAACAGTCGTAGAAAAAAGTCATTTATAAGTGCAACCCTTGCAGTCAAATATTTTGAATACCCACTTCAAAAAAGTTTACCGTAGTAAGTTTACCAATAAATTTTGGCATGCACGTCAACAACTGCAATTGGATTCGTTGCTTTTGTCTATCTTAGTAAGAAATGCGCATTGTATGGAATATGTATGTCTTTAATAGTCATGAAATGAATAACGTTCATTGGTATGGAATGAGTAAAACAAAGACATACGGCACTACTTAAGTGATAATTTCAACTAGGCTAGATCTCACCTTTCTGTACAGTGGCGTTTTGTCATTCATCAACAAAAAGCGGAATTAATATGCGAAAGTCAGGGATAGACCTTACTGAACAAACAATATTTTAATATTAAAAGTAAAATGTAATATTAGCTAAATTCTAATGAATAAAGATCTTGTTTCTGTATTTCCAATAAATCTAAACAACGTCGCGTCCATTCAAAATATGAAACGCCACTGGCAGTAGTGTCAATGGTGTAATTATTTTTACATCTTGCAAGTTATGATGGGCGTTCCAAGAGCCATTGATAATACTTTACCAGAATAGACAACACGCATGAATTTTAGAAATGCGATAATTTTTTGTTTTGTGTAAAGTTTGTTTATAATAAACATGCCGATTAAATTTCCCGCCAAAAATACCAACAACGAGATGGCGAAGGTCACAAAAATTGATCTGAAAACATCAAAGGCGGTGCTGAGAGTGCCGCTTCTGGTAGTTCCTTATTCTGTGGATAAACTGACATTTTTCAAAAAAAAATTGCTAAAAAAAATTTCACCGTCGCCCAGTTAATTGAATCTTATTACTTAATATCGATATTGAAGCAGGTTAAAAATACGTTTGCATTCGTTATTTGTTCATATTTACACCGACCTCAATATCGATATTAGGTAATAAGATTCAATTAACTGGGTGATGCGACGGTGAAATTTTATTTCGAAACTTTTAGTTAAATTTTTTTACACCCTTTTTAGCGGCCTCTTTATTTAACTTCTACACATTAAAATATCCGTCGTCATGACTTTTTAAGCTTTTACATTAGGCTCGTTATCTTTAATTAGATCTTGAATTATTAACTTTTGACATCAGCTACTTCTAAAACACCTAACTACCAATTTTAATGCAATTCCGATGGAATTTGAATTTTTTACCACAAAATTATATTTTATGAAATTAAATTGTGACTAGCGACTTCGCCATATTCTCGAATATTTTCTACTAAAAAAATCTTATTTCCAATTTTTGTTTACCTTATACTGGATGTAGCCTGATAAAATAAATATGGGACCACCTAATTTGAGATTTCATAGAGATGCTTAAGCGAATCTATAAGTAATGATTGAACATACGGGTCGAATTGAAAACCCCCTCCTTTATTATTAAGACGGTTAAAAAATCGAAAATTGTGCTTTTTCAACAATTGTTGGGGAATGGGAGGATTTTTTGTAGAAATGCAATTTGCATATTATCAGAAAGTTACAGTAAAGTTTTGTCCAATGTGGGAGTTAAACGTGTTTTGGAAATTAGGAAGTTTCCTATTTTAGAAATATCATGTACATTCAACCTCATTTAGTAGTCTTTCAGATAACTACTCGAACAAAAAAAAAATTATCTCGATATCTGAAAAACTCACGAACTTATTCAATTTCTTATTTGAATACTTCGCCTCGGCTGAAGTCCACCGTGACGTCACAATACACAACGCGCTGACTTGCCATGCCGGCGGCGCACTGTATGTTCCCTTTATTTAATGTATGTGCTCGATTTTCTGAAATGTCACAAAATGTCACTTTTGATTCGTTCGTGCCGAGCCGATTTTTCGAATTTCGCCGTGCAATTTACGATCAAGTTTATCAGGAAGACTTCCTCTTTACGTCGCGACATCATACGGCCGTCCCAATGGTGTTTTTCGAAAAATATGAACGTGCCAAAATTGCATGTTTTAGCAATTTTTTCAGCTCTCAAATGCAAGCTGGCTATAAACTGCCGGTGCCTGCCAGCGAGTATAAAGGTGAACGCGCCCGCTCGCTGTTGGCGGAATCATGTATTGTGACGTAATCGAGCTCAGCCTAGATGATCGCGGCATTTTAAACTTGGAAGGACCATAACTTTTTTATTTATAGAGATAATTTAAAAAAAATATTACAGATATTTTTTAGATTTTTACGACTATTTATTACGAGAAAATGAGAAAAATGGAAACTTCCTAATTATGTTTTAATTTTGAAAAGCGTGTTTTTGTCTCGTTTATTTTTAATATCTCATGTTCTGTACATCGGATCAGGCCAAACAAAAATTTGAATTACTTGTGAATAAATTATGAATAGAACTGTATAAGTCCGAATCCGATACGCCATTTTGTTTTTTTACAAAAAAAATTAAAACCACTACTAATTTTACATAAACCGAAATTACTAAAAAAATTATATACTTTTTAATGTTTGGTGAAATCATAGATCTTGTGTGTTTGTGAACTATTATAGAAAATTACAAATAATTTATTATTTTCTCTAAAAAATGAGAATTTTGAAAAATTTTTAGAGCCCTCATAGAAAATTGCCATTTGGTCACATTTTTTTTTTAATTGTAACTTGTTGAATGCGTTTTAAAGTGGTAACGAAAATCATTTTTTTATGTTATTTTAGTTACATTTCGTGCACTTTTGTAAAATACATTTTTTTGTAATGCAATTTTTTTATCGAAAAGATGCATCCTGCCAAAAACCTGTACCATTTTTTAAAATAAACAATTAAAAAAAAAATTCTTCCATATCAATTAGAAGCTCAGATATCCAATCTTCTGCGTTTCAAGCATTTATTTCTACACATATATACTACGTTATCTAACACGACATGCGGAAAATTTAACAGCAGGTTTTCCCCACCGAATGGAGTTAAAAAATTGAAAAATAAAAAAAAAATACCAAAAAAATTACCTTATTTTTTCGCAGAAAAGCGCCGCCAATTACTTTGGACTTGGGATTGACACTATTGACAGCAAAGCTGGAGAGGGTAAAAGTGACTTTTTGGGTTTAATCAAATCACACTACAAAAATAGCGAAATAAATCGAAATAAATCGAAAAAACATTGACCCTATGCAAGTGAACTCTGCAAAACAAGTAGATATAAGAGATATTTACTTAAACCCGTCGGTGTCCTGATTATTCGACCGAAAGCAAAAAACGCGGCACTTTGATCGCAGTTGCCGGCTTCACTTTTTATGCCAATTATGGAAATGTAAACATCTCCAATACGCTCTTTCACAAGTAAGTTCGTCGACCTATTATTGACCTAGTCAACAACAGTAGTGTATCTTCGTAAATTTACTAATAATTTAATATACTAAATTACCTCAGAACTCTCTAAAATTTTGAAGGGGCTTTCCCACATTGAAGACTTTTATTTTCCGCATATCATGGTAGATCACGTTGTATATATCTTGAGCTGAAATTTGTACTGCTTATTCTTTAGTGTGTGAAAGCCTTGATGAAAAAAAAAATTGGGATAGATGTAACAAGAGGTGTAATGGACCAAAAATTTTGGAATTTTGGAATGATATTTGGGAATTGAGTACTACTTGTTGTAAAACTAAAGTATACCAAAAATGACTTGATTTGGTGTTCTACAGGGTGTTCTATAAGCAAAGTTGTAAAAATCACTACTTTATTTTTCAAAATATGAAAAAATTCCACTAAGAAAAGTTATTTAAAATGCAATTTTATACCTCTATACCAAATATCAGGAATATAAAATTATTTTTTTGAAACTTCCCATTTTTGCGAATTAAGAGTTGAATTCATATTTAAAGTTGTGTAGGAGCAAATGTTAATCATCTCAAAAAGTAGGCTATTGGTAAATAAAAAATTGAATATACGAGATGTAAGAAGGTATAATGTTAATCGAACTAATTGTAAAACAAGAAACAATTACTAACAGAAGATTAATGAGGTTCAAAAATTATAACAAGTAATAAATGTCAAAAACATAACAGATTCACAAACAAATTATTTATTGACCAATACAAAACAATGTTTACAATTTTTTTTTATTCGACGTAGCTACCACCCACATCCACACACATTTCGATCCTTCGCCTGAAGTCCTTAAAACTGTTTTGAATATGATCTAACTGTATGGAGTTTACGGCATTTGTAATTCTCTGCTTCAATACTGCTACATCGTTAGGAAGTGGTTCAGCGTAAACCAACTGCTTGAGGTCTGGGGATCTCGCCAGCCACTTGATCGGTCCATTCCTGGCAATCCAATTTTCTCCAAAATTTAAATTCAACCACCGATTAACCATTTTGTGGTGTGGCTAGGGCAGCCATCATGTTGAAAATGAACTAAAGGCATATCTCTTAAAATATTTAAATGTTCTTCAGAAAATCTTTCAAGAAGCTGTAAAGAAGTGTGCTGGTTTAACCTTCCCGCAATGAAATAAGGTCCAATAACTCCAACGTGATAAGAAACGGCACCCCCATGATATTGTCTTCTACACTGAATTCTAAAATTTGGATTTTCAGAAGCCCAAAACCGACAATTCTGAGATGAAATAACACCATTGGTTGTGAATGTGGATTCATCTGAGAAAATTATGAAATGATGAAAAAATCTCTCTTCCATGATTTTTTCTCCAATGGTCAAACAAAAATCCAACCTACGGCCGTCATCTCCCTCTTCAAGCGTATGTTTATAATTTGCTTTATATGCCCTAATTTTCTTTGCCTTGTAAATTCTTTGGAGTTCAGACTTGCTAATATTAATAAGAGCTGATTTCTCTCTTAGTGGCATCCTAGGATTTTCTATAACAGAGGCATGAGCTATAATAGCCCCAACATTGTCTTCATCATATGCTTTTATTTTTCTTTTCATGTTAAGAACACTACCAGTAGCCAGAAACTTTTTAATTATTCTCATAGCCTGAGTACGTGACAAAGCAGTGTTTGGAAATTTCAAATTAAATTGGCTTACCACTTCTCTTAGCAAGTTTTCACCGCCAATTCTGTAGCATTGCACAATATAAATTTTTTCACGCACTGTGAGTACCATTTTCACTTAATTTTTTATGCTTGGTTCGTTAATTTGAAACAGAAATTAAGGATAATATTGACTACGTTTGACAGATATGTCAATAAAAAATGATAAATGTGTATCCACTGCTTTTCTCATAGCCCCTCTTTTAGCTTCTACATAACTTTAAATATTAATTCACAAAAACTAATTTCTATGCAGTTTTAATTGAATGGTTCAAAATAAAATACTAATTTATTGAAAAAATGGGAAGTTTCAAAAAAATAATTTTATATTCCTGAAATTTGGTATAGAGGTATAAAATTGCATTCTAAATAACTTTTCTTAGTGGAATTTTTTCATATTTTGAAAAATAAAGAAACTTTATTAGTGGTGATTTTTACAACATTGCTTATAAAACACCCTGTAGAACACCAAATCAAGTCATTTTTGGTATACTTTAGTTTTACAACAAGCAGGACTCAATTCCCAAATACCACTCCAAAATTCGAAAATTTTTGGTCCATTAAGTACACGTCTTGTTACATCTATCCTGGGAAACACTGTATGTAAAATTATGCAGGCATACGCGCGCTCGATCGTCAAAATGACGACCGCCACAAGAGTATTTTTCTCACTCCCGCTACCGAGGCTTGGAGATGGTTTTCGTGCTATTTACTTATTCATCTAGAGCGCTAAGACAAAGTCAAATGCTTTATGAAATATCAGAAAATGCTATTTTTCGTATGTTCCTGCTGGATAGAATTTTCGATTTGACGTATACAATTATACAGTTTAGGATGCGGTTAAAATGACATTATTGCTCTTTACATATTGACATCATACGACCTGTTAATTCATGTGTTAACGAAGATCTGATCGTGTAAAAATTTCGTGTTTTACTTTCTTTGCCATAATTCATCGAATTCACAATTGTTTCCTGAACATACAAGTTTTCCTTTTTCAACTTTTCAGCTCATATCCCAGCTTATAACGAATATAGAAGTGTCTATTTTTCTGAATTGGGATAGTTTCTGAAGCACTTTTAACACATGGTAAAAATATTTGACTTGATATATTCTTTCGATAAAAAAAGCATTACAAAAAATGCATTTTACAAAAATGCACGAAATGTACCTTTAAAATTACTTATATAAAAAATTAATTTTTGCCACCATTGTAAAGCACGTTTAAAAAGCCACAATTTATGAAAAAAGCCCTAGTGTGGGCAAATGGTGGTTTTCTGAGGCTTCAAATTTTTTTCCAAAATCTCGGTTTTTAAAGAAAACAACAAATATTTTTATTTCTAATTTTCAATAACTATAATTCCATCACGTTTCATTAAAGATTTAATAATTTAATAATTTTTTAGTAATTTCGGTTTATGTAAAATTAGAAACATTCGTGGTTTTTATTTTTTTTTTTAGGGAAAAGACAAAATGGCAGATCTGATTTGGGCCTATGCAGTTTTTTTAATAATTTATTTACAAACATTTCGAATTTTTGTTTGGCCTCATCCGATGAGCAGAACTCAAGAGTTTAAAAAAAAACGAGACAATAACACGTTTCTCAAAATTAAAACTTAATTTCTAAAAAAACGCTCAACTCCCAGATTGGACACAACTTTACTGTAATTTTCTGATAACATGCAAATTGAATTTCCACAAAAAAAATTGTTGAACCACAAACAATCCTTGAAATCGTATTTTTGATGTTTAGTTTCATTGGACGAAAAAATCATAAAAATCTTGATAAAAATAGTACTTTGTATATCTAGTAGTAAAAGCAATACATTCCCAGACGACGATGTAAATTGTTGACCGAGGCGTTAATAGTCTAGGAGATAGCTACATATATGGGGCCTGGGATATAACCTGTTGGCATTGCTGTTATGTTTTAGAAAATATTTTTCTGAGTATTTTATCTGACCGTTTTGGCGCTAGCCGCCCCCCGAAAATATGCAATTGTGGAACAGAGTATAACACTTTGGGACTTGGTGTTAGTTGAAGAGGGTATCTTGGCGATCAACATTTGATATATTATGCCAACATTTTTTCTCCGTGCAATTGGCAGCACTGGCGACATCAATTATGGCCAAAAATGGAACGTAGTATAACCCTTTCTGACCAGGCGGAAAATTTTCGTTGTCAATGCTCATTGCTGGAAAACTATATGCCAACATTTTCTGCTTGACCATTTTCCAGATTTATTGGCCAAAAATTGGACTTTTGGCCTAAAACGCACTAAAACTGGTGCTTAAAAAAAATGTTGGCACCTTCTCAGATTTGTACTTTTTGTACCAAAGAATAGTCACTGTGAGTGCCAAATTTTTTTTTCTCAAACCTCCCTAACATTCAAATACTTTGTTATGTTAAAAAGGATAATTTCTCGGTCATTACTCTCTAAATGTGTCATTTTTGTATCCTTTTTGGCATAATAATCGGTACTATTATTTTGGCATAATAATCGGTATATTTGGGGGTTTTGGGGGTGGTTACATTGAGAAAAAAATGTTGGCACTCACAGAGACTATTCTTTGGTACAAAAGTTACACGTCCAATTTTTGGAAAAAAAATCTGGAAAATAGTCAAGCAGAAAACGTTGGCATATGGTTTTCCAGCAATGGGCCTTGACAATTAAAATTTTCCGCCTGCTCAGAAAGGGTTATACTACGTTCCAATTTTTGCCATAATTGATGTCGCCAGTGCTGACAATTGCACGAAAAAAAATGTTGGCATATATCGAATGTTGACTCTAACCGAGGTCAACAAGTATCGAAGTCCGGAAATGTGCTTTTACTACAAGGTACAGATACTATTTTTTCTGAAATCACAATAAATATAATTATACATATATAAAATGGCTTTAGGCAGTGGCGTAACAGAAACTGAGTGCCCCCCCCCCGCAAACGTTTTAAATACATATGTGTGAAAAGCAAAGCTGGCCGTAGAGTTTTGAATGGGGGACGGTCATCCATCAATGTGGGCCCTCCCAGCTGGCCGGGCCTCCCGCGGTGCGGGGTCTGCGGGGGTGTTTGTTACGCCACTGGCCTTAGGCTTAGGCCGGAAAAGTAACTTTTATATATAATAAACAGTCTGTGAAAGTAACTTTTCCGGACTGTTTTCTGATAGTTGCTTCGGAACGGACTAAAATACGTATTTTGGGATTTGAAATTGTGCCGAGAAAGTAGATATTCTTAAGTTTATGCAACTAACGCTGCTAGCGTCACCATTTGTTAGCTTCGAGGCGTTTGTCAATTAATGGCATTTAATTTAAAGGTGCAGAATTATTTAAGGCCCGATTGTACGATGTTCTTGAACTCATAGTTCAGCGTTGATCCGAGTTAGGGTACGTTCTATAAAACTAGTTCAACCTCGGATCAATTTTGAACGAGGTTCAATATAAAAATAACGTTGTATAAAAGTTGAAATTGAGATTAATTCACGATCAGATGAAGTTGATCGAGTTCAAACTGAACCGCCGATGTTGACCGTTCATTTACAGTTCAAGTGGCTCTTAACCTAGAAATTGTTTATGTTGACGTCCATTCATGCTCAAAACTTGAAGTGTGATTTGAAATATTAAAAGCTAATTGAGAATGGATAATCTAAATGAAGTTATGGAAGAAATCACCAATGATGAGGATTTTATTAATTTTGCCCAACAAGAATTAAGAGCACCAAGTGTTTTTAGGCCACGTGAAAATCATTTTGAGAAATAGAACGATGAAGAATTTAAGGATATCTTTCGAGTTTCCAAGCATGTTGCGCAATATCTTATGGATAAAATTTCCCGTTTTATTTCTTCTCCTACTAGGCCAGTCGCCAGGGAGTTGAGGATGCGTAAATTCCGTTTTAAATCGTACAAAAGATTTTACTGTTGGAATTAGTTCATTATATGCCTCTTTTAGACATACTAATTTTTCCCCCCCTCGCTCGTCCCCCGGAACCTCCCCAATTTTGGGGGAATATCGCTTAAAAATCATTTTTTTGCCAATATCTCTGTTCTGAAATTATCTATCGAAATGCTTGAGACACATTTTTACGTAGCATTAATTAATATTCTTGGGCGGGAGAAGTCAAGCATCGTATCGCATCCGCGCTGTATATCGACATTTTCCTACACTTCCACGCGTTCTACCTGCTACAATTTCATTCAACGTTTTACATTAACTATAGGGTTTGTCACGTAGATATCGATATGATTGTTTAGTGAAAGGCAATTATGTTTTATAATTTACATACAATTATATATTCAATTTTTCTTGGTAGATAATTTGGCGAAGGCGCCACATAAAATTTAATCCGAATTGCATTAGGTACTATGTATTTTAGTAGTTGATACCGAATCTGATCTCAGAAATTAAGAATTTAAGACGGTTAATTCAATATGGCTGCCGTAAATGCAATATTTTTCAGTTATTGGCGTGCATTTTTATTAAGAAAGAAAAGGGTCGATTTTTCGAGAAATCATATTAGGCAATTTTGTATTGAAAAACTAATGCAATATTATTGATCAGCAGACTTTTTAAAATTGAATGCCATTTTAATTTAAGGTTTTCTACGCCCCCCTCAAAATTACATTTTTAAAATATTGATTAATTAATAACTTGGAAACTCGTTCTATCTCGAAGAAAAGTCATTCTTCATTTTCTATTTAAATTCACTTTTTCTACCGCATGGTGTCATCGATACTTTCAAATTTCACAGGCCAAGAATTTTCATTGAAAAATTGAAACATTTGTATTTTTCTTTGTGGCAGGATTATCCGCACGTTGTTCTAACGTGTATTTTATGAAACTGAGCAAGGGGGAAAAGAACGGACGAATATATTCATCGAAATATTTTAAATACTCAAAAGAAGTTGCGGATAACATATTTCACGCATTCAGTGGATGTGACACAACCTCTGCATTTTTTAGGCAAGGCAAAGCAAAATTCGTTAAATTATTACAAAAATCTGCAGGATTACAAAAAAAAAACGTGGAATATTTTATTCTCACCCTGATATTGTAGATATAGCAGGTCAAACAGTTATCTTAGCCCTTTATGGGGCAGAACCCGATCAGCATTCTTTAAATGTATTCCGGTACAAATACTTCATTAAGTCAGTGGCAAAAAGTACATGTAACCTTGCATCGTTACCTCCACTGAGTCTGCTGCACGCCAACACTCTTTTAGAACGTACTATCAAATTCAGCAGTGGTATGGAAATATCAAAAGCTCCCAAGATTGGGGTTGAATGAAAAATAAAATGGTTTGTTACCTATTACTACCAAAAACGAAGCTGCTCCACAAGAACTATTAAAAACAATACTGCAAGTGTACAAGAGGCTGCAAAGCCACGGGCGACTGGACTACGTTTCGTTATTTGTTCTGGATGTCAAGGAAAATCGTGTGGAAATGTCGAAATATATGTAGACGACTCAGATAAAGCCGAAGAAACCGAAGATAGGGTATTAGCTTTTTTGGAACACGATAAACACGAGGAGGCTGAATCTGACAAAGACGATGCAGACGATAATGAAATCGACACTCACAGTTTTATTGAAGCAAGGGACCATTTTGTAGATATACAGCGCGGATGCGATAGGATGCTTGACTTCTCCCGCCTATAACTCCAAGAATATTAATGCTACGTAAAAAAGCATTTCGATAGAGAATTAACTTAGCTTTAAATTTGATAACCATCTTTTGGTAGGACCGTTCAGAACGGAGATATTGGCAAAAAAATTATTTTTAAGCGATATTCCTCCAAAATTGGGGGTGTTCCGGGGGGCGGACTAGGGGGAAAAATTAGTATGTCTAAAAGACGCATATATTGAATCGGTTCAAACAGTAAAATCTTTTGTACGATTTAAAACGATGTTAATTTACCTGACGACTGGCCTATAGAGCTAGATGAGAATAATTTTAATAAGCGCCGCATGTAGCAGAGTGGCGTTGATTTGATTAGCCTTTGTAAAACTTATTTCGATACATCCCCTCCAAATTCAAACACTAATTGGATTCGTTGCACGCGCTCATCACCTGCAATTATTACCATCCTCCTTTTACGAATTTAGCATAGTATAGTCCAGAGGACAGATCATTTTATAGTGAAACCCACAAAAAGTTGCAAACTGAATAATTTTTTTTTATTGAGTTCGTGAAAGTGTATATAAAAAAAATTGAAATTTTTTTTTTAACTTTGTCACTGCTCGGCCAAGCGCACGGTTAAATGCATACTCTAAAAATTCTTAGCAGTTCTAACAAGTAAAATAAAGCTTTTTTCTCTTTCTGATTACACATTTTTAACATTCTCAATGAAGAAAGAATTTTTTTGAAGAGCTTTTATTTTTTTCTATATTTTTTATTGCGACGATTGAGTTCGGGTGTAATAATATATATAAGCACATTTTTCCCATCCATCCTTTGCTTGTATTGTTTGAAACAAAAAAGCATCAGAAAGCTACAATTTCCATCTTTTAAATGAACCAACACTCATATAGATTGAACAAATTCTGATTTAGTGACATGCAATTCAGTGCGTCGGTGTCACAGTTATACGTATTCAAGCGCGTGTACGCATGGATCTCGCTCCGAGTTACAACGTTACACTTGACTATTTTTTTCCGGGAAAACCGTGGCTTTAACGATAAATTTTGTTAGGACATTTTTTGTTCATAAATACGTGATCTATCCATGTGTATTTTTTATTTTTTCTAGCTTGATTTAATTTCAAAATTTTGAAAAAATGGATGAACAATTTTTTTTTTCACTTTTTTTTTATGTTCTGCACCCGAGCGAAATGTAAACTTTTCAGGATATTATTCTACACACTTGCATGAACTCATTAAAAAAAGTTTACACAGTTTGCAACTTTTTGTGGGTAAATACCTTCGTCGACTGGGCTAAGTATGCAATTTGTTGTCACTGCGTTTGTAAATAGATTATGTTTTTTGTTTGTTTATTTTTTATTCTCAAATTGAAATAGCTTTATGAGTGTTGTTGGTGTCATCAGTTGATGCAGAAATTGCCACAACTTGAAAGACACCAATAATTTTAAGAAAATTTTATTGGTTGGTATCTTAGAAGTGTATCCAATATCCATCTAGCAAAAAAATAACATGGTCAACTAGTAGAAAATATTTTAACTCAGACTTCAATATCATTGAAGTTAATTTACCTACTACAGGTAAAACGAATATAGTAAGGCTAGTTCAGTTTTTTTTTGGAATTGTCAATAAAAATTTTTACCTTTGAAGAAATCGATGAGTTGGGCGGAACATACTGAGGCTGAATTGCAGTTTTTCACCTTTTACTTGAAAATATGCAATAAATAAAAAACTATCAAGAGACCTTTTTTAAACTAGTCAATATATTTTTTTAGTTGTTTTAGTATAAACTGACCGAGATATAGTAATTTAAAATTTTTCTATTAGGGCAAAATTATTGATATTGGCGTTTTACTTGGAAAATACCTATTATATAAAAACTATCAGCGAACCTTTTCTAAAGTAAACAGAATTTCCGTTAATTTGGTTTTACTTTTGGTTGCTGTGCGATAAAAATTGTCCAAAATACAACACATTTAAACTATATTATTTTGTTTTAATAGTTTAAAATACATGTTTGTTGTAATTCTCTTTTTTATAATAAAATTAAAGAATTTAAGAATAAAAAAAATTAAGTATCCATTGTATTATTAATTAGTAAGTAAGTTTATAAATTATTGCAATTTCTTATTAATGTAAATAACATTTTATTTTTAACTTAATACAATAAAAAAATATATTTATATTACTATAGGGAATCATCAGTTTCCTCTTCATTCTGTGTGAAATTTTGATCAGTTTGATCTGTATCTTCAACAGCAGATTTTTCAGTGTCATTAACATCTTTTCATCATCAAAATTAAAGTTTTGTCAGCCTTTTCTCTATTTGTGTTTCTGGATTTTCGTCATTAAACTGATCAATGACATCTTTCAACCCTGGTTCTTGCTTTAGAAGTTTTATGATTTGCCTTTCTCTTTTCCAAATATAGTATCAGTACTGTTATATCCTAATGTGTACATATGTAAGCCAACATAATTTTTGATATTAAACTGTTTTTGAAAAAAAAAGTTTACTCTAATATAATGCGTACTTTTCAAGTAAATCGCGTGGTGTTTTATAAGCAAAGTTGTAAAAATCACCACTAATAAAGTACCTTTATTTTTCAATAAATTAGTATTTTATTTTGAACCATTCAATTAAAACTGCATAGAAATTATTTTTTGTGAATTAATATTTAAAGTTATGTAGAAGCTAAAAGTAGGCTATGAGAAAAGCAGCGGATGATTAACATTTGCTCCTACACAACTTTAAATATGAATTCAACTTTTAATTCGCAAGAAAATGGGAAGTTTCAAAAAAATAATTTTATATTCCTGAAATTTCGTATAGAGGTATAAAATTGCATTCTAAATAACTTTTCTTGGTGGAATATTTTCATATTTTGAAAAATAAAGGTACTTACTTTATTAGTGGTGATTTTTACAACTTTGCTTAGAAAACACTCTGTAGAACACCAAATCAAGTCATTTTTGGTATACTTTAGTTTTACAACAAGCAGAACTCAATCCCCAAATACCATTCCAAAATTCCAAAATGTTTGGTCCATTACACCTCTCGTTACATCTATCCTGGGACACACTGTATGACTGGGAAAGGGCACTTCGCTCTCTCCCTCTGGAGTCCCGGGTCTGATTCCCAGCCATAGTATTGGGACTTTTTCAGAAAAAGAAATTAATCCTATAGTATACTCGGATACTGGGTTGTGTTGTATTACAATTTTTAACCTACAGCAATAAAAAAACAAACGAATTAAAGAAAATTTTGTTTAGGTACTTTAAGAAAGTAGCCCAGACGACAGACAGAACAGTATACATTTTTTCCGAAATAGTGATATTTTATTTTTTTCCAATGGGTCAATTTCTCGGCAAGTTACAGCCTCCAATATATATATTTATCAAGAAAATCATCAAGCAACGAAATTAAAATGATTTGCGATGTGCTTTTTTTTGAAAACACTTACTACAACTTAATAAACCATAATAATCATGAAATTTACATACTTTTTAACAGTTCTCAATGAAGAAAGAATTTTTTTTGAAGGGCTTTTATTTTTTTCTATATTTTTAATTGCGACGATTGAGTTCGGGCGTGATAATATATATATATATATATATATATATATAAGTATATTTTTCGCATGCATCCTTTGCTTGTATTGTTTAAAACAAAAAAGCATCAGAAAGCCACAATTTCCATCTTTTAAATGATCCAACACTCGTATAGATCGAACAAATTATGATTTAGTGACATGTAATTCAGTGCGTCGGTGTATTTATCTCGCTTCCAGTTATAACGTTACACTTGACTATTTTTTTCCGGAAAAAACCGTGGCTTTAGCGATAAATTTTGTTAGGACATTTTTTGTTCATAAATACGTGATCTATCTGTTTGTATTTTTTATTTTTCCTAGCTTGACTTAACTACAAAATTTTGAAAAATGGATGAAAAAAATTGTTTTCCACTTTTTTTATGTTCTGCATCCGAGCAGCGAAATGTAAACTTTTCAGGATATTATTCTGTACAATTTCACGAACTTATCAAAAAAAAAAAAATTATTCAGTTTGCAAATTTTTGTAGGTAAATAAATACCTTCATCGACTGGGCTAAAGGTCTCTTGATATTTTTTGATTCAGTGGATATTTCTTTAATAAAAGGCGAATAATGGCAATTACATGAATAATGACTTTTTTAAAGCATGTTTCGCCCAACGAGCAGTAGGGATTCACCAGTTCTTCAAAGGTAAGTATTTTTACAACCTTACATTCCTTGATGAGGTGAATTTTCGTTTATTTTACTAACTACTATACTAACAATAAAACTCTAAATATTTGCTACATTTCGTAAAAAATAATAGCAAATTAACTAAGTAGTTCCATATTTTTCTTACCAATTATATCAAATAAGACTTATTACGCTTTTGATTATCATAAAAAATGATATTAAAAAAATAATGAAAGTTTACGGATATGAAATATTTTGCTATTTTGTTCATCATTATATCTAAATGAGATATCCAATAATAAGGTGCGGTCGGTTTTGATCAAACGGTCAACAACCGGCCAAATCGCTGCGGCCCACGGAGCTATCTTCTGATGTGACCTACATCTCCAAGAGTTTTTTGCGCCATACCTAACAGTACAGAATCCACCTGCAGGACCGGCTTAAATTATTCTGGTTGCAGACATTCCTCAATAGTCTTAAATACTAAAAAACCTTTTTTGAAACAGAATTATTTCACGGATTAGTTAATAATAGAGCTCGTGCACGCAACCTAGGCTTGCGGGTACAAAAGCTGCTGTTTTAACTGTGATGTTAGGACAATATTGTACAATAGAAAAAGTAGTATTTACACTTAATAAGATTTCTTCTTGTCGTAATAAAAATTAGAAAAATTTAAAATTTAAAAAGTATGACAAAGTTTTACACAGCTCTACAACGGTTTATCTACCTATCAGTGGAAAGTATCAAAGAGTTGTTTTGTATTACCTAATATCAATTTGCAAAGCCGGTGCAAATTTGTGCAATTTAAAAATACATTTGGTTGCGTTATTTATTCATTTTTGGCCCAACATCAAATTGATAAGGTACAGATGGCGTGACGCTGCTTGCCATACGGCAAATAGAGACTAGTTAGAGTAATGCATGGGTCATAAAACTTTAACATATAGATATATAGAGCTTTGTAAAAGCGAGTGAAATTTTATTTCGTACATTTTAGAGATCTCTTACTTTCCCATATACGGAGTACACATTATCAGTACACAGGGCGGTTCAAATCTTAACTTAAAAAACTTTAAGGAGATATGCACCCTTGAAAATGAAGTTGATAGTACCAAAAAAGTTATAAGAAAGTTCTAATAGAAAATGCATAAAAAATAGTAAAGTTATGGTACTATTGAAAGCAACTTACGTCAGGTTCTTGTAGTTAATCTTGCTAGTGATTTTGTTTACATGCAGTCGACCGGATACCAATGGCGTGCAAGTAAAAATGGTTTGAAAGTTTTCTACTTTCCCGTATACAGATTCGGCAAATGTAGTTTTATATATCCTGAGATAAACTAGTTCAAGAAAGAAAACAGAGAAATTAGGAAAAGAAAGACGTATGTACTGCTCCCAGCACGTTCCACACTTCGTGAAATCTTATTTTTATCATCTTGCCATGTATCAACGCAGGGCATTGGTACTTATCGCTTCTAATCGCCTATGCATTGTAGTGGAAGCAGATATGTCTTTATTTTCCTAATTTATCTGCTTTCTTTCTTACACTCATTTATCTCAGTGCCCATATATAAAACTACATTTGTCGAATCTGTATGAAGTACCCACACAGAGTGATTCAATCTTTAAAATATACACTTTTAAAGTTATAAGTAATGGTATTATTAAATGCTACTTAGTTGAACGACTGAAGTTAGGCCAAGTTCTTTTTGTTAACCCACCGCTAACGGTTTTGTCTATGCGAACCTTTATCAGTTATTCTATGCGGTTTTAGATCAATACAGTTAACCAGATTCCAGTGGCATGCAAATATTTTTAAAAGGCTTTGAAATAATTTTTTTCACTTGTTTTATTAACGACTCAAAAAAGAGAGTAAACGGTAACGACACAACTCGGAAAAACTTTCCCATATATTTATATGAGTTTATGTCTGTCGGAGTAATTTACCCTGTTCTCCATATCCAACCTTCATCGCCAAATTTCCGATAATTTTTAACCGATTTTGATGAAATTTAAAACATAGTTTTCAGAGGTCTCATTTCTGCGTTTACTTTTATACTATTTATCATAGATGCGCGCTATTCGCTTTTTATATAATATTGTATAATTTAATAAAGTAAAAAATGTAACAAACACGCTGTTTATATTTTTTTCTACGATTGTGCTGAAAGTCAAATTTTCTAACTTCAAAATGAGAAAATATGCAGAAAATATCACTTTGCCGCACGCCTTGATTACAACTTCACACACCGGAATACAATAGTGTGTTTACCTTAAAGAATTTTATATTACTTACTGGTAATAACAATTATATTCTATAAATGTACATTAATTACATATGAATTGCAATTACAAAGTCAAATTTTCTATCTTCAGAATGACTGCGGAAAATGTCATTTTAAATAAAATCTGACAGGCAGCAAATTTAAAATTTTGGAAAAACTTTAAAAAAGGGAAATAACTTCACAACCGTAGAAAAAATAGTATGTAACACATGTGGCAAGCTTCATTGCAAAACTCGTATGATAGGAACACTCGCTGCGCTCGTGTTCCTACTTTCATACATCGTTTTGCAATGAAGCCCTTGCCACGCTTGTATTACATTCTACTATTGTTCCATTTTCGCCTAGAGACTGGCCTACATACCCCATCACTCAAATAGTCTTAGATTTGACTTCATTTGACTTCTTGATCCATGCTACTCTACTACTCTACATACATACACCATCACACACATACAGTATATACTGCGGTGTGGTTTCTACATAAGATATTCCCACAAACTTGAGTGATATTATATTTAGATGCTTAAAAAAAATAAAAGGACACGTAATTATCGTTTTTTCATACACGCACTGGAAGTCCGCAAAAAAATTAAACGATATTTAAAACCTTAATATGAGTTATTAATCAGTCCAGCGATTGCATTTTGTCAGTACGGATTAGGAATTGGATTAAGAATGCGCAGCGTATTCCCGCTGATACTCTATATTTTCAAAATAAGATGATGTTTAAATAATTTATGTTGATAATGTCCTTAAAAACTCTAGCCGAAAATTGAATTTCACGGCAGCGACTGTTTACATGTTGACAGTGTTGGGATTACAGTAAGCTACACATTTTTCAAGTTTTTCCTTCATTATGCACTAACAGCCAGTTTCAAAATCGTTGGTTAACTAATGGTTAGGATTGGACCAATAGTTTATTATAAGAATCTGTGATTTTAACCAGCCAGTTTTCCAATAGTTGGTTAATTAATAGTTAGGATTTGACCAATGAATTATTACTATAAAGGTAAGAATGTGTGGTAAAGTTGTGTTTACTAATAATTAACTTTCAGGTTCTGGTTAGTCAACCGATATTCAACGATTGTGAAACTGGCTGTAAGTAATGGGTTTTGAACGAGTTGTTCCTCAGTGCTCTAGATTCTATAAAAGCGTAGAGATGACATCGTAGAAAATGTTTTATAATTGCTAGTTTAAACTTGCAATCATACACAACTGTAAGTTTAAACTTACAGTTATGCATAATAGCAACCTAAAACTGATAATTATACTTACCTGTAAGTTTAAACTTGCAATTATAAATAATTGCAACATCAACTGACAAGAATTATAAAATATTATCACATAATTTTTTTATATATACCTAATTCCGAGTTTAAAGTTGCAATTATTCATAATTGTAAATTTAAACTTGAAATTATATATAATTGCCACTATAAACTTACAATTATGTATAATGGTCGGTTCAAACTTGTAATTATACATATATGTAAGTTTAAAGAGGCAATTATACATAATTGTCACTTTAAACTGCAATTATATATAATTGCAAGTTTAAACTTACATTTATGTATAATTGTCAGTTTAAAGTTGCAATTGTACGTAATTGTCACTTTAAACTTACAATAATTATTTATAATTGCAAAGGGTAAAGCAGAATAAGCATGGTAAAATGGTCCCAGAAGTGTGTGGGCCTAATTCGGTGTCAGTAGATCGACAATAGTAAAAGAAATGTTTTCCTCGAGTTTTAGCCCCCGTCGCCACGGGTAACTCCTGTACCCTAATAATAAACATGACATTTCGTTTTCATTTTTTATCTCTGCAAATTGTGCGTTAATTATTATGAAAAAAATAGACGATATACATGTAATTTAAATGCATCTTAGAAAAAAAAATCAGCTTGGTGCCTCCTTCGAATAAAAAAAAATATTTAAAAATTAGAATATTTATTTTTTCATGAAAATAATGATTTGCATACACAAAACTTTTACCATAAATACATTGTTATGAGTAGTTTATTGTAGATTTTTTTCAAATTTTTTGGAGCGGTGCGCCATAATTAAAAAAAAATAAAAACTGTTACGACGCATTGTTTAGTGGTGCTTAACCATTGAAACTGTCCGGTGGACCAGACCAGTGTATTCATAAGTATTTGGACCCGCTAAAACCGAATTCGAAGTCAGAATTGTCAGATTGGCTCGTTTTTCACCACTAACCCCAAAAAACACCCCCCACAAAAAATGGTCTGTTCGACGGACTAGACCAGTATATTCTTATGTATTTGGACCTGCTGAAACCAAATCCGAAGTCAGAATTGTCAGAATGGCTCGTTTTTCACCCCAACCCCCAAAACAAAAACAAAGTGGTCTGTGCGGCGTCGGCGATGTGTCCTTATGTATTTTGATCTCCTGAATCCGGATTCGAAGTTAGAATTGACAGATTTGCTTGTATTTCACAAGGAACCCTAAAAAACACCCCCAAAGCAAAAAAAAGTGGACTGTCCGGCGGACCATACCAGTGTATCCTTATATATTTGGACCGCTGAAACCGAACCCGAAGTTAGAATTGTCAGATTGGCTCGTGTTCACCCCTAACCCCCAAAAAACACCTCCCCCCACAAAATGGTCTTCCGGCGGACCATACCAGTGCATCTTTAAGTATTTGGTAAGG
Source organism: Rutpela maculata (assembly GCA_936432065.2). Taxonomy (NCBI): domain Eukaryota; kingdom Metazoa; phylum Arthropoda; class Insecta; order Coleoptera; family Cerambycidae; genus Rutpela; species Rutpela maculata. The sequence continues at coordinate 213,678,635 of OW386285.2, forward strand.
ATACACTGGTATGGTCCGCCGGATAGACCACTTTTTTATTTTGGGGGTGTTTTTTGTGGTTAGGAGTGAAAAACGGAAATTTCATAATTTAAAATAAAAGATGACCCCATTTATGTGATTGTGATTTCGCGGAAGTGATGAAACTACCCTTGATATTAGAGTAATCAAAAAAAGTAACATTAATTGTGATTATGATTACAAATTGCTTAATTTGTAATCACTGGACATGACTAGGTACTTTTTTTATTAATTCCATTAATCTGTAATTATGGCTATAGATTACAGTTTTTAATCGTAGTCATTAATCATTTGTCAGATTACAATTTGCCCAATACTGAGTTTAGTTTATAATTTTCCATATTATTTGTCATCTTGAGCTTGTTATTTTTAATATAGTATTCTGGTGGATCGAAAGTGAGTTTTATTATATAGTATTAGTAATTATTATAATGAGCATTGTCGGAAACTTGAAATTTGTAACACTGTAACCGAAAAATATAAATATGAACTATATACTGTTTACTACACTCTACTTAGCAGAGTATATTTATATTTTTGATAGTTCAGAGAAAACCAGATGACAAGAGGCGAAGAAGACGCCTTCCAAAAAGTTGGGCTTATGTCACCAAGTATCCGATAGACAAGATAAGAGCTTTGGTGAGGCTGTCCACCTAACAGGCAATCATGACAGATGGTGTGATGCCAACAGACGAGCTATAAAGAAAACGGAGGCCAACTAGAAATTGTTTCAATCATAATACAAATAACAATTTAAACAAGTTTTCAACAAAGAATTATTAAAGACACAATTATTTATGATGTTCTCAAAGCAGACTTAAAATTTGATTGCAAGTACTAACGGTTTTAAGAAGATTTAACAAAAGGTTTTATGGTAGACTTGAAAACATCTTGCAGATTTGGGTTCCAAAGTACTGCTGGTTTTATTGATAGTTTTAAGGAAGATATTTATAACCTTTATAAAAGGTCTTTTTTGGTTTTATGCCGGGTTTATTTTAGCTTTTAAGAGGTTGTCTAGTATAAACAGTTTTACGATCAGTTTTATTATATAGACTTAATAACCTCTTGTAGGTTGTGATAAAACTTAAATTGTTACTTGGGGAGGTACACCCCCCCCCCCCCCCCACCGGGAGCACAGCCATCACGTCTCGGAAAATCTACAGTATTATTCGGGACATCAAAATGAACAAATCGAAAATCTTCCAATGATTTCCGCTAATTTTCATTATATGTCTGGCCTTAGAAAAGACATAATGAACATATATTTTTTTCAATTTTTCTCGTACCTCCGTTTTTGAAATGTTCAATCGTATATTATTTATTATTATTATTGAAATCGTATATTAGTAATGTAGAGCATCTCTACTCTTTGAATCGGCGTTGTGTTCATCGTATCATTCGTATGTTATAGAATGTAAGGAATTTGAAGACCTTCCAATGAAGATAATGTAGTGATAACTGATCAATCTAATTTCCAATTAAAGATAGGTTTAACCACAATAATAACAAGCTAAAAACGTACTCTTCGCCAATTTACTGAGCTTTTTATATATAATTGTTACACATTCTATAGGATACTCTTCGTAGTTTTCTTGTAAATAATGTTAATTTTTGGACATCCTAAATTTTGTGATACCATCTTTGTTATGAAAAAAAAAAATGAAAAAAAAAACATCCAACCTGTGCGGGATTCGAACACGGGACCCTTGGACTGCAAGCGCAAAGCAAAATCAAATCAAATCAAACAATACTCTATTTAAATTAAATTGTAAATGTGTCTTCCCGGAAACTGTCCCGGAGTCAGTCCGACATACACGGCGCGCAGCGCCGTGGTGAGTGTAAGGCTGGGCGGCGCAGGTCCGGTTTGACTAAACAATAGTTAGTGAGGGGGTTAGAGCTCCTGTTTAAAAGGTATAAACTTAAAACTAACAATAACTTTTAAAAAACATGATATATGAAAATATCTAAAAATAACTAAAATAGCACAATAAAATTATCAATTTCGCGCACAACACGAGCGCGAACACTTTGAAATTTTGGTTGCTGGCACGGGAAAACAAAACTCAACGAAAAAACCCGTTCGAAGCAATTCCACCCTGGTTGTCTTCCTGCCAGGAAAATGTGGTGAAATGAAAGTTAAGGATTAAAAGAGTTAGGATTTTTATAAATTTATCGGCCTAAATGGAATCTGGAGACAAAAATTGACAAAAGAACAGAAAAGGATGAACGAGAACAAAATAAACAAACAGAGAGGGAATAGAAAAATATTAAAGATGTAAGTAGAGAAAGGACAAAGTTTAGGATAGTGATAAGTTCTAGTAGCGGAAAGTTTGGCTAAGGGAGTTGCCGGAAAATAGGCAACGTCTGGTATGGTAGAGGGTGTCTTATATCGAAAAAAAAAATATATATGTTATGGAAATAATATTTCGCAAGATTTCCATTTCAGTACAAGTGAGAAAAATTAAGAGAAATTAAATAATTAATAACTTTTTTATTTACTGATCGATTTTCTTCAAAAACAATAAGGTTCTTCCTCTAGCTAACACTAACTTACTTTCTAAATTTCAATACAATCGGACTTTTCTTTCTTAAGTTATCGTGCTTACAAGAAACGTGACGGACGGACGGACAGACGGACGGGCAGACGGACATTTTGAAAGTTGTTCAGAATTCGTTCACTAACACAATGATATGAAATTTTTTCTCTACGAGCGATATTTACGATTTTAGAAATGTGCCGATCAAATACAATATACTCTTCGTTTTTGCGAAGAGTATAATAACACCGGCGACGAAATCGAATAAATAGTATATTATATTACTAGGAGTAGAACGCACTCTTTTTTTGTGTTGAGCCCAGGATTTGCGGCTGAGGCGAAGCCGAAGCCGCAAACTGGGCGAACTTGGAACTTGGCTTTTTAAGGTTGTCAAAGATCTGTTAACAATCACGAGTACTGAAGCAGAGTAAGTAGACACTAAAGCATGGTATGTGAAGTGAGCTTGCAATGACATTGATGCAATGTCACATAAATTCCAAGGTCACAGTTTTGACATCGTTGACGTTGATATTATGAATAAATTGCCAAGTCCCCTTTATATTTATCTATATGTTATGGCTTAGAATTATTTTATTACTATAACCATATTTATCTACTTATGAGGTATCCCCAAACTTTTTAATGATAAGACATTTATCAATAGGTATTTATTTATCGGATATCCCAGTATCCACCTAGAATGTAACTATTATTTTAAATCTTACATCTGACAGCGCTTTCAGCGGTTGGTAAATGAAATAAACGGTATTAATAAAATGATATAGTATTTCAAAATGGGAAATTTTCTTGACAGTGATATCATGAGAGAATATTTACCATATACCGCCCTCAACAAATAAATTTGGTATCTCTCCTCGAATGCACCAGGCCCCCAATTTTACCCAGCTGGACTAAAATCAATCAAACATCAATCGTAGGTTAGTATGTCTTTACTAATTTCGGTCGTGGCGGGAATTTTTCAAATAGTTGGTTCTCAAAAATTATTAGGATTATAGTTTTGTCTTTGGCGGTACGATGCGGCGTGTTTGATGGTCAAAGGCGCCAAAGTGCCTCGGAGACCTGAAGACAACTATATAAAGAATATAGTAAAATTTCACTAAGGAACTGACTATCTTGAGCTAAAATCGTTCAAATTCACATTAAAATTAAATTCTGTTAACTTGTACAGCGAGATTTCAAATGCGTAAAAATTGTTAGTAATTTTATTCATATGCAACTGCTGTTCATATTTGAATTTTTTTATGTAGTGGCTTATTACGTGTACATATTGGTGGCATTCGTACGTCCCAATTCTTAATGTCGCAAAATATTGACATATGGGAAAGGCGTAAAAGATAATTCACTCTACTATAGAACCCCTCCGTTAGTTTTTAGGGAGCAAATATGTACCTCGGCGGGTGATTCTGTCAACTAGGCCAATTAATCGGACCCCTGGTGATATTTAACACAACTGATCGTACACGTATTCAACCATAAACTTAGAGGTACTAATTATTATATTTCATTTATATATTTAATAAGAACGACTGCGAGTGAATGTATTATTGACTTTAGAGTGTAGGAATAGGTTTAACAGAAAACGGAAGGCATAATAAAAATAAATATATATACCAAACATTGTGTATTCTTACGTTCTGTCTGATGTGATATAAGAGCGTGCCTATATAGAAATATTATATATCCACACAAACAAACGTATATGAAAAATCACTAAGTATTTTCGATTCTGTTAAGTAGGTATCACTGAAAAATTAGAATGGAAAGTAAAAATCACTTTATACCACAATAGTTTGCAACAATAAAAAACAATTCTTGAAATTTTACAAAACAGAAACAAATGGAAATATTACTAAATATTGGACGGCCTGAATATTAAGGAAAAAATATACTTTTTAAATTGAATAATCAGTGTTGCGTTTAGCACTAATATACAAAGAGAATGAGATAGAGAGGAAGGTGCCATATAGCCACGATGTATTTTTCCATTCAAGGTTCTCAGCGCCAACTGACTAGTCCTAGGCAGCGAGAAATCTCCCCCCCCCTACCACAAATACCGATAAACAAACTCAAGGTCGTCAATCCATGCACTCTCCTCCTTCGACTTCTAGCGGGAAATTTAAACTCGGAAGTACCGAGCTAGCGCCTTCTGAAGGTTCAGGTGCATAAATAAACCCCCCACTACCACGTGTGGATTTTTTTTTAAATTAAGGAAAATGAAGCCAATAAACTTGAAAAATAACTTTATTTTAAGAAATTGACATTTTGTATTGCAAACTTAACAAGACAAATATTACGAGTAATAATAAGTTAATGTAAAGGGATTATTCACAATCACACAGCCCCCCCCCCACATCAAATCATGGGCCCCGGTACCAAATTCACTGGCGGCCTCCCTGCCTAATAATTGATGAGCGGGAAAATTAAAAAAAAAAAAAATGTCAAGATCTCTGGCGGGCCCCCGCTACGGGCCTCTTGGAAGCCCGTGCCCCTAAACTCAGTACCCAATAAACCCCCCATACGGGGGTCTGCAATCACATAATTAAAATATAAATGATTTACAAAATAAATGATTTAAAAAATATTCTAGAATTATAATATGACACTGTATAATAACTTACAACTATAAAGTAAAAAAATGATAAGAACGGTATAATAGCAACTGGTTACCATATAAATATAATTTTTTTAAAATTTCAAATATTTTACACTATATTATTTTGAAACTATCCTTCGAAGTTCTCAACAATGTAGTAAGTAGTAACTTGCAAGCATTGCTTGACGTGAAAAATAAAAATACCAGAGCAATGCTCTGAACTTGCAAAAATATAACTCCATCACTAACTTTAAGCAACTTGCATCTGGGACATTAGGAACTCACATTGCGGGTTCCTTAGGCAGTAGGGACCATAATGCTCCTTGTGAATTGGTGTCACTTACGGCTACACCGGGTGTCCGAAAAAATCTTCAAATACGTCAAAATGTGGCATTTTACGTCTACATTAACTATGCCGAGTTTCATTTTAATGTCTTGAAAAACAAGGGGCAAAGGAGGGGTGCTAGTGATATCGTTGTCACCCGGTAGTAATTCAGTCAACGAAGTTCAAAAAAGGCCGATTAGGGGAAATAATTCGTGTAGTGGTCAATTTTTGTACAGTTGTCGGGGGGGAGTGTCCTGAACAACATACTAAAAGTCCTGACTGGTGGGGGGTGTGCGGCAGGGTGGGGGTTAGTTTAAACGTACCCTTTTCACGTCTTTCTTGAATAACTCGAAAACTACGACATCTAGCAAAAAAGTATCCTTATACAAAATTAAACTAGATAAATTAAGTTCCTATTCATTTTTTAGGTAGGATCAACACTTTACGAGATATAGAGGGTGGAAAAATCGCGAATTTTTAAAAATCATGTTTTGATACTATAAAATGAAAATTTGTTGTTGAATGAAGGCCGATTAGGGGAAATAATTCGTGCAGTGGCCAATTTTTGTACAGTTGTCGGGGGGGAGTGTCCTGAACAACATACTAAAAGTCTTGACTGGTGGGGGGTGGGGGGTAGTTTAAAGGTCTCCTTTTCACGTCTTTCTTTCTTTCCTGCTTCACCGCGTAAAGTGGAATGAGAAGATGTTTTTAACGATATACCAAGCGACTGCAGATGAGCGAGACTTAAATAAACATCGATATGCTGCGTTCCTAAAATCTTCCACCAAGCCAAAACCTGATCTAGCCACACTGCCATCAACCAAAGGAGCTGCGCAACAACACTCTTTCAGAGTTTATTTACAGGTATATTAACTGTTTTTTACAAAATTTCTTGTTACTTACAGCGGTTCGCTTACTTACTTACAGATACAGCAATGGCTCAACAGCCCCCTATCTCCGAACCAGTGGGGATGGAACCGAGGGGAAAATGGATCGCTAACCCCGGCTACCACCAAAGAATCAGAAGCTCCTGAAGCGATCTTGAACTCCATCTTTCACCGATGTTCTGCTGGATGTGGGGGACACTGTGGTTGCCGAAAAGCTGGCATTCCATGCTCAATGGTGTGCGGCATTTGCTATGGTACGTGTACGAATGGCGAACCATTAGCCGACAATTTGGACGACGACGATGATGATTTTTCTGACTTTTAAAATGTTTAGATTTAAGGTAGTGTTCATTTATTATTAATAATATAGTTTTTCTGTTAGTTTTAAATTGATTTAGTATTAATTTTCATTTATGTCATTAAAACTCGATTTTTTTTTAATTCGCGATTTTTTCACTCTCTGTATCTCGTAAAATATTGATCTTACATAAAAAATGAATAGGAACTTATTTGTTGAAAATTATATCTAGTTTAATTTTGTATAAAGATATTTTTTCGCTAGAGGTCGTAGTTTTCGAGTTATTCAAGAGAGACGTGAAAAGGGGAACTTTAAACTACCTCCCACCCCCTGCACATCTCCCACCGGTCAGGACTTTTAGTATGTTATTCCGGGCAGTCCCGCCGACAACTATACAAAAACTGGACACTACGCGAATTAATTCCCCTATTTTTCCTTCGTTTATTGGACAGTTTACATGGAATATTTTGCGCACAAACGAGTTCGTGTTTACAAGACAAGGGATTTTTAATACTAGGAAAAGGCAGGTGACTCATAGGCGACACACAGGAGATGGGCATTTTTTAGTCGACTAATCAATCACGACTAATCATGCATATATTAATCATAACAAATTAATCTTAATTTAGAGTAAGGATTGATTTATTCGTTAGTTATGACTGGCACTGTAATATATGTAATTTCGTATCCATATAGTTTTACCTTGGAAAATATCTCAGCGATTTCTATCAAACTTTCACAATAAAAGGGTTGGTTTTTCTAGTGCTATATCTGTATACTCATTTGTGAACGATTGGGTAAAAAAAAAGATAAAAGTAAGTACCTTAACTATTATAATATCGTAACAATAATAAATCAAAATATGGCACCTTGAAGACACAATTAGAAAATAAATTTTTTATTCTTATAAATAATAACTAGTAACTTAATTAACTGAAATAAAAGGAAACGTAATTTTTTTAATAAAAAAAATAATAGTTTATTTTTACTTCCACATCCAGTGGAAGTATAGTAACGACAAAAAATGTTTTAAAAATTTTTATTGTTCAAATAGGCTTAGAATGTCATGAAACGTCGAGATTTCAAGTTTGAGCGAAAAAAAATTTTCTGTCTGTCGGTCTGTCGGTCTGCAACTTTTTTTGTGCGCACGTTTACTCCGGAACCGTTTGAGATATTGACTTGAAATTTGGTACACATATGTACATTAACGAGATCTGGAACTAGATTATATTTTCATCTTATTCCGTCTAAGGGATGGGGGGTAAATTGGGGTAAATTTGGAGTAAATAGGTAAATCAAGCAGGTAAGAGTTCATAAAATTGATATTTAGTATAGAGAAGCTAAGGTCTCAAAAAAAAATTTGGCATTAGCCACCCCCATTCCACCCCCACCCCATTATTAAAGGGGATGAAAAAAAATGTGATTTAGTGTGTGTACAAGAACCAGAAACCTCAAAATATTTTTTTACTTTATCCACCCCCCACCCCACTACCGATGTGGGGTATCGTTTTATGGGTTTTTGGGGTAGAGGATTTCAAATATTATATTATTAAAGTTCCATAAACAATTATTTCCAGATACAAAATTTTTTTCATTGTGTGACTTGAATAGAAAATCCGGATGTGGAAGTAGTGATTCCTTGGGCAGCGGTTTTTATATTTATGAGAATAAACGTTTCTTCATAGACTAATTATTTCCTTAATAACTTCCACATCCAGTGGAAGTATAGTAACGACAAAAAAATTTAAAAATTTTTATTGTTCAAATAGGCTTAGAATGTCACGCAACGTCGAGATTTTAAGTTTGAGCGAAAAAAAATTTCTGTCTGTCGGTCTGTCTGTCTGTCGGTCTGTCTGTCTGTCGGTCTGTCTGTAAGTTTTCTTGTGCGCACGTTTACTCTGGAACCGTTTGAGATATTGACTTGAAATTAGGTACAATTATGTACTTTAACGAGACCTAGAACTAGATTATATTTTCATCTTGTTCCGTCGAAGGGTTGCGGATTGGGGTAAATTTGGGGTAAATAGGTAAATCAAGCGGGTAAGAGTCCATAAAATTGGTATTTAGTATATACAAGAGAAGCTAAGGTCTCAAAAAAATTTTGGCATTAGCCACCCCCATTACCACCCCCATCCCATTATTAAAGGGGATGAAAAAAAATTGTAATTTAGTGTGTGTACAAGAACCAAGAACCCTCAAAATATTTCTTTACTTCATCCACCCCCGCTACCACCCCCTATCACCACCCCCACCCCGCTACCGATGTGGGGTATAGTTTTATGGGTTTTTGGGGTAGAGGATTTCAAATATTATATTATTAAAGTTCCATAAACAATTATTTCCACATACAAATTTTTTTCGTTGTAAGTGACTTGGATAAAAAATCTGGGCAGCGGTTTTTTCTATGGGATAATCTATTGCTTTTAGGCAAATTTCCCCGTACCGATTTAAAAAATCAAAAGATACCGAAGTTGAATTGAGAATTGAGAAAATCTTGAACGATCGGCTTTATGTAGACATTTTAGTTGTTTTTTAATCACAATATATTCAGAGCTTTTCATTTTCTTCTCTATATGTATATTTTCGATTACTCGCGTACCGATTTTAAAAATCAATAACGGCCGTTGAATATTTCTATGGAAATCCTGAGTCATCGGCTTCATGCACACACTATTTAGCTATTTTGATTTCCATATCCAGATTTTCTATCCAAGTCTCTCAAAACGAAAAAAATCTTAATACTATTTGCACTCCACTATGTGGAAATAATTGTTTATGGAATAATATAATATTTCAAATCATCGACTCCAAAAACCCAAGTTTCATTTACAAAATTTTCCGATAATAAATGATTTTTGATTTTTTCCGTATATTTTGGAACCGTAGGTAGCTTTGCTTCTGTAGGAGGCAAATGTTTTTCCGGACATAATTAAATCCTAATTTGTTCTATACTTGAGTAAAATTTGATTCAAATTGCACAATAAATAAAAATTTTAGAGAGGTGTTCCGCTTTTAAATGGGTCTCTTTGCATATACTAAATCCCCATTTTATTGGCTCTTACTTGCTCGATTTACCTATTTACCCCAATTTACCCACCGACCCTTAAACGGAATAAGATCAAAATATAATCTAGTTCTAGACCTCATTAAAATACATACGTGTACCAAATTTTAAGTCAATATCTTAAGATAGACTTTCGCAACAGATGACAGCGACCGGAGACCGAGACAGGCGACAGTCTACCTTCAAACGGTTTCAGAGTAATCGTGCGCACAAAAAAAGTTACAGAGGGAAATCTTTATATTTTGCTCAAATTTACCATCTCGGCGTTTCATAACATTCTAAATCTATCTGAACAATTTTTTTTTTTCGTTGCTATACTTCCACTGGTGTGGAAGTAATTTGGAAAATTTGGTACACATTTGTATTTCAATGAGATCTGGAACTAGATTATATTCTGATCTTATTCTGTTGAAGGGTTGGGTAGTAAATTGGGGTAAATAGGTAAATCAAGCAAGTAAGAGTCCATAAAATTGATATGTAATATATACAGTGTGACCCATTTAAAATGGAAACACCTTTATAACTTTTTTATTTTTTGTCCCACTTGAACCAAATTTTCCCAAAAGATAGAACAAATTAGGATCTACTTATGGCCAAAAAAACATTCACCTCTTACAAATGCAAAGCCACCTGCGGTACCAAAATAAATGGAAAAAATAAAGAAATCATATTAGGCATTTTTTATCGAAAAACTTTATTAAAGAAAGTTGTTCAGAATTGTCAAAAAACCTGGAGTCGGACAAAAAATAAAAAAGTTATAAAGGTGTTTCCATTTTAAACGGGTCACACTGTATAAGAGAAGCTAAGGTGTCAAAACATTTTTTGGCATTAGCCACCCCCATTACCACCCCCACCTCATTATTAAAGGGGGTGAAAAAATAAAATTGTGATTTAGAGTGTGTACAATAACTAAGGGCCTTAACAATTTTTTTACTTCCCTCCCCCACTACCACCCACTACCAACCCCACTACCGATGCGATACATGGTTTCATGGGACGATTTCAAATATTAAACAATTATTATGTATAGTAACGAACCCCCTTCTTAAAAATACCGTAATAACATATTAAAGTAAAATCACCTGATTACCTAATTTAGGTAACATTTCTGAGACGCACACTATACATTGCATTGTAGTTTCAATATCTTGTACGTCTTCGTACAGGTGTGTTTAATCAAAAACCTTAGTAACATTTTGCTCGAACCAGCACAAGTCACAAAAACTTTCAGGGTATATACGACAAGGGAGAGGAGGAAATAAGGCAATTGCGAAGACATTCAAATGATACCATATGGTATATTGACGGATCAAAAATGTCAAGAAGTACTGGAGCAGGAGTTACGGGGGCCAACTAGGGACATAAATTATTCTGAACGTAGGTAGCACCGTAACAGTGTTCTAAGCAAAAGCCACAGTTATAGAAATCTATGCACGAGGAATGATACGGAGGTCATACACTGAAAAAGAATCTGTGTCATCACTGACAGCCAAGCAACTCTCAAAGCTCGGAATGCAGTAGAGATACGTTCCAAAACGGTAAAAGATTGCCTTAATTCCCTGGCGAAACTGGCGGAACACAACAGTATACAACTGGAGTAGGCGCAAGGACACCAGGGCAATGAAGCTAATGAAAAAGCAGACAAATTGACCAAAGAAGGCGTAAAAACAGTCTTTATGTGACTCGAGCCAATCTGAGGTGTATCATATAATACCGCAAGAGGATTGGTAAAAGAACTATTAAGTCATAAACATAACTTGTCTTGGACTGGGGCACCAGAGATGAGACAGTCACGCAAATTCATCACTGATGAACCATCCAAGATAAGGACCAAGGAATTGCTAAAGTTGAGCAGAAAACAGCTGAAATATACAGTGGGCATTCTAACAGGACATTGCACATTAAATAAAGACCTAACCAATATAGGAGTGAGGGACAATCCAGAGTGCAGTATGGGTGGTGAGAATGAGGAAACTTCTCACCATATGCTATGTGAAATCCCAGCCTTGATGGCTGGAAAGCTTTCATACTTCGGGGGACCATTCATACCCCGGAAGAAATAGCCAGAGATCCCATCGACTGTACACTCGCCTTTTAGTGAGGGCCGAGACTAATGGGATAACGAGACTACAGGTATTGTCTAGATGTTGGTTGTGGCATTTTCTTAATTCTTATGGGGTACAATAAGCTTATAGTTCAGGAATATTAAGTTTTTATTCCGACAAAATTCATAAAGATTTGAAAGTTGGTGGGTATGTTGGGAATAGCATAAGGATTACTAAACCAAAAAGTTTCCATCCCTAAATAGTGTGCTTCATCCCCCAGGACGTCCTTTCTACCCCCATTTTGAGTTTTTCTAGATTATCTCGGCAACGGTGTAATTTTCGACAAAAATACCTATATACAAAATTGTTCCTTGGAAAATTCTCTATCAAAAAGGTTTTTACCACTTTTTTCCTAAAATTAATAATAACGTGGGAAATATGGCGCAAACATAAGGGTTGGTTCCGACTAGCACTCTCTACAGTACGATCTACCTTAGAGTTTAACGTTTAACGCTTAAAATAGCAGTAGGCACTAAAATTTATTTACAATTTTAATAAATATACAACTTCCACCCCCTCACCTCTATAAAAAGACCGTGTTGTACTTATTTCCACACCACCCTAGAGGTAAAGTACTTGGCGCGTTTTTTTTAAAGTGGTATCCCCTGTAGGCCTAATCCACTAATTATCAAATGTTAATTATAAATCTTGGTCGTCTTCCACAGATTCAACATTCAAGCATGATTGTCCATGACAATGATAACACATTGTAGAGCAACGCAAGCCTGCTCTTCTGCAACTACACCTGTATTCGCACCCTAATTTACATGAACATGAAATAAGCGTTAAAACAGATTCGGGAGCTGGTTCTTTCATAGTCATTATTGGGATTAATATACCGCCAACCTTTTTCCACCCCCAATCGGTAGCTTTGAGCGTCACGGAATGATGTGCTGTATAGTAACACCGAACATTTCGGTGATGGTAAATAGATAACGAATTATATGACTTGCGCTAATTACGGCCCTGATTTACCAACGTACTATTCGTTTGAGGAGAAATGGTCTAAAAACCTTTTTTGTAGAGAATTTCCTGTAGAACACTTTTGTGCATAGGTATTTTTGTCGTAAAATGCACTATTTCATGGATAATTTTAAAAAAGCGAAAATTGGGGTGAATACTATGTCGTAGGGGATGAAGCACACAATTTAGGGGTGGGAACTTTTCGGTTTATTATTACATATGCTGTCCTGATTATTTCCACCAATTTTCAAAACTTTATGAATTTTGTTGGATATATCGCAATTTGAACCGTAATATTACTGAACTATTAAGCTTCAGTGCGGCGGGGTTTTGGCACCGCAAGTCACAAGGAAAAAAACATTTTGCTAAAGTTATGATAAAACATAGTTTATGTAAAACAGTTTACATGCCCCTGACGATGACCCTATATATGGGATACGGTCCAATTTCAATAAGGAGTATTCTAAAATGCGATTTCACACAAATATTTCTTATTGAATACTTGAGTTCCGCGTGTCATAAAACGGATATCTGTACAAAAATGTGTTCTTCCGATGCCTATTAACAATGTTTGTTCGGTTATAATCAGCGATCGGAATTTGGGTTTAATTTTCAGGTGCGTCGTTATAAGGATTTATTAAAATAGGCATACATTTTTAGTTGTACATATGTATACATGTATTCTATTATGCCAAAATAAATGAAAAACTCATAAGGTATGTTCGTATTACATTTAATTTCGGTTTTTGTAAGAAAGAACAAACATACATTTAATTTCTTGCTCTTGCTGTAAAATTTTATATACCTATGTGCGCCACTGAAATTAAACCCAAATTCCGATCATTGGTTATAATCAGAGCCGTTCCTAAGCACTGTGCTTAGTGCTTGTCTAAGCACTCTAAGCACTTTTGTGCTCGGGAGCACTGTGCTTAAGAGCACTCAAAAAAGGCTCGCAAGCACTTTAGTGCTCGGGAGCATTCGAAAGTGCTCGCAAGCACTCGAAAAGGCTCGTAAGCACTTTTTTTAGCGCTCGCGAGCACTAAAGTGCTTACGAGCACTCCAAAAAGCTCCCGAGCACTTTATGACTCGTGAACACTTTAAAATTTTCGCAAACAAAGAATCATTTCTGCATAAAATTTGTGAATTCACACCCAATTTAGAAAAAAATTTTTAGACTAAAGAGAATTTATTTTATGACGAAGAAAAAATATATAATTAATTACATCAACATTTGATTTACATCAGATCTCGTGCAATAATAATAATTCTTAAGAAAATGCTTTATAATAAATTGTTTTCATTCATTACTTTTTTCAAAATAGTCTCAAACAATTTTTTCTAAATTGGGTGTGTGCTAAGTCAATGATGGTTTCCTGTTTCATTTTTGCTCTAAAACGGCTGGGATTATCAAATTCATCTATACATCATTATCAGTCATCATATTATGTTACATTTTACATTACAAGCATAATAAGCATACTTACCAAATTCACGTAAAGATGATACCTTTATCATTTATCACATTATTAACTCTATCCTGTTCTAGTCAGAGGTACAAATGGTGTACCCTCCTACCCTCTATCTAAACACATGATGTAAGATGTGATAGTGATAAATTGTCTCTTTCATTAAAAAAAAATTCTCCACCGAGGTGAAAATCAGAATAGTATGCAGTATTACAGTGTGTCCCCAGATGGACCTAACACCTAACTATACTTGCAATCTTTATTATTTTGCATTTTTAGAGAAAAAGGACTCTTCATAAAATGTTTTGCTTACTCTGAAAAGCTATAGCCAGAATTTCGAAATAACGTACAGGATGGTTAACAAATAAGAAAACGTGAATTTGTGCCAGAAGTAAAGCATAAGTATTTTGAGAGGAGATTGTTACAGGAAAAAGTTGTTTCTAATGTCAACAAAAGGTCAGATATGAAATTTTAACGTCGTATCTCAAAGTTAGTATTTTTGCCAAAATTATGATTAAAATAATTTTTTAAAAACCGCTGCCTAAGGAATCACTACTTCCACATCCAGACTTCCTATCCATGTCTTACAACGAAAATACTATATATGCACTCCACTATGTGGAAATAATTGTTTATGGAACTTTAATAGTATAATATTTGAAATCGTATACCCCAAAAACCCATAAAATGATATGCCACATCGGTAGTGGTGGTGGAAGTGAATGAAGTGAAAAAAATTCTTGATGACTTTGATTCTTGTACATACACTAAATCAGAATATTTTTCGCCCCCTTTCATAATGGGGTGGGGGTGGTATAATGCCAAAAAATTTTTTAAGACCATGGCTCCTCTTATATTTACTAAATACCAATTTCATGGACTCTTACTTGCTTGATTTACCTATTCACCTCCATTTATCCAAATTTGTCCCCAAATCTTCAACGGAATAAGATCAAAATATAATCTAGTTCCAGATCTCCTCAAAATACATACGTGTGCCAAATTTTGAGTCAATATCTTAAACGGTTCCAAAGTAATCGTGAGCACCGAAAAGTTACAAGACCAACAGACAGACCGACACGACAGGCAGAAATTTTTTTGCTCAAACTTAAAATATTGACGTTTCATGACATTCTAAGCCTATTTGAACACTGAAAATTTTCAAAAAATTTTTTCGCATCAGTATTCTTCCACTGTTCATCCAATTTACTCGAGAAAACCCACTGCGCATCCATTTTACTCGAAAAAATTAACTGCGCATCCATACTACTTGCGCATCTATAGTACTCTCAAGTAGTCATTTGAGTCGAGGAAACCGAAGAAAATAAAAGATCTATAAACACCGTACAGGTTGCATGGTATTCTAATTTGAAATCGTAGAAGCTAGACACACGCGATGACGCGTCTCTGACGCATCTCCTCATCTATTCTTGAAACATTGATGTCAATTTAGCAACCTACTAAAATAATCTTGAAAGGCAGGTACGCTGATATTCGTTTATTCATAGGACTCAAATTATAATGCAACCTGTAGTGTTTATAAATCTTAAAATTCCACACCTAGATTTTCTATCCAAGTCTCTCACAACGAAAAAAATTTTGATACTATATTTGCACTTCACTATGTGGACATTATTGTTTATGGAACTTTAATAACAAAATATTTGAAATCATCTACCCCAAAAACGATATGCCACATTGGTAGTGGGGGTGGGGGTGGTGGTAGAGGGGGTGGATGAAGTAAAAAAAAGTTTTTGAGGCCTTAGGATTTTGTATAGGCGCTAAATTACAATGTTATTTTTTTATCGCCTTTAATAATGGAATGGGGGTGGTAATGGGGGTGGCTAATGCCAAAAATTTTTTTGAAACCTTAACTTCTTTTATATATACTAAATACCAATTTTACGGACTCTTATTGCTTGATTTACCTATTTATCCCAATTTATCCTCCAACCCTTGAACGAAATAAGATCAAAATATAATCCAGTTCCAGATCTCGTTAAAATACATACTTGTACCAAATTTCAAGTCAATATCTTAAACGGTTCCAGAGTAAATGTGCGCACAAGAAAAGTTACAGACAGACTGACGACAGTCAGAATTTTTTTATAAAACTTAAAATCTCGACGTTTTATGACATTCTAATTTATTTTTTTTTTTGCGTTACTGTACTTCCACTGGATGTGGAAGTAAAAATGAATTAAAGAAATATGAAAAACAAAAAAAATATATAATATTTCTATTTTATCGATGTTTTGTTATCATGTTATTATGTACTTTGGTTCAATATAAATATTTTAATCATAATATTAGCAAAAATATCAACTTTGAGATACGACACCGACGTTTTAATTTTACATCTGAACTTTCATTGGAATTAGCAACAACTCTTTCCTGTAACATATTTCCTCTCAAAAATCTCTCAATTCCTTTCTAGGTTGTTTTTGTTGACCTTTTTTTTTTATAAATAACACATACATTCAATGAAATTCTAGCCTCAATCAATAGATACTCCATTATTTAAATTTTTTATAAAGTGCTTAGTGCTTAGTGCTCATGAATTTAAAACAATTTTTCAGAGTGCTTAGTAATCGCGACCACTCTACTATTAACAGTGCTTAGTGCTCGAAAAAATAAAGCACTTTTTTTGAGTGCTTAGTGCTTAGTGCTCGCGAGCACTTTTTAGCAGTGCTCGCCCATATATGTTTATTTGAATTAATCTAATAGGTATAACAGTAATCGTCAGAATGATTTTTTGAGATATTTTGCGATAAAACTAATTATCCTACATGACCTTTCAAAATTAGTACTACAAGTTGTCTAGTATATAATTAACAAGCCTCTAACAGTTTTTACTACCCACTTACGAAAATTAAAAGATTGCAACTTTTACTACTTATATTAAAAATACAGTTAATTCTATTCAAAAATCAATAAAATTTGTATGGATACCTTTTCTTAACTAACTAAATCTATTTTCGTTACTGAATGAGCACCACACAATCTGGTATATTTTGATCGAAAATTATAGATTCTACTTACTTAAGGAAGAAATGTTACGAAAAACAATAAAATTTGACATGTATTTAATATTTAACACAATTGTTAAGGAAGAAACCTATTTTAGTTTTAGTGAAAAAGATATACGGATATCTGTACAAAAATCAGATCACTAAAAGAATATAATAATAAACTGGACTAAACACGTCAACATATAATTACTTCCACATCCAGTAGAAGTACAGTAACGACAAAAAAATTTTTGAAAATTTTTATTGTCATGAAATGTCGAGATTTTAAATTTCAGCGAAAAAAAAATTCTGTCTGTGTGTCGGTTTGTAACTTTCTTTATGCGCACGTTTACTCTGGAACCGTTTAAGATATTGACTTGAAATTTGGTACACGTATGTACTTTAACGGGATCTAGAACTAGATATTTTCATCTTATTCCGTCGAACGGTTGAGGAGTAAAATGGGGTAGTAAATAGGTAAATCAAGCAGGTAAGAGTCCATAAAATTGGTATTTAGTGTATACAAGAGAAGCTAAGCTTCAAAAAAAATTTTGGCATTAGCCACCCCCATTACCACCTCTACTATTATTAAAGGGGATTAAAAAAAATGTGATTTAGTGTGTGTACAAGAACCAAAAGCCTCAAAATATTTTTTTCTTCATCCACCCCTACCACCACCCCCCTATTACCACTACCGTGTGGGATATCGTTTTATGGGTTTTTGGAGTAGACAATTTCAAATATTATATTATTAAAGTTCTATAAACAATTATTTCCACATACAAAATTTTTTCATTATGAGAGACTTGAACAGAAAATCTGGATGTGGAAGTAGTGATTCCTTGGACAGCAGTTTTTAATATATTTGTAAAATTGATGTAGGTACATTGAAAAATAAAAAATAGTACGTATAGGTATATATAATATAAATTATATATTACTATAAAGTAATAGTTACAAAAATAACCTGCTTTATGAGATTTCTTCAATTATTTACAATAATTTACGCAATAAAATAAAATAACTTTACTATTTACAAATTAAATAGATTGTTCTTTGTATAATTAAAAATTTAATTCACCAAGAAACCAGTTTCAAATTTGACGTAATTTCACTAGGTACATAAAATTCAGCAAAAAATTATATTTCGAATAATATAAAATATAACTGGTTATCGCAAAATAACGACATTCTTGAAAGGAAGGGTGATGCATTTGAGGAAATTGGAATTTCCATAAGGTTCACCTGATAAGGTTTTGAATAGAATGTCTGTGGTTACGGAGGGTGTTATCAAAGGCATATTGATCGGCATGTGTAATTTAGGATGATAAACTTGTCATAATATGTTAAACCAGGGTAGTTTCCATCGTGCAATTTCATGTATACCTAGTACAAAACGTTCCATGACATCAGAACGAATTTACACGTGTAGTATAAGAAAAGTCTAAAGAATGTGAATAGATAAAAATAACAAATGTTTATGATATTTATGGATTACTGTTCAGTACTAGTTCTTATAGGTATGTACTAGATTAATATAAATAATTTCATGATTTGTGAATCTTAGAAAAATAATTTGCCGTCTTAAATCAAATGGATATATTATATTCCGGCAATTTTTTTTAATAGTTATGGTAGTAAAAAAAATCAATAGGAATACATGTCATAATACAGGCTAAATTCAAATACCGAATAAATAATATCATCCGTTAAAGTCGACTGCGAACACCTAGTTGAACAATAGAAATAATCTATATTAGCTGTGCAAAATAATGTATACTATTCGCGCAAAATGTTAATCAAATAGGTATTCGCATTAGGCTATGTTCGACTAAAACTTCTACTCGTTTTATGTATCGGTTTGTAAGAAACGCTAATTTATTTTTATATTATTCAACCTTATTTCATCATATGTATATTTTAAGTCACAACAAAAATCTATATTCTGGAGGCATAAAAATATTAGAAAAAAGCGTTGGTCATTTTCCACTAAAAATGTAATTGCTTACATCACACAATTTTCAGAAAGTATTTCTTAAGGTCTAAGAATAGGAAATTCACGCATTTATTTATTTATTTTTACACAACCACTCAACAGATGCTAACTCAATTATGATAGGGACAAAAAACAATATACATAATATTCAATTTATATAGCATTTCGAAAATATATAGATATATGTGTACATTTTATTAGAGAAAATAAAAAATAAACAAACAATGTATAAAATGAAAACAAAATGTTTACAGTTTTTTCATGCTTTTCTTAAATATATTAATTCGATCTTGAATTTTATGATACTTGTCGCATAGTTGATTAACAAGAGAAAACTTTTTAAAAGAGTGACCGCAAAATTCGCCCATTTTTGCACCCCTAAATTTTACTGTAAATAATGTGCTAAATGATTGTTTACGATTAGAACATGCTTCTGATAAAGTTTCAAGTTGAGCATATCCTTAGTGAGATATGAGTGATAGAAGATGTCTAATTTTAGGGAATTTGATTCATGAAATCATTGTAAAGTACATACATGTACTAACTTTTTGTAAGTATTTAAAAAAATTACCATGAACATATTTTGAATTCAAATCTGAAGTCAGAATTGCAAAATTCAAGATGGCGGATCCAATATGGCGGACCGAATTGTCGAAAACTTCAATTGTGACCACAAAAACTTATATAAAGGGTTTTTTTTGCGGCAAATCTGAAAACATAATCCTAAAATTCAAGATGGCGAATGTGGGATTCAAGATGGCGGATCCAATATAATGGACCAAAAAGTCTAAAATGTTCTGTTTAGTCTCGAATCATTCTACATGGCGTTCGCTGATTACGAAATCAGAATTCTAAAATTCAAGAAACAGTAGATTTTTTACTTTTTTGTCTGTCATATCGGATCCGCGATCTTAAATATTAGATCTGCCATCTGCAGAATCCTAATGACCATAAAATCATTATAATAGATTTTTCGTTTTTTTCTTCATAATCAATCAGGCCGTTTTTGAATTTTTTCTGTCAAATTGGATCCGACATCTTGAATTTCAAATGCGCCATCTCGAATTTTAGAATTTTGATTTCAAATTCGTAATCAGCAACCTCGACCGCCATGTAGAATGATTCGAGACTAAACAGAACGTTTTTGACTTTTTGGTCCATTATATTGGATCCGCCATCTTGAATTCCACATCCGCCATCTTGAATTTTAGGATTATATTTTCAGGTTTGTAATAAGCGACCCAAAAATCCAAGTATATGAAATTTTGTTGCCAAACCGCAAAAAGTTTATATAAGTTTTCGTGGTCATAATCGAAGTTTTCGACAATTAGGTCCGTCATATTGGATCCGCCATCTTGAATTTCGCAATTCTGACTTCGGATTTGGATTCAGTGACCTCCAAAACATAAATACATATCATGGTAATTATTTTAAATACTACCAAAAAAGGTAGTACATGTATGTACTTTACAATGATTTCATGAATCAAATTACCTAAATTAGACATCTTCTATCACTCATATCTCACTCACTAATGATATGCTCAACTTGAAACTTTATCAGAAGCATGTTCTACTTGTAAACAATCATTTAGCACATTATTTACAGTAAAATTTAGGGGTGCAAAAATGGGCGAATTCGGGCCTGTTTTTGCGGTCACTCTTTGTTCTTGGACATACGACATATAAAAAGTTAGTGATTGTCTATAGGAAAGGCTTGGTATCTTAAAAAATGTTATGGAATAAACGACTTCCTCGTACTAAATGTATTAATGGTTAACGAAATCCCTGATTACACATAATATATTATAGCTTCAGTTTCTTTTAAAGTAAATCATACGAGCTTCTAGTGTAGTGATTTGCTGGTCGAAAATACATCGATACTTCCACTTTTGAGTAAAAGCAAATCCTTTTAACCATGCATAGAACAAGTTAATACAAGTATATTTTGGAACAGACCCACCTCAAGAAATCGTGCCTGCTCCCCTTGCCCCCTCAAAGGGACTGCTTGTATCTGTCGATATACTCTTTTTTTCCAAAAGGGTAGGAGACAGAGAAATTATCTTGACGCCATTCAAGAAAGCATAAAATTTTGCATGGTAGTCCTATTTTGTCTTTACTATTTTCTCTTATGTAAGGCTCCACAGCCAAAAAAATAGCCAGCAATAACGCATGTCTGGCTGTATCTCTAAAATGGTCCAATAATTAAAAAATTTACAAGATATAAAAAGTTAAGAAGTTTAGGTATTAAACAAATCACAACTTACACACTTATTTATTATGAAACTACCTACTTTCTGTATATTTTTGCCATTATCTGGGTACGCTAATATACTAGTTAGGTAAATACTTTAAAACACTCATTATTGCAACACCAATCAAAACAAACTATTACTACTGAGAGTTCGTTCGAATTTTTCCTTCAGTGCTTACGGCATAATTGCACAAAATATTTTAAAATTTTACGAAATACATTAAATACCATTGTAAATAAATACTACAGAAGTCGATGATGGAGATCGTATTGAGAACTATTTTGAAACCCACAGTGTAAGCTAACATAAATCCTGTGCAATTTGTTTAGCAACTTAAAGTATGCAAAAAAAAATCAAACCAAAATGAAAATCAGGACCTGTGAATAAAAGCACTGAAAAGAATTTGAAACAAATATCTTGTAAGGATATCGCCAATCAACTTCAAGAAAATGTTTTGCTCTCCCCTTTTTACTTTCACTTACGGTTTTTGATACTACTTCTGCTTCTTTTGGGAAAGGAAAAAAGAAATGTTGGGAAGCTTATAGGATTCCTTTCCGGATGCCACTGCCATTCTCTAAGTCCAAAGTAGCCAAATAATCAACAATTAAGAATCTCCTCAATGTTCGTCATAACGATCTACGATAAGCACATCTACACAGACAATACGGACCTGCGTTAAATGCAGCTATTTGCACACAAAAAAAACGGACCGTCGAGAATTCACCCCCCAACAGTGAGTGCTCTGTCAATTCACATCAATAGATGTATTTATCAAGCAGGATTTATGTTCTGCCAATTAATCATAGAACTCCAATGTCCATCCAAATAAGGATGGATTCTGGATAACGAAATGGGTACCGCTGTGGACCACCTCCAAAAATGAGAAGTGCAAAATTTGGGCCAAAGTAAAAATACAAAAAAAATGAAATGTTCAAAATTCATGTCAGGGGTGATAAGATCTCAAAAGTCAATGAATGAGCCATAACGAAAAATCAGTTTATTTGGGACATAAGACATGCATATTAATTCTTGCAGTACAACATGTTGAAACTATTACTCATTTATCTCCCCCTACATTTTCGATAAAAAAAACTTCTGAGGCATATCTGTATATATTCGAGATATAACAGTTACGGATTCACCATTTTCATGAAAGAAACATAAGTCCTGAAAATCTTTGACATCCACCTTCGGAATGGATTTTATTAATTTCACATGGATCTTCTGTGTTTAGTAACAACAATTTTATTTATTAACATTCGCATTTAAAGTGAAGCGTGCCTCGTTGCTAATGAATATTTCTTGTTAGGTTTTAATTTCAGAAATCTTCGACTAAACTCAATACGATCTTGCTTCTCTTGATCTATTAATGTCTGCACAACTTATACCTTATAATGGCGAAATTTCATTTTATGTAACATTTCTTGGGTACTGGGTAGGGATTGCAATTTACCGGAAATTTTAATAACCGGTAAATCGGTAAATAAAAATGTAAATAACCGGTTAACCGGTATTTACCGGTAATTTTTAGAATGAATGATTAGGGTGGCGAAAATGGCAATTGTCTTTTTTCATATACAAAATTATCTAAATTTAACAAAAAACATTTTTATATGCCTATAATTAATATAATTAGGCTTTGTGAAACATATTTTTTCCAAATTGAAATTCGCTTACAGTCGATTGAAAAAATTATACAGTTTTGCGAAAGACATATCTAGAGAGTGTAAATCAAAATTTTGTGATTCACTCGTATTATCTTTAGTTGATTATGGTGATGTTGTATATGGAAAGTTATTATCGGCGATAGCAAAAAAGAAAATTCAAAAACTTCAAAATTCATGTATGCGTTATATTTACAGTATCCCATATAGACAATATATATCACCACATCTAAATAAACATCGCATATTAAACATGGAAAACCGCAGACGTTTACACATGCTCACACTTATTTGGCGAATAATTCATAATGACGAACCTCAGTACTTAAGAAATAAGTTAATTTCACGAGATCACGTGCATAATATAAGATAAACACAAAATTTTTTGGTGCCTCAGCATGAAACTGCGATTTTTCAAAGATCATTTACGTATTTTGCATCTCATCTTTGGAATGAACTTCCAAATGAATATAAACAATATAAATCAAATTTTTTTTTATTAAAGTTGTCAAAAATTACATTTTGGCTGATCAGAAGCAGGAGACTTGATGCTGCGTTGTGGATGCGCGTATATTTCTTTTTCTTTTTCCGATATAATTTTATTTACTTTTAACCTTTTTGCTTCGCTTCGTGGGATCTGCCCGTTCCCCTTGCCTGCTCGCATGTCTAAGTGCTGCTGTTGTTATTATTGTTATTATTATAAAATATAACATTTGTTAGATTATTACGATTCATTACTGAATATTAACAAATAAAATAATAATTATTTTTTTCTTGAAATTTTAGATTTATATGTATTAATATTTTTTTATAATCTTAGATTTAGGTTATTTGTATTTGGGCAAATGGAAAAAGAGCTCTACAATTCAATTTGTACCATTTTTACTTTGAGTAAAATAAATGTATTATTATTATAATGAACAAACAAAAGGTTTTTTTATCAAAAGGAAAAAATATAAATGAAATAAATTTAAATAAATAATTATTCTGTAAATAACAAAAATTACAAACATAAACTCAAATAGGGCATTAAATGAATACCTAATCTAAAAATACAATATTTTTTAAAAATAGCCCATTAAAAGGGCTAGTTTTTCAGAGCTGTATCTGTTAGTCGTCTGATATTTGTACATAGAATACCACTAACTGAAAATGCCCTTCCTCTATCGATATTGGTAGGTCGATAAGTTAATAGGAATTGGTAATAACATTCTTCTAAATGTTTTCCATGGATATTTGAGGCAGTGAAGTATTCAATTTCCTGTCGCAAGATATTGTCAATGTCTCTCTTGCTTGTATTTCTTGGGGTTTGGTGTTTGGGTTTTACTTTTCATAATATTATTTATTTATTGTTAAAAGTGCTCAGTGTTGGGACAGTCACTCTATATTTAGTGAATATTAGTCACTGACATAAATAGAAACGTTGAATACGTGACACATCGTAAGTTCAGAATTTACCGAAATAACCGGTAAAAAATTAAAATAACCGGTAATTATCGTCATGTGTTTTTTGTCCTGTTTACCGGTTAACCGGTTAACCGGTTAACCGGTAATGCAATCCCTAGTACTGGGTCCAGATAAATTTAATGCAGGTGCACACCGACGAAGTGTTCATTTAGGGTTATGAATAGTTCTTATCCTTTCTTCATTTTCTGAGTTGCACGCAGATCCTGATCAGTTGATTTTTTACCAATGTTACCATTCCAAATTGGATGTGATTTATTGTGTATTATAATATTGTATACGTTCCAGTTATATATTATATTCTGTATTTTTTTGACATGTTCTACAACCTTTTGGTTTTGTTATTTTTACAAGAACTAATAAAGACATATCTATCTATCTACCTAGGAGCGTTTGAAATATTTAAATGTAGTTTTTATTCAGTAACATTACTTTTTCAAATATGAACAAAGTATTGTGTAAGTACTCATAAACCGACACTAGTAGGATGAAGTAGGATTTAAATTAATCGCAATCAACAGAAATGCTGAAGTATCAGCGTTATCGACGACACAATAGGAGTTCAGAGAAGTCAATAATCGATTGATTCTAGCGCAGTATACCAACGAGCGCTAGCCAAGTAGGCAATCCAGAAACCAGAGTGCTATCAAGTTAGAGGCAAAATAGTATAGTACACATATTTAGATCAAAACCCTTGTTCAAGCTTGAGGAATGTTGCTTTACGGTTAAATAAGTCCCGAATTTGTAGATCCCTGAAACAGCATAACCGAAAACCATATGAAGCGAAATTTCTACATACTTTGGAAATAAGTGATAAAGTAAAAACGTTTAAGTATTGCATGTGGACCCAAGGTGAATATCTAAATGATGGAAATTTTTTGAAGAAAATCATTTACACCGATAAGGCTACATAAACTACAAATGTAGTTGTTTTCGCACGGAACTGCAGATTTTGGGCAGAGGAAAGTAACAATTCGGTAATAATAATAGCAGAAGGAAATATTTCGAAAACAATTGATGTTTGGTGTGGTATTTTAGACGAACGATTAATTGGGCGTTTTTTTTTATTGAAAATTTAAGCAAGCTAAATTTTCTGGATCTTTCTGAAAAATGAGTTCAAAATCTGCATAAAAGAGAGTAGTTTTTTTTGGCACAAAGGCCAAAGCCATACAGCTAGCCACATAAGAAAAATTGCAAACCTACATCTAATCTAAACAATAAATTACATGACGTACTATCAAAAACAAAACGAAGGATGTACATAGGACACAAACTTCTCGCCCAGGTGTCTTTCAGATAGGGGTTGTATTTTCAGCTAGATGAGTGCACTCCGCATCATGCAAAAATTGTAAGGGAGTGGCTCAACCAGAATTATTTAAGTAGGTGAATTGGCCGCCAAGATTGCCGGATTTGACACCCCCTCTATTATTATGGGGTATGTTTAAAAATAATGTATACAAATCACGACCTCAAAATAAGCAGCAACTGTGTGACAGAATAAGACAAGCTTGTCAATAAATATATATGCGGGTTTGAAAGTTTTGCACATTTTTCTAGACGTCATTCCGAATCCAATGTGCCCTCACTCACTCAAGCTTTATCAAGAATTAACACGTCTTTGAACTTGTGAACTAGTGTATGTTGGAGATTATTTTAATTCGTTTTGTTTAAATTTTTGGATTTCTTATTGGATTCTATTTAAGAAAAGTATAGTAGGTGACCCAAGAACAACCTCTTGTAGAGAAATGCATGGTTGAAAGAGTTGTAGAGTTACTAAGACACCGTTAAAGATAAAGCTGTCGAATTGAAACTAACAAGATGGAAAAAATTATACGACAAAGTTTGATAGCTTAAATTATAATATATTTTTTACTTTACACTTGCCACTGTGCTTCAAAATTAATCAGTTTGGAGCATCTACAACCTCGTGATTCTAAATGTAAGTTCATAGATATCTGTAAAACTATAATTCATCTAAACTAACAAAGTTTTTTCCAAAGTATATATTTATATAAATAAAATTAAAATTTAATTGCAGTTTACTTTAAGTAAACATATGGTATGTACATATTGCACGTACATATTGCACGTAAAGTATATTTTAGTTTTAATTCGAGCTAGTTTTTTCGTTGATAGTGTTTAAGTAATTCAACAATTTTTACTTCTATTTCACTCATGATATTAATTATTATAGGTCACTCAAACAACATGTTATAATTAGAATAATAAAGTTGATATAAAAGTCATACAATTTTGTTAATATTTCCGCGCAATTTGTATAGTTTGAATGTAAATTTTTGATTCGTTGTATCTAGCAATTCTTTAAAAAATGGGTTTCTGGAAATATCTTGAAAATTACGAATTATGTCAAAAACTGTTATTTGTACGACTTGAAACATAAGAAATTAACTTTTTCTGAAATCGATCGGGAATGTCTACATTTTCGGCGCGATTTTAGAGCGAAAAATGCACAATTTCAGTATTTTAGTCCGTTGCTAGGAAACTATCAGAAAACAGACCAGAAAAGATCCGTTGCCAAGCAACGATCAACATTCCCGTACGGTTTTTTATATATATTTTAATATGTTAATATTTTTGATTTTTATACGTTTAAAATAGTATTGATTGTGATTTCAGAAATTTTTTTTTTTAATGTTTATATTTTTGATTTTTATACGTTTAAAATAGTATTTATTGTGATTTCAGAAAAAATAGTACGTGTACTTCGGTGTGAAAGCACATTCCCAGACTTCGATGCTTGTTGGCCTCGGCTAGCGTCTCGGCCAACAATTGCATCGTCGTCCGGGAATGTATCGCTTTCACACCTAGATACACAATATACTATTACCTTAAATTTCAGATTAGTCCCGTTCAAAGATTGTTCGAGATTATTTTTTTAAGGTTTTGTGTTTTTTCGTCCCTTTCTAAATGTCAAATTTCAACACGTATTTTTCGTGAATAACTTAAAAACCGAAGGGTCTGAAATTGGTTATTACAACGTTGAAAGGTAATTCAATTTAATACATTCCGGTTCTTCTACAATAAAAATTGTCAAAGTTATGGCTATTTGTTAAAAGATTACTTTTTTTATGAAAATCGAAATTGGAGTATTACTCTCAATTGAGTTGTGATAAAATAATTCATTCAAACTTTGTTGTAGCTTTTGGAATAAAATCGCTGCCTAAGGAATCAATATTTCCACATCCAGATTTCCCATCCAAGTCTCTTTAAAGGAAAACATCTTGACCATATTTGCACTCTAGTATGTGGAAATAATTGGTCACAGAATTTTAATAAAAGGGCGTTGCCGAATGCTAGCCAAACCTCCAGAACTTCCGGACGCTGCCGAATACGAAGGCAAATTCCGGGCGTTTCCGTATCCATATTAAGATAGTGCCAAATCCATATCCGGGCGCGCCTGAATACCAAGGTAATTTCTGGGCGCTGCCGAATCGATATTAGGATGCCGCTGAATCCATTTTTGGGCGCTGCCGAATTCCAAAGTAATTTCCGGGCGCTGCCAAATCCAAATTAGAACGCCTCCGAATCTATATTCGAGCTCTGCATAATCCATATTCGGGAACGGCTATACACCAAGGTGACTTCCGGACCATGTCGAATACCAAGGCAAATTTCAGCCGCTGCCGAATCCATATTCGAATCTCTCCGGGCGTCGCCGAATCCACTATTAAACAATACCTCCAGGACCCATTTTGGTTGCATGATTTGACCCAAACATACTAACTACCGTACAAAGCTTTTAAAATGAAGTTAAATAGAAGGTTTTAAAAATTAAGTTTCTGGACTGTTATTATTAGCTTGCTTTATTGTTTTTCCCTATTTACCCTATTTAACTCACAACCCTTCACCGGAATTAGCGCAAGACATAATCTAGTACCAGATCTCGTCATGGAACATATGTGTGCCAAATTTGAAGACAGTATCTTAGACCGTTGCGAAGAAAACGTGCGCACAAAAAAGTTACAGACCGACACACAGACAGAATTTTTTCTCTCTTAAATTTAAAATCTCGACGTTTTATGACATTTATCATTTCAACAAAAAACATTTTGAAATTTTTTTTAAGATTACTATACAGGGTGCCCCACTTAAAACTCCCCAGGCTTGCAACTATCTTATTTTTTAAACTACGACCATGTTGGGCATATCAAATTGTAGATAGTTTTAAGGCATTTAAACATGTGTACAGAGTGATTTAAAAAAAATTAAAATAATTGTTAAGAAAGAAAACTTAATTTCCTTGAATATTTGTTTACCTCATCCTGTACATGAACTGCGTCAATGTTTTCTTATAAAAGTTTTAGTTAGCTTCAATTTATGTTATTACGTCATATCCGAAATTCTTTTTGGTTTTAGAGAAAGAAATTAAAAACACTCCTTCCGACTCCTGATTTTTTAAAAATAACTGAAAAATGTAAATAATAATTTTATGCTTTATTTGTAAAAGACATATCACAAAAAATCCTCAACGTAACAAAACAGCAACAAGAAACAAAAGAAATAAATATTTTTAAAAACAAACTCTATTAAAATGTACTGAATAATAGGAATTTTTATTCTTAAAACTTTATTTTTAACATAAATTGAAGCTAATTAAAACCTTTATAAGAAAACATTAACACATTTCATGTACAAGGTGAGGTAAAAAAATATTCAAAGAAATTAAGTTTTCTTTCTTAACAATTTTTTCAATTTTTTAAATCACTCTGTATGCGTGTTTAAGGCTTTAAAAATGTCTACAATTTGATGTGCCCAACAAGGTCATCGCCTTAAAAATAAAAAAGTTACAAGTATGCGCACCCTGTACATCTTTCCACTCCACTACGTAGATGTGGAAGTAATAAATCAAATGGCATATATTTTCATTAAAAATAATGTATGTTTTTATCCGAATTTGTTATAAATAAGAAACAAGAAATGAAATGTTTCATATTTCTATTGTGAAATATAGTTCATTTAGTTATCCTTAAAATAAAATCATGGAAAAAAACATTTTATATTTATTACAAAAAATGTTTTGTAAGACATACAAAGAAAAACGTTAGTGTAGTTTTGGTGAATAAGTGTATACCTACTAGAAGCCAAGGCCTCAGATTTTTTTATAATATTTTACACTACTATAAAGAAAAATACCTGTTGTTAAACTTGAGGCATGTTCAATTTTATTAACATTTAACATTACAAATTGTGTTTTTATAATAAGAAATGTTTCTTTTTATTTAAAATACACTTTCAGATGTATCAATAAACCCTCATGTCCATAATATTTTAACTTCATTAAATCAGTATTTATAATTACTTAATAATTTTCGCACAATTTGTATCAATTTGGGACATTGGATGATTTGAGTCGTAAATTTTACTTCCACATCCAAATAGTGGATTGGAAGTATAGTAATCGTAAAAAAAAACTTCAATTTTTTGTTTTTTTTGAAATCGGTTTAGAATGTCATGAAATATCGAGATTTTAAATTTGAGGGCAAAAAAAATTGTATCTATCGGTCTGTCTGTATTTTTTGTACGCACGTTTCCTGTGGGACGGTTTAAGATATTAACTTAATAGTTGTTACGTGTATGTATTATAAAAAGATCTGGAACTCATTGCTATAAAATTACACAAAAAATAATCGTTTTAGAGATTCTAGCATTTTACTTAATCGCCAGAATGTATTACAATAACGGTGTAAAAGCCGCTCGAAAAGTGGCTTATATTTGGTAATTTGCGATACAAAATTATATATAGCCATATAAAACTTACATATATGATTTTGCATGTCATTAGGCAGCAAAAAGAATGAGCAGTGACTTTCAATACTGAAAAGAAATTGACGGACTGACTCACAAAAATTGCATTTTCGTATATGCGATTCTCGGCGATTTCATTTGATAATTAACAACAGACTTACCGACCTGAACTATTTTGTTCATTATTGTCGTTTAATTATCGTTTATTTTGGTATATAATTAATAAGGCAGCTGTTACGTTGTCGTGCATATTTCTTATTATTATTATAAGAATGGACAACCTCTGTTTAATTATTATTAAACAGAGGTTGTCCATAGGTAAAATCGTAATATAACAGGCGATGTGATAATTTTTCTAATTTATTAGTATAGAATAGCAGTTACTCAATATAAAATACACGTAAATCGACATAAACTTCGATATATTACAAAATAAAATAAATACTAAAATACTTAATAATTTAACTGCTAAAAACAAAAGTGACAAAAATTAAAAATAATATTTTTGTATATTTTAATTATAGCATATTTTATATGTTATATAATTATAGATGAATCTAATATTTTCAGTTAAGCTACTTTCTATTGTGTTGATTATATAAATTATCATTAATGTATAATACACCAGCTAAGAGAGTTGTATAGATACATTTTAGAAGTTTTTACATTTTCGGAGTCTGTTATTCTAGTTTCGGTTAAACAGACAATAATGGGTTGTATCTGAAACTAATTGACTTGTCTTTTTGAAATGAAGGATTGCTATTTCTGAAAGACAGTTTTATTGCGTCTTATTATGGACGCTTGTGGGGTAAGGCCTCTATTGTAAGAAACCATTTCCGAAATATATTAATTTCAACCATATGTTTGGTTTTTTAAATTCATAAACATTTTCTCTACAAATATTTTAAAGAATGTCTATTGTTCAAAATAAGTAGACTTCATCGACTTACAGTCCAATTTACGTCTTTCTATTTGAAAGGGTAAAGGTGGTTTAATATTTGCTTGCGAGACTGCAGTAGAACTTTTTTCGTTCTTTCTTTTCTTCACAAATTAGATATTTTTCTATTAAATATATATAAATTAATTACAATTTTAGAGATTACATGCATTTTGTGTCGTGAAAAAATTTAGATACATTTTGATAGTGAAAAACTGTTGAAAATATGTACGTTACAAAAAAATTAGAAGAGAGCAACATTTTAAAGAATATATTAACCTATACGTTTAATTTTTCCAGATTTTTAAATTTCATAGTTTACGATATTTTCCGTTTTCCGATAAGGGCCTTTTTTTTCGGTTTTTTTCCGGGAAACTTGGACAGAGTGCACTTTAGGAAAAAGTCATAAAGGAAAAAAAGTCTTGTAGTTTAATAATATATTCACTCGAATTTATGGATTTTTCTCGTCACTTTTTATTCCACCTTCAACCCTTTTTGGAAAAATTCAACTGCTATATCTCGGAAAATATGCATTTTTCGAAAATTTTACGAGAGTAAAAAGTTGTTATTTTTCATAAAATTATCTAAAAAGACATTTTGTTTTTTTAATTTACTTCAATTTTACTAGTTAACAAATTAGCAACAAGATCATTGTTTATTACAATTGCGAGGCAATATTAGCGGCCATTTTTTTTTTTGGAGTTTGATCTAGACTTCAAAACGAACAGAATCCACAAAGTTTCGTGAAAATCCATTCATTCGGTAAACTATTTAGTCAGAATGCTAATTTGCCTACACTATAATGTGTTAGAACTACAAAGTACACATAACATAATCCTGGGATTATACAGACAGAGAAAATAAATTTCCTTTTAAGAGTTGATGTTCGGTTTTTGTTTCATTTTACCATTATTTTATTGTTTTGGTTTGAAATACGTATGTTTACATTTTCATAAATGCTAAATATTTGTGTTGTATTCATTTTTTTAAAAGCTTTTATTTAACTTGCAATGTGTTATGTATGAATGTATGTTTGTTTGGTGAAATTTTGCAAGCTGAATTTCGATTAGTTCTTATTACACTAGAGCTTTGAAATTTGGCACACGTGTATAAGCCCGGTGACAATGTAACATAGTATAGCCATTATCGGTCTAAATCCAATATGGCGGATGTCCCAAGATGGCGGATCGGCTTTTTAGTCACAACCCTATTGATATGGGGTTTTACGAGTAAAATACGATAGACAATGTGACGTCATTCTAAATTCAATATGGCGGACATCCCAAGCTGGCAGATCGCCTTTTTCTTCACAACCCCCTTGATATGGAATCAAATGAAAGGGCTTGACGAGTAAAATACGATAAACTATGTAACGCCATTATAAATCCATCCTAGGGCGGACGCCCTAGGATGGCAAATTATCTTTCTTCACGACTCCCTTGCCATTTGTATCAAATGTCTGTCTGTCTGTAAAATAAGTAGACTAAAAAGTAAAAAATAAAATTATATAAAAAAAATATTTTTAAGAAAAAGCCTTCATTTAAAAAAACTGTACTAAAAAGTTTAAATAATTTTTTAAAATTCACACACCTGGAAACCAAAAGCTTTGGGGGCTGTCAATTGAGCAAAGTAACTATGCAATAGTGCTATATGACCGTCCGCAAAGTTTTTGGTTTCCAGGTGTATGAATTTAAAAAAATTATTTTTACTTTTTAGTACAGTTTTTTCAAATAATAGTATATTGTGTATTTAGGTGTGAAAGCAATACATTCCCGGACGACGATGCAAATTGTTGGCCGAGGCGCTAGCCGAGGCCAACAAGCATCGAAGTCCAGGAATGTGCTTTCACACCGAAATACACATACTATTTTTTCTGAAATCACAATCAATAGTATTATAAATTAAGGAATTTGTATTAATACATAACATTTCTTCATTACAATCTAACTGCTTACTAATGAATGCAATTTTAATGTGAGTTGGTTTGTCTGCGTGTATTTATTTACTGTCAAAAATATATATAAAAAACCGTACGGGAATGTTGATCGTTGCTTGGCAACGGATCTTTTCCAGTCTGTTTTCTGATAGTTTCTTAGCAACGGACTAAAACACTGGAATTGTGCATTTTTCGATCTGAAATCGCGCCGAAAATGTAGACATTGCCGATTGATTTCAGAAAAAAGCTTTTCCTTAAAAATATTTTTTTTATATATAATTTTATTTTCAATAAAAACGTTTTCAAGTAAAGCTTGTCCTGTTACTTCCTTTTCAGATTTTAAAACTTAGTCATTTATATATTTTAAATTGGAATGTGGTTTAGGTTTTTGACTTTTTAAAAATTTTTATGTAGAAATGAAACACCGTGGTCTCTTTGCCGATTTTCATTTTTTTTACGAAGTTGTTACTGGTCTATAAAATTGGGAGGTCTAGTTATATAGCAGGCAGTATGGGCGCATGAGTTTCGAATACATTTCGGACGCAGTTTATTTGTTGGAATCAGTTCTGGAGACACTACTGATTATGAGCATCCATGTTACCAGACGGTAACCCGCTCTGATATTGTTTAAAACAATTTTGTTTACAACAAAAGGAAATATTACATTTTTTCAATGAAACAATGTTTTTAAATATTTTTTTATCGATTTCCAACAAGAAATGTTCGATAATTTTTTTCATAAAGTTGATATTTTCAATGTTATTATGTTTTAAAAATTAAAAAAATCTCCAATTTCTCGTTTCAGTAAGAGCCTTACATTTTCTAAGAAAGCATATACAGTGTGCCAGGGAGCGACGCATGATTAAATGAGCAATTCATATGTCTTGGAAATTTACCAAAAAAAGTAATTTCTCTCATTTATAAAGTACTTTTTCTGAAATCGATCGGCAATGTCTACAGTTTCGGCGCGATTTCAGATCGAAAAATGCGCAATTCCAGTATTTTAGTCCGTTGCTAAGAAACTATCAGAAAACAGACCGGAAAAGATCCGTTGCCAAGCAACGATCAACAAAACCGTACGGGAATGTTACTTTCCCGGCATAGGCCGGGAAAGTAACATTCCCGTATGGTTTTTTATGTATATTTTTGACAGTAAATAAATACACGCAGACAAAAAATCAAACTTACATTTACGCTTACACATACATCAAAATTACATTTATTAGTAAGCAGTTAGATTGTAATGAAGAAATGTAATGAAGAAATGTTAGATTATAATGAAGAAATGTTATTCATTAATGAAGAAATTTTATGCATTAATATAAATTCCTTAATTTATAATAATATTGATTGTGATTTCAGAAAAAATAGTATGCGTATTTCGGTGAGAAAGCACATTCCCGAACTTCGATGCATCGTCGTCCGGGAATGTACTGCTTTCACACCTAAATACACAATATACTATTGTTCTGTAAGAGATAGGACAAAATCTTGGAAAGAATTATTCAGAATGAGTATTGTTTATTTGAGATTTTTTTATAGAAATAGTTTTGAATTAGTCAGATTTCAGTTTGTCTTAATATTTTAAGGTTTTTCAAATTGTTTAAACAATCTTAATTTACTTAAATAATTATAATTTATTTAAGCAATTACGTTTTGTTACAAATTTGTAGCATTTCCATCTTTTTTTAGTTTCACAATTTTGTTTATTAAGAGTTTGCTAATGAAACCTGCAAATTATTTAAGAAACTTTCTTCAGAATAGGGCTAGAGTTGTGCAGGTTTTAAGAAATTTTGAACTTTTCATCGACTTTCTGCTCATATTTAAAATAAAGAACATTTTTGAGACTAATTAAAAATAATTTCTGCAAAAAGAGTCGCAAATAAATAACAATAAATGCTAGAAATACATGATACTCTACTTTTGTCCTTATGGGGTCATTTTGAGGCCCAATAGTTCCCATGGGGGGTGTAATTGAAAAAATAATTATTAATTCGTATTCTTTGAACTATTGTGAAATTTAAAAAAGTTGGAAATGTTACAAATTTATAGCAAAATATAATTTTTTGAATAAATTATAATTGTCTAATACATTTGAAAAGCATTAAAATATTAACACAATCTAGAAAGTGATTAATTAATAATACTCAAATAAATAATAATAAACGTTAAAAATACGTGATACTCCAACTTTACCCTTATAGGGTCACTTTGCAATTGAGCAAAATTTTAACAAATTCAGTTTTATTTTTCTGAATAATATTTCTTTACAGCACCCTGTCCTATCTCGTACAGAAAATTTGATAAATTGACAAATAGCAGAAAAAAACTATCTGTGAGAACTAAAAAGAAAAACTATCTACAAAATTAATTTCCAATCTTTGCAGATAGATTTTCTTTTTAGTTCATACAGATTGTTTTTTCTACTGTTTGCCAAATCCCATAAAGAATATGTTTTATAACAATTATAAGCAAATAAAAAGTAATTCACTTTTACGCGAACTTCATGTTTCGAAACTTAAATTGTGACATAAATTAGTATTCTCACAGGATGAGATTTCCTTATTTACTTATACGTCGACAGACTGCAGATTGTAATAATATTCTTCTAGGCAAATACGATAAAGCAGCATAGCAGCATCTGACAACGCCGCCGGAAGTCAGTTAAACCTGTAATTTTTATATTCGGGTGTCATTTTACGCATCGATTAAAATATTCATAAGGACACCAATTAAACCGTAAAATAGGTAGGATGCTAACTTAGCCTTTAAATAAATTTTGTGTATATCAGTGTGTATATTAGTGGATGCCGAGTGAGAACGTTATTAGGTAGGATGCCAACGGATACCTTATATAATATATATATATATATATATATATATATATATATATATATATATATATATATATATATATATATATATATTAAAGTTTTATTCCGATATATCCAAAATATTTTTGCCCAATAGTTTTAGCCATAAGAAGTCTTTGTCGTTTACTTTTTGTATTATATTGATGTGTTGCTTGTCCATTCCTAATCATTAGCAATTTTGAATATTGGAATAGAAGCTCTGTAAGATGATAATCCTTATTTAAAATAATTCTTATGATTTTTTTTTTTGTAAAAATTCCAGAAGTGTAAGATACTTAGATCCAACTCCGCCCCTATTGATGCAATTAAAGCATTGTACAAGGCAATTAATTTGTTTTGTCTTAGAATCGACTTTAAACTGTTTGAATTTATATATTAGGCCACGTATTTGTTGTAATAAGTTGTGGTATAACTATAGTTCAGTAATATGACGATTTATATCGGACAAAATTCATAAAGTTTTGAAAACTGATGGAAATGTTAAGGATAGCATAAGAATTAGTAAACCGAAAAGTTTCCATCCTTAAATAGTGTGATTCGTCCCCTAGTAGGTCGTTTCCATCCCATTTTGAGGTTTTCTAGATTATCTCGGGCACGGTGCACTTTTTGATAAAATACCTATATACAAAATTATTCCTTATAAAATTCTCAAAAACGTATGTACACTTTTTTCCCTAAAATTAATAATACCGTGGAAAATAAGGCGCACACTTTAAGGGTTGGTTCCAGTTAACACAATAAATTGTAATCTTTACTATAATCTACTTTAAAGTTCAATGCTTAACGCAAAAGCAGTAGCTACTAAACTCCACTTGAAATTATAAAAAATGTAGCACTTCTACCCTCTCACCCATAAAAAATATCGCAATTTTTAAAGAAGCCAGAATATTGTATATTGTACTTGTTGCCACGCCACCACAGAGGTAAAGTGATTGGCGCGGTTTTTTTACGTGGTCTCCCCTGTATACCTAATCCACTATCAGAAGGTTGCCTGCGTTAACTAATCTTCGTCGCCTTCCATAGATTCGACATTCATGCATGCTTGTCCGTGGTAATGGTAACACATTGTGGAGCAACGTAAGCCTGCTCTTCTGCAACTGCACCTGTTTTCGCACCCTAATTTGCATGTTGCATGAACAAGAAATTAATTTTAAAACAGATTCGGGAGCTGGTTCTTTAGTTGTCATAGTTGGGGTTAATATACCGCCGACTTTTTCCCATCCCTAATCAGTAGCTTCTAGCGTAACGTTTTTCCATGTTTGAATTTGGTAAAAAAACGCGATATGAGTGGTGCCGAGCAGCAGCAGAAGTTGGTGGTAGTTTTGATAACATTACAGTATCGTTCGCTTTACCAACAAGTCTGTAAAAAGACATAAATCTGTATACATCTAGACCTTTTTCTGTGGAGGTAGAGTCGTATAAAGCTAGAACAAATCACTCTCCTACGTCTACAATTTCTTCATGACTAGCTTTTTCATTTTCAAAAGCTTGCACGATGTGTTGTAAGTCGTATCTTTTATTAAGCACATTGATTGCAGTAACCTTTCCTTTGGAAAAACGGTGAGGTTGCGTCGCAACCGCTAATAGCGTGTGCAAATAATATTTCTTTACAGTTTTTTAAAAAAGTTGAGGATTGTAAATCTATTGAACCGTAAATCTTTTTGCTGGTATTACCTTGTTTTTCTTTTAAAAATGTAATGTCTTTGTCGGAGAGACAAAGAGCAATAAAAAAGACTAACAAGTCAATATCTTGCCCTACGACAACAGCTGTGTCACACTTATAACATTTTCGATAGCAGTTTGTACTATAAATAAATCGGTGTCATCCGCAGCAATGAACACCTCGATTCCTTCATTACTAAATTTTTTCACTAGTTCTGCAATCAAACGTTCTTTGTTGAACAAATTACTAAGGAACTTCTGCTGAGTTTCAGAAACAACAGTATTTTCATCAAATATAATTTCATGACAGGTTTTTTGCAGTACCCGCTTTTGTTGTTTTAGGCTCTTCGTGCTGTTTGCATTATCCAAATAACCATCGAACACGACAGTTACTCTATTACCATAATGTTTTCTTATGTAACTAACGTAAGCGTTGTAAACGTTATTAAATTCTCCTTTTTTTTTGGCCATATTACGTGGCGAAGCAAGTATCCTCCATCAATCACATACCTACTCACTAATTTCAAAAATATGGTCTCGTTCTGGAACAGTATTAATAATCTGGTATAAAGTTGCCTTGTTAGTTTTTCTCATTAGGCCTTTGTCATCGAAAAGGGAAAGAGGAAACGAAGCTAATTCGAAACTAAAGCACGTTTTTAACCCCAGACCCCCCAGACCCCAATAAATTGTGCATATGCGATTTTTTTTAGAGGTGAGAGAGTGGAAGTGCTACATTTATTATAATTTTAAGTGGAGTTTAGTAGCTACTGCTTTTGCGTTAAGCATTGAACTTTAAAGTAGATTAATTTTAGGAAAAAAAGGGTAGATACTTTCTGTTAGAGAATTTTATAAGGAATAGTTTTGTATATAAGTATTTTTATCAAAAAGTGCACCGTTTCCGAGATAATCTAGAAAACCTCAAAATGGGGGTGAATACGACCTCCTAGGGGACGAAGCACACTATTTAGGGGCGGAAACTTTTCGGTTTATTAATTCTTATGCTAGCCTTAACATTTCCACCAATTTTCAAACTTTCTGAATTTTGTCCGGTGTATTACAATATTAACTGTTATTTTACTGAACTACTAGTGGAGCACTTTTCCCAAAAACCATAATGCAGGTCTGATAATAAATTGTATTTTGTTAAGTATGAACTTATTCTTTGTTTTAATATTTTTTTCTAGAACCTTGCTAAGGTAGGAACTAAGAGAAATGGGCCTATAGTTTTCGACTAAACCCGTCTCCACTTTTGTGTATAGGTGTAACTATTGCCTCCTTTAACGCATCTGGAAATATTCCGGTTTCTATTACTATGTTAAATATAAAACATAGTGGTTTTGTTATATATTCCTCTAAGTTCTTCAAAATCTCAGACCTGACCCCATCTTTACACGGAGCTTTATTAATCTTTGTATTTCAGGCTCTTCTATTGGGTGCAGAAGAAGTGAATTAGGAGTTCTACGATAATATTGCTGCTCTGGGTGATTTTTTTTATTTTTTGTGCTAATTTAGTACCTATGTTGCAAAATATTCATTAAATTCATTTTTAATTTGTTCTTGGTCTGTTAATGTTATATCATCTTAATAAATTTAATCAGTTTTATTTTTGAAGTTTCTATTTGTTAGCATTTTCACACCATCCCACAATATCTTGATGCTAGCCCTGTTTTTATATACTAGATTTTTATATACAAATTTTTGGCATTTTTAACTATATTATTTATTTTATTCCTAAATTGTGGAAACATATATTTTATTTTATAACTATTGGGATTTTTATAGTACATCTTGGTACATTTTATCCCTTTTTTAAAAGCTTTTATTTTTTAACTTGCAATGTTTGTATGTTCGTTTGTTTAGGTCAAATCTTGCAATCAAAATTTCGGCTATTTCTAACTAAGCTAGAGCTTGGCACACTATATAAGTCCGGTAACAATGCAACACAGTATAGCCATTATCGGTCTAAATCCAATATGGCGGACTCTCAAGATGGCGGATCGGCTTTTTAGTCACACCCCCCTTGATATGGGTATCAAATGAAAGGGTTTGACGAGTAAAATACGATAAACTATGTGACGTCATTCTAAATTCAATATGGCGGACGTCCCAAGATGGCGGATCGCCTTTTTCTTCACAACCCCCTTGATATGGGTATCAAATGAAAGAGTTTGACGAGTAAAATACGATAAACTATGTGACGTCATTCTAAATTCAATATGGCGGACGCCCCAAGATGGCGGAGTATCTTTTTCTTCACAACCCCCTTGATGTGGGTGTAAAATGAAAGGGTTTGGCGAGTAAAATACGATAAACTATGTAACGCCATTATAAATCCAATATGGCATACGTAGACTAAAAAGTAAAAAATAAAATTATATAAAAAAAATCGGCAGCTACTGGAAGGGGCTGGAACCTCCCCACACGGTGGATCCTTATCAGCTGTATTTGGATATTACATCGGAAATCAGAGCACTGAGCAAACAGCTAAATTACACGTGACTTAGGAGCCATTTATTTCATGAACAAATATCGAACGAACAGAAGTGGACTACAAGCAATCTGTTAAAACATAACTTCTCATGTTTGTTTATGTTGCATGTTAATCAATTGCCGGATATTATAAGGGTATTAACAGATAACGTTTCGAAGATTTTGCAAAATATTGGATAACGAAAAAGAAATAATAACACAGAAGTTAGCCCAAATGACACTCTAACCTCAACAAGTCAATAACATTATGGACAGTTCAAGCAGACTACGCATGCGTCAAATTAAAATCTTCCTGCTCGATCAAAAAGTCCGAGCAAATCGAGCTTTGTCCGAGGCCTCTATTTTGTAATATTCGAACGTTTAAAATTTAGCTCAGTTAGCTCGATTTGCAATAGTCTAAGAGCTGGCTGCAAAAAACCTGGCCAATCAAGTAACAGAATGAAATGTTTTTGAAATGTTAGTACTTACAGCGACTATAAGAAAAATCATTTGGTGCCTGGGCAGAACTTGTGCACACAAGTTTTTTATGTGCTCTCTCCGGAACATTTTTCGTATAGCAACTATATCAATGGAGTAACAGCTTGAAATTACTCCTAAAATTTAGTATTTACAGAGTAAAAGAAAAATATACTTTTGTGCCTCGTTAAATCTTGTGCCAATGCCTTGGCACAAAAATTTTTTTATTTACTTTTTTGGTGCATTACTATACCTATCGAGTAACAGATTCAAACTACCACCAAATTAAAGTTTAAACATTTTTCAGTTAGAAAAACATTTGTGCCACGTCTATGCCTGTGCCAATGCCTAGCACAAAACTTTCTATTTCTCGAAGTCTTATGCTATTACTATCTGTATAGGTGTTATTCACAGGTAGGTTGTAAATAGTATTGTCCTATACTTTACTATGCTTGATCTATGCTACTGAGGGAGATATAAGTGACCTATTTCTCGTTAGAAAGTTTGGTAAAAAGTGTCCTGGCGAAAACTAGATTAGTATCACTAAAAGTTGTAAAAAGTCACTGCACATGTTGACCAAATCATCTAACTCCTAAACTTTGTAAAAATGAAATACCTATAACTTCTAAACCGACTGAAAAGGTGAGAGATTGTATAATTTTAATTTTTTTAAATATTGTAAACTACAAAACAAACTAATAAAATTGGTTTCTAATCAGTTAAAGTAGACTCAATATTGAAAATAATGAAAACAATGATATTGATTATTATATTATGGCTATTTCATTTTTACAAACCTTCTAAATTAGACGAGTTGATTAACGTGTGCAGTGGTTTTTAGTAATACCAATCTAGTTTTCGCCATGACACTTTTTACCAAACTTTCTAACATGAAATAGGTCAATATTAGAAAAAGATACATGGAGACGTTGACCATTAAAGGGATGTACAGACGATCTAACGAACCAACCGCCCTTCTCGGTACACTCTGAAAATTGTCATGACAACTCGTAAAAGTGTGCTGGTCTGCTGGAATTCCAACGTCTTGAATGCGCACACGCGAACACTTAAAAATTTCGATTGCTGGCACGGGAAAACAAAACTCAACGAAAAAACCCGTTTGAGACAATTCCTCCCTGGTAGACTTCCTGACGCCAGGAAAGTGTCGTGGATAGTTAAAAGTGTGTAATGTTATTTGAAATTTTGGTTTATTAAGAGTTTATTGGTCGAGACTGAATTTAGAGACAAAAATGGACAAGGAACAAAAAAGGTAAAAACAAACAGAGGGAATAAAGAGGGGTTGGTTGTAGGTTTTGGTTAAGATTAAAGGTGGGGAAAGGAGAAGTTGTCGTGGAGGAAAGTGTGGCTAGAGAGGTTGCCGAAAGATAGGCAACGCCTGGTATGGTAGGCGGTGTCGGATATCGAAAAGGATCGCATTTTGCTGTCTGATTCGTGTTATGTTGAATTGATAGAATTTTTTGGAGATTTCTTGGACGTAGTCCGCTAGTGGCGTTATGTCGTGGCAACGATTATATAGATCTCTGAGGGAGGTGTATCTGCCCGAATCAGAGATGAGGCGCATAAATTTGGAGTTTTCTCATTATCGTGGTCGGTATGCTGCACCACACCGGCACCGAGTATGTGATGGCCGGCCTGATCACCATCGTATACAACGTTTTATTTGTCCTGTTGAGTCCGCTACTCCTTGCCAGGAGCGGATACAGACTCCTGGACATGGAGTAGACCTTGCGTATTGTCTCGTTTATGTGAATGTTGAACGTCAGTCTCTTGTCCCTAGATACTTCACGCACCGTTTAATTGGAATTTGGTGACCTCCGATCGAAAGTGGTGTTAGAATTCGGTTTTCGGTGAAACGGCGCGTGAATAGAATTGGTTCCGACTTCTCGGCATTGATCCGAATTTTCCACCCGTCGTAATACGCCGTGGCATGGGCCATGTGAGCCTTCAGCCATATATTAAATGCCTGTGCATTGTGTGAACGCACGTACATGGCCGTGTCATCGGCGTACTTGGCAAGGTTCGAATTCGGGAATTCCGGGAGTCGGAGACATATAAATTGTATAATTTAAAAATATTTTTAAGAAAAAGCTTTTATTTAAAAAAACTATACTAAAAAGTAAAAACACATTTTTTTAAATTCATACACCTGGAAACCAAAAGCTTTGGGGGCGGTCAATTAAGCAAAGTAACTATGCAATAGTGCTATATGACCATTCGCAAAACTTTTGGTTTCCAGGTGTATGAATTTTAAAAAAATATTTTTACTTTTTAGTACAGTTTTTTCAAATAAAAGCTTTTTCTTAAAAATATTTTTTTTATATAATTTTATTTATTAATTAACACGCCTCGATTAGCTTGACCCGTAACATTGTAAGCAAATCTTACAACTCACTTTTCACCCACTTGCAATTGTATCGATTTGAAACTTTGCAAACTTATGCAATTCTGGAAACCATACAATAATAGTTGGTAAAACCAAAAGTGCACACCCTGAATCCAATAAATGTTATGCGTGTAACATCAGTACATTGGTCAAATTATTACTATACTGTTATACGAAAACAAGGAGTATATTGCATTTGATCGGCATATTTCTAAACCTTTACTTCGTTCGTATAGAACATTTTTTATATGGGTTAGGAAACGAATTCTGAATAACTTTCAAAAGGATGTCCGTCTATCTATGTCTGTCCATCCGTCATATATCTTGTAGGTACGAAATTTTAACAGTAAGTTAATGCTAGCTAGAGGAATGAATAGTAATCTGATATGATATTTTCAATAATTTGTTTATATATTTTGCGGATAGATATTTGATAACGAGTAGAAGTTGCGGTAGGGCGTGACCGACTGCCTATACCTATTTAATTCATATTCTGCACGGATACGCTACAATTCATGTTTAACAATAATGCTACGGATTAAATATCAATATATTTTTTATTTTTATTTTGAAATAGGTATTCACAATCGACACCGCCTGACTGCATTGATTTCTTTCGTGATCATTTCAAATACAAACAATTTATTCCTGTTTTAAAGTAAAATTGGAATATAAGTTAATCTACGTAAAGTTTGTTGAATAAACTTTACCTAACAGACACACTATGTATTATAGTTCCGAAATTTTATGCATTTTATGTATTTTCATATTTATTGTGCTTAATTAAAAACCTTGTGCTTTAAAATTGGAACAAAACATAAAAAACATAATTTATATATAGCAAGACAGCTTAAACCTCTGGAGATCACTCTGTATAACAGATATGACTCAATTTAATAAGGGTATTTTCTGTTATACTGGTCTACATACATTTTTTTATCAGAAGTCATTGTGTTTATTGGGTAACTACAAATTCTATTCTATGGTTAATAGCCTTATTAAAAATAACATTTTAATATAAAATTTATATATCGTCTAATTTACGTTAAGGTCGCTCGAACTTGAAAGACGTACTGTATATTACAGTTTAGTTATTTAAGATATTATTTACAAAAAACGAAACTGCGAAGAGTATCCTATACAATGTGTAACAATTATATTAAAAGTTCA
Source organism: Rutpela maculata (assembly GCA_936432065.2). Lineage (NCBI taxonomy): Eukaryota > Metazoa > Arthropoda > Insecta > Coleoptera > Cerambycidae > Rutpela > Rutpela maculata. The sequence goes on from OW386285.2 coordinate 213,722,995, forward strand.
ATAAATCGACAATAGCTATTTGTGTATTAAGAGCGTAAAGTGCCCACATTATCGCTCGACAGTGTAAGTCAACGGCGTCAAACACTAGAGAGCGACAATGACACTTGGCGATCGAATTACACACATAATTTTATCTCAAAAATAATTCAAGCGCAGAGTGCATTGTCGCTTTCAAGTATTTGATCGCTCCGCTTAGTGTCGCGCGTCAACTTACATTATCGAGCGACAATGTGGCACTTTACGCTCTTAATACACAAATAGCTATTATCTACGATCGTTTGAAAATATCAAAGTAAAAGGAATAATTAAGTTCAATTTAGGCTGAAAACGGTGATTCATTAACATACTATGAGATTTGCCTTGCATATGTGTTCAAAATAAACAGACGAACAAAACACAACCGCTGTCAACTTATTTATGTTTTATTAATTATTATAAAGTTCGTATTCTTCGTATAAATAAATTATATAATTAATGGTTACTCTTACATCAACTCTAATTATATTAAAAACAGTTTTGGGGCATTATTATTTCATAAAAATACATTGTCAATGCTCTAAGCAAGCTTGTTAAAGTGCAGATGCACTGAAGTGTGCGTCAAAGTACTTTGCCGCATGTTGTTATGGGAGACGTGCGGCAAAGTGACATTATTCACAGCTTGTCGGCAAGGGTCAACTTTGCGCTTTCAAAATGTGAGTAAAAAATCGTACTTTAAATGACGATCGTAGATGAAACTTGTTTAATGACGAGGAACATGAAAATTTACTAGAAAATAATTGCGGTAGTCGGCCAACAATTACTCATATACAGTTTTTTTGAACTGTTAGTCCGAGAAAAAAAGTTTCAAATAAAAAAGTTGCGTCTATCCTCTATCTTCATTTCGTCCCCCGATTTTCGAAACATAAAAAAGTTTTTCGCTTGCTCCATTTGTCCTTGCAATAGCCTGACAACCTTAAAAAAAATCATATTTTCTACTCTTATTAAAATTTGATTTTCATATTAACACATATTCATTCTTTTGAATGATACCCATAATGACTATCTTTATTTTCACTGCCCTTTATGGAGGAATTAAAAAGGTATAAAGTTATAAAGTTAAAAATATTTTCAAAGTATTTTGTAAAAGTATATTGCTTATTTTTCCTTGACCAGAAATTATACTTTTATTTTTGGTTCATTTTTCCATGACCACAATACACTTTTATTCTCATGGCCTGACCAAAACATATTTTCTTAAGTGAAAATTCGGCGTTTCCTCGAATTTATCTTAAAAATCTTTATCGTTTCCTCGTTATGACTTAATGTGTTAACGAACTCATATCGGTCCATCTGTGCTAGTTTATGGCTCTGAAGCCTTCCAAATTGTATGTTATTATCGAAAATGCCTTTAAATGAATTTTTTACCTAAATCGAATTTTCATTTTGCTTTCGACTAGGTCGATTCTGGGAGGTTCTACAACAACCACATATTTTGGTTCATTGACACTATATGCCAAATATTACTGTTTTCCGATATTTTTTTCTTTATTATATTTTTATATGTATATTTTTCAACGGAGCTGTATCCCTCTTCATCGTTGGCAGTAGCGTCAACTTCCTACTAAATATTATCCTTCTCCGCCAAGTGGTTTTGTAGATATAGCGAGAACAAAATTATTATACCAATAATTGTTTGCTTTAATACAAGTGTATTTCTATATTCGAGTTGTAGTCAAGCGTATTGTGTGTAATGTGTGATTACCGCGTTTACTGTTTTTTAGTATTGCGTCTGATGGTAAAATATATTTTTTTATAGCATTTGTTAAACAGCAGAAAAAGCAATTCTTGCATTTTTTTGATAATTTACTTTTGGATTTACAATACAGTTAAAAAATTCTAAAATGAATTTGTTTACCAAAATATCCATTTATTCAATGAAATGAAAATTTAATTGAAATATCAATTTTTGATCTTTGTACTTCTCTGACAACGAAAACATCTGGTTGTACTGGGAACAATGAGTTCTAAAATGAATTTATTTCGCCACGTCTGACTATTATTTTTGATAATAGCGTGATTGAGGTTATGACTACAAATTAGAACACTTTAAAAAAAAAAACACATTTCATGGCGGCTAATTATTTAAATTTACTATTTTCTTTAATTTTTTGTACTTTCAGCATATTGCGCCTCATCTTCTGGTTATTCAAATGAATTACAATTTTACGCAAATTATTTTCTCTACTAACAGAACTAATGTAGGGGGTATCGCGGAAAAAAAATTAAGTCAAAATAAGGACTACCCCACTCTAACAGTAGGGTGGTTCTTAATTATAGTTTCCCAAACTCCCCAAGCTCTTGGAGCCTAATTAGCTCTATCTTCGCCTCTCTTTGTAAAATATTTTAGAATATAAAACAATTTGTTCTTTGGAGTCCTCTTTCTATATCGGCTATCTGAAAATAATTATTGTGTTATATATTCCATTATGTGAAACAATTTTAATAAGAACAATTTTTCTTCGCAAACTTAATAAAATTTTGGACACAATTTTTGAGATACTATAGTTAGAAAGAGATAGTATACACCATACAGGTGTTTAAATGTATTTTGGAAAGGTAATTCTAAAACGTATTATTACTTTTAGAATAAAATCAATTACTTAAATGCATAACCTTGATACATTAAACAAAAATATTTTTACTGGGACTTGAAATGAAGTTGGAATATGAATTCGTATAGTAATTCATGTCTCTCTAGATATGATGTATTACTAACGGTGTATTTTTTTTTTAACTATTTAACGTCGGCTTATTTCCGCTACCAAGGCCTATCACCGACGCCTGGAGACGAGCTACCCCAAACCTGGAAATTTTGCCGAACCTCTTCCCTTAAGAAGAGTAGGGATCTTTTACTTGCCTAACATTTAACAGACAAGGGACCGCCTGCTTTACATCCCCTCCGAAGGATTGTATATCCACTACGTAATCCTCGTCTGAAATTACGTAACTTCCGAGTATACACTGATATACAAGCCTCTAGAAGGTGGGACAAGAACGCTGTATTTCCCAAGATAGATGGGTCGCCCATCCAAGTACTAACCGCGCTCGACGTCGCTTCAACGGAATATCGACTGATATTCACATTGAAGTCGCCTCTACGCTCGGTCCTAACGGTGTATTAAAATCAGTAGTAATACATATTTATTATAGTCACACGTGGCTATGCGGCTTATGCTTATATTTGTCTTGAAGTTGAAAGGAGGATTCTTTCCCCACTGTCCACATCAATTTCAAAAATTAACAGTGTTGAGTTATTTAATGAAGTAAATAAAAAATTGTTTATTCACACTAAGATGTTGACGTCACTATAACCACTTGACTAGTGTGTAAATAGCATCTTTAAAAATGTATTACTTATAAAATACATTACTGAACAAAAATATGAGTACAGGAAGGATAATAATAATATCAAAGCATTTTTGAAGAAGCCTAAAAATATATTTTAGACTGTTAATTCAGTGCTTTGTTATGTTATTCAGTGAGATTCGTAATTGCAAAGCAATACTTTAGTTGTCAATAATTAGGATGATCAGATCTGTGAGGAGAGAAATCGGGACAATCCATTAAGGATAGGATTTTGCAGATTTTGCAGAGTGACGTTTGTTTTCTGTTTATTATAAATAATTAAAAACCAAACATGGTATAATCTTTAAAACTGTTTTAAATAATTGCTATCATTCTAACGAATACAACTATACATATATATTTTTTATTGTAAATTTCTGTTGTACTTGAATATCGTAGTTTGTCATGAAAATAGCTCCTAATTTCATTATTAGAGTATGGCATTTAATTATATACAAAATTTATGATAAAAACTGTATAAGGTTGTATTCCTTAGAGCAATGGGAAGTATCTGAAACTATTTTAAAGATTATATAATTTATGATTTTTCAAATATTTATAATAAACCAAAAATAAAAGCATATTTCCCTCTCACTGCAAAATCCTATCCTTAATAAGGCACTTGAATTTGTGCTTGTCAATACTGAAATTCTCTAGGAAGAGGGCACGGTCAGTTTATTGTATGTAATACTTTAAATTAAAGAATTAGAAAGCTACAAATGTACTAAGATGTTTTTACATGCTGAAAAAGTGGACATGTTCTGAACGTTTCTGTACGGTTTTGATCCAATTTCGGACAAAGAGGTCATTATTTAGGCGACGGATAGGTCTGTCCATTTCTGTACGAAGCTTATACTTGTTCTCTGTACATGTACGGTATTTTTCACTGACTGCTAATATATTTATATTTAATGATGGTATATAATTATGTGATCAGATAAGCAAAGGTTAAGGATTATCATATCCTTTTTTCCCACATCGGTAGTGGGATGGGGGTGGTGATATGGGGGTGGTAGTGGGGGTGGATTAAGTAAAAACATATTTTGGGGTTTCTAGTTCTTGTACACACACTAAATCACATTTTCTTTTCATCTCCTTTAAAAATGGGGTGGGGGTGGTAATGCCAAAAATGTTTTTGAGCCCTTACCTTCTCTTGTATATACTAAATACCAATTTTATTTGCCCCAAATTTACCCCAATTTACCCCCCAACCCTTCGACGGAACAAGATGAAAATAATTTAGTTCCAGATCTCGTTAAAGTACATATGTGTACCAAATTTCAAGTCAATATCTCAAACGGTTCCAGAGTAAACGTGCGCACAAAAAGAAAGTTACAGACAGACCGACAGACAGACATTTTTTTTTTCGCTCAAACTTAAAATCTCGACGTTTCATGACATTCTGAGCCTATCTGAACAATACAAATTAAAAAAAAAATTGTTTGTCGTTACTATACTTCCACTGGATGTGGAAGTAATTATAATGAAGATATCTTGAACAAATAGTCAAGAGACAAGAGTATGCTTTATACAAGTTAACAGGATTTACGATCAAGAAGCATCATGCAATTTTATTCTCTCTCTCACTACCCCTTTAACACCTTAAATGGCATCCTACTTTTTTGACATTAAATTAAAGCTTATTTAAAATTAAATGCAATGCCGTCCAAATGATTTTTCCCTCGATTTTTTAAATATGAAAATATTTGATTAATAAATGACAGCAAATTTCAAAATGAAGCATTCATGTGAGAATGAAAAGCTCAGTAAAATACTTCTTTTAATAATAGTTATTTTACTTTAACATCCACGTAGTGGAAGGGAAGTAAAGTAACGGTAAAAACCTTTGAAATTTTCTTTGTTCAGATAAGCTTAGAATGCCATGAGACGTCGTTTATAATATTGCCTTGGAATTTGGTAGACCGATGTATTATAACGAGATCTGAAACTAGATTATATTTTGATCATATTTCATTGGAGGATTGGGGTAAGTGGGTAAAGCAAGCAAGAGTCCATAGAATTTAGATTTAGCGTACGTACAAAAAGCCAAGGTCTCAAAAAATTTTTGGCATCAGCATCACACCCTCCCTATTATTAAAGGGGGAAAAATAAATTTGTGATTTGATGTGTATACAAGAAAAGGCTTCAACATTTTTTTACCGTATTCTCATTGTTTGTTAACGTCACCAAAATCATCGATGGATGATTTTATGCATTACAACATAGTTTGTTATAGAAGTTACTTCTAGATGGCGCCACATGTAAATCATTAGCAAAAAGCTAGTACTCCTTTATTCTAATAAATTTTAAACACCAAACAATTAGAACTTCATTCTGAAAACATAGAATAACGATTTGCCTGGAACTAATAATGGTGAGGTTTAAAATCTCAGGCTGTCTCCGTCCGAGATGGAACAAAACCAACCACCTATTTGGTAGCTCATCAGAAGCCAGTCAAACTTCTCTAAAGCCCTTGAAGATCTCTTGTCATTTTGCACTAGATTGAAGTTACATTTCTTTCTTTCTTTCTTATAGGTTTTTGAGGTAGAGGATTTCAAATGTTATATTATTAAAGTTTCATAAACAATTATTTCCACATAAAAAATTTTTTCGTTGTGAGTGACTTGGATAGAAAATCTCGATGTGGAAGTAGTGATTCCTTGGGCAGCGGTTTTTTTCAGTGAAGCGCACAGTATATCACAACAGATTCCTTGGCGAAGTGTTTCATCAATTTTTCAAGATATACGGAATATTTGAACCCTTTGGTACATTTTTTGTATAAATTATATTTCTGTTAAAAAAAAGTATGTTTATTTCCTCCGATAACGGTATATGAAAGAAAAATGAAAAGACTGCTTTAAAAAAAAGTTTCGAAGTTTAAGTATGGGGTATAGTCTCTGGTATAGGTAATTCGTGGAAGAGAACAATTTCTTCAGTTCCCCGCCAGAACTGTAACATAATATATTTGCATGACCGTTGCTTGTGTTGAATCTGCAGGTGTGATTAAAATGAGTTCAGTAATATAAGTTTAATCCCGAATACAAGATTGTAAATGGTGACTAATTTAGAAATAATTATATTTATTTCATTATAATAAAACATGTTTTAACTTGTTCATCACTTAAATAAGAGAAATACAGAAATAATGTAATTGTCCAAAAATTCAAAAATAGATTCTAGAAAATGTGGTTTTAAAAAATTATCAGTCTGTCTTTTTTGTAGCTGTTGGAAGATCTTAGAAATGATAAGAATTTTTATTATCACGTTTATAGACATTTTTATTTTATTATACATACAACAATGATGGTAATATACGGTGTATTTGATTTAATTATATAACGGAGAAAAAAAATTAATAGTCATCGTAGAAAGAAAAAACATTGTACAGAAATTAGGTTTAAAACACGTTGAACTCCAATATCGAATAAAATGCCGTGTGTCTGTATTTACATATATGTGTGTGCGTATGTTTGAAGATTGTTTCTTGTAAACACGATAGCTTCTGTCAGATTAAAAATTTTTATTCAAAATTTCAAACATAAGTAAAATAGCGTGGTAGAATATTCCCTGTTGAAACTGAGTCATATTCGTCAAATATATATTGTAAAAAGGAATACTACAAAATTCCGGTAGTTAAAATGGGATACTTGTTGCCAGCAATATAGGTTTTTTTCCCCCTCATTTTTGGCCTTGGATGGGTTCCATCAGCCAGCTACACAGATGGGGGGAAAGAGAAGGATTTCTTGCCCAGGGGTCCATCAGGGCGACTTAAGTTTACACATAGACTGGACCACGATAGTAGGTTAAACCACAAAGATTATAAAAAGAAAGGCATATTGTTAAACAACTGTACCACACTAAGAAAAAAAAACTATAGATTAATCGTAATACATTTACATTTTTGCTTGAAAGAACATAGTTAAGATTCATTGGTAGCTGAAAACCCATATGTCTTAGTTCATTTATAAGGATCAGGGGTTTATAAAGAGCAACCAAAGCAATATAGGTTGTAAAGTTACAAGTGAAGTGGAGAAGTACTGTAAAAGAGCATGACTATTTAATGTAACATTAGCTGTCAATTTAAGGAATGATGTGAATTTTATAGTATTTTTATATTATAATCACATTTATTTCTGTAATACGTATGTAAAAATACACATTCCAGTGTTTTCCAAAATTATTATAACAGATTTTATGTAAAAATGTCCGTTTTCACATCAGTATTTAACATGGGCGCAGCCAGGGGGGAGCCATGGGGCCCGGGTCCCCCCCCAAGCCGTCTTCCATGAGCCAAAAAATAAAGAAGCATAATCTCTATCAGTACAAAGCAGTATCCAAATTATCCCTTGAAATAAATATTTTGTAATTAATGCCAATATTATCTAGTAGAGGAATCTACTACTCATCCTCTGGGGAGGCCGGTTCTATTGGCCCCACCTAGATGAATTTTCTGGCTGCGCCACTGGTATTTAATGTAAATGCATTGTGAATTTAACTTAACTTTTTACAGTGCAGGATGATTGCTAGAGTTGTGTAACTAACAAATTTTATACAAAGTATATTTTATTAAAATTTTGGAGCAAAATGTTACTAAGGTTTTTATTTAGCCACACAAAAATGTGAAGATATGGCTCATAGTGTTCAATAAATTATAGAGTTTTTTCTGAATTCATTGATATCCACTTCAAATTTATAGTTAATTAATGAAATTAATTAATTAATTGCGGATCTAGAAATTTCAATAATTTTTTTCTCGTCTGTGGCGCATGAGACCCATACGAAATATGGGAAATAACACCTAGAGAAGCACTTATCTAACGATCTCTAAGAAATTTTGAAAAAGCAGTTTGCGAAATTTTTTTTCACAATTCGAGTGCCACCCCCCCCCCCCCCCGGTCTAGGGACTCCCGTTTAAAATTATTCTTTTTTGTCATATATTACATTTTACTTTTCATAAAAATGCAACAACAGGTTTTGGAGTTTATCAAAATATTTTCATTACTAACTGAGATACAACGAATTGAAATTTTGTAATTTGTTAAATTATTGTAAATTACAAAATTTCAGTTCATTGTATTTCAGTTAATAATGAAAATATTTTCATAAACTCCAAAACCTATTGTTGCATTTTGATGAAAAGTAAAATGTATATGACAAAAAAGAATAATTTTAAACGGGAGTCCCTAGACCAGGGGGGCACTCGAATTTTGAAAAATTTTTTCGCAAACTGCTTTTTCAAAACTTTTTAGGGGTCGTTAGAGGAGTGCTTCTCTAGATGTTATTTCCCATATTTCGTATGGGTTCCATGCGCCACAGACGAGAAAAAAATTATTGAAATTTCTAGCTCCGCTGCTAATGCGTTTACTGCATATGTGACACAACTGTTTTTCACCTAGCATTAAACAAAAAATGGAAAAATGAAAAATATAACAAAGATCTTTAATTACTTCCACGTCCAGTGGAAGTATAGTAACGACAAAAAAATTTTTTTAAATTTTTATTGTCCAAATAGGTTTAAAATGTCATGAAACGTCGAGATTTTAAGTTTGAGCGAAAAAAAATTTTCTGTCTGTCTGTCGGTCTGTCGGTCTGTCTGTAACTTTTTTTTGTGCGCACGTTTACTCTGGAACCGTTTAAGATATTGACTTGAAATTTGGTACACATATGTACTTTAACGAGATCTAGAACTAGATTATATTTTCATCTTGTTCCGTCGAAGGGTTGGGGGTTAAATTGGGGTAAATTTGGGGTAAATGGGTAAATCAAGCAGGTAAGAGTCCATGAAATTGGTATTTAGTATATACAAGAGAAGCTAAGGTCTCAAAAAAATTTTTGGCATTAGCCACCCCCACCTCCTTATTAAAGGGAATGAAAAAAAAAGTGATTTTGTGTATGTACAGGAACCCGAAACCTCAAAATATTTTTTACTTCATCCACCCCCCATTACCACCCCCCTATCACCACCCCCACCCCACTACCGATGTGGGGTATCGTTTTATGGGTTTTTGGGGTAGAGGATTTCAAATATTATATTATTAAAGTTCCATAAACAATTATTGTCACATACAAAGTTTTTTCGTTGTGAGTGACTTGGATAGAGAATCTGGATGTGGAAGTAGTGATTCCTTGGGCAGCGGTTTTTTATAAAAAATACAAACACAGTTTACTTAATAAGAAATTTAAGTAGTAACAATTTACGAATCTATTTTGTTGTCCGTTTTGATTCCAAACTCTGGGTAAACTGATGTTAATGAAAAATTATGTGAAACGTTAAAGTATGCAAATGACAGTTAAAGGTATCCAGATTGTGAAAAATTACAAAATCGTGTTATGAGTTTACCGGCCCAAGAAATGATAAACATTACTTTCGGTCATATTTTTAGGATTAATATGATTCATTTTCACATAAAATATGCTAGGCGAAAACATAATGAGTGTCCTACCTACTACAAAATATCTGCCAGGGTGAAATAATCTTCGTTTTTCTTTCTCAGCAAATAGGTAACTAATAATGCCAATTGGTTCGCTTTCTTCCAAAAAATAATTAGTTACCATTTTAATTTGTTTGCTCTAATTATTTTAATTGTTTTTCGGTTTTTTTAGATAATGATTTTAATATTTAAATGTTAATTATTTTTAAATTAAGGACTTAATACAGCTGAGCGGGAGCACAACGTACAATTCGATACATCGATGCTTGTAGCAAACAAAAATTCAAATTCAATTTTATTACGTATGTAAGTATTACTACAGTCACCTTTCATGAATTGTTTCTTTCAATTATGAGTATGAACTATGAAAACCTGAAAAATCACCGTCAATTAGCTGCACTACCCCCCCCTCTCAAAAAAATGTTTTAAACGAAAATTACCCAGAATAAAAACTCCAAAAAAGTTTGTATGGCACACCTAATGTTTGTTGCAGAAAATAAATTTTAGATTTAGAAAATCGCACTACTTAGTTTTTATAATTTTGAAACTGCCATCCCCACGTTTCGGTAGGTTTTGCCCTACCATCTGGTATGAGTGTTCTTGAATTGCTATGATTTTTTAGGGATTTAGGGGAGTAGCTTATTAATAACTTTTATATTTCTGCACGTAAAATAATATAACTTTAACTCAGGTGTTGCTTTGCCATTTGGTAATAGTGCTCTTGAATTGCTATGATTTTTTAGGGATTTTGGGGATTGCTTAATAATAACTTATGTTTCTGCACGTAAAATAATATACATTTAACTAAAAAAAAAAAAATTGAAAATTGATATTTGAAAAACATAATATATCTAGCTTTGTATATGAGTATAGTCATGCAGAAATTAAGCAGATTTTCCTACATAATTTACAATTTTTAGGTGCGACAGAAATACCGTAACGCTGGCCAAAAAAGAACTGCGGATGTAATCAAAAATTGGTTAAGAAGAGCCAAGGAGAGATAAAACATGAGGAAATATAGAATAGGATAGAATATTTATGATCACATAATGGAATTGATGTATAAATGATTTAATTTTAGAAAAACAGTTGTTTTCTATATTTTAACTAACATCTAATCAACAGTCAAAAGTATTGCAGTTATTTTAATTGTTTGTTTTTATAAATACGTACAATGTATAAAACTATTTACCATTTAAAATAGTAGTTTCAACGGATTTAAAGCCGATTTGAATAAGTTCTCCTTAAGCACCATATAAATAATATTGGTTTTGCCATTTGATATTTAAATAATTAAACTACCTAGTGCACATATTGTGAGATATATCCATTAAATTTAGAGGTGAACCAAAAGGGATTTGCTGTTTATTTCGTCAGCATTGGCTTTAACAATTAATTTATATAGATGTGGAATAATTGGCTATATACTTGGTGTACATTAAGGCAAAAAGGATATAGTCAATCCCAAATCTATAAATTAATTGTTAAGGCTGATGTTGACTAAATAAGTAAATTCTGTTCAACAAAACTATTTTGAGTGGATGTGGATGTCCACTAGGGTGGGTCAAAAGACATAAAAATTTGAATTTGCAAATGATATAGTTTATAATTTGTTGCTATGTATCTGAACCTAACTCGGCTAAATTTTTAGCAAAATCGGTTAATATGTAGCCGCGCCCCCATGGCCTTGAAAATGAAGGAAAAGGCCGATTTTTCGATTTTTAACATTTTTTAAATTGGTATTTGAAATTTTTTTATGACTATTAATGTCTAAACGTGTGTGGCAAGAGTTTTCCGAATAAAATATTTTTTTACTTCCATGAAAATTAGAAAGTCACTAAAAAGTAGAATTTGATGAAAATACACAAAATTGTATAGCATTCCCTGGAACTGAAAAATATTTTATTCGGAAAATTCTTACCACACACGTTTAGACATCAGAAAAATATTAAAAATCGAAAAATTGGCCTTTTTTTTCATTTTGAAGGCCATGGGGGTGTGGCTAAATATTAACCAATTTTGCTAAAAATTTAGCCGAATTAGTTTTAGATACATGGCAACAAATTATAAACTGCATCATTTGCAAATTCAAATTTTTGTTTTTCAGCCCACCCTAATGTCCACAACCGGACACAAAATGTGTTATATATGGACGTCCCAATTTGTGACAAACGTATGGTCCACTGGACGTCCATTGTATGTGTTTTGGACCAAATGCGGATGTCCACTATATCCATTGTGGATAACGTATGGACGTCCATAGGACGTATTTTTACTGTTTGGGCATCAACGCACAGCCTGAACTTCTGGACTTAGAAATTTACTGCAGACATTGCTTTAGAGTTGTAGGCACCCACTAAATAGCGATTTTATGAAATTCTAATCCGAATGGGTTCAAATGTCAAAGCCGTATAAAGTTAACAACTCTATCTTGAAGTCTGAAATTGGCTGAAAGTGTTACTTTTTCTGTGTACCTATTATTTTTTTCACCTGATTAAGACATGTCCAATCCGCTATAATCTAGCACTCATTTATCATTGTAAAAGTGAGGGTTGAAAGCTCGCCGAAATAAATTTATTTTATTTCAAGTGGACGGACGGATAGAAAATTTGCTTCATGAAATTTTAGCCACTTCCAGATGAGTTGGAGAGTTGGGATTTATCAGATTTATAAGAGATGGCTCCATACCAATTAGAATATAAAACGGAGTTAGAAAGTTAAAATTTTGGCGCGGTGACATATACTGCCCTTATTAGGATAACAGAAAATACCCGATATATATTCCAAGGAAGAGAGAGTGGAAGCGTTGGCGTAACACTGATCCGAAACCATTAGATTATTACAACTTATTAACCATCAGAATTTAGAATTGGTGCAATTATAGACATCACTTGAATTTCGATGTACTTGAGCGGTGAACGGGCATTTCTGTTATTTAAACAGTTAAAAGAGGTGAATACAATATCGTCATCAGATAATGTGCTATTTATTTCCGAATCAAATATTGATTAAATTAGTATATATCCACGTATATCCACGTCGACAATGCCCCATTGCAAGTTCTACTCGTTCTGTTCATATTATTATACAGACGTGGGTTTAGGAAAAGAGGTTGATAGATTAACTGATATCTGTCCCGTAATTTACCCTGGAATGTACCTGTTCCTTCGGATAGGATTTTGCATAAGGAGAGGGAAATATGCGTTTATTTTCGGTTTATTGTAAACATTTAAAAAAATCATAGATGGTATAAGCTTTAAAATAGTTTCAGGTACTTCCCATTGCTCTAAGGAATGCAACCATATACAGTTTTGATTATAAATTTTGTATATAGTTAAATACCATGCTCTGATAATGAAATTAAGAACTATTATCATTGACAAACTACAATATTTAAGTATAACAGAAATTTACAATAAAATATATATACCGGGTGTAAACGAATAGTGGGCCACCCCTGTAACTTCCTTGTTTTTAAAGATATCGGGATGAAATTTTGTATGATGAAATTAGGTAAGATTTCCAACTTTTTGAGGCATATTCACCGTATTTATCACTTCCGGTTTCACCGGAAATTACCCCAATAGTCTTTTCTAAATGGACCACCCTGTATGTTTTTACATTTTTGAAATAAAGATCACATTTTGGATACATTTATACTATTTTAGACTATTTATACAGTGTTGCACGAAAAATAATTCGAATTTTAGTTGTCAATCTAGATGGCTGCGAATATGTTAAAATTCTTTTTGATCCAATGTAATTCATATAAAAATACGAAAACGTCAATATGTCCAATAAAACAACATACAGGGTGCTGTAACTCATTAAAATCACATTTTTCAAAATGACTCATTTTTTTTTTAAATATTATGATATGGGCCACCCGGATATTCAGAAAGCTCTATTTAGTAGGGGTTAAACGATACCAAAAGTTCCGTAATGTGTAATCGTTACCGGCAGGAATGATAATTTTTCTTAAGAAATTTATGATTTATATCTAACTTCAATTAAATTTTGATCAACCCTGTATATTTGTGTTAATATTTTATAATATGCAAAGTTGGAAATCTTACCTAATTTCACCATACAAAATTCATCCCGATATCTTTAAAAACAAGGAAGTTGCAGGGGTGGCCCACTATTCGTTTACACCCGGTATGTATTCGTTGGAACAATATCGCAAGTATCTAAAAAAGTTTTAAAGATTATACTATGTTTGGTTTTTGAAATATTTATAATAAATTGAATGTAAACGCATATTTCCCTCTTACTCTGCAAAATCTTATCCTTAAAAATAAATATGTATATTAAAATTGATCAAATAAGTTTAAAAATATAGAAACATTTTCATCAAATAGGTATATAACATATTTCAGATTTATTTTTGCACAGTAGGTACCTATTAATTTTTATCTTTTCCCATTATTATTTATTTTTTATATAGTTACCCATAGGATCTAGAACATTATTTTTAGTGAAAACGCAATTAAAATAATGTTAAATGTTAGTTAAAATAAAAAAAAATCTAACATTACAATTGAGTAATTGTATGTTCTACGGGTGTAGCAGTCTCTCTAAGTGTCACCCCATCTATGTTGGAATTTGTGAATTAAATAATATTATGGTACATACAGCATCGAGAATTGTAACTACTATAGTCATCTACTGTTTAATAGGGAAACCTGGATATTCAGAGTTGGACTCAGGCTGTGATGCGAAGCCACAACATAAATAACATTTAATTAATAGAAATTCAGTTAAAATGTGTTTAAAAACATTGACAAAATATTATAATTATCGTCAATTAGACATAAGACATCGCAGCACTAACAAAAGTATAAGGTGAAATGTACCTACTATTATTGAACAAATACATCGTAATAATTAAAATATATTATTTTGGGTATTTAGCAGATAACTTTCAAAGAAAACATTAGTTCTATTCATATACTATTGATCCAAGTCTGATTACGTTAGTATATTAACAAGACGTTGCCCCTAAGAAACATCTTGTTAATTTCTTTCATACACTTAATATCTAATATTCATTATGAAAAACAAGAAAATAACCATTAACCATTCTTTCTATATACTGACGATCTGATCATGCTATTATATTAACAAGAAGTTCCCCTTCGAAACATCTTGTCAATTTCTTTCATACATTTGCTATGTAACATTTAGTATGAAAAGGAATAAAGAGAATATTCTTTGTACTGTTTAGTAATTCTTGTCTTTGAAATGTAACTAATATTTGTTTAAGATGGAGTATCCTCTAGGCAGAGCTAGAGACACTAGAAAGCATGTCTCGTTAGGGAGGCTTCTTGTAATATGCTAGCATGATCGGATTTAGTTCATCGGTATATTATAGAAAGAATGGTTATTTTCTTGTTTTTCATACTAAATATTAGACAGCAAATGTATGAAAGAAGTTGACAATATGTTTCGTAGGGGGAACTTCTTGGTAATATACTATGCATCATGCAGATTTGGATCAATAGTATATGAAAAAAAAAACGAATGGTTTCTTTAAAAGCTATCTGCTAAATACCCAAAATATTTTTTTTAAATAATGATGTAAGCAAAAATACAAAATATTTATTTTTAGAAACAGCGTAATAAATCCCATTCTTCTTTATACAGGATAAAGTTGAAATAAAAGTAAATATTTGGACTAGTTGAGCTTTATGACTACCAAAAATTCTTAAAATAGTCATTCGTAAAGTATGTGAACACGAGCAAAGAAAATTTTTTTTAGAATTTCACCTAAATTATTCACAGCTGATTCCTTACGCATGCATAAATCTGCACACTCGTTCTAGGGCCAAATACAGACAAGTCGCGTTTAGATATTAGCTGTGAAAAATAAGAAATAGCTGCGGTGTTTCGGCTTCAGCTTCGTTATGTAATCATTTTTAATACTCTTCGTAAATATGCATCTGATAGACACAATTTTAAAATCAGAAAAACATTTCGCATCATTGGGTTGTTCATCGAATTATGAACTTCCAAATTGACCTTCTGCTAGTCCGTCCGTCTGTCATGTTCCTCTAAGTACGATAATTAAGTTATTAAACATCATAGCAAAACGATTTAGCTAAAGAGGGTTGCAGTCTCCGATACAATTTTACAAAAACAAAAATACTGAACAGTAGATATAGACGAACGTTTCGCCATCATCAGAGGAAGAGTAGCATTAAAAATATAGTAATGATCCAAAGAACTAACTTATTTTGAAGAAAGTGAGAAGTATTTTACAGAATGATGAAAATTTAAATAAACCGGTGAAGATTAGTATTTAAATTTAGGTTAGGTTAGGTTACTCTTTTCTTAGATTTTAATTATTTACTTTTAGTAACCATATGCTTAATTAACATGATGTGGATGCGAGGGAATTTTACGTATAGTGGAGTCAAAATAAAATTTGAATGGAATTCTCTGGCTACAGCAATTTTATTATTTTAATTTGTTGTAGGTATAATAACAAGTGCTCTGAGCATTTTTTTGTGAAATCCGTCCATTGCTTCTTGTAGAATTTTAACAATTTATTTTTCAACACAGAAATTTTCCGCTATATTCCCTTATTATCTCAGGTCATAGTAATCCGATTGCAAATAAAAATACCAAACTGTTGGCTATAAAATTATGAATAAGACTAGGCGTATGAAGAAATTTCTTGATAATTTGTAAATTTGTAAAAAAAATAAAAACTACCAAAAATTGCCTTTTTTTAACAGTTTAAGAAATATGATGTAATAATCCGTCAATTTTAACGAGAGTTGGTAGAAGCATGCCCTTTATTGAACCAAACCTCCGTGCCAAATTTTAGGGCAAAATATTTATTCAAACGGCTAAAAATCAACAATAATTTTGAAACTTCCATCGCATTTTGTTTAAGTGCATCGACTCGTAATAGGACAATTTTTCTTTTAAAGTGTGGGTTTTTACATGTACTTTACGGGGCGATTGGAAAGAAAAGAGAAAATAAACTTAACCAATTTTTTGGAATTTAATTGTAATTATGGATATTGTACGTATAAACAATTTCAAATAACGATTTTTTTGTGAAACCAAAGACGATAAGCGATGAAAGTATATGAAATAACCAACGTTTAAAAAAGAATGATGTTCTACTTGCATTTGAATCCATGATATGTTAGTTTTTGCGTTTTAGTCGATTATAAGTAAACATATTGATATTTTTTCTTGAAATTTGCGCATATTATTCCAAAATGCTCATATTTCTCTCTCTGCTATTTGAAAATTATCCACAACTAAAATATTTTAAATTACATCCCATAAAGCACCCTTGAGGACATAACGCACGTTCGAAAAAAAAATTATCTCCCCACTCCTTGAATATTGTAACTAGACAACTAATTTAATTAATGGTATACATCACTCCATTTTCATTATATCCAGTTTTTTTCAACATTTTTAGTCTTTCTTCGTATATTCTATTTTATTATTTAACAAATTATAATTTGTTAAGTTCTTATTGATCAAAAATTCAACAATTTTTATTTTTTTTTATCATATTTTCGGATTTTGTCGTATCTGATTTTCTGTTTCTTTTTAAAATGTTTGTATTTTGTGTTTATTTTCAATTTTTAATGTATTGCAACGTAAAATAATTTGTTTAGCCGCTATTTAATTAAAATGCATTGGAAATTTTAATCTAGGTAGATTATTTCTATGTTCAATAAAATAATTCAAGACAATATTGATTATTTGCGATGTGTTATTTGAAGTACGAAATAGTGTTTGTAATTGAGCTACTTTTGCTTCGTTGCTTCAGAGTAATATGAAGAAATGTTGTTTTCGCTAGTGTGGTATGAAATGTGGACCCGTGTGACTATAGGAGCTTTTCGGCAGAATCTTTTGCCATTTTCAGATTTTTCGCTGATAAATATATACTACTGCTTCTCGTTGCTCGAACGGAAGTGACGTTCTCCTATATTCTCTGGTCAATAATACGAAGCATTAGCTGGTTTAAATGATTTTTTTTACATATTAATAAAGTACCTAGCTTAGTATACTTCTGAAATATCTATGTTTACAAAAAGACGTGCAAGTTTTTTACGGCAAAGATATTTGCTGCCGGCATAAGTTGTATCGTAGCACTATATGGTTCAGAACCAATGAAAAACACATGTTTATACGTTCTGCGTTTTGAATGTTTTAAAAAATGCACTTCAAAAACATGCGAATTATCTGTTCTCCCACCAACCGAAGAAGCTGCAAACGAGCATTCATTGAGGGTGTATTTTCAAATACAGAAATGGTTAGGATTTGCAGATAAAAATCCTGAAGAGTATGGTTGGAAAGATACCATAAATGGATTAATGCCATTGACAACAACAAGAAATCCTTTGCCAGATAATTTATTGAAGACTATTTGCTGTATGTGTAAATCGGGTTGCAAAACAAAACTTTGTTCATGTAAAAGGATAGGGATCAAATGCACAAATTTGTGTCATTTTTGTAACGGACTAAATTGCAACAACTGTTCTGAAATAACATTGAAACAAACTGAGGACGAATTTGACGACGATGAAGAAGATGTTTTATCGATTTCTGAAATGGAAACAGATGAAGCAGACTTTAAAAATTCATTTGTTACAGCCGAAGACATTGACAACAACGAAGTAAGCAATGTTTCGGAAAGTGAGAACTATTTACAAATTGATAGCGACGAAAGCTCCGCCGATGAAGATGATTCAGATTTTGATTGTAAAAAAAGGAAACTACAATAATATTTACATGTATAACTAAAGAATATTTCTATTCTTCTCTTGTACATATCTATCTATGTTCCCTTACATATGAAATAAATGGTACGGTCAGGCCAAACTCACTTTCTCGGCTGACTTTGTTTGATTTTTTGTTTATCAGTAAATTACTTTTATGTAAATTTTATGGAAAAAACCAATAATGGTATGTTATTAGATCAATTTACAAAATCGTTAATGATGTTTTCTAGAAAATCGAGATATTCGAGTTTTTCCGTATGAGAAATGGATTAATGCCATTGACAACAACAAGAAATCCTTTGCCAGATAATTTATTGAAGACTATTTGCTGTATGTGTAAATCGGGTTGCAAAACAAAACTTTGTTCATGTAAAAGGATAGGGATCAAATGCACAAATTTGTGTCATTTTTGTAACGGACTAAATTGCAACAACTGTTCTGAAATAACATTGAAACAAACTGAGGACGAATTTGACGACGATGAAGAAGATGTTTTATCGATTTCTGAAATGGAAACAGATGAAGCAGACTTTAAAAATTCATTTGTTACAGCCGAAGACATTGACAACAACGAAGTAAGCAATGTTTCGGAAAGTGAGAACTATTTACAAATTGATAGCGACGAAAGCTCCGCCGATGAAGATGATTCAGATTTTGATTGTAAAAAAAGGAAACTACAATAATATTTACATGTATAACTAAAGAATATTTCTATTCTTCTCTTGTACATATCTATCAATGTTCCCTTACATATGAAATAAATGGTACGGTCAGGCCAAACTCACTTTCTCGGCTGACTTTGTTTGATTTTTTGTTTATCAGTAAATTACTTTTATGTAAATTTTTATGGAAAAAACCAATAATGGTATGTTATTAGATCAATTTACAAAATCGTTAATGATGTTTTCTAGAAAATCGAGATATTCGAGTTTTTCCGTATGAGATATCATTCGCAGTACCACAGGGCTCAAAATTGGGACCACTATACTCTTCCTACTATGTTAATAGCATATTAACTCGCATATTAGATAATAGTACTTCAGAAAACCTTATGTTTGTTGATCATTTTAAACTTTATATGAGAGTTACTAATGTAAAGGACTGTAAATTAATACAAGTTGACTTTTGTATTGGATTGTGGAAAAAAACGTTATTTTGAGGTAGAAGAATGGTCTATGTTATTGGTATTCAATAAAAAAAAAGATAAAATATGATTATATTGTTAAGAAGGCACTTAAGCAACTATTCTTCAGTATAACATATACAAAACAATTTAAAGACTTAAATTATATCAGTGTGCTATACTATTGTTTTGTAATATCCATTCTTGAATGCTGTGCGGTAGTGTGGTGGCTGGTATACAATTTTCCATTTAAAAAATATAACTTGCTTAATTGGGAATCAATATTTTCTATCATGTTTGCCAATTAGAATTATTCCAAGTAAAATATATTTTATTTATCCAACTCCAGAACTAGAATTTACTCTAGTTCATCATTGAATATTGTATAATGTCTGAAATAATTGTGCGATGGTAACATTCTGTACAGCATGTACAGAATATGTAATTTTAGGAAGACTGTAATATGTAAAGAATAACAATACTTTGATTCAACTTTTACTTGTTTTTCTTCACATAATAAATATTGCATAAATAGCGCATAAAATATGTATATTTGCTTCACGTTAATATTAAGTAAATTAGATTAGTGACTTAACTAACTTTGGCCATGTCTTATTAAAATTTGTATAGGTACTCATATATTTATATTATAATTTATTATTGTTTAGATTATTATTGATGTTATCTTGTAGAGCAACCTGTAAATGATCTATGTATGTTGATTTATTGGTGAATATAAAATAAATAAATAGGTATACCAATTAAAAGTAATCACGTTCATTTTTAAATAAAATATATTTTAAGTATCATTTATCTAAATGTTGTATTCAATTATCTTTATATTCAAATATCCAGTCTGGTCTCACAAAATAAATATTTTGAAACTAAAACTTCCAAAACATTTTAATTAATTAACGGCTAAACAAATTATTTTACATTACAATACATTAAAAATTGAAAATAAACACAAAACACAAACATTTTAAAAATAAACAGAAAATCAGATATGACAAAAGCCGAAAACATTAAAAAAATAAAGATTGTTGAATTTTTGATGAATAAAAACTTAACAAACCATATTTTGTTAAATAAAAGAATCAGAATATACGAAAAAAGACTAAAAATGTTAAAAAAAAAGACTCGATATGATGAAAATGGAGTGATTTATACCATTAATTAAGTTAGTTGCCTAGTTACAATATTCAAGGAGTGGGGAGATAATTTATTTTTCGGACGTGCGTTATATCCTCAAAGGTGCTTTACGTGATATAATTTAAACAAATTTAGTTGTGCATAATTTTCAACTAGCAGAGGGAGAAATATAAGCATTTTGGAACAATGTGCACAAATTTCAAGAAAAAATATCAATATGTTTATTTATAATCGACTAAAATGCAAAAACTGCAAAAACTAACGTATCACGGATTCAAATGCAAGTAGAACATCATTATTTTTTTCAAACGTTGATTATTTCATATACTTTCATAATTCGCTTATCGTTTTTGGTTTCACAAGAAAATCACGTAGTTATTTGAAATTGTTTATACGTGCAATATCCATAATTACAATTAAATTCCAAAAAATTGGCTTAAGTTTAAATTTTTCTTTTCTTTCCAAACACCACCGTAAAGTACATGTAAAAACCTACACTTTAAAAGAAAAATTGTCCTACTACGAGTCGATGCACTTAAACAAAATGCGATGGAAGTTTCGAAATTATTATTAAAATTGATGGATTATTACATCATATTTCTTATTCTTAAAGTGTTAAAAAAAGGCAATTGTTGGTGGTTTTTATTTTTTTATAAATTTACAAATTATCAAGAAGTTTCTTCATATGCCTAGTCTTACTCGCAATTTTATAGCGAACAATTTGATATTTTTATTTTTGCGATCGAATTACTATGACCTGAGATAATAGGGAAAATAGCGGAAAATTTCTGTGTTGAAAAATAAATTGTTAAAATTCTACAAGAAGCAATGGACGGATTTCACAAAAAATTGCTCATAGCACTTGTTATTATACCTACAACAAATTAAAACAATAAAATTGCTGTAGCCAGAGAATTCCTTATTGATTTACTTTGATCCTTAATTTGACTCCACTAGTAGTCCAATTTACGTGGTTGGGGCATTTCAATTTGCAAACTAATTTTACATGTTGTGGAGGAACATTCTGAAATAAGTTCTCAAAACTCGTTCGTTGGTTTTGCAGTTCAACAAGCAGATGCATGTCTAAGAAGCCACTGGCTACACTTTCAATAATTGTTACTGTAGTAAAATTGACGTAAGAACTCGTCATATCTTTTTAAATTTGTACAGTACCGTGATTATAATTTATTGAGTCTGTGATACTGACACAAAGTATACACTTACTCATTGTTTACCTTGTTAATCAGTTAATGGGGACAAAAAAGGCTTTGTCTTACATAGGCCAGTAAACCAGGCTTGAGTAAGACAGATCTTTTTTCCTCCCGTGAATATATATAGAGGCAGATTAGAGATGCTTAAATCCAAAAATGCAAGGTCATAGAGGTAAGGGGTTCGCCGCCATCTTGATTTTTGTGGTGAATGTTTCATTTGCGGATATCTGGCTTGCTTTTTGACCTAAGTTATTTATTTATTTTCTTAAATGTGTGGAATATTATTGTCAAAAAAAAATCAGCAATTTTCACCATTCAAAAATTTATATAGAAAAAAACTCAATACAAGTTTTTGCAATTATGCTCGATAAAGAGAACGACCTCGAAAATTATCTCGACGACGACTTTCTGTCAGTATTTAACCGCTCAATTAATGAATATGCAACGGAAGGGGAATATGACCGCGAGTCGGAGGAGAACATCCCACTTCACCCAGATACAGAGTCTCCAGGATCAAAAACGCCAACGGACTGATTCGAAATATTGTTGAACTTCCGTCTCAATTTTAAAACTCCGTGGATTAGGCCTACATGGGAGACATATTTTTCTCTATTATTCTTTTTCGGAGGTGCAACAAAATTTTCCCTTAAAATATTATTTGCAAAATTTTGAATGAAAAGTGCAAAAAATTGGTTCTTTCGACGGTTGATCCTACGAGAAAAATGTTCCAGACACAGTTGACAGACACAATTTCTTATATTTTTTGTATATATTTATTATAAGTCTAATATGTAACGGGATATAGCACTGGAAAAATGAAATTCAACGAAATTTTTTTCAAAAAATTGTCAAAATTCGTTTTTGTTTGTAAATTATGTTAGTATGAAAAAATTACATTTTACTATTTTTAACGTTCTTCCACATCACAACGAGATTATATAGAAAAACTATTTCAAATTTCAGTGATTTTTCTTGTTATATATACATTTTCTTACGGCCGCGGTGGAGTAAATTTCAAGTTTCGTTCTATGCCTTTTGCAGAAGATGTTTTCTAGAGCAGGTATAGACCGTTCCTTGTATTTCTTAGTTTCTTTTATAATGGTTGCATTGTATGGTGGCGACATGGATGAGCAAACCGTGGAAAAAGTCCGCTACCAAGGTTTCATAAAAATGACAATAAAAGGCAAATTTCATCTTGTTTCTTTGCCACCTACAATGGACGCTGCATGGTATCATGGCTTTTAGGAAGTACTATCAAGTCCAAAAATGGTATGGAATCCACAAAAATCCAGAAGACTGGGGCTGGAAACATGGCACCAATGGGCTTCCGATAACAATGACAGATAAACCAGCACCTTATTAAAAAATGTCATATCATGTAAATGCAAAAATGGATGCCACAGAGCCTCTGGTTGTAGAAAAGCTGGGTTGAAGTTCTCTATTGTGTGTGGATTATGTAATGGTGAATCATGCGAAAATACACCAAAGGTTCGCATCTAGAGTGACAGCGAGGACGAAGATGTAGAAGTGTTTTTAATGGAAGCCCAGATTCTCAGTAGTGAAGAATTAGAACATGATAATGAAGACGTCAATTGACAGAGATCGTAAAAAAAATAATATATTACAAATAATATAAAATATGTCATTTTGTAAACGTGCATTATATAGAAAAATAAATTAATTTTTTTTTATGGCAAATGATAACCGCCCAGACATATTAAGGATAGATGGCTGTGAGTTATAGTGGAGTAAAAGACAGGTAAAAAGTCGCTTCCTTCTCGAGTTTTTTTTTAATCTTAGAACAAACTAAGATATATATCATTTCGTTAAGAAGGTCGATGTTCATTAGAAATCATGAAATACGACATTTTTTAGTGGTCACGGACATTGTTATTTTTAAAAAGGTGTGAATTTTTTTTTTTTAATCATGTTTTTTTGAACATCTGATGCCATAACTCAAAAACGAATGGAGCTATCCACATGAAATTTTTTTTGCTATAAAACACACACTTAAGCGCTTCTATCTGTGTATAGTATTGTTCATTAAAACATTTTTAAGCATGTTAAAAACTTAGATAACCTTGAAAGTTCAAAAAATACGCAGTCAAATTTTCACTAAGCTACAAACTTTTTTGTTTTTGGAAATTTTGTATAACATGCTGCGAAGAAAATAAAGCCCAAAGACCAAAAAAGTTTTTGATGGCATAATTTTTATTGTGTCTTTTATAGTTTAGGTACAGTGATTTTTTTTAGAGCGCGCGAATTCCAGAAATTGAGTATTAATACGCCCGCGTCCACTAAAACTAACTAGTCTCAGGGCGACGTACTATCAACGTTATTCGTTTTCGTCGAAGGTCAAATTACAAAACCGCTGCCCAAGGAATCACTACTTCCACATCCAGATCTTCTATCCAAGTCTCTCAGAATGAAAAAAATTTGAATGTGAAAATAATTTTTTACGGAACTTTAATAATATAATATTTGAAATTGTCTACCCCAAAAACCTATAAAACGATATGCCACATCGGTAGTGGGGCTGAGGGTGGTGGAAGGGGGGTGGTAGTAGTGGTGGATAAAGTAAAAAAAAATTGAAGTCTGGCTCTTGTACACACACTAAATGACAATTTTATTTTTTTCGCCCCCTTGAATAATGGGGTGGGAGTTGGTAATGGAGATGGTTAATGCCAAAAAAAATTTTGAGATCTTAGCTTCTCTTATATATACTAAATACCAGTTTTATGGACTCTTACTTGCTTGATTTGCCTATTTACCTCCTTTTACCCCGAACCCTTTAACGGAATAATCTAGTTCCAGATCTCGTTAAAATACATGGTACGTGTACCAAATTTCAAGTCAATATCTTAAACGGTTCCAGAGTAATCGTGCGCACAAAAAAAGTTAGACAGACCGACAGACAGACAAACATTTTTTTTCTCTCAAACTTAAAATCTCGACATTTCATGACATTCTAAGCCTATTTGGACAATAAAAATTTTCAAAAATATTTTTGTCCATACTATACCTATTTCCACTAGATGTGGAAGTAAAATGTGTAACGATATTCTTTCTCTTATTACCACTTGTATTATATTGTAGAACGTATGGTCATTGTGCGAATTGTGCGTGGATTATCCGCTTAAAAAATATTTAAGATAAAAAAGCAATCTAAGTTTCATTGTAAAATGGAGTGAATTTTATGTGGCGTAGTAATAGAGGAAAACGATAAACTTGTGCACAAGCCATGGAAGGTTTAGAGACTATAATTAGTGCTGCGGAAATTAAAAAAGACTTAATTTAGAATATTTTTTCTTTTTTGTTTCCTAATTTAGGCGAAAATAACACGTTTACACAGGTCTACAAAAAAAAAAATTATGCTCCAAGGACTAAACCTATCATGCCTTAAGTATTTTTGTGTGCTGAATCTGAATTTTCAATTAAAAAAATTCTACCGCGTAGATTTCGAGTAAATCCCGGTTTTTATTGTCAAAAAACCGTATTTTGATGATAAAAACCGGGATTTACTCGAAATCTACGTGGTAAATATTTTTTTTAATTGAAAATTCGGATTCAGCATACAAAAATACATAAGGAATGATAGATTTAGTAATTGGTAACAGTAACAGTAATAGTAACAGAATTTCTTTTTTTGTAAACCTGTGTACAAAGTACAACTATGCAGATCTTCAAGAAAAAAAGTTCTGTTCTAAGGACTAAACCTATCATTCCCAATGTATTTTTGTGTGCTGAATCCGAATTTTCAATTAAATTTTTTTTTTACCGCGTAGATTTCGAATAAATCCCGGCTCTTATCGTCAAAATACGATTTTTTTACAATTTTTGACGTTTGCTTGAAATCTAAGTGGAAAATTCGGATTCAGCACACAAAAATACTTAAGGCATGATAGGTTTAGTCCTTGGAGCAGAATTTTTTTTTTTTTTTTGTCGAACTGTGTTATTGTGTGGATCTAGGGTAAAAATGCAATGCATGGGAGTTTCGGATAGGGACTCTGACACAGGAAATGTCGGATACAAATATTAAGATTGCCACGTGCTTTAAGAAACTGTCTTTTTTTATTTAGCTCCAATAATAACGCAAAAAAAGGAAAACTCGATAGTTTACTTTCTATCAAAACACTCCAAAATTATTATTTTTCCTAAACTTCTGTTTATGGGATTTTATTAGCCCCCTAGTTGCGCAACATTTTTCCCATTTTACTACAATATTATTTTTCACAGTTTCCGAGATCCCAATGCAATGCATACTCCATTTAAGATTTTTAATTCCTTTTTGCCTTCGACCTTAGTCCTTAATGTGCCACTGGAAAAAATAAGTTATCCTCTCAGATCCTAAAACGTGATAAAACAGCCCTAAACATAAAAAAGTAATAATGAAAAGTTCCGTTACACACAATACATAATCATTATTATTCTTAAGTACGGCGCGCGTACGCTTCGACAATTCCTCCATACTAAAAAATTCGTAACTAGCAAACTATTGCTAATAATGAAAATATTTTTTTTCTAAAAACTTTTTTAGTCTATTGACTTCATTTTCTTCACAGCATGTTACACAAAATTTTCAAAAACAGAAAAGTTCCTCGCTTAGTG
The DNA here is from genome assembly GCA_936432065.2 of Rutpela maculata. Taxonomy (NCBI): domain Eukaryota; kingdom Metazoa; phylum Arthropoda; class Insecta; order Coleoptera; family Cerambycidae; genus Rutpela; species Rutpela maculata. Next base: position 213,749,660 of record OW386285.2, read on the forward strand.
TAAATTTGATGGCGTATTCTCTAAACTTTCAGGGTCATTCTACGTTTTTGGATTGTTCGCATTTTTTTTTATTAGCAATCCTATGCATAGAGAGAAGCGCTTAAGTGTGTGTTTTATAACAAAAAAAAGTTCACATCGATAGCTCAATTCAATTTTGAGATATGGCAATGGATGTACAAAAAAGCATGATTTTTTAAAAAAAATTAAATTTTACACTTTTTTTAAATAAGAATATCTGTGACCACCAAAAAATGTCGTATTTTGTGTTTTTATGTGTAAAATGATGTTGTTGGTAATACCCACTGTGTCTGATTTTGTTCTAAGCTCATAAAAAAAAACGACACAATTTTAGCTCCGCTCTTTTTCGCTCCTCTATTAGTAAACAAGAAACTAGAAGCCTTGTGGACACTACTGGGAACTGGGAATATAAGATTCTGCGAAGAATACACAATATGGTAAGATCGGAAACTTACCGGTTGACGAAATTTGGCGTGACAGAAATTTCACGAGGTGCACAAAGATCAGACGTGTTAACGCCCATCTTTCTTTAAGCCACTGAAACATGGACCATTAGGGAAGCAGACAGATGGCGTATTGATGATTTCGAAATGTGGATCTGGAGACGTTTCTTACGAATTTCCTGGACGACCCGTCGCATTAATCCTCGATTCTCCAAGAAATACGTGTCCAAAACCGACCCTCAGCATATTCCTAAACTAAGGCGAAATCTAGCTTAATAGCTACTCAACTTAACCTTTATGTAAGAAGAGATTTTTTTTTAAGTCCATCTTTCTGCTGCTGTTACCCATTAGACTTACAATAAAAATGTGTGTACAAAAAATGTGGGAAATTTTGTCTTCTTCAACTTTATCTGGAACATTTTTCTCGTAGGATCTATCGTTGCGGAGTTATTTTGTAAAAACCAATTTATTGCACTTTCCATTCAAGATGGCAGTTCGTGCCTCCCCCTCCCAAGGTCGAAAATTTGTATTTTTCGACAGAGTCTCGATTTAAACAACATATGTCAAAATCATTTCTACGCCACATTTTGTATGGCATAACTCCTTACTTACTGGACTATGTGGGATAAAATGATTTTTTTTTTGTTATTGAAATATTATGGTATTTTGCAATTAAAACAGTGCAGATTAATTACGCTATAATGAATTGCAGGTGTTAAAATATTCACTGGTATTTCTTTATTAAATACTTAACAAAAGTGTTCCGAGATACAACTGTAAAAGTATTAGAAATATTGAAATATTTTCATTAATATATTTTCCACGTACGTTTTAAATTCTTTTCATATAACAAGCGAAATAACAGTTTTATAGAGATCTAATCTACTAAATTCTTTCTGCATTTTCCAGCATACTAAAAAACTTCAAACATTTATTTATTTATTTTCTTGAAGCATTGCAAAGACACTTGGTTAAAAGTACACCGTAATGATAAGTGATAAGGCCCTGTACTGCAAACTAAAGCAAATATAATGGCGTAATGATGCTGAGTGCATGACATTATTGTGCAGTTTGGGAGGTTTCCATTGGGTTCTGAACTTCGTGCCAGTAATTGGCCAACATTTTTCGGATGTTCGGACCAAGACAGGTGTTTATGATGAAACAACAGCTCTGAACATTTCATTTTTGAAGGCAATCACTGTGACCGCTCCATACGACCCATAAATTTGTGGAAAATCCTGAGTTACAAAATGCGTGGGCTTCTAAAATGGATAAGTTTATCGAATAATTGTTTGCACTCATTGAGTCTGTGAGTGATTTCATTCACCCAAGTTTGGAATTAAGATTCAAATGAAACGTACTCGAAACAAGAGTTGAGCACATATTTCGGTTAATAGAAGAATATGATAATCATTACGAAACAAACCAACTGTTCAAGCTTTTCAACTTGAATTTGGCAGGTGTTATTTTGAAGTTTATACGAGTAGAACTAACAAGGGCAGGGTGAAGTACTGTTAGCATGATCGGTATATGCGGTCACCTGGCCTGTAGCTAGAAAATGCTTTAAGGGTGGGCAAACAATTTTTCAGAGGGGGCCCGTGGGCCAAAAATTCGTTCGCCCACTCCTAGTTACAGGCCTGGCGGTCACATTTAAATGTGCAGGTTTGTTTTACAAATTGATGGCTTCGATGCATCGATTGAAACTGCGGCCTGAACTTCTAGCTGTGTAGCATCTTCGGCATATTCGTGCCTTAAGGCATTAGCTATTGCCACATGCCAGCTTCAGCATTTGCATTTGCCCACGGTGGGACAACTTAAAGCATGGCGAGCACTTTACTACATTAGTTGCAACCAGTTTTCCTAATAAAATTAGGTGCAAAATTCAAAAGCCGATTAAGTTTATCCGAAGGGTAGTAACCTATACAATATTCAATTACTTAAATAAATTACAGCCTATTCCCCCCACCAGAGTAAAGCATTGACAGCCAACTGTAAATTAAAAAAAACAAGTGACAATCATTTTTATCTTCAATCAAGCCTGATTAACATCGAATTAAACAAAATAAATATTTTAACTGAATTTCACAAATCACCAAATACATCGAAATCGGCAGTTAGTGAGCAATATAATGACTAGGGCGAAAGCAGGTTCCAATGTAGAGGTAAATACCGTGACGATGAGCAGGATTACCCTCGCAGTCACGTAGCAGGATGCTCAACTGAGTAAGGTTGAAGGACGGAGTTATATACTAAAGAATGTTATACGACAGTCACTTGCTACAAGTGCGAACAAAAAGGTTATTTGGTACCTACCTATATGTGATAGTTCATGGTTATATAAGTTTTTAACAGAAAATTACTTGAAAAATACAGAACTGATTATGTGTTTACAAAACTTGTTTACAAATTGTTAAAGTAGATAATTTGGTCATATTAAAATCGTACAATATATTCGTGGGCATTATATTTAAAAGGATTTGACTACTGGAAATCATTAAATACTCTCTGAAATTCATTCCGGCGCTAGTCGTCAAAAAGTCGTTTGGTTCATACAATATAACTACAGTAAACATTATATCCTTTGGCGGATCTATTAAAACTTTTTATATAATTTTTGCACCTTTTATAGAATACTCTGCGGTATTTTGTAAATAATGCTGGTTTTAGACATTTTTAATTTCCAGTTATAATATACTTATTTGATTATATCAAATAGGTAGGTATAAACATGTATATCACCTTAATTTTGGATATGTATATTTTTAATGACTTATGTCTGGCCCATGCCTGTTGGGTGTTTTAATACACTGTGTCCCCGGACAAGAGGAAAAACATCTCTATTATTGATTTTGCGACGAAAAGTCATTCTTTATAAACGATTCTGCTTGTCGAAAAAATGAGTTTACCATATTGAAATCTTAGATGAGATGTACCGGACGTTGATGAATTAAGAAAACATCAACATATTATTTTGGACAAAATGTTTATAAAAAACCTAAACACAAATTTTGAAGTCTAAATTTTATGTTTTTATCGTATTTATCTTTTTTCGTTGAATTTATGAATATGAATTTAAATTAAAAACAGAGTATGCTGTAGCCATAGTCCAATTAATTTTGTGCAAGATCACCAGAACAATGGATTTTTCTGCGGGGTGTTTTAAAAGAGGATGTTTATGCAGATGAGCTGCCGCATGATCGAGAAATACTAAAAGCACAAATACAAGACGCGGTGAATGAAATGAATGTACCCGCAACCACTCGTAAGGTCTATGGAGAATTTAATAAAAAGATGGAGAAATGTATTGGAGGAGACTATGTGGAATACATTTTTTCCCCTCTGCGTTTTTCACACTTTATTTATTCTTATTCGCAACGTTTTGCCGGACGTTTTATGATTCATAAATTATTCTACATTTTAACATTGTATATTTTTCATATTTTTCTTCCTAGACAGTTGTACTAACTGCATGCGAAATATTATTACCATCCGTCACATTTTTTCCTCCGTCCTCCGTCGCATTTAATTATTTTTTTTTTAGGTGTCCACCCTGTATATTTTTTGGTAACCACCCTGTATATATTTCCTTCCATATTTTCCTTCGACAGTTGTGTTAACTGCATACTAAATATTATCGTGCTCCACCACATTTTTTTAATTTTTCTTTGGATGATTACCCTGTATATTTTTCTTCTTTGACAGTTGTATTAACTGCAAGCGAAATATTATCATCCTCCGTCACATTAAAGAAAATAATAATTTGTACCCCACCCTGTACATATTTTTTTTATATTCTTCGTTTTCAACAGTTGTGTCAACTACATGTGAAATATTATCGTCTTCCGTCACATTTTTTTTTAAGTGACCACCCAGTATTTTTTTTCATATTTTTCTTCCTTGAGAGTTATGTAAACTACATGTCAAATATTACCGAGTTCCCTCAATTTTTTTCTTAATTATGTTTTGTATGGGGTCCACCCTGTATATTTTTCAACGAAACTATTTCCAGCTCTTCGTTGGCAGAAGCGTCAACTACCTACCAAATATTATCCTTATCTGTCAAGTGATTTTTGTAGATACAACACCAATAGACAGACGGAATTAAATTGCTTTAATTTTCCCAATCTCTCTTAAGGGTCATTCAAAAATGACGTCCACACTTTACTCGGGGAGGGTCTAGATTTTGTGAGAGCATGGGACAGCAGGGGGGGTCCATGAACTGGACGTCCACTTGGAGAGAGAAAACGCGTGCGAGTTCCCACGTAGCGAATTTTACATCGCTATTATAAGCGGGTTATTATTAGGGGGGTTAAAACCGAATTTGGACGTCCATCTGAGGAGGGGGGGATTAAATATTTGTGACAATTTCGGATACAGGGGAGGGGGGTGGGGGGGCATGAAAATTCTAGATCCTCTGTGGACGTCATTTTTGAATGATCCCTTACTCTGAAACTTAAAAATCCGGAGAAATCTCGAATACATGCTTACTTCCCATCGGTAAGAGAGGGAAGTAAAAATGTAAGTTGACATTTTAAAAGTAAAAATTTAGACTTCGAAATTTGTATTTAGGGTTTATTTTGAATTAAAAACCACTTTGTTTCATAAACATTTTGTCCAAAATTATAAATAAAAGTACTTCTTCTCTCTTGAGGCATTTTTATGTTTTCATAATTCATTAACACCCAATACATCTGGTCTAAGATTTTTATATGGTAAACTCATTTTCTCGACAGGCAGAATTTTTGTAAACAATGATTTTTCGTCGTAAAATCAATAATAGAGATGTTTTCCTCTTGTCAACTCCATCCGGGGACACAGTGTATATTCGTCTTACAATACCTAGAATTCCTGTCGCACTTTACAACATACCAATACTACCACGTTTATCATTAAGTACTTCCATTTTATTTTAAGAGAATATTACATGTCTATGTATCTTTTGTTTCGTAGGTTACCATAGGGCTTGATAATGTGGAATAGAACCAATAGGCATGTCCACAAAATTTTAATTTCAATGGAAATGATACATTTATCGGGATTATAAACTACTGTAACAATAAAAAAATATATATTTTTATTTTGCCAGTTACTCATAATAGAAATGACCCCAATGCAGCGAGGCTAAGAAACATTCCCAGGCAGAGGCTAGTAATATGACGTCACCTCCTTGCAGGCTCGCGGGCCTGTATGTGTAATGCGGGCCAGTTATTTTTTATTGAAAGACTAATGTAATATTGTTGATCAGCATGCTTGAGAACCCCTATATCTAAAATTTAAAGACATTTTGATTCATGATTTTCGAATTACGGTCCCCTAAAATTATATTTTTCAAATATTAAACTATTAATAACTTTTAAATGAACTGTATTTCGAAAAAAAATCATTCTTCATTTTCTATTTAAATGCACTTTATCTACAACCCAGTGTCATCTATATTTTCAAATTTCATAGGCCAAGAATTTTCACTGAAAAATTACCAAAAATATTAAATATCAAATAATTTATAATTTGGAAACGAATCTGAGTTGTAGAAAAGGTGAATTTAAAAAGAAAATAAAGAATGACTTTTTTTCAAAATACAATTCGTTTAAAAGTTATTAGTTATTTAATATTTGAAAAATATTCTTTTAGGGGGCCATAATTCGAAAACAATAACTCAAAGTGTCTTTAAATTTTGGATATAGCATGTTGATCAATAGTATTACACTAGTCTTTCAATAAAAAACAGCAGGCCCGTATTACACACACAGGCCGATGTGCATGCAAGGAGGAGACGTCATGTCGACCTTGAGAACATTTCTTAGTATCGTACCACAGAAGACCTATACCAGAAACGACTCTCTGCCATATGTCATATGTCGGTGGTATTATTGTCAACCTATAAATCCGCAGGTTTCTAAATTCACCGGTGGAGCGTACCGGTAAGCAAAAACATAATATGATTGGGTATTTTGAAAACCAAAGCCAAAATCAGCTTCGAATTTTATCTACCAATGCGTCCAGCGGTGAATTTAGAAAGGTGCGGATTTATAGGTTGACAATACCACCGACAAGATGGCCGAAGGTCACCCCAATTTACCAATGAAAGGGTGCGTTTGCACGCACTCAGTAATTTAGTCGAGTCGCTTAGTAATTTAGTACTCGACCAATGCGGACAGCGTGTTTTAGTCAAGTAATTTAGTGGAAAGCAATTACTAAATTATTGGACCGTCTCTCTACTCGACTAAATTACTGGATGCGTGCAAACGCACCCAAACATCGAACGTGCCTCCGACAGTGACGCTTCTGGTATAGGTCTTCTGTGATCGTACTGGAGCAGATCTGGCGAGAAAAAGAGATTTGAAACCGACTTTTTCTAATTTTTTGTTTTTTTTTTTGACAATTCAGTTACACGCATTCTCTTTTATCATGCTATCAAGTTAGTTTAGCTTAATCACACGAGGTGGGGCAGGAATTTGCACTTAAAATTTACAAAATAGTAGATTGTAATACAAGTGTGGCAAGGGCTTCATTGCAAAACGATGTATGAAATATCATGTATCATACGACTTTTGCAATGAAGCTTGCCACGTGTGTTACATACTATTTTTTCTACAGTTGTGAAGTTATTTCCCTTTTTTAAAGTCTTTCCAAAATTTTAAATTTGCTGCCTGTCAGATTTTATTTAAAGTGACATTTTCCGCAGTCATTCTGAAGTTAGAAAATTTGAATTGGTAATTGCAATTCATGTGTAATTAATGTACATTTATAGAATTTAATTGTTATTACCAGTAAGTAATACAAAATTTTTCAAGGTAAACACTATTTTATTCCGGTGTGTGAAGATGTAATCAAGGCGTGTGGCAAATTCTTTGCCGCACGGCGTGCGGCAAAGTGATATTTTCTGCAGTCATTTTGAAGTTAGAAAATTTGACTTTCAGCACAATCGTAGAAAAACACGTTTTTTCACGATAACTTTGTTATTATTGACTTGACGAAAACGAAGTTAAATTAAAAATTGAAGACCTCGCGGAAGCACATAAATCTGATAAAAAAAATTCCAAATCGGACGGTAACTTTTCGTGAATTTTTTTTAAATACGCGTTCTTTTGCTGTAACACTAATATACAAAAAAGTAATTCCTTAATTTTTTCAAAAAAAAAAGGAGTTAGGGAATTGAGATGTTTTTGAGGTAAGTGAATTGATGGAGCCGGAGGATGGGGGTAGTGGGCCAGTTAGGGGAGGGGGAGGAGGTAGGGAAAGGAAAATTATTCAACCCCCCCGAACTTTTTTCCCTGTCGTGCGATTTTGAAAAACCGAAATGAAATTTGTTCGCTGTTATCTCTAATATTTGACTGATTAACATTTTTAATTTTTTTCAAATAAACAAATTTGTGGGAGAGGAAAAACTTTTTGCATTTTTTTTCAAATGCGTTTTTTTTTAGGTAGGAAAGGGTTCAGAGGAGAAACTTTTTTACGGGTAAGTGAGGATCTTTTTTTATCTTTATTTAAAAAAAGAATTATCGCAATCCAAGCAATAGGAAGGGATTTCAGACCTTGATATTCGGCAATATAAATCTTTTTTCCATTTTAATATTTTGTCAATGTACCCTTTATCAAATATTAAACTGCCGAAACGGCAATTTATAAATAAGTTGCGCTATTACTATAGTGTACACATTGCACAAACCTTAGATTCGGACGAGTACTTTAACAACTAAGTTGGCGGTATAACATTAAAAATGCTTAAAACAAATATAATTTGTTTTTTAACAAAATTTAACAAAAAATTGTTTTCTGATTTTTTAAAATTTGTAATTGAATAAAAATTTTTTTAAATGCTATTTTCTATCATTTATTTTTACATTTACCTAATATATATTTCACAACAGTATAATATTAAAATGTAGACATGATTTTCAAATAGTGATCTTATATTAGCAATACTATCGCTTTAGGAAATAGGGCATGGTGTTGTAATAGGTATAATTATAGCTTGAAATCCAAGGATCGCAAGTTTGAAACACAGGCAGGTTTTACTTTTTTTTTATACTGACAAGTGTTTTATCAGGAAAAAAGTTCGGGGGGGGGTTGAATAATTTGCCTTTCCCTATCTCCTCCCACTCTCTAATTGGCCCACCATCCCAATACTCCGGCTCCATCAATTCTTATCTATTTCACCTACCTCAAAAAAATCTCACTCCTTTTTTTCGTGAAAAAATTAAGGAATTACTTATTGTATATTAGTGTTACGGCAAAAAAACGCGTATTTAAAAAAGAATCACGAAAAGTTACCATGTTATTAAAACAAAATGAAATTTATGATTATCGACAGAGCAAATGAAAACCATCCAGACATGTTAAGGGTTGATGATTGTGAGGTAGTGAACAAGGTGGTTTACCTTGGAGCCCTTGAGGACAATACCGTAAATTGTGAATACAAGAATCAACGAAGAATACAGCTGGCAAATCGGCAACTTGCCAGTTCAGCAAAATTTGGCGTAACAGGCATATCACGAAGATTTGCTAATTGCAGATGTTGTTTTCTTATTCAGCGTGACTGATTAATTTGTAAAATATAAAAAAATATAAAATTAATGTAAATGATTGGTAAAAATAATTTGAATGCGATTTTGTCGTAGAATCCGCTGATGTGGAGGAAGCATTTGCCTTCTTCTGGCAAGACTTTAACAACATAATTTGGTTCCGGCAATTATTATTTCTTATTCTGGGTGTTGTAGATTAAAGTGTGAAACAATCGTCAGGCGCTGTATTTAGGGTCATTAAAACTTATAACCTAATACCTTTTTACCCTTTTGTCAGTAATTTTCCATGAAATTGTATAATATCGATTATCACTTAAAACAAAAAATAACCAGTATACTCTGATTCACGTTGCCTTCGCAATACCCGAATTTCTGGCAGGACATTTTATAAAATTTATGATTTTATTTATCACTACAATGAAAGTCAACCGGTAAATGACGGGCTTTTTTGGTGTTTTTAACGGAGTGCCGCTTATCATTGCAACGACACGACGCCGACGCCGACGCCGACGCGACATCCAGCTGGGAAACTCGCATTTTATTAACCGTTACATTGAACTTCATATGAATAAGGCGGATGAAATAATACACAAAAAATGTTCACTGGCTTCTAGACTATACGAACTAAATACAAGTATGTTTAAAGATCTAAACCGCCTATCGAATTTCTGACCATATAACAATTATTCTTACTTTACAAGCGATATATTACCAATAAGTTATATTTAAGTGAGTGTCAATATTTACATACCTTCTGTGTAATCGATTTGTGCGTATAATAGTTGTGAAGAATGGAGTCATCATCCTAATAATACAAAATTATATTAATATTGTAAAACTTCATTAACAACAATTAAATATTGAAAAATTCATAAAAAAAAAAAACAATGTAAATTATTTTTGTCTGGTCAGCAATCTCCTCAAATTTGAATATTTTTACTGAACAGTATGTTCATGTAAAGATTTGTTTTATTAATTTTTTTAATTTAAAATTTTATTTTGGATATCTAGCAGATAACTTTCATACATATACTAATATGTAATATTTAATATGAAGATAAAAAATTACCTATTCTTTACGTATACTGTTCATTTTACTTCTTAGTTTATTAGCGTGATCTTATTTCTGATAAACAGTGTACATAAAGATAGTGGCGGATTCAGGAGAGGTTCACAGGGGCACGTGCCCCCTCGCCCTGTCGTTTATTTTGGAAAAAATAAATGGTTTAGAAAAGTGCATTTGTAGATAGCGCTGCCATTTGGCCCATAGTGTTTCAGAGTTTAACTTTAGAAAAAAAATGTTTTCTATTAAATAAAGAGTACTTTCAATATTTCCGTATTTCAACGTTATTCTGCAATTGTTTTATATGAAAGTGAAATGCCCTATATACATAGTAAAGGGCACACATTACTTATACATATTTTCAAAGAAATATGCGAGAAAACTTCAATTGGAATTTATATAAATTAGTTTGCCGTACTTTTCTTTTTTTGTTAATATTTAGTTATTCGTATTCGTTTTTTATTAAATAATAATAATTAATGAACAACAATATTAACTGAGTAACAGTTAATACAGTACGGTAGTACTATATATACATACAGTGTGACACACTTAAGATGAAGACACTCTTATAACTTTTTTGTTTTTTCCGATTTGAACCAAATTTTACTGAAGTATAGAACAAATTAGTATCTATTTATGGACAAAAAGACATTCGTCTCCTACAAATTCAAAGCCACCTGCGGTACCAATATAAGCCGAAAAGATCAATAAATCATATTAGAGATTTTTTCGTATGTAATATCACTAGTGCTTAAAATTTTATCGAAAATTTTTTCGAAAGCGTGTTGCCTGGTAATATAAAGAGTGCAAATTGGCAGTTTATTATCTGATTAAATCCCGACCGCTTTAGCGGGAGGGATTTAATCTTTGATAATAAACTGCCAATTTGCACGAGTTATATTAACTAGGGGCGACTTAGCTTGAGAAAAAATTTTTAGATAAAATTTAAAGCACGAGTGGTATTTGAGGAGAATATTTCACGAATAAATAATTCATTAAGTACATCTTCAATATTATGTTTTCTCATTAACTGCCTTCAGACGTTTTCTTGTCACTTTTTGGAGTTTACTGACCTTTATTTTCAATTTCATCACTAATTTGATATACAGAAATATTTCCAAACCGACTCATATTGTCAAAACAGCAAATCTGAAACAAACGCAGTAGAAACAACGGAGATTCGCTATATTTTAAAATAATCTAGTGACGTTTCCATGGCAACTAGTAAATAAAACGAGTTGAAACCTTAGATATTATAATATATAGACTGGCTTAACACCTTTCAGACGTTTCTGAGGTGCAATACGACGAGGAACAATAGAGAGAGCACTACTTTAGTACCGATGTCTCGCCCAAATAAAATGTACACCCATGGTTCCGAGATTGACATAGAGAGCGCCATCTAGCGCTACAAGTTATATTCCATAATAAATAAATGTTCATCGACTCATATTTACGTATTTAATCCTTACTTTTAACTTACGAAATTTATGAATTATGTTGAGGTTTGCTTTGTTAAGCAAAGAGAATTTTAAATACAACAAATTATAATGTTTGATGCACAGCATTGATTCAACGAGTTACTTTTTGGTAGATTATCATATGTAAGTACTATACATTTTTAGTTTGTGCCAGAGCGAATGTGTACTTGACATTTATAATAAATGATTTGCTTACCTTTGTAACTACGTTATCGAGCTATTGAAAGCTGTGCTTGACTTGTTCCTGTATTATGAGCTATATTAAGTACAATCTTTGTGTGTAATTGTTACCTGATTGAACACTAGGAAAACTGACATAGTTACAGATAAGCAAAAGTTACAGCCTATATATTTCAGACAAGATTCGCTTTGGAATTGAGGTGTGTTTTTGTTTGCTACTACATAATACAATATTACAATTTACAAGGTAAGTACGTTAACAATTACTTAGTAATAAGCTAGAGAAGATATTTATAGATAAAACTTAAAAGCTCGACAAAAAACGTCAAAAAATTTTCGCATATTTGCCGCTGCAGCGACCTAAAAAATTAGAGCGATAAATTTTGCATGTTGGTCCTGTCAAAAGCCGATCTAGCTTGAATTACCACTAATAATGACGTTTGATTGGTGCAATGTTTTGAAAAAACGGGCTCTCATTGGCTATAGCATTAATGAGTGAAATAATCATTGAAAAATTTTATTAATAAAAGTTGTTCAGAATTATCCGAAAACCTTAAGTCTAAAATTTCATCAAAATAAAAAAAATGGAAAATTTTTAAAAAATCGATAAATTTAAAAAATATTTTAAAAAACCTACAAATTACTTGACAACTTAGTGCAGTTGAATTGATTTTTTTCGGCGACAACATTCCACCTGCAATCTTATTGTTGATTCTTATGTACTATGACCTTCTAATTACGAAAAAAATATTTGTGCCCAAAAATTCCTTGTGCGTCAAAAGTTATATGCACTTTTTGACGCGCTTTCACGCATTTCCAACTTATCTGCTTAATATATCTGGTACCAGTAATCGGATAGGAATTCTAAAAATAGAAAACACCAAAACTAGCCGAAATAATAAAAATTGAATATCTTTTCTATAAGAAGGAGTAATTTCACCAAAGTTGTCAAAAATAAAACTCATTTATGGTCAAATGTAATGCACCAATCCCGGATACCGTATGTCAAATAGAACGGTCAAAGATGGCGGACGAAATAAAATTTTTAATTCTTCGTCAATTATCAAGGAGACATTGTACGTCACTTTCTTTTCTTTTCAATTGTACGTTATTTTATGTACTTTTAGGGGATAGAGTTCATTTTTTTTTAATTTTCAAATAAAGTGTTTTTTTAAATTTTTTTTTGCAATTTTCAAAAATGCATTTTCTTTGACTCTCCTTTTTTTCGCCCAATTTTTATCGAAACAAAATGAAATATACTAAAGAAAGTCTCGTATAACTTCAATAATTTAATACAAACTGAAACTTCATTAATTTGAAAAGGAAATTTATTAAGGGTACCCATGGTAATAATAATAATATATGAATATATGATCAATAATCAGAACCAAGCAGTCAAGAGAGTAGTGTTATTTTTGATGGGTATGCCGATGAACAGTATATAGTATAGGTGCCCGCGTACAAAAATGCAATTTATACATATCCTCGTATAACTTCTTGTACGGCATAATTGCGCCTAGTCTATCATTTTTTTCCTCTGCGAAAATTTTCTTAAACGGCGTTCCGCCTAGGCATGAAAAAGACGATTTCCACACGTCGTACTGGAAAATCGGCAAATATATTTTGTCGGACAATTTGAGAATTATCCGACAAAAATTTTGGAACGTTAAGGGTGTCTACCACCCTAAACATAACATAACATAACTTTAAAACATTTATCGATAACCAGCTGATTTTTCAAGATTGCTTAATAAAAATATGTAGAATCCAATTTTCGAATTGTCGGACAAAATATATTTGCCGATTTTCCAGTCAGACGTGTGGAAATCGTCTTTTCCATGCCGACGAGGAACGCCGCGTTTACGAAAATTCTCGCAGAGGAAAAAAGTGATAAACTAGACGCAATTATGCCGTACAAGAAGTTATACGAGGATATGTATAAATTGCATTTTTGTACGCGGGCACCTATACTAATAGCAAATAAAAATAACGAGAGCATTCGTCGTTTAGAAAAAGATGTTTCCATAGATATTTCAATCATAAGTGACACTATGAAATCCTCTGTTAGTCAAAAAAAAATTTTTAGCTAATAGTAAAAATAAAGATAACTTTATAAAATTATTGCGCAGAGTTAATAGATAATGACTTTAACTTAAAATATGTAGAGAAGACGCCGATACTACAATCGTTAAAACTGCTATTGATTTGAAAACCGAAGACAATCAAGTCATAATAGTTGGTGAAGACATTGCCCTTTTGATTATAATGACTCAACTAGCATGGAATCATCATAAAAAAAAATCTATTTTTACAAACATAAGATTAATAAAATAATTGGCATACATGATGAAAATAGCAATTCTACCTACTGAAAAGCTAATAGAAAAACACTGTTTAAGAGTATATTTCCAAGTCCAAAAATGGTTAAGTTCTGAGAAAGATCCGTTACAATGCGGTGAAATTATGGCATATGATGGTAATGAAACTAATATAGTATATTTCATTTTGTTTTGATGAAAATAGGGTGAAATAAAGAGGGTCAAAAAAATGCATTTTGAAAATTGTTAAAAAGCACTTTTTTTGAAAATAAAAAAACCCACTTTTTTGGAAATTAAAAAAAAATTGACTATCCCCTAAAATTACATAAAATAACGTACAATCAAAAATAATGAAAAGTGACGTACAATGCCTCCTTGATAATTGACGAAGAATTAAAAATTTTATTTCGTCCGCCATCTTTGACCGTTCTATTTGACTTACGGTGTCCGGGATTAGTGCATTATATTTGATCATAAATGAGTTTTATTTTTGCCAATTTTGGTGAAATTACTCCTTGTTATAGAAAAGATAGTCAATTTTTATTCTTTCGGCTATTTTTGGTGTCTTCTATTTTTTTCAAGATGGCGGATTGTGACAACTACATATCGGATAGATCGACATTTTTTAAGAATTTTATTCTAAATAAGCCAGTATTTTTTAAATTCCTATCCAATTACTAGTACAAGATATATTAAACAAATAAGCTGAAAATGCGTGAAAGCGCGTCAAAAAGTGCATATAACTTTTGACGCACAAGGAATTTTTGGGTACAAATATTTTTTTCGTAATTAGAAGGTCATAATACATAAGAATCAACAATAAAATTGCAGGTGGAATGTTGTCGCCGAAAAAAATTAAATTAAATCAATTCGACTGTACTGATAGCTTGGGTTTAATTTCAAACAAAATTATCATGAATTTTTTAAACAAAAAACCCATTAAAATGATATTTTCGGACTTGGCACATTATTTTAGATAAAATTTCAGTGTTTTTTAATTTTAATTAAATTTTAGCGTAAGGGTTTTGGGCAATTCTAAATAACTTTCATTAATAAAATTTTCCGACAAAAAATGATTTATTGATTTTTTCGGCTTATTTTGGTATCGTAGGTGGCTTTGAATTTGTAGGAGGCGAATGTCTCTTTGTCCATAAGTAGATACTAATTTGTTCTATACTTCAGTAAAATTTGGCTCAAATCGGAAAAAAATAAAAAGTTGAGTGTCTTCGTCTTAAGTGTGTCACACAAAATTATTTCTACTTTGAATGTTTAATATTTGTTGAAATTGCATAAAAGAAAATCGAAAATTCGTTCGGCGAAACCCATTTTTTTAATAAACTGTCTTTGGCAAGTCAAATTTCTGACTTCATTTGTCGAGAGTTCACCTTTGGAAAATATCAATTCATTTTATATACGCTCGGTACAAGTACCAGCTTTTGACCTGCTGCGCGCATAGCGTCACTCACTAGTCACTTTCAAAACTAGCCCGCGGTAGCGCGTGTTCGATGTCTGCCTAAAAATACATCGAATACCATAAGGTCTAGAAAGCTGAAATTTTTCATTTTACTTTTTTATATCATATAATTCAAAGACTGCATTTGCTTGCATTTTTTCACTTTGCAATAACGCCGCTGTAGGTTTAAATGTTGGTGAAATACCTCCAAAATAATTGATGCTCAGTTCGTTTTTCAACGGATTAAAAGCTCTATATTAGTTGTTATTTAATTTGCTTTTTATTTATTAAATCAAATCAAATTTTAATTCATTTAGTTAAACACAATAAATAGTAGTAGTAAATAGTGTAATGAAGCATTCTTTAAATTCCTGCTCCATTACTAAGATTCCGGATTTACACACGACACCAATGTGCACACGGCCCGCAAACCTGCCCATCTCCCGTCTAGAGGCATGGATTTGCACACGACACTAAACTATACGCAGTTCTACGTCACCAGTAAGCGAGGATTCTCAGATATAAAAGCCCGGCCGCAAATCAACATAATTCAGAGAATGGATAATCCTGCCAATCTGTCTACAGCGTGCTGAGCTGGACATATTGCAGTTTTGTGCATCTCCCGACGCAAACACGACGGAACGAATGCAATCTGACCCTGGGAATCCTACAGCGTGTTGAACTGGGACCCCCTCGAGTCGTTAGTCATTCCCCGGCGCCGTTTCGCCGCCAAAGCCAGAGACGTCGCATCGCAACCGTTACACTCTCTCTCTCTCTCTCAGATAATAGAAAATGTTGTCTTAAGAACCGTAAAAGATACGGACATATAACCTGTACCTGTATGTTATGTAACACTGCCACACATTACCTGTTTGGAAAAAATAAATAAATTGTTTATATTTTTATTGGGCTGTCTTATTAACTAATTTGGACCCTGATTAATCTCCGAACCAGCTACCCGACAAGAAACCGTTACAATAGTATACCACCTTAATTAACTTATTTATTATGAAACAGTGCATTTGTCTAACGTTATTCAGGAAAATAGACAAACAGTCAAGAATGAAAATTATTTATTCTTTGGTAATTTTAACAATTTTTCTTAAAGATAAATTGCCGTATTCTTTATGTTCCTGTTAAGAAAATACATTTTGCGTTTGTGAAAAAGCGTTTTCGCAGGATGACTTAATTCAATAGCGCGGTACATATCAATGTGTAATTATTAAAAATATGTAATGACTCTCCATTGATTTTCCCAAAAATCATTAATTTTTTAACACTAAAAGAAAATCTGAATTCGATTTCATTAAACAATACTCTAACGCACATCGTTTTTACACCATTCTCTGTGCTGTTTCGTCCGCGAGGGCGTTCCGTATACTTAATTACAATTTTTTTGAAAACTGTTAATCCTAGAAAAAAAGTTTCAAATAAAAAAGTTAGCTTCATTTTTTTTCTTCATATGTCCTCGATTTACTTGGTATCTATTTCGAAAGACAAAAAAGTTTCTCGCTTGTCATATTCGCACCCGTAAATTTTCACAATTTATCGACATAAGTAACCTTAGAAAAATATCATATTTTCTTCATTTATTAAAATTTGACCTTCATATTAACACATTTTGTTAACAAATTGGAATAACATATATAGTATTTATTATTTTACAATTTTCTCAAATTTTTGGCTCTATCTTTTGTCTCGACCAACAAAAAGAATCGTAATTTCTTATTTCATCGAAGGAAGCTTCTAAACACTTCTGTTAAGGTAATTCTAATTTACATATAAAATAAAAATCGACCGCTGAACTAGTTGACTCTTACGTGATGTAACAGCGAAGACTAAGGTAAGGGGAGGTAGTCATAGTATCATGACAACAGCCAAAGTTCTAACTCAAGTACAAACGTGAAAGCTCTAGGGATTAAATTAACGAAGTTTGGTGATAATACCACAAAAAGTTTTACAAAAGTGGTCATTCAGTCATAAGGTAACTAACAGCCGAACGCGAACCTTCAATACTATCAGAAGCGGATGTAATTATATAAAAACTAAAAACTATGGTAAAGCAGCTGGGGTCGACAATATCACAGCAGAATGACTTAAGTTAGTTGGTTAGGTTGGAATGAGAATCCTTCACGGAAAAATCTAAAAAATATGGGAATAAGAAATCCTCTCGGTAGTACATAAAACGTCTGTCTGTGACAACTGGCAACATAGACTGCAGGTATTAATATCACACACCAGTAAAGTAGTACTGTATATTTTTCATCTCAGAATTCGGCATTATTTATCTTTGGAAAACGTACTGCCCAAGATAAATGATCAAGCAGCTTTTGTTATGCGGTACTACAGAACAAATATTGAATTTAATCGCTCTACGGGCTCATAAGTTTTAATGATCTCATCAAATTACTAGGCAACGGAGCTTTCATAAATAAGAGTCTTTGCGACATTTCTAATCCGCTTGTGGTGTTAACTTGATCATTCATATCAACAAGATATCGTCCCGTTCAATCGAAAGGTTACTGTTGAATGGAAAGCAAAAGGATCCAAATAATTACCATTCCATCACCTCACCTTCCGCACTTATCAAAGTAATGGAGATCGTCATCAATATCCAACTGCCGCAATTATTGAAATGTCGTGCATTTTAAAGGATGTTTCCTGTTTGCGACGAAAATGTTTAACAGGGGATTTCCTCACATATGTTATTCATCGATGGACACTTTTTAAACATGAAGATTTCTGATATTACCATTTTATTTATTAATTTTAACAGTAAAAATATTTTGAATTAAATTATACTATCAATAACTAGTTATAATTTTTATAAACTGTGGTTCATAAAACATTATGTTATAGTATTTCGAAATATAGAATTCTTGCCCAGGTTGAATTACAATCAAAATTATACGATATATCAGTTATCAAATGAACATCATTTTCATTAGCGAGACTTGCCGTAAAATTATAGATACTTAATTGTCTGCAATCTCTATCCCCGTCTCTATTTAATGCACGAATGCCAGCAAAATGACGCGGACGAAGGTTTGATGCGAAATAAGTTCATTTGGTTGGAATCGTGGGACTAAACTATTTCGAGGATAATAATTATAGTCAGGTAACAACGTTTACCTACGCATGGAACATACATTATTTTCGATTCCAAGAGGTGTATTATCATCCATCATTTACAATAATAAATTATTTGTGTTTATTTTTATTGTTTTATTCCATAATTTATATTACTAATAACGATTTTTTCAATCGAAAATATTGCTCTCAAGAATACAATATACAGAGTGCCTTTGAACGAGGTTCACAAACTTCACTCACATATTTATTGGCAAAAATTAAGGGGGGCTCTTCATATAATATTTTTGATATAAGCCTTCCCTATAAAGTTATATCTTAAAGAGTGATTTCAAATCTAGTTTTATGTTTTTATTTCAAAGGTTAAAAGAAGGCAAACTTGGGAGAATATGTATTGTATTAAGGGACTCAGTAATTCTTTTTTTCCATTGGATTTGTTCTGAGTGAAATAAATTGCTCCAAATGAATTATCAATTAAATTCTTTTGACTAAATCATAATTTTGTTTTTTTTTAATAAAACATAAACATACTATACATAATAGATAACCTCAAAATCCAAAGCCAGTACTGTCCGGAAGGCAATTATAGTGTTTCTTTTTTTTTTTTTATAGTGTTTCCTTTTATTTTAAAAAAGGCCTGTGTTATACCCATTCATAAAAAAGGTAATTTAGATGATATTGAAAATTACCGTCAGATATCCCTATTAAGTGTTCTATCCAAATTAATGGAAAAAATTGTATCTGTTAGAATAATGTCCTTTGTTGAGGCGAAGAATGTACTCACAACACATCAGCATGGTTTCAGACCAGGAAGATCTATTGAAACTGCATCTTACCAACTTTTGAGTCATGTATACAAGAAATTAGATGAAGGCAGATATGTGGTGTCTATATTCTTTGACTTGTCAAAGGCATTTGACACAGTAAATAATGACATGCTCTCAATTAAGCTATCACGCATTGGTATAAGGGGAAATTTATTGAAATGGATAAGTTCTTATATGTTGGGACGAACACTGGTTGTAAAATGTAATAATAGCGAGTCAGAAACTTATGATGTAAATTTGGGAGTTCCGCAAGGCTAGATACTGGGGCCACTGTTATTCATGATATATATAAATGACCTGCCAGCTCATATAAGAGATGGCTTCACTACAATGTATGCAGATGATACAACAATAACTGTATCTGCTATGTCGCTTGATGAGCTTCAATGCAAAATAGACTCTGTCATCAATGATATGAAGGTATGGTGTGACCGTAATAAACTCATGTTAAATGACACCAAGACCGTGTTCGTAAACTTTAATATAAGAAGATCCATATCCTTAGAAAATCGTCTGCTCTCTGATACCACTAAATTTTTAGGAACCCATATTGACAATAGGTTGACTTGGGAATATCAAGTTGACCATGTTTGTAAGTTACTAAATAAATCCTATTATGCACTGCTACAAATGAAGGATGCTCTCAACGAATCTGGGCTACTAAATATATACTATGCAATGGCCTTCTCGCATATATCTTTTAATATAATGACATGGGGTAAATATTATAAAAGAGTTTTTATTATTCAAAAACGAATACTACGTTTAATGTTCAATATGAATTATAGAGAAAGCTGTCGAGATATTTTCATTGACAAAGGAATTCTCACCACACCCTGCATTTATATGTACAAGTGTTTAGTATTTGTTAAAAGCAATCCTTTAATATTCACGTATTTAAATGAGAGACATATATATAATACAAGGCAAGGTGACAAATTGTTAATTCCCGCTCATAGGACAACAACTTTCAAAGATTCTCCTGAATTTAACTGTATCATATTATTTAATAGCTTACCACAAGCTTTACGGGACCTCCCCCCAAGCAAATTTAAAATTAAAGTTAGAGAAATTTTACTGAAAAATGGTTTCTACTCAGTAAAGGAGTTCCTAGACAAATATAATTAACAAGCTGTAAACTTTAACCTACACTGCACCATGTCTACATTTTTTTATTTTGTTATTTTACTTATCTATTTATTACCCATGTGTGTATATATATATTTATATGTGTATATATGTGTGTCCTATGTAATTATATATTATTGTAATAATATGTTTTTTATACACCATATTATATTTGAAAATGTTAAATTTTATATGTATGTATCCTGACCTGCCAAATGTACACTAACCTGTATCTTATATTGGTAAATAAATATCTATCTATCTATCTATCTATACATTTGACAAAAACGTCGCCATCGATTAATTACAGGCATGGCCAAATGTTGGAACTGAGAATCGAACGCAGTAAAGTTTTTTGCAAAATATAAGGAGGCACTGAAAAAATAGCGACACCCCTAGCTTTTAGTATTTTTTTTTTAAGTAAATAGTAAATGGTAAACATTAGTAACAGAGACCGCAAATACTCCATATATTTTGCAATAGCCTTAACACGATAGACAGTGTGACCAACTGTGTTCGCCATACAACACGTTTTAGCCAGCTGCGCTACTGTGGCGGTAAATGCTTCATTATTTTAGAGAAATTTATATATCTTGCAAAAGTGTCGTAAAATTATGTATTTTCCAGTAAAAAATTACACCGGCACACACAAAAAAAAATGGTGAACCTAAAACAAAACCTGTCAAAATGTATGTATTTTTGTACGCTGAAACTGCTATCAGATTTGGCCTATGCCATCGGAATTTTTTTTCATTGGCGCATGAAAGTCAAAGGTTTTTCTTGAAACCTGAAAAAAAAACTAAAAATTACAACTCAATAGAACTAAATTGAAATTAATAGTTCAGCAGTATTTGAGAAATTTCTAAAGAAATCGGAATGAAAATAGTCTAATGGGCTGTTAAAAAAATATTGGACTTTGAAATATGCTTTTAAACAAACCATGGGGTTTTTGTTTTACAAAGTAGGAAAAAATTGTATGTTATATATTTTTAAGATTACTGAATACATTAATAATAATTTGCGAGGAGAACGTGTTTCTTTTCGAGAGAGAACAGAAATGTGTTTATAACTGCATGAAAGGCCTATAGGGTCTATCTATATAGGGACCATAATATTTAAACATAAAGTACTAATAAGTAGGTACTGAAAGTAGGTAAGAAATAATGTTAAATTTAAGAATAACTTCATATGCAGTGATAATTTTTTTTATGGGTTATGTTTGTAGCAAATGGTATTTATCTTCAGTTTCTATATGGTCCGGATACTTGCTCTTACCCTCAAGGGGTGAAAATCACCTCTAAATTTAGATATATAATATTTTAAAACGTGTTACTGATTTATTTTTGAAACACAGGATGTTTATGTTTCTAGGATCGCTAATTGCGAATTTGAAATTAAAATTAAAAAGTTTAATTTAATCATATATCTAGAAAGTTTCGGGAAATTAGATGATTAAATTTTAATGGAAAATATCGAGTACGTATGACATGCCTTACATTTAACATTATTAAAACAAAATGACCCGATTATTTATTTACAAAGCTTGTAACTGGCGATGATACCCACCCACATTACACTCGCTTCTGCAATTTATTCAGAGTACCCAAACACAGAACTGCTCTATTTGAAAGACGTTTCTCCTACAATGCTGTTTGCATATACACTGTCCGCCAAAAAGTCTGCACCATATGGGAAACTCTGTTCTTATTGGCCTTCTGAAAAGTTTTATTTTTGATAAAAATTAGTGCATATCTTCAACCGATAAAAGAGCTGAACAAATGTGTGTGTATACTGGCGCTTAGGTCGGAGAATTAATTTTTTTGAAATTGTCTCAGGAGTAAACTACCTTTATTTTTGAAAATATCGAAAAATGTTATTTAACGAAGTTGCTTATAATGAGAAGTTACATTTAGATATAGAATTTGGCTTTCTATTTTGAAACTAAAAATTTTCCACTTTTTTACGCAAAATTCCTGAACTATATTTTTAAATAGTTTTCTGTTATTAATAATCCTCTCTGTTTAATAGTTTCAGACTAAATAATGGATTAAAGATCTTTTGAAGAACTTTTAGTAGTACTTTCTCAAATCAATATTTTGAGAAGAAATGCTGAATTTCTTGGTGCATAGTTTTCATTTTCTCCAATCTTAATTTTTTCGAAATTCTTTAATACAGATGGCTTAAAAAGAGTTTCATTTAGCGATTTGTATTTAAAAATTTCGAAGAAGTTAACATTAGAAAAAAAGAGAAACAATGCACCAAGAAATTCAGCATTTTCTCCCAAAATATTTATTTAGTCAAAAAAATACTGCTAAAAGTTCTTCGAAGTGAATTTTAATGCATTATTTATGCTGAAACTACTAAATAGAGAGAATTATTATTAACAGAAAAATGCTTAAAAATGTAGTTCCGCCAAATTTGATATCTAGATATAACTTGGTATTATAAGCAACTTCTTTAAATAACATTTTTCGATATCTTCAAAAATAAAGGTAGTTTACTCTAGAGACAATTTCAAAAAAAATAATTATCCGAGCTATACGCCAAGACTAACGTACATTGGTGCAGCCTTTTCTTCGTTTGAGAATATGCACTAACTTTTATCAAAAATAAATTTTTTCAGAAAGTCAATATAACAACAGAGTTTCCCATATGATGCAGATTTTTTGGCGGACACTGTATAATAAGATATCCCAAAATATCGCAGGGATTATCAAAATATTGCCACTAGACAACAGGGAAAATTAACTAGTAGTGATAAGTATTTGTTCGTTTTAGACTTGTTTTTCTGTTTTTTTCACTGTCAGTGCTAAACTCCACTTTTATTATTTCTTCTTTTCCCCCCTATACTTTTGTATTTTATTCTTGTGATCTATGATTATTTATTACTCATGACTCGTATATATTTTTGATAATAACTTATTATTATTGATGGTTACGTGGAAGAGCATGTATATGAACGTCGATTGCTATATTGTACTTATTGGAAATAAAGACACATTTATTATTATTACCATTATTATTATATTTTGTTTAATTACTGGACAATTACAAAAACAAAATTGCGACATTTTGTTAAAAAAATGTGAAAGTTAACATTGTTTTGGCCATAATTTATCTATTTTTTATGATACAGAAATTGACAAAAACCCATTTTAAAAATTGATTACCTGTATTTAATTTTGTTCCTTAGAATTTTTTATGATAGTGTCATAGTTTCTAAGATATACAACACATAAATTAAATACTTCATCCTATAAACGTTCGGATGCAATATATATTAAAAATCTGCGAAACTATTAGTCATATAAAATAGAAACAAATCCATTCTGTGTATAAGCTTTATTTTTGACGCCCTCATTTTTTTCGCTAAAACTAATAGTTATCGAGACATTTGCAAAAGAACAAATTTTATATTAAAAAATCTCCGAAACTATTAATCATATGAAAATATAAAATAGAAACAAATCCATTGTGTAAAAGCCTTATTTTTGACGCCCTCATTTTTTCGCTAAAACTAATAGTTAACGAGATATTTGCAAAAAAAAACAAATTTTACGTTTATAGATCAAAATGCATTTTCTTTTAAAGCAAGCACTGTAAACCGATGAGAAAATTTGAGCGTCTAAGTCGTACTATATGTTAACGAAAAACAGTACATGACAATATATTTTTTTAATTACTGACTATTTACATAAACACAATGGCGACGTCTTTACTAAAAAAAAAATATGTGAATAGTCACATTGTTTTTGTCATAACTTCATTGTTTTTTATGCTATGGAAATAATATAAAAAATAAAAATTAATTGAAAGCCTAATTAATACTCTTTCATTTTAGCCGTTAGCATTTTTGACGTAAGTGCCACAGTTTCTTGAAATATTTAATACTTAAACTAAATACTTCGTTTTGAAATGTTCGGACGCCATCTTTATAGTTCTAGATCTTGAAAACCATTAATTATACAGAAATTAGAAAACAACGAAATTCATCCTCAATTTAGAGCTCTTTTATTTGCCTCTATCGTGTTTTCGCTTATTGCAATACTTTTCTAATTATTTGACGAAAATCGTCTTGAAATACCTCTTGTTTCAAACTAAAAATCCCTATTAGTTATAAGTTAAAGACTATCAATTTATATGAAGAGTTGTATAGAACCTTTTCTTTTTTTTGATTCTCTTTTAACTTCAATGTTTTTGCTTTTTTTAGACCCATTCCCTATAAATTAGCAAGCCCTCGGATAATATAGAAACTTTTCTTTGATGTATTTACCATTAAGTTGTCAAAAATGAACGAAATCTAATTCATATGAATTATTCCAAAGTTAAAACCTCCAGTTTGAATGACATTTTTTTATCCATCTGTCAAGTTACTACAACTTCCGGTTACACTGGAAGTGACTTAAGCTTTTGATTTTTAAATAGGACACCCTTTACAGCGTGTAACAGGGCAGGATCATGGTACATCCGCCCCTCTTTTCCTTTAGTTTTAAAGATAAACGATTGAAATTTGGAACATCCTATATACTTAATATACGTCACTTTTTGACATATAAATGATTTTTTTCCACTTCCGGTTCACCGAAAGTGACACTAACTTTTTATTTTCAAATAGAACACCCTATATGTTATCGCATTTTTGAATTCTGCATAATTTTCTGAATCCAATGATACCATTTCATACCATTCCAAACGTAAACATTTATTTTAATTTAATTTTTAGTTTTTCCATTTAAGTGTGCCATGACTGTTCAAATTTATTCTAATTGTCCCGTGTAATTCTAGAAACATTTAAATCCCGTCGAAAGTACTAAATTATGTAATTTATGAGCAAATATAGTTCGTCAAAATGGTTTCTGGGACAAAACATTTTTTTTTTTTATGATTTAGTACTATTATTAATAAAGAATTTATTCATATGCTTTATTAAAATGTGCGATAAATACAATAAAAATTACAGCTAACAGAAAATATGAAAATACAATTTATTTATTATTACCTAGGTATATATAAGGTGGATTTACAATACAAATAAATGTAAAAAAAAACTTTTTAAAAACAAGCTTTTATTATTATTATTTAGGTGTATTAAAACGAAAAGAATAAAAAAATAAAATTAATTGTCTTAAAATATTGTAGTATTTTTTTTTTATTCACGCGACAAGCTCTTAAGACAATTAGTTTTATATTTTCTAATTTTTTTTTCATTTTTTTTTCAAATAATAATAAAAGCTTGTTTTAAAAAAGATTTTTACATTAAATTTTATTTTTATATGTTTAGTTATGTCTTAATTATTTCGTTTTATGTTCAAACTTAAAATAAAATAGTATCCAATCCTTCGCTGCACGCATTCTAAGAAATGGGGAAGGCGCGCCTTCGCCATTTCATAGAATATCTTAAACACACACCGTCTGCGTGAGTACAATATAAAAAAAAATAAAAAATTGTAGTGTTAAAACTAAAAAATTCACTTGTTAGTACCATATTATTGTATTGTCAGCAGAACTACACGTGTATGCAAAATTTCATCTCAATTGGACGTCGTTAAGATTTATCAATACAGGGTTAGGTTAGTTTGTCCCGGGGCTAAACGCAAACTCCAGACAATAGTGTTAATCAAGTCGGATTAAAAGTAACTGGACTAAAGTCAGAGGTAACTTAGCCCGAGATTCGAGGTGAGAGTTATCTCTGTTGGCCCGTTAACCTAAAAATTGTATGTTTGCTGTGGACAGTTGGGTGAAAAGTCAAAGTTACTTTTTGGTTAAATTATTAAAAATGGAAGCTTTCGACGAAATAAGCGATAATGGAATTTTTGGAACACGAAACACTTACTTGGTTTTCTTAGGTAGGTAGCTAAAAAATAAATATTGAAAATTATTTTATTGTATTGTACAAATCGTTTAGCTTCTTTGTCCCTGCCTACCTTTTTTTGAGGGGGTTTCACTCATTTCCTTAAATTCAAAATGTAACTAGTAACTATCGATCAGAAAATATTCTAGTTTATGTTATAAATGTTGTTGCTCGTTACTGTCACTGTCAGGTGACAATTAACAAAGCTTTTAACTTGGTAACAAAAAATTAAAAAACTAACCAACAGAAAATCACTTATTTTTCGGCCAATCACAATCAACCTAGAGTTGGCAACTCTGTAGAAAGCGTTAACAACCTCAGGTTGTTCAAGGGTTTCCTAACCCACACATAAAATGTGGTGGATAAACAGATACCAGTTTGACATTCACTTTGCCCCGAGGTTAAAGTTAGCCCAGGGCTAGCTAACACGCAAATTTATCCCTACATTAATCAATGGGCCCCCTTGGTTCAAAATTGACTTGCAAGAGTCAGCCTACACATACTAACAAACAGACAAACATACTAACTAACTAACTAACTAACTAACCAACATACGAAGCAAGTTAACTAAAAGCTTGTAAAAAATAACACAAAACATTACAACAGCTGTTCAAAATGCTGTCCATTAACGTCAATACACTTCTGAACTCGCCTGGCTGTTTCTCGAAAAACATTCGCGATTTGTTGGGCCGTTATGCTATTAATTTTCACGGGTTGTAACAGCGGTTGCGTGGGCCATATTTTTTAAATGACCCCAAACAAACAAATCTAGGTGAGTCAAATCACCCACCTCCAAAAAGGTAGCTAAAAATTATGAAATAACATTTCACCGTCGGCGTTGCCTCGTCCAGTTAATTGAAACTTTTTACCTAACTAATGGACTGGCGGTACATGACCAGTCAGGTGCAACGTTTTTAAAATGCATGCCAATCATATATATGAATGAAATTACCATGAATATGCCAGAAACGCAAATTTTAGGCAGTCGTCGCGTGCAAATCGATTTTTTTTTATTTTTTTTGTGTTTTTTTTAAATTTCAAAATGGATGCCAATAGTGCCAAACGAAAAGCCGTGAAACAAATCCAGCGGAAATGCATTGGCATGCAGTTTCCGCGCGCAAAACAACCTTTAATGCGCACATTAAATCGTAAAATTTTTTGGTGTTCTTGATTTTGGATGGCTTTGATTTTGGATTTTTTTTCAAGGCTTTCCGTTTGGCACCATTGGCATTCATTCTAAAATTAGAAAAAGTAAACAAAAAAAATCGATTTGCACATCCTTCTGCACGCGACGACTGCCTAAAATTTGCGTTTCTGGCATATTCATGGTAATTTCATTCATATATATTGATTGGCATGCATTTTAAAAACGTTGCACCTTACTGGTCACGTACCGCCAGTCTATAATATCGATGTTGAAATTGGTGAAAAATAAATAAAGAAATCAAAGATGTATCTTTAACGGGACTATAATATCGATATATGATATAGTTCGGTAAACTCTAAGGTGGCGTATGTATGAATTGGTAACACGACGTACGATTTGATATGCGATGTGCATAAAGCTATCGCAGTGATATAGAGATGAACTAGTCGCGTATGTCTTATTCTCTTAGTTTATATGATGAAGCGACCTTTGGACGCGCTACCTTAGAGTTTACTCGACTATAATAAGGTTCAATTGACGGGGTGACGGTAAAATTCAGCATAATTAGTAACCTTTTTTTTTAAGACAATTTCATTGTTTTGAGTTGTTTTTACGTGAAAAACTGTAAAGATTTCAAAATTTTGATAAAAAATTCAAACTATGGCTAATAACAAAAATATGATGGAAAACTCCACCATTAAAAACCACCACCTTACACACTTACAAAGACTGTACTTAAATAATACTATCAGCAGCTGCTTTTCCGTGAAAAACAACTTAAGATCACAAATTTTCAGCCATTTGAGAAATAATTACTTAAATACACTATTTATTTAAAAGGCTCGTTCTCTTAGGAAGTATTTTTGGGGTCATATTTATAGGAACTCTGTTTTAATTTTAGAACAATATATATACAATATTTTGAATTTTAGTTGTTCGAACACTTGTCATAGTATGCTTTACAAAGCTGCGAATATGAGTTTAAAAAGCTGCTCGAACAAACCTAATATTGCATCTAGTGCATTTATATGCTAGGGACCTATTCTCGATTCAGGTATTTCAACTGAGCATTCCAGGTTAACCATTTAGATTCACGCAATTCGAGTGATAATAATCATGCCTTACAAACCAATTATTCGACCTCTCCACTTAACTGCCACACAAACAAATATTTCGGTTGTCTTGCTGCGATACAAATTCTAGACAATGTAAAAAATGTTAAAAGTTAATCGATACAAAATTAAATTTTTGAACTTAATACACAAATAGTGTTAAGAGGTTAAATATTAATATACCAATAACATTCTTTTGTAAAAGCAGTTTTGTGATTTAGAAGACCCTCTCATGTAAATTTGATACCAAATTCATTTTTATGGGATCATAAGTTAATTGCTTAAGTTTCTTGAATCGTCTATAACGTATGAACCATAACTCTTTTAAGAGGTTAAAATAGGAGTTGAAGGTTTAAGGTGGTGAAAATTCGAGATTCAAGTGAAATAAAGTTTAAGAGATCAAAAGTTGCTCTTCAAGGTTTTTTGATGCTGATCTCATCTTTAATCTTATTCGCAATCCTATCGATCCTTCGAAGGAATGAAAACGGGGGTTTGATCTAAAAATTACGATATTCCAGATACTCGTCACTAGTTACGTTTAGACTTGTAAATATTATTTTACTGGATTAAAAACTATCCTTATTTTTACCTGTCAGTAAAATAGTTAGAATCATATTATTCGCACGGTTATGAATCTTTCTTCACTTGTATACAAATACCGCTGAAGCAGTCTTAATAGTGTGTGGCGTCATGACGTTATAAGGGGCGAGAGGAATGAATATACGGCAAATAGATCTCCCGTCTTTACTCCACCTTTACATTAAGTAAGAGAGAAGATAGCGGCGATTCCATGTCAACTATCTGACGTGGCGTATGGGCGTAAACTTATGAGTGTGTTGTTTAATCCAGGACCGCAATTAGAGACAACGCAGTCGAGATTATACTGTCGGGATGAAGATATAATTCGATAATTACTTTATATTTATTTGGTAATGTGTTTTTGAAAATAATTTTAGTAAGTTTTGTTACCAATTCATAGCAGTGCTTTGGGGGATATTGTAAGTGTAATATTATAAAAAGTAAATGAGCGAACACTATAGTTAAATCCGACTCTGCGTTCTGCACCCGTTGCCTTCCAACAACACCGCCTATCACTATTGCGATTGCGGCAACTTATACAATACGTGATATGCATGTGTACCAGATTTGAATATAAAAAAAAATTTCGTCCGAGTTTCAAAATTGATGAGCAGGTGGGAGAAATCTAAAGAATTTTTTTTTAACTAAAATTGCTAAGCAGAGAGAAGGAAATGGGAAAAAAAATTTTTTCTCGAAAACGAAAATTGATTGCGCGCGCCTCTTCACGTATTGTCAGCCCTAGGTTGTAGCCTAGTTAGCCTTATGGATAATCCAACCCTGCGAGTGTTGATCTTTGTCTTTGCGAAAAATCAACTAGACATTAAATCAAGCGAGACACGCATGTTAAACGCAATTTAGGAATAGGTATACTTACCGAGCAAATACAAGTGTGAACTGAAGTCGTCAAGTGATGGCGATAATAGAGCTTATTGCCGCGTTGCCCGTGTCTTCAAAAATACGTTTTATATGGGAAAATGGGCGCAAGTTTTATGTATTTTCTACTTTCAACTTTAATATTATTTTTATTAAGAATAATAACAATTTTACGGCCTCTCGACGCCAGAGACCTCAGGGGCCCCAAAATTGGTAAGTCGAGGGCCCACCGGGAAATTTCCCGGTTTCCCGGTGGTACAATGCGACGCTGGGGTTACCCAATGGAGTACCAGAAAAAGACTGCTTTTTTTATTTTGTGTGCCTGTGCTATAAAAGTTAAAAAAACAAACTTGGATACATATTTCTACTTATGAATAGTCTTTCCAGTTGAGCCTGTGGAGAAACTTCTAACGAATTACTAATTATGACTTTTTAACTAATCAGATCATAATATTGTTTTGTATATATTTTTTTAAATGCACCATTAATTTAGTTAAAGGGGGGTTTCTAGGCATCGATAGAATTTGCTGAAATTTTAGTATGTTACACCTAAGGTATATTAGATTATTTTAAAAATTGCTATCGTGGTCGCGTAGAATGCAAATAATTCTACGCGACCACGATAGCAATTGCTTTAGTTGAATTACCGGGTGTAATATAAACTTCCTATTTCTCTATGTAAAGAGCGATTTTAATATAATTTATTCAGGGCTTATACAGTTCATAAAAGCTATTAAATACATCAACTGAAACATTTTTATCTCTTCCTGTTCGACTGGAAATGTTATCAACCTGGTAAATCTTTATATTTTTTCAATCTATATATAATAAAGCTCTGGAACATTATGTTTGAATTTTCAATACCTACTAATAGATTTAGT
This sequence comes from Rutpela maculata, assembly GCA_936432065.2. NCBI lineage: Eukaryota > Metazoa > Arthropoda > Insecta > Coleoptera > Cerambycidae > Rutpela > Rutpela maculata. Next base: position 213,780,632 of record OW386285.2, read on the forward strand.
CCTTTTATTTTCAAATAATAAAATGCTACCATTAGGTACCATTTTCTATTGTCGAATTCAGCCCATCGAGGATTGCCGAGGAGTAATTACTGCATCATTTAGTCCAAATCGAGGTCTGTGTAATAGGGCTAGCTCAATCCTTCTATGATTGATATTTTCTTCAAGATTTATACCATTTATTTTATGAAAAATACGATTCCTCGTGTTACATATGTAACAGTTACCATTATTCTATTTAAACGGTGAACTTTTTCAAAATATTATTACTTTCATATACTGATTAACAATGACAGTTACCAAATGCAAATACAGTTAAAAGATTTTGTTTTATCAAGTCAATCATTGATGGGCTGAATTAGACATTAGAAAATGGTACCTAGTGGTTATTTGAAAATAAAAGGATCAAATCTATTAGTTAATGATAGTTGATATTAAGAATTATTACTGAAAATTGAAACATAATGTTCCGGCACTTTATTATACGTAGATTGAAAAAATATAAAGATATATCCGGTTGATAACATTTCCAGTCGAAATGGAAGCGATAAAAATGGAAATAGCTTTTATGGACTATACAACGTGATCTACCATGACATTCGGAAAATAAAATGGTGTACTAGTCTTCAATGTGGGAAAGCCCCTGTAAAATTTTAGAGTGATCCGAGGTAATTTAGTAATTATAGCTGCATTAAAATTTGCAAAGATACGCTACTAAACCATGGAGTTTGGCTACCTTTAATGCTTTCAATTGTTTATATGCTATTTTTAGGCTAGTGACTTTACTTGAGAGAGATCATATCGGAGATGTTTACATTTACTTAATTGGCATAAAAAGTTAAGCCGGTGAGTGCGATCAAAATGCCGCATTTTTTGCTTTCGGTCGAACACCGCGGCAGGTATAAAGTACGGCTGAAATTTGGTGTTTTTGTTCTGGACGGGTTTAAGTAAGTATTCTACTTGTTGTGTAGAGTTCACTGGCATAGGATCAATGTGTCGAAAAGACATCGGCCCTATTAAAATTAAATTATAAATTGTATTCGTAGATCGATGTTCAATTCGCCATTCGTCGCTTAGAACAGTGCATGAATGTAACATTTTCTTTGACTTTGCATTACTTTTAAGTTTTTTGTTGTGCTGTATTCTACAAAAAATATTTTAATTTTTGCTATTTTTGTAGTGTGATTTGATTAAAACCAAAAAGTCACTTCTACCCTCTCCAGCTTTACTGTCATTTCCAAGTCTGATAAAAGGGGGGGGGAGTGATATGGTTGGACCGCGTTACGTCAGATTGGTTAAAGTCATAGGCGATGCATTCCTACAAAAAAATAAGGTAATTTTTTTGATCATATTTTTTTACTTTTTAATTTTTCTAACTCTTTTCGGTGGGGACAACCTACTGTTAAATTTTCCGCATGTCATGGTAGATCACGTTGTATAATACCTGAACAAATTATATTAAAATCGCTTATTACATGAGAAAAATAAAAAGTTTCTATTACACCCGGTATATCAACTAAAGCAATTGCTATCGTGTTCGCTCAGAATGCAATTATTAATCTAATATACCCTAGGTGTAACATACTAAAATTTTAGCAAATTCCAACGATACCTAGAAACCTCCTACATCCGTGCCTAGTCCTTTATGCTTTGTGCAAAAATGTCGCAAAACCATGTGTAGAATATACAAAAAAAAATACAAATACAATTTTCTAAAGGACTGCGTTTTCAAAGTTTTCAAAAAATATAGTGGACTGCTGTCATATATCCCCCAAACACAATAGATAATATTATTTTCGTAACATTGATATCCATATAGTTGTAACAAAATTATATAATAAGCAATTAACAAATGTTTGTAGCAGAAAATTATGCAGGTTGCTCGCCTTTTAAGAACCCGTAAATTTTTACGATACTTGTTCTTTTGATCCATTTTGTCCCTTTCTTCCTTTTTTTGTTCTAAATTTCCTTTAGACTGATAAATTCATAAAAATCCCAACCTTTCAAATGACAACCTTTATTTCGACCATATTTTTCTGACGGCAGGAGCACCACCAGGCTGAATTGCTTCGAACGAGTTTTTTCGTTGAGTTTTTTCTCATGCCAGAAATCAAAATTCCTAAGTGGTTGTGTGCGCACAATAGCGACAGTTTTAAAGTGTTATTTTTATTATTTTTAAGTATTTTTATGTATTATTTTTAATCAAACTGTTAATTTTAAATCCGCCACAGGCGGATAATAGTGTTAACTTTCTTTAATTTACTGCCGTTAAGCCAAACCAGACCTGCACTGTTCAGGTCTACATTCCAGGTCAGTTTTCGAGGAAACACATATTTGTAATTTTAATGTAAATAAAGTATTGTTGAATTGACGTATTTCGATCCATAGAGTTAAGCAACGTTCATCACGGTTAGTACTCAAAATGAGTGTCCGTCTGAGGAAACATAAAGATCTTGCTTCTTGTAACAGCGCATACGCAGAAATTATGCGATTTAAGTCGAGGATATCCCATTCTTCGAAGGGGGTGTAAAGTAGGTAGCCCCTTATCTTTAAGTGTTAGGTAAGTAAAAAATCCCCCACTTTTCTAAAGAGTTTTGGCAAAATATCCAGGTGGCTCGTCTGTTGGCGTCGGTGATAGGCCTTGATAACTTAACAAAATAATAAATTACCCGCAACACTGCTGAGTGCATGAATTGAATCGAATCGAAAAAAAAGGCATTGACTTAAAAATCTTCGTCGGCGTGCTTTAACTTTACCGATCGAGGTCTCGCCACTGGAAGCATTGCTTGCAGTGGCGAGACCTCGATCGGCAAAGTTAAGGCACGCCGAGCGAGTCCGACACTTAGACCGTATCTCATCTCGCCAGCCTGGTTAAGTGGTGGAGTAGAATTAGTTAAACTTCGCCAGGACGTTAAAATAAGTAAGACAATTAAAAGAAACTATCAGTTTCACAAAGACGGCGATGAATAAAGAATCGGCTATCTGGCAATGCGCGATTAAGATATTTTTCCTGATACATATTTCTGGCGTTTGTTGCTTTACCATCTGCGAGACCATATACGTAATGCATTGTCACCATTTCCCCATTCACCATAATTCACCATATTTACTGAGGTATTCGAATAAAAACACCGAAAAACTAAAATAAATTAAATGAAACACTAAAAACCGAAGATATGATTTTGAACACCAACAACTTACTTTATGTCAACAAATATTGTTTTGAAAATAGATTTATGTGTTCAAAAATTATTAGTCAATACTGCTAAATGAAGCAATTTGAATTTAATTGTTTTAATCAAGAACTGTGCGTCTGACGAGAAAAACGCAAGAGATCGTTTTCATGTAGAATTAACTAGGCTAATCAGAAAATTCACATTGAAAAATGTCAGTGGCGTACCACTTTTTTTGCAAAAAATATCAGAGGCCATGTTTACACGGACGCCAGTAGCAGTGGAGCAATAAAACAACTTTTCTAACTAAAATATATGGTTTTATATCCCTATTAACACATACCAAAATTGAAAATAATATCTAAAGTACTTTCTGAGATTAAAAAATAACGATTTAAAAAAAATTCAACACCCTGTAGCAAAAAATTTAAGCCGTTGTGGACATATGTTCTTATGAACATTTCTTCATAAAATGACCTAAACAATCACACCCTGAAATATTAGCACGTCATTAAGGAACAGCCTGTAGGTGTATAAAAGAAAAATGTATTTTAAAAAAGAATTATAGAAATTATTTCACATGCATAAAAAAGTCATTTATCAAAAGAGATTATTTTAAGTTGTTTTTATGTAGTTCCTGTACATAATAAAACGCATGAGTTTGTTCATACTTTTTTAGCCAATGTTTAAATTTGTACAATATATTTGAATTTTTTATGAGATCGGGAACTTTATTATAAATGTTAATTCCAGAATAATAAAGGCTTTGTTGTAACGCCATATCCTAAAATGACATTTATTTGACAGTTTTAATGAATCAAAACAATGTCATTATTGACAAGTGTAAAATAAAGAAAAAATAGTGAAATAAAGAAATTTTATTTCACAGTGTGAAATATAACTTATTGGTTTCTATCAAAACAGCAATAGAATTTAGTCTATTTTTAAAAAATTATATTATTTTCTAATTTCGAATGGCGATACAAAAAATTTTGTACATAACTCCAGACTAAAATGCGTTTTTTTTTACTCTTGTGGTTTATAGCACTCGCCTTCGGCTCGTACTATAAACGCCCCACTTTTTTTTTTCTTATGGGTGCCGAAGCCCCGCTGTACTGAAGCTTGAGCTTATTGTACTCCATAGTCTCGTTATACCATTAATCCCGTTCCTCTCCAAAAGGAGAGTATACGGTCAATGGGAGCTCTGGCTATTTCTTCCGGGGTCACGGTTAGTCCCCCGAAGTATGAAAACCTCCCAGTCAACAAGGCTGGGCATTCACATAGTATATGGTGAGGAGTTTCTTCATCCTCACCACACATCCTGCATTCTGGATTATCCTTCACACCTATGTTGGTTAGGTGTCTGTTCAGTGTGCAGTGACCTGTTAGAATTCCCACTGCACATCTCAGCTGTTTTCTGCTCAGCTTTAGCAATTCGTTAGTCTTTGTCTTGGATGGCCCGCCGGTGTTGAACATACGTGACTGTCTCATTCCCGGCGCGCCGCGCGCCGGTCCAATACAAGATGTTTCTGATTCAATAGTTCCTTTACCATTCCTCTTGCGGTATTGTATGATATCCCGCAGGATGGCTCCGGTCCCATCAAGGCTATTTTTGTGCCTTCTTTGGCCAGCTTATCTGCTTTTTCGTTGCCTTCATTGCCCTGGTGTCCTCGCGTCCACTCCAGTTGTATACTGTTGTGTTCCGCCAGTTTCGCCAGGGATTCAAGGCCGTTTTAGAACGTATCTCTACTGCATTCTGAGCTTTGATAGCTGCTTGACTGTCAGTGATGATGCGGATTCTTTTGTCAGTATATGACCTCCGGATCATTTTTTGTGCACAGATTTCTATGGCTGTGACTTCTGCTTGGAACACCGTTGCGGTACTGCCCAGGTTCAGGCTGGTTGGTCCCTCGTAACACCTGCTCCAGTACTACTTGACGTTTTCGATCCGTCAATATACCATATGGTATCATTTGGATGTCTTCGCAGTTGCCTTGTTCCTTCCTCTTCCCTATCGGGTATGTGTACCCCGAAGGTCTTCGTGAAGTTGTGGCTTATGCTAATTCTGTCTGACTGCATATCTAGTAGTCGATTTTTTCCTATTTGTTGGAATATTTCGGTGCGGTATCCTATTCTTGGAATGGTCCCATGTCCGTTTATTTTCAGCCTGTACGCCGCCAACAATGCCTCACTCTCCACCACTAGCTGTAGTGGGGGCAGGCAAAGTAGCGCTTCCATGGCTGCGGTAGGCGTTCTTGACACTGCTCCCGTTATGCCTAGACAAGCCAGTCTTCGTACTTTCCGTAGTTTTCTCATTGCCTCCCCTTTTCCGGCTTTATGCCACCAGATCAGGGAGACATAGGTTATTATTGGTACAGCCAGTGCACCATTCTTGGTTGTAGTCTCCAGTTCTTGCCTACCATTCTTCTGCTGGCCCATAAGACCCGCGTAGCTTTGATAGTCACTCTGTCTAGATGTGCATTGAAGTTTAATTTGGTATCTAGAATTAGTCCCAAATATTTCACTTCATTGCTCACCTGTAATTCGTTTCCCCGGAGACATAATCTTCCCAGGTTGAGTTTCCTCTGTCTTGTGAAGGCGACCACAGTGGTCTTCCCTGGATTTACGGAAAGACCTTCCTGGGTACACCATCTGTTTACCATGACGAGGGCGCGCTGTATCTTTTCTGATGCAGCGCCCTCGTGCTTTCCTGTTACCAGGATTCATCTGTATAACCAATTATTCATCTGTATAACCTTGCACATATATTCCCCGCTGTTCCAGTCGAGATAGGAGCTCGTCCGCAACCAGGCACCACAGGAGAGGAGATAAGACCCCCCCCCCCCCCTGCGGGCAACCTCTGGTCACGGACACCTCCTCTGTCGTGGATCCTAGCGTGGACTGAATTTCCCTAGTTCTGAGTGCTGAGTCGATCCATCTTGTTATTGACTTCTCCACTCCGCGCCTCTTCACTGCATCACTTAGTGAGTCGAATGAGGTATTGTCAAAAGTACCATCTATGTCTAAGAAGGTTCCTATGGCAGTTTCTTTGCTGCCCTTTCTATTTTTTAAGTAAGCTCATGTATTGCTAACTCACAAGATTTTCCTGTTTGGTAGGCATACTGGTTTCGATGTAGAGGTTCTGTACTCAGTTTATCGTCCCTGATATGCCTATTAACCAGTTTCTACAGGGTTTTCAGGAGAAATGATGTTAGACTAATAGATCGGAAGGATTTGGCCTGGGCGTAGTTATCACGCCCCAGTTTTATCTTCCGCCAGCCGGTTGGCACATAACCCAGGGCCAGACTGGCCCTGAATAATGTGCACAGGGGTGTTGCAAGTATTTCCACTCCCTGTTGGAGTAAACCCCACTTGTAGATAAAAACACCATTTTAGCACTTGTTATATAAAACACTATTTTGTAACGCCAATCCTAAAATGACATTTATTTGACAATTTCAGTGAATCAAAACAATGTCATTATTGACAAGTGTAAAATAAAGAAAAAATAGTGAAATAAAGAAATTTTATTTCACAAGGCCTCAAAATATTTTTGTACGTCATCCACCCCCACTATCACACCCTTATCACCACTCCCATCACACTACCGATGTGGGATATCATTTTATGGGTTTCTGGGGTTGACGATTTCAAATATTATATTATTATTAATGTTTGATAAACAATTATTTCTACACAGTGGAGTGCAAATATAGCATTAAAATTATTTTCGTCTTGAGAGACTTGGATAGAAAATCTGGATGTGGAAGTAGTGATTCTTTGGGCAGCGGTTTTATACTTATGTGTTCCATTTGTTTGTTTATGCCAATTACAATTATTATCTGCATACAGTGTGTCCCACTTCGTACTAAGCCACCCCTATAACTTGGCTATTTGTATTTGGATTTGTATATATTTTTTATAGCACATAATACCCCTAATGAACTACCTTTGGAAGGTAAAACTGTTACTCAATCTCTATTTCAAAGCCAACTGTGATGTTTTTAAAATGGGAATTTTGCAAAAGTAACATTAGCGATTGAGATAGAGGAAAAATGTATTTGGGAAAGTCGTTTAGAAAAATTAAGTAAGTTCAAATATGAATTTTCATTTAAAAATATTGATTTTTTTTTTTTTGAAAAATATTGCAAGTCAGAAAAATTTTTGTGATTTTTTACGTGTCTTATAACATTCTGGGCAACTATACCTAGAAATTTTGTACTGTTTTTTTATGTTATTTCAGAGTTTATTACATTAATTTTAAAGACGTTGTTTTGAGTACGATAGTGTAAAATTTCGTTTTTTTTTTGAGAATTTAATTTTAAGCCATTTTCATTTAACTATCTTACTAGGTATTTTGTTTACTGCTTGTTTGTAAAATTACTTTATTCTTATTTTCCAGGATTGCTGTGGTATCGTTAGAATATAATGTAATTTTTGAGTGTACAGATATTGGGGGTAGTTTTTCCCATGTAGATCTGTGTTGATTTTGATAATGTACTTCAACTAACTGCTTTCTATTCAACAAACAGGATTTAATAAGATTCAATGGAATAACACGCACCCCATACCTATCTAATTTTGCAAAGAGCATATCATGTTTGACCATGTCAACAGCTTTCGGCAGGACAAACATGATACTTACCACGTTGTTTCCATTTTCCAGGTTCTCTTAAAATGTCATTTGTTAGTTAAAACTGTGGTAGTATTCTTATTTTTTGTGAATTCATAATTTAAGAATATTTACTATTAGCTAAGCTCCTACGGTGGTTGATACTTCCCCTTCTGAGTAAAAGCAAATCTCTTTAAGGACACATAGAGTAAGTCAAAATAAAAAGATTTAGGGGCAGACCCACCTCGAAAACCCGCGGAGGCACCCCCACCCCCTGCTTAAAGGGGTGACGCGCACAGTTGTATATTTTATTTTTTTCCTCGAAAACGATAAGAGATAATGACTTGGTTTGCGCCAATCGAAAGAAAATAAAATTTTACATACGACTACATTTTTTTGGCTGATCAAAAATTATATTCTTCTCTCCCATTATAAAAAATATTTGAGGGGGCTACTCTGTAATGTCACATTTTTGCTTATTGCTCCTAAACGGCCTAATAAATAAAAATTTACCAAGAGTTAAAAAATAAACTGACTTTTCCTATCGAATGATATATGAAAAGTGAGTGATATCTGTTTAAATAATGCGTACAGTGGCGTAGGGATTTATTTGCATTCGGTAGAATTAATTGCAACAGCGTTTAATAATAAAAAAAATCTCAAAAGAACATCAAGCAGATATTTTTTAATTGATTAAAAAATGGTAACTTATTGTCTTACTACAATAAATATGGGAGGGGGTTATTCAGTAATGTTACTTCTAAACGGCCCAACAAATCAAAATTTACCAAGAGTCGAAATTTAAAACAATTTCTGCTGTCTATTAATGTTTCAAAAGTCCATGATATTATTTAAATAATACGTACTGTCTTGAAAAAGAAAAAAAATGATTTCTGGTTTACACCAATCGAGCATGTGAAATTTTACTCTTTTTTTAATTATCTGGCTTTTGATAGTGGAGGGAGAGAGGAAGGTCGATCTAGAAATAAAGCAGTAGACTGGGTTAACCGGTTAAATGTTTTTTTAATAAAAATAAAAATGAAAACAGTGTAAACGATCAATAAACTCTCAACTCAACAAACAAAAGAAAAATATTAACTAAATAAATAAACAAATACGAGAAAGGTAACACAGCGCTAATTGCAACATTCCTTACATGTATATAATTGTGTACATTTCAATTTTTTTAAAAAACACTTACATTTATGACCACAAATTTTGCAATTGCAAATGATTAAAACTTCCTTCCTTAATTTTTCGTTATTAATAGTTGTCCACCACCATTGGGACGGACACGGTAATGCAACGTTTCCTATGGTTAATTGGCCCCAAACAAAACCACCCTGATAAATGCACCTTCTAACGTGCAATGAAAGTGCATTTAATGTGGGGGAAAGATTTTTTTTAGTAAATAATTCCATTCGACAAACGTCCAGACTTTGAGCCTCTGAATGTTTATCATACAGAAATATGACAAATTTTTCCAACATATGCATTTGTTTTGCCCTAGGTTGTTTGGGATGAAGTGTCAGCTCTTTGAAGGTGTCTGTAATATCTAGAAAAGCTTCCCATGGTTCCCAACACTTTCTTTTTCCTTTCCCGAAGAAGGCCGATGTCACATCGCACCCAGTAAAAGCTTGGAAGAAGGGAAGACCTAAACATTTATCCTTCAAATTGTTACTTATTTCCATGCAAGATACGTATTGTAAATTTTTTCCTATACCAAACTCTATCCAGACGTCTTGCTCTTGATGCTGGTATTGGTAAAAAATGGCAAGAATAATAACATCAGTGTCGACAGTTTTTATTAGGATTTTTTTAAAATTATTTTGTAAACAGTTTAGGGAATGAATAAATATTCTGGAATCGGCTTCTTCATGATTGCAAAAACCAATCATTTCAATTATATCTGAAGAGCTGCTATTGTAGAAGGTTTCCTCATTATTGTTGCATACTAACACTTTATTTTCAGTCAATGGCACATTCTTGAAATAGTTTGAAATTAAACTAAACAAATCTTTTTTATTTTCTGCGTGTCTTAAAAATTCAGACCAATTTCTTGGGATAGTGGTGTTTAATCTACTAATTTCCTACTTCCTTTACTCCTCATTTCTTTAGTACTTTCCTTTAAGCTTTTCTCTATATAAATATCCTAAATGATATCAATCCTCTTGGTGATTTCCAAAAGTTTTAAAAATGTAAGTCTTTATAATACGAGAAATATAATCTTCAAAATTTAAGCAAGCCTTAGATTGAAGCATGTGTACCAGAGCAGCTCCATCTATTAATTCAGCATCAATATCCATGGGTTTGCCCTTAACTTTAATATATTTCTCGAGGCATCGTAATAAATTCGATTTTGTGCCATGATACATTTGCCCAAGTTGAGCCAGTGAAGGGGCATAGGGATGATCACTGTTTCAATAAACGTATTACTTCTTCAAAGGGATAATGTGTTTTATTTTGTACTAGCCAAATTAGACAAGGTCATGGTTAACGAAGCGATCGCGCATGTGTGGCTGCAATACTTTTTGCAATGCTTAGTTCCGATGTCGCGTACCCATTGCGGCAACGCACGACAAATATATTTAACTTTTTATAAAAGCGATCGATAGACTTTAATTTTCTACTTTTATAAAATTTTGCTCGATTTGTTGGTTGTGCGGTAATAAGCAAGAATGTGACTTTACACTGTATCCCTTCCCATATTTTTTGTAGCGGGAACAAAATAGGATTTTTGATAAGTTAAAAAATATGACTGGGGTGTAACATTTTATTTTCTTTCAATTATCGCCAACGGCAACATATCTATAACCGTTTTTTTGAGAAAAAAAAAAAAAGTTTATTAAACGCTGTGTTGCAATTCCACCAAATGCAAATATATTAGTACGCCACTGTACGCATTATTTAAACAAATATCATTCACTTTTTTATATCAATCGATAGGAAAAGCTATAACCTTCAATTTTTAACTCTTGGTAAATATTTTTTTATTAAGCCGTTTAGAAGTTATAAGCAAAAATGTGATATTACAGAGTAGCCCCCTCCCATATTTTTTGTAATGGGAGAGAAGAATATTATTTTTGATCAGCCAAAAAATTGTAGTCGTATGTAAAATTTGACTTTCCTTCGATTAGCGCAAACCGTAAGTCATTATCTCTTATCGTTTTCGAAAAAAAAAAAAAAATAAAACATATAACTGTGCTCGACACCCCTTTGACCATGGGGTGGAGGTGCCTCCGCGGGTTTTTGAGGTGGGTCTGCCCCTAAATCTCTTTATTTTGACTTACTCTTTGCGGCCTTAAAAGGATTTGCTTTTACTCCGAAGGGGAAGTATCTGACCATTTTTAAGCTCGTAGGCTCTTAGCTATATTTGTACTGTATAATTTTTTCAATTATTTTTGAAAATACTGGGAGATTGGTCTGTAATTATTGATGTCTTATCGACTGCCCTTCTTATAAAAAGGAGCCACTTTTGATAGCTTTAAGTTATCTGTCGCGAGCATTGTTTAACAAAAGAGGGACTAATGTTGTCAATATCATTGCAAGTTGAGCTCTTAAAGCTGATGCAATATTTTGTGGGTGTGTGGATTAGTTTTAACTTTTATTTCGTGAGAATTGCCTATATTTATTAAAAAAATTGTTAACGCTATTTACTGTTTTGTCATCTATTGTTAATTCATTTATTTAGTTAGTTATACTTTCTTTTGTATTTTGTCTTATTATTTTCAAGTTATTTTTATCGTATTTTTTGAATTTAATATTTGTTTAATATTTAATTGAATTTTCGTCGGTGAGATTTTCACTCCTTTTGTACAGTTGTTCTAAAGATATTGATACCATTAGTAATCCATTTATTTCTACCACCTGACTTTTTTCTAATTTAATAAGAAAATTTTTGCTATAGTACAGTAGAAATATTGATAAAAATTCTTTATAAATTTCATTTGGGTTTTCATATTTATACATAGTTTCCCATGTCTCTGACATAATATCGCAATTAAATCTATTTATAGATTCTGTGTTGATTTATTTTTTTGTTCTAATTATTGTTGATTACAGAGAATTTAGATGCATGCATTTCAATAGTTTTATAATCTGTTTGCAGTGAAATCAGATTTTGAGATGTTATTAAATAGATAACCTATAATAGTACAACTATTATATGTTACCCTTGTGTGACCATTTGTAGCTATTGTTACGTGTTGACACCACTTTTGTAAACACCATATATCGTGGATCCGGAAATTATAAAACCAGGGTAACACTGAACACTAATTTATTAACTTACTAATTACAACTAATAATTACTTCATTAATCTTATACTAAATACTATAATAATTCACTACCTTAGTCACTTGATCACTTTACTGTCTTCCTGATCTTACTGAATTTGCTATCAAAACTAAAACTGTCCTTTCTGGATTTCTTCGTGCCTTTATATACCCAAAGATGAGAGATCCGGAACATTCTGTTATGATGTCATCACCCTCTAGATGTTTCTAGTAAGCTCTTTACTACTTCCAGACTCTGACACCACGCGCCATCTCTGAGCCGATTGCCGAACCAACCAACTGAATTATTCTTTGTTTACTGTCTACTTTTTGAACTTATAGGGAAAGCTCATGTCATGTCTCTGGGGCTATAAACATCTAACACTATTGTTAAATTAAATGACTCTATTATATACTCTAATCTACGTTTATTCAATGAATTTTTAGAAATATCAATTTTGAAGTCACCGGTAATAATAAGTTTACATTTCGACACGTCATTTTCCCTTACGCAGCTTTAAGTTTATTGAAAAAATGTTACTATCTGGTAATCTGTATATTGTAATGATTAAAATATTATTTTCATTTTGCTGTATTTCTATAGCTGCTAATTTATAATCTTTTTCTGAGCTGATACTGCTTAAATCAGTTCTACTTTTTATTATTTGTTTTGCATATATAAGTGTAGTTAGTTGCGAACCTATATGGAAATTAGAAGAAGAAGAAGAGCAAATTGACAACGAACAAAGTAACTTCATATAAAGATTAGGTTGACGTTTAGCTAGCAGTGTTTAGTGCATGGAGAATAGAGAGGAGGAGTAGCATGCTATACTTTATTAACTGATATTGTAATATTATAAGACTTTATTATCAACTTTCTTTTAAGAAGAAATTTATTGTTCAACACAGATTCTATTAAATATTGATTAAGTTTAGTAAAATCCGCATTGCTCTATTTTTATTGCAGAAGCCATACCAGTCCACCAAGCTTTAAAGTATTCGAAACGTCCACTTCCAGTGTTTCAATAATTTTATCAGATTAGCTCTCAGTTCTCGATGCCATTAAAAGCACTTTCCATCTTTGCTACAAAATCAATCCATATCTATTTGAAATAATATATTTAATTTCTCAAATAAAACTTTCAGGATAAGTGGCAGACAATGTTGAAAAAAAAAAATCAGACATAAGTGGTCTGTTTTGTGAAAACAATTCTGTTTTACAAACCCCATAGTCTCGAACCAATTTCGGGAAGATGAATTTTCCTGTCCGAGGAAATACCTTACAATGTTGATACGTACTAAGCTTAGTATCAATTGGATCCCCCGGGGTCCGGGCACCCGCCAGGGGCCCTGGGCTTTGGCTATATTACGTCATATAAGCTAGGCATTCAGTTGTGCACATTTGGCGATTCTCAAAAAAACAAAATTATATAAATATTTCAATTTTAATGAATTTTAATTTTTCCGGGAGCCCATAGCGGGGGCTCGCCAGAGACTTTGACAATTTTTTTTTAATGGGGCCCATGATTTGACGTGGGGCCCTCAATAATAAGCAGCCCCGGAGCCCGGTAAAGCTGTCGGCGGCCCTGATTGGATCAAGGAAAATATACATTTACAGTCTTATGTATTTAATAAAAGAAACTGAAACTAAGCTATAGGTTAGTCTCGTAAACCCTGTGTCTCTCCTTATGTTATTTTTCTCTACTTTCCGAGGTCTCTCCTTACACCAGCAAATGATGATGCGGAAAAATAAGATGCCGACATATCTCCTGAAGAATCGAGTTGTTATTGCGATATGATGTCTACGGAATTCATAAGAAACATATCCAAATGCACATCTCAAACAGTCAACTTCTCAGAGGCATAAAGGAAGATGATGAAAACCAGGTATTAACAAACCCGACTTTTGTGTATTCCGTGACATTTCTATCACGCCAAACTTTGTTCAACAGGCAAAAGGGCTAGTAAACAATAACGAAAACGACAATATTAATAATATAGTATTATAGTATGACTTTCCAAAATGTTATAAATATAATTTCAAGGTAATTTTACCGACTATTATTGGTTTTATTGTAAAATGAATATGCTTAAAATCAGACTGGATTTAAAATAAGGTAGTTTTCCGGATATCTCGTGACGTAATAACCTCTAAAACAGGGTCATTTCACATTTGACAGTAACTAGCTACGTTGCCACATTTCTAAAAAAGAATATGCACTACTGCTCTGTCTGAAATACATTTTAATATTAATTTTTGACACTGTTTCAAATACCCAGCAAGTAAATATTTTATATATTTTTAAGGCTGACTGATAACTTGCTAATACAGCCGTATAGCATTACAGAATATCTTACCTTATTTATCGAAATATGGCAAAGTAGCACTCGTTTCTCTATTCAAGCACAAATTAGAATCTGGTGATTACGCTATTATGTCATAGCCAATAGAATAACCCGAAAATTGGCGGCAATATTTAACCGTTTAAACATAGTTTCAACTTCATGTTTTTTTTTACTATAAGGCATTATTTAAAAAATAAATTAAAAAATACGGGTCAACTGTTTTTATGTGTAGATGTTATTAAAATTATTTTAAAAAAATGGTATACTTGCCCATTCTCGATCTTCCAGTCTGTATTCTCCATATTCTCATAATCGTAGTTACCGGTATTGTCAACAAGGGTTTTTTTGTTTAAAAACCCACTAAACCGTACTTAAAGCTTATTGTTTGAAGATGGTCGAGCAGGTGTATGAGTTTATCATCACTTGTTACAACTAAGATGGTGCAATCTATCATTAGTTGCATATTATTTAGATTTAGATTCTTTCCAATTCTTAAATCAGTTTAGAAATGGAATAATTTTTTTACGTAAATAAAAATAATTTTCCTATTGTTCAATTCTACTGAGGACAACCTGTACTTTCCGAGGTATCTTCAGATTTCATTGGTCTCTTATTTAGAGGTACACCCCACATGCCGAGCACATACTTATATATAAATTATTTCCACACACGCACATGCAGTTATCATTTAAAAATCGCATATCTGAACTCTTTAATCGAAACAAGATATTCTTATACATCTTAATTTTTTTCATCATGCTTCATTAATTGTAATATGCGTTAATTAAATTCTGACATGTCTGCCTCTTAAACCCAAATTAATTGTACTTTCTTTACGTACAAAATTTGATGAAGATGTCAGTCCTGATTAGTTATCAATAATATTTTTCTGTCGAAATTGGGTCATTTTATCGGTATTAAAACCTCAAATTCTAAAAATGCATTAATGTCAAACTTTCGAGATAAACAGTATTCTAGATGAGATATGAAAGGCGCCATCTTACTCAATCACAGGTACTTATTTACACTGTTTATTCTGTCCAAATTTTATTACAATGTGATTTAGTAATTCTCAGGATAACTATTAAGGGCGAATAACTCCTAAGGAACAAAAACAGAGATACTTTCAGTGTTATTATACGCTCCTGAAGTATTACCTCACTACTCCTACCCCGAATTCATTTTGGAAAGCTGGATCATCAATTATGGTGGGCAAACGTTTTTGTATTTGCCTTCAACATGTTTTCAGCTTCAAGAAGGAAGCACACGTGGACCACTGATGATATGAAGTGCTATATAGGTAAAGTTTTATAGAGCATAAATGATGTCCACAGAATCCCTTTCAGTACCATAAAATCAATATTTAATCTAAAACAAATTTGGAACCCGCTGATATTAGCGAGTTTGCAATCCTAAAGGGGTACTTTGTAGCTTATTATGATCCAAATGGTCTAACTACCCCAAAACCACCCCCTAAGGTACAATTTTAATTTTTTTGATATTTTCATAGTTCAGTTCATTTCAGATAGTAATACTCCAGTCATTTTAAACAAAAATATGGCTTCTGATCTAACAAAATATATCCTTCATTTTTTTTTTAAATCGATTTATTTTGGTGTTTTAAAGAGAATATTAAAAATCGGCAACGAGATCACTACGGCATAAAAAATTAGTCAAGGTCAAAGTTCACAGGAAACGGTTTTTTGGGAATATCGCGCCTTCTGTGGCTCGGAGGCCAATTAAGGTTATTATGAAAATGAAAGATAGTGAAATTCCGCACAAAAATGACCTCTTCCATTTTTTATGGACAACGAACGGTTTAGACAAAAATGTGCTTCGAAGTTTCCGCGCAAGGCATAATATATATTTTTTTATTTTGATTAAATTTTGGACTTAAGGTTTTTGGACAATTCTGAACAAGTTTCATTAACAACATTTTCCGACAAAAAATGCCTAATATGATTGAAATTGGGCCCTATCTGTAATACATGGTGATAACCAGAAGCCTACAAACTCTCATACGTAAAATACGTTTTATTTTAATTTCAGAGCAAAATATTACTAAGCATACAAAAATAAGAAGATGTATAAGATTTCTAAACCGCCATATACCGGGTGTATGTTAGGCAAACCAACTTTATTTAAATTAGATGATATATCAGTGTTATCCTAAAATATGGAACATGGGATTTTTAATAACATTATTATGAAGTGAGAATTGTAGGCCTCTGGTAGTCACCATGTATTACAGATATGGTCCAATTTCAATAGGGATTATTGTAATATGCTGTTTTACATATGTTCCAAACTGTAATCAAATATTTTAAGTCTAACAGAAGTTATCGTGTTTACAAGAAGCGGACGCACACATAGATATACACACACATACATACACTTACAGACGCAAAGACATTTTTTATTCGATATTTCAGTTAAGTCTGTTGTGAAACGGATATCTGTACAAGAAATTTTTTTCTACGATGATTATTAAAATTTATCTTCAATTTATAATAAAGTTAGAATTCAGTCAAAAGATATACAATTCATTACTGAACCATAGCAGATACGAAAAAAAATAATAGAAACATTATTGTAGAAAATTTAGTCAGCTTTAATTTTACAAATAGCCACTTTTTGATTAGGGCTAACCGTTTTCGAGATATAAGCGAAGAACCAAAAACCAGGACCTTCTTCGTGCCCCCCTGCACCCCCCCCCATCTCCTACGTTCGGGGACTTTTGGTCCAAACACAGCCCTCTAGTCAAAAATTGTGATATCAGCATTTCCCTCTAGAAACCATTCATTGACTGGACTATCTCGTTGCCGATTTTTAATATTTTCTTTAAAACACCAAAATAAATCGATTTTAAAAAAAAATGAAGGATATATTTTGTTAGATCAGAAAAGTATGATTTCACTGGATTATAAAAAAAGATCAAAAAGTAAGCAAAGTGATAAAGTGACTGAATTATTGAATTATAGTACTCAGTGTTATATTAGTGAAGTAATTATTTGTTGTAGTTAGTACGTAAGTTAATAAATTAGTGTTTAGTTGATCTGGAGTTATAATTTCCGAATCCACAGTACAGGGTGTTTACTAAGGGGTGTAAACACGTAACAATTGCTGTCAGAAGCGGAATTATAATGGACGATTTTTGGATTGTACGGTGTTCATCTCGGGAATTAGTGGTGAACTAATTTTGAACAAAAACTGTTTTATTTGGAAACTAGTGAAGATAATCAAATTCTTCAACTGGAAAGTGATACAGGAAATGAAAAACACTAATTTCTGTTAGTTCGCGAAAATTTCTAGAACATTCCATTCGGAAACTAGAGGAAACAGTTGAATTCTTTCAACTGGAAAGTGATATAAACAGTAAATAAGACTTGTTTGTGTTAGTTTGAGAAAATTTCTAGAACATTCTATTTGAAAATTACTGGGGATAGTGGAATTCTAACAACTGGATAGTGATTTCAACTCTAAATAAGACTCTGTGCTATTTCGAAATTTTTCTAGAAAGTTCCATTGGAAATATCGACGAGATATCTAGATTTTCTTAACGTTATTGTGCAATAGATTTGGTTAACATTATCGTATGTCCTTAACAACAAGAAGCATGGCAACAGAGAGACAAATGCAGGACCTGCAGCAACGCCAGGAAGATAAAGAAGAACAAGAAAAGTTTCGTCAAAAAGGAAAAGGCGAATTGAGAAAAATGATGGAAGACCAAGAAAGAAGATGTCAAGAAGAGAGAGATTCTCTGATGTGATAACGAGTCTGTATTAAAGCTTAAAAAGTTAAGATTACGAATATTTTCTTTTTATATACAGCTATATAGAAGGCTACTAAAAAGATTAAAAAGAAGAAGGCCACTAAAAATTATGAAATAAGATTTCGCTGTTGCCCTCCTGTTAATTCAATGTTATTACCAAACATCGATATTGAGTTCGGTGTAAAAATGAAAAAATAACAAAATCAAATGTAGTCTTAACAGACTTCAAAAATAAGTCTAAGGTTTAATTAACCGGGCGATGACGGTGACTATCTTTTGAAAGAGGTCCAATTTTTGTTGGTGTTTAAATAAAGTAGTTTGTTTTCCAATGTAAAAGTTAGTTAATAGGTTGGAAAGAAAAATACTGGATTTCCCTACAACATTTTTTCTTCTAAAATATAAAAATTATAACTAAATTACATATTTTCTTCGCGACTTGTAGAAATATCTAGCTTTGGTAATTGATAATTGAGTCAACTCTTTGTTTCCATACATTTCAACATACAGCTGTCCCTATAAATGTAAGTATATACATACCCAGTATACTACATGAACATTGAACTTACTACAGAATCCTCCTGTCTATGTTATCCATTTATTTTCACCTGCTTTTGTAAATGAACTTCTTTAGCAGACGATGTACAATGTAAATACAATGAGTATAAATTATTATAATATACCATCAAATAATTAACATGTAACAGCGTAATATGGCAGATTTCGGGTTATACTTAAGTATTTATTTAGTTGCCTGACAATGCTTTTGAAAATAGGAATAAGCATATATTTATCGAAATACTAATGGATTCGTATATATGCTATTTTTCACCACTTGATTAAGTACTGGTTTTTGCAATACCACCAATAATAAAAATAAAAATTGTATATTTTTTCACAGTTATTGTAACAACAGTCCGTTCAATAATTCATGGATGCAACGGAATGTGGGTGCATGGAGGTGTCCGCCCAGTTGCACACTTTTTACTGATATCACCGTCCTCAGGATTTCTGAGTTAGGATTAATTAATTCTTATGTGAACTCTTGTATAAAAGTAGGTTTTTTGGTAGTGGAAAAGATAAAAAAAATAGTTCTTAAAGCTACCGTGGTTACAACATAAAACAAAACGGCGCCAATCTATGTTTTTTAGAAATAACTCTTAAAACATAAAATATAAAAAAAAATCACAAAAAATGTCCTAATAATAAAACGAAAACGGTTGCATGTAGGAAATTTTGGTAAGGACATTTTTTGTGTAAAATTTTGCGCTATTTCATTTTCGGCTCTACGATTTTTTGTATTTTGCGTGTTTTAAGAGTTATTTCCAAAGCAAAAACAGTTTTTTGGCGACTTATGTTGCAATTACCGTAGCTTTGAGAACTACTATGTACTTTTCTAGTACCAAAAACCAACTTCTACGCAAAACTTCATAAGAGGAATATTTATGCCATTGCCTTTATTTTTTCTACTACTTAAAAGTAAAAATGTCAGATTTGACAAAATTTCTTAAATATTAGTCTATGAGATATATGGGGCCTGGCATGTTGGCATTGCTGTTATGTTTTAGCAAATATTTTTCGGGGTACTTTATCTTATGTGAGTCAGACCTCCCCCACTGCCCGTTTTGGCGCTAACCGCCCCAGAAAATATTCAATTGTGGAACAAAGTATAACACTTTGGTGCCAGTTGAAGAGGGTATCTTGCCTATCAACATTCGATATATACCAACATTTTTTCTCCGTGCAATTGGCAGCACTGGCGAGATCAATTATGGTCAAAATTGGAACGTAGTATAACACTTTCTGACCAGGCGGAAAATTTTCGTTGTCAATGCTTATTGCTGGAAAACCACATGCCAACATTTTCTGCTTGCCCATTTTCCAGATTTTTTGCCAAAAATTGGACTTTTGGCCAAAGAACGGGCCAAAACTGATGCTTTTCAAAAAAAAAATAATGGCACCTTCTCAAACTTGTACTTTCTGTACCAAAGAAAAGTCTCTGTGAGTGCCGACATTTTTTTCTCAATGTAACAGCAAATACCGATTATTATGCCAAAAATGACACATTTTGCGAGTAATGACCGAGAAATAACCGCTCATACTAATCTCTGCAGGTTTCAACTGGATTGTAAACTTACTTGCAGTACCTAAGGTACTTGAAGTAGTGATCAAGTATTTTAAATACTTGAAGTAAATTGTAAAGTACTTTAAGTACTGTAATTTCGTTTAATAAGTACTAAGTACTAAGTACTATTCTAAAATATCTGCAAGTATCAAGTACCAAGTAATCATTTTTTCTGGTATTTGAAGTAAAATACTTCAAGTAATAAAAAGTAATTGAAGTACAATTATTTATACTACTTTTACTTGAAGTAGTGCCCATCTCTGCCTATGCAACTCGCGAACATACAAAACCTGAAATCATATTTTTACGTAAAATGATTTGCTGAATTCCATTATGCAGGTCGCGATTCAATGCGGAATTGGGAAACCGGAAAGAAATCGCACTTTTCCACTTTTTTATGAAATTTCTCGGAAATACATTATTTTACATTTCTCATCCCATAACGTCTCTAATGATTGACACCTTGAAAATTTGGACACATTTATTCAGAAATATGGTGAATCGATTGCCATACATAAAATTGTACAAAATATAAAATATCTGGTGCAAAAAAATATTCCCATTCGAAATCACGTGAATTTTTTTTTAGAAGTTTGTTTCGAGGAAACTTTTACTTCCCTCACTTGTCACTTACCTAAGGGAAGTATTGTAAGCATGAAAAAATCACTCTTCGACATTTCTTCGGATTTTCACGTTTCAGACTATGTAGATTACTAAAGTTAAGGTCTCAATTCCGTCAGCCTGTCTATTGGTGCTATATCTACAAAACTAATCGACGGAAAAGAATAATATTTGTAGTAGTTTATACTAGTGTCAACGAAGAACTGTGACATACTTTTACAGAAAAATATACAATTGTTTAAAAAATAAATATATTTTTTTTTGAGGAGGACAATAATATTTTGCAAGTAGTTAACACAACTATCAAGGACAAAAAATGTGAAAAACATACAGTGGCCAGCTTAAAAAATAATTAAGTAACTATGGAAATGATATTTAGAGAATAAATTCACACAATTTCCGAGGAAACCAGATAAGCTTTTAGTGAAAAATGTAACAGGGTGGTCTGTTAAATAGGAAGCGAGGGAGGAAAATAATATTTGGAATGTAGTTGTCACTACTGCCTAGAAACAGAAAAAATAATTAATAAATAAAAGATGCCAGATAAAAAAAAATAGGAAGCGAGGGGGGAAAACAATATTTGGAATATAGTTATCAGTACTACAAACAAAGAGGGAAGTTTTGTGTAAATATATTTACAATTTTGTTCAGTTTAAGATAGGGTACTAGTATAAGCGAGTAAAATGTAGTTTAAGGTTTGAATTAATTATTTTCACAACCACGTAGTGAAGTAGAAGTATAGTAACAGAAGAAAAGTAAAATTTTCTTTATTCAAATACATTTAGAATATTAAGAAATGTCGAGAAAAAAATTGTATATTTTTTTGCTATCATGTAATTCAATACTTCGTCAGTATTACCTAGAAGAGTAGTTGTTTTGATTGGTTCTCCAATAATGAGTATTTACCTGACTAGTATATTAGCGTGCCTAGATTAGGGCAACAATATACAGAAAGAAGGTAATTTCATAATAAATAAAAAAGTGTGTAAGTTGTGATTTGCTTAATACCTAAATAATATTCTCTAAAAAATCATTGCTAAAAATAATGGTTTTCTTACAAAAAATTATTCAGATTTGACATTTAAATAATTATGAATTTTCCTAATGTCACTAGAGTTGATTAATCTTAATTTCACAATTTCTGGATTTCAAAAAAAAAACTTAATAATGCACCTCGGCACTAAAGTTTTTTTTTTATGAGGGAAATAATCTTGACATAAACCTCTAAATCTTATTTGACAAACTGCGGGTAGCTCGACCTTCGGTCTCGGGCTTTTGAGGTAAATTATTAAGTCTCGAATATTTTCTATGCAAAATTTTATAAAATAAAAGCTACCAGCAGTTTATCCGATAAAATTCAGAGACTTCGGTATATAACCTACGAATAATGCGCAGCATAGTTGGCAATTTTTTATATATTTATCGACTGAAAACAAAAATAAATATTTGCTTGAATTAGGATGATAAAGTTTCGGAGATTATTTTATCAATATCCAAAGACGTTTTTCAGTGTCTCTAAAAAAAGAGAAATAGTTTTGCATTTGGCGTCGATGTAACGTGGTAAATTGAAGACATTTGATATATGCAATGTAACCTCAATCACAGATCGTTCATGGCTGCCTGGCAATATTCTATTTTATTTATACTCGCGATCACGGTATTTTTGTGTTATGGTGAATTTTTTAGAGCGTGTGTAACAACACTAAAATAGTATGGTGGTTCGTTGCGTAATATGTACGAACAATCCTTTAAAAAAAACATGTCATTTCGTCTGTAAGTACCAACATTTTCTTACCAAAGTGAATAATTAACTTGTATCTTAGTTTTCCAAGAGACCTGGCGACTCGAGTTAAGTGTGTTAAATTCTGTAGGCTGAAAGAAAGGGAGATTTTCGCTTTTAGTAAAGTCTGTTCGGATCATTATGTTATAATTTATAAATACAGTCTTCAATTTAATCCAAATGTGATTACATTGTATAATAAAGTTTTATGAATAACTGTAAAATAATTAATTACACAGGCACACAAAAAGAAAGAGTGATCTCTTCTTTTGAGTAGACCAACTTATGTATTTTGATGCGCTGTATTCGAATCCAGAGTCAGTAATGCTAGATAACATAAAAAAACTCATAATTTAGGTTATTTTCGCGATTTACTAAAAACCGGTGCGTGCCTGAGTTAAACGGACACCTGATTCGTATTCAGCACGTCGAAATACAGAGGGGTTGCCCAATGGAGTCCCAGAAACGGAACATTTTTTTCACTTTTTTTTGTGTGTTTGTGTAATATATTTTTTGTATACATGGTTTTCTAGAAAATCGCGGAGGATCTGGTGATATTCATATATTACACAGGCACATACAAAAAAAAATGTCTGTTTCTGGGACTCCATTGGGCAATCCCTATGTATTTCAGCGTACTAAATACGAGCCAGGTGTCCTTTTACCTCCATCACCCATCAATTTTTAATAAATCCCGAAAATAACTTATACTATGAGTTTTTTAGGTTATTCTCGCAACTTATATAAAAATGGTGGATCATGGAGAAATTCTGACTCCGGATTCGAATTCAGTATTAACAAGAGTTTCATCACTAATTATAGCAATCTTTGTTCTGCGGTTTAAAAAAACCGCGATGGGATAATTGTACAAACAACAGCTGTCCCGCTATTTTCAAATTTTAAATCGCGCGCAATATGGAACTTGGGTTGAGATGGGGGATATTGTGTGCTTTATTTACTTATTGGAATATTTTTGGTACGTAGGAAGATATACGGGATTATTTGTCCATTAGAACGAAGCAGCACACTTGAATGGTCTTAGGGTTATAGTGGGTTTTAATAAAATCATTTTCACTCGCATTTTCATGAGCTCTTCTGTCAAGGAAAAATAAAAAATATTTAGTTTATTTTTAAGTGCCGCTGACAAAGAAAATGTACTATTGAAAGTTGACCAACTATCAGAAAAAGTTCTCACCGGAGTTTATGAAGGCCGCGTGTAGAATTATTTTCGGAAGGAGCTCCTTCGAGGTAAGTTGATTATTCTATTATTTTTCATTCCCTTGTCCTCCTCAGTAATTACACCCTATAATGTTTAACGACACTGCGATCTAAGAGATTATTTATTACATTACATATAATAAATATAAATAATATTATATTATACTGTACCATACCGTACTTTACCGTACCATACCATACCATGCCATACTATAGTGTATTATATTATGTTATATTATATTATATTATATTATATTATATTATATTATATTATATTATATTATATTATATTATATTATATTATATTATATTATATTATATTATATTATATTATATTATGCTCGAGTAAACGTGTTTGTGTGTCGCTCCCGCATAAATATCAATTATTGAGGTACTTTTGTCCGTCTGGCCCTAAAAGTTGTGAGTAATAGTCTTTATCATAATAACTAAAGTTTGTGTAATATATACATATAATATAATCCAGTATGTCTCGAAGAAATAATCAAACCAATCAACCTGATATAAAATCCACTGTTAAAGAGTGTATCAGAGAATTGCTAAACGATGAGGAATTTATCGCTAAGGTTGCTGATAAGGTGGCTGGTAAAGTAGAAAAAAAGTTAAAAGAATTAGAAGAAAAAATTGCCGTACTAGAGGAAGATAATTATAAACTAAACAATAAAATTGATGACATGGATCAATTTTCGCGACGCAATAATATACGTATCTTTGGAATTACCGAGGAAAA
Organism: Rutpela maculata; assembly: GCA_936432065.2. Taxonomy (NCBI): domain Eukaryota; kingdom Metazoa; phylum Arthropoda; class Insecta; order Coleoptera; family Cerambycidae; genus Rutpela; species Rutpela maculata. Next base: position 213,805,296 of record OW386285.2, read on the forward strand.
TGCGGAAAATTCTGTTAAAAAGGTCATAACATTTTTCAAAGAAAAGTTGGCTGCAGAGGTTCATATTAACCAATTAGAGACCTGTTATCGTATCGGGAATGAGAAGGATGGAAGAAGACCACTATTTGTGAAATTTGTGTCTCATTCAACTAAAACTGATATACTGAAAAAAAGAAAATTGTTAAAAGGCAGTAAAATAATTATAGTCGAAGATCTAACCAGGAAAAGACATCAATTATTCAAGGCTACTGTACAGAAATGTGGTAAAACTAAGACTTGGACTTCCAGGGGCAAGGTAATGGTGAAAATGGAAAATGAAATTTTCGAAATTAATTAGGCAGATGATTTGGATCAATTCGAATAGCAAGCGGACCATAAATCTAAGTCAAGTAGCGGGGTGCGACATTCGTTATTTGATTATTACTTTTGTTTCTTATTATCAAATAATTATACCGCATTTGTTTTCGTCTTTGTCTTTTAAAGTTGTAAGAGTTTCATAATTAAGGATATTAGGACTAGAATTAGGGCATTAATTATATTTAAGTAATTTCTCGTTTTGTATACATGAACAATAAATATTTTACAATAGTACATATCAACACTCGTTCAATATTAGGAAAGTTTGCACAATTTAAAAAAATCTTATTAGATAAAAAATATAACATTTGTACTATTTCAGAGACGTGGTTGAATTCTAATATTTCTAATGATATACTTCACATTGAGGGATATAATTTTATAAGAATTGATAGAGATAGAGGGCGTGGGGGTGGCATTGGGATGTACATAAAAAATAATATAAAATATAAGGTGATACCAACAAGGGGAAACATTGAGCAGCTATGGGTAAGTTTCAGCCTATATAAAAAAACCTTTGCCTTAGGAGTCTTATATAAACCCCCAGATTTTAATTATTTAAACTTTTTATCTGACCTTGAGTCAACAATCCAAAATGATCTCTTATCATATGATTATTTAATTGCTCTTGGCGATTTTAATATAGATCAATTGCAAGTAGATAACCCGGCAACAAAATCATTTAATTCACTTATGGAAACTTTAAGCTATGAACAGATAATTTCGTCCCCCACTCGTATTACTAAGAACTCCATATCGCTGATAGATTTAATTGTAATTTCCGACTCCTCGATCGTATCAGACAAAGGCGTGATAGACCTACACGGTTTTTCTGATCATGATATGGTTTTTTGTAAGTTATTTTTTAATTCAGATATGTCAAACAGTACGCTAAATTATAGAGACTATAAAAATTTAAATTATGAAGCTTTTTATGCAGATATGCTAACATTGCCTCTTTATCATATAACAGAACTAGATGATATTAACGAAAAAGTTGAGTTTTTAAATGATTGTCTGCGTTATCTTTTGAATGCTTACTTACCTCTAAAAACATGTAAAATACGTAAACATTATTCGCCCTGGATAACCGAAAATATTAAATTACTTATATCACTAAAAGATAAGGCATTAAAAAAGTACAAAATCCATCGAACGCAGGCAAATTTGGATAACTATAGAACCTTACGTAATTTTACGACTGTGTCAATAAAACATGAAAAAAAAGCATATTTAAATTTTAAACTTCAGCATCTTAATATAAAATAAACATGGGACGAATTAAAACGTGTTAATATAATTACAAAAAAAACAAAATATATTCCAGCTAACTTAGAAAACCCAGATGAAATTAATAACTTTTTTGTCAACTCTATACAAAAAAATAATACTAATAATGAAAATGAAAATCTTATTGACTTCTATCTAACTCATACTAAAAATAATTTACCAAACAATTTTCACTTTAAGAGAATTAATGATGACACCACATCTAAAGTTCTGGATAGTATATCTACCAAAGCCAGTGGCGTAGATGAAATAAATATAGTCCTAATCAAACTTTGTTCTCCATATATAATCCCATTAATAACACATCTAATTAATTTTTGCATCGAGAATAATGTAGTACCGAAATGTTGGAAGCAAGGGCTAGTCAAACCCCTTCCAAAAATTACTGAGGTAAAAGAATATAAGGATTTACGACCTATTTGTATACTTCCGGCTCTATCAAAATTTCTAGAAAAAGTTTTAGATATGCAAATTCGTGACTATCTGTCTTTTAGCAATTTAAATAATTTTTATCAATCAGGTTTTAGAGCTAACTATAATTGCACTTCAGCACTGATGAGCATTACCGATGATATATTATCAGCAACAGATAAAAAAAAATGACTGCTTTAGTTCTTCTCGATTTCAGTAAAGCTTTTGATACGATAGACCATGATATACTTATCTCAATTTTACATTTCATTGGCTTCGCTGATAGTGCATGCATATTGATAGCAAATTATTTGAATGAAAGAGAGCAAAAAGTTGTTGTAAATAATCACATGTCAAAAAGTTTAAATATTACACGTGGTGTACCGCAGGGTTCTATCCTGGGCCCGTTGCTGTACACAATATACACGGCCAATTTTGATTCTAACCTACATCATTGTTAGTATCATTTTTACGCTGATGACACCCAACTTTATCTTTCGTTTAATTATACAGATGCTCAACAGGCGGGTGAATATCTGAACCAGGATATAAGTAGGTTGGTGAATGCGGCAAAAAATCATTCGCTGTTTATTAATGCAGAAAAGTCCTCATTGGTAATTTTTGGTGCTAAAAATAAAATTGAAAATATTTCCAACATTCTCAATATTTCGGTAAATACTCATAAATTGCACAACGCATTCGAAGCCAAGAATTTGGGTTTACTAATAGATCAGTCCTTCAGACTCAGAACGCAAGTAAACAATATGATTAAAAAAGCCTATGCTAATTTAAAATTACTATACAATAGCAGAGCAGAGCATTTATTAAATCAAAAATTAAAAATTATATTATGTGAAAGTCTGGTATTATCTCAATTTAATTATGCTGATATTTTATATCATTTTTGCATTGATGAAAATGATTCTTACAGGATTCAAAAAATTCAGAATGCTTGTCTGCGATTTATATATGGAATCAGAAGATCTAATCACATATCACATAAACTAAAAAACGCCCGGTGGTTAAATATGAAAAAGAGGAGAATTCTTCATGTTCTATGTTTTTATCATAAATTAGTTCTTCTAAAATCACCTCAATATTTATACAATAAAATAAGATATCGTACTGATATTCATAACTTAAATGTTCGCCACAAAGGATTACTCTCAATGCCACGTCATACCACTGCACTCTACCAACGATCGTTCTCTTATAATATGGTACTTTACTACAATAAACTTAATGATGATTTTAAAACCATGTCGCTAAATTTATTTAAAATTAAATGTAAATATTTCCTAATGAATAATGAATTCTAATCTATACTTCTCATTTACATAATCAAATTATTTAACAGTATTTTTGCTTTTTTCCTTTTCTTTAATGTCCTTAATATTGTATAAAGTTAACTCATTTGTGACTTATATGTATAATGTAAATATTAACGTAATAAAAGGTTGGACGGAAGAGCAGATGCTGTGACTTCGGTCACAGCAAACTGAGAACCAACCTTTTTATCTCTAATTTCATATGTAATAACCTATGTAACACAAGTTGATGTATATGGGATAAATAAATGTATTTACTATTATTATTATTATATTATATTATATTATATTATATTATATTATATTATATTATATTATATTATATTATATTATATTATATTATATTATATTATATTATATTATATTATATTATATTATATTATATTATATTATATTATATTATATTATATTATATTATATTATATTATATTATATTATATTATATTATATTATATTATATTATATTATATTATATTATATTATATTATATTATATGGCCGACGCAAATAAACAACATAAGTGATAAAAAGAAACTTTAGTGCCAATGTGCATATTCAGTTCTTTTGAAATCCAGAAATTGTGAAATTAAGATTAATAAATAAACTCTATTTTTTAAATAATTTTAAGTGACATTAAGAAATGTCATAATTATTAAAATGTCAAATCTGAATAATTTTTTGTAATGTAATTATGTCACAACAACTGAAAAATGTTTATCTGTCACCTCCGCCAACTACAAGAAATCGTACAATAATGGATTACTTTAATGACTATTTCTAGCAATTTAATGATGATTATGAGGTTCTTTAGTGCCTGTTAAAAAAAATATATATATATATATATATGAAATCGGATTTGAAGGAAACAACTACTCAGCGGGCAAATACCCCGACCTGCATTGAATTACACCTTTAAATCGTGATCAGTAACCAACTATCATTTGTCTGTTCCTAACCAGACATAGACCATATGAGAGTTTACCTCTCACCGTCACTTCATTTGATTCAGTTTGTATAAGACTAGCAAGTTGACCACTATCATTTGTCTGTTCCATGACCTATGGCATACTGATGAGAACATAATAAGTTCGAAACCGGTCTATGTCTGGTTAGGAACAGACAAATGATAGTTGGTTACTGATCACGATTTGAACGTGTAATTCAATGCAGGTCGGGGTATTTGCCCGCTGAGTAGTTGTTTCCTTCAAATCCGATTTCATAAACAGTGAGTATAGCCCACTAAGGCTAGAGGTCGCCGCTCTTGGTACTTGCAAAAAAGCAAGTCGCTATACGTCAGTGACATTTGTCCGACGTATAGTAGCACCTGACCATATGAGAGTTTACCTCTCACCGTCACTTCATATATATATATATATATATATATATATATATACATCCCGCTATTAATGCTGCGTCCTTTCACAAGCCAACCTTACTGCGTCTCCCAGAAATACGCTAGTTAGCTCAAATCTAATAAAGTATATTGGATCTACTAACCAAATTCATTTAATATCTGGTTTTAGAATTGTAATAACTCAAGAAACAAAAAAGTTTAATATACAGGACAATACTGCGTCCTTTCAAAAACAGCACGTTATTGCGTCCGAGAATAATTTCATTCTTCTTCAATACAATGCTGCGTCCGAGATGACTACTTTTTGTGAAACTTAGCATATTACTGCGTCCGGCGCGGTTGTCATATTTACCCTAATAATTTTATTGCACTTGTAGTAGAACAAATCGATAGCCGTCAGTTATTTATAAATGTCAGTAAAATTCGAAATATGATTTTTCTGTCGATTATTATTTTAGGATCAGTTTTTCAATTGTGTACTAAAAGTAGCCTCAAATTTGCAATATAAAATGCTGAATTTAGGAGATCAATGGAATTTTGGATAGATGTTCATTTTTATTTACTCCTTCACTAAGCGATGAGTTCACCTTAGAATAGCATATGCTTCTTGCTTTTGCTTTTTACACATTAAGTGTTTTAGTCTTGAAAGTTGAAAAACACATTTCTTGAAGTACAAATGTGTTTGATAATAAATGCCTTCGGATTTACTATTTTGTAAAGAACAATGTTAAAAAAGGGCTTTTTTGGCCCATCCGTGGTAAAGTGTGGAAGTTATCTTTTTTTTACTAATTTTGGGCTGCTGAAAACGAATTCTCACCCGTTTTAACGAAAAGTCTCGGGAACACATTAAAAAGCAACCCCTATTTGGGTGCCATAAAATGAAGATTCTCATTTTCCAAACCAAAATTCATTTAAATAATTTTTTAATATAAAAAACAATATTTCCTGGATAGTGATATGCACACCGTACACCCCAACCCCAAGAGTGTGAGAAATATTCAGGGATGAAAAATATTCATCCGAATTGATTAAATCACCTTAGTATGATAAAAAGACAAAATCCACCACCTTAATTGGTGGGGATGGCTGTAAGAGTATTCAGAAGTAATCACATTATAATAGCCTTTTAATAAGGAATTTTGTTTTTTTTTTAAATAAATAAATAATCGTATATTATATATTGTAACTTACACCGTTCTTATGGCTGGTGAAAGGTGAGGGGAACGCGAGGGAGAGTCCTTTTTTGGCTCATTCACGGTAAAGTGTAGAAACCATCTTTATACTAGTTTTGGGGTGCTGAATACGAATCTGTCATTCGATTTGGCTAAAAACATCGGGAAGACAGTAAAAAATAACTCTTATTTGGGGGGTGGCATTGAAATTGATATAGCTTGCAACAAAAAGTTATTCTTTAGTGCAGGAAATTCTTTCAAGATACTCAGTTTCATTAGGTAAGTAATGAAAGAAGCAAAAATTCTAAATTCACCACCCCTCCCCCTCGTTTTCCTCACCCTTCACCACCCTAAGAACGGTGTATATTTACAATATTACTCCTTGTTAAATGGCTATTATCAGGTTATTATTACTTCTGAATACTCTTACACCCATCCCCACCAATCAAGGTGGTGGATTTTATCTTTTAAGAGTTTTTATTGGTTTTAATTGCAAAAGAAATCCTTAATCACTCAATTTGATGTTTTTCTATCATAATAAGGTGATTTAGTCAATTCAGATGAATATTTCTCACCTCTGAATATTTCTCATATTTTTGGGGTTGGGGTGTAAGGCGTGCGTATCACTATTCAGAAAATATTACTTGTTTTTAAATTAAAAAATTCTTTAATTATTTAAATGACTTTGGGTTGGGAACATGAGAACCTTCACTTTATGGCGCCCAAATAAGGGTCTTCTTTTAATGTGCTCCCTAGACTGGCAAAACTGGCAACGGATTCGTTTTCAACACCCCAAAATTAGTAAAAAAAGATGGCTTCAACACTTTACCGCGTTAGAATTTTTAAAAACTGTTTTTATGAAGATAAAAGTTTTTGTACTCATATTTAATATCAATTTAATTAATTAATTTAATTTAATTCTTTTCTAAACCAGAAACCAAATATTATTGGAAAAAGAGGGGTTTTATTTTCTATATATCTACAGTTTCAACTAAGGATGTTGAACTTCTTGTAGATAAATTAAAGTCTTCAAACTCTAATGGTCATGATATTTCTAATAATTTGGATAAAAAATGCAAATATGCGATAAGCGGTCCATTTTTATAGAGAAAGACATATTTTCCAGTAAATTTAAAAGAGCCATAGTATCTTCATTATACCAGAAGGGAGATCCAAATGACTAAAATAATAATTATGAAGCCATTAGTCTACTATGTAGAATTTCTAAAATTTTAAAACTCCATCTCAAGGAGCAATTATCAGATTTTTTACATCGGAATATGTTACTGTCTCCTGCTGAACATGGTTTCACTACAAACAAAAGCAACAAGTCTGCGTTGTGTGATTTTCATCACAAAATCATTAAAGCTTTAGACAACAAGAAATCAGTTGTGGGTCTTTTTTAAGATTTCTCACAAGCTTTTGATTTGGTAGACCATCAGCTGCTTAAGACCAAACTAGCACTATACGGTATTCGACTAACTGATTTACAAATATTTTCCTCCTATTAAGACAACAGGACACAAATTGTAAAAATGGTCGGTGGAGTTGAAAGTAATATTTGTGATATTACACAAGGAGTTCCACGGGGGTCAATTTTGGGATCACTTTTATATATAATATTTACTAACTATGTGGTCAGCCATCAACAAAAGATACCAAATGTTCATGTGATCTGTTATGCTGATGATACAAACATTCTAGTTACCGGCAACAACGTAATTAAAGAAAAAAAAACACTGAAAGATTTTATCAAGAAATCATACATTGGTCTCAAAATAATAACCTAATTCTAAATAAAACAAAGACAGTTTCAATACAATTTTCATTGAATAATAATTCCGAGAGCTTAACACTTTTTAGTGGTACTGACTGGGAAATAAAAACTTGTTGAAAATTTTTAGCTCAAATAGCAATTTAATTCGCTAATTTCTAATCACGTGTGCTGAAACAACCAATCAGAACAAAATTACACAGATAAGATCCCTTAGGGATGTTTTCACTTATATTATCCAGTTTGACAGTTCAATAACACAGGTCATGAATGTTGTTGTGCAGCTAAGGTCATTTCAGAAGTAATTTTTCGCGCTGAATCCGAATCTGGCCTCAGAATTTTCCCATCATGTCAGGATTTTGAAATATTTGAGGTTAAGTACTTAAAAAATGACTTTTTTAGCAAGTTTTGAAGTTGTGTCTAGAACCCAAAAAATTTTTCAGCTTATTTCTAATAAATATATCATTTAGTAACATCCTTCCTCTTTAAAATAAGCTTTCGAATGGTCATCTATGATGTTTCCTCGCAAAGTTATAACCATTTTGAGGTGACATGAATTTGAAACCGTGTTCCCTACAACCCAACAATCTTAACCAAACGACTCTAAACGAATCAAATTTAACACAACAATAGGAATAACCCAACATTCTTAAATCAAAGTTTGGTTAAAATTGAGGATCATGGTACGCATGGTACTCGGGGAAACCTACTACGCATCCATTGTACTCAAGGAAACCCACTGCACATCTATAATACTCGTGGAAACCCACTGTGCATTCATGGTACCCGGAGAAACCTACTGCACATTCATTGCGCACTCAAGGAAACCTTCTACTCATCCATAGTACTCGGGGAAACCCACTGCGCATACATTGCACTCAAGGAAATCCACTGCGCATCCATTGTACTCGAAGAAACCCTTTGCACATCGCAATTTGATAACAATCCATTATTCTTACTCGTGTCTAACAGATTCTAATAAAAAGTATTTATGCCAAATTTCATGATTCTGGGATTAACCGTTTCCGGAAGGCTTAAAAAACCTCCCCCTCCCCGTTCACCCATTTGGAGGTCTCTTTTTGAAAACCGTCAAATACGTGCGTGTCTTCTTATTTTCTCAGAAGTGTCTATCGCTCGAATAATCACGTTTCTGACTTACGCGATTTCAAAAATACAGGTGTGCTTTAAACCATCTACCACCCCCGTTTTGACCTCTTCAAATAGTAAAAATCGAAATTTCGTCTTAACACGATCTAATAGATTTCAACAAAAAATATGTCTGCCAAATTTCATGCATCATGCATCTAACCGTTTCTGGAAAAACCTAAAATTTCAACCACCCTTTTTATCAAACAAAAGGGTATAATAATGGTTCTATTTATTGTTATTAGACTTATAATAAACCACACTATTTGATGAACTTGTAGTATATTATTCAACGAGCGGTAATGTAGGTAATAACTCACGCAAATGAAGTTTACAGCTTGAGCCGCAGGCAAGTGCTGTAATTCATCAAGTGGGTTATTACCATTACCGCAAGTTGAATACTATACTTTATCTACGGTTATAACAATGAATATTAAATTGAGAAAATTTTGTTTTAATTAGGTACTCAGTTTGTTTATTAATAAAATTAACTGTAAAATTTAACTTAACTTAATTTAAGGATTTCTCTCGGACAGAGCCACACCTTCGTGAAGCGCGTTACGTCGATTGGATAGGTTAGGGCATGAAGATACAGATGATTGGCACTATCACCTAGTGACTTATAATAACTCACTCATTATAACTCACGCTATTTATTTATGGATACTATAAATTGTTCAAAAGCAGTTCATTAATTAGTATATAACCTAATAAGAGTAAATAAAATAACCAAAAGTAGTTTATATTAGTCATAGATTTTTGTTGCTCCTAACTTAGCATACCTAGAATATTACCTACAATATCTTATTAATATTTCTAATCCTATTTACATTCACAATATTGTCTGCAATTCTCCTATTTCCTTATTCAAAACAGTAACCATAAAATTAGCATAATGTCCTGTAGACTGACTGCCTTTGTATGTTCATTTACTTTAATCATCTGAAAATGTCACGTTGAGTGCCGAACTGCAGTAAGGTGCAAGTTACAATAATTTGGCGGTAAAAAATAAAGTAAATGTTAATTGTTTCATTATTATAATTCATCATAATTAATTACCACAAAGTAACGGCTTACCAGTTTAACTTTGGAGGAGGTATTGTTTTTCTGATTATATATAACTAAATATTTGTAAATTATTTTCCGTTGAAATTAATTTCATTTCCTGAAAATAAATTTCTGTGATAAAAACATTCAGATTATAAGTAAGAAGATAACTGTTTAAATATGAAACATAATTACTTGTAAACTTATATAAATGTTCACAAGAATTTTACACTCGTCCGAACTCCGGCTTTCCAAGTAAGCATTTTCATGCTTACTTGACTGGATATTTAATAGTGCCGGTGTTGTCAAATCTCGGACGCAGCATTATACGATTTTCAAATAGAGAATATTTGAAGTATATTTATGTTCACAAATCTATGCGCCCCCAAACATAATTCGATGGAACTAAAAATATACTTTTAGTTTTACGGAACATATGGTACTGCGTCCGAATCCAAAAAAAACTCGGGTCGATATTTAGCTCAATTGAAACGAAACAGAACTCATTTCTATGTTTACATATAACCCAGGAGACGAAGAACATTTTGAGGTGCTGAAAATCGACCATTTCAGAGATTTGTTGAAGATAACACGGGAAAACAATACTGCGTCCGGTATACAGACGCAGTATTGTACAGGACGCAGCAGTGTATGGTATCGTGCACATGTACGGACGCAGCATTATTTGCAGGACAAATATATATATATATATATATATATATATATATATATATATATATATATATATATATATGTGTAATGTATATTACATCAATGAATCCTATGAGTACCCTGACTACCTAAATTTAAAATGATAAATTCGCTAGTGTTTCGAGGCCGTAGTCGATTATAAAACTTCTTAATCGACTTCAAAACATTTACAAAAGGAGGAAACACTCAATTCGACCCATACTCTAAAGTATGGCTCAGTAGCGGTCAAGCGGTCCCATATTTATTTCATCCTGCTACGTTAGTGCAAGCTGAGCAATAATTTGGAAACAAGATTTTTTTTAAGTAAAAAATTATTCATTACCGTATATGGGGGTGCATAGAAACACATTTCGAACTTTGCAGCTTTGGAGTAGGGAAACTATTCAGCTTTCCCAAAATGAGAAATATGGAAAACTCTGGTCCCTACTAGTAGATGCGTAGGCATATATTACATTTTCAAAAATTTGATCAGTTTGACTAAAAAAAAATAAAAGGTGTATGTTTCTATTCACCCGGTACTGTGGGGTAAACAGAAGCACTAACTTGTTTCTATAAATTATTATTTTTTAAAATTGGGTGAATTTTTTCGCCGAAAACTTGTAAAATAATATAAAATTACGTTATTTAAATTGTTTATTTGTTATAATAAACCAACATTACAAACTCTCATGAACCTAAGTAACAATATAAGGCACTATTATCACCGGGAAAACTTATAACGTACATTTAAAAAAATAGAAAAGGACTTTCAGCTATTTCTATTGACCCCAAAATTCTGACAAAAGTGACGTTACAAAAAAAAAAAAACATTTTTCATAAACTGTGCAGAGTTGTCCACTTTTGTGAATAATTATGTTAATAGGACAGGTTAAGGTATTTTTCAGCCAGATATGAAGTTACTTCTCTGTTTTTTTCTTGTAGTAAAATATAAAGTTTTGCTGCCTACAAATTAAACCCATTTGGCAGCCCCTTATTGACAGCACTGTTTCAAGCAGTTATGCCAATGTAACATGCTGAAAATTACTAAGTACACGTTAAGGACCTACTAATAGATAATTTGAGAGAAAACTAAAACAGCCAATTTTAAATTTGAGAACTGGGAGAATATATGATTTACGTTCCCCACTTTTGTTTCCATTGACTCAGCAGTCTCGATCCACCCCCATCTACGGTATTTGGCGAAGGCGTCGTGCAAATTTCGTCCCAACTGCATTAAAATTGGTAGCTAGTGGGTATTTTAGAAGTAGCTGATATCGAATCTGATTTCAAAAATTAAGAATTCAAAACGGTTGCCATAATGCAACGTTATTGAAGATTTATATGAAATATGATACATGGAGATTTCAGAATTCTCTCATAACAAGCCTGACGTTAAGGCTTAAAAATTCAAAATGATAGATATGTTAGTTTTCGTCATACCTCCCTCGTAAATATATTCTAATTCCATTGTTTTGTCGATCGTAAGTGACGCTTTATGTACCAAATACTTGTTGCCATTGGCAACGGGTCGTTATTTTTCATAACGTCCCTAGGGAAATAAAGTAAATTTGGGAAAATTTTCTCTTTTATATAACGAGTATTAAATGTTTTAACTATTTTGGAGGTAAATCCATACAAGCTTTACTGGCTATATCTTTTATATTCAAAAATGTTCAAAGGTATTATAATAATATGATTTAATTTATCTTGACAGTAGTTGTCATTTGAATAGAAGCCGCGTCCTAAATTTATTTTATTGACGGTTGCCATGGATATTCCAAGCATTGCTGGCTTTACTATTTGCTTAGCAAATATGAAACCTGATTCAAATAATTATAGTTTTCCAGTAGTTTTCTCAAGTTTTTTTCTAATTTAATGGTTCATGGCTATGACGAAAAATATAATATGCACCGCGGGTCGTACAGTGGGATTTTTCGATTTCGAATACTTGCAAACCTCGACCCTACGGGCCTTGGCTTGCAAACTGTATTCTCGTCAAAAAAAAGTGCATTTACGACCCTTGGGTACATAAATAACTATTACTATGCAAATAAAGAGATCACTAAAAACGCTGAAAAAAAATTGAGCCGCCCTCTAAAGAAATCACTAAAAATTGTGAAATAAAATTTCACCGTCGCGTTGCCGAGTTAATTGATCATTATTACCTAATATCGATATTGAGGTCGGTGTAAAAATGAACAAATAACGAATTCAAACGTAATGATATTTCTTAAAAAAAGATGTAAAAAGAAATGGTTGATTTTATTACAACCAAATGTTTATATTCCATCTCTTATTCTGGCCTGTATTTTTCTGTTCTTGTTTATGGTCCCACTTTCTAGATTAATTTATCTTAATGATTCTGAAGCTAAAAATGTGATTAATTTGTGATTCAGTGATTGTCCTGAGCTCAGACATTTAAATAGATGCACGTTTTTAAGAAAAACCAAAACGTGTGCGTTGCAAAGAGTTCCGTACTTAGGTCTTGCCGATTAGAAATTGTACATGTTCTTCAGAAATCTTGATTATTACTTCATCTTTAGTGATTGGGGGGTTGAGCAAACTGAGTGTTGGTTTGTGCCTCTTAAGATAAATTAGATTCTTCTAAGGCAGAGAGGTATTTTAAATGTATATTTAAATTTGAGTCGTATGTGCTTTGGCCCCCCTTTTCACAAAATTTCCACTAACATTTGTACCTGATATTGTTACACGCAGCTTTGATATCTCTGTCATTGATGTAGAACTCTTTTATGGTAGAACTCTTTTATGGTGAGTGAGGCGTTCTGAAGGGAGGTCAAATATTTTCGACTACTTTGAGATATATCGATCCGGAAGTTAATAATTTGCTAAACAGCGGAATCCACGGCTACGATGGCCTGAATGTTATTATCGTTATACCGTTAGCCTCGTCGTATCGTACGTTTTCCAGCTCCCGCATCCACGATATAATCCAGAATTGTGAGAAAAGACAGTACCATTTCAAATTCAATATAATTACATCTTCGTAGAGTAAATCTGGGTCTCATTTTCCGGAGACAAAACGATCACATTTTGTATTACTTCTGGGCCCAGAAAACTATATTGAGGATTAATCCAATCTTATAATAATAAACCTAAATGTGTTTTAGTTAAGCCATACTCGACTTTAGTCGCGATTATTCCAAACTATTTATCGGCTTCCCTATATTTCTCTTTTAATGCAAATATACGACGCATTTGTGTCTCTATTATCCTCAATTTCGGGTACTTAGATGACCACCTTTTTATTTATTCCAAGCTAACCAACCGAATCACTATAGTTTTTGTCAAACTATACATTAACCGGGAAAGGAGAATTGCGATGAATTGAACTGTCAGTTGTGTCAAGCGGCACATGTTATTGAGCGACATTGATTTGATAAGCACTTGTAAAAGTTATTTTGAATTATACCCCCTCCAAATTTCAACACCAATAGGATCTTGCCGCACACACTGATAACGTACTCATACTACTATCCTCATTTCCTGGCTAATGTATAGATAACTTATATCATTATTTTTCGTCCAAACTCCAAAACCTGGTGGTTTTCCACCACTGCAAGCTGTCCCCCAACCCATTCAGGAGGCATCAGTAAATAACCGTAATATGGATGCTTATGGTCTGATATACTTTCTATTTTGTTTAGCTACCACCTAAATTTTGTTTGTAAATAAATTGATAATTGTATTGTTCATTGTAATTTTGATTTCTCTTCATAGTATGCATGAAATACATAAATATACTTATTGTCACCCATTGGCGCAACTAGGGGGGGGGGGGCAGGGTGGGCCGGGCCCACCCCAAACTAGCCACGGCCCACCCCAGAGGAAAGAATAAAAAATCCCAAAAAAAAATTTAAAAATTATCGACTAATGTATCACTAAATTATTCGGAATCCATAATCCATCCCCGACTTCTATACAAATTTGACACACCTGTTGATTATAACGGTAATGTCGGAGAGTGCCAGCTCAGCCGTTTTGTTCTTAAACTATGCGCATTAGCGTGCGAATCTCGAGTCTGCGCCTGTCTGCTGGCTGACTTGACTGCTGTATCTCTTTCGTTCTATCGTTCATGCCGGAGTGAGTGTATAAGAAAATAATAGCGTAATCGGAGCGAAATGTTACTATACACCAAAGGCGGCCGGCTCGCCTTTTGGCCAGCGTTGCCACAGCACGATGACTTCTTTTGTCAAGGTCATTAAATGACCTTGAAATGACAAAAAAATTTTCGCCTGCGGCGCTATCACTAACCGCCCCGTGTACACATATATATCTACGGAACACCTAAGTATTTTATACACGAGCCGCCTCTGAACTTTGCGTTTCAAACACAAGGGGCCTGGCCATCCCTAGAAAAATTCTCTCCAATGTTGTCACCACACAATGGTTGACGGATTAGGCTGCTTGAGGGTTGCATATATAAAATATACAAGAAACATTCTTGTCATGGAATAAGGGTATATGTCAATAACCACTGCTAGAAGTTATTTAAGAGCACATTTAATAATTACACATCAGGGATGTAACGGAGCTCCGCTTCTGATTCCGCATTCGCGGAACATCCGCTTCAGTTAAACATCCGATTCCGATTCCGCATCCGCATTAATGCATGCGGAGTTTTGTAACGGATGTCAAACAATACAATATTTAAATTCTTTACTGAAGTGTGAACATTTTTGGTTAGAAATTTCGCTTTCGAAAGACAACTTACGGAAAGTCAACAGTTATATTATTTATTTATGTAATGTAATATTTTCTTTGTCAATCAACCTGAATAATGAGTACAAACAGCAAAGAGATAAAATGAAAGAAAATCATTATTCATTCATTTAATTTTTGTTGGTGAAAGAAAAAATAAAAAATAGATTTGTTATTTTATAATTATAATGACATTAAAAAAATAAAACAATAAAACAAGCACATTTCATAAAATACGTACCTCAAAAAAAATAAGGTGACAATAAAAATAATAAGGAATTCTAAAAAAAAAACAAAAAAAAGACGTGTACGTATAAGCATCCGCATCCTCATCCGCAAGTATCACTTTCTGACCTCCGCATCTGCATCCGTATCCTTATAGCCAGCTTCGATACGTCCCTGTTACACATTATTGCAGAATACATTGAATAATACGCCTTGTTTCAAACTACGCAATACAAAACAAATTGATTGCAATATGCCCCAGCAGAAATATTTACCCTGTGCGAATATTATACCGTCTGTATACTGCGTTCAGGCGAAAATCGAGAAAGTGCAGCATAAAAATGATATAATATTCGCCAGGCAGGATAACTATTTTTGTTGAGTTTATTATAATCGTTTTGTTTTGAATTGCGTATTTTTGCAATAACGTGCTTTGTATTCTAAAATAATGTATCAAAAGCATCATTAAAAACTACTAGCAGTAGTTATTTGATGTATTCTTAGTTTTATAATAAGGCTGCTCAAATCTGAGGCTATTGACAAGGATGTTTTTTCTATCTTTAAAGTTCAAGTGCTCTTTCTTTATTTATTTTTCGAAATCTTTAATGTGTACTCAATGTTGCTTTATCACCAGACATTCAGATATTATTTTGTTTAAACTACCTAGCTCCTAATATTTTCTTTTTGTCTTGTAATTTTGTAATTTCTGTAATTTATTTATTTATATTCAAAAGTTTACATACACATTTCATATTTTCAGAGTAAAACATCAATATAAATAGAAGTAACTCGCTAAAGTTAATTGGTAGTAAACTAGTCTGCGAGTGTGTTTAATTATATTCCATTTTACTGGGGGTAAATAATCAAAATTTTAAAATTGTTACCGTCACTTCTACTTTAACAACATATATATTGTAATAGTTAACATAAACATAAAACCAATATGATGTGTTCGCAGAAAACATTTAAATAAATAATAATTATTTTTCCAGAAATTTCAAAACAAACTTAACAGTCTATAACGAACATAAACTAATTCTGTACTTTTACATTATATTTAAAGGGCTATTATCCTCAAATATAACGCTAGTCATGAAATTTTATCCATTCTTTACTTGTCTCTCTTAAAAACTGCATATTGGATACTTCTGACTTTATTTTGGCCCTAGGAAACCATAATACCTTTTTTCAGCAGTTTTCGCAATTTCAGTGTTTTATTGTCATTTATAATATTAACACTTGTGCTCTACGTCGGGTGTTATAATTATAATTTAAAGACATGTTTTCATGCACATTTTTCTACAAGTTATGGCGGTATAATAATATATCTTATATCAAAAAGTCCTGTGTACTGAAATACGATATGTCTTATGTCTTTGTTGCATATTATTTTTATAATCATTTATTAGAGATTTTGTAGTGGTTTTAGATAATTTTCCCCAACTGCACCCCATCCGATTAATCCATATCTTAAAACGCATTCAGCTAATGCCTTATAAATGGATACCAAAATTTTCTTGATGGTCTTTAATTATTTTTCTTATCAAAAGTAGGTGGGTTATATAATTGTTAATTTTTAGCTATCAAAACGTTGTTTTATTTTTAGCATATCAAGTTCCACTTTGGTTTTGAGATCTATGTAAGTATCGCCGATGTATAAAATAGCAATCTTGTTTGCAAAAAAGACGATTCTTCCTCTGGTGTGAAATACATCGTTTAAAAAACTAGAATGGCCCTAGAACAGTCCCTTGCGGAACATCATAGTTTACTGTCTCATTATAACATAACATTCTTGATTTTAACATTTAGTTCTCTATCTTCTAAATAAGACTTGAAAAGGTTGAAAGATACCCCTATGTGAGTGTGTGAAGTTGACTGGCTTCGGAAGTTTCCATTTGCCAGAGAAGATCTATGTTTTAGGAGATTAAACTACTCCCCTGATTCAAATAGATTTAAATTTCGCTAACAATATACTGTGACGAAAGTCCTTTGCTAGGTCTAAGATGTATAGCGATGGCTTCGGCTTGTCTAAAGCTAAATACATTTAGCTAGTAAGTAAAGCAATACCGTCACTAAGTTTACTTTCTTTCTTTAAATACAAATTATCTATTTGATATCAATTCAAACTTGTTTAAATATTTTATTAACTTTACCTTAATACTTTTTTCTAATATTTTTCCGAAAGGGCATAGCAGGATAAGCATGTGTTAAGTGCCCCCGCACCAATCGGGTCGAGATTTTGAGCACAAGTTGATAGTAGTGTTAGATGAAATTTCCCAAAATATTATTTTTGGAAAACCATTTTTAAGGGAGTTATGGGGGTAAAAAGAAAAATGGAAAAAAAATTTTTTCTCAAGAACCGATAAACCGATTTTCATGAACAAAATATATGTTGTAGCCTTTGATGGCACAAACGTATAAAAAAATTATTGAGCTCATTTGTCAGAAAAAAGTGTTGAAAAAAAATTTTCAATATTTTGTAACATTTTTTTTTATGGGATGTTTTCGAGGCACACCCATCATTTCTTTTTGAATAAATACTTAGATACCCTTTTAAAACATCTCCAATTCTCAAAGCGATCGGAAGGGTACAACGTATTCAAAAAGTTGATAATCTGCAGCGTACTGCGTAGATCATTACTACATCTTACCACGGCCACTGACGGTCATTACACCCCTACCGCTTAAATCAGTATCAAACTTTAAGAAATGTGTTGCAGATATTTTCAAAGTTTTTGACATCAACTGTTGAGTCAAACAAAATCTAGTTTTAAAATCTGAACATTTTGCAATGATGACGTCTGTAGTCAGCCTACAAAAGAACTGTAGTTTCCAAGGTCCATTACGTGGAGATTACAGTACGATTTGGACCTCTTATTGTGGGGTGCTTGTTTATCGTGAGTCCCCTTGCCCCTCACTAGTCGGGGTGCTTTTTTATTGTGAGTCCCCTTGCCTCTCACCAGTCGGGATGCTTGGTTATTGTGAGTCCCCTTGCCTCTCACTAGTCGGGGTGCTTGTTTATTGTGAGTCCCCTTGCCACTCACAAATCGGGGTGCTTGTTTACCGTGAGTCCCCTTGCCACTCACTAGTCGGGGTGCTTGGTTATTGTGAGTCCCCTTGCCTCTCACTAGTCGGAGTGCTTGTTTATTGTGAGTGCCCTTGCCTCTCACCAGTCGGGGTGCTTGTTTACCGTGAGTCCCCTTGCCTCTCACTAGTTCTGGTGCTTTTTTATTGTGAGTCCTCTTGCCTCTCACAAATCGAGGTGCTTGTTTATCGTGAGTCCCCTTGCCTCTCACAAATCGGGGTGCTTGGTTATCGTGAGTTCCCTTGCCTCTCACAATTCGGGGTGGCTTTGTTGCGTGAGTCCTCTTCCCTTACGAATCAGGTTCCTCTATATTGATGAGACTTTTCTTAGTTTTCTAGAGTATTTCAGCTGGCTTCAGAATTTTCGACAAATATCTTGCATGGGACAGATAGTATACTATTGCAGCAATGTGTGAGCAGCAGCCAATAGTTCTGTTTCCGTTGGCGCAATCACATACATATTCCAATAAACCTGAGATACCAGCACTATATACCTTTCTAGAAATATGGCGTGATTGCACTTGAATTTTTAACACATTGGTCTGATCCTTCACATACTGCATATTTATCTGTCCATCTTTGTCTAACATTTCGGCTAGGTATGATACCGCCTGTGAGAGCTGATATGATCCTGTAAAAAACATTTTCAAATCTTTTTCGGAGAGTTCTGGAAAATCCAAGATGTCATTTGATGTAATAGTTTGAAAAACAAGGTTTTTACGAAACCAGCCTTTGTCTACTGCTTCAATAGCCAAAGTATTTTCAACATCTTTTCTGGCTTTCATCCTCTCCACAATCTGAGGTACAATTTCTGCATCGGATTCTAATCTCTTTCCGAATTGGTTATTAAGGAATGATGCAATTCGGAAGAAGGCTCCAATTTTCGGAAGCATTTTATTGTCCAGTTTGTGGTCTAAGAGTCTATATTTTTGTTTCAATATTCCGTGAACAGCTTCAACTGCCCAACGAATTTTTGTCACGTAACGAGACTGATTCGATTCTTCTGTAGTCAACTGTTTACGTTTCCCTTTCAAGGCAGGCATTAAGATGTTAATTTTTTTGAGCTCCAAGTCAGCTTTTACGTCTCTGAAGCCGCGATCGAGAATCGCATAATCGTTCTCTCTTAACAATTTGCACAAACCATCTGGATTTTCGATAAGAGTTTTCAAAATCTCTGCATCGTTTAAATTCGCAGGATATGGTCCTAACATATCAACCACAAATCCGTCAGTTGTGCAAATTGTGAAAGGTTTGCAGAGTGGCACTTTCTTTTGACCTGAATAAGTTTTTCTTTGAAACTCATTATTTGCACTTTTCTGATGACGTGCATAAGTTCCATCACAGATCAGAAGAAGATTTTCACGAATGTTAAACAAACTTTTGGCCATTTCTGTCGTGTGGTTTTCAATTAGATCGTCTCTGCTTGAAGAAGTTAATCCGAAATGAGACGGTAAGACGTCTTCTTCAAATGATTTTACTATTGCTGATGTGTATTCGGAAACATGCTGTTCATATTCGATTTGTAGAATAGAAGCCAAAAGTTTGTTCGAATTACCCGTCCGGAGTTTGAAGAGAAACACAACAAGTGCTTGAGTTACGGTTCGAGTCTGTCTGTCCCGCATTGAAGTCATCATGTCCCTTAACTGTATTATTTCTTCCCATCTCAGGCCTGTGAAGACAAGAAGCTGTTTTTCAGAAAGAGTGAAATCTGCTATATTGTCATATATTGTAGAATCACATTTGATGGCAAGATTCGCCATCATTTCACTCATCTCCGAAACGCTCAGACATGATGAATGGGAGTACACTTTCAAAAAACCAACATCTTCGTCATAAAATCGGTTCTTTATTAAGTGCGTTCTACAACATCGGTTTCCTGCTGGTATGTGGATTTTCCTCTTAATATAGGATTGTGAGCGGGCTTCTTTAGGGACAACAGTTAGATTTGTTGTCGCAAAACAAACACAACAATATTTGTGGGTGGAAACAGTTCTCGGAATATCAACTTCAAGTCTCTCGATGTTGGATTTATCTGCTGCAGGATTCAGTTGTACGTTGAATGTTGGATCATCAGGAGTTGACTGTGAATGACCTTGATCATTTTCAAAAGTCGTGCTTTCTGCGGCATCGTCAAGTCTTTCCTTCTTATATTGAAACAATCGACATTTTGCACACAAGATATCGTGAACAGCAATTGTGCTTTGAAGTTTGTCAGAAAAATTCGATGCTTCATCCTCAGTTTCAATAACTTTCTTCTTCCCCGATACTTTCTTCACAAACTTATTACACCCAGCGCACTTCCAATTTTTTGATGGTGAAGACATTTTACCGAAATACCTCACACCAAGTATGAAAAAGACTATTTTTAGCTGAAGAGAGTGTGAAGTACAGATATACAAGTAATAATGAGTACTATGTTTTTCAAGAAATAAACGAACGCAGAAATTAGTGAAATGAAAACTGAAGAATAATTCTCGTGATCTCGGACTATGCACAACAAAAACATATGAACATGGAGAAATACGATTTGTTCCGAGAATTATAGCCTTTCTCGATATCACGAAAAGAAGTTATAAGCTCAGAAAGCAAACGATCTATTTCTTCAACAGAAAGCAAATTGAATAAAGTGAATATTGCCGAAACAGTTTAAGTGACAAAACAAATGAATGCTCTACGTACTACAGCGAGTGCTATCACGAACGAGTATAGTTTGCTACGTGAGGTGTAACTTCACACGGCACGCTGCAGATTATCAACTTTTTGAATACGTTGTACCCTTCCGATCGCTTTGAGAATTGGAGATGTTTTAAAAGAGTATCTAAATAATTATTCAAAAAGAAATGGTGGGTGTGCCTCGAAAACATCCCATAAAAAAAAATGTTGAAAAATGTTGAAAAATTTTTTTCAACACTTTTTCGGACAAATGAGCTCAATAATTTTTTTATACGTTTGTGCCGTCAAAGGCTATAACATATATTTTTTTCATGAACATCGGTTTATCGGTTCTTGAGAAAAAAATTTTTTTCCATTTTTCTTTCTACCCCCATAACTCCCTTAAAAATGGTTTTCCAAAAATAATATTTTGGGAAATTTCATCTAACCCTACTATCAACTTGTGCTCAAAATCTCGACCCGATTGGTGCGGGGGCACTTAACACATGCTTATCCTGCTATGCCCTTTGAATTCAAAGGTGTGGGTCTGTACTTTTCAACTTTTCATTTATGTTTATTTTTATACAAAGGCGTTATCAGTCATCACTTCTTTAAAAGCAGAAGAATATATGCCTGTTTGAATTATTTTATTATATATATAAAACATAAGCTTAGTTATCTGTGATTCTAAAACTTTTTCCAGTTAGTACCATCATTTCTAGGTGTATTATGCGTTTTTAATTAACAGATATTATCTTTTTTTATAAGGATCTAGCTTTCTTCCTCTATAATGGTAATACCCCAGGTAGCGAGGTGACGTCATTATGACGTCTTTTAAAGGTGATTTTTCGTCGCCGACGTCATTGTCCCAATAAATGACGTACCAGAGACGTGATATTTCTAACGTACTTCTGACGTCATCATGAAGACGTCAAATACACGTTTCTTTTAGGTCATTATTTTGACGTTATTAAAATGACGTGCAATAAATCATTATAAAATAAAAATAAATAGAAGTATTTAGTGACTAGTTCAATTTTTGCCACATAGTAATAATAATTTTGTTTTACTATTTCTAACTAGGTATACAGCTTTTAAACATATTTAAATAAAGATTTTCAATGGTTTAGTAAGTTAAGTGTTACGTTGCGAGGCAAAAGGTCCGCGGTTCGATCCCTGCACATTCCGGTTTTTTTTCGTCAAAAACTTTATTAATAATTGTGGAAAAATATTATAATGAGAGGTTTGCATCCCTTATCGCCAAATTCACTGATTACCAATACGTCATATTGGCGTCATATATATGACGTCATTGGGCTGTGACACTGTGCCGTCATTTTCACGTCATTTTTACGTCATGTTGAAGGTGAAACTGACGTAATTAATGCCGAAAAAGCGACGTCATAATGACGGCACCTTGCTGCCTGGGACTTAATCCCATTAATAACACACACACCACACACAGCAGGAAATCACTCCAAATCCAAAGTCAAGGCTTTCCGGAAGAGGGTTATGTAATTGAAAAATATGCAGACATCTATTAACCACCAACATTACCGGTGTCGGGACTGAGTATCGAACTCACCACTCGATAGACAGTGTGACCAAGTATGGTTGTCACTAACACGCTTTGCTTGCTACGCTACCATGCCGGTCTAGTTTCAGTATATATGAACAGTCTGCCTTTCTTTTACTATACTTAATTTGTAAAATATGGCCTAGATGAATTAGTGGAAAAATATATCTTGCTTCTAAATATTTATTTATTCGTTTTTAGAGTTTGGTGAATAGATGAGTAATTAAAGTGAGCACTTAATGATATGCAATTGAATACAATCTATTGTTTCTAAAAAGAAACTCAAATATTGTGTGTAATCTTATTTTCTCTTTGCAACAATAAGACATCTTTCAAATCTACTGGGTATTTGCCAAATAGCATTCTGGTGTAAGCAACTTGTGATCATTTTCTTCAAGTTTTTCCCTTGATGAAGAGTTTTTCAGCTGGATTTTTTCTTCGCACGAACGTCTAGTCGCTGAGTCCGGTTGTCTAACATTCTCTCCTGGAGTATGTAATTAATCGCAAGGACGTTAGCTTTGACAATGATTTTAGGTCTGAAACTCATTTTTTTTAGCTTCCAGAACTGTCTTATTTGTTTCCATTATATTTTCGAAAACATTTTTAACTAACCAAAACATGTGAATTTTGTGAGCATTCTGATTAAGGAAAAATGGTATATTAAATTTTTTGACATCGATATCGCATGATGAACACTCACGTAGTTACGAGGGCCCTCAGTTAGCTTTTTTATTGACGTTGCTACGATAGTCAGGCTACGACAAGTTTGTTCTTGAATACTGGTCAAGAGCTTTTGATACAACCGCTGAGCATACTTCTGTATGTCATTCATTTACCAGAGATTCACCCACTTGGATATTGTTGGTAATTGTTCAGTGATTAAAAAAAATTGGGTGATGGTCTGTGCGAGTGGCCATTTAGGAGAATCGACGCCATCTTTGATGCTTATTGAAAATACACTGCATAGGCATGTGAGGTGTCATTTTACATGTTTTTTAGAGTGCTGAACACGTTCCCAATAGCATAAATACTGAAAAGTGGTTACTAATCATTATTTAGTAAGATAACATATTTTATTTCTATACTAAACAAATTTACATTGTATTATAAAACACAAAGAAACACAAAATGAATAAGTTAATGATATCACTAATTTAAGTATATGACTCCTTATATTCATAGTAGCAGACGTAATAATTTACGTTGTAATATTAGAAAACTTTTTACGACAATCAATAATGGCTACACTTCTGCAATGACAGTAAATGCAACAAGATATTCCATTTGAAAAACATAAACATGAATCTCTTGCACACTTTAAACATGAGCAACTAGGCACAAGTTGGTTGCTCGGAGGAAACAGTGAAGTTGTACGTAAGAGCTGTAGACAATCACCTACATCTTCATAACCAAACTGTATAGAATCAAGTTGCGTGATGTCATCATTTAAACATGTTATACATAAATGTGTGTTGTAGTGGGCCCTTAAAATGTGGGATCTAATTGATGCACTGATTGGTGGAAGCTCTTCTATGGAAATGTTTTTCCCATGTGTGTAAACATTCGTAATTAGTCCATTTTTCAAAACTCGCACGAGATATTTTTCTGATAATTGTATCGACTGCTCCATTACTTCACTCGCAGGAATTCCGATGTTTGTGAGAAATACTTCGGGTGTACTTGCAATTCCAGCATGTTTTGTACCTACTTTGCTAGTGCAGTCTGACCCAGTAAGGAAGTGTAAAGCATGTACATGGTACATGGTATATTGCAATTCGTTCAGCCACTATATGAACGAGAACTTAGCGCGTCGTAGCTCCAACATCTAACACAATTCCTTCAATCCAAGAGTCTTGAAGGTAGTTCAATGATATAACATCAGAACCAGAACGTCTATATCATTCGATAATATCATCACTCTCTGATACCCTCTGTTTGTTACATGTTTAATATGGGACATAATACGGAGATCTGCCTCCTCTAACATGGCAAATTGTAGTTCTTCGTTGGATTGTATTAAATTAATTATTAATTATTATTATTATATTAACTGAACAGACTCTAATGATTGCCTAAGCAGTTTTGCACAATCACGAATAGTATTTTTTGATCGCACCATGTCGACTACCTCTTCAATACCAACAGAAGAATGAAAAAATATGGTTGGCTGGTTTGCCTCTTTTGGAATAGACAATAATTGAATGTCCTCTTGTATATCTTTTTCATAAGCGATCTGTAATAATGATTATATCTTTGATTAGGCCAACCACTGGATAGTCTTTTCACGTACTTACCTTTTTCGTAAGACTATATCTTTGCTTCGCTCGTACTATAGACTGGGTGATTTTCATATACCTGCACCCGCCCCCTTTCGATGGCAAACATAGAAACACCTGTCCATCATAACTGATGGTCCAGCTCAAAATAAATTTAGAGAAAATATAAGTGAAGTCAATCTATTGCATGACGAAGATTTCAATACTTTGTGGAAATCTCTAAGAGAACATGGCACGAGCAACAACTATAACTGAAGTACAGAGTAGAATAAACTTGATGATTCTGGCTGTCAAGGCTGCTGTCAACACTTTTCATTCCAACAGAAGAGTATAACATGCTGACGCGAAGACTTCAGACTCACTGTCGAACACATACGGATTATTACCTACAGGACGTCTGTAAAGAACTAGAATCAAATGCAGATCACATTAACAATAAAGACCTGTTCCAAACAATAAGGATGATTATGCACAAATTCAAATCTGAAGCGTGGTCAATTAGGAATATCAGTAGTAGTAGAAATAACGGGTAATGGATTATTGAGATTTGATGCCAATACTGTGAAAAGTTTTTCGAAGAAAACCACAGGACTACGAACTTGCGAACCTGCGAACTTGCTAATAATAAAATCAAAAGTGAAGGTGGTCACATAAAAATGAAAAATCTGGCAAAGCAGCTAGGATTGACAATATCACAACAGAGGTGTTCAAATTAGTTGATGAAGACGGAGTGAGAATGCTTCATAGAATATGCCTGGAGACATAAATTTGACCCGATGACTGGAGAACTTCAATCTTCGTGATACTACATAAAAAAGGAATGACAAATGTCTGTGACATCTGCAGGTTGCTGACATTAATAGCACACATATATTCAGACTTCGGTATCATCTGTCTTATCGTGAGGGCACGTGAATACTACAGATCTACGGGCCTTTCTTTCGTAGAATACCGTAAGGCGTTAATAATGCGTAATGAGAAACTATAATGATAATGATAATGATAGTTATAATAATAATAATAATAATAATAATAATATTAACTGCAGGACCTGCCGTCAGGCGCCGGAATCGCTGATGCATTTGCTTTCAGCATGCCCGATATACGCCTACATCCACCGTCATAACGCGGCTTTACGAGTGCTATACTACCATCTACGGCACTCATACGGGGTAGATCAAACACCAGTGCTGCCTTACATCCCCGGAGATATTGAGTCCGTTGTCGAGAACGAGAGGTGCCGAATTTATTGGAACTACTCGTTCCCGACCGTCAGGTTAATTCAAGCCAACAAGCCTGACATAGTCCTCCTCGACCATCAGAACAAAGTGATGTTTGTCATCGAATTCTCAGCACCTGCTGAGACAAACATTGCTTTGAAGGAGGGGGAAAAACGGGCCAAACATCGTGATCTCCGGTATGAGCTCCAAGGGCTGTACCCAGACTACTCGGTCAAGATGGTCGTCCTAATAATCTACTCTCGGATGAAGCCTTCGCTGCTCTCAGAATTAAAGATCATAGCGGCCTGTCAGAATTCGGCAAAATGGTTGGCAGGTCAGATGCAGAAGGCGATTATCTTGGGGTCTCGTCGTCTACTTAGGGCACATGATTCAGGTGTTTACAGTCACTAACTCCACAGGTCGTGGAGAGTGGCTGTAATGAATTACCCGGCGCGGCTACCGTGTGATGTCGGAGGCCACGGAAGCCCTGTCCGGCAACGGGAAACCAAAAATAATAATAATAATAATAATAATAATATTAATAATAATAATAAAGGTAATACACAAAGCTAGCAATGATATTGGAATGACATTCGGTACAAGCCAGATAGTCTCTGTTGGAAAAGGACAGCTGAGAGATATGCCACAGATCACATTAGATGACTCAGAAATAATACAAGGCATGAACGAAGGCATTCTTAGTAGAGATTTGAGTTACGACTCTATCCTATCCTAAAAATAAAACTCAATTCTCTTAACATAACAAAAGCCATCAATAGTTTTGTTTGTCAGTTCTAGGGTACTTATTCGGGGTTGTCAAATGAACGTACACAGAATTAGAACAAATAAACAGTCATCCTCAATCATCTAAGCACAGGGTGAGACTCGTCATGAAGGTGGACGTGGGATTTTGGACGTGGTACAAGTCTGCAATACCCAGACAACACATATTTCCACGCGTCTGTCAGTGATTTGCATGAAGCAATAGTAAAAACTGACCTGGTAAGCACAGTCTTAAATCTTAACGACAGTATTATTTGCCTTTCCCGAATATGGTCACCGATGAAATAAAGACAATAGAATGGGCCTCTAAAGAGCTACATGGAAGGCATCACAAAGATATGTGTAGTGACGCAGTTGATCGAAGAGCCTCTCTCCACTGGCTAGTAGCAGGTGCCCTGTATCCCGAAACAGAAGGATTTATGATTGGTATCCAGGATAATGTCATCAGCACAAGAAATCACAGAAAATACATCCTGAAGGAAGCAATGAATCGGACTCGTGTAGGAAATGTAGTATCGAGCCCGAGACTATAGAACATACTCTATCGCCATGTCCGTATATGGCAGGTACAAAGTACCTAGATAGACACAACAAACTCGCTGCGAGTAGAGGTCCTTAGCCGACATTGGGCCTCCCCCCACCACTTTATGTGACGTCACGACCTTGACCTTGAGTGACGTAAGCGTCCTTGAGCTACACACGCTCTTGTACCATATCACTTGACCTTGAAAAGGTACGTTTGTTAAGCACAAGTGGTTTGTGCCTTCGTGGCCTTGACCTTGAGTGACGTAAGCGTCCTTGAGCTACACACGCTCTTGTACCATATCACTTGACCTTGAAAAGGTACGTTTGTTAAGCACAAGTGGTTTGTGCCTTCACGGCCTTGACCTTGGTTGGTGTAAGCGACCCTGAGATGTAGACACTGCCCGATCTTGTGTTAGACTTGTACCACATCGCTTGACCTCGAAAAGCACGTTTGTCAAGGATAAAATGTGTTGTGACGTAGCAGCACGTTGCCATAAAAGAGAATACGTTGTAAGAGCAAACTCATATTTAGTCTGATTCGGTTACAGTTAATAAGTTGGTAGTGTTGTGATCTTAAGTATTTCAAGTAAGAAAAATTTTGTAATATAATTAGTTGGCATTCTTTCACTGTATACAATTGTTTAAATATGAATACCAATATCAATTTATCAGTTCTTAATGAACGTATCATTGAAGACACGGAGGTTTTAGAATTAAAACCTATTTCATCATTAACCTTAAATAAAGTTTACATCATAAAGAAAATGATGATGCTTAATACACGGTTTGGTAAATCGATTTTAGTAAATTTGTTTGACGAAGATACAAATACTACTTTTAAATCATTTTTACCTAAACGTATTGCAGAACTTGTAAGTGCATTTATGGATGAAATAAATTCATCTAACGGTAAATACGCGTTGATGTATTTAGGACAGAGTTTTCCCATATATGCCGGTGCCAAATCGAGGTCACTATTAAAATTCAAACTTATTGATTAAATATATCAGAAAATATGTAAATGTTTTAAAATATTATCTAGTTAGTAAATAGGGTATAGTGAAAGAATGGTTGCGGTAGAAGTATTACAAAATATAATCTCATTTTAGATCACTCATTAGCTCATATCGAATCAGGCATAGTTGTAGTAGGTTCTTGTCACCATAGACTTGTACCACAAGTATTTAGTTTCTATTTATTTACTTTTCATCAGTAGCACCCATGTAAGTAATTTTATAATTTCTCTTTTATATTTTTTCTAAATTTATTTATTTAATTTCCAGCTTTACCACAACCAACAAATATGTGGATGCAATATTCGGCACAAAAGTGGACAAGGGCGGAAGACATTGATTCGGCCATTGAAAAACTGTCTTGTCAACTGAGTGATCTAAGTATGGATTCTCTGCATGCTATAAACTATGATCTAAATTTCTGCTTCGATGCTGAACAAGTTGAACGTCTTAAGGAGGATTCTGAAATGTATAATACTGGTGCTAACCTGTGTGGCAAATATTCCTGCGGTATTTTAAATTTAGAACAATTTTGTGAGCAAATGGTACAAATAGATTTAAAACGTTTTCTATATGATATAGAAAAATATCTACCTAAAAAAATTATTGAAAAATATCAACTCGACCAATCTGATGAAGAAGCTGTAGACAACTCAATTAGTAGTTAATCAATTATTGTTTTTTTTTTCATTTTGAGGTGAATATGTATAGTAATTAGAATTACACAACTATTGTAAAATTGTAATTGATGATGTACATTAAAATGCAATATTGAACTATATTTTATTGTGAGGATAAATATGAAATAAATGAAACACATTACTAGATTATATTTTTTATTTCCCTATTTCTTGGCTACATATCTAAAAAATGTGTTATTAATACTAAATATGAATAAACTTAAAGATATTTATTCAAATTTTATATCTAAATCTACAATACATTTATTAAGATAGTGAACATTTGCAAGAGCACAATGACTATTGTTGGGCTGAATATGCTCCATACATCTTGGTACACTCAAAGATTTGAGACTAGGTATGCAGGGGGAGCAGTCATCTAGGTCTATGATTTTATTCCATCTTAGATGATGCAGTAGAATGTTTTTCTTTAGTCTGCCTTTGCATAAAATTATAACATCCTGTGGTGATACATTACATCCATAATTATTAGCTGTATTTTGACAAAGCCGTAGAAGTATCATCGGAAATTCTGACAGTTGAATATATCCATCACTCCATTTTACACCGCCATGATAGTAGTTCTGTAGCCATCGATATTGATTCTGTTCACCTCGGGTTAGTGATGAAAAAGGATATGGTGGCTTGAAAAAGTAATGTGCTTGCTGGTTAGTGTTACAGCACACCACAGCCAATTCTTTTACTGTAAACACATTCTCTTTATATTGAAATCCTTGTAAGTCAATAATCAAAGTAGGAAATTCGTTGCTTAATGATGACATCATAAAAGAAAGTTTTATTTAGCGCCGGCAATTCCAGACTGAACTGAACCATCCAGTGCACTATATCTTAAATATGTATCGTGAAGTATAAGCGCATATACACGAGTTTGTGCAGGAAACTTCGTCTTTCGTGTTTCAAATTCTATTTTTATGTCTACAGTGGATGATTTAATTGCATCCGGTTGGCAGGAGCATTCTATGACAAATAATGGGGATTTTCTGAATTCTCCCAGATCCATCAATGGTTCAGCCATATCTCTATCATAGTAACTACGTTGAAAGTTCTCGTATGCATAGTATGCTGCGGAGTCGAGTTTCTTATCGAAATCCAAATTCCAACGCTCATATGGAAATACTTCAGAGTTCAGATATAGTCGAATATTATTAATATCTGCAGATATAAACTGTGTGACGTCCTTGGTTCTATCATTGGAATTGCCATTGTTTTGAAATCCGATAATGATATATCGAGGTCTCTCAAGGCTGCTAGTGGTTTTAACAGCCCATATGTCAGACGATGTATCACGCAAAGTAGGTAGCTCATATAGATCCCACATGCGGTAAGCCACCTTCACTATGGCATAATTACCACCCTTATTAATTCTATTTAATAGTTTAAGCTTTTGTTTATCTTCAGGCACAATATGTTTTATCTTCCACTCAATTTTGCTAATTTCTAGATCTGCATCAACTTCACCAATGTAACTATCTTTAAAAGATCGAGCTATGATTAAAATTAATTCCTGCTTTGCATTTATAACACCTTTTGTGTAATCTTCTGCAAAACCCATGATGTATTTAAGAGGCAGCCTACCACTGAATACGTGACTGGTAGTATCTAAAATGTCTTGCTTCTCTGCGGTCAGACCCCAACCTGCAGTTAAAAGTGATCGGAGATGTGTTTGTCCATATGATACCATAGTCTTCATTGTGGTAGTGATACCAGGCTTCCTAACGACAGCCACTTGTTCACCACCCATTTCATATCTGATTTCATCGAAGAGAAAAGCTAGTGTGTTATTGGATAAATAACACCGCTTGGTAAGATCACTTGGAGTAAATTTTCCTTCTATATAAATATAACTCTCTGCAATGTCGAGTATAAGGTCTTGAAAATTGACAGGAATGCGTATTTCATCCGAGTTATTATAATACGGTGATCCGTATGGTTTATACGTATGCTCATGTAAACTGGCAAGTGATTTATCAAACACGGGCTCGTCGAACACTTCAAGTTTTTCACTAGATGTAAAAGCTGCCATTGTTATTTAATTTTCTCTCAGTTTTAATCCAATAGATTGAAGAAATGCACGGTCCTTAGCCGACAACCTATGTCTTAACTGTTTAAGAGGTATACGCTGAATGAATTGGTTTCTACAATCACTCTTCTTTTTATCGTTAAACATTTTATATTGGCAATGTGCCAATCGTTTCTGATTATATCGAAAGCCCATTTTTGCTCGAAATATTAAAATTGTTTCAATTCTAGCTTCACAATAATCTTTTCACCTCGAAAGTTAATTAAATCTCCATTGTCATCCAATATGTGCAGAGTAATGTTGTCGATAAACTGACGTCCTTCAGGTCTAACAGGTAAATATATGATGTTAGCTGGCTCCTTGGTAAGTTTATATCCAGGTTCAACATCAATATCAAACTCGAAGAGTGTGTGGGATTTTAGGGCATTCAGATACGCTCCGGAAATAATGTTGCAATTCACACGTACCATTCTTACTTTCATAATATCAACAGGGAGTGTTGATTCATGGCTCTGGTTTGGATGTAAGTATGTTGGTTCAAATCCCAACAAACTGCCAATCGAGTTTGCTTGTGAAAAGTCAATTCCATATTTTGACCAAATTTCACACTTCAGCGTATTGTTGTTTGCTCGTAGCCGGAATAATTTCTCTTTTTCTTCCTCTGTATCAGCTGGTATAGCTTTCAGTATTGCTCGATATATTTCATCAATTTCATAGGCTCCATATGGTATATGCTTGTATACAAGGGGTAGTTTTGGACGCTCTCTATAACAAAAACGATTGTTTGTCTCGTCTACATTAAATATAGAGTTGTATGAATAAAATCCAATTAATCCCAGTCCATATCGACTACCCATATCTAGTTCAATGGGTGGATAAAATTCTGCACTGAGCACGCTTGAGCGGCTTGATAAAGTGAAGGTGTGTGACATGACTGATGTTTTTGGAGATTGCTGCATGAATTTATTGTGATTTACAGCAATTGTTGTGGATTAATCTTCTTTTTTTGAAGGGTGATGGAGATACATTTATGTCATTATTTGACACCACGTTCACCTCGTGCACTTTACAGTAGCAGCAAAATATTTTTCGAGGTGGTGAGCCATCATTAACATCGATATTATTTTCATCATTAGAATAATGTTCTTGACAGTACTGATATTTTAAAATGTCAATATCATCCTGAAGATGTCTGGGTAACTTATCCCACACTAACGCAATTTCATTAGGGGCACATGCAACCATTACCTCTTTAGGTATATCTGAAAGTTGCTGTTTACTCATCTTCAATAAGCTGCGTAGTCTAGAGAAAGCAATCAATGAGTGGCCCATCCGTTTAATTGCTTCTCGATCCATTGATGGTGTTACAGATTCCATTTGAAAAGTTTTTATTTAATTTTTTGAGGAAAGAAACTTTAAGCACAAATGACCACACCACACTGTGTTAAAATTTTGTTGGCGCTCATAATTATAGTAGATTTTATTTGTAGACATTGAACCGTTGCGCAAGTACTGGACTAATTCTCTTGGCGGGGGTAAATCGCCAAAACTATCGAAATATGTGACTAAACTGCCACGTTTTTTATATGCCACCCAGTGTGTTCCAGGGCCATCTATACTATCCAAATTTATGATGGAGGATTCATTATGATGTGGTCCAGAATTTGGTAGATTGTCACGCATAAATATACCTCGAAAATATGGTACCTTCATCTTCTCAGCATAATATTTAAGATCGATGTCGGTGAGAGGTTTTCGAGGTAGGGTGTCTAGTAGTTTTTTGAACTTTGTGGTTTTAAATAAAGACCCAGACCTTTACGATACGGTTTCAAATATAATCCTTTGCCACTTTTTCCTAGAGCAATCGCTTCCATGTGTCTATTATGACGATTTTTTTCGGCCAATTCCTCTCTACTTGTTTTAACATCATTTACAGCTTTAGCTATACCAGCTGCACTTCCAGCCAAACTACCTAACGCTGATAATCCTGCAAAAATAGGTATTAAAGGTAGAATTCCACCAACTTTCGGAATCGGTATTATGCGAGGTGTACGAATATTGCGTTTTCCACCAGCCGCCCTCATGTGACGCCGTGCTGCTTGAAGCGCCATTTGAGCAATTTTTTTTGTATCATTAGCAATAGACCGCTTGCCACCGACCTTACGTAGATCATCACGTACCTTGCGCACTATTCCAGCACCGAACGCTACATTTTTAACGTTCTTCCTGTTTTTATTCTTCTTTTTAATTATATTTTTTCTTTTTGTAGTACGAGATGTTGACCTACATCCCATACCGAGACGTTGTTTCCCCTTCATTATGGTAGTAACTAACCACGCTGCAGCCTTTTCTTTTATACCTGCGTCTTTGGATTTAACTCGTTTCCAAGCAGCTTGTTCAAGCTGATAGTCTGCTTTGTGTCGGGCAGCTAAATCGTTCGTGTTTTGATCGTATGCAATATCGTGTTGCTTGCACGCAGAATCCAACTTATTTATACCTGGATCACCTCGCGCTAATCTTTCTTGTAATTTAGTACCGGGGCCGCAGTACTGATAACCTCCCGGTAAATGCAGTTCAAATGGAAGCTTATTTATTAAGGAATTTACTACCCCTCTACCAGCCTTTAAACAATGGCGGTTTTTACTTGTGTGCTGTTTGACTGACAACATTTAAATAACAATTGTAATGCATACATCTATTTATATAGTCTTCAACCGTGCTACAATGCGTATTGTAAAGCAGAGACAGAAGTTTGCTGTAGACAATTTAGACGAAAAAGTTGGAGGTGGGTTACAAGTCGAATCGCGCCATGGACCATTACTTCCCACAACTATTCGTGGACTATTAATCGGCCCAAGTGCCTGTGGAAAGACAAATTTACTTATATCTCTGCTTACTCACCCCCTTGGACTTCGTTTTGCAAACATTTACTTATATTCAAAGTCTCTATATCAACCCAAGTACGAGTATTTGCGCAAGATATTAGAACCTATTAAGGGACTGGGATTTTACACCTTCAGTAATAATGCAGATATAGTGGAGCCATCCGATGCTAAACCTAATTCTATATTTATATTTGATGATGTTATATGTGAAAAACAAGATGTAATTCGTGCGTTTTTCTCAATGGGTCGCCATAGAAATGTAGATTGTTTTTATTTGGCACAAACATATTCTCGCGTGCCAAAGCAGTTAGTGAGGGATAACGCAAATTTTATAGCATTGTTCAAGCAGGATGACATGAATTTACATCACATTTTCTCTGATCATGTCTCACCAGACGTATCTTTTAAGTTATTTCAAGAAATGTGTGCAGAATGTTGGAAAGAAAGATATGGGTTTCTTGTAATTGACAAAGATAGAGAAGTAAATGAGGGAAGATACAGGAAAGGACTTGATAGTTTCATATATCCATAAGGAATTGTAATTAGGACTTCAATCGA
This sequence comes from Rutpela maculata, assembly GCA_936432065.2. Lineage (NCBI taxonomy): Eukaryota > Metazoa > Arthropoda > Insecta > Coleoptera > Cerambycidae > Rutpela > Rutpela maculata. The sequence continues at coordinate 213,840,101 of OW386285.2, forward strand.
TCTGCAGACAGCGTCGGTATTACATCGACGAAATTAAGCAGAAAGCTAATATGGATAGAGATGTGGGAGCTGAAATAAGTCTGAAACGTCAATTAGTTGAGGCTACCGACTCCGTACGTAAGAAATTCAATTCTCTCAAGAATAGAGATGCTGAGAATAAATTAACGCTGGAGAAGATATATGAACCTATAACCACACCTTTAAAAGTCTTATCATCCGCTTCAAAGGTAAAATCACAAAACAATGTGCCAACGCACACGCAAAAGCCAACACAAACACCATGGGGTGCAAGAGCTAGTACCAGTGTATTTAAAGCTACATCTGAAACTAGTGATGATGATGAGAATAATGCAAGTCAAGCATATTTTATGGAAACGCCACCAAGATCATCGTTAATGAGTACCCCAGGTTCAGAAAGTATCCTTAGCAGTGCAGAAAAGGGTGATGTGATCAAACAACATGTAGAAAATTTAAAGTCTGGTAATCATAAATATGATACTATATACGGTGTGCGTCTAGATCCCAACACAGATAAACTACTAATGGGTAATAGCGAAATACGCTTTTCTGATGGAAATATCACCTTGTGGTATGGTAATAAGCGAGTGGGAAAGTATCCTGGCAGTTCTAAGTTGTATGATGTAATATTTATGAAACATCCATCAGTTCTACGTAGTGATGAGACTTTTACTGGAGATGAAGAGCGTGAAATATATCGGCAAATATTAAATAAAACAAAAGCACCGTATAACCGTTATGATATAAGTCTGGGTTTGAATGAAAAGAAATGGAAGAAATTCAGTCAAATTATAAAACCACTGTTATCTCCTACAGTAATGACAAGATCTAGAAAAGGTTCGGGTATGCCTATTAAGAAATTATACAATAGTAGAGGTGTGGATTATGTTTATTGGAATAAACCGAAAGAGTTGGTAGATCGTCTACGTCTGCTGTATAGTTCAAAAATGGCAGGTAACAGTGGTGTTAACAATGAAATAGTTAGTTTGTTGGAGGAAATGAGAGAAGAAAAAATAATCTTTTAGCGAAATTAAATTTAATTCCAGTAAGGAGTGTCCAACGTAGGAAGAAATAATTTAAATAAAAAAAAGAAAAATTGATTTTATTAAATTTCCCTGTGAATATATCTAATTGGGAAGTATAATATATTGTGAAATACTTAAATCAGATCAGATGTAATCAGAAATGCTACCTGTTCACAACACAATTGACAAGTTTGGACGTAGAAGAGGCGGCGCTAATAAATCATTAGTCGTACGCGGTCCACCAGGTCTTGGCTTTAACCTCACCACAGATAATCACTTTGATATCCAGAATAAACGTTTAAAGAACATTGGAGAACCAGTAGATAGTAAGGATGGTGTAACACGTAACTATGTTGAAAATCGCTTTGCTACATTCTTTGCAGAAATCCACAAGGCTATGGATGAGATCAGTGATTTAATTATTGCAGCAATGAAAAAGTATGTCGATAGTCAAGCTGACTTAAGTAGTGGAGCTATGAAAAAGTATGTTAATGAGCAAATGCATAAAGTTATTGATCAAGCTGGCTTAGTTAGTGGTGCTGTGAGAAAGTATGTTGATGATCAAATGCAAAGAAAAAAAGGAGAAGTTATTACAGCAATGAAAAAGTATGTTAATGAACAAATACAAAAAGATACTGACAAAAAACATAAAGAAGTTGAAAATGCAGTTACTCTAAACACTAAACAGATTAATAATTTAATTGAGAAACTTGTTAAATTAGAAGAATTAACTTATTAGAAATTAGTCTATTGGCAAACATCTACCAGTTAGGTGTATCCTCCCCATTGGAATCAAGAAGTTATCATGGAAATTAGTAGTACAAAAAGGGGCATTGTGGAGGAGCTGCACAGATTACCCCGTAAAAATTTCCGTAGAAGAAGAACAATCATCAAGGGTTACGGTGATTTATGGCAAATTGATTTGGCTGAAATGCAGCCATATGCTAATGAGAATAAAGGTTATCGATATATTCTCGTAGTGATTGACTGCTACTCAAAATATGTGTGGACAAGACCTTTAAGAAATAAAACGGCAATTGAAATTACGAAGGGGATGAGGAGCATTTTGCAAAAATCAAACTACTCACCTAAGAATATTCAAAGCGACCAGGGTACCGAATTCTACAACAAACACTTTTCCACTTTAATGAAACAACATTCCATTAATCATTACTCGACGTATAGTACAAAGAAAGCAGCAGTTGTGGAGAGAGTGATACGGACATTAAAAAATTGGTTATATAAAGAATTCTCAGCTAGAGGTAAATACAAATGGTTCGACATTCTAGCCAACGTTACAAATATGTACAATAACAAAGTACATCGCACGATTGGTATGAAGCCTGCTGATGTAAAACCATCCACAAAATTGAGTGCTTATGATAATATTAGGATTGCTTTAAAACCTAAGTTTCATGTTGGTGACGTAGTTCGAATAAGTGCATACAAAGGTGTATTTGAAAAAGGTTTTACAGTCAATTTTTCAACTGAACTTTTTAAAATTGTAAAAATAAACATAACTAACCCAACAACTTATCAGCTTCAAGATATGTATGGCCAACCAATTAAAGGATGTTTTTATGAAATGGAGTTACAAAAAACTAAATATCCCGATGTATATCTAGTGGAGAAGGTGTTAAGGAAAAAAGGAAACAGAATATTTGTTAAATGGATGGGGCTTTCCAAAGAACACAACTCTTGGATTGACAAAATGGACGTTGTGTAGTTTATTAAATATTAAACATTGTAAAATATGCATAATCAATTATATATTTACTTGTGTATCAGTAGTATAGTAATAAAATATGTATACGACATTAATGTGTTTTATTTAAATGTCTAAAATTCATTATTTTCTTTATTTCACTGTAACATTATTTACATTTTATATATCAGTAAGTTAATAGAAGAAAAAAAAACAAATTTATTTAAATATATTTTATTCCCAAAATATAAATTATTCTAATTCCAAATACAATAAAGAAAGAAATTTTACATCTTCATAAAATTCCATGCCTTAATTCCATGAATTAATCTCATGCCTTAACAACTGGATTTCTTGATTAAAACACCAACATTTTCTTTCGTGATGCACAAAACTCCCATAAAAATGACCAACATTCTCGCACAATATTTTATCGTCTCTACACATCCTACACACATTGTTCCAACAATCGTCTTTATACCTATCACAAGAGAGACACCGCTGCCTTAATGGATGGTCCACCTTGCACACATCACAAACATCTCTGCTTACTCCGAAATTTGTGCGAGTTAACAGCTGCAGACACTTGCGGCATTCATTTTCTTGGCGTTCGCCTGCATCTCTTCCTTGAACCCCTTGGCTTTTCTTAATTGGCACAGGATTCGCCTCTCTACATTTTCTACACAATCCCGTACATGAATTCATGTACTCCTTCGGCCAGGACACATAACAATTATGACACACAATTTGGTTATACGTACTATATGGGTATGCGGCAATGGTTGGTTTGGATTCCCACTCTTTTGGAAAAGGCATTTTAACACTTGTTAATACTTTATAGTATATGCAGTACGAAAGCAGAAAAATAACTGTGCTCCTCTTCGTATTCATTCGCATTTAATAGATGTTGAGGGTGCTGACGTCATTCAAGGCCAAGGTCGCCGGCTACATATAAGCGAGGAGGAGACGTGATATGATTCAGTTGATTTTCAGCACTTCAACAGATTTATTCGTTTACGTTTACCCTTACACTTTTTTAATTAACAATGGCTGCTGTACCAAATTTTATGGTTGATGCACCCAGGGGATGTGCCAACCTGCAGTTTTTGGATTGGTTGGCAGAGCTGGACCTCATCAATAATATGTGGAGCGACGATGAGGGTGATGCAGATGCGCCTGGTGTCGAAGGCGATGTCGATGTCGACGCTGTTGATGCCGAAGGGGAAGTTGCTGGAGCCAACGAGGGTGTTCTCGCAGGAGACGAGGAAGACGATGATGTTATCGTACTTGAAGGGGGACCTGCTGATTCTGACGACGATGGCATCGTTGCAGATGCCTCAGATGAAGAGGATGAGGTGGAGTTCAAGGACAAGTATCTCCTAAGAGGACACCCCGGGGGTGAGATATTCTGCACCACTATGACGTATGTGGCTGTGGATACAAGAGGTGGTGCAGAATATAATATGTGCTACGAGTGTTACATGGGCTACCAGCGACGTGTCGACATAGCATGGCATCGGCATGTCGATTACCACGCTACAACACGTCTGACGGACGCGGAGAGAGATTATTGCAAATGTTGCAGAGATCCGCTGCACCAAATGAGACCAGTGGAAATCTGCAACATTTGCAATAATAACAAGAAACAGAAATTGTAAATAGTTTAGTATTGTAATTGTAAATATGTAAATAGTTTAGTTTAAGTAAATTTATATATTAGTCCTTAGGTAAATTTAAGTTCAGTTTGTAAATAATTTTATATATATTATTCTTTTTGTAAATAAATGTCTATTTTATGAAAATGTTTGTTTTTTACTTTATATTTTAAGAGCAAAATAAAGTGGGGGTAAATCGACTTAATAGTAGGAAATAGTATAGTCTTCTTCATTTGAGTTTCTGCATTTAATATGGACACAAACCAAGATCCAACCATATCCTCTACCAGTGATTTGATGTTATCGAATGTTGTACCATTGGTATGGTGCGAAGTAGTAAGATATCAAGATCCTGAAACCGGTGAGTGGTGTTCATATTTATCGTGGGTTACAGAGGAGCCACCGGGTCCGGCCGACAGCACTACAAATGGATACCGCGAAACGTCCTCAGAAGCAGTATCCTCTGAAAGTTCACCGTCTGTATCCGATGCAGAAACGGATTAAACTGTCTATCTACAAGGCTTGTTTATGTTGGTTGTGGTGGAGTGGGGGTGTGCTTATATGAGAAACTCCTCACCGTTTGGTCCTCAGTTAAACTGCATAGCTGGAAGAGAAATGGCTTCCCAAGAAAATGTTGTGAGTTCCAGCGAATCCACTGAAACAGCATTGTCTTTCTGGGAGTACGACGTTAGAGTTGCGCACTCCTACGATGGGAATGGTCCTGATAGCAGCAGCTGGGTGGTGTTAGTGTCCCACCACGAAGATCTGGGGCATCAAGAAGATCCAGATAGTGGTAGCTGGTCCATGGAGGCCGAGCCGCCTAGCAGATCTGCTTCTCCATCGGCTTGGTCTGTCGATACATTGCCAATGGGTGGCAGCGACTCCGAGGAAGAACCGCCCAGCAGACCCTCTTCGCCATCGGCTTGGTCTGTAGATACAGTGCCAATGGATGACAGCGACTCAGATTAACATATTTTTAGTTTATTTTTATATTGTTTATTTATATTTTTATATTTTATTTATATTAGTTATGTAAGAAATAAAATATCAGTATTTTGAATTTTTTTTTTTTTTTATTTACAAATAATAATACATACAGTTCAGTAAATTGTTGAAGTTCAGTATACTGTAAATAATATATCTTACACATATATACCTATATTTATACAGGTCATTAAAAAGACAAAATTTCCTCAAGGTTACGCAGGAGAATGCGTTATTTGACTAAAAATTACAAAATTTTCGCCGCTACGCGGCCTCGTGGCGCGAAAGTCAGCTATGCTGTCTTTCTGACTTACGCGCCTCTCGCCCGCTTGCGGCTAACATCATGTTGATTGTGGTTTGACTTTATTCATATTTATTCAATAAGAAATATACCCGTTCTAATATTATAAAGCTTTAAACTGTAACATCCCTAAGTATTATTATAAAAATTTAAAAATGCATATTTAAAATTATTGATGTTAGCCGCAAGCGGGCGAGAGGCGCGTAAGTCAGAAAGACAGCATAGCTGACTTTCGCGCCACGAGGCCGCGTAGCGGCGAAAATTTTGTAATTTTTAGTCAAATAACGCATTCTCCTGCGTAACCTTGAGGAAATTTTGTCTTTTTAATGACCTGTATAAATATAGGTATATATGTGTATATATGCCTAGGTTTCTTAACCTAACTTTATACATTTAATTTAAATAAAACAAAAAAAAAACAGATATTGCAGAATTATTTATTACATAAAATTTTTATAAAGAAAATGAAAAAAAAGAATTATAATATACATACAAATAACTACTCTAATAATACCAAAGACTTAAAACTATTTCTTTTTTTTTTTTTTTTTAATTCACTTAGAAACTATCCTAAAATTACAATACTAAAAATATGCTTAAAATTATCCTACCCGATTTCATACACAAACTCACACGCGGGGAAAAAATTGAATATTTGATGAACAAAAGTCTCATCAGATATTCAAGATTTTCTCAATCTCCCTCAATCTCTTTTTAATTCGCTCGTCGGCAATCCTGCGATTTTCTACCTCTCTCAGTATGGTATTACCCCGCTCTATCATATCTCGAGCAGAGGTAATCAATCGCGCATCGCCTTGTCGAGCCGCCATTGTTTCCGCTGCCTCTCTTTTAAGTTTCGCGTACAGATTAGCGAAACTGTTAACGATACTCCTATCGTCGGCTTGAGAAAAAATCTCCGGTTCTGAATCGGAATCATTCCGATTCACAACCGGAATACTCTTACGAATTTCCGGTCTCAACGGTTTAGAACAAGTGGCTTGTTCTAAACCGTTGCTATCGGTAAGTTTACGAGGCACAGTCATCTCTTTCACACCCGACTTTTTTGGAGCAGTTTTATTTACCAGCCCTTTGCCTTTGTTTGATATGTCAAATTTTACATTTTTAGGATTATCTTTAATAGGACTTAGAAGGGCTGGTACAGACTTATTCTCATTTAAAATGTTGCGTAGAATTGAATTATCATCGACCTTCTTAGATTTCCCTACCAGCGTCCTTTTGTTGCTGGATTTTTTAGAGGCCAAGGATTTCGCCTTGACCACTAAACCAGCCTTTGTAGGTAGAGAAGTCTTTGAAAGGCTTGACTGTGCATCGTCAACTTTATTCTTCGATGACGAAGATGCTGATTTAATTTTCTTGGGTTTCGAGCAAGGTTCAAAATCAGAATCATCATCATCATCATCGATGAATACCTTCTTCGTAACAGTAGGCGAAGATCGAGCGAGATTTTTTTTCGGCACACTCAACTCACCCTGACACGCTGCAGTCGTACCGACGCCGACATTGCTGCTCCCTGGTTGACCTTTCTTGACAGACTGAGGCGTATTTTCAACTTCATCCAGGAGACGCAAAAAAGCTGGGTCGATGTTGTTAAGGTCTTCCTCGGTAAGATACATATCCGTCTGAAAAGAAAATATTATTTAGATATTAAGCATTTCACAACTTACACACTTTCTGTTTTAATTAAAATAAGAAATTACCTGGATGTCACCAAAGTCATTGCTAGCCATCGGTAGCCGTTGTGAGCCGCCGCCATTATTGCGCGTGGGTAACACAATATCATCCTGCGATGGTCGGTAGTTGGCTACGAATGCCATCGCCGTCAGGGTATTCACAATTGGTGATGGAGACCTTCTGGCACCTTCCATTTCTAATTTTTAGAGATAAATTTCCACAGAGGAATACAAAACTTAAAGAATTAGAGCTTTAAAAGCACGAACACGTCTGATCGACTTAAAAGTTGAAGATGAAAAGAACTTCCTCCTCGGCATCAGTGACGCTAACGTGAGGAATTCACCCCACCAACTCCCCTACTCCACACCTCACCCTTATTCTCATTGGTTGTAAATTAATCCCACTCTTCACCCCACTCTTATTTTTTATTGGTTGAAATTAACCACTGCTGGAGCAAATGGCTAGATGCAGTAGCAGTACAACTAAATAGTGAATAGCTTTACATTATCTGACTACCATTTATTTTGAGAGAACTCATATATTAAGAAAAACACAACAATTTATATACAAATTTTATTAACGAATAATAAGAGAATACATACATTTGTTACAATTATTGACTACTTTCTGATTAAGTAAAATATTGGGATGAATTTTCCAGTTTTGTATTATGTTTGCCGATCTTTGCCTTAAGTATTAAAAGCATGATTAGACTGACTTAACTCTGCTATTGCTGCAAGTAAAGCATCTAAATTATCATTGTTTTTTTCAACACCTCGTTCGAGACTATTTACGGCTGATATTAACCAATCAAAGTTTTGCTTTGGCTCACTTTGAAAGAATCTTATATCAGAATGTCCCCAGGGGAGCGTCTTTGAAGTATTTGGGATAATGAAACGCTTGTCGTCATGATGAGAAAGAGCTACTTTATTCTGCATCTCTGTAAAAATATCATGTAAATGACTTCTAAATGTGTTCATTTTTCGAAATATTAAACCCCCTTGTTCAACGACTTTCTTGTAGTCGTCTACCGTCAATTCTTTTTTAATCACCGACTTCTTTACACCTTTGGCTTTCTTTAGCTCATTACGAACTGATTGCACGTAATAAGCTTTTGCACCCGTACCATAAAAGCTAATAATAGGATCCTCAGGGAACTCATCTTTCATATTTCCGAGCACTGATGGATTTTTTGGAATATTAAATTTATTTCCTTCATTATAATTAGACGTATCAAATTTTTCGGGATTTTGTACAATAAAGTCGTAAAAATTGTCGGTAAAAATTTTAATAATTAGCGAATCTGTGTCCATATACAACAACGAAGAATCATGACCGAATTTACTTTTAATAACATCATAAAAAAAGTCATACATAACCGTCTTCGACAATTCAAGTATACAAAAGCCCACGTAAATTGGTTTGTTATACAGTACCTTCAATTTACCCATTTCAATTGCTACAAAATCTTCGGAGAAAATTGTGCATGACTTAAAATTTGGACGAGCTATTAGTGTATTTGCACCTATAGTTTTTCTTTGATTACTCCAGTGAGTAACTAACTTAATATCTTTTCTGTTATCGACATTTTCCATTGTCTTACCAAAAACCGCATTATTCATTAACTTATACTGATCTTTTTCAAATTTATTGGTTGCTTTATTTCGCATTTCTGTATTCAAATCGATATATTTTTTTAACCAAGGTGACTGATTGAATTTAAGCACTCTATGCGTTTTTAATACCATTAAACCATTTCTAATGGCTTGTTTCAAGTTTCTGTAGTGTACAACATATCTCTTTTTATCATTCAAATTTGGAATTAATTTCGATGATTTTGATTTTGATTCAGGCGGTATAACGTTTTCCACTAAGAATGGCAAGTCTGAGTGTAAATCGTGCAACTCTTCAGGGTAATGTATATCCACTTCAAAAATATACCCGCATGCACTTTGATCTGAAATATTGGTAACATCTAAATCGATAATTTCTCTTTCAGATAACCACTCAAATGTACCTGTAGGTATTACCTGAGACATACTGTGTCCATATAAATTCGTGGCGTCTAGATAAGTAATGAATGATGACGGCTCATTGGGATTGTAATTAGGAAGAAACTTATTATTCGCAATATGCTTCCTTTCTGAACACTGGCTTATTCCGCCACGTATACCCTTTTTAAAAAAGTGAATCATATCAATGTCTGTTAATAGTTCTAGTTCCACTCCTGTCAATTTTAACATAGCGTCCCAAGATAAACCTGGAGCTGTATAATATTGAGCTGGATCCAATTTATATTTATTCAGACAAATTTCGCGAAAATTTTCAAATACGTCACATAAAAGAAGCACATCTGATTTTAAATAGACATCTGAATAATCGCCCAAACTCTGACACTCAAACAACCTCCATACATTTTTAGCTCTTTCATAATCTTCATCTGATATATGTATTTCATTTAAGTTGTCATAGAATTCCTGCTTGGAAGGCAAATTTCTATTATTTAACTTCTCTAAACTATCCACAAAACTGTATGGAAACACACCTTTCCGTCGCATTAAATTAAATTTTACATTATCAGCAAAAAAGCTTCTAGTCATAACCATTTGGTTATCGGTTAAATTTTCTCCTAAATTTTGTAGTGATGCCGACATAAATTTGAAACTATCAATGAATCGTAATTTTAAAAATTTATTTTTCTTTTCTCCTTTGCTGTTAACATAATCATGCATATAAAGATGTTTTGTGAAAGATATATATTTTTCCTTGTTTTGTGGTATTACATCAATTTTGTCTTTATGAGAACATAACTCTTTCACAAATAGGTGTATATCATATCCGCTCATATTGTGAAATATAACCGGAATAAAATTTGGTATTTTATAATTTAAATTACAGATAGAATGAGCAGCACCGAATCTTATTTTACCAGTGACGTGGCAATGATCTTTCACTTTTACATCGCCTTCTTCGAAGGGTTTCTCACATATACCGCAAACAGTTGCGTTATTAAAATTTTCTCTCTCCGATGATGTCAGAGGAGTCATTGGAACTATATCTTTCAAATATGTATTATAAATTTCTCTTAAATCAGACTCTATACGCGATACAAAAACTTTAGCTGCATCGGATCCCCTGTATAGTTCAAACTTGGAAATGGAATTATCAAAAGAACATTTTATGAAATATGCAAAGGAATAGGGCTCATGTATGAAAGTTTTATTAGTGTAAGAGAATTCAGGGTTTGGCTCACATGTGTTTATTGGTTTCAGAATAGATTCAAAATCAGCATACACTACGAATGGTACTTGCATTTGCCTTTCAAAATTTTCAAATTTTAATATATTTTCCGGTACCTGTTTCCCATATTTATCAATCCGAAATTGTCTCGATGGTGTTGTTGTATAAATATGATTACAATCATTTTTCTGATGAAGCATTAACTGACGCTCATTACTAAAATACTGCAAGCATCCATCACAAAAATATTTTTTATGCTCGTGAGCAGAAATTTGATGTGAAACTAACCTAGATAAATTCTTTATCCAACAATAGTGAGTTTTGGCACAGTCTACCGTACAATGATGATCCTCATCACATTCCGCGGAAATTAATAACAAATTAACATGCATACGCAATTTCTTCTCAGAGTAACGCAAAGGTCCGACAACATCATACTTTACTCTATTATTCTCAAATTTCTTTTCTAAACCATATACATTAACCGATATATTATTCAATTCTTCAAATTTTGAAATATCCCGCAATTTAACTGGAAAATCCATACCTGTCAAATTTAAAACTCTTGAATAATGTGGATAAGATGACATGTCAGATGTTCGACCATTTGCAGGGTACAGCGCTGAAGTTACAGCCCAAGCAAAACAATACTGATCCTGGTTTTCTATATTCACTATGGCCCTTTTATTTTCTATGAACTTTGGTAGTTTGATGTATGATGAACCACCCAGTGGACTGTACTTATTTACATTTATTTCAATAAATTTTATTTGCACGAGGGCCCATCCTAAAAAATAATATGCAGTTATTAATCATTATTCTACACATCAATAGATATTTACATACCGGAATCACGTTCTTGGAACTCTGTAGTTTGTGTCACCATCATGTCCACAAAGGTATCGAGAAAGTTGCCTAAATCCATACTCTGGTCCAAAATCTTATTGGGGGTATTAAATGATTTCATTTCTGATATTTCTTGAGTTTGCAATATGTATTTGGCAAACGTCTCCATGTTTATTTTTACTGTTTTGTGAAGTAACAGCACTTCTTCTAATAAATTTAATATTTTAGGTCTAATTTCGTTGAAAAATATTATATAGTCTAATTTCTCATTTTCACTATGCACTCGGTAAGTTATAATTCTATATTTGAAAGCACTTCGAACAATTTCTACACCATCCATCAAAGGTACACATGAATTTGTTCTATGTTGCAATGTTCTTTTATGAGATTGCATCTGATTAGCTGTTAGAGTCACATTACAGCTGTTACACGTTTGCAAGCTTGTAGACGTTGAAGGGTTTGAATCCACTTTTGGCCGTTTTGCTGAAGGGCCATCTTGATTTAAGTTTTTACATGCTTGCCTCTGATGGCGTCGCATATTATCACCTCGCGTAAAACTAGCACCACAAATACACGTATACATCTTTGCTACGTTACTACAGGAGTCTAACGTTCAGAATGATTACATGTTAACTCCTCTCACTCTTTTATAGCCAAGTGCTACTACGTCACAACACATTCTATCCTTGACAAACGTGCTTTTCGAGGTCGCAAGCCTAACACAAGATCGGGCAGTGTCTACATATTAGGATAGCTTACGCCGTCCAAGGTCAAGGCCACAGAGGCACAAAATGTGTGCTTGGCAAACGTACCTTTTCAAGGTCAAATGATATGATACAAGAGCGTGCACAGCCCAAGGACGCTTACGTCATCCAAGGTCAAGGTCATGACGTCACATAAAGTGGTGGGGGGAGGCCCAATGTCGGCTAAGGACCTCTACTGCTGCGATTATCTATCTAGAAATCATCAAAATACACAAAATGCAATTAGAACAATCAGGACCATATTTTCTGATCAAGCCACCACCAGTGTTTGAAAATGAGGAACAAAAAATATACCGGAATAAAGGTATCATCACAGACAGAACTGTCGAATGGATAAATATAACCGTCTTATACAAAAAACAAAAAAAGCTCTCTTGATTGATATATCTGTTTCTAGTATCAATAACCTGCAACAAAAACATCAACAAAAAATTAATAAATATTCTGACCTTAAAAGAGAAATAAAAAGAATGTGGAAAAAGTAGACATCGTCGCAATAATAATTTCCTCAATGGCACTTATCTCTACGAATCTAAAAGAAAACCTAATAAAACTGAATATCCCGGAGAGTACTTACCATCTTATGCAGAAATCCGTTATTCTAGATAGCACTAATATAGTAAAATCATTCTTGGAACCTTAGACCCGAAGCAATGATCTTGCCTTTAGGGCCGATCATAACCTTGGTTAATAAATCACGGTTTATAAAACCAGGAAAAAAAAATAAAAATAATAATGTCTGTATTTTCGGTATCAGTGCACAGAAAGTAGTTAACAAACAAAAAAATACATTGAGAACGAATAAATTACCGAAAAAAGACGAAGTTCACAAATAAATGTGCTCTACAACTTAACCTCATATATTATAATAAAGTAGGAATAACGTAACCTAAGACAATAGTAACATTATTAATAAAAAAATCACCGACATAGCAGAACCCAATAAAAATATAATTTAAATTTTCTTGGCCTAATATGATCCATTTGACAATATTAATAAGGGAAACGTAATGTAAATGTAACAAAGTAGAAGAAAAAGGTGACAGGACATATAAGGCTAAATTGGTAATTGACTGACAAAATTAATACTGCAAGATTACTAGTTACTATATTTGCCTGGTATACTTTTTTATTTTTTTTTAAACTTGGGCAATTTGAAGTCCGTTATAAAGATAAGGAATATTGTATCGAAAACTTCGTTCATATAGGAGGGTTTTGTGTATAGGAAGAGTAAATAAAACTCGAAGTGTAACATTAACGTTGTGGACATCACTTCTATCACTTTTATTATACAGATATGGAGGTATCTTAAACATTAATACTTTATGATAAAAGCAGAATGTATGTACTTTAAATCTATCGTTTAAGTCAACCGTGCTACAAGAATTTATGAGAGATATGCTGAAATTTTCGTATTCCATAAATAAAACGAATGCAAGAGTTTTGCACTCTTTAAATTCGGTTCAAATGATCTTGATCCAGGCGAAGCTTATATACGACAGCATCACAAAGTGGATTTTTGACATCTGCATGCGGATAACGCCTATACGGAAAAATAAGTCAAAGAGTATTTTAAGCATTCTGTACACTTTTATGAATATGAACGAAAACGTAGTGAGATGTCAAGAATAACTCCAAGCTTTTTAGCACTATCTGAAATTTTTAAAGGCGTATCATTAACTGTAATTTCAAAACTATTTCTTAATACTAAAACAATTTTGTCTTTTTCCGAATAGCAATAAAACAGATTTCAAAGGATTTAATAAAAGTGTGTGCTTAGAAGACAGCTCAGCTAAGGCTTTTAAATCATTATTAAGTCTTTGTTTGGCAATTTGTGCGTCTTTTTAAAAAAAGATATGATAGATTTGAGTGTCGTCATACATCTTTGAATATTTTAAAAATTTATGAAAATTCGATCTGTGAATTGTGAAAAGTAAGAGTCCTAAAATGGATACCTGTGGTACGCCTAGTGACACAGTTCTGCTAGTAGGAATTACAATCAATCGCACTTGCTGGCTACGGTCTCCTAAATACAATGATAGTAAATCCGTGGCATAGCTATTTGCATCACTTGACCTCAGTATTTCAATGAGCATTTCATGATCAATGGTGTCAAAGCTTCAGTGAAGTCAAGCAGTGCCAATGCCGTTGCATTGTCCTCGTTTCTTGCCTCAAATATATCACCTATAATAGTTAACAGGTCGTTGAGCAGCTAAAATCTGGTCTGAAACCTGACTGTGTGGAAAGCAATATGTCGTATTTATTGATATGCTCCCTCAGTTGCATTTCATTTACTTTCTCCATAAGTTTAAAAAGAACTTATTGGTCTAAGTTCTGAAAAAAAAACATTTCGAGAGGCTACTTTAGGAACAGGGGTTACTAAAGCTTTCTTCCAAGCAGAAGGAAATTTTCCCTGTAGAATGACCGAATTTATAACATTAACTAAAATAGGCAACAAGTAAGGACGACAAAGTTTTATAAATATGCCGTTAAACCGACGGATCCGTTTTGAGAAAATATTTCGCAGGTTTTCAATATCTATAAGCTTAAACGAGAATTTTAATTTGCATTCGTTGAATAGTAAATAAAAATTTCTATTTTATCCCGCACTAATTTTTGGAATACCATCTATAAAATAATTGTTGATCGCTTCAGGATCCTCCATTATTTGCAATAACTCGTGTTTAGCTTTAGTGGATATATGTAATAATCTGAGTTCTTTACACAATTGCTTAGAGCTTTTATTAGCAGCGATATAATTAAAATAAACTATCTTTTCGTCGACATCATAAATCTAACAATTTTCAGTAAACCTTGGTGGTTGTTTTGTAATTCTGACAGTTTCTGTTAGCATATATATTGATCAAATAAAGCTAACAAATGATGATTTGGGTAACTAATTTTGGAGCCTACATCATGTATAGAAAAAATATTTTGAAGAGGAAGAGTTTCTAAATGCCGTTGAAATTTATCATCACTGAAATTTTAAAAATCTCTAAACGTAAGTATATAAAACGGTTTTCGTTTTGATGAAAACTGACAACACTTAATCCAACAAGTGTAACATTTGCAAAGCGTGGGACAATGCTATGTTTTTTTATCAATTCTGTTTAACATTTACAGTAAATATGTAATGCGACATGTGCTGAGGACTGGTAGGGTCAAATAGCTAAAAGTGAAACTTTTGATTTGCAGATGATACCAATCTATTTGCAATGAGTAAAGATGAGCTTGACAATTTTCAAACAATAAACTTCGAGTGCGGTTTAAGTAAAGTAAGTAAATAACAATAAAACGAAAATTACTCGGGAAATTATGATTGTAGGCCCAGCAAACAAATAATTAATTAATTATTTTTTTTAAAACAAGATTTTATTATTATTTACGTGTACTAAAACGAAAAAAATAAATAATATTGAATTAATTGTCTTAAAAGCTTGTCGCTCGCGAGAAGTTTATACAGGCATTAATTTTGTTTGACAGAGATTGTAAGTACCTAAGTATGTACTCTTTTTTCTATTCAGGCGACAAGCTTTTAAGATAATTATTAATTCAACATAATTTATTTGCTTCATTTTAGTACTCCTAAATAATAATAAATATAGTTCATTGTGCATCTAGTAGTAAAAGCAATACATTCCAGGACGACAATGTAAATTGGCCTAGGCGTTAGCCGAGGCCCACAAGCATTGAAGTCCGGAAATGTGCTTTTACTACGAGGTACACATACTATTTTTTCTGAAATTGCAATCAATATTATTATGAATATATAAAAATAAAAATATATATACATATTAATATATATATATATATAAAAAACAGTCCGGGAAATCCACTTTCCCGGACTGTTTTCTGATAGTTGCTTGGCCACGGATTAAAATACTAGGATAGCATAATTTGGGATCTGAAATTGCGCCGAAAAAGTAGACATTCTTGATCGATTTCAGAAAAAGCTTGTTTTTAAAAAGTTTTTTCTACATTTAATTTTGTTTTTAAATTTTTAGTTACGTCTCAATTATTATATGTTAATTGTATCGTCCTTACTTAAAACAATACCGGATCCTTCGCCATTTCTTAGAATACAACGCCTGAGTGAATACACTATGCGATCAAATTATAGTTTTAAAAAAACTAAAAACCAAAAAACTCACTTTTTGGTCCCAGAGCTACACGTATATGCAAAATTTCAGATCAATTGGACGTCATTAAGTGGTTCAATATTGATTTGCAAGATTTGAGCTAAACACAAGATTTGAACTAAACATATTAACTAACATAACATACAGAGCAAGTTAAATAAAAACTTGTAATAAAAATCATTCAATCACGTCAAGTATAGGTAACTGTGAGATAGTAAACAGGATGGGTATACTTTTTGTTGACAATATCGGTAACTGGGAATTGCAAAATTTGACGTGACGTGCATAGGGATCAAGGGTCTTAACACCTTAGTTTTCTCATATTTCTTTACATCTCTAACACATAGGCCATAAAGGAGCAAATAGGCAATGAATTGCTGCTTTTGCGATGTGGTCTGGAGATGTTCAATACGAATTTCTTGGGCAGCCCGTCGCACCAACAATTCATTTTCTTAGGAAACATCCTCCAAAATGATTTTTTGAATCCTATTTTCCCACTTCTATCAGGTTTTTCCTCATGAACCGAGAGATAATATAGTACGCTTAATGATTGTATTAAAACCAGATGAAAACGGCGAAGAGGACGCCCGCCAAATTATTAGGGTACGTGCGAAGATGCCTTGCCGCTAGAGATATAGGTCGCGATCGCGGTCGCAATATCGATGCTATCTATTTGTAACGCAAACCTGTATATTTATATGTGACTGCACATACCGGGGATGTTGGCAGCAGTTCGTCCTAGCCATTTACATCGAGGTTTGACACGATGTCGAAGTCAATACATAATAGTTTAGGTTTGTTCCAACCAGGGTTGGAAAAAAACTGTTTTTTTTTTGTTTTAAACAGTAATTTTTTGATTAAAATAGTGTTTTAAATGGTATATTTAAAACTGAGTTTTAAACAGTTGCTTAAAACATCACATTATGTATTAAGTATGTTTTAAACATTTGTTTAAAACATGATACGATGTTTTAAAAAATGTTTTTAAAATATTTTGTTTTAAACATGCCAACTCTGGTTCCAACACAGCATCGATGCAGTTTGAGAATCGTCGAGTACATGCGCAAGTATATGTAGTGTTCCTACATTCACTTTGCGCATCTACTCCCAAACTAGTCCAGTCAATGGAGCGCTAAAATGACCAAAATCTCTAATTTGAGTGCTAATGAATGGATTTTGATGAAACCTTGTGCAATGTGTTTGTAATGACGTTAATAAAAAAGTTTAAAAAAGATTAGAGTAGGAAATGATTGGGAGAGGTAGAAGACAACCTCTTTTATCACGTGTTCCGCAACTTGTAGAATTAGGTCAAAAAATTAAAAAAAAAAACAAGAATATACTATTTGCCTTTTTTGGCAGAAGATAAGAGATAAGATGTTTTTACTCTACTGAATTTTTTCGGAAAATGCATATTTTTCGAGATATGGCCACTCGAAAATTCCTAAAAGTGGTGGAGGGGAAATGTAACAGTTTAAAATGTATCATCGAAATACAAGACTCTTTTTTACTTGCAACTTTTCTGTAAAGTGTGCAATGTGTTTGTAATGACGTTAATAAAAAAGTTTAAAAAAGATTAGAGTAGGAAATGATTGGGAGAGGTAGAAGACAACCTCTTTTATCACGTGTTCCGCAACTTGTAGAATTAGGTCAAAAAATTAAAAAAAAAAACAAGAATATACTATTTGCCTTTTTTGGCAGAAGACAAGAGATAAGATGTTTTTACTCTACTGAATTTTTTCGGAAAATGCATATTTTTCGAGATATGGCCACTCGAAAATTCCTAAAAGTGGTGGAGGGGAAATGTAACAGTTTAAAATGTATCATCGAAATACAAGACTCTTTTTTACTTGCAACTTTTCTGTAAAGTGCATTTTCACCGGGTTTTTCTGGAAAAACATGAAAACTACCTCCTTCTTTGAAATTGTAGCGCTTTAAAAATAAGTAATTTAAAAATTTTCAAAAATTCAGACACATGCATTGAGGCCTTCTAAACATTTTTGTTTCTTGGATTTTTTTTGTAATTTGCTAATTTCCGAGTTACAGGCAGTTTTTCACGATAAATAATGTACATGTACATTTTTTGCCCATTAAAAATTTTTTCACATTTTCAATTTAAAAATTATATTGAACCTTTAAAAATGGTAAAACTATATGGGTTTCATATTTTTTTATAATAATATGTAATATATAATATGTAATATGTATAAAATGTGGAAGACCTCAATGCATACGTCTGAATTTTTAAAAAATTTTAAATTATGTATGTTTAAAGCGCTACAATTTCAAAGAAAGGAGTAGTTTTTCATGTTTTTCTGGAAAAATTCGGTGAAAACGCACTTTGCAGAAAAATTACAAATAAAAAAAAATCTTGTATTTCGATGATACATTCACTTGAATTTTTTCAGATTTCTATTTCAACTTTTACATTTCCCTCCCCCACTTTTAGGAATTTTAGAGTGGCCATATCTCGAAAAATATGCATTTTTCGAAAAGATTCACAAGAGTAAAAACATCTTATTCTAGGCCAAAAAAGGTAAATATATTATTTTTTTCATTTCTGACCTAATTCCTTAAGTGATTTCCTACTCTAATATTTTTTTCAACTTTTTTATCAACGTCATTACAAACACATTGCACAAGGTTTCATCAAAATCCAATCATTAGCACTCAAATTAGAGGTGAAATCTCCCGTTGACTGGAGTGATTCGGTGCTGTGTTGGAACAAACCTTTTGTTTTCCCAGGCTTTTATTTAACTTGCCTTGTATACCCCCGTGACAATGGATTCGTTTTAGAAGGCACCATTTAATTGACTTTTAAGGTAGAAGCTTGGTTTGTAGATATTACTCATTGGGGCTCATATTTTCCATGAAAAAACAATTGAATACCACTTCCGGTTTTTCCGGAAGTTGGTCTAAGTCAAGAATTTTAAATGGAACCCTGTATATTTTTTTATACAGTTGGATAGGGATTAGAATTCCCTTTTCAATGACATATCATATGTTGCCATTTTTTTTTTCAAAACGGCGGCGTAGGAGCCATTTTTCTAAATGTAATATGGTGCCAGCCTGGCGTTATTAATAAAACTGATGCCAAACAACTTGTTAAGAGAACAAACAAAATGTGTTTTCTTAATCCTTTAATTTGTCACAAAATGGGATGCATTTTAGACATTGTTTAAAATGTCAATATTTTTCATAAATTCTCCAGAAAATTTTGAACGGGAACCACCTCTTAAATGCTAACATTAAAGTGTGTCTTGTAACCTAGAGAAAAATATATCATATCAAAATATATCGCACTTTGGTTTTGGTTTTAGAAAAAAAAAAAATCGGCAGCTACTGGAAGCGGCTGGAACCTCCCCACATGGTGGATCCAAATCAGCTGTGTTTGGATATTACATCGGAAATCAGAGCACTGAGCAAACAGATAAATTACACGTGACTTTGGAGCCATTTATTTCATGAACAAATATCGAACGTACTGAAGTGGACTACAAGCAATCTGTTAAAATATAACCTCTCATGTTTGTTTATGTTGCATGTTAATAAATTTCCGGATATTATAAGGGTATTAACAGATAACGTTTCGAAGATTTTGTAGTACATTGAATTGCGAATAAAAATAATAATACAGAATTTAGCCCAAATGACTCAATAAGTCAATAACATTATGAACAGTTCAAGCAGACTACGCATGCGTCAAATTAAAATCTTCCTGCTCGATCAAAATGGTCCGAGCAAGTCGAGCTTCGTCCGAGTCCTTTATTTTGTAATATTCGAACGTTTCAGATTTAGCTCGGTTAGCTCGATTTGCATTAAATGAACGATTATGACGCGTCCCATCAATCAAACAATTTTTTTTCCTTAAAGTATAGTTTGGGTTGTGGAGAAACATATGCCAACTATCCGCATGCATGACAAGTGGAGCAACACACTTTAAAATTCAAAAACTGTCCACTTTTTGCAATTTTTTGCTTTATTTGCAATATATCTCGTATATGAAGCATTTTTTGAAAATATATCAAAAGATAGAAAAATTGGGAAAATTAATTTTGAACATTTTATTATTCTTGACATTTTCCCAGAAAATTCTTCGTTTAAGAGCTGCAGACGAAATAAAAATGCTACTTTTCTATTTTTTGATTTTTTTTTA
The DNA here is from genome assembly GCA_936432065.2 of Rutpela maculata. Lineage (NCBI taxonomy): Eukaryota > Metazoa > Arthropoda > Insecta > Coleoptera > Cerambycidae > Rutpela > Rutpela maculata. The sequence continues at coordinate 213,860,623 of OW386285.2, forward strand.
AGTGATTATAATAAATATTAATACGAAATATATCATCGGTATAATGTAAATTATGTTTAAATGTCCAATTTACAGTTTAAATAAACAATATTTACAGAACTATTTATAATTTACATGTTAAGCAAAAAAAAATAAATACAACTTTTCAAGTATTGAGGTATTAAAATGATGAGAAAATAAATAAACAAATATATATTTTCACAAACAGACTATTTATTTGATACATAGTACAGCGTACATGCGTTTCATGTATAACTTAATAGGATATAATAAAATAGAATAAATTTATTTAAAAACCAACCTTAGTAATTTAGAAAAAAAAATCTAAATATAAAAAAAAACAATACCTTAACCATCAGATATATTATACAAAGATGCCAGAATAATGGACATCCGCCAATGATACTTTCACTCCCTAGTAGTAAAGACATACTCTGAAGAAAAGAACTTGGTAAATCGCAAACACCAAACCAGATATAAAAATGATGTTTTTTGTAAAAGAATGTCAAAAACTATCGACCAGAGAAGCCATAACTTCCTTGCTCCGAAAGTATATAATTTTTTACCCACTGAAATCAAAAACATAAAATCAGTTCATAAATTTAAAATAGTTTCCACCAAACAATTTGTAATGAGAACCGAAAGAAAAAAAATTAATGATTAAATAGATTTAAAAAATAATTAATTCACGGTAGACGATCATTTCAATCACTTAAAATTTAGCACTATATGCTTATCTTATGTCTTATATTGTATATCATCGTTAAAGTACTTGTGTTGCATTTATTTTCTTTTTTTATAACGTATACCATTTTAGAAATTTTAGTGTTGTTGTTGTTATTATGTTATATATAATGTGTTGTGTATATGTGTGTATATATGTATTATATTTATTTTTTCTGTGTGTCCAATGCACGCTCAAGTGCTCTAAATAGCACTTAATGTGGGGGCTTAATTTATTTATCATAATGCTTCAGTTTTTAACAATTACATTGTAGTAGATCAATTTGTTAAATAAACTTATTCTATTCTATTATATTCTATTAAGTTATACATGAAACGCATGTACGCTGTACTATGCATAAAATAAATAGTCTTTTTCTGAAATCGATCGACAATGTCTACATTTTCGGTGCGATTTCGGATCGAAAAATGCACAATTCCAGTATTTTAGTCCGTTGCTAAGAAACTATCAGAAAACAGACCGGAAAAGATCCGTTGCAAGCAACGATCAACAAAACCGTACGGGAACATTCCCGTACGATTTTTTATGTATATTTTAAACAGTAAATAAATACACGTAGACAAACCAACTTACATTAAAATTGCATTCATTAGTAAGCAGTTAGATTGTAATAAAGAAATGTTATGCATTAATACAAATTCCTTAATTTATAATAATATTGATTGTGATTTCAGAAAAAATAGTATGTGTATTTCGGTGTGAAAGCACATTCCCGGACTTCAATGCTTGTTAGCCTCGGCCAACAATTTGCATTGTCGTCCGGGAATGTATTGCTTTCACACCTAAATACACAATATACTAGTTTGTGAAAATATATATTTGTTTGTTTATTTTCCCATCATTTTAATGTCTCAATACCTGAAAAGTTTTATTGCTTTTTTTTTCTGTTTAACATGTAAATTATAAATAGTTCTGTAAATTTACTTTACTTAAACTATAAATTGGACATTTAAACATAATTTGCATTATACCGATGATATATTTCGTATTAATATTTATGGCAAAAAATTGATGATTTTTTAATTTTAAAGTGTGTTGCTTCACCTGTTAAGCATGTGGATAGTTGGCATAATATGTTTCTCTACATCCCAAACTATACTTTAAGAAAAAAAAATTGCGGGTAAATGACATTTCGCAAAATTATCATTTTTCAATCTATTCCGACTGGCCTAGTGGGGAGGTTAAAAAAATGAAAAAACCTAGACAGGTACTATACGTTTTTCATTATAAAATAACTAGAAAAGCGGTATGCATGAGATATTGTATACCACTAAATTAGCTAATAACACAGCCACACAAAAACAAAAAGTGGTCTGGCCTGAGGACCAGACCAGTGTATCATGTATTTGGACCCTCTGAAACCGAATCCGAAGTCAGAATTGTCAGATTCGGTCGTTTTTCACCTCTAATCCCAAAAAAACCCCAAAACAAAAAAAAGTGGTCTCGCCTGTGGACCAGATGAGTGTATCCTTATGTAGTTTGACCCGCTGAAACCGAATCCGAAGTCAGAATTGTCAGATTCGGTCGTTTTTCACCCCCAACCTCAAAAAAACACCTCTCAAAACAAAAAAACGTGGATCAGACCAGTGTATCCTTACCAAATACATAAGGATACACTGCCACTGGATTGGTCCTCCGGACAGATCATTTTTGGGGTCCAAATACATTAGGATACACTGATTTGGTTCGCAAGTCAGACCACTTTTTTGGGGAGGGGGTTAGGGGTGAAAAACGAGCGAATCTGACAATTCTGACTTCGGATTCGGTTTCATAGGGTCAAAATACATAAGGATACACTGGTATGGTCCGCAGGATAGACCACTTTTTTGGGGGTGTTTTTTTTTGGGGTTAGAAAAAAAGAAATCTGAAAATTCTGACTTCGGATTCGGTTTCAGTGGGTCCAAATACATTCGGATACACTGATCTAGTCCGCAGGCCAGACCACTTTTTTTTGTGTGGCTGTGTAATTTTTATTGGTAAGGAAATTTCTACATTTTTAAATTTTCTGTTTCTCCGTTTTTAGTCAAAAAAAAAGAGAACATAAAAAACTAGGGATTGTTTGTTCCAATGTTTAATATGGGGTAGTAAAATACCCAACATAAGAAGGCCTTGGAAAGAAATGTATGTACAAAGGAGCTAGTTTCATCATAACGTCAAAGTTTCTTGTCTTTTCATTGTTAATAACTTTGTGTTGGCATTCTTGACAAATTTAATTAACTGTTAACAGTAAGTAGGTACTAGAAATAATAGTTAGCTGAAAAATTTATAATGGTTTATTCGAGAGAGCGTCAAATTGACATGCTCCTTATTTATTGGGAGTGTCGAAAAAATGCCAGAAACGCTGAAGAGTGTACCAGGAATGCTTTCCAGATCGTGATGCTCCTTCACATGTATTACGCTTGGCTGGTGCGGCATCTAAAAAATGAAAATAATGGCGATATTAATGTTGACAATAATGAACGTTTCATTGCAATAGACTGGTTCACTTTTCAACAGTTTTTAATTCTAGCGGCATTTTGGGTAACATTTTGCCAAACGAGCTTTTTTTTACTATATCGGACCTGCTGAACACGAATTCAAGATGGCGTCTCAGATGGCGGGCGTTTCCTCAATATTACGATATTTTCACTCCCGGGGCCGATTTTTCTTCATCTAAAGACCGTTTATGGGGTTATTTTTGTCGCAGAATGCGATAATAATGGTTTCAGACTGTTCAAGCAATTATTTAACCAATTTTGGTATGAAAAATACTGTTAAAAAGTCAACATTTTCAGTGGATTTCTCTTGTAGTCGTAAATTCCTGCAGTTGGTACGTCATGTCTTGATATTGCATAGACATTATTTATCTATTTATAATATATTTTGCCGATATTTCTGTTTTGGTTTTTAGTTTGGCGTTTAATTTAAGGAGTAAAAGTAAGATGCGCCGCTGCTAAAGCTACTCATTACTCACGGTTGAATGAAAGAAAATAAATTTGTCGCACGAGTAGGTAAACCACGTTGGCCAAAGGTAATGACAAATGCAATATTTATAGTAATTATACAAGACTTTGGTAATTACATTGGCCGTTTAATCGCCTTTTTTAAAGTTTGTACAAAGTCCACGACAGAAACACATTGAGGTGCAAATTAATTTAGCCTTGCGGCATTTACAAAGCTTTGTAGAACAATCTTTTTTGCAACCACAAAGAACAATACCTATTAGTAGCAGCTTTCGAAATTGGTCCAAGCGTGGATATTGCCTTTTGCATCTTTCTTCCATCCGCAGTCAGTGATCGGTGACAGGACGGGGTCAGAGAGGTGAGCGTTCTCCCAAACTGAAATTTGGTAGTGACTTCGATTAATATGTTCTAAAAGGTCAGTGGAAGAGACTCTGGGTTTTTTTACTTTATCAAACAAGGCATGAAGCGCAATGTCGATTGAAACTATTAAGTCGACTACCTGGAGAAGAAAAGGAACTGAATTGAAATATGCGAGAGTCGACGTCTGTAACGAGGTATGTTGAATTTATTGGTAATACAAATCTTGTACAATTTTGTCACAAACATTTCTGCAGAATATACAGCTGCTTCGCTGAGAGGTACGGTGCCAAGCGAGGAGAGCGAATATAGTGCTTTCTAAACACTTTAAAAGCTGCTGGTTTAGTAATGGGTGACAGATATGTTTTGACATCACTTCCCGCTATTGCGGGAAAGGCCAGTATACTCTTCATTTTTCCCTCGTTCCATTTACTATGTACACCATGAACAGGTACAGAGATCCTCTATTTTGCAGTACCACTCACTAACCAAACTTCTTTTTCAGGTATTTTATCGAAGTGATGAAGAAGCAACAGAAATACATCTGTGTCTCTAGCACACACAAGGATTTGCTTTGCAGTACTTGCCACTGTGTGCAGAATCATTCGAGTGTCTGCTTCCTCGTGAGAAGCTTCTAGGGAGGAAATCGGTGTTGTTTGCTGGTTAGAGAAAACCTTCCTCATCTTTGAAACCTCCAGCATTACCAGCTCAACGCCATCAAAGATAGCTTTTGCAAGGTGCTACGACACAAACTCAATCAAATTGGTCTTATTTTCTTTTTTTCAGATCATTTCGTTCTTTTGCACAGGATTTCATTTTCTCATAACCAGTTGTTGCTCCTGTTGTCAACGTTAATACGGCACTACTCTTAGTTTTCGAACAAAGTATGCACAAATTACTTCGACTATCACCACTACGTGTAGATTTAGTTGCGGTTCTATCCAAAACACACGAGACCATAACCACAATCAAAGCTCCTTAACTTGCTCAGATCATAAAAACAACCGGTTAAAAACACTTACCAATTTGATACACCTTTACAGTAAACAAACATCGAAGAACAGTTGTTGCACTAAACACAAACAATTTATAACTTTCTAAACTGCGACAATGCGCCCACAACAGCACACACCACAGCGCAGAGATGTGGGCAACTGCGCGTGCACTCACCATTCACGGCCCTTTAGACACGTATTTGTGCGCCTCACAACATATTTACATGACGTAACGGCAAGATTAATCAATGACCAACAAGATATTAGCCAAAAAACACACACGCGAAAAAAATTACCGTTTTAAAATTAACCATTTTATAGTGTATTTTACATACTAACAACAGCTAAATTACTGTTTAAAGAGTCTACAACGATTACCATTGCGTTTATGACAAAAATAACCCTATAGGCCGTCTTTAGATGAAAGAAATCGGTCTCGGGAGAGAAAATATCGTAATATTAAGGAAACGTCCGCCATCTTGGCTGCCATCTTGAATTCTGAGCTTCCGGTCAAGATTTGGGCCGGCCAACATCGAAATTCGTGTTCAGCAGGTCCGAATTACTGAAAATAGCTCATTTGGCCAAATGTTACCCAAAATGCCGCTAGAATTCATAAAATGGCCATTATAGTGAAAAGTGAACCAGTCTATAAGCGAAGAAGTTGAAATAAACGTTCTAGCGTATATCGAATAATACCACACTGCTTCCATTTGCGAATTATGCATGCAATGCAATGCAATGCAATGTAATGCAATGCAATGCAATGCAATGCAATTCTTTCCGCGAAAGTGCCAGGAAAATTTTAAAGAAACACGGATTTAAATAATTTCAGTACCAAATTCATCATCACCTATATGAAAATGACTTCCAAAAAAGACTTAATTGGTTTTTAGATAATTTGAACATAAATCCAGTATTCCATCATAATATTATTTTTACGGACGAATCCCCAGGTTCACCAATCTAGGAATGTTTAACAGAAGCAATACTCGTTATTGGGCTGTGGAATATCAGAGATTAGTTAGTAGGAGAAGGAGTTTTTCAGGAACGTTTTGGTATAAACATTTGGTACGACTTAATATCATTGGTCCAATATTTTTTAATCCACCATTAAATGGAGAAATGTATTTGGAATTCCTTCAAAATCAAATAGAGCTTTTTATAAATAACTTGCAGGAAAACGAAACTCTAATTTTCCAACAAGATAGCGCGCCAGCCCATAATTTAAGAATTGTTTCAAATTATTTGAATAGACGGTTTGGTGAAAACTGGTTGGAACTGGAACTGGAACCAGTGGACCAATCCGGTGGTCAGCAAGATCACTTGACTTGACCCTGCTGGATTATTCAATATGGGTTATCTAAAAGAAAAAGTGTATAGAACTGCTCCACCAACATTGGAAATCTTGAAAAACAGGATTAGAAGGGGTATTGAAGGCATCGACTCTCGAGAGCATTTATAAAACCTGCTCAGTGAAAATATTAGGAAAATCAGATTGAGAACATTTAATTGAATAACTTTTTTATCAATTTAATGTTTATTTTATTTATTTACTTAGGTAATTATTTCATTAAGCCAATATGGTTTGAAATAAAAAAATCTTTAAAGACCAAAACCAAGTGTATTGTATTATAAATTCTGTAGGTTATAATACACATTTTATAATATTAGCATTTAATAGATAGTGGTTCCCATTCAAAATTTTCTAGAAAATTTATAAAAAATATTGATATATTAAATAATATCTAAAATGTATCCCTTTAAAAACCAATAAGAAAATACATTTTGTTTGTTATCTTCAGTTTCATTAATAAGGCTGCCATTTAGAAAAAATGGCTCCTACGCCGCCATTAAAAAAAATGGCAACATGTAATATGTCGTTGAAAAGGAAAATTCTACTCTATTCAACTATATAAAAAGAGTTCCATTTGAAATTCTTGACTTGGACCAACTTCCGGAAAAACCGGAAGTGATATTCAAATTGTTTTTTCATGAAAAATACGAGCCCCAATGAGCAATATCTACAAACCAAATTTCAAGCTTCTACCTTAAAAGACAATTAAATAGAGCCTTGTAAAACAAATCCGTTGTCACCCGGTATGTATGTATGTATGTATGTTAGTACGTTTAAATCTTGCAAGTCAGTTTTGAACCACTTAATGACGTCCAATTGAGCTGAAATTTTGCATACACATGTAGTTCTGATGACAATATAATAATATACCAGTAAGTGTTTTTTAGTTTTAACACTATAATTTTATCGAATAGTGTATTTCCCTCAAACGTCGCGTCGTGTTCTAAGAAATGGCGACGAATACAGTATTATTTTAAGTAACGACGACGCAATGAATATATAACAATTAAAACGTAACTAAAAATTTAAAAATTAAATTAAATGTAAGAAAAACTTTATAAAAACAAGCTTTTGTTATTATTTAGGTGTACTAAAATGAGAAAAACAAGATATGTTGAATTAATTGTCTTAAAGGCTTGTCGCGTGAATGGAAAAAACAACTTGCTTAGGTACTTACAATCTCTGTCAAACAAAATTAATGTCTCTATGAACATCTCGCGCGCGACAAGCTTTTAAGGCAATTAATTCAAAACAACTTATTTTTTTCGTTTTAGTACATCTAAATAATAGCAAAAGTTTGTTTATAAAAAGTTTTCTTTTACATCGCTGCAGACAGGAAGGTATTGTGGTAGCTTGCACGTGGTTGGTTGACACAGAGCACATGCTTACCAAGCTTCAAACACTGAAAGGATAAACCTCTCTGGTATATCCACCCTGCACCGGGACTACGACATCCACCGCGATGTACCTTCGGCATGTCCGTACCCTTAAGCTGTTGTCACCAAGGAACTGATATGAGAGGCGTGATGCTGTGAGACGTGCTACACAACAAAGCGAAGTCAACTACAATAAGGTATGGGTCACAAAACGGATGTCAAGACCATTATAAATAAAAGAAGTAAAAAAGCAAAATCTTAAAAAATGACAATAAAAAAAATAATATTTAAAAAGTAGTAATATTAATAACAAAATTAAATTTTTCTGTTGTTTATTAAGAAACCAGTAATATAAATACTATTTTATGTACCTAGTTATATGATCTCGACTTTGGATGAGTGAAATTTGCGAAGCACATGTTCTATTTCAAAACGATACTAATATTTTAAAATAACAAAGAGGTCATTGTTTTAAATAGTTAATTGGATGGATGAAGGCTGCCGACAAATGTCATGCCTTTTTTTTATTGTGTTGCTTCGGCTACTAGAGGTATACAACCGTATTGAATATTCCTTGTTGGCATATTGGAAAAAAAATATGGATAGGTAGGTCGGTATGTCATTTTCATCAATCAACTTCTAGCTCGAGGTCTAGTAGTATTAAATGTAAACAATAGCAGCAGGTATTTGTCTATATGATTAATTTGAGATTATTTTGGATTCTAAAATATGTAATTAGTTAATTACAGAAAAATCAAAATAATAGTTTGTCTCGAATTTTGTTTAATGCATTTTTTCTAATGATATGAAATGATACTGACTAATCTCACCATTTATAAAAATGTCAAATGTAAACTTATATAAATACCTACATAGCATTGATTAAATTATGTGACAGTGATGATTTAAGTAGTACCTAATTGGTAGTTATACTATATACTAATTATAGGGTTGCTCAAACATCTTGTACAACATACCTACCTATTTATAGGTTCTGATTAATTCTCTTTTCTAAATTTTGAGACAAATTTTTACATGGTCCCAAACTTATATTTTTGTATATGTGTATATACATTTCTCTAACATATATTTCAATAAATATAAACAAATACCCTCAACATGACTCAGATATAATAGGCACTTAACTACTCGGTTATAATTTCTAAACTTATTATTTGTAGGTAGGTTTCACAGTCTGTTTTATACAGAACAACAAAAGTTTTGTATCTAAGTCTCTAATTACTACAATGCATTGAAACTGTTACCCGTTGTTGCTGGGTATTTTTAAATTCTTATTTACGTCTGTATATATTGGCATAATGCGGTTAAACAGAAGAAAAAATATTTATATTTCAGACTTACCTCATATTGTTGATAATTTGCTAATGATGAATTAGAATTTATATAGAATCGTGACATCATTCCATATTCCAATTGACAGTACTAATAAAAGTCAAAGTATTAAAAACACAAACACACAGATGCACTTTTTTGTTTACTAATTGGGTTTACATAAATAATTATTATCACAAGAACACACATCCCTTGAATCACTCTTTTTTAAGTTTCTCTATAATTAATATCACAGAATCAATTGGAAAACATGACTATTGTTTCAACACACTAGATATTTCGACGGATTAGTTATGAAATTGGGGTGTACGCGATATGTTAGTTTTAGGCGGGTTTCCAGGCACTGTGTGTGAGATAGTAGTGTCAAGTCCTTTGGCTAGTATCGAAGCTTGCCGGGGGTAAGACTAGCGGCCATTGGCCAGAACGATAAGATACTCGCTTTGTGATTGGCTTACCGAGTTACGTGCCACAGGCGACTGCGATTACAAACCTTCAATTTCATCTTTTGATTTACTTCTCCGTATTGCTGTGGGTGTATGCTATGCTTATGTTATGCACCAGACAATAAGAAAGAAGAAAAATATTATGCCTGAAGGACTGAATCTAGAGGGAAATATCACACACATACACATTATTATATACTTATGTATATACACAGTGAATGTGGCAAGTGAAACGTATTTAACTTTATTTACAGTGGAATTTATAGTACAGTACAAATATGCGTACTATATAAGTCATACAGTAGGTACCGAAATAATAACTAGTTAAAGAGATGTAACTAGTTAAAGATATTATTAATTATTATGCAAATTCTTTTATTAACCTTTCCGGCAAGGCTAATCATACTTTAATAAGGTAAGAATCTAAATATGAAATTTATTGGAGCTTTGATTTGATTTCTTTTTAGAAAAATTTTAGAAAAAAATTGAACCATCTTCAAAAAAATTCAGTCTTTCGCAAAGATGCAACCAGGGAGGACACGGTGTGCTACAACCAAATTTAAATTGAAGTTGATGCCACTCGGATTTTTTTTTGCACATTCTTGGACGTGTATAGAACCAATTCCCACGATATTTAAAATCATTCGCAGCAGAATTTTTTTTACAAGTTTTTACTTTTTTTGATTAATGACACAACCACATAAAAAAAGTGGTCTGGCCTGCCGACCAGACCAGTATATCCTTATGTACTTGGACCCGCTGAAACCGAATCCGAAGTCAGAATTGTCAGATTGCCTAGTCTTTCACCCCCGACCCCAAAAAAACACCCCCTCAAACAATGATCTGTCCGGCGGACCATACCAGTGTATCCTTATGTATTTTGACCCTCTGAAACAGAATCCGAAGTCAGAATTGCCAGATTTGCTCGGTTTCCATCCCTAGCTCCAAAAAACACCTCCAAAACAAAAAAGTGGTATGATCTGAGGACCGGACCAGTGTATCCTTATAAATTTGGACCCGCTAAAACCGAATGCAAAATCAGAATTGTCAGATTGGCTCGTTTTTCACCCCGATCCCAAAAAAGCACTCCCCCAAAAAAATGGTCTGTCCGGCGGACCAGGGCCGGTTTTAAGCAGTTTTAATGGCGGGTGCGAAATAGTTATAATGACTTATTCTCCTTTGCTTCTTTATATATGATTAGTCGCGTCAAGATAGATATTTTGTGAGAGGTTTTCTGGCAAGGAATTAATTGGCCTAATTTTTTTTTGCAAGGCCGCTGGAACTTTATTCATTTTTTCAATTAATTTTACTGTTAATTATTTCAAAGGGCGTACGAATTTAAAATACAACGCACTTTCTTGATCCCGGGATTTACATACGGTAAAGACACCCTCCTTAGTATCGCATCTTTAATATTAGTACCAAACTTTTCAATACGAAGAGATGAGATTTATCCCAATAATATGTTGAATACATTATTTTACGGTAATGAAATCGAACGAGGTTCAAGAAGAAGAAAGAAAATGAAGATGAAGAATAAGAGGACCAATATTTTCATTTATAAACAACTCGAATGAAATTGAAAAACATATTTTAAAGAATGGTGTTTAATTAAATGTATGTTTTTATACATTTTGTAAGTAAAGAATCATTATAATTGTGTAGAAATAAATAATAAAAAAATATGTACTTAATTTTTTAACAATTCTTTCCTTACAATATTAAAACACTTTTTACTTCTGTAATTTCCACATAAAATGAACGTAAACAGAGTTTAAATTGTATACTAAATATTTACTATTTTAACATCATTATTTTTAATTTTAAAAATTACATATTAAATTAAAACAATAATAATTACCTTAAAAAATATTAAATAGTATATTAAAAAATATATTGCGTTTTTATACTTTATAGCCGCCAATTTTGAATTTTCCAATTTTCACTTCAAAATCGTAATAAGTGACCTTAAAAACACCCGAGTATACATTTTCAGATGGTTTTCTCAAATACTTTCCGAGATAACAAATTTACTTAATTTGTTTAGTACTTGAAATTGCTAGTTTACTGATAAGAAAGTCCCAGCGGTCTGTTTTTACTTTTTACCAATGTTCCTTTGCAAACGAAAATTATTCCGATTGGTCCTTGGCCATTATTCAACCATTACTCATAGATAGACTCGCTTAAGCGATTTTTATAAAATTTGCTCAATCTGTAAGGTATGGCTCTGCGGTGGTCTCATATAATTTCGTCAAGCTGCGTCTAGTGCAAGGAGAGCAAAAATGTATTAAAATGTTTGCAATAAATGGCGAAGGCGCCGCGCAAATTCTGTCGGAACTGCATAAAAGTGATAGTAGGTGGTATCTTAGGAATAGCTGATACCGAATCTGAGCTCAAAAGTTACAAATTCAAAACGATGAATACCATACGGTTGCCATAACGCAACATTATTGCAGATTTATAGACTGGCGGTACATGACCAGTCAGGTGCAACGTTTTTAAAATGCATGCCAATCATATATATTAATGAAATTACCATGAATATGCCAGAAATGCAAATTTTAGGCAGTCGTCGCGTGCACAAGGGGGTGCAAATCGGTTTTTTTTGTGTCTTTTTTTTGGGTTTTATTTTTTTATTTTTTTTAATGGATGCCAATAGTGCCAAACGAAAAGCCGTGAAAAAAAATCCAGCAGAAATTCATTGGCATGCAGTTTCCGCGCTCAAAACAACTGTTAATGTACACATTAAATCGTAAAATTTTTTGGTGTTCTTGATTTTGGATGATTTTGATTTTGGATTTTTTTTTAAGGCTTTTTGTTTGGCACTATTGGCATCCATTAAAAAAAATAAAAAAATAAAACCCAAAAAAAAGACACAAAAAAAACCGATTTGCATCCCCTTGTGCATGCGACGACTGCCTAAAATTTGCATTTCTGGCATATTCATGGTAATTTCATTCATATATATGATTGGCATGCATTTTAAAAACGTTGCACCTGACTGGTCATGTACCGCCAGTCTATTACTTGAAAATTAAGAAGATTTCAGAATTCTCTGATAACGTGCCTTACGATAAAGCTTACAAATTCAAGATGATGAATATGTTAATTTCCTATGTGGAAGCTAAACAGAGAAGTCAATAAAAAGGGTGAAAAAAAATTTTTGAAATTTAATTGAACCGCCTTCAAAAAAAAAAGATCGCTAAAAATTCTGAAATATTTCACCGTCGTCGTCGCCCAATTAATTGAACTTTATTACCTAATATCGATATAGAGGTCTGTGTAAAAATGAATAATTAACGAATTTTTCGTCCTACCTCTCTCGTAAGGATACTCTAATTCCATTGTTTTGTGGATCGTAAGTGACGCTTTATGTACCAAATACTTGTTGCCATTGGTAACGTCCCTAGGGAAATAAAGTAAATGTGGAAAAATTTTAACAGGTATTAAATGTTTTAACTTTTTTGGAAATAAATCCAGACAAGCCTTACTTGCTATATCTTCTATATCCCAAATTATTTTCAAAAATGTTTAAAGCTGTTATAATAATATGATTTAATTTATCTTGACAGTAGTAGTTGTCATAGAAGCCGCGTCCTAAATTTATTTTATTGACAGTTGCCATGGATATTCCAAGCATCGCTAGTTTTACTATTTGCTTAGCAAATATGAAACCTGATTAAAATAATTATAGTTTTCCACTAGTTTTCTCAAGTTTTTTTTAGTTTAATTATTCATGGGTATGACGAAAAATATAATATGCACCGCGGGTCGTACAGTGCGATTTTTTCGAGGATTTTTTGGTTGAGAATACAGTTACGACCCTTGGTACATAAATAACTATTTCGTCATGCCTCCCTCGTAAGTATACTCTAATTCCATTGTTTTGTCGATCGTAAGTGACGCTTTAAGTACCAAATACTTGTTGCCATTGACAACGAGGGGTCGTTATTTTTCATAACTTATCTAGGGAAATAAAGTAAATGTGGAAGAATTTTCTCTTTCATTTAACAAGTGTTAAATTAAATGTCTTATGATGAATGTAAATAATAGTAATAATAATAAAAACAATAACAAAACCGGTTTTTAAGTTGGATCATTTATACAAGAAACTTTAATTCTTCACTAGAAAATCCGTAGAAACAGTTAATTCAGTGTGTAGTTATTTTAATATATATTATTTTGGGGGTAGCTGATGATTTTAGGATTCTCCGATAAGGAGCCTGACGTTAAAGCTTAAAAATTCTATAGATATGTTAGTTTACTGTGTAGAAGCTAAATAAAGATGTCACTAAAAAATGAACCTCCTTCAAAAAATGTCGATAAAAATTATGAAATAAAATTTCACCGTCGCGTCGTCCCGTTAATTGAACCTTATTATCTAATATGGATACTGAGGTCGGTGTAAAAATGAACAAATAACGACTTCAAACGTATTTTGAACCTACTTCAGTATCAATATCAGATAAAATTAAATGAACTGCTCCACGATGATAATGCCAAAAATATAGTAAACAATAAACAGTATACAATAGAAGTATTATCTTGATAACCCAAAAAAGTGTTAAATCGCTTTTTATATTAATTTCGTTTCCTTAATGGTGCAACTTTACGAATTTAATATAACCTAGTAAAAGGTGATGAAGCGTTTGTGGCTACAAAAGAACTTAAAAAGTTATTTTCCGGAATCAAGAAATCTCACAAACTAACAAATTTAACCAGGTCCGGACTGGTCTATAGAAGCCCACTGGGAAGAGTTCCCCTCGCTTCTTCACATATTGTAAAAAAATAAATAAAAATCACATTAAAGATACAGGGTGTTTCTTAATGATGTGCTAATATTTCATGTGATTCCTTAGATCATTTCATGAAAAAAAGTTCATATGATCATATATCCACAATGGCTTACATTTTTTGCTACAGGGTGTTGAATTTTTTATTTTCGTAATCGTTATTTTTTAATATCTCAGAAAGTACTTTAGATATTATTTCCAATTTTGTTATGTGTTAATAGGATATAAAACAACACATTTTAATTGGAAGAGTTATTTAATCGCTCCACCAGTGGCGTCCCTGCAAACATGTCCTCTGATATTTTCTACCAAAAAAGTGGTACGCTACTGACATTTTCCATGTGGATAATTTTTCTGATTAACCTGGTCAGTTCTGCATGAAAACGGTCTCTTACGGTCTCTCGTCAGACGCACAGTTCTTGATTGAAACAATTAAATTCAAATTGAAACTAATTATAATTATGATGATTATTATTAACATTGATAATGATAAATTTTGTTGTATAAAAATTATCGGAAATAGCCACCTTCACTTAATATGCATGCTTCTGTCCGTCTTTGCATCGAAGTGCGCACTCGTTCAAATATTCCCGGCGTATTCCGTATTGTTTCACACGAGGCAACTATTCGTTCTCTTAAATCTTTTTCGTCATACCTCCGTCATAAGTATACTCTAATTCCATTGTTTTGTCAACCGTAAGAGGCGCTTTATGTACCAAATACTTGTTGCCATTGGCAATGGCTCATTATTTTTCATGACGGCCCTAGGGAAATAAAGTAAATTTGGGTGAAGTTTCTCTTTTGTATAACAAGTATTAAATTAAATGTTTTAACTTTTTTAGAAGAAAATCCAGACAAGCCTTGCTTGCTATATCTTCTATATCCAACATTATTTTCAAAAATGTTCAGAATTATTATAATAATATGATTTATATTGAGTCTTGATTAGTTGTCATTTGAATAGAAGCCGAGTCCTAAATTTATTCTATTGACGGTTGCCATGGATATTCCAAGCGTCGCTACCTTTTCTGTTAGCAAATATGAAATCTTACTCAAATAATTATAGTTTTCCATTAGTTTTTCTCAAGGTTTTTTCTAGTTTAATGATTCATGGATATGACGAAAAATATAAAATGCATCGCGGGTCGTACAATGCGATTTTTTTGTCTCGAATACTTGCAAACCTCGACCTTACGGGCCTCGGGTTGCAAACTGTATTCTCGACCAAAAAAAGGGCACTTAGGACCCTTGGTACATAAATAACTATTAAAGTGTTAATGGGAGTTTTGTGCGCCAGGGTTTTAAGATGACCCCACAAAAAGAAATCCAAACTATTGAGATCGGAGATCTTGCTAGCCATATGTAAATGGTCGCGAACGATTACACTGAAATGAACAGGAGCTCTGTCATGCATGTACCATATTTAATTCCTCAACGCAATTGGTACATATTCAAGCAACACAGGTAGTTCTTCTTGCAGAAAATGCAGGTAAGATTATGCATTAAGGCGTGTTTGCAGAAAAAAGGGCCTTTATACATTAATCGAAAATTGCTCTTGGAAGTGGGTTTCGGTTTCGGTTATGGTGGTTTTCGTCCGCCCACTCATGATTATTATGGAAATTTTGAATAACATTCCCAGAAAACTTTGCTTTGTCTGTGAACATAATTTGTGACTCAAACGCGGATTTAATGTAACATTCTGAAGGTACCACTAACAGAAGTTCACACGCTGAGGAAAATCCCTGGGAAGTAATGCCTGTACTTTTAAAATATGGTACGGAAACAACAAAAAATCAACCAAATTTCGCCAAACAATTTGACGACAAACATTAAGAGCTCTAGCAATTTTCCTCGTACTCGTCTCAGAATATTCGTCGATTTCCTGCAGCACCGCTTCCTCAATTTCGGGTGTTCTGACAGTTCATGGTCTACCTTCCGAAGTACCTTTTTGGAAACTACCAGTTTCACAAAGACGGTGATAAATAGTCGGCTATATGACAAGGTACGATTAGGATATCTTTTCTGCTTTTGTTGCATTACCATTTGCGAGACCATATGCACTGTCGCCATTTCTGCATTCGTATAATTCACCATAGTTACTAAGATATTCGAATAGAAACAGCGAAAAAATAATATAAATTCAATGAAACACTACAAATCGAAGAAATGACACGATGAGATGATTTTGAACACGTACAACTTACAGGATAACTATGCGTTCAAAAATTATTAGTCAATACTACTAAATGAAGCAATTTGAATTTAATTGTTTTAATCATGCAAGAACAGTCTGACGAGAAAGACGCAAGAGACCGTTTTCATGTAGAATTGACCAGGCTAATCAGAAAAAATATCCACGTGGAAAAATAAAAGTGACGTACCACTTTCTTGGCAAAAATTATCACTGGACATGTTTGCAGGGACCCCACTGGTGGAGCGATAATAGTATATTATATTACTAGGAGTAGAACGCACTCTTTTTTTGTGTTGAGCCCAGGATTTGCAAACTGGGCGAAACACAAAAAAGGCGTTCTACTCCGTGTAATATATACTATTTTTTCTTCAAGCGTATTAAAATGCAAAAATTCATTTATTTATCATAAATGTACAAATATTCTATACTACAGTCTTACATGTTGACACAATATGACAAGTGGCTAGTGGATAGCGCGCCACCGGTGACTTTCGGTATTAACATTATGTTAATAGTAAAACAATACCCACTGCGGTGGCGCTTTTGGAACTAACATTATGTTACTAGTAAAACAATGTCCACTACGGTGGCGTTCGGTACTAACATTTTGTTACTAGTAAAACAATGTCCTACTTCTACTTCTGTTTTTGGTGACATAATTTAAACATTTTAATACGCTTGAAGAAAAAATAACTTTTCTAACTAAAATATGTGGCTTTATATCCTGTTAACGCCTACCAAAATTGAAAATAATATCTAAGTACTTTCTGAGATATTAAAAAATATTGATTAAAAAAAAATTCAACACCCTGTAGTAAAACATTTAAGCCGTTGCGTTTATATGAACTTTTCTTCATAAAATGACCTAAGGAATCACACCCTGAAATATTAGCACGTCATTAAGGAACACCCCGTACATATTGTCATACTTTCCTGTACTTGTGAAAACAAAAATTTTATTATTTAGATTGAACTAAAGTCTTGTTGCAGGTAATTGACAAGTGAGGTAAGTCCTGTAACTTCTGCATTTTTAAAATATCTCTACAGAAAATACGAGAAAATTAGGTATGATTTTCAATCTTCTGAGGCCTAATCGGCAAATTTATCCGGTTTGGTCGAAAATCACCCTTTTTCTTTTGTTTTTAGAACCGTAAAGTTTTACGTTTTTGAAATTTACGACGTATTCTGGATGAATTAACACTGTCTTGAAAAATATATACAGGATTGTAATTTACATTTTAATTTTCAATCTAGATGGCTGCAAATAATTCAAAATTATTTTTATATATTCTAATTCACCACAAAAATATGAAATACTAAACCCTCCAAATCAGTAAAAACATGTTTTTCATAAAATCATAAATTTTTTAAATGCGGCCATAAAGAACATTCAGAAAGCTCCACTTGAATAGGTTAAAATGACACCGAAAAGTTTCGATTTGTATAATCTTCGCATCTTACTGATAAATTTTATTTTATTTTGAAGGCGGGAAAAGTATGGCAAAATAATTAGTTTGTTCAGTTTTTTTATGTGTTTGCGAATTTAATATTCAAATTTAAAAAAGCATATGCAGGGTATTGTTTTCTTGAAGAACAACAAAAACATTTTTTTTCCAAGTCGGGATCTAAATTCTTTTGTGTGTGATACAAGTGCTTATTCAGGAACACTAGTGTATTATATGTGTCAAATATGAACTTCTATTATTCTATTATTTTACAAAGTAACAACCAAAAAAATGTTGGCAAAAGTACAGCAACGAGGGCCCAACTAACTTTTTCTATGGATGATTATGATTACCCTTGGTGTCTTCTATCTGCTATTAGAGCATGTCCGTTTCCTCGTGAAACACCCTGTATTCTCAGCACGTTAGTATATTAATAAGGCTTATCAATGACATTACTATGAATGTATAATAATGTATCATTATCTGGGAAAGACCAATAAAATACCTTACAGAATGCAGTACAGAATAATATAAATAATGTTTAAATAGTCTAAGGTTGATCTCAAATCTCCATGTAAACTGAGTTCTTTAATGGGCCTACTATACTTTACAAAAATTCTAAAAAAAGGAACCAGCTGTTTTCAAAAGAAAAGATCACTAAAAATTGGGAAACAAAATTTCACCCAGTCAACTGGTTAATTGGATCTTAATTACTTAATATAGACATAGAAGTCGGTTGGTAACATCACCATTTTTATTTATACACGGAGTTCAATAACTATATTAGGCAATAAGGTTCAATAAAGCGGGTAACAGGAAGAACTCTTAATAACTTTTTTTTTTTTTGAAAACGTTTAATTTCTTGAAAATAAATTTTTATTAAACTTTTGTGTACATGTGAGAACATCTAACATGAAAATGTCTAAAATCTGTAATTGAAAACCAAAAATCCTATTTAAATTTTTATTCCTCTTAACTGCCTACCTCTCTACTTTGTCGTCGTGATGATATAGATATATTACCTTTCTCAGCTGATATCCGTCACATTAGTGAAAACCGCATTCAAACCGAACCAGTAGTTTTGGAGTTATAAAATCAGACGTAGGTATGTACCTACTTACAGATACGAGGACATACGGGATACATGCAACAGAACTGAGAACCTCCTATTTGAAGTCGGTTAAATATACTCTAGAATGTGTCGATTTAACGCGTACTTCATAAATAAATTCACTGCCCCCACTCTGGACCGAAGCAAGGCCTCACTGAAATAAAAACGAATGAATAAAACTAAATAATTTATTTCTTTCCCGAGGAAGTAACGATTATATTTCTGTTTTTATTAATCGACTTCAATTTTTTTTTAAAAGGACGAGGTTCTCAATTAGATTCACATGTATGTTTTTTTTTATAAATATGTTCAGTTATTACTCAGGAGTGACTTAAGCGGTTTCTATGAAATCTTTCTCAAACTGCACGGTATGGTTCAGTCGTGGTTCCAAGATGAGCAAAAATTGTAATTTTCTTAGTTTCAAAGGCTATAGTCGGATAAGATGGGTGAATTTGCCCGGATTGTGCTCATTTTTTGCTTAGATAGTTTTCAATATCACTTACAAATTTGCCAAATTTCAGCCCTTGATATTAAACCGTTTTAGAGTAAAAAAAACATCGAAAATTTTTGAAAATAATTTTTATCTATTGAACGACATTACCGATTCAAGTGAAACTGTAACCAATTATAGATACTACAAGAACATAAACATGTAATAAACTGGAACAGAATTTGACATTGAAAAAAAAATTTATGAATTTTTCTGGATTTTTTTAACTAAGTTAATTAAGTTTCGGTACTATACCAAATTTTCTGTGTAGAATCTTGGGATAGTTTTCTACCACACATATATTTTTTAAAAACGATCAAATGGGTACTTGGTACTTGAAAAAAATAAAATGTTCATTTTTATTTTTTTAAATTATGATACGATGATGCTAAAATTATATATAATTTGTAGTATATTGGGATAGTATTCTACAATCCCTAATTTTTGGCATCATCAGAAGAAATTCACCTAAATTCATCAATTAAAAAAAAAAACCTGAATTGACAAAAGTCAAGTCCTTTAATATTTAGAAGCCCCAATTTTTTTTTTTAATCAAAAATCTTAACATCAACAAAATATCGAGTTAGAGAAATAAAGTTTCTAACTTCAAATACTCTGATACATATTTAATACTACTTTAGAATTTCACAAATATATGCGCGAAAATGAATCTTTCTAATATAGTTGCTGTAACATTGCTATAGGTCTGATGTAGTTTAAGTCCATCAGCAAAACTAGCATTTTAATGATATAGAAAAATCGTTTCCTTCTAGTATAGAGGTACGTATTTTTTGAAATTCAGTATTGCCGTTTGACTAAAACTGTTTTCTCAGCGCATTATTTTCCAATACTCCAAGTAAAGAGTGCACAGTTTGCACATCCATAGAATTTTAAAATGCTGGAATTTCGAACTTAATTACTAGTCGGGTCAGTTCGAGTTTGTCAACAAGATTTTATGCTCTTAAAATGGATGATAGTATTATTTCATGACATTCAGAATTCAGATATTTCATGATAAACGGATATTGCCAACCAGATACCAACTAACAACTAATCTGAACAACCTGCGGTGTTGCCAAACTGCCACCATTTTCTCTACATTTTCCGATCGATCAACGTTATTGCGTTTGACTTCTTCAAAATTCCTCCCTTTAAACGATCTTTGATCACTTTAGAAAAATTATATGTGGTAAAAGAGCATCCCAGCATTCTACAGAAAAAGTTTGGTATTGTCCCGACACTTTATAGGAGTTAAAGAAAATCCAGAAAAATTCATAATTTTTTTTCAATCTTTCCGTTGTCAGATTCTGTTTTAATTTATTTCACATTCATGTTCTGGTAATATCTATAACTGTTTAAAATTTTATTTAAATCGTTTATGCCATTCAATAGATAAAAATTATTTTCGAAAATTTTCAATTTCGTTTTCATCGAAAACGGTTTATTACTATGGGCTGAAATTTGGCAAAATTGTAAGTGATAACAATCCAAGAAAAAAAAAATGAGCACAATCCGTGCCGGGGCAAATTCACCCATCTTCTCCGACTACAGCATTTGGCGAAGGCGCTAGTGTAAAAATTCATTAATTTTAAGAGTATCTTAGAGTAGCTGATACAGAATCTGATGTAAAAAGTTAAGCATTAAAAATGAGGAATCCAATATGGTGCCATAATTGCAATATTTTTGCAGATTTACATCAACTTTGACACATGGAAATTTTAGGATCATCTGATGACCAGCCTGACGTTAAAACTTAAAAATTCGAAACGAAAGATATTTTCTTTTACTGCATAGAAGCTGAACAAAGAGGTTAATAAAAAGGGTAATAAAAAAGAACCACCGTCAAAAAAGGTCGCTAAAAATTATGAAACAAAATTTCACCGTTGCACAATTAATTGCGATTAATAATATGTAATATCGATATCGAGGTCTGTATAAAAATGAACAAACGAAATCAAACTCGTTCCACTGTATATTTCAGGGCGTAGAACCTTCCACCTAACCTAAAATGTCTTAAAGATTCATAGAAAACCAACACAAAATTTTGCACCATGAACTTTGAAATACAAAGCAAATAAACAAATAACGTTGTAATTATTATTATTTTCACTGAACTATGTCGCATTTATAGTCGAATAAAACTAAACATCAAAAATACGATTTCAGCGATTATTTGGGGGGTATTTTTTTTGTGGAAATGCAATGTTATCAGGAAGTTATAGTAAGGTTTTGTCCAATCTGGGAATGGGCTCATTTAGCATTTTTTTTATTACATTTTCTGAAAGATCTATTAATTCTAAAGCAAAATGCAAAAAAAAAAGAATTTTCTAGGGTCTCTATAGGCTTCAAAATTAATCAAGAACATATCAGCACGTGGCACTTTCATGTTATAGCTGTGTGACGTCAGTGTCTCTATCGCATCGGGAGACGTAGACGTAGCTGACCTGCTTGCCTAGTAGTCTAAGATCCAGCATAAGAAAATAATACCCTCATCTGTTATTCAGATAAGAAATAGTTTATATAAAAGATAACATGTAGGTTAATAAAACAATGCCAAAAATGTCAATTTTGATTCGTTCGTGTCTAGCCGAATTTTCAAATTTCGGCGTGCGATTTACGATGCGGATCAACTATAAGTCTTCCTCTTTCCTCATCGACATGGTACGGTCGTCGCGGTATCGTATTACTTCCACATCCAGTGGAAGTATAGTAACGACAAAAAAACTTTTAAAAATTTTTATTGTTCAAATAGGCTTAAAATGTCACGGAACGTCGAGATTTTAAGTTTGTAACTTTTTTTGTGCGCACGTTTACTCTGGAACTGTTTGAGATATTGACTTAAAATTTGGTACACATATGTACTTTAACGAGATCTAGAAGTAGATTATATTTTCATCTTGTTCCGTCGAAGGGTTGGGGGGTAAATTGGGGTAAATTTGGGGAAAATAGGTAAATCAAGCAGGTAAGAGTCCATAAAATTGGTATTTAGTATATACAACAGAAGCTAAAAAAATTTTGGCATTAGCCACCTCCATTACCACCTCCATTACCACCCCCCACCCAATTATTAAAGGGGATGAAAAAAATTGTGATTTAGTGTGTGTAGAACCAGAAACCTCAAAATGTCTTTTTACTTCATCCACCCCAACTACCCCCCCCCATCACCACCCCCACCCCGCTACAGATGTGGGGTATCGTTTTATGGGTTTTTGGGGTAGAGGATTTCAAATATTATATTATTAAAGTTCCATAAACAATTATTTCTACATACAAAATTTTTTCGTTGTGAGTGACTTGGATAAAAAATCTGAATGTGGAAGTAGTGATTCCTTGGGCAGCGGTTTTTTTGATAATATGAGTATATTTAGATGTCGGGTTTTCGACGAAAATTTCTAGGTACTGTACTATAATACTAACACTGACATTCGATTGCGGTGGGCAAGGTTATTAGGTAAGCGAGGTAGGACTGTGGAGACATTTACGTCAGCGATTCGACCGCCTCAGTTTATGAAGGATTAGATTTTAAAGAAGTATAAATATTTCTGAAATTACATATCGGATCGAGCTCAAATTTTCAGTGTAATAATTATTTGATGATTACTTCGCACAATTGTAATAAAAAGTGCAATATTAAATTTGACTAATTGACCTCATTGAACGTATTTTTGTAAATTAAGTTTAAATTTCGAATAACGTGTTTTTGTTACGTTTCTTTTTTTTTATATCTCGGGTTCTGTTTATCGGATCGGGCCATACTAAAAATCAAAATGTTTGTACATAAATTGTGAATAATACTACATAGCTTCAGATCCAATGTGTCATTTTGTTTTTTGCAAATAAAAAGCAATAGCATTTCTAACTTTACGTAAACCGAAATTATTAAAAAAATATATTTTTTTTAATTAAATTTTGTGGAATTATAGATCTTGTATATGTTAACTTTTATAAAAAATTACAAATAAAATATTTATTATTTTCTCTAAAATACGAAATTTTTGGAAAAAATTTTAAGCTTCATAAGAAACTGCCATTTGGTTAGACCAAGACAAAAAACAAAGCTGGATAAGGAGCTCTAAGTAAAATTAGACAAGGAGAGCCACAATAGATCCACAGGGGTCGCGGTGGCCAAGGCGAATCAGCCAGCTCCTTTTTCAATCTAATCTAATCTAATCTAGACCAAGACTATTTTCTCTTAAGTTGTGGCTTATTGAATGTGCTTAACAATTGTAATAAAACGCATTTCTTTTATATCATTTTAAAGTTGCATTATGTGCAATTTTGTAAAATGTATTTTTTGTAATGCATTTTTATTAAAAAAAATATATCCAGCCAAACACGTTTATCATCCGCTAAAAGTGTTTAGAAAACGAACAATTTAGAAAAAAATCCTTTTACGTTAATTACAAACTGGGATATAAGCTGAAAAGGTAAAAGAAAAATTAAAAAAAAAACTTATATGTTCAGGACTTGGATCGCGAATTTTCGCATGGAAATCCTCACTTAACCACTAGGCTATCACCGTAACATATTTGCAGATTCGATGAATTATGACGAAAAAAGCAAAACGCGATATCTTTAAATTATCAGATCTTCGTTAATACATAAATGGGAAGGTCGTACGATATCGATATTGAAAGAGCAAGCATGGCATTTTAACATCACCGTAAATTACCAAATCGAAAATGTGATCCAGTAGGATCTTACGAAAAATGACATATCCTGATATTTCGAGAAACGCGTTTGATTTTGTCTGAGCATTCTAGATGACTAAATAAAACATAATATGTAAATTATCACCTCATATTCCCTTAGAATCTTGAAGCCTCGATAACGAAGTGAGGGAAATACTCCTGTCGTGGTTTCGATAAAGCGCGCGTATACCTGCGTAATTGTAGGTACATGAATGATTAAAATTTATTTTTCTTATACATTAAAGAATACGCCGTACACATTTCAGCTCAAAATATGTATGTGTACAGAAATAAATGCATGAAGCGCAAAAGATACAATATGTCAGGTTCTAATTAATGTAGAAAGGTTTAATTTTTTTTAATTGTTCGTTGTTTGAACCACTTTTAACAAATGACAAAAGTATTTGGCTGTATACATTTTTCCGATTAAGAAAATGCATTAATAAAGATGTATTTTACAAAAATGCTTGAAATGCAACTTTAAAATAATACAAAAATTTAAATAACATTTAAAAAGCTACAACTAAAGAAGAAAAACTCTTGGTATGACTAAATGATAGTTTTTCATGAAACTATAAAAATTTTACAAAAATATCTTTAGGAAAGTAATAAATATATTTATTTGTAATTTTCCATAATAGTTTACACTTACAAACCTACAATTTCACTTTCACCAAGTTTCACTAAAATAGATTTATTATTTTTTAATAATTTCGGTTTATGTAAAATTAGGAATTTTCGTGATTTTTATTTGTTTGCGCCAGAACGAAATGGCAGTTCGAATTTGGACCTACAGTTTTATTCATAATTTATTTGCAAACATTTTGATTTCTTATTTGGCCTGATCCGATAAACAAAATCCGAGGTAATAAAAAAGAAACGTAACAAAAACACGTTTTTCAAAATTAAAACTTAATTTACACAAAACGCTCAACTTCCGATTTGAATAAAACTTTACTGAAACTTTCTCATAACAAACAGATTGCATTTCTGCAAAAAATGTAGTTTTTCATAATCTCAGACCTAGATTTGGATATTCCGTTTGTTAGGCAACCAAATGCTTTATCGTATTAATTTACTCATCCATAAACATGTGGCGGTTACTCCAATTTGGTGCAGATTATATGACGTCCAGTGTCCTTTTGGCATAGTATTTCTTACTTTTTAACGTAATATTTAGTTTTTATAAGGTACATGTTATTTTCATTTCAACGATATTATCACACTTTTCTTTTTTTCGTTCATTTTCCATCAAAAAAGGATTGTCCGAGTCTCACGACATTAAGTATAAGTTCTACCACTCGCGGAACTGAGACCTGCATTGCATAGCTCAGCGGAACTAACCCAGACATTAACTAAGTTAACGAATAAGAAGGTGCCTATTGTTTTAAGGGAAACATGCAATTACAAAAGAACAAAAAGAATAGGAAAAAGAAAATTCAGTATCAGTGAAACTGAGACAAAAAGGATTTCTTATTCTTTACCATAGATAAAATATATTATATTAGATATGGATGGCTATCTCCCTATTATTAATTCAATATCAGTTTGCTACCATGCAGCCTTGTGCGTTTATAGTTAATTGATAGCGGGAAATTTCGAAAACAACCGGTTATGTTCCCTCATATGTAAATATAAAATTTGAATGGAATCCTCTGGCTACAGCAATTGTATTGTTTTCATTTGTTGTAGGTATAATAACAAGTACTCTGAGCAATTTTTTGTTAAATCCGTCCATTGCTTCTTGTAGAATTTTAACAATTTATTTTTCAACACAGAAATTTTCTGCCATTTTTCCTATTATCTCAGGTAATCGTATCGCAATAATAAAAATACCAAACTGTTCGCTATAAAATTATTAATAAGACTAGGCATATGAAGAAACTTCTTGATAATATGTAAATTTGTAAAAAAATAAAAACCACCAAAAATTGCCTTTTTTAACAGTTTAAGAAATATGATGTAATAATCCATCAATTTTAACGAAAGTTGGTGGAACCATGCTCTTTATTGAACTAAACCTCCGTGCCAAATTTTAGCGCAAAATATTTATTCAAACGGCTAAAAATCAACAATAATTTCGAAATTTCCATCGCATTTTGTTAAGTGCATTGACTCGTAGTAGGACAATTTTTCTTTTAAAGTGTAGGTTTTTACATGTACTTTACGGTGGTGTTTAGAAAGAAAAAAAAATTAAATTTAAACCAATTTTTTGGAATTTAATTGTAATTATGGATATCGCACGTATAAACAATTTCAAATAACTACGTGATTTTTTTTTTGTGAAACCAAAAACGATAAGCTAATTATGAAAGTATATAAAATAACCAACGTTTAAAAAAATGAATGATGTTCTACTTGCATTTGAATCCGTGATACGTTAGTTTTTGCGTTTTAGTCGATTATAAGTAAATATATTGATATTTTTTCTTGAAATTTGCGCAAAATGATTATATTTCTCTCTCTGCTAGTTGAAAATTATCCACAACTAAAATGTTTTCAGTTACATCGCATAGAGCACCATTGAGGACATAACGCACATTCGAAAAAAAATTATCTCCCCACTCCTTGAATATTGTAACTAGGCAACTAACTTAATTAATGGTATACATCACTCCATTTTCATCGTATCGAGTTTTTTTTAACATTTTTAGTCTTTTTTCGTATATGTGATTCTTTTATTTAACAAAATATAGTTTGTTAAGTTTTTATTCATCAAAAATTCAACAATCTTTATTTTTTATAATATTTACGTCTTTTGTCATATCTGATTTTTGGTTCCTTTTTAAAATGTTTGTGTTTTGTGTTCATTTTCAATTTTTAATGTATTGTAACGTAAAATACTGTTTAGCCCAGGGGCGCAGCCATCCCCCCCCCCAAGCCGTCCTCTATGAAGCAAAAATAAAGACGCATAATCTCTATCAGTACAAAGCACAAAGCAGTATTCAAACTATCCCTTTAAATAAATATTTTGCAATTAATATTAATATTATCTAGTAGAGGAATCTATACACATCCGTTTACAACAATTTTCTGAAAAGTTTTCCTCATCCTCTGGAGAGGCCGGTTTTATTGGCCCCCCACCCAGATGAATTTTCTGGCTGCGCCACTGGTTTAGCCCTTATTTAATTAAAATGCATTGGAAATTTTAGTTTCCAATTATTTATTTTGTGGGACCATTTGTGGATATTTGAATATAAAGAAAATGGAAGATAACATTTACAGAATCATTTATGTAAATACTTAATACGTAATACTTAAAAGATATTCTATTTATAAAATTAACATGATTACATTTATTTTTTATTCACCGATAAATCAACATACATAGATCATTTACAGGTTGCTGTACAAGATAATATCAATAATAATTTAAATAATAAATTATAATATAAATATATAAGTATACAAATTTTAATAAGACATATGGCCAAAGTCAGTTAAGTCATTAATCTAATTTACTTAATAATAACTTGAAGCAAATATACATGTTTTATGCGCTATTTATGCAATATTTATTATGTGAAGAAAAACAATTAAAAGTTGTATCAAAGTATTGTTATTCTTTACATATTACAGTCTTCATAAAATTACATAATGTTGTACAGAATATGTCATCATCACACAATTATTTCAGACAAATTCTATATACTTTCATATACTTTCATAATTCGATTATCGTTTTTGGTTTCACAAAAAAATCACGTAGTTTTTTGAAATTGTTTATACGTGCAATATCCATAATTACAATTAAATTCCAAAAAAACTGGTTTAAATTTAAATTTTTTTTTCTTTCTGAACACCACCGTAAAGTACATGTAAAAACCTACACTATAAAAGAAAAATTGTCCTACTACGAGTCGATGCACTTAAACAAAATGCGATGGAAATTTCGAAATTATTGTTGATTATTAGCCGTTTGAATGCGCTAAAATTTGGCACGGAGGTTTAGTTCAATAAAGAGCATGGTTCTACCAACTTTCGTTAAAATTGATGGATTATTACATCATATTTCTTAAACTATTTAAAAAAGACAATTTTTAGTGTTTTTTTTTTAATTTACAAATTGTCAAGAAGTTTCTTCGTATGCCTAGTCTTATTCATAATTTTATAGGGAACAGTTTGGTATTTTTATTATTGCAATACGATTACCATGACCTGAGATAATAGGAAAAATAGCAGAAAATTTCTGTGTTGAAAAATAAATTGTTAAAATTCTACAAGAAGTAATGGACGGATTTAACAAAAAATTGCTCAGAGTACTTATTATTATACCTACTACAAATTAAAACAATAAAATTTCTGTAGCTAGAGAATTCCTTATTAACCTATTTTGATCCTTAGTTTGACTCCACTAATAGACTTAAATTGTCGTGAAATGTCGAGATTTTAAGTTTGAACAAAGAAATATTCTATCTGTCGGGCTGTCTGTATAACTTTTTTTATGTGCACAATTATTCTGGAACGGTTTATGATAGTGATTAGATAAACATCTGTATAAATAATACATCTTCATTTTCTATGTTCTTTACTTTCAAAGGTAATTTTTTATTAAAAAAAATAGCTTAGATATATCTCGCGGTGTGATCGTCATAACTTTTAATCTAAAAGTGTCCACGAGGTCAAATACTAAACGACTTTTCTTTGCGCCAGCACTTTACTATAAATGCAACTAGACTATTTGATATTTTTCTGTAGTCGATACATATTTAGGTACTACTGATTATTTTCCATAATTTGTTAAATGTAACCAATTAATCTCTTTAGGGCTGTAAATCAACTGTTTGACATTTGAGAATTTATAATTTCACATTCTCGAGGATAGGATTTTGCAGAGTGAGAGGGAAATATGCGTTTATTTTCGATTTACTACAAATATTTTAAAAACCAAACATAGTACAATCTTTAAAACTATTTTAGATACTTTCTATTGTTCTAACGAACTATATATTTTTTTTATTGTATGTTGTACTTGAATATCGCAGTTTGTCAATGAAAATAGTACTGACTTTATTATTAGAGAATGGCATTTAACTATATTTATGGTAAAAACTGTATATAGTTGTATTCCTTAGAGCAATGGGATGTAAGTATCTGAAACTGTTTTAAAAATTATACCATTTATGATTTATAATAAACTGAAAATAAACGCGTATTTCCCTCTCACTCTGCAAAATTCCATCTTTAAGGGAAAGAGTCGTTTTACCATTCATGCCTGTAAAAAATAAATATTTAAGTGAAAGCGTGTTGTTATATATAATTTAAAAGACGTAGACACAAATATTTCTATTTTTCTTTAATGGGTAATTTAATTTATAAAATTTTCTGATATTTTTTAGTTAAACAGGCAAATACATTAATTTACATATTAGTAATATGGCAATTTAATTAAAAAATAGCACATTTTATATTATATGGTAGGTAGTCATTAGTATTGATAAAAGAAATATTTGTGACTAGTAGATTGATTATCTTGCGTTAAAATAAGTGATCCTTTTAAACACGCTTTTTGAACACTGAATTTTAAAATTCACTGAAAATTACCCCAAATTATTTAAAGTAGCGGTTACATGTTTTGCTATCTTGTATGTTGCAGAATTAATCCGGCTATTAACCGGACGTAAAGGATAATTGGGTTTATGGATCTTCGGTAAACCATACGCTGCATTTGCTGCAGGGAGTAAACGATTATGGATTGTCGTTTCCTTTTCATATCGTTTATATAAACTTCATCAACCTTTTCCAGTTATTTGATGTTTTTACTGTTTATTTTATAACAGGTTTTTACTTGCTCTACAGGATAATATTGTAAAATCTAAAATAGCCTTACTTATCTAAAGGTAAAGGACATAAACTCGAACGTAGAAATTGCAAAAAATTCCTACGATTGAAGATAAAATTGCTTAAGAAGACTAAGTATGTATATTTTTAACTATCTTATGTCAATGTCTTATGTCTAATCAGAATAACATTACACTGAAAATTTTTTGATAGTTCTAACAACTAATTAAATTTCGTGATTTCTTGTCATGTGAGACAAATTATCCAATCATTTTAACATTACGCTGATAACACCATCCAAGGAAATTTTCAACCACTATGACAATAAAATTATTTAACTTTGACAACTTCATAATAACTGCCAAATAAATTTCAAAATGTCACGTTTTGGCAATGCCAATTCTCAATCTACAAACTCGCTAATCAAAGAAAAATTTTTTGATGTGTTGCGGTTTCTTAATTTTATTTCTTCAAAAAATTGTCTGACCGAATATCATGCCTCATAATTTTATGACAACCTCAAGCACGTTGCTTGGTAATAGCCCTCCGCCTTCGGCGTCGGATTATTACCAAGTAACGTGCTTTCGATTGTCATAAAATTATCTCGTACATTATCAATGTCCTAGGGATATTATAGCTGAAAATGTTTTGCTCAAATGTAAACCCTATTAAATTCGCCCATTTCTAATTACGTGTGTGGAAACAACCAATCAGAACAACATTACACTGATAACACCATCCAAGGAACTTTTCAATTACTATGACAATAAAATTATTTAACTTTGACAACTTCGTAATAACTGCCAAATAAATTTCAAAATGTCACGTTTTGGCATGAACGAAAATACGAATTCAATGTTTTGTTGTGTTGCGACTTTTTGATTTTATTTTTTCAAAAAATTTTCAGACCGAGTATCCCTCTGACATTGACAAATGCCTCATAATTTTATGACAATCTCAAGCACGTTGCTTGGTAATAGCCCTCCGCCTTCGGCGTCGGGCTATTACCAAGCAACGTGCTTTCGATTATCATAAAATTATCTCGTACATTATCAATGTCCTAGGGATATTATAGCTGAAAACATCCCTAGGACAATTATCACTTATGTCATCCAGTAACAGTTCCATAACTTATTTTTTTACAATGTCACAATTACGATTTGGCACTGCAAATAACGACTTGATGAATATAATAATAGAGGAAAACACGCCATATAACACAATTAAAAGTAAAAAGTACATCTGGAATACATTTATGGACTTTTACGGCACCATAAATTATGAATTAGATAAAAATAAATGAAATAAATTGCAAAAAAATTTCTATGCGAATGCCCCTAGAACATTGATAAATAGCTTATAATTTTATCATAACTATAATAATAATAATAAGATTTATTTTCCACTGTGGCAATATACATTGTATGGGATTCGTCAATTAATACAAAAATTCAGACACTTTATAATAACATTTATCAATTAAAAATGTTTTTAATTTTTTTTTTAAATATACAAATTTTTACTGTCTTTAATTGTTTGTGGCAAGCAGTTAAAGATCTTAGGTCCCATACAGTTGGGAGCATCAAAACTAAGCTTTTGTCTAGCGAACGGCACACGAAACTCATCAACATGCCTCGTATTATAACTGTGTATATCTTTATTGATGGTAAAACTGTTTTTATTCCGATAAACGTAGACACACATTTCATGTATATATAAACACGGGAGAGTTAAAATATTCAGCTTTTTAAAACCATCTTTACATGATTACCGCTGCGGTATGTTCGTTATGCATAGGATTACTCTTTTTTGTGCAATAAATACATCAGTTGCCTGGGTAGAATTTCCCCACAAGCAAATTCCGTACCTAAGTCTTGAATCTGCTTGGGCGAAGTAAACCTGCACTAACTGATGTGTTTCTAGTACCGTCCTCAAATTAATAAAAAGAAACTTCAGCGAATTTATTTTGCAAATAAGTTTAAGGCAATGCGACTTTCAGTTAAGAAATTCATCCAAATGAATACCAAGAAAACGCACGCTGTCGTGTGTATTTGTTAAAGTTACCGTGTTGACATCGAACTTTAAATCGTCTATTTCTTTTTGACGATTATGAATCAAGAGCATGTCAGTTTTTTCGGTATTGAAAAATAAATCGATGCCATTAAAGTAATCTGATATTTTGGTAACCGCCTCTGCACATTTAACATTCAATGCTCCAGTATTTCTTGATGATACTATAAGAGAAAAGTCATCAGCATAAGCGGTGTAATAATTGTTTTTCATGACTGAGGATATATTGTTCACATACAGAATAAATAAAATCGGACCGATTATTGATCCCTGAGGGACCCCCATATTTACATTAGAGCAATTAGAGTTTACGTACTCTACAGATTTCTCAGTTTCAACTTTTAAAGATACATATTGCTTGCGATCTTGTAGGAAAGTTGATATCCAGTTCAATGCAACGCCTCTTATGCCATACGTTTCTAAAATACACAATAATTGTTTATGGTTTACACAGTCGAATGCCCTACTCAGATCGCAAAAGATCACTGCAGGACATTCGCCTGTCTCAACATATTCTATGATTTGATCTTCCTCAAGCACGTTGCTTTTAGGTAATATCCTTCCGCCTACGGCGTTTTCGTATTATCAACGTCCTTGGGACATTATAGCTGATAATTTTTTACTAAATGTATTAACCAATCAAAATGCATTTCACGTCATGTGTCAAAATTCATCCAATCAGTAAAAGATTACAGCGATATCACGCATACATGTGGTGTTATCAACCAAGGCACAAATGATATAGTCAAATGTCAGATTGAAATTCAACAAATGTCAAATTGAAAATCAATTTAGAAAAATGTCACAATGGTTTGGTAATGTTTCAAACGATTCAATCAAACAAATTGTATTACAAAATATACCCAAAAACACCACGTTTAGTAACTGCAGATGTAATAAATGAAATATTGACTTAAATGCTGTGTTAATTGGTTAAAAATAGCAAAAAGTATTAAAAAATTATCTTACCGAATACACCTAGAACATTGATAAATACTCAAAATTTTGTCGTGGAGAATGCTGAAAGCGTGTTGTTTCAAGGTAATATTACCAAGCAACACGCTTTAAGCAGTCTCTATGACAAAATTTTCTCGGTATTATCAATGCTCTAGGTGTATTATAGGTGATAATGTAGAAGAACACACTACCGGGCGTCAAATTGACGCCACCCCAATTTATTTATTAAGGGGCGCCAGCCGCGTTCTGCCCCATTCTTCCACTCCCAGTCGGGTTCGAAATAAGATTCACTTCGATAAACAAGTAATGGATCAAGGCTGCACTACCTCAGATCATTAACAACGCTCTCTCAAGACGTGATTTGAATTTGTCACTGACAATAAGGGCCTTTACGTCTTTGTATTACGATTTTTGCGTAAAAAAATCACTATCGAAGATTTCTCTCCGATTGGATTGGAATTTAACGTGATTTTGGTCTGTACAGTAATAAGTGGTCAGACGTCGGACGTCTTTTGGCTTCTGCTATTTTTGCGTAAAAAAAAATCTCTATCGAAGATTTCTCTCCGACGGAATTGGATTTTGACGTGATCTGTATGTATTTACCTACTAATAATGGTCGCTGCACTTAAAGATTTCTGGAGAAATCGCATAAAAAATTCCCTATCAAGCTTCCGTAAGGCGACCAGAACACTGAGTACGAGACTTGAGGAATCATGAGATACCAATTACTCAGTTGTTTAGGTCTTCCAAACGAAAACTCCAGGGATTAAGACTAGCAACAAGTCCTTACATCAATAAAATGCAATTAGTTCAAAGAATTCCATTTATTTAATAAGTATCAAATAATACAGTGATTTTCAGCAAAATGATATAATGTGAAAGAGTCACGCCTCCCCAACTAAGGCAAATGACTTTTTAACCATACAAATGAGAGCATACGCTAACAATCGATTTGGTAGAAAAGAGTCACGCAACCTTCCCAGAATTAAATATGAGCCTTTTTAAAAATTTATATGACTTTTGTAATATGGTAATTACGGCTGACTGAAAATAACAAAAATGTTTTACTAAAAAAATTTAGTTTCACTAGAGACTACCTAGCTTTAAAGTTCGCGTAACGTGAGAGTTCACGTACTAAAACGACCTTCAAGAGGACTTCCATACTACATAAGTTTGATAACATTCGTTCAGTCCACGACGTACTTGGAGTTCAATATTGAAAAAATGACAGCGGGCCACCTCCGAACGACTTTTGGGCAAAATTGAATTTTGGCTTTTTTATGCACAAGGCGTTTTTCTCTATAACTTTATTATTTGGAATGCCCTGATATTGGCTTTCCTACCATCGCTTTGTATTGACCACCCAACGCACCCGACCAAATTGCGAGTCGCTGGGTGAATCCAAACTTGTTTTATGCGAGAAACCGACCTTGTCCACTTTCATTGATTTTTTGCCAATTTTTGCTTATAGGCGCTACGCCACTTTGCCAAATTTGTCGATTTTGCCTTTTTGATTCATTGCCTTGTTAAAATTGTATTGGTCAATGTCTTCGGCGGAGGAATTAAAGTTGAAAATATTTTGAATATTTTTAAAGTACCTTTTTTGCGTACCTTTTAAAAAGTATGTGATTCATCTTTCCATGACCACTATATACTTTCACTCTCATATCCTGAACCAAAAGATATTTTCCTAAGTAAAAATTCGGTGTTTCTTCGAATTTTCACCTGGTTATTTCTAATGTCTTATTGAACTCATAACGGTCCTTTTGAACTAGTTTGTGGCTCTTGAACATGTCCTTAAATGAAATTTCAAATTTTTATTTTGACTTCGACTTAGGTCGATTCTGGGAGGTTCTACAACAATAACATGCGTACATGTGGAGTTATCAGCCAAGGCACAAATGATTTGTTCAAATGTCAGATTGAAATTCAACAAATGTCAAATTGGAAATCAATTTAGAAAAATGTCACAAAAGTTGGATAATGTTTCAAACGATTCAATTAATTAAATTGTATTAGAAAAATACACCCAAAAACACATTAAAAGTAAAAAGTATACGTGGAAAATGTTTTTAGAATTGCGGTCGATCAGAAAATATGAATTGAATGGAGAGTAAAAAATTATCTTATCGAATACCTCTCGAACACTGATAAATACTCAAAATTTTGTCGTAGAGAATGCTTTAAGCGTGTTGCTTAGAGGTAATATTACCAAGCAACATGCTTTCAGCAGTCTCTATGATAAAATTATCTCGGTATTATCAATGCTCTAGGTGTATTATAGGTGAAAGTATTAGAATAGGCATATTAATTTATGTACCTAAGTATTATAGTACGGGAGACAGCGCTGATTTTAACAAGTAATTTTATACCGAATAAATTTCGTTTTTAACAGTTGATTAATGTTCAATAATCAGCAAAGTGAGCGTCAGTTGCCGCACCCGCGGTGGAGCTAATGGTGAGAGCATGTTAAAGTAGTTAAAAAAAATTATTCCTCGAGTATTTTCATACCGTGCCAAAATTTATGGGATGATTGTTTAGATCATTTTCAACAAAAAAATAATAATCAGCTGTATAGAAGAGAGGGAATTATACGTCAGTCACGTATCTGAACCATATTGAAAATGTTCAATTTTACAGTCATTTTATACCTTTTGAACTTTATGCAGCTGAATTTTTATACTTTTTAATTAACAAAGAAAATCGTCAGCTGTATTTATTATGGGGGAAAGACCGTCAGTCAGCGTCATAAACATGCTGCGCGCTCAGTGCATCTGAGCGTTGTATAGTCACTTTAACCACAGTAGAGAGAAGACCAGTAGTCCTACTCAGCCGGAACAGTTGGATAAGATTTTCAGTGCGCATGCGATGCGCGTGGGCTTAAACTATTCGATGCGCAGTGAACGGAACGACGACAGTGGACGGCAGTGATGTGTAGGGTGGAGTTGATGTTTATTTTTGTTTACGTTTACGTCACAGAATACTAAACAATCAGAATAGAAACTGGCGGCATATCCTTTGTACAATTTAACTCCAGAATGCGTATCTTGTTGGAATAGATATCAGGGGCGTATTTTGTAAATTATTGTACAAATCAGATTTCTTTGTACATCTGGCAACTCTGTATTGAGTACCAGATTATTTGTTGTTCTCAATCTACCAAACGTGGCATCGCTGTATTCTATTCCAGGAACATATGGGGATTCGATGCGCGCTTAGAAATGCGCGAACCTTCCCCCTCCCTGAAAGATTCCATTCTGATTGTTTAGTCTTCTGTGGTTTACGTTTCTGAACAGTCACCAGTATACGACGAAATGCGCGTGGGATACAAACAGTAGATGCGCAGTAGATTTAAAAAAATAAAATCGAGTATAACAAATATCAAAGGGACCGCTGCGAGTGAAACTACTGGTCTTCTCTCTACTGTGCTTTAACAAATGAACTGACTATCTTTACACCCACAAACATTCAATTGACGGCGATTTTTATTTTTGTTAACAATAAAATTACTCTTTGTTTCAATTTCAATCAGTATTACATCAATTTAACATAAATTAAGCCATTTTATGCTGTGAAAAATTAGTTTTTAATAGATTTTTCATACTAATCAAGTTCGTGTCGGTTTTAAATTATATTATTATGTACTGTAGAACCAAGAAATTTTCAACTGCGAAAGTCCCACTACTCCGACCTATCTCTCTCGAGGATTTTTTTGAAAAAAAAATATAAAATGCATGAAAAGAGAGACAGATTTATGCTTACAAATACAACTGACGGAGCAATATGTACTCCATATCAATCGGAACTATATCGCACATCATATATAGCACATCTTTGGAGTCATGCTCATCAGTCAGTTCCATCAGAGTTATCACTTTCTGATTATGGATGGTTGGAAGAAAATAATAAATACACTTTCAAGTGGTTTGACGGTGATCAAGTCCCACCGAAAATAAGTGGCATAACGATCACTGATGAGAACCCTACAGGTACTTTTTTTCACTTATATATTTTTATCGCACATTGAAATTGAATTAAAGGAAGGTCGATATAGCTTTAAAATTTGTACTATGTTTTTTACAGAAAACGTCGAAAGCGATGAATTTGAAACATCGGAGAATGTTGAAGAAAATGATGCAGATGAATTTGAGCGGAACAAAATGTCATCATAGACAACTCCGATGATAGTTGTGAGGAAAATGATGACTATGGCTACAGAAAAGTTAGACGAAGAAATCGATTATTAAATTTTGTGCGTGATTTAAGCGCGCATTATTCTAAATATTTTGAACATTCAAATTATTATTTTGCGCATTAAAATGTGACCTCATAATAAACGTTTATAGACGTATTATAGTAAATAGTTGTGAAAAATATATAAATGTTCTGCAAATTAAAATAAGATTTTATTAGCATTATTATTCGTGCACTAAAATAATGATTAGGTATTATTAAGTACATCAATTGTTCCACTATATCGTAGAGATTATCTTTGTAGTATATAAAATATCAAAGCATACTTTTACTTTAGTTCCTTTAGTATCTCAACACCTACGATTATGACTGATATATAAAAAAACCGCTGCCCAAGGAATCACTACTTCCACATCCAGATTCTCTATCCAAGTCACTCACAATGAAAAAACTTTGTATGTGAAAATAATTGTTTATGGAATTTTAATAATATTATATTTGAAATCCTCTACCCCAAAAACCCATAAAACGATACCCCACATCGGTAGTGGGGTGGGGGTGGTGATAGGGGGGTGGTAGTGGGGGGTGGATGAAGCAAAAAAATATTTTGAGATTTCTGGTTCCTGTACATGCACTAAATCACATTTTTTTTTCATCCCCTTTAATAAGGAAGTGGGGGTGGTAATGGGGGTGGCTAATGCCAAAAATTTTTTTGAGACCTCAGCTTCTCTTGTATATACTAAATACCAATTTTATTGACTCTTATCTGCTTGATTTACCCATTTACCCCAAATTTACCCCCCAACCCTTCGACGGAACAAGATGAAAATATAATCTAGTTCTAGATCTCGTTAAAGTACATATGTGTACCAAATTTCAAGTCAATATCTCAAACGGTTCCAGAGTAAACGTGCGCACAAAAAAAAGTTACAGACAGACAGACAGACCGACAGACAGACCGACAGACAGAAAATTTTTTTTCGCTCAAACTTAAAATCTCGACGTGTCATGACATTTTAAGCCTATTTGGGCAATAAAAATTTTAAAAAAATTTTTTGTCGTTACTATACTTCCACTGGACGTGGAAGTAATACATTAAAATATTTCAGATGATCAGAAAAGTTTCAGCTCAGAATACATTGAATATATTAATGGGGAAAAGTGAAATTAAAATATTACGAAAATAATAATTTTAATATAATTTTATTTAAAATAATGCTAATTTCGAGACTAATTTTTTCTTCTTAGTATGCATACATTTTTTGTTCATGTAACTGACATAATGTTAGTTTAATTATTGTAGATCAAGAAGATTTAAACGTAAGGACATTTATTTTTATTCAACATCAATGATTTTTTAAATGCGAGTTAGTATTTAATAGTGTTATAACTAATAATTAGGTTCCCGGTAATTTATTGTATTGGAAAATAATTTTCTGAAATGCATGATTTGATTGTTAATTAAGGAAATATCTATTATAATGCTCAAAGTCAATGCCCATTATATTTAAAATAATGACCATTTAAATTGTCCTCTTAAATGTATGTATTTATCAGGAAAGATGAGCTTTCTTGTGTTTTTCGAATTTATTAACAAATTAAAAATTTAAAATATATAGTATTAAAAGAATCTGATTAATCGTTTTTCTATGAATAAATATTTTTATATATAATTTAAAACCGACACGAACTTGATTAGTATGAAAAATCTATTAAATAGTTATTTACAGAAAAACTTATGTTAATTTGATCTACCTGGATGCTTAGAAAAAAATCCTTGAGAGGGGTAAGTCGCAGTTGAAGATTTCTTGGCTCTACAGTACATAATAACATAATTTAAAACCGACACGAACTTGATTAGTATGAAAAATCTATTAAAAACTAATTATTCACAGCATAAAGTGGCATAACTTATAGTCTATTGTCCATGTACTGTATAAAGGAACTAAAACGTTAAAGGGTTTTTATTGTTTCTTATGTTCAATTGACCCCAAGATATGAAAAAACCGCAGAGTGCTACCATTTAAAGTGGTGCGTTTTTGAGATCGAAGTAAAAAGGTCCACTTTTCATATTTTTTTTGCGTCGAGCAAAAATTCATAGTTTTCGAAACTATGAATTTTTTCTATAAACACGTCAATAGAAAAGTGTGTAGAGAATTAAATTTCCAATCAAAACGGCACCTTCAGAAGTCAAAAATTTTTTTTACAAAAATACGTCCAAAAAACAAAACAAAAAAAAGCGAAAAATGCAATGTTTTATTTTTTTTTTTATTTTAGCCTGTAACTATTTTTCGGGTACATTTAGGCATAGACATTGCTGCATAACAAAAAAAGCTGGCGTTTTACCCGTTAAAATGAGATTTTGTAAACAGTTTTACGATTAATAGTGACCGAGATATAGCGTTTCAAAGTTTGCAACTTTTAACTTTTTTTGCTAATTTTTACTATTTTTTTTCAAATTTCGTCCTGAAACTTTTTTCTGAGTGAATTTAGGTGTAGACATTATTATATTAAAGTGAAATCTGACTTTACGCCCGTTGAAATGGTGGCTGGTAAAAGTCTCTACGACAAATAGAAACCTAGATACAGCGTTTCGAAGAGTGTTACTTTTATTAACTTTCTTCCAATTTTTACGTTCTTTTTTAAATTTCGGCCTATAACTTATTTGTCAAATACAGATATTGCTACATGGAATGTACTCGCAACATTCTTGTTTAAATGGTCTGCAATAGAAGTTTATGTGATCAATAATAACCAAGATACAGTCTAGATATAGTAGATTATTGTGCTTAAAAAATAACTTTTTACATTTTTCCACTTCTGAACTTAATTATATCACGTGTTTTTTTTTGTTCAAATAACTTAGATTAATAACTTACATTATGAAATTATTCAAATGCTGGATTTAACATATTTTCAAAATCAAAGTCGATTTCTTCATCGGCATCTATGTAAACATCGTCTTCCGTTATTTGAGGTACATCAGCGTTTTCACAGTTCATTCCCATACATTCTTTGCAAAAACTGGAGCCATTCCCAATTTCCTGCAATCACAGTTTCCTCTGCATCCTTTGGTGCATTTACAGGCTATTTTTTCCAGCAAAACTTGTTGTGCGGGAGGTTTACTTGTCAAAATTGGTACTAGTCCATTTTCTGAACTTTTCCAACCCCAGATGAGAGGATTTGCAATATTTCCTTTCCAATGTTGCATTTGCAAGTAAGTTCTTAAACCATGATGTTTAGCGGCATCAGTTGTTGAAGGCAATCAGGACAATGAGAATTTCGCACCTGTTGAGTGCTTCTGAAATAACTAATAGCGACAGGCCATC
Organism: Rutpela maculata; assembly: GCA_936432065.2. Lineage (NCBI taxonomy): Eukaryota > Metazoa > Arthropoda > Insecta > Coleoptera > Cerambycidae > Rutpela > Rutpela maculata. Next base: position 213,901,243 of record OW386285.2, read on the forward strand.
AATTTTCATACCGTATAGTAATGTTACAATACATTCAGAAGCAGAACCGATGGCTGCTGAACTTGCATTTTCACACAAAAATTCATTTAAATACTTTCCCAAAAGCAAAATATTCTTATTAATGAAATTCAAGAATTTCTTTTTACCAATACCAAAAAAGGAAGAGGTTGTATCACAGCCACTGAATGCATGGACGAAGCCAAGGTATTTTTGTAGATGATTAAATTTGAAACTATTATGGTTATATAATTTGGCAGTTACATTTCCTATACTAGGTTTAAAAAAATATATATTTTCATTTTCTTCTGGTAATAATGATAGGATAATAAGAAGATCGACATCTTGACCAACTATAACAACATTTAGCAATATCTGTATTTAAAGCATTTGACAAATAAGTTATAGGCCGAAATTTAAAAAAGAACGTAAAAATTGGAAGAAAATTAATAAAAGTAACACTCTTCGAAACGCTGTATCTAGGTTTCTATTTGTCGTAGAGACTTTTACCAGCCGCCATTTCAACGGGCGTAAAGTCAGCTTTCACTTTAATATAATAATGTCTACGCCTAAATTCACTCAGAAAAAAGTTACAGGACGAAATTTGAAAAAAAAAAAATAGTAAAAATTATCAAAAAAAGTTAAAAGTTGCAAACTTTGAAACGTTATATCTCGGTCACTATTAATCGTAAAACTGTTTACAAAATCTCATTTTAACGGGTAAAACGCCAGCTTTTTTTGTTATGCAGCAATGTATATGCCTAAATGTACCCGAAAAATAGTTACAGGCTAAAATAAAAAAAAAAATAAAAAATTACATTTTTTCGTTTTCTTTTTTGTTTTGTGTTTTGGACGTATTTTTGTAAAAACAAAAATTTTTGACTTCTGAAGGTGCCATTTCGATTGGAAATTTAATTCTCTACACACTTTTCTATTGATGTGTTTATAGAAAAAATTCATAGTTTTCGAGCAAAAAAAAATATGAAAAGTGGACTTTTTTACTTCGATCTCAAAAACGCACCACTTTAAATGGTAGCACTCCGCGGTTTTTTCATATCTTGGGGTCAATTGAACATAATAAACAATAAAAACCCTTTAACGTTTTAGTTCCTTTCAACCCTCTTTTTTTGCACATAGACAATAGCCTATTATGTTAAATTGATGTAATACTGATTGAAATTGAAATAAAGAGTAATTTTATTGTTAACAAAAATAAAAATCTCCGTCAGTTGAATGTTTGTGGGTGTAAAGATAGTCAGTTCATTTGTCAAAGTGACTATACAACGCTCAGATGCACTGAGCGCGCAGCATGTTTATAACGCTGACTGGCGGTCTTTCCCCCATAATAAATACAGCTGACGATTTTCTTTATTATTTAAAAAGTATACAAATTTAGCTGCATAAAGTTCATAAGGTATAAAATGACTTTAAAATTGAACATTTTCAATATGGTTCAGATACGTGACTGACGTTCAATTCCCTCTCTTCTATACAGCCGATATTATTTTTTTGTTGAAAATGATCTAAACAATCATCCCATACATTTTGGCACGGTATGAAAATACTCGAGGAATAATTTTTTTAACAACTTTAACATGCTCTCACCATTAGCTCCACCGCTACCAGAGTAGCTGACGTTCAGGTTGCTGATGTATTAGGGGAAAACTATTTTTGTTATGATTTTCAGTCGGTATGAAATGACTTGTTAAAATCAGTGCTGCCTCCCGTACTATTACTACACAAAACCTACAAAATTGTGCGAAGTACATAAGGGACGTAATAAAAAATACTGGAAACATGATTTATTCAGATGCATCACTGCATAGATGGATTTAAAAAATTATGATTTAAATATGTTAGATGTTGTAGTTACTGTACTATAACAAGTTCAATTCAGTAAATATCTAATGAACAACTCTTTGAAGATATGTGATCAAATTATACAAGGCCTAAGAAATAAAGTGTATCTTGTTGAAGCTACTGTTAATATAAATGATGTTGATACTTTTTTATTTACCAATCGATTTTCTTTAAAAACAATAGGGTTCTTCCTCTAGCTAACACTAACTTACTTTCTAAATTTCAATACAATCGGACTTTTCTTTCTTAAGTTATCGTGCTTACAAGAAACGTGACGGACGGATGGACGGACAGACGGTCGGACGGACGGACGGACTTACGGGTGGACGGACGGACAGACGGACATTTTGAAAGTTGTTCAGAATTCATTCACTAACACAATGATATTCTCTACGAGCGATATTTACGATTTTAGAAATGTGCCGATCAAATACAATATACTCTTCGTTTTTGCGAAGAGTATAATAAAGTGAGTGAATATTTAAATATCGAAGGTTATAACTCAATCAGTAAGTTTTGTAGAAAAGAATGTAAAAACAGTGGTGTGTCAATTATTCTGCAGTAATTAAGTAGGTAATTAAAAGTTTCCTATTATGCAATTGAACACATTGAAGAATGGCCTAATGAGAACATTTTTGAGACTTGCGGTGTTAAATTACTCTTAAAAAGGAATAATTCAGTAAAGATTTTTTGTGTTAATAGATCCCCATTAACAGATAAATTTATATCTTAGAGAAATAGATTCATCTTTGTACATTTCTAGAATAAAAAATGAAAATATTGTCATTTGTGGAGATAAATTATCAACTGAATTCATCAGAAAAGAATTTATTAGTTGACATTCTACATGCATATGATTTCAAAATCTGTTTAAATGAACCTAAAAGACGTACTTCTATTTCTTCCTGATTACATTTGTATCAATTTTGGCAAAGATTTATTTAATTTTAACGGTATATCCGATCACTCGGCTCGATTCGTAAACATAAACTGTGATCTAGATTTATTTCTGAACAAGCATTCGCACAGAAGAGTTTATAGGAGGAAGGTTCGCTCCTACACATCACAATCCTACACACGATATTTTCAACATATAATATCCGACCCAAATTTCCTACATACAAAATATGATGGTGCTCGATTCCTACACATGAAGAACTTGCACGATTTTGGTATTAAACATCAAAATTTTGTCAGGCTAAAAGTTCCTACACATGCCTCAAAATATCCTACATACTCCTCGAAATATTATATCTTAGTTTCATTATTACTAATGTTAACGACTCCATTCGAACTTCGGGAAACGATCCATTTTGATCCATAAGAAGCTGATGGGGGGGATTATTCTTCATATCAACATTGCAGTTGAACATGGACCAAAGTCAATTGTAATTCATTGCCCGAACACAGATGTTGTGGTGCTTGCAGTATCTTATTATCCTTTCTTTGAATCCTGTACATCACGGGAAAATAACCGCTGCCCAAGGAATCACTACTTCCACATCCAGATTTTCCATCCAAATCTCCCATAACGAAAAAATTTTGTATGTGGAAATAATTGTTTACGGAACTTTAATAATATAATATTTGAAATCGTCTACCCCAAAAACCCATAAAACGATATCCCACATTGGTAGTAGGGTGGGGGTGGATGAAGTAAAAAATATTTTGAGGTTACTGGTCCTTGTACACACACTAAATCACATTTTTGTTTCATCTCCTTTAATAATGGGAGTGGAGGTGGTAATGGGGGTGGCTAATGCCAAAGAATTTTTTGATACCTTATAGCTTCTCTTGTATATACTAAATACCAATGTTGTAGACTGCTTGATTTATCTATTTACCCCCATTTACCCCAATTTACGCCCAACCCTTCAACGGAATAAGATGAAAATATAATATATTTCCAGGTCACGTTAAAATACATACGTGTACCAAATTTCAAATCAATATCTTAAACGGTTCCAGAGTAATCGTACGCACAAAAAAAGTTACCGACAGACCGACAAAATTTTTTTTCGCTCAAACCTAAAATCTCGATGTTTCATGACATTCTAAGCCTATTTGAACAACAAAAATTTTCAAAATTTCTTTTGTCGTTACTCTACTTCCAATGGATGTTGAAGTAATAGACGCTATCTTAGGTAATGCTCACACAATTGATAAATGTCTTGTACAAGAGAGATCGATCGCTTTATGGGCCTCTTACATATTTTCATTCAAAAAATGAGTTGAGAATGTGTGGTAGCATAATAATGAGACGCACGTTTTTACTTTACTTCCCTGTGTGACATCTCCAGATGATGAAAGTATCCGGACATTGTAAGGCACAAAGTATATATGGTATTCCATGTACCCAATTTGCGACTGTGGACGAAGTACGCAAGCCCTTGATTCTAATACCACCAGCTAACATCATAACTATCATCAACTACCCTACTCGAGCACAGTATTCAAGCCACCTATCAAACTTTACAGATATGGGGACAAACTGACAAAGCAGTGTGGGATGATATACCTCAGCCCAATAGTTAGATATGAAATCCGCATGAGGGCTCGTGGATGCCAGTGTGGACTAAATTGACAGAAATACGAGAGGCTTGCAGGAAACTGGGCAGATGTGGTTGTCTTGCATAATGGGGAACTATGCGCTGCATCTGCAGAAATATGTATTCTTTTGCACTCTGAGTTGTTGAAAGTATCAAGGAGAATTTGGGAAAAAAAATTAATATAAAAAGCGATTTAATGATCACTAGATCACAATAATATAAGTTAATATCCATTCATCTCTTTCAGACCGAAGATGGATCCACGAACATAAGAGAATAAATATCACCTATTTGTTATCGTTTAATCAAAGGAATAAAAAAAATCTGTATTAAAACCAAATTTTCAAGATGTGTCCGATTTATTCGAGAGATGGGGTTCATTGTATTACCATCATTTTTGCTATATTTGAATTTTGTGAAAAATATCTAAACAGATTTGAAATACACGTATTTAAACTGGATAAAAAATAATTTGACTTTTTTAAGAATAAACCATCTTCAATCATAACGGTTGAAATGTGGGATGCTGTGGATTAAATCAGTTCCTTGGATCTAAAGAACAGTTATACAAAATATCATGCCTATGAGATAGATTTTCCACAACGCGAGCTGTGAGGAATCAGTGGGTAGGTGAAAGTTTTATTTAGACCAGGGGATGTTAATGATATCCGTATATTACCTGCTGAATTAGAAGTTGATTTCTAGCGACCGTTCTTGTGCCTGTCTTTTACTTTACATCATCACGCCCTCAGATTGGCATGCTGTAATGATATAATGGATTTTAGACAGGAATAACATGACCATTACAGACGTGGGACGTTGAGACGCCGACGCGAAGAACGACAAAATTTGGAATTTGCTGCTGAGAATGAGAGAACCTTGGTTCAATGGCAATACGTCGCCGGGATAACTTGAATGCTATTGGTTACATAACAGACGTGCTGGAACCCGCTGCACTGCCTTACTTAACAACGATCGAATAATCTAGTATTTTAATGGGATGGTGAGCATCCTCAAATACAATAGTTACAACTGTTTACAAGAAGTTCACGTGGTAGTGCTACCATGACCAGCATCTACCGCCAATTGAAGATATCTGGGATATGATTAATCACAGGTTTAATTTGAATAATCTTTGGATTTGTATCTAATGGTCTCGGGATCAGATACCACAAGATGACATTGATCATATCATTGACATCATTCGATATCGAGTTGGATTCGCTCATTATAACATTTCTATTCTGCATCACAATGTTAATTTTAATCACATACTGAGAGACAACTTTGGCAAAAATGTCAATAAAATTGCTCATGGCATTACGTTTTTCATTTAAACCAGTGTATATTTTATTTATTTATTTTTATCTCCTTATTTATATTACCGTCCTACTGGAGTTTAGCCATAGTTATTCCACCCCTGAACCAGGACACACCACCCAAAGACAACAACACAACAACCATTCTCTGCGACCTTGTCATCTGCCGCGACTGAGACTCGAATTCAGGAGAGATGACAGCTTCTGACGGTGTTCTCGGTCCTTATGTCCAACTGTAATTTGTTTAAATTACACCGTCCAAATGTGCTTAATTCAACAGCAGTTGGATTAGCAGATTAGATTTAGAAAGAAGGAGATGACTGATTGGCCTTGACCACCGCGCTCCTCTAAAGATCTACTGTAACGTTCCTGTTTTCTACTATTTCTTAGAGCTCCTTGTCCAGCTTTCTCCCTTGTATCAGTCTTCACAGCCTTTATGCGGACTTTTAGTATGGCTATCAGACCTTGGTTTTCCTCACCAAGTAGATGATATCTCAGTCCATGATACTATGAAATAGAAGATACGCTCGGTACGAGTACCAGCTTTTGACCTGCTATGCGCATAGCGTCACCCACTAGTCAGTTTCAAATCGGGCCCGCGCCCGCGGCAGCCGCGTGTTCAGTGTCTACCCAAAAATACATCGAAGACCTTAATATAAGACCTAGAAAGCTGAAATTTTCAGGCAATTTTAATATCATAGAATTCTAAGACTGCATTTGTCAGCACTTTTCATTTTGCAATAAGACCGTTGCGGGTTTAATTGTTGGTGAAAACACCTTCAAAATAATTGATGCAAGTACGTAAGATCTTTTGCACCGTTGATTTTTCAACAGGTTATAAGCTATTTATTTTATTTTTATTTAATATTAAATTTTAATTCATTTAATTAAACACAATAAATAGTAGTAGTAAATAATATACTATTTTAATTATGAAACAGTGCGTTTATTCAGGAAAATAGACAAAACAGTCAAAAATGAAAAATATTTATTTTGTTATTTCGAAATAAATTGGCGGATTCTTTAATGTTTTTATTATGAAATAGTATTTTATATAACAAGTGGCTAAAATGGTGTTTTTTTTTATAAGTAGGGCGTTTATAGTATGAGCCGAAGGTGAGTACTATAAACCACACGAGTAAAAAGAACACATTTTAGTCTCGAGTTATATACAACATTTTTTGTATCGCAATGCCATTCGAAATTAGAAAACAATATAATTTTGTTAAAATAGACTAAATTCTATTGCTGTTTCCATAGAAACCAATAAATTTCATTTCACACTGTGAAATAAAATTTCTCTTATTAGGTTATATACGAATTAATGAACTGCTTTTGATCAATTAATAGTATCCATAAACAAACAGCGTGAGTTATAATGCGTGAGTTATTATAACTCACGCTAGGTACAGAGCCAATCACCTTTATCTTCATGCCAAGCCTGTCCAATCGACGTAACGCGCGACACACGAAGGTGGAGCTAGGGAGGTAGTGACAGATTATTCGCGTTAATATCTATAAAGATTTTCTGAAATGTCACAAAATGCTACTTTTGATTCGTTCATGCCGAGCCGAATTTTCGAATTTCGCCGTGCAATTTACGATTAAGTTTATCTGGAAGACTTCCTCTTTACGTCGTGACACAGTACGGCCGTCCCAATGGTGTTTTTCGAAAAATATGAACGTGTCAAGATTGCATGTTTTTGCAATTTTTTCGGCTCCGAAATGAAAGCTGTTATTTGCTATTTTTCGCAGATATCTCCGAAACAGTGGGAGTTAGCTCGAAATAAAAAATAAGGTCAAACGAGTATTTTCCACTACAAATCTTTTGCTTCCAAAAGAATTTTGATTTTTTTTTTTTTTTTTCATTTCGAGATAACTACTGAAATGTTGGCCATGTACGACAAAAAATCGCAAATTTTGAGCTTCTACAGTTGGCAACTTTTTAATCTTGGCTCCTACGCCAAAAGACTACTCTAGTTAACTTAAATAGAATTGGATTTGCTAAAACCCTTTTTTTTATTTTTTGAATTCCGACAAAAATGAAGGAATTAGTGGGGGGCGGGATTTGGGACTTTTTTTTTTCGGTAAATTTTCTCCATTTTGTCACCGTAATTAATCGGTAATTAACTAAAATCGATCTCATATACGATGTTCACTCAATATCATGTACTACTTTGACGCTCCGTTAATCTTGGCCCTTCGAAACAAAGGTTTGTGAGAAAAATTATTTTTTAAAATTTGCATACGCTCTATAGGAAAACGTGTAATTTCTTACATTTCCTCGAATATCTCGCATATCTCGATAACTATCGTTTTTTTTTTCGAAAAATTTGTAGACAGCTATGTAAAGAGAATTGATTGAGTTTTCAGACGCTTTTTTAATTTTTTTTCTAACATTAAAAACAAAACTTTTGACCGAATATGTGCTCCGGGCTATTGCAGTTCGCGGAGAAGTTTTGCATTTTCCGCCGCGTAATATTAATCTACAAAGCTGATTTTTTTGTCTACAAGCAGTTTGTGCACTATTTCGATTAAAAATCACATTCTACCTCCGCTTAAAGATGGCTAAATCTTTGAAGACAACAAATATAAAAGGGTGAACAAAAATTAAATTTTACAGTTAATTTTATTAATAAACAAACTGAGTAATTTAAACAAAATTTTCTTAATTTAATATTTATTGTTATAATCGTAGATAAAGTATAGTATTCAACTTGCGGTAATGGTAATAACTCACGCAGATGAAAGTTTACAGCACTCGCCTACGGCTCATGCTGTAATTCATTACCGCTCGTTGAATAATATACTATTATGTCACTCTTTTTTCTTTATTTTACACTTGTCAATAATGACATTGTTTTGATTCATTGAAACTGTCAAATAAATGTCATATTAGGATGTGGCGTTACAAAAATATTTTTTCATCTGCAAAATAGCGTTTTCACAGTATGACTTAATTCAATAGCGCAGTACATATCAATGTGTTATCTCAGGGTAATTATTACAAATATTTAATGACTCTCCATTCATTTGCTCAAAAATCTTATTCATTTTTTGACCCTGCAAGAAAATCTGAATTCGATTTCATTAAACAACACTAACGTACATTCTCTGCGCTGCATCGTCCGCGAGGGCTTCCGTATACTTAATTGCAATTTTCTCGAAAATTGTTAATCCTAGAAAAAAAGTTTCAAATAAAAAAGTTAGCTCCATCCTTTATCTCCATATGCCCTCAATATACTTGGTATTTATTTCGGAAGACAACAAATTTTCTCGTTTGTTGTATTCACTTGTAAATTTTCACAGTTTATCGACATAGCCCTAGAAAAAAAAACATATTTTTTACACTTATTAAAATTTGACCTTCATATTAACATATTTTGTTAACAAATATAGTCATCACACGGTAAAAATTTGAGATTAATTCGTTGTCCCGTTTTTTAGTTAGAGCGAGTTAAACGAAAAAATATTTAATGTATTATTATAAAATTTTCTCACATTTTTGGCTCTATCTTTTGTCTTGAACAATCAAAAGAGTCGTAATTTGTTATTTTATCGAAGGATAAGCTTCTAAACACTTCGGTTGATGTAATTTTAGTTTACTTCTAAACTAAAAATTTGTCCGCTGAACTAGTTGACTTTTACGTGACGTAACGGCGCACAGTGTTGCTTTTATTGAAAACAGGCGTCAAAAATCGGTAACCAGGGATTGAAATCGAAATTGAAATCCGCACCGTACTTACGACTTTAAAATTCAAAAAATATGGTTGAAATCAAAGATTAAAATCTTTAAACAATGATATAGAAATACCGAATTGTATGGTGAAAACCATATTTAAGTCCATTCATCCATTATAAAGATTATACCGTGCGTGTAATTTCCCATTAGGCACGTACATCCACGTAGCGCGATAGATATGACAACATAGCTGCCGTAAATTCCTCCGTCGAGCGGAGCATTCCAGTCTGTTATTTTATTTCAGCCAGCTGGCACGCGCGATGTTGTAATTTTACTCCCTATGCCTAGCGTTCGGCTACACGCACGGTATAAGGTAAAAGGCAAGTAAAAAGCCAGAAACTGAAAACCGCACCTTAATTACTAATTTTTTCTAACAGAAACCAAATTGCCGCGGATCTGTAAACCGAAACCATAACCGAGAACCAAATTGTCGCTGTCTTGACAACCGAAATCGTAAATGAAAACCAAATTGTCGTTGCTATGAAAACTGAAAATGGTATACGTTATTTAACCCTAACCGAAATTAACTGAAATTAATTTCGGTTTCGGTCCCTGTCGGTAACCTAGCCAATTTTCGATAAAAATTTACGAAGCTTGGTAGAGTTAAGTATTTGGATATGCTAAATTCAGTTTTGCTGCAGAATTTTTTTTTTTTCAATATATCGGCTTCAGAATTTGGGTCAGAAGAAGCAAAAAAGATGAAAAATTCAATAAAATAATCCAGCTACAAATAAAAATCCTGATCCTGGAACTTGACCCGAGTAGTCCAATATATTTTCCGACGAATTCGAATTCGACCTCGAAAAAGCTCAAACACCCTCAAAATTTTGAGCTGGAGCAAGAAGACACCCTTTTAGAATGGGGTAAAATGGCCCCTCATACATGGTGACAATAAGTACATGCAAAAAGTACTCCTAATATACATTCCTAGAGTTTTTGAGGTTGCTGATTTCAAATTTAATTCTTAAGGTGAAAATCGAGTAAAATGGGGGTTGAAAGAGGTGTAAAAATGAAAATTTGACAAAACAAGTAATTTTCATTCTAAACTTATATTTCTAGCTGTTTTTGAGGTGGATGATTTTAAATTTCAACATGCCAGAAGCCAAAAATGTATTCTTAGGGTGAAAATCGAATAAAATCAACCGAAAGGGGTGAAAAATGAAAATGTGACAGAATACGTAATTTTAAAAGTATATTTCTAGGAGTTTTTGAGGTTTCTGTTTTCAAATTTCAGCATGCCAAAAGCCGAAAATTTTTTCTTAAGTTGAAAATAGAGTAAATTAATGGTTGAAAGGGGTGTAGAAATAAAAAGTTGAAAAAACACGTAATTTAGATTCTGCAATTATATTTTTAGGGGTTTTGAACTTATTGAGCATACTTAACTTTACCAAGTTTCGTAAATTTTTATCGAAAATTGCCTAGGTTACCGATTTTTGACGCCGGTTTTCAATAAAAGCACCACTGTGCGGCGATAAGGGGAGAAATACGTGAGAGCGCATCTCTTTCATAGTATCATCATCTCAGTCTAGCTACTAGCCCTTCACAGCGGCATGGACTGAGGTTTCCTCTTGCTCTTAGCTGAATCTGCATGCTGCATCCTCTGCCAAACCCATTAGACTCATATGCTACTTGGCTATCGAAAAAAATGACTGATCGACTGTTCCTTGACTTATTATTTTCTTTGCACACTATTGTATTGCGGCCACTTATCGGAATATTTGTCTCTGACTTTAACCTGTAAATCCTAGCTCCGACTCCTTGTTCTGTGTTGGAGCCATCTGTATATCAAAATGTTTGTACATATATTAGGGGACTGTTTTGACTAATTTGGAAGTGTTTATTAAAGGTATACTTCGCGCCTATAGTATCCGTGGGCATTCTTAGAAATGAATCCTCTTTCAGCTCCGAGTATAACTTCTGGAACTTTGTACCATGCTGCGTTATCGGCGTTGAGGCTTGCATTAGCCTGTGCACCATTGTATGGGTTTTTATATTAGCTAAACATTTTGTATATTAGGTATTGCTGAATCATGTTTACATAGTTTCATTAAATATAACGTCTTTGTAATAGAGTTAACCTAACCATGTTTAGTTTTTTAGTATCAATTTTCATTTTCACACTCGAGTTTTCGTTTTTTCTTTTTATTATTAATATTTGTGGGTGTTTTACATCATACAGGTAATTTCATGTATTCCAGAATTTTTCATTACTCTATAAAATTTAGAACTAATGTTGACTACAAAGAATATTTATTTAGAATGTACTCTTTTGCAATTCTAAAGTAAATTTCTGTCTCTTTGTATTTTTTTTGCGCACGATTACTCTGGAACGATTTAAGACATTGACTTGAAATTTGCTACACCTTTGTATTATAATGAGATCTGAAACTAGATTATATTTTGATCTTATTGCTTTGAAGGGTTGGGGGGTAAATGGGGGCAAATAGACGATGCGTGCAAGAAAGAGTCCATAAAATTGGGATTTAGTATATGCAGAGAAGCCAAGGTCTCAACAGATCATTTGACATCAGCCTCCCCCATTACTAGCTCACCCCATTGTTAAAAGGAGTTTAAAAAAAAAATAGTGTGTGTACAAAAATCAAAGTCCTAATTTTTTTATCGCAATAGCCACCGACACTACCTTGTGTCAAATTTAATTCAAATTGTTAGAATCGTTTTGGACAAAAATTATGTTCCAACCCTCCAGAGCCCCCCTCCCTGCATTTTCTATAAGCCATCTTATACTGTTGCTAAGGGAATATCCATGTGTAAAATTGGATCAAAGTCGTTATAGCCGTTTTATAATAAAAAATATTATCCACTTTGTTGTCTGTTTTTAGGGATTTGCTTCCACCACATTTGAGCTAGGTCTGATATAGAGACAGATATATAGACATTTGTTAAAACCAATTTTTTTGCTTGAAAACGTGTAAATCAATCAAAAACTCAAAATCGAATTTTTGCGCGATCACACTGTTACATGGGAAAGCAAAGATGGAAACTTTATAAAGCAAAATTTTATGTCTTGCAAAAAGTACGTTCATAAAATTAAGTTAGTAGCGAATTATTTTGATGTATTTTATGATTGGAACAACAATGAAACTAACTTACCTTGTTTGTATGGAAATTAAAGCCGTATACATTTTGAAGTGTCGCACTCTGTAGAAAATATTGCCCGTGTTCATCAACATTTCGTGACAATAATTAAATTATAAAGCTATAAATTATAATCAGTAGAATTTTTAAAATGGGTTTTATTATAATTTTTAAAAACAAAACATCGTGGCCTCTGTAGAAGTATTCGTCCACATAACAAGTTTGCCTTCGGCTATGAGTGTTTTGTGGTCCAAAATTGAGTTGATCAATCGGCGTCTGTGAATATACCGGATTGTGCGGCAAGATCTTGTGATCAAGTACATTTCGTGGGCGTCAAACTAAACCTGCCGTAGGACAAAACATGGCTTCTTGAGTAGTCAACATGGCCGTCTATGCATTGTTTCTTCTTTTAAATCAACCATAAGAATAAGTTCAGTCAACTTGACAGTCTATCACGTCTAAAATATTCGCATAAATTTTTTCTTGCTGGCAAAATTTTATGTACATATTTTTAAGTGTAAATAGCTCAATTTCATCTTACCTGAAAACATGTAAAATTAGACAATAAGACAAATACTCGTAGATCTGTTTGCACCAGTGCCCTGCCGAATGCATTTGAATTTATGAGAAAAGAAAAAGTGCTGGGGAAACAAAGAAAGTATTAGGTATATAATATTAGGTAGTGATTGAAGTGGGCCACCTAGAAATTTTACCGAAATTCTGTAACGAATATTTTCTCTGAGAATGAAGGAATATACACTCGGTTCTTATGTTCTAAATGAAAATTGATGGTGAATAACATAGTCTAATAGTATTTTTTATGAACTTTCTTACGGGGTCGCATTTTAACATTTTCAACCCCAAATTGAACAATTTTCAAACACCTATAAAAATTGTTTGGTGTTACTTTGATTGTAGTGGAGCGGATCTGGCAAGAAAAAGAGGAGTTTTGAAACCAACTTTAATTTTTTTTTTTTTTTTTTGACAATTCTTATCGTATTATCAAGTTAGTTCAGCGTAATCGAACGGGGTAGAGGGAGGAATTCGCGTTTAAAATTCACAAAAACACATTTTTCCACGATTACTTTGTTATTATTGACTAGATGAAAAAAAGTTAAATTAAAAATTGAAGATCTCGCATAAGCACAATGTTTTTTCAAATCGGACGGTAACTTTTCGTGAAAAATTGTTTTGAAACTACGCGTTTTTTGTGATAACAGTAATATACAAACATGTAATTCCTTGATTTTTTTACGCAAAAAAAGGAAGTTAGGTGATGAGATTTTTTTGAGGTGGGTGAAATACATAAGAATTGAGCCAGAGGGTGGTGGGTCAATTAGGGGAGGGTGGGAGGTAACGAAAGGAAAATTATTCAATCCCCCTATAACTTTTCCCTGTTGTGCGATTTTGATAATCCAAAATGGAATTTTAATCCAAGAAATATCGACATAAAAATACGATTTTTTTTTTAAATTAAAGCTTAAAGAAATTACAACAAATCCTCGGAGCCCGAATTTAAAAAAAAAATTCCTTTTTTATTATATTAAGTTAAAGGTCAAGAAAAAAATGGCTAGACAACGCAAATCTTGTCGAAAATGAACAATTGTGAAAAAAAATTTCCTTTTTTATTATATTAAGGTAAAAGCCAAAACATTTTTTTTTTGGCATTTAACTTAATATAATAAAAAAGGAATTTTTTTTTCAAAATTCGGGCTCCGAGGATTTGTTGGTAAGCTTTAATTTTAAAAAAAATTGTTCATTTCCGACAAGATTTGCGCTCTCTAGCCATTTTCTTTTTTTTTGGTCTTTAACTTAATATAACAAAAAAGGATTTTTTTTTAAATTCGGGCTCCGAGGATTTGTTGCAATTTCTTTAAGCTTTAATTTAAAAAAAAATCGTTAATTTCCGACAAGATTTGCGCTTTCTAGCCATTTTTTAACAAAAAAACTCAATTTGGGACCATTGCGCGCGGGGTCAATTACACGGGGTCAAAGGTCTCGAAAACAGTATTTTGCAAATATCTTGAAAACGGTGAACTTTTCGAAAAAATAGATAATTAACTAATTTGTAGCTGAGATAATTTGCTTCGGGAATGCAAAAGTTTTTTATAGGAGAAACCGTTCACAAGATACAGGGCTCCAAATAATCGAGAGCGAGCGTAGTAGAGATTGTAAAAAGTAAAAAAAGACACCATAATGTGTTTGCGGGAATAAAGGGTTAGGGAAAAGGGATAGGGACTTCGAACCTTGATATTCGGCAATATAAATCTTTTTTGCATCTTATTTATTTATTAATCTATCCTTTATCACTTTATCCTTTACCATTCCGCAAGAGGAATGGTAAAGGAACTATTGAGTCTGAAACATATCTTGTACTGGACCGGCGGGGCGCGCCGGGGATGAGACAGTCACGTATGTTCGTCACTGGCGGGCCATCCAAGACAAAGACTAACGAATTGCTAAAGCTGAGCAGAAAACAGCTGAGATGTGCGGTGGGAATTCTAACAGGACACTGCACACTGAACAGATACCTAACCAACATAGGTGTGAAGAATAATCCAGAATGCAGGATGTGTGGTGAAGATGAAGAAACTCCTCACCACATACTATGTGAATGCCCAGCCTTGGTGGCTGGGAGGTTTTCATACTTTGGAGGACTAACCTTGACCCCGGAAGAAATAGCCAGAGTCCCATTGACCGTATACTCTTTTTTTGGAGGGGAACGGGATTAATGGGATAACGAGACTATGGGATACAATAAAATTAAGCTTCAATACAACGGGGCTTCGGCACCGCAACCCATAAGGAAAAAAAAAAAATTCTTTATCAAATATTAAACTGCCGAAACGGCAGTTTATACATAAGTTGCGCTATTACACTGAACGAGATGCTCGATCGTCCGTGCATCGAGAGGTAGAGGAGCGTGGCCTTGTGGCTCTAGACACTCTCACTAATATACACATACAGGGTGTCTGGAAAAAACGTTCGGATATTTCGGTAGGTGATTTTACGCCAAAAAATATGAAGAACAATTCATATAAACGGGGGTCCGGAAATGCTTCCTAACGGAGCTACGCCCCTCCGAAGATGGTATAAAAATATGATTTTTCTTAATTATTTTAAAAACTACTACTACTAGATAGATGAAATCTCGTACATGTGGTAATTTTATTATGAGAAATCGTTTGGTGTTGATGAAAACAAGGGCAACGACCAGGGTCGTACGAAATGGGGAGGGGGCTCCTGATTAAAATGCCCATAATTTTTTGCTTTGACATTTTTTTGACTCTTGAGTTAAAGTCATCTGACAGCCCAAATTAAAACTGCCGAGCAGAGAAACCTGTTCAGATAAGCTCATGTACGGTGTATTCTACAATAACATAAAGACTCTGAGTTTGTAGGACCTGCCGTCAGGCGCCGAAGTCGCTCATGCACTTACTATTTGCATTTCCGATTTACGCGACTTCGGCCTACATCCATAGACATAACGCGGCTATACGACTGCCGTACTACTACCTACAGCACTCGTACGAAGTAGACCTAACACCAGTGCTGCCTTATGTCCCCGAAGAGTTGAGTCCGTTATCGTGAACGAGTAGTGTCGAATTTATTGGAACTACTCACTCCCTGCGGTCAGGCAGATTCAAGCAAACAAGTCTAACATAGTCCTCCTCGGTCACCAAACCAAGATGATGAAAGCTAACTAGTTCTCGGCACCTGCCGAGAAAGACATCATCTTGAAGGAGGGGGAAAAACGGACTAAATACCGAGATCTCCAGTATGAGCTTCGGGTGCTATACCCAGACTATTCTGTCAAGAGGGTCGTCCTGATAATCGGTTTACTTGGTGAAATGAGGCCTACGCTGCTCTCGGAATTAGAGACCATACTAGCTTGCCAAAAACCAGCCCAGTGGTTGGCAGACCAAATGCAGAAAGCAGTTATCCTGGGTTCTCTTCGTCTTCTTAGGGCACACGAATCTGGAGTCTACAGTCACTGACCCTGCGGAATGCGGGGAGTGGCTATGGATTATTCGTTGGCGTTTCGCCCGTGAAAATGTCTGGGACATGGGAGAACTGTACAGCATCGCGCACACAAAAAATAAATAATAACAATAACTAACCCACAAGCCAAATCCTCCTGTTCCTATTGGTCGAAGACAGGCCCCCACGATCGACGACCCCGTGTGGATAGGAGTCAAGGGCAAGGTGGTGGAGCCCAACAGGATCGACAGCCCGTTGTTGATGACCGGGGCGATCAAGGACAGTTTGAGTGGACAGATGAACTGAGAGAAGACTTCATGCAGTGCTTCGAAAGCAGTGAGCCCGCGGGAAGGGGATACATGGGGCGAATGCATATTCTGTGGTGTGCAAAGCACCTAGAGCACAACGCCTTCAGTCCACAAATCCTGCGTGAATATATATCCCACCTTCGTCGCAGGGGCTACGTGAGAACTGCTTCTCAGCTGGTGCATGAGGTAACCGAAGGTCAATTGAATGAACTGGTTGAGGATGCAGTCCCTGCCGTTCTACCAGAGGGCCTCAGTACCGGAAGGGTAAACCCACCAGGCCACAAGATCTGGCCAGAGTGGATGCAGAACTTCGTGCAGCGCTACCAGAAGAGGCTGACATCTGGTACATGAATTGTGCCGTGTATACTGCCGCTTAACGCCTGTCACAGGAGAGAGTGGGACGGCGCATACAGAAGATGGAAGCCAAGATCCGGTCGGCGAGGCAACACGCATCCCCTAGCCAATATGTGATGGACTATTTGGCGGGCAATAGGCCTTTCACGCCTAAAGTGCGGCAAGTAGCTGTCAACTTAAGACGCGTCCATCACACACTCAATGGGGCAGTGCTACGAACCACCAAACAGCACTGCCTCGACAGGATACGGATGCTAGTGTCTTGTAAGAAGTCACTAGTGAGGGGGAGAGGGGCTGGCGGAATATAAACGTTTCTACAAAAAGCCCTTTTGGAACTGCCTCAGCATGTTGCTGAGAACAACCAGCCGACTGCAGATCAGGTGGAAAACTTCTGGAGAATGTTGTACGAACAGAGATTCTCCAGATATGGCACCCTTTAAAACCTTTTGCCAAAGGTTTGCGCAACCATCATTTGGTCAGAATTTTCAATTCATGGCTAAATGGGAAGCAGTAAATTCCTTTTGGGGTTGTCGAGGGGCGGACAGTACTGATCCCGAAGAACGGAGATTTGTGTAACCCAAAGACTACCAGCCGATAACCTGCTTAAACGCATGCTACAAGGTCTTTACATACATTTTGTGCATGCGGGTACTCCATGCAGTTGAACCCATTTACGAGCGGATATATGAGCAACGAGGGTCAAAAAGAGATGTCGCTAGGTGCAAGGGGAACCTGCTGATTGACAGGTGTGCCACACAGGGCTCCGTGGTCTGGATGGACTACCGTGATGCATTTGACATATCTCATGAGCTTATTTTACACCTGTTCCAATGTCTTGTGGTGCCCGGTCCCGTAGTAAAATGTATTGAAGAACTGATGCCGCTCTGGACGACTCGCTTTACCATAACATCGGGTAACGATAAAATCCAGACGGAGCCGGTATCGTTCAGAAGGGAAGTATTTCAGGAAGACTCCATCAGCCCCCCCCCCCCAACTGTTTTGCATCTCACTACTGGCATTATCCGTTTCGTTCCAGAAAACCTGTGGTTACAACTGCGGACCCCCGGCGACAGGAGGAATAAGGTCACCCATCTGTTTTATATGGATGACCTTAAACTTTATGCCTCCGGAGAGAGGCATAAAGAGTTTAAGGATGATACAGGAGTACACGCAGGCCGTCGGTATGGATTTCAGGTCGGACAAATGTGTACTGGTCCATCTCAAGAGAGGACGATGCGGGGACTACGGAGAGGACGCGCAGCTCGTAGATGGAAGCATCTTAAGATCATCTAGATGCCAGAGAGTCGTACGCTTACTTGGGTGCCGTGCAACGCTCCACCTAAGAAGTCAGTGTAGTGAAAACCGCTCTTCGCGGCAAATATCAACACCGACTCCGACACATCTGGTCTTCAGAGCTGTCGGGGAAGAACAAGGTACTACCAACATGCTTGCCATTCCGATCGATTTCTAATTGGAGTAGTGAAATGGAGTCGAGGGGAGTTGCGCCAACTCGACGTAGAAACCCGCAAGAAGATGCATCTCAATAGGAGTTTGCATCCTAAATCGTCCGTTCCAGGGCTATACCTCCCGCGGCATCGGGGAGGCCGCGGACTCTTGAGCTTGGAGAGTCTCTATAACAGGATGATTCTGGATGGAGTCTGTAAGAGCAAAAGAAATTCGGATCTCCTCCTCTACATGGTCCGGAACCATGAAAATGCAGGAGTCTACCACCGAGTTTGAACCTGCTCGGCGAAAAGCCTAAATTAAATTTGCAGAATACATCTTTCTATAGCTTCACACGAATAAACCAATGCAAAGTCTTCTATAAAACTATAGTAAACCTTAGTTTATCCGAAAGGCTGACCTTTGCCTTCTTAATGTCAGCCGGACTGAAGTCTGAGACCGAGGGATTGTGTCATGGGTATAGAGGTCCCTAATGTCAACTGCAGGGCCTACCGCAGGGCGCTAGGGACTCTAATGCACTTGCTGTTATCTTGTTCGGCATATGCAGTCTCGGTCTATATCAAAAGGCACGACGGAGCATTACGAGTGCTTTATTACCAGTTAAGGCACTCGTATGGGATAGACGATACACCAGTGCTGCCATACGCTCCGGGATAACATTGTCTTGCAGGAGGAGAAAAACGGACAAATTATCGATATTTGCTCTTCGAACGCCGCAGACTTTATCCAAATCATACTGTTGAGTTGGTGGTACTGATCATAGGAGCGAGACACACACTGCTTTCGGAACTGAAGATCATACCGGCATGCCGAAACTCGGCAGAGATCTTAGCTCGTTACGTCTGGAGTGGCTGCCGGTATCACCAGCTCCCCTCTGTGAGTCTCGGAGCCACAGAGAAGGGTGACTCGTTTTTAACAACAAACAAGAAATAATAATAATAAATACAGGCATTGGCGAGTGGAAAATGTTACAAATACCTAGGGTTAAAAGAACGCAGATGAATTAATCATAAAGCTGTTAAAACCGATTTAAAAAATGGATACCTGAATAACAAAAACAAATTTGAGGCAATCATTAGCATTGTAAAAATCAATTTGGTGGAATTTTCTTCAAACTTTGGGATTAGATAGTTCAAGGGCTTCCGAACAAAAAATGTCATATGAAAAAATTAATTTAATGCATAAATGATTTTTCATTCTTTTATTTTTTTCAAAGATTTTTTAATTTCAGTCACTGTAATTCTGCAGGGAAGACATTAAATCAATTTTTTCATATGACATGTTTTGTCCGGAAGCCCTCGAACGACATATTCCCAAAGTTTGAAGAAAATTCCACCGAAATAATGTTTAATTTTTTCAAAGATTTTTAACTTCCAGTCACTAATTCTGCAGGGGAGGCATTAAATCATTTCTTTCATATGACATTTTTTGTTCGGAAGCCCTTGAACTACCTATTCCCAAAGAATGAAGAAAATTCCACCGAAATGATTTTTCCAATACTAATGGTGCGGGGTTCTTTAGCGCTCCCGGTGCTATGGTACAGTTTCGGCCTGGTAGACCAGACAATGGAAGAAATCGAAAAGTTTTGAATCCGAGTTACATGCAGAAAACGAATATCACTAAATATTTTCAGACCATCTGCAAATAGTAATAATTCATAATCTTTGCCATTGATGAATAAATTGAAAATCAAGAGTCCAATATCTGAACCCTGAGGCATTACAGATATCACTCTGATATACATGTGTCTCCTGATCTACGCATGAATAGGTGAAATAGTTTGAAAATATTTGAGTAAAAATTCCATCTCCTGGTGTTCAGGTCTGCTCGGATGTCAATATTTTAGTTTTAAAAAATCAAGGATGCCTTGGAAAATAATTACTTAATTTCCCCACTAGCAATGGGCTTTTTCTGTAGGAAAGTCAACAAAATATTTTTAAACAAAGTTGTTCAGAAAGCAAAATTGAGTAAGAATGAAAAATTTCAATGCCAGTTTGACATTTTGTCTTATTTCCTGTTTTTTTTAAAGAAGTAGATTTTCATGTTACATATATTGACAAATTTCGTTAAGAAAAGTTGTTCATATTGACAAATTATGCCAGTATACAACATATTAAAATTATCGATTTACTTTTATGAATCTATTAGTAATTTAGATAAATTTAAGATATAAGAATATTAAAATAACATAAAAGAAACAATACACTTCGTTCAAAATATTAAGATTTATCATTTCGCACATTTTTTCTTCAAATTACGAATTACGAAATTAGGGTGGACCAGATTAGATGGAATTTGAGGTTTTCTCTAAAACTATGGCAGAGAGACAAAAACCAATATAGGTATCCTAAGCACGATTTTCAATAAACAAACAGTGGCGCAAACCGCGATCGTCTATCTTTTTCGACTACCGAGCTACAGAGCGTTTTTGGAAAATTGGCATTTTTGGATGACCTCTATCTCAATTACCAAGTGTCGAATCGAAAATCGAGTAACACTTTTTTGAGTAGAATCTGCTGCTGATAAGAAGAAAATTATGCATGCCTTAGTTTAGTAGTAGTTTATTAAAAAAAAAAAACACAAGTTAGGTACGTCTATATCTCGAAAACTGAGGTATGCATAATGTTCTTCTTATCAGCAACGGATTCTACTCAAAAAAGTGCCTCAAGAATGTGTTACTCGATTTTCTACTAGACACTTGGTAATTGAGATACAGTAAATTGTTTTCAAAATGAAACCCTTCCGACTCTTTGAATGTTCTTTGCCGTACTATTAAATTAATTATAACTTTCCTAAACACTAAAGGATTATTACTAATCTTGGTCAAATGAAATAAAAATCACATAATCTCAGGACAGGCGGGCGACTGGACAAATGCCCGGTGGGCCGGTGGCTTACGTCGACGACAAAAAAAATAAGTCTTTTTAAAGAAATTAAATTAATATAAAATGTAAATGTAAAAGTGCCGCAAAAATAAAAATGAGATGTGTAAAAAGTGTTTATGCTGCTGTTACAGTTTGCTGCTCAAATATATAATCTGTATTGCTCGGCATATTCAAATCTGATAAAACCCTATGCATCTAAAGTACGCCTACGATCTGATTTCAGCAGGTAGCTTAAGAGATATGACCTTAAAAAGTTTAGGGCAGAAATTATAAATTACCCTGTAGTTCATTAAAAGAGAGTTTGCACATTTATTAACAGCATTCTAATTCGCCTAAACGTACTCTACCTATTATAACAGGATGTCCCTCTCGTTGTAAATAACACTGTGTAATAATATGTATACCATTTTATTAAGTTTCATTCAGATTTTTTTTACATCTGTTATACGACACTTATTTTACAGAATTTGTCAGTCTGGGTACCTGTTCTAAATCTGATTTTCTCTAGTTTTGTTAAATTGTTCAGAATATATCCTATATTCTTTAAAATTCGTTTTGGTGTAAACAGTGTGTTTATGGTATGTTTAGTAAAAAATAAATGTAATGCAATATTAATAATCGATTTTATACGATGTTCAACCATAAAATGCTTAGTATAGGTTTTAAAATTTCTATAAATCCAGGTAAAAATTTTAATCCAAATCCTGTTTATTTGCTTACAAGTGTATTTTCCATTAATTTTAAAGTATTTCCACTTCATCGATATACCCTTATACTGTGAGAATATTTTTAACATCTATCGTATTAACGAAAAACATTAAAACATGAAAGATAAAAGATATAAAAAAGGTTTTAAGATAAATCCGAAAGGTATCAATCTCTAAGTAAATACATGTACGGTATAGAATTTCTTAAATCTAGGTCTATAATAATGCTTATGTTCCAGTACATATGCACGTTCATTTTACTTGTGAGAAAAGTAATGCAGTCGTCCAAAATTCCAAAATTTTGATCATGAAGTAAATTATTTACAATATGTCTACTTAAATATTTCATAGTATTTAAAATATTCAATTCTCAATGATTGCTAATGAATTATTAGTTCGAAAACATTTTCTTTAAGGGATTTGAAACACCCTTAAAATGTAATTAGTAAGTACCTATACAAATTAAGTTGTTATATAGGCAGGTCCGATATTCGAATCCAATTAATTTTCTTATACACAATTCAAACATAGTAAGAATATAATTTGTTCAAGGATATTTCTACACACCCACAATTTGTTATAGAACAGCAAAATTGATCAAAAATGATAAAATAACATTTTTTTCAAACTACCCTAAAAATCGACTTGAAAAGTTTTCATTATCCAAAATAACGTCTTTGGAAAATGAAAACTTGGGAACTACGCAAAAAATTGGACTTGTTTGATACTACGAAATGTAGAAAACTAAATTTGACTTTTCTGAAACTGTTAAACATCTATGTTCATGTTGAAACTACTTTTAATCCTGATTTTTGCTAGGAAAAGTCTAATTATCCAATCTGACAGTTTTTAACATTTAACGGCTGGTTTTCACTAAGCTACAAGAACGTTGGGGAAAACACCGGAAGATAGCAAAATTTTATTCATGTCGGAGGACCAATTTCAATTTTTGCGAAAATTATTGTACATTAAAAAGAAAGCATCATAAAATGGGTTGTATACCGTTAGTATGTTTGCAGAAGTTGGAAGGGTACATATAACTCATGTATTGCCGTAAAAATCATTTTAAAATGTTTAATCTTGACGAATGATAAAACCGATCATAGGAACATAAAATTAGCCACAAGCGAACCAAATTTCTTTTATGCAGATGTTATTAGAGTCAGTCTCAATTTTTTCAGCAACCAAAATCAAAATTAGTAAACATGTCTTTTAGAGAATTATTAAATATATTTGTGCCACTAGATTGATACCATCACTATCCCCTTTGAATGTAGTTGATATTAAACATCCATTACGAGGTGTGTACCATGATACAAAGAATAGAAGGTATGCTAGATAGTGCGCCAAATTCGGTCCGGTTGGCGCAAGACGTCACGCGGTGATAATGGGATTTTAAATTACATAGGATTTTCCTCACGATACAAAGAATTTGTATCATGGATTTGTCTGAACTCATTGGAATTTTGAATAAATATGGATTCTTAGTGTTCTTAGTAAGCATCGTTCTTTATAAATGAGCTTTATCTCCGCATAAACACGTTTTAAACATATTGTCACTTTTACATGATGCACAACGCATTTTTATAACTGAAGGTTATTGCAAGAACACTAAAATAAGTAAAATAATCCTAAAAACAACTTCCACAGACGTCGGCAAACTCACTTTTACGAAGGAAGCGGGTAGAAAATTATCATCGCGTGACGAAGCAACTGTCGCGTAGTGAGACATTTTTGTCACTCCATTTTTTCCTAGCCGCTTTTGTCACTCCATTTTCCTCACTGACCTTTTTTCCTACTGCTTCTTTTTTCCACTGCCCCTTTTTTCCCACAAAAATTTCAAAAGCCATTTTTACCCGACAAATACATGTATATTTATCAAAATACATTGGAAGATAAAAAAGATGATTGCGCGTGATCTAGAGTCGTAAAAGATCTATAGAAGCAGTTACTTACATGAATATTTTTTAGTATTTAGTTTTTTTGTTTGTAAAAATTTGTTTACTTAATGTAATAAATGTTTAAAAATAATTAAAATCACTATTGTTTGTGAAAACAAGTCTCTCTTGACATATACGGAACACCATATCCATAACCCTTGTTTTGTGGGATATTGAGCACAATTAAAACTTACTTATCAATGAAATTTATGAGAAAAGTGAAATGACAGATACCAAACTGTTTACTTCGTTGAATTTGACAGAAAACAAAAGCACAGAAAAGAGAACTACCAGAAACGACACTTGAGCTTCCCGCCAAAATTCCATTGCCGCCATTTTGTTGTTAGTACATCCGTCAGTTCATTTATTGTTTTAGGTTAAAACAATAAAGTGCGGTAAATAACAGTCTGTGACATAATACCGAAATAAATTCTTAAAAGGTTTTAGTGTTATTGTACTGTGTTAATAGTAATTTTTATTAGCGATATGAGTAAACGAGATGGAACCGTTTGCGCTGTTAAAGAATGCATAAGTAGTACGACAGGAAAAGACATTAGTTTATTTAGGTTTCCTAAGAATTCCCAAAGGTATTTTATTATTGATGTAAATTATAAAATATTTCCAAGTAGTTGTGAACCTTTCTTTGTATTGTGGTTGGAAGCATGCGATCGTGGAGATTTGGCAAGTAAAAGTTCAACCGAACTTTATAACAATTTTAAGTTGTGCGCACGACAAATATGTATCGAAATAGATTACTACCAATAGCACTTACCTACTATTTTTCCTCAACTTGGTAGTTTAAACAGAAAAAAAATTAATACTTCCTCAGAACAACCTCCCAGTAAGAAATTACAGATTTTCTCAGGCGAGATATTGTATTGATTTTAATACATTTTGTGACTTATATTAAGAATACAATTGTTCGTAGAGACAATTTTATCCAGTTTACTTTAATAGTTTTAATGTCCATTATAAGTAGAATTCTTCGAATAAGGTAATTGTATTCAGCCTGTGTAAAGTTTGTTTATAAACATGCTGTTTAAATTTCCCGCCAAAATTACCAACAACAAAATGGCAAAGGTCACAAATAAACATCAAAGGCGGTGCTGAGAGTGCCGCTTCTGGTAGTTCCTTATTCTGTGACAAAAGCCTAACCAAGTCAATAACTACATTGGGTACTTCTAGAAAAAAAATGACAAACACATAGTGGAAAAGACAACTGTGGAATAAAATGACCTGTGGAAAAAAAACTATGGGAAAAAATGGCCAGTGGAAAAACCAGAGTGACAAAAATGTCGTACATTCCAACTGTCGATTTGGCTCCGCCCACATGCGCAATGTCATACCTTGTGTTCTTTGTATCATGGGTGGCATGCAGATCTAATTTGTCTATACATAATTAGTTAGGCGTTTTTATAAATCTTTACTTTATACAAATTGAACTTTTATCAATATATATCAGTCTTATTATTGAACTAATTAACTTTAAGCTTAACACCTTGTGTAATTCTCCGTGTTGGATCGACAGCTGATTTTGAAGACTTCAAATAGTTCCTCACGTCTGTTCAGGATCCTGATTACAGCACAGAAACTAACGAGGTAATTATATAAAAGTATGTAGAATTAGACAAACATCAGATAAAGTGCATCACATCAACGAAAGCAGAGACATCGGAGAGAAGCAGATAGCAAACTACGGTGAATCGAGAATTCTTATCTGTCTCGTTTATTACAGGACTCAGATCCTAAGTCATCTTTTAAGAGTTGTAACGAATCATCTTAAGAGTGAAAAGACACTGCTAAATGTTGCAGAAGGCACACACAACTTCAACATATAAATTATTGTTTTGAGCTTCAGATGTACGGTGATAAGATTTTCTACAGTTCAGGTAGTTCAGGGAAAATTTCTGGTGATTTTTTGTTGATCAAAATGTTGAACTTTAAAGAAGTGTATGTTTTTTCATTTTTATGAGATATTCACGATTGTTTGTTGGAATATTTAGACAGACATTATATTACATTCCCCGAACAACAGATTACTTGAATAACTAGGGTCTTTTTTAGTATGATGTTAAGAATTGTTTTTTAACGGGATTTAGATCATGTTCATAGTTAATTACACAGGTTAAATTTATTTCCTATTTAATTCTCCTTATATTTTATCCTGCCTTGAATCTACAGTATTCACCAAAGATTTCGTCGGCTTAAGCATATTGCCTACACTCTAGATGATTAGTGTAATAAATAAAGTTGTATCTAAAAAATATGCCTGGCCATAGAAACCCTTTAATATAGTTCGTAAAATATGTCTGGTCTAAATCATAAAAAATATAAATCATAATTTTTTCAATAGTTTGAATCGAAATATCTTGTACGTAATTATGACGATATAGGGACCTCAAACGCTATTTTAAAATCCGTAAAAGGCTATTGGGTCCAGAACACTGGATCAGATGAGCAATGTAGCATCGCGTGCGTGCAGGGATGCCCGAGGCTGTAAAACTCCGTGATCGGGCCCCCTTCATTAAGTCTTCGCCCTCGCCGCCCATCAAGCATTACCATAACTAATTATACACGTGGTCAGGTTGGAGACCGCTCACTAACGATACGTAAAACTACACATTACAATTTTCTTCCATTTAATTTACAACATCTGCAAGTATTAAAAAGACATTTTGAAAATAAATAATGTAAATAAATAAATAATTGTCACAAATATTAGAAAAAACAGATCATTTAATGATTCTATCAGTAACCTAATAAGAATAAGAATAATGATATAAGTAATTATTATTTAATGGAGTTCGGTGTTCATAACCATAATTCGCATGATATAAATTCTTACATAATCAACCAATATGTTTAAGGAAATTGTTGCATTGTGAAGGTGATGGTGCATTTACATGGGGTATCTAATAATTACTACTTAGTATATTTTTACAACACGCTGATAGCATCTTATAAAACAGGATAGCATGTGAATATTTGAATATTAATTTTACTTGGAATTTTACGTGCAGTTTCTGGGACCGGTGTGCATACTACTGTAAATTTTTGGAGCTACATAATTCTAAACATAATGAAATGGTTGGGTTTTTTTCAATGTTAATATTACACTATTATATAACATAGTGTTAGTTAATTCTTTCGAGGTTTTACTGGCAATACTGATACATTGTTTCTTGTCACAAATTGCCAATTAAATTAAATTGCTTCAGAACATATAAAGCCTAATGTTTCTTGTACTGTATTGTACTGTATTGTACTGTATTGTACTGTATTGTACTGTATTGTACTGTATTGTACTGTATTGTACTGTATTGTACTGTATTGTACTGTATTGTACTGTATTGTACTGTATTGTACTGTATCAGACGCGTGTTGGGACGATTTTAGGCCCCGGATAAATACCTTAGCAAAGGCCCCAGGCTGAAATATGAAATTTTCTTTATCTCGAAAATGAAAATTGATGAGCGGGGGAGAGAAAATCTCAAAAAAAACTCCTACCCTACAAAATAAAAATTATTCAAAAGGAAAGGCCTTTCATGAATGGCCCCTTTATCAAGGGACCACCGGGAAACTCCCGGTATCCCGGTGGGCCAGCACGTGCCTGTGCTGTATTAGAATTAGTACATACTCATTAATATGTCAAAAACTTTTGATTGTGTGGAATTTCAACTATTTTTAACAAAATCACAGGATTATGAAGTTAACGAAAATTCCTATACCTGGTCTCTAAGTGGCCTCCAATATAGAAAAAGTTATTAAAATTCAAAAAGATACTAGTAACTGATTCTCCATCTGGAGTACCGCGAGGATCAATCTTAGAACCACTTTTATTTTCTGCAATAGCATTTAATGCCCAATGCAATACCTGTAAATTGTATATGTATGCATATGATTTGCAAATTTACGTTAGTTTCGATCCAGAAGAAATGCATGAATAAATTAATAGTTTAAATAGAGAAATGTTATAGAAATATTAAATATTTCATTTGGATCTGGCTGCATCGACTCATGTCGTAATGCCAAAAAACAAAAAAAAAAAAACAAAAAAAAAATAGAGAAATAGAGAAACATCAATTATATTTCTATATCTTGAACTTAATGCAAACCAACTGGGAAAAAAATAAAAGATTAATTTAATGAATGCTAATTTAAAACCATACTAAAGAGTTGTACAAAACCATAGGTACACTAAGCTAAATAATAATAGTATAACTAAAATAAAAATAGTCCAACCATCTATTTAAAAGCAACCAGGCTTCAGAGCAGGGCAGTCCGCACACCCCAACATTTAAACTTCTAATATGTAGAATTTAGAATTTTATTCTGTATTGTACTTATTTAACAACTAAAATTAAATACGTATTATAAACATTATTTAATTATAATATTATAAAGCATCCCACAAAGTTTGTTTTTTTTTTATTTTGCCCACTGCTTATGTACCACTTTATGCAAGTTATTTTATTTTGTTATAATTAGATATATTATTTTAAGCAAATTAAATATATGCTTTTTAAAATATATTGTTTGTTTTTTTAATAAGAAAGGAAATGCAATACAATTATATAGTTGTTTTATTAGAAACTTTGCAGATAAAAATGTACAACTCTTTAGTGTAGTTTTAAACTCTCGATTATTATAATGAAAACAACTAAAACAAAAATTTATTTTTTCAAAATTTTTATTATTTAAGTTTCAATTTAAGTCACTATAGTGAATAGCAATTGTATAAAATAAATTATATTTTTTTCAGCTAAGGGTGGCCGCAATTGTGTTTTTTGTCCTGGGGCGCAACCAAAGCCAGACGCGGCCCTGCCAGGCTTTCACTTGTATGTTAAATGAAACAATTTCTAGAAAGAAATTTAATGTCCGTGGACAAATTTCATTGAAAATTTTGACTGCGTTTGGGGATATTATAGAGGGTACCTAAAGCGGGTAATACATTTCCAGTAAAATACTGGATAATTGTCGTGTTGTCTCTTAAGAGTTTCAAACACAAAGATTCAGGGGTTTGGTATATATAAATATTGTATACTGGCAGGTTAAATGGTATTCAAATATTTCATCTAAAAACCATTTACTTTCAAAAAATCTTTAGGAGGAGTAATTCCATGCCCACCTAACAAAGCAGGTCAGTATATAATATCACAATATGCAAGGTGAATTAAAGAGTTGCATTATATGCAGATGATTTAAAACTTTTTCAAAAATCGAAACTGAAATGGATTGCGTCATACTACAGAACAATTTAAACATATTAAATTCTTGGTGTAAAGAAAACAATTTGCTCCTTAATGCAGTTAAATGCAATGTTATGTCGTACTGTCGTAAGGAAGAACAGAACGTAATATTATACGAATATAACATTGATACCACAATCCTTCCCCATCTGAATACCATTAAAGATTTAGGTATAATATTTAACCGTAAGTTTACTTTCGCCCTTCATATTAATCAATAACATCTAAAGCTAATAAAAATCTCCATTTTATCATGCGTAATATGAAGGACTTTAACACCATTAATACGCTAAAGTTACTTTTTACTAGTTTCGTAAGATCACAACTAGAATATGGTTCGATAGTTTGGAATCCCATACATAACATCCACATTATTAATACTGAGCGAGCAGCGAAAATTCTTTGAGTTAGCAACGTATCAGTTAGTTAACACAGCCACACAAAAAAAGTGGTTTGGCCGCAGGCCAGTGTATCCTTATGTATTTGAGCCCACTGAAACCGAATCCGAAGCGAAGTCAGAATTGTCAGATTGGTTCATTTTTCACGCTAACCCCAAAAAATATCCCCCCAAAAAAGTGGTCTGGCTTGCGCAATATATCAGTATATCCCTATATATTTTTACCCTCTGAAACGGAATCCGAAGTCAGAATTGTCAGATTCGTTCGGTTTGATCCCTAAACCCAAAAAACACCCCATAAAAAAAGTGGTCTGGCCTGCGGACCGGACTAGTGTACTCTTATGTCTTTGGACCCGCTTAAAACGAATCCGAAGTCAGAATTGTCAGATTGGCTCATTTTTCACCACCAACCCCAAAAAAAACACCCCCCAAAAAAGTGGTCTGGCCTGCGGACCATACCAGTTTATCCTTATGTATTCTTACCCTCTGAAACCGAATCCGAAGTCAGAATTGTCAGATTCGTTCGGTTTCATCCCTAACCCCAAAAAACACCCCCTAAACAAAAAAAGTGGTCTGGCCCGTGGTCCAGATCAGTGTATCCTTATGTATTTGGACCTGCTCAAACCGAATCCGAAGTCAGAATTGTCAGATTGGCTCGTATTTCACCTCTAACCCCCCAAAAAAAAGTGGTCTGGCCTGCGGACCATATCAGTGTATCCTTATGCATTTGGACCCTCTGTAACCGAATCCGAACTCGGAATTGTCGGACCCGCTCGTTTTTCACCCCCAACCCTAGAAAGCACCCCCAAAACAAGTGATCTGGCCTACAGACCAGATAAGTGCATTCTTTTGTATCTGGACCTGCTGAAACCGAATTTGAAGTCAGAATTGTCAGATTGGCTCGTTTTTTACCCCCAACCGTCAAAAAACACCCCCCTCCCAAAAATGGTCTGTCCAGCGAACCATGTGTATCCTTATGTATTTGGTAAGAATATACTGATCTGCTCCGCAGGCCAGACCACTTTTTTGTTTTGTTTTGGAGGTGTTTTTTGGGGTTAGGAGTGAAAAACAAGCGAATCTGACAATTTTGACCTGAATTCGGTTCCAGAGACCATACATTTGTATGGTCCGCAGGGCAGACCACTTTTTTAGGGATGGTATTTTTTTGGATGAAAAACGAGCCAATCTGACAATTCTGACTGCGGATTCGATTTCAGCGGGTTCAAATACATAATGATACACTAATCTGGTTCGCAGGCCAGACCACTTTTTTTGCTTTGGTGGTGTTTTTTAGGATTAGGAGTAAAAAAACAATCGAATCTGACCATTTTGACTTCGTATTCGGTCTTTGAGGGTCCAAATACATAAAGATACCTGGTATGGTCGTCAGGCCAGACCATTTTGAGGGGGGAGGGGGTGAAAAACGAGCCAATTCGACAATTCTGACTTCGGATTTGGTTTCAGCGGGTCCAAATACATAAGGATATACTGATCTGGTCCGCAAGTCAGACCATTTTTTTTTGTTTTTGTGGTGTTTTTTGGGGTTGGTTGAAAAACGAGCGAAACTGACAATTCTGACTCAGAGTCAGTTTCAGAGGGTCAAAATACTTAAGGACACACTGATATAGTCCGCAAGCCAGACCACTTTTTGGGGAGGTGTTTTTTGGGATTTAGGGGTGAAAAACGAGCCAATCTGACAATTCTGACTTCGGATTGGGTTTCAGTGGGTCCAAATACATAAATAATGGTCTGATCCGCAGGCCAGACCAGTTTGTTTTGTGTGGGTGTGTAATCAATATCCCAAGGAGGCACCGCACCCCACAGGAAATTTCCTTTGATAGACTTGAATGAACAGCTTGATTCGACACTACAATATACATTCTGTTGTTTTATTGTACAAAATAGTCAACAGCATTACTTGAAATGTTAGACTTTCATGTACCTACTTAATTTTCGCCACAAATGGCTGCTTTGTACAAGAAATCATCATACTAATATAGTGTGACCAGATATTTGCAGTTTGAATGCTGTACACTTGGATAGACAGGGCCGTGGAGAGAAAATACGGGCCCGGAGGGAGGGAAACTTTTTTTAAAAATTAAAAATCCAAAAAAAAATTTTGTTGATCCCAACATTTTTTGATGAGCGGGGATCCGAAAAAAAACATTTTTTTAATCCCAACATTTTTTGATAAGCGGGGGGGGGGGGGGGGAGAAATAAAAAAATAAAGAACATACAGCGAAATTCCGTACGTATGGTCAGCCTATACTAATATAATATTAGTATGATGATTTCTTTGAGGGATCTCTTATATAATATATAAAAGGTCCCCTAAATATTATATGATTGACAATTATTTAGGGGTTGAAATAAATTTAGATATTTTATTTTGTAATGTAAGTAGAATTTTTTCCTCTTTTTCATTGCATTTTGTTATTCATTTTATTAGCATTATTTCTTTAATGTTGGTAATTTGTAACCTTATCCTGTAATTGGGTTTATCCCGTTGGATATTGTATCTAAATAAATAAATAATTTTCTTATTCACATCTTGTCAGACGTTTTGTAATCCATGAATTATTCTAATTAACGTTTGCTGTATAGCGTGTTTGACAGCACCACACTATCTGTGGCGGCTGCCTTTAAAGAGCACAGCCTGACCAAAGCAGTATCTTCTTCGTCTCTTGCCATCTGGTTGTACTGTACTCTCTTCGGTTGATGTGGATATGGAACCGGAAGAATACGATGCTGGCTACTCCACTATGCCAATTCCCAGCTCAAGTCGCATCTTACTTCCACATCCAGTGGAAGTATAGTAACAACAAAAAAATTTTTAAAAATTTTTATTGTTCAAATAGGCTTAGAATGTCATGAAACGTCGAGATTTCAAGTTTGAGCGAAAAAAAAAATGTTCTGCCTGTCTGTCGGTCTGTCGGTCTGTAACTTTTTTTGTGCGTACGTTTACTCTGGAACCGTTTGAGATATTGACTTGAAATTTAGTACACATATGTACTTTAACGAGATCTAGAACTAGATTATATTTTCATCTTGTTCCGTCGATGGATTGGGGGGTAAATTGTGGTAAATTTGGAGTAAATAGGTAAATCAAGCAGGTAAGAGTTCATAAAATTGATATTTAGTATAGACAAGAGAAGCTAAGATCTCAAAAAAAATTTTGGCATTAGCCACCCCCACCCCAATATTAAAGGGGATGAAAAAAAAAATGTGATTTAGTGTGTGCACAAGAACTAGAAACCTCAAAATATTTTTTTACTTTATCCACCCCCCAAAAAAGTGGTCTGGCCTGCGGACCATACTAGTGTATCCTTATGTATTTGGAGCCGCTGAAACCGAATCCAAAGTCAGATTGCTTCTTTTTTTCACCCATAACCCCAAAAAAACACCCCCCAAAAAAGTGGTCTTGGCCTGCGGACCATACCAGTGTATTCTTATGTATTTTGACCCTCTGAAACCGAATCCGAAGTCAGAATTGTGAGATTGGTTTGTTTTTCACCCCAACCTCCAAAAAAACATCCACCCTAAAAATGGTCTGTCCGGAGGACCATACCAGTGGCAGTGTATCCTTATGCATTTGGAAAGGATACACTGGTCTGGTCCACTTTTTTTGTTTTGGGGGTGTTTTTTGGGGTTAGCGAATCTGACAATTTTGACTTTCAGCGGGTTCAAATACATTAGGATACACTGATCTGGTCCACAAGCCAGACCACTTTTTCTTCTGTTTTGGGGGTGTTTTTGGGATTGGGGGTGAAAAACGAGTGAATCTGGCAATTATGACTTCGGATTCGGTTTCAGCGGATCCAAATACATAAGGATACACTAGTATGGTCCGCAGGCCAGACCACTTTTTTGGGGGGGTGTTTTTTTTGGGGTTGGGGGTGAAAAAAAAGCAATCTGACAATTCTTCGGATTTGGTTTCAGCGAGTCCAAATACATAAGGATACACTGATCTGGGAAAAGCACCGTCATGGTGCTTCTCGATGTTGAGAAAGCTTTCGATACCGTATGGATCCCGGGACTGCTTCATAAACTAAACGCACTGGACTTCCCCATGCACATAACGAAACTTGTTCACTCTTTCCTGACAGGCAGATCGCTGCAGGTCAGAGTGAATAATAAACTATCAACTCGCCGGGACATTCGCGCAGGCGTCCCCCAGGGATCGTGCCTGTCAACAAAACTATACAATCTATGTTACCATGAAAATGACATAAAAAAAGTTTGTTAATATTGCTGTCAAATAAAAAACATAAAACTTCGAATTTCAATTTTATATGATAAATATCACGCAGCAAGAGAAAACTCACGTAACAATCTATATGTCTCCGATTTCCCGGAATTCCCGAATTCGAACCTTGCCAAGTACGCCGATGACACAGCCATGTACGTGCACTCGCATAACGCGCAGGCGGCTAATATGCTGCTGAAAGCGCACATGGCCCGTGCCACGGCGTATTACGACAGGTGGAAAATTCGGATCAATGCCGAGAAGTCGGAATCAATTCTATTCACGCGCCGTTTCACCGAAAATCGGATTCTAACACCACTTTCGATCGGGAGTCGCCAAATTCCAATTAAACGGTGCGTGAAGTATCTAGGACAAGAGACTGACGTTCAACATTCACATAAACGAGACAATACGCAAGGTCTACTCCATGTCCAGGAGTCTGTATCCGCTCCTGGTAAGGAGTAGCGGACTCAACAGGACAAATAAAAAATTGTTGTATACGATGGTGATCAGGCCGGCCATCACATACGCGGCGCCGGTGTGGTGCAGCATACCGACCACGACAATGAGAAAACTCCGAGTTCTCGAACACAAATTTATGCACCTCATCTCTGATTCGGGCAGATACACCTCCCTCAGAGATCTATATAATCGTTGCCACGATATAACGCCACTAGTGGACTACGTCCAAGAAATCTCCCAAAGATTCTATCAATTCAAACTGGGCGATAGTCCGCTAACCCGCAACATAACACGAATCAGACAGCATACTGTGATCCTTTTCGATATCCGACACCGCCTACCATACCAGGCGTTGCCTATCTTTCGGCAACCTCTCTAGCCACACTTTCCTCTACGACAACTTCTCCCTTCCCCACCTTTAATCTTCACCAAAACCTAAAACCAACCCCTTTCTATTCCCTCTGTTTTTACCTTTTTTGTTCCTTGTCCATTTTTTGTCTCTAAATTCAGTCTCGACCAATAAACTCTTAATAAACCAAAATTTCAGATAACATTACACACTTTTAACTATCCACGACACTTTCCTGGCGTCAGGAACACTACCAGGATGGAATTGTCTCAAACGGGTTTCTTCGTTGAGTTTTGTTTTCCCGTGCCAGAAATCAAAATTTTTAAGTGTTCGCGTGTGCGCGAAATCGATAGTTTTTCAGTTTTAATTTTAATTATTTTTAAGTACCTACCCTCGTGTACTACGTTGCACGATATTGTTAAATTTAAGCCTTTTTCCATTAGGCAGGAGTTTTAACTCACCAAGTAATTTTCGTCACCGCAAAACTGGACCCTCCCCGCCCAGCCTCACACCCACCTCGGCGATGTTCGCCGTGGTTGTCTGGCTGGCTCCGGGACGGACTCCGGAATGACGCATATTGTATCATGTAACATTAATAAATGCTTGTTGTTGTTGTTGGTCTGCAGGCCAGACCACTTTTTTTGTGTGGCTATGTAATTAATAAAAAAAAAGTAGTTAGGTATATTGAAGAGATTGATTTTTCTATATAAATGGTAAAATGTTTACCATTAAAAAATTGCGTTTAAATATAATCTGATACTCTTACTTCCACATCTACGTGGTGGATGACGTACAAGACGTAGGTAAGCGTAGATGTTATTTTCCAGTAAAATACTGGGTAATTGTAGTATTTTGTAAAATTTCAAGGACATTGTTTTTAGAAGAAAATATGTGTGGTTGAGAACCCCGGTAAGAAAAGCAGAAAAATATAATATAAATATTATTATGTTAATTTCAGATATTTTGTTAAAAGAAAAATAAAAACATATATTTAGAGATGTAAATTCAGAAATATGTGCAAGTACATATGTGCAAATCAACATTCATTTGTACAATATGTATGTGAAACCACCGAATCTAGTTGAAAAATCAGATAATATAATTTTCTGTAAATTGACCCCCAAAGATTTGGAAATTCTTATTTTCAGTAATGGAGATATCCTCAGTTTAACAGTCTAAAAACTATAACAACCTCCGGATCGGCCATATCGAAAATGTACAATTTTCTAAATTGTAGGTCTAGATTAGATTAGATTAGATTGAAAAACGAGCTGGCTGATTGGCCTTGGCCACCGCGATCCCTGTGAATCTATTGTGGCTCTTCTTGTCTACTTTTACTTAGAGCTCCTTATCCAGCTTTGTCTTTTTTATCAGACTCCACAGCCTTGATGAGGGCTCCTTGGTATAGCTATCTGCCCTTGGTTTCTCGTCGCCAAGTAGTTGGAACCTCAGTCTGGCTAGGCCTTCGCAATGGCACAGCACATATACTGAGGTTTCCTCTTCCTCTTGACAGAATCTGCATGTTGCATCCTCTGCCAGACCCATTAGACTCATATGTCTATTAAGCCTGCAATGTCCACTTAGAAGACCTACTATTATCCTAATGGCCTTTCTATTTTGGCGTTGTAGGTTTTCCGTGAATTTGGCCGAACGTTCTTTAATGAACTTTTTGGCCTGTCTGTTGTGGGAAATTCTTCCACCACTCTAGAGATTTATTTTGTACTTATTCGTTAATGGATGTTCGTATGCGTGGCTTAGCCACACCGCAAAATGGTTCGAGTCCTACTAGGGCCTTAGATGCGCCTTCTCGGGCCAGTTCATCAGCCTTCTCATTTCCCCTGTGTCACTCGTGTCCTGGTACCCATGCCACGGTCACTTTGTTCTGACTTCCTAGGTCTGTAAGGGCATTTATACAATCCCATACTAGTCTTGAATCGACCTGCATGGAATCGAGTGCCTTTAGCGCTGCTTGGCTATCGGAAAATATGGCAATTGACTGGTTTGCAGCTCCCTGCCTCATTATTTCCTTTGCACACCACTGTATAGCGGCCACTTCAGCCTGAAATATTGTGGCGTGTATTCCTAGACTTATCGGGATTTTCTTTTTCGATCTTATCTCGTAAATTCCAGCTCCGACTCCTTGTTCTGTCTTGGAGCCGTCCGTATATCAGATCGTTTGCGCCGATATTGGGGGACCGTTTTTCCAGTTCTCTCTGTCTGGTATTTTGATTTGA
The DNA here is from genome assembly GCA_936432065.2 of Rutpela maculata. Classification (NCBI taxonomy): domain Eukaryota; kingdom Metazoa; phylum Arthropoda; class Insecta; order Coleoptera; family Cerambycidae; genus Rutpela; species Rutpela maculata. The sequence continues at coordinate 213,938,382 of OW386285.2, forward strand.
AAATTTTTATAGAAGTTATACTTTGGGACCATAGTGTCCTTGGGCATTCCCAAAATCGGATCTGCCTTCAGCTCTGAGTATAACTTTTGGTGCTCTGTTCCGTGTTGTTGCTTATGGGCGTTGTGCCTTGCATTAGCCTATGTACCACTGAACGAGCTTCTCCTTGAATAAATATGTGTAGTGGTGTCAGGTCTAAAAGGACTTCCAATGCAGCCGTGGGAGCAGTTTTTATGACCCCAGTGGCGCACAGGCAAGCAAGCCTTTGTACGCCACTTAATAGCCTTACTGCTCCAAGCTGCAGTGTCTTGGTCCACCATACCACCGATCCATAGGTTATCATGGGTCTTACAACCCTAGAGTATGACCATAGAGTCATCTTGGGGTTTAACCCCCAGTTCTTTCCACACATCTGCCTGCACCTTCCCAGGGCAGTTGTTGCTTTCTATGTGACATTTTTGGATGTGGGAATTCCATGTCAGCTTTTGGTCAAAAATGACTCCTAGGTATTTAACCTCGCTGGCAAATGGAATTTCCACTCCATTAAGCCTTGGGGTGTTTTAGGCCTCCCAAGGCTCTTTTCAGTGTAAAGGTGACGATTGTAGTTTTGTGAGGATTTATGGAAAGTCCTTCCTTACTACACCACCTGTCGACAATATCGTGTTCGCAAATCGCCCCTTGACTACTATCGCCAGATAGTCAGAGATCCTAGGCAGTAAAAGCCTTCTGCGGAAATTTTTCGGAGGAGTTCGTCAACGAGGGTTGCCCACAGCAGTGGAGACAGTACCCCTCCTTGAGGGCAGCCTGTACTCACTTTTGCTTCAATGGTAGCCTCGCCTAGATTGGATACTATCCTCTTTTCTAGGCTGGCTTTAATCCACTGGCAGAGGACTGTTGAGACTCCTCTATTTAACAACGCATTCGTTAAAGATTGCATTGTAGGTCTAAATATTCTCCTTAAAAATATCCAGTTATTAACACAGAGCTCTGTTCCTTTGTAAATTATTCCCCTCCATGTAGGTCTTCTCTATAATTTATATAAATATTGTAATATGTAGCAACCCCTCAAGATTAAGATTATGTTGCTTGCACTGAAAAGTAGGCACAGAATTCAGTAGTTCGGATGTCTGAATGCGGAAAGAACTTACTAGAAAGTCTAGAGTGATGACATATCTGTTCTGGAACTATCTAGAGTATGGTGACGTCATCAGAGAAGCTTCTAGATCTGTCATCTTTAGGTATATAAGGCATGGAGTAAACCAAAAGGAGGGAAGTTAGTGCAGTACTAATTGTCAGTTGAAATGGTCAGAGAGTAAACACAGTTCAGTTTAGATAACAAGATCAGAACAGAAGAGAGTAAAGTGATTTAGTAGTACACGGTGTGTTATTAGCCAAGTAGTTATTGTTGTAATTAAGTAAGTTAATAAATTAGTGTTTAGTGTTACCCCGGTTGTTATAATTTCCGATTCCACGATACAGGGTGTTTACAAAAAGGGTGTAAGCACGTCACAATTGGTGTCAGAAGTGAGATTATAACAGAAGATTTCTGGACTGTTTAAGTGTTCTTCTCGAGAATTAGTGGTGACACGGAGGATTAACTTACGGGACATTGTTTAAGGACTATTTTTGGACTCAAAACTGTGAAAAAGTGCGTTTTCGGGATAGTGACAGAGACACTGAAGAAGACTCATTTGTGCTAGTGCGTGAAAATTACTAGAACCTTTCTATTTGGACATTAGTGGAGATTAATAAATTCTCTGAACTGGATAGTGACAAAAGACTCTGGATAAGACTTTTTCGTGCTATTTCGAGATTTGTCTGGAAAATTCCATTACCGATATTGACGTAACAGTTAAATTTATTTTATTTTAATTTCATCGTATGCCCGTAACAACAAGAAGTATGGCATCCGATAAACAAATACAGGACTTATTCGAACAATTCCAAAAAATGATGGCGCAGCAACGGCAGGAAGACAAAGAAGAACAGGAGAGAAAACGTCAAGAAGAAAAGGAAGAGCAAGAAAAACGACGTCAGGATGAAGAAAGAAGACGTCAAGAAGAAAAAAAAGAACAAGAAAAGCGACGCCAAGAAGAAAAAGAAGAGCAAGAAACAAGACGTCAAGAAGAAAGAGATGAATTGAAGAAAATGATGGAGGACCTGAAGATAAGACAGCAAGAGGAGAAAGAGGAACAAGAAAGACGCCAAGAAGAATTAAGGAAAATTCTGAATGAACAAATGAAAATACAGCAGGACGCTATCATTTCTGCCAACGAAGAATTAAAGAGCGAAGTCAAAGAAGAGATAAACAAGGTAGAAGAAAAAGTAGGTGAAGTCGAGACAGAAGTCAGTCAAGTTAAAGAGAAAGTAAACAAGTTCGTAGAAGAAGTCAAAGGAGAAATAGACCGGCTTAAACGATAGTTGAGAGATAGAGGAAGCCAGCAGGTGGTATCATCAGGTCAGCGACTAAAATCTCCTTCTTTTGACGGCCAAAGTTCCTGGACAACGTACAAGAGGCAGTTTGAGGCAGCAGCATGTGCGAACAACTGGGATAATGAGGAAAAAGCCATGGCATTAGTTTTAGCACTAAGGGGCCAGGCATCGGAGTTACTTCAGACTATCCCAGTGGAAAAACAAAGGGATTTCAAAGTTTTGGAGGCTGCATTGGACCTGAGATATGGCGACCAACACCTCGCCCAAGTATACCAGGCTCAACTAAAATCACGGACACAAATACTACAATATACTACAATATACTTAGTAAAAGAAACTATACTATTTTGTAAATTGTGCGCACGCACTTATATAATCTACAAATAATAGGTTTGTTTTTGCAGGTCAGCGGGCGGTTTGCGGACCATCGGGGGTTTTCGCACGATGCTGTAAAGTCATTATGCGCGGACTCCTTGTGGTTTGGGAGCCGTTTGCTGACTTGCAGAAACCAACCTAATCATAAATTAGTTTTATTCGCAGAGATGGTTATATGGAAGAGCAACCCAGTTGAATATCGCCATCTCCTTTATTGATTAACTGTAATAAAATTTGTTTAATGAAGAAATAAAGACATTTTATTATTATTATTATTATTAAAAGGCTGGAGAAAGTTTACAAGAATTCGAAGCTGCCATAGAGCGACTGGCACACCTGGCATATCCGAGTGCACCCAGAGAATTCCAAGAACAATTAGCCGTTGGGGCCTTTTTAGATGGCATAAGGGACGAAGAGGTCAGGCGAGTTCTGAGGCTAACGCGGCATCAGAGTATTAGCGAGGCTCTGGTGCGTGCCCTCGAAGTAAAAGCTGCCTTTAAAGACACCCCACGGTCAGAAGTGCGTGCTGTGACCGTTGAAAAGGCACATGCGGATCAAGAGAACATGAGCACTATACTGAAGAACATGCAGAAAATGATGAGTCAATTACTGGCCAAGTCGAATTCTCAAACAAGACAGGACAAACAACAAGGTGGAGCAAAACTAAACGGAGATATCCAGTGTTATCAGTGCGGCAAGTTAGGGCATATTAAGAGAGATTGTCGACAGCAAAGCCCTGAGAAGGTAAATGCCGCAGTTGTCGAAGAGTTGTATTGGGACAAAAAGAATTTGGAGACTTTACTGAGAGACTTGCACAGAATGGTAAAGCAATTGCTGGAGAGTTTTTCAGGGAAGCAAAGCAAGCAACCAAGCAGTGGGGAGCCAATGTTATAGCTGTGGAAAATTAGGGCATGTAAGACGAGATTGTCAACAGTGGAACCCTGAGGTTGTACATGCCACTGGAGAAGTGCTGGCTGGTGAAAGCTATGCCCCCAGGGAAATAAAGGTTTGCCAGCTTCGAAGAATCCCAAGTAGTTTACCATCACAGGCAGTAGAAAGAGGAACACGCCCAGAGTGGAAGGATGTTTCAGACAAAGGAGTGGGGCTGAAGGCTTTATGGTCACAATGGGGTTCACTTACGGTTGTAGACGGGCTATTGAGGAGAGCATGGGAAAGCCCGGATGGGAAGCAGGTTGCCATGCGTCTAGTGATTGCCAGCACGATGGCCATCCAGCACATTTTCGGATCACAATATGTCAGTGGCTGAATGAAGAGTATCCAAATAATTGCATCGGTAGGAGGGAACCAATTCCTTGGCCTGCGAGATGCCCTGACTTAAGTCCATTGGATTCTCATGTTTGGGGGCATATGAAGGAGTTGGCATACAAAACACTGGTGAACTCTGTAGAAAAATTTCACTTCAAGAGTGACCAAAACAGAAGTGAGGAGAAGAGACTGTATGCGGAACAGAGGTTTTCATTTTAAAGAAGATTTGTAATAATAACAAAATTTGTTAACTAACTCTTAACCAGGGACTGAAACCAAAATTTATTTCGGTTCGGTTACGGTTAACTGACGTACACCATTTTCGGTTTTTCAGTTTCGGTTTTCAGAGCAGCGTTAATTCGGTTTCGGTTTTCCAGGATCTCACATTCCGGTTTTCGGTTTCGGTTACGGTTAGAAAAAATGCGTAATTACGGTGCGGTTTTCGGTTAGGGTTCCGGTTAAAATTAAATTAATGCTTGCCCGGACCGAAAACGAAATTTTTTTCGGCTCGGTTTCGCTTTAGGTTACGTAACGTACACCATTTACGGTTTTCGGTTACGGCTTCGGTTTTTCAGAATCTCTCATTTCGGTTTCTGGTCACGGTTTTGGTTCGGTTACGGTCCCTGCTCTTAATTAAAACTTAAGACTATTGTTTTATTTAATCGTCAACATTAAGCTGTACCTGCTCACATTTTATTGAATTTTTTTTTTCTTCATAACATTTTACCTCGTTGGAAAGCTAATAAAAATGAGATGTTATTTAAGTGATTTTTACGACTATTGTAATAAATCGACGTCATTGTAACAGAAATTAATGAATCGAAAAAAAATGTATTTACTTTTTGTTACTGTTTATTAACGCGGGAATAAATCGCACGAAGGACCAGTCAGCGTAATGCTGACAAACTGAACTAATATTGATAATTGAATTTGAAATACCTTATGACCTTGTGAATTAGCGGCACTTTCCTGGTGTTGTTTTCTTCTAGTTGGGCCCAACAATCTCCAGGTCTCCAATATGGGAATATGGCAAGGTACACAAGACACTCGCGTGGTGATAAGTAGCGGTTTCTATTATTTTAAAGTTGACCGAATAAAAATGACTTTTTATAAATTTTTTTTATGTAGCGTTATTATTATTCAATTTTTGGTTGATATGGAAATCAAAAACAAATTTAGTTATAGAAACAAAAAATGCTAGCATTGTTTTCTGAACATACCGCCCATCCAAATGGCGAAGCATTTGTAATAAAAGTTTGTAATTTCCGTGGGAAACGTATTTATGAGTACAAGAAATATATCTAAAACTATGAAACTAAAACAAGGTTAAACAATAATACAAAACTAGTGAGGAGTAGGTAAAGGACATAGTTTTACAAGAGGTCTCTTAAGGACATCGTTAGCTGTTCGCACAGTAGCAATACGGGTCTGCCCATCAGGACTAGAGTGCAATTCGACAATTCGGCCAAGATACCACGTTAGCGGTCGGACATTGTCCTGTTTAATGACAACAATGGTACCAATATTGGGAGGTTTTGTAGAATCTGTCCATTTATGTCGTTGCTGGAGAGTTTTAATGGCAGGACATACAAATAAGCATAGATATGCCTTTTGAGTTTTACCACCCCGGCGTCTACCAAAAATAATATGAAACGGCCCAGCGAAGTCTACTTCGGTGTGCAGGAATGGTTTAACTTCAGAGACTCGAGGAGTGGGTAAATCACTCATCAGAGGTGTATAGGATTTTGAATTATGTCGCGAACAACGATAGCAATGAGAAATGCAATGATTAATTGCTCGTCTAGCGGACAATATCCAGAATTGTTCAGCTAATAAAGCCTGAAGAGCGGTTGCGCCAGGATGCACATACTTATTATGATACTGATTAATAAGAAGTTTAGTTAATCGCTGTTCCCGTGGTAATAAAATTGGATGTTTTCTCTCAAAGGAATCCTGAGAGTGGCGAAGTCTTCCGCCCACCCTGAGATTACCCTCCTGATCTAGGAAAGGTGCAAGTTTGCGTATAGGTTTAGCACAAAGGCTATTTGAACGAATTTGTTTTATTTCATTAGCAAAGACTAATTGTTGAATATGTTTTATAATGATAAGCAGCGCATTATGTAGTTCCAAATTTACCAAAGGACCTCGAATTAAATTAGTATTATCCTTTAAGTAGCTGGTAAATCGAATTAAATAAGCTATGCTTCCTTGAACCTTTCGCAAAGAGGAAAATCGTGATAATAAAATTATTATGAAATCATGTTGTCCACTGACAATGAGAGAGATTGTATTGGTTTCTAAGTCTACATCGGAAGGCAAGGTAGAAGATGAAGTAATAGGCCAAAGTTCAGGCGGAGAGCTGAGCCACTTGGGACCCGCCCACCATGAAGAACATTTCAAGAGGTCATGGGGAAGAAGACCCCGTGAGGCGCAATCAGCAGGATTATCGATACCATCAATATGATGCCAATTTTCCGGAGATAATTTTTCCTGAATTTGTGTAACATGGTTTGCAATAAACGTTTTCCACTGATGTGGAGAGGATTTAATCCAGGTTAATGCGACTGTGGAATCGGACCAAGCGTAAATATTTTTAAAAGCAATGTTGGCATAGGTGTTACGTACAAAATAAACTAAATCTGAAAGTAACAGTGCTGCATATAATTCAAGGCGTGGAATTGTGATACGCTTAAGCGGAGACACCCTAGATTTAGCACAGACCAAAAAAATGCGTACAGAACCATCATTTTCTGTAACCCTAAAATATACCACACATGCATAACCAGTCTCAGCATCACAGAAACCATGAAGGTCACATGCTTGATAATTGTCCGTTATAACGCGGCGAGGTAACTGAAGTTGAGCGAGACATAATACCTCACGCTTGTATTGTGACCAACGTGAACAAATCTCAGCGGAGGGAGCCTCATCCCAAGACAATCCTTGTGTCCAAAGAATCTGGATCAAGTGCTTTGCAAAAGAGTAAGCGGAGCTAACAATCCACGTGGGTCAAATATGCGTGCGACTTCAGAAAGTATTGATCTTTTGGTACAACAACGGTCGATAGTGTCTATTTTGTAAGTTAGGGAATCATAAGTTGGATTCCAGTTCAAGCCCAACACCTTTTGAAAGTAATCAGCAGTGTCAAATGATTGACAATTAGTTTGGCGTAATGATGGAGTCTAATACGATAGGATCGTTGCTAGACCACTTCCTCAAATCAAATCCACCACTTTTAAGAAGATCTCGAAGTTGAGATTGTAAAGTAATAGCTTCTTGAGCAGATGAACAGCCCGTGACTACGTCATCTACATAAATGTCGCTAAGTAACACTTTTGCAGCGTAAGGAAAATTATCTTTTTCATCTGAAGCAATTTGTAATAGAGTGCGGATAGCTAGATATGGAGCAGATAATACTCCGTATGTAACAGTATTCAATTCAAATTCTTGAACAGGAGTGTTTGGAGAAAAACGCCATTATATGCGTTGATAGGCTCTGTGATCAGATGTTACTAAAATTTGCCTGTACATTTGTTTTATATCTGCAATAAGTACAGTGGAATGGGTACTAAACCGTAAAAGTAATGATACTATGTCTTGTAATTTAGGACCTGTTAATAAGGTGTCATTCAGAGAAACATTATTAGTAAACTTTGCTGAAGCGTTAAAGACGACACGTAATTTCGTGGTAGAACTTTCGGGCTTCAACACACGATGATGAGGAATATAATAACATGAATCAGAATGATTGGAAGCACTTTGACCACTCACAGGAGACATGTGTCCACAGTCAAGATAATCCTGTATGAAATTTGAATATTCTTGTTTTAATGTAGAATCTTTATTCAAGCGATTTTCCAGAGATAAAAAACGACGCACTGCGGTATTAAAAGAATTACCTAAAATAGTAATATCTTCACGAAAAGGTAATGAAACGATGTATCTGCCTGATTTGTCACGAGTATGAGAATTGATAAAATTTTGCTCGCACTTAGTGTTCTCTGGAGAATTGAATATTTTCTCAGGTATGCTTTCAAGTTCCCAAAACTTCTTTAATGTGGAATCAGGTTGTGAATAAACAGACACATGAAATGAGTTAACAACAGCTGGTGTAGAAATATGAATTTTTCCAGATATTATCCAACCAAAGATGGTTTTCATTGCGATTGGTTCACCAGGACGACCATATTTAATAGCGGGTTATATTATTTGTGAGTAGACATCAGCACCAAGCAAGATGTCTATTTCACTCGATTTCCTATAATCAGGATCAGCGAGAGGCAGGTTATTTAAATGTTCATAATCTTGAGTGGCAATGTGACTAGACGGAATATCATTACAGATGACCGGCAAGACCATTGCCTGTATATTAAAACTGGGATGATGTCTAAACAGCGGAGTGACCTGACAAAAAGTCATGCCAGTACAAGCGGGTGAAGAAGTTCGACCGACTCCTTGAATAGGAACGGAGCATTGCGTAAGCGGTAAATTAAATCTGTTTAGACATTTCTCAGTTATTACTGGTATTTGACTGCCATTGTCTATAAGAGCACGGCAAGTTTGAAAATTACCACTAGCATCACAAATAGATACTAAGGCAGTGGATAAAAGAACTGTAACTGGAGCAATAGCACTAGCAACAACTTGAGGAATGTCAGCAGCGGCGGCATTATCTGTAGAATTAAAAGTCGAGATCGTAGTTGCTTCACGTGGAAAATGTAGCATCGTATGATGGCGTTTTTGACAAACGTGACAAACAGACAGGGCAGCACAAGTCGAGAAATTATGTGTTCCAAAGCAATTTACACAACGTCTGCATTTTTTAATAAAGTTATATCGATCTTGAGGCAACTTATTTAAAAACAAATCACATTTAAAAATAGAGTGGTTAGCATTGCAAACAAAGCAAGTTGCTTGTTGAGGTTTTGCAAGAGGCACTGCTGAACCAATATTGTTTTGAGCAGATGTTTCTACCACGAGAGATTGCTGTTTTGATTTTATGGCAGATTGCGTATATTGCTTATGAGACAATGAAGGAGAAAATATTCCAGTGTTAGAAGTTGAATATTGAGAGACACCAGAACAAATATTTGACAACATAGTGCTAGACTCCCACAAGTCAATTTCATATTTATTGAGAGCAAAAATATTTTCAGAAAATATATTTAAGAGAGTACGAAGAGAACTTGCGGAATCAGGTTTAGCTTTTGGTGAATTAAGAATATTTTCCCAATAGGTCGAAATAAATATGCGTTTATTGTCATATCTTTTCTCTAGAGTTCCGAATGCAATATGATAATTATCAGAGGTTATTGGTAAATGTTTCACTAATTTTAATGGTTCATCAGATAAGGCACTTATTAAGTATTGGAATTTCTCTATGTTAGACAATTTTGTGTGATTGTGTATCAATGACTTAAACAGTTCATAGAATGAAGTCCATTCAATAGCATTACCTGAAAATTTAGGTATCTGAATCTCCGGTAGATGAACAGTCTTTTTATTGCTTTCAACATCAACCTTTTGATTTGTAGTAACAGCGGATGCCATTTTGGTTAATTGTATATCAACAGCTTGAATGTTATCATGCAAATTATCTATTTCTTCCACCAGTGAATTCAGTTGATCCAAATTTTTAACTGAGAGTTGACTCCATTTTATTGATTTGCGTTGTTCTTGAAAATCCTCGTAAATGAGGTTAGATCTTTTAAATTTTGCATAAAACATAGGGTGCGTTGAAGTATCTGCCACAACAGCAGATGAGTATTCTGACACGGCGGTTAATTTTCTAATTACCACATTACATTCCCTTACAAAGTCCTCAAACTTCATTTTGTAAGTATTGATAAGCTCCTTAATAAAGTTATACAACATAGTTGTATTAATCAGTACTCACAAATACGTTGAAATGACAATATAATAACGAAAATATGTTTAGAAGAAACAAGAAAATGAATTAATTATAGCGGCAGGTTCAATAAAAAACACCGTGTGCTAGTGTCAAAATGAATTTAAGCAACAAATGTCAGTTATGAAGTAATTAATTTAAAACGGTTTTAGATGAATGTAAGGCAAAGCTGGTTTTCTTTTTTAAGGTATCCGGCTCGAAGGACCAAAAATGTTTATTAACGCGGGAATAAATCGCACGAAGGACCAGTCAGCGTAATGCTGACAAACTGAATTAATATTGATAATTGAATTTGAAATACCTTGTGACCTTGTGAATTAGCGGCACTTTCCTGGTGTTGTTCTCTTCTAGTTGGGCCCAACAATCTCCAGGTCTCCAATATGGGAATATGGCAAGGTACACAAGGCACTCGCGTGGTGATAAGTAGCGGTTTTTATTATTTTAAAGTTGACCGAATAAAAATGACTTTTTATATATTTCTTTTATGTAGCGTTATTATTATTCAATTTTTGGTTGATATGGAAATCAAAAACAAATTTAGTTATAGAAACAAAAAATGCTAGCATTGTTTTCTGAATAGTTGCATCTTTGGACCATTGGGTACTTTTTGACATTTTACTGTTAGTAATGTATTATTGAAGAATTGTCTAAGTACGAAAATTAAAATCTGTACCATTGAATCAGTGGTAATTTTAAAATTTAATTTTGAATATTCAAATTTGGAGTTTTTCAATAAAAAGTGAAAAAATTTTTCCAGACAATTTTTTGGGGGGGAAGGGTGAAAAACGAGCCAATCTGAAAATTCTGACTTCTGATTCGGTTTCAGCGGGTCCAAATACGTAAGGATACACTAGTCTGGTCCGCAGGCCAGACCACTTTTTTGTGTGTGGCTGTGTCATTAAACAAAAAAAGTAAAATACTTGTAAAAAAAATGTCTGCGATGAATGATTTTAAATATCGTGGAAATTGGTTCTAGACCACAAGCCCATGCTAAATTTTTAGGGGGTCATATGATACCGCTTGAAAAGGTATAATTTTTGTAGTCCTACAGAAATAAATCACTTTGAGCTCCATCCCGTACATTTTAGGTAGGTAGGACATGGGAAAGTCGCGGAAAAATACGTTTATTTGGACTGTATTTATATCTGCGACTCTTAAAAAGAGAATGCCGTGCAAAAATAATGGCACAGAAGTACAGGAATAATTTTCGTTTTCCGAAAAGTGACCTCTATGCACTAAGGTGATACGATACCATACGGCTTTTATGAAATTCGATTTTTATATTAACGAGGATGAACTTTTTTGCTATGCCGTACAAATCAGTTGGACCATGGGGTGGCCAACGCGAGATCAACCCCCTTCCTAGACCTCTATTAAGGGTGGTCATTTGATCATGTACGGCATCAATTCCAAAATATTATGCGACATTTAAAATCTTAAAAAAAAAAATGACCCGTCTAAAAAGAATGGGTATTATCAATGTAAATAAAAAAATCACTCCCGAGAAAGGGAAAAACTCACGTTTTCTAGGGTAAGTTTATTTGATACTATGCGGCTATTTATTTTTTGGATGAATGTAGGTTAGAATTTTTATTTTATTTAGTATCCGTACAAAAAATAATGGACAATAATAAAATTAGTAAATTCCAAAACCAGTGAAATTTTTTAAAAATTATGCAAATTAAAAATCCTCTATTTTTTAATAATACAATGGATATATTTTCAACTTTACATCGTTTTTCCTTTCCTTAACTATAAAAGAATACAAATGTATCCATGCCGTACATTTTCATTGTTGGGATTTTAGACATTAGATTACGTTATTCATGCGATTTACACGACCCTTAATGGTCATTAGATACCGTATGGCGTTTGCAAAATATCATTGAAAATAGCAAAAGTTTTAGATTTAGATGGGCCGCAATGAAATACCAGAACCAAATATATTTTTCAGAAACGAATTTTTGGTGTCGAGCATGCCTAACTTGTCGTCTGGATGTACCTAGTGAAGTGAGTGACACAGTGAGTCCACATACACGGAAATAATTTTTCATGGTAAATTATCCCCAAAAAAATGGTTCGGATTTCTCTATAAACTGTAAGACCGCATCTCCCTTACTCAGACTAATTTCATAGACATAAGAGGGTCATCGAGATGACATGGAAGATCACAAAACTTCAATATCGATATTAGGTAGTAAAGTCCAATTAATCGGGCGACTGGGTGAAATTCTATTTCAGCATATTAAGATATATTTTTATTTCCATATTCTCAAGATAGAGTCGAAACATTGTGACCGAGATATGGACAGATTCTAATTGTACTATGCTCAAAAGTCCCAAAGAGAAGTGGTTTTCTGCATGTTGGCTGCGCACGCGCGATTGTATGTGTGTGTGTGTGTGTATGTGTGTGTGTGTGTGTATTTGAGTGTGTGTCTCTGTGTGTGATTCTGATATAATTTTATCTATCTATCTCAATGAGCACTTCAAAACAGTTAATTTTGGTGTTGATCGAATTAGCATTTTATATTAATTTACTTGTTTATAACAAATTCAATACATTTACTTCAGATAAATAACACAGCCCCCCCCCACAAAAAGACCTATGTATCCCCAAGTATTTTCGGTCGCTGAATCCGAATCCGAGGTAAAAAAAAACCATTAGCTAGAGCCAAAAAATACCCCTGAAATGGGGTAAAAGGAAAATTAAGCTACGAGAATAGTTGTTACATCTTAATCAATCGAATTATACAAATTAAGGTAAAGCAGCAGCGTACATACAATAGATATAAAAAAATCGATCCAAAACAGCAATGACTGCTGAAAAAGCTCGAAATGTCTTAGTTTTGTTAAAGTGATAAGAAACTACATCAGATCCGACGTAATCTTCATAAACTGCCCCTATAGAGTTGAGAACAACCACCTCCAAGTTTAAAGGACTCGAGAAAAACAAAAAAAAAATGTAAAAACCAACAGGAAATTGCATAGTACTTTAAAATAGAACTAGAAACTTACGCACCATCAACGTCCTATAGTGTCAACCCTCAGAGGTTGTGAAAACTACCCCCATTCAAGATTCAACTTGAATAAAGCTGCAGTGACCGTCGAAAAAGCTCGAAACTCCGGAGGTTTGTAAAGGTGAGAAGAGTCGGCAGTAGTTTTGGCTCAATTATTGAAAACTACCTCAACAGCGCTGCCAAAAATCACCCCTCATCTTAAATGACACAGAAAAAATTAAAAAAAAACATTTATCCAAAAGTATTTCCATTTTTATGGATGCTATGATTGGTTAAAATTGCGTAGTACTCAGAGTTAGACTTGGAAAGTCACGTACCACTGTTGTTATTCAATTCTCCTCCCCTATGGGATGAAAACTACCCCCTGTGTGAGAAACAACTCTAAGAAGGAGAGGAAAACTATGGAAATGAAACGAATAGGCATCAGTATAGCTTTTTCTGTGTGAGAAACAACTATAAGGAGAGGAAAACTATGGAAATGAAACTAACAAGCAACAGTATAGCTTTTTCAGTAGTCACTGCAACAATTCTTTCGTTGCATCTTGAATGACGGTAGTTTACATCCTTTCTGGGGGTGTTACTTAATAACATTGATAGGACATGAGTTTCAAACCCTAAGTGTACAATACGATTTTTGCCAATCATATCATCCATAAAAATGTAAATCCGATTAGTTTCTCTCTGTTTTTCCAACATCCTACGGATATGGGGGTGGCATCTCGCAACCCCGTAGGGGTGGTTTTCAAGCACAACGTCGAATATAGTCTAGTTTCTTCTCACTTCCACACATCGCAGGTGTTTAGAATTTGTATAGAAGTCACTATAACTTTTTATAGTTAATCTTACATAGGGGGTAGTTTTCATACCCTCTGAGGGTTGACACTGTAAGACGTTGATGGTACGTAAGTTTCTAGTTCTATTTTAGAGTACTACGTAATTTCAGCCAATCATAGCATCCATGAAAATAGAAATCCTGTTGGATTTTACGTTTTTTCTTGTTTTTCTCGTGGTTGTTCTCAACCCTATAGGGGCAGTTTATGAAGATTACGTCGGACCTGATGCAGTTTCTTATTACTTTAACAAAACTTAGATATTTCGAGCTTTTTCAGCAGTCATTGCAGTTTTGGATCGATTTTTTTATATATGGGGGCTAGTTTTCTGCCCTCCCTGGGAGCGTGTTTCATATCTATTGTATGTATGCTGCTATTTGTACAATTCGATTGATTAAGATGTAACAACTATTCTCATAGCTTAATCTTCTTTTTACCCCATTCCATGGGTGTTTTTTGGCTACTTTCTATAGGACTCCTATTGAAATGAAAATGAAAATGAAATTCTGTCTTTTGAGAAAATCCTAAAAATAGTCGTACCATCAAGAAAATATAGTCATTCTATTTAAGAAAAAAAAAATGTCACTTTCGGTTGAATCGTTCCTGTTGGTCTAAAAGTAGCCCACTTTTATCTAAGTTATGTGTACCAAAAACGAAATTTTTAGATTAATAAACAACCAAAAAATTTGGGACGTACATTGTCTCGTAGTCACCCGGTATATCTAGAACTCGCCTTGTAAAAATTAGAGCTAATAAATCATTTGGATTACTGGTTTTGTAATTATGATAATTAAATATTAAACATATAATCAAGATGAAGATTACAAGTATACATCTTATAAAATCTAAATATGTTATTGCCAAGTTATTGTGTTCTTTATAGATACATATTGTGATTTGTTTAACTTAACTTGGACTCTGAATTATAAAAGTTGCAGTCGGAGATTGCTGACGGCGATTACATAATTGACTGTATATCTTATACCAGGAAACAGAATTGAAATTATCTATATGTAACATTTTATTAGAAAAACAAAAATAAAGGTGTGCATGGTTTAGTGTACAATGTATGACTAAGGTTAAGGTAAAATCTTACGGTGGTGCTCTCTACCAAATTTTCAATAACAAAAATTATCCTGGTTGGGTACGATATACATTTTCTTATCTTTAATATTAAACTGGGTTTCGTCTTTTCAACTAAGGATAGGCTAAAATATTGTAGTCTTCAGTTGATGCCAACATGATTGGCGAAACGGGCGTCATAAAAAATATGGTGAACATATCACAGAATTTCAAGTCTGCCCAAACCATAAATATTGTGACGTGTTTCCACCTCTAGGAAACCACCCTTGCAAATTCCGTGGGTTCCAAAAATTATAACAAGAGATTGTCCACTAACACACTTTATTAAATAATTCACTGGATACTTCACAATACTGATTGTTAACTTGAATGAACTTTACTGACTAAAAATAACAATGTTTATCACTTTGGAGTCTTAACCTCACTTGTCACTTGTCAATTCAAAACTTTCTACTATCTATACTTTCTGAACTACCCGCCGAGAATTCGGTCTTTTATACCTAAAAATGACAGATCTCGATTTTTCTGTGATGACGCCACCATTCTCTAGATAATTCCAGATGTCACTTTAGAACTTCTGGTAGGTTCTTTCTCGAGTAGGTGCAAATACATCTGAATTAATTGAATTCATTCTAGGGGTTGCAACACATCACAATATTTTTGTTATTATCCAAAGTAATCACACAACTGATCAATATTTTTGTCTAAAAATCTAAATAAGAATAATAATATTTGCAAACAGAATACGACATATAACATTCCTACTTGCTGGGATCCACTTCTGCTTCTAGTAAAGCAGGGATGTTCAATATAGTAACAAGATAAATCAAATGCCTGTATTCAACTTTAGGCGAGAAGTCCCTAAAAGTGCTGACGCAAAGTTAAAGAGTCAGTACCAAATTTTCTGGAAGTCAAAATAAAAGCTGAGGAAGAGAAAAGCCCCTTCAGACAGCATGTCGGCCATAAAACCCTACACTCTTACAACAACGTGGAACACTAGGTATTAAAGTCAGTAGGATTTAGGTTGGAAATTTTGGAATAGTTTTTCTTGTGTGTGGAGCTGACAGTTACATCATAGTCAGTATTTGCAGCTTTGTTTGTATAAAAAAGTAAAATGCGTTGTTGGTAGTGTGAAAATAAGGGTAATATTAGAGGTGTATTAAAAAAATAGAGTTCTGCACAATTAATTATGCCAAATTAATATCTAGTGCACACAAGAAAAGTATTCTTGTTTTGAATGCACCTGTTTGTTCAGGAATTTGAATGTATTATTTGCTCAAAAGAAGATATTTTTCTTGGTTTGAAACAATATATTTATTTTTCTGAAATCGATCGGCAATGTCTACATTTTCGGCGCGATTTCAGATCGAAAAATTCACCATTTCAGTATTTTAGTCCGTTGCTAAGAAACTATCAGAAAACAGACTGGAAAAGATCTGTTGCCAAGCAACGATCAACAAAACTGTACGGGAATGTTACTTTCCCGGCCTAGGCCGGGAAAGTAACATTCCCGTACAGTTTTTTATGTATATTTTAGACAGTAAATAAATACACGTAGATAATTCAACTCACAATAAAATTGCTTTTATTAGTATGTAGTTAGATTGTAATGAAGAAATGTTATGCATTAATACAAATTCCTTAATTTATAATAATATTGATTGTGATTTCAGAAAAAATAGTATGTGTACTTCGGTGTGAAAGCATATTCCCGGACTTCGATGCTTGTTGGCCTCGGCTAGCGCCTCGGCCAACAATTTTCATCGTCGTCCGGGAATGTATTGCTTTCACACCTAAATACACAATATATTATTGTGAAAATTAAAGCTATCTTGATAAATTTCTTTAATTTGAGATCAGGATAAATAAATCAAAACATTCATATTCTAAATATAAAACTAAGCATAATTTCAACTTAAAATGCATTACTCTTGGAACAAATAGTATATACATTTGAAACAAGAATATAATTCTTCTTTTGAATACATACATGTGATTAAAAAATTGAGAATATCATATATTTAACTTAAATAGAGACATCTAGATTCTTCATTGAAAACTATATATAGCTTCAAGTTAAAAATGTATTAGCCTTAGAATAAAGATTACATATATTTGAAATATGTATTCATTGAAAAATGTAAGAAAAGTAACTGATTAACTTGAGAGGAGTATATTCATTCAAATCGAGACATTTATATTCTAAATATTAAACTATGTATAATTTCAACTAAAAAATACTTTACTTTTGCAACAAATATAACATAAACTGAAAACAAGGCTAAAATTCTTCCTTTGAAATAGAGTATAGTCAAGTAAATACATTCATATTCTACATTGAGAACTATATATATTTTGAAGTTAAAAATGTATTAGTTTTAGAATAAACATTACATACGTTTTAAATAAATAGTAGAATTCTTTGCTTCATTAAATATATTTTTTAAAAAAATTTAAATTGGCAACTACTAAACTTGAGATAAGTCTATTCATGTCGAGAGACCTATACTCTAAATATAGAATTATGGATAATTTCAACTAAAAAGTGTTTTACTCTTGAAACAAATGTAATATAGATTTGAGACTTTCTTTAAATATATATACATTTTTGAAATTTCAGAGTATCATATAATTAACTTAAACAGAGTATAAAGTGAAGCCCTTTCCAAGTTTCCGCTAGATGTTGGTAGATAGAACTGCTTACAATTCGCTGACTTAGTCCTACCATAGATGATGAGAGTATTCCCCCAGAAATTTGTATAGGCAATCAAAATATAAATGCTCCACCGCAATATCATCAGAATTTCTCAAATCATCAGGGGTCAGATGATAGACGAGTAATTAAATAAATTAATTCTCGCTGTCGACATGAATTTGACTTGAAAAATTCATTTACTACAAGAGATTATACGCAAATAAATTTTAATATTGATTTAAAAATAATTTTTCGTTAAATTGAGACCAGCTATTTTTTAGACTAAATACATTATATTTAATTTAAAATTATATGTATTCTTAGTTTAGTTTGATTTTTATTTTGATTTAAGAAATTCAATATTATTGTTTTAAATAAAAGGTAGTTTTAAAGCAAATATATTGAGGTGTTAATTTTAAAACGAGGAATAGTGTTAAAACAAGAATATTAGGATTTTTCATTTTAAGCAAATGAAATGTTTAATTCAATACTACATACTTATCTAATTAAGAATAATCTTAAATAAATAGTGCTCTTTATTTGAAATATTGATATTATTCATTCTATACAAACTTATCGTTTATTTGGATTCAAACTCATTTATTCAATTTATTCAAATCAAATACATATTTTTTTGTGTGTGGTTAAATTTCTTGGTGAAATGTAAAAACCAAATAGATAAAAAATATATTTTAGTGGATGTATTCTCCACAAAATTTATAATATATTCTCTTTACCCGAGTACGGCGAAATCAAAAAGAGGGTTTGTATGAATTTTGTATGCACAGTTAAAAAACTATTCTCAAATCAAGAAAAAAAAAATATGTTTGAAATTTATTTTTTTGTGTTAAAACAATATACTCTTTAAATGAGTTATTTTATTTAATTAAAACATATCAATATTCTTGAAAGTAACAAATATTTTTCTTGAAATTATTTTTTAATTTAAGAATAAATTATTGGTCCAAATATATATTTATATAATTGAAATGAATTTAAACACACTTTTAAATTAACATAATCCCTTGTTTCAAATTAAACATTTATATATCTACTTAAATTTTTTCAAATTAAAAATAATAATATATAGATGGATTTAAAAATTTTAAATTTTGAATCAACATGTTTGTGCATATTTAATTTAAGAGTAATGTTCTTGGTTCAAGCAACTCAATTGCTGGACGTTTAGTTTAATTGTCACAGCGCGTGTGCAAACTGTCTTTATATCTTTTTGGGTTTTATTACGCATCTGGTGTTCCGAATATATCTAGGATGCAATAACCTACAATAGAAAAATGTTTCAGTTTTAATAACAAAATTCTTTCCATAAAAATATTACTAATTATTATAAATAATATAAATAAAATATGTTAACATTTTAAAGTACTATTTCATTTAAGAATCCTGTTTTTTCTCATTTGATAGTACTCCAGTGAAATTAGACTTTTCTGATCTAACAAAATATATCCTTCATTTCTTTAAATCGATTAATTTGGTGTTTTAAAGAAAATATTAAAAATCGGCAACGAGATCACTACGGCATAAAAAATTATTCAAGGTCAAAATGCGAATATCGCGCTTTCTATGTCTCGGAGACCAACTGAGGTTATTATGAAAATGAAATTCCGCACAAAAATGATCTCTTCCATGTTTTATGTATACAAATTTTTATTGTACAGTACAGTAATTTTGATTGGATCTTTTTTCTTGTATATATTATATTAACTAAGGTTATCATGAAAATGAAAGATAATCAAATTTTAAACGAAAAATATTTTATTCATTTTTTACGTACAATGCCTAAACCGTTCGTTGCACATAAAAAATGCAAGAGATCATTTTTGTGGAGAATTTCATTATCTTTCATTTTTATAATAGCCTCAATTGGCCTCTGAGTCATAGAAAGCGCGATATTCGCAAAAACCGTTCTTTGTGAACTTTGACCTTGAATAATTTTTTATGCCGTAGTGATCTCGTTGTAGATTTTTAATATTTTCTTTAAAACACCAAAATAAATCGATTTTAAAAAAAATTAAAAGTATATTTTGTTAGATCAGAAGCCATATTTTTGTCTAAAATGACGAGTATAGTGAATTAAACGTTCTGATGATAGTGTGTTATCCAAGGTTTCTTATTTATTTTGAATGCAAAGTTTATTTAATTAAGCATCAATACCGGAAACACATATTTGACAAGTAAACACAAATTTGACATGCCTAAAGAATTTGTGTATTGTTATCCATTTACTTTATTCCTTTAAACTAAAATGAAATAAATAAATCAATAAATAAATATGGCTATTATAGAACCCATGAAAATTGATCCATTTTATATAGGAATGCCGATCACAGGTGATTTTATTTTTAAGTCATTATGAAATGTTTTGACATTCTCAATTTTTGTGTTTCCTAAAATGAACCACAATTATTTGAATATTTGGAAATAGTTTATAGTGGAAGTTAGAGCAATATTTTTAAATAATTTATAAGTAAATCATATATATATATAAACCTATGCTTCAGTATTCCTAAATAGACCGTGTGCGGAAGGAAGCGACATATTTATATAGGGACAAACCACATTATTGAATTCTCATGAGTTTTATAATAGCCCATAATTTTTTATTTCATTTTAGTTTCAAAGTATAAAGTAAATTGAATAACTACGTAACAATACATAACCTCAAACAAATTTAATTTTTAAAGCAAATAGAGATGTATGTTTTTTAAACTTTATTATTTGAAACAAGTAATTATTTCCTTTACTGTGGGAATACCATCGTATTACTTAAAATAACAGTATGCTTGCATTAGAATGCGGTTTCCTTCTATACAGGTAGGTAGTTTGAAGGTGTAGAACAAAATAAAAATTTTTCAAATGGCTCTAAATAGCCAAATATTTTAATTTATCGTCTTTGTCAGGATTTATATCATTTAAGACAAATCAAAACATTGGCTATTATAGCACTATTTGAGGTTTTTTATTTTCACAGCGCTAAATATTCGGTATCATCATTTATATAATATGAGTGTTGATTTATATGATAAATATTCGAAATCATTCATATATGAAAGATGATTTCGAATATTTAGCGCAACCAAAATAAAAGACCTCTAATGACGCTATAATAGCCATTGTTTTGATTTGTGGTCTTAAATGACATAAATGTTGATAAAAACAATAAATTAATATATCGTGCTTTTTGAAAATTTTTATTTTGTCCTACACCGTCAAATGTACAGAAGGAAACCGCATTCTAATGCAAGCATACACTTTAAGTAATACGATAGTATTCTCACAGTAAATGAAAAATTACTCTTTTCAAGTAAAAAAAGGGTAAAAAATAATATCTATTTGCCTTAAAAATTAAAATGGATTGAATTAATTACATGATGCATTCACTTCAATAATTTACATATTCAAATAAATAGAAACAATATTTCATGCAAGCATATATTTATTTGGATTAAAACAACGTTTATTTCAAACTAATAGTTTGAATGAAGAAAGTTTAAAAGTAAAATAATAATACTGCTGTTTTAAAAATTCAATGTATTTGATTTAATTAGAGAATACAATTAGAAGACGGCACCAGATATATTTAATTTAAAACAAATTATTTTCTTAAATCAAACATTACTTATATCTCAAGACAAGTTGCAAATCGTGTATATTAAAGGAAAGGTAAATTTGATTTGTGAACAAATATTTTTCTTGTTTAAAGAATATATTTATTTGTGTATACTTATATGAAACAATGATTTATTTCGATTAAATACATTTTATTTCATTTAAATAATGTTTTCTTTCTGTGTGTGACTGTATATACCTGTTACCTTGTGGAACCTAAATGGCTGAACCAAGTTTGGAAAATGAAGTACAGAAAGATTTGTCTCAATCACGTGAGTGACAGTGGATATGTGAAGATTTAGAAAAAAATAGCGGATATACAACCTGTATCTCTTACGGGTTTCGAGATATTTTTATATTTTTCAGTCAATTTAATTTTTACTTGATTTCCAATCTTTTATGTTACTACCTAAAGTAATCGTTTTATTTTTAAAATAATACCTAATATATGAACTTGTGTAATGTTTCACGTTGAAGGAGTGGAGAAGGTAGGCAATTTTTGTCTTAATGCACTGTCAATTTAAGTTGTACCATAAACTATAAAACAATTTCTCATCATCATTTCGTATCAAAAACATAATTATATAATTGGTGTGGTGATTTATTGGGCAAATTTAATAGAGCACAATAGACTTAAGACGATGCATTTTACATTTTTTGAGAACGCTTATTTGGTCGACTGTAAAAATTTAAATAATAAATCTTCCCTCACAGACGGACGTAAAATTGCTCTTGGGTTTTAGACTCGTTATGAATTTTAAAAATGAAAATAAATAAGTTAGTCGTATAAACGCGTTATATCATACAAACCTAACAGTTTGTAACAAAATTAATAAATATATTGTTTCTGGAATGTATAGTTTGTTTATATATGTATTTAGACCGATTAAATTCACCTAGAAACTAATATAAATTCAACGACTAAGAATAACATTACTACTATATGCATAAACTGTTGAGTACTATTGAAATGTGTTTTTGCACGGTATTTTAAAAGTTTAGTAGATTATACTGGTTGATCTATTTAAAATTTGCTTGGGGCTTTATATTTCAGTTGCTTATGAAACGCGGTTTGGTCTAAGACAAATTAGTCCTCAGAAATCATTAAATTACTGTCTTTGAAGATTGATTAGTATTCATCTGACATATATGACTTTTAGTGTACTTTTAGTAAAAACAAAATGAATATGGATGAAGACACATTTTAAAGTGAGGGTATTCGCCTTTCTTTATTACCTCGACGGAACGAAGCGGACGTATGCATTTAGGCAAATGCTGCGACATCCCAGGCACCTCTCCCTACCTTGTGCTTATGGGCGATTTTTTTTTCCAAAATATCCAAAATTTGTTCATCAGCCACTAAGACACGCTTGTTTGATCTACGACTTGCCTGTTTCCACTGTAACGTCCGCGTTGAAACCCAGTCGTAAAAGTTGTATGGTTAGGTAGAGTGAAATTACTTACAGAAGATAACATCCGCACAAACCGATATCGCTAGCACGTGCCGATTGTCTAGGTCGTGTTCGGTATTTATTACATATTTATAGTGAATATTCAACTGTTTTTATGTATAAAACAGATGAAATGAAATTTATTTTAATTGCGACTGTCCAATATTATTAATAAACGAAAATAGTAAACTTAGTAGTTTTAGTATGTTATCTTCTCTAAGTAATTTCACTCTACGTACCTGTCGGGAAATCGTTCTGCATGCGAATGCATTTTTCATTGCCTCACCATAAATTAAAACTACATCCATCAAGTTAAAATAGTCTGAATATTTGGTGTTGCCAAAATAACAAACACAAAGTAAAGGTGAGCAATATTATTAGCATCCGGAATAAACTATATCCGACCAACTTAGTAGCCTTCGGTAATTTTTTTATGAATGAAACTTCAAAAAAGATCTCTAAAAATTGTGAAATAAAATTTCATCGTTGCTTCACCCAGTTCATTGAATCTTGTTACCTAATATCATTATTGAAATCGGCTAAAAATACATTTCAATTCGTTATTTGTTTATTTTTACACCAACCTCAGATGATAAAGTTGAATTAACTGAAATTTCATTTGATAATTTTAGCGAACTTTCTCGAAGAGACGATTAATTTTTTTGCATTGTTTTTCATTCTTTTCAGTGGCATTCTCAGTTAGCTTCTACATAATTCATCGTTTTGATTTTTTAACGCAGAATAAATTTTTAATGCAGAGAATCTTGAAATCACTGTATAACAAATTTCACGTAAATCTGCAATAATAATATTGCAATTATGGCAACCACATTAAATTCGCCATTTTGAGTTCTAAACTCTTGACATCAGATTCGGTATCAACTACTCCTAAAATACCTTACTACCAATTTTAATCCAATTCCAACGAAATTAGAATTTTCTGTCATAAAATTCAATATTTTATGCACAACATATCGAAACTGGATACTATATAGCATCTCTCAAGTTCGAAATAACTTTACGTGCAATAAGAGATATCTGAATTTTACTTTAAAATATCCGAAATGTTTAAGATCATTACGAAATGAATAAAAGCTGCAGTCGGAAGCTACCGAAGGCAAATAAATACAATAACTTCTATTAGACTCATTTTTGTTTGCAAATTTGGAACATTTGTGAAATAGCATGGTAGAGTCTTATTCGAATTGAGCCATATCCACTGATCGCTAGAGGCATATAAACTGTTCTTTTTATATAAAATATGTTGTATGAAAATTTTGGAGTAAACTATTCCTAAGGTTTTTAATTAAGCACTACAAAATACGAAGTTGCGTAAGACGTCGAAATTATTTTCTTTATTGAAGTATATTTAATAAAATTGTTATAATTAATTTCATAAAATTTTAAATCGAGCGTTGCCGAATGAAACGATAACTTCTGTTAGATTTAAGTTTTTATTTATGATTTGGAATATATGCAAAATAACAGGGAAGAATACTCTCTATTGAAATAGGGCCATATAAACAGTTTTATATTAACAATTTTTTATCAAGATATTATTAAAGTTTTTGACTAAGGAAGTTAAGCCGCGTGGCCTACTTAACGAGTTTTAAAAAAAAATTATAATTTTTAAAAAAGTTACAAAAGTTTTTATTAAAACGTAATAAAATTGACAATAATTAAACTGAATTAAGAATGATGTTTACTATATGAGAGTTAGACACGAACTGTTGAGATTATCTCTGGTAGCATAGGAGAGGACGGGATGAGATGGCTGACATAGCGTTTTTGTTGTCTTATCTCGGTAGCTGTCCAGCTTAACTCCTCCACCCTTAGAGAGAACTTTATGATTGTTCTGAAGTTCGTCGAGGCGATTCTTCTTTGATTGAAATCGTTTTCGTATTCTTCGGATAACATAAATACTAAAACATATTATTAGGGTAACGTCGAGCAGAATCGTCCAAATACTAGTACCAGTGAGAAGTAGAACCTATCAAATTTAAATTTTGTTTGTTTTCTTCCAATTTATAATGTATAATATAATATGTAAGTCGTCCAGATTTGTGACAGACTGAAATTTTTTATTTCGTATTTATATGAAACATTTACTTTGTAATCTAGTTCAGGAAAATAAGTATTTCTTTGGTTTGATATGTCCGTCTGTATGTGTGCAAATTTTTGATTAGATATTTGAATTATACAATTTTTTTGGTTAACTATAATATAGGTTTCTGACGTTAATATTCTCGTTTCTGATAAATCCTTGCAGTTGAAGTTCATTTGCTGATCTGGTGGATTTATTACTAGTAATTGATTGAATTCAAGTGTTTGCACTTTTTGACTTGTTAATCGTATTAGGTTGACTTGACAATTAGAATATGATCTTTTTGCTAGTAACAGTTGTACTTCACATGGTTGGTTAGTTTCTAGATTTATCAAATCTAAGTTATTACAATAAAATTAATTATCTATAAATTTACAAAGTTCGTTCGATGAGTTGTAATATTGATCGGATAAAATAAGGTATTTTTGGTTAGGGATGATTAATTGGAAGGTATTATTTTTATGTAATACTGGGCATGAGCATAGATGATACAGTTTATATTGGATATTATCGATTATCGGTATTTCTAGGATGAAATTGAGTTTTATTTTCTTCCAATAGGCTTTGATAGTGATTAGAGCTTCGAAATTTAAGATTTGTTCTTTGCCGACAGGTAAAGGTAAATTGACATATTTGCTTATTTGTAAGAGGCTGTCTAGTAAATCTTCCGGTTCAATAATTGATGGGTGCATAACATTAATTTTTGCGAATGTGACGGCTTCCTCGAGAGTCTCTAGTATTTGTAGAATGTTCTGGGCCATTATGTTTACTTGAGTATAGACATTGTTGAATTGGATTCTGTGATATAATTCGACCTTTTGATCTCTTAGTGCTTGTTCGTTTTGTAAAATTCTTGAACGTAGAGTTGATTTGTGGTTAAGTTGTTTCTAGATGATTCAAATTTTTCTATCGCCTTGGTGGTAAGTGTTATTTGGGATTCCAATATTTGTTTTAAAGTTAGTTGATTTTTATCTAAATTTTCTAGATGTTTTTCTATTCTTTCTCCGTCTTCGTTGTCTAGGTTGCCAGTAATTGATTTCCAGATTGATCCTAATCCATTGATTAGTAATCTCTTAAATCGGGATTGTGAGGTTAATTGACTTAATTTTCGATTAATTTCGTCAAATAGGAATTCTGTAATTATGACAAAATTCGTAACTTCTATTTTTTCTCTCATATCTAGTAATAAAGCTTTTCCTAGATCGTTAATATTTGATTTTAATCTATTATATTCATCCATAATTAGTTGTAAGTCGATTGTTCGTACTAATGTCCATTTGTCTATAATATTTTTACATTTCCATAGAGGTAGGGGTAGTAGTCCTGGATTATTGTCTAGTATGTTATAACTTTATTTCATGTGTTAGTAATTTAACAGGTATTATCAGTATTTAGTTTGGTGATAGTAAAGGGTCTTTCGTATCGGTTTTTAGTTTTATGTCTGGTTGCTGACCCACTTTTGATATATACAATTTGTCCTTTCTTAAAAGTGGTTTGTGGATCTTCAACATTTTCATTTCTCCGTTGGTGGACGATCTGTTTACCTTGCGTTGCTCTCTGGTTGATGGTTTCGTAAATTCTTTTCATTTTTGTTTTGTGTTCGTTTAAGTAATTACTGAAAATATCTTAGTTCTAATAAATATCGAAAGGGTTTCTACTATGATTAATTCAAATGGTGTGAAACCTGTAGCGGAATGTATCGAACTGTTATATGCTAATAAGGCATATTTCATTTGATTTGATATAGGGTCCTTTTATATCTTTCAAAATTCGTACATGCTCGAGTTTGAATGAACTCTTTCCATAAGTCCATTACTTTGTGGATTTCTGACAGTTACAAAGTGAACATCGATTTTATGTAATTTTAGAAGTTCTTTCACTATGTTATTATTGAATTCCTTTCCGTTGTCGCTTATTATTTTTTCGGGTGTTCCGTAAAAGGTAAAATAGGTACTAAGTTTTTCTGAAATGTGTACTGCTGTTTTGGCAGGGATCTCAAATGCTGGGGCCAGTTTACTGAAAGCGTCGATAATAGTTAAAAATAATTTTTGTTCCATAATAAAGGCATCCATGTGTAAAATTTGGAAGGGTTTAGTTGGAGTTTC
Organism: Rutpela maculata; assembly: GCA_936432065.2. Classification (NCBI taxonomy): domain Eukaryota; kingdom Metazoa; phylum Arthropoda; class Insecta; order Coleoptera; family Cerambycidae; genus Rutpela; species Rutpela maculata. The sequence goes on from OW386285.2 coordinate 213,965,276, forward strand.
AGTTAACATCATGGGCATAATTTCAGGTACTCTTTCATATTTACTTCTTTTACAGATTTCGCAGTTTTTGATAAATTCTTCAATATCACGTGAAGGTTTGCTCAATAGTATTTTCGTTTAAGGCGAGCAATAGTTTCCTTTGTTCCGCGGTGGTTGGTTTTTCCTTTATGATAGTTGCGTATTATTCCTAGTTATTCTTCTTGCTCTATCTAGTACATCGATCAATTTTTGGGTACATAATTAATATAGGGCCGTTATCTGTAAATTTGGTAGTATACGTTTCACACAGTTTCTTATATGTGTCTTCTTTGTCGGCGAACATATAATATTGTCGGTCTGTTGTCGTAAAATATCTGAATAAATTAAACAGGTCTTCCATTATGGTTTCGGCTTGTACTTCGTCCTCGATAATTATTTTTTGTCCTTGTTTTATAATTTTTGGTTCGTTCGGATTTAAAAGAACAGTTTTAATCCGGATTTTGTTTCTTTTCGGGTTTATGGGTTCATCTAGTATTGGTATACTATCGGTAGGGTTTTCGTCATTTATCGAATGTGCTGTTGAAACCAGTGTTATCGGTCGATCAGGCGGGTTTAGATTTTGTTGGACTTGGTCTGGCGTGGGCGTGTCTAGATTTCGTGGTTCTTCTGTTGTATTTCCAAGTTCGCTTAGGAGGGCATCTAGTTCTTCACCGACATTAACTATTAAAGATTGTGAATCTAACGGATGAATTTGGATCCTGGATAATGCATCGGCATTATCGTGTTTGGTTTTCCTTTTTTATATTTGACTCCATAATCGAATTCCTCTAGCTTTAGTTTCCACCTAGTTAGTTTCATGTTAGCTGGTTCCTTTAAATTAAACAACCATTGCAGTGGACGGTGATCTGTGTATATCGTGAACTTGTGGCCGTATAGATAGGGCCTGACATTTTTCGTTACGGATCATACTACAGCTAAAAGTTCACGTTCCGTGGTGGAATATTTACGTTCGGCGTCGTTTAACATCCTTAAGGCGTACGCAATTGGGTGATCTTGGCCCACGACGCCCTGTGAGAGTGTATTAGCTATAGCTTCGTTCGATGCGTCAGTAGTAACAATAAAACGTTTCGTAAAGTCAGGGTATTGTAATATTGGTGCCTCAGTCAAAAGTTTTTTGCATGTTTCGAAAGCTTGAATAAATTCTTGTGAATGCACTAATTTCGTGTTCTTTTTCAGCATTGGTGTCATTGGTTTTACTATTTGTGCCATGTTGGAAATAAATCGGTGGTAGTAGCTCACAAGTCCTAGGAATCCTTTTATTTCTTTCTTTGACTTGGGCGGGGGTAATTTTGAACTGCCTTAATTTTATTGGGATTCGGCATAACCCCTTCTGGTGTTATGATATGTCCTAAATATGCCACTTCATTTTGTAGGAACTCGCATTTATCGAGTTATACTGATCCAAGCTCGTACTTGAAAGCGAATAGACGCTTCTTAAAAACGGAGTGTAAATCGTGAAAAAAGCCGGTAATAAGCTGGCCTAAATAGGTCAAAATTAACCTAATTATTGAGTAAAAAATTCTACATACGGTGGTGGTGCCAACAAAACAACAATTAAGTGATAAGTGCCAATAATCAATAATTAGTAAATACGTGATTAAATTCTTCAGTGTTGTGCAGTAAAAAAAGCTGACAGATCCAGGTTTCCACGAAGGGACGGACCATAAATCAAAGCTAAGTGTCCAATTACCACTTATAAACCAGTCACATTTTGTAGACAACTTAAAGAATTTCATAAACAGGTCGGGCAATAAATTAGATAAGTCAATAAACAATTTCTCTTTCAGCTATACATATATGACTAAGCCCCAGGGGCGTACCATCAGAGTAACAGTACATCGCGCCTAATTAAATTAATTCAAAAATAACAAAAATTTTGGATAAAATTGTTGCCAATCCTGGTTTCAGAGCCATTAATATCTAGAAAATTCTCATGCATGCTTTAAAAACATACTGACTGTTTACACTCCACGTCTGGTACGGCTCTGGTAAGGCTAAGGAATTTTATTTTATTAAAAAATTTAGGTCAAGAATAGCAAAAGCAAAAGTAAGCAAGAAATAACAACTCTCCAGAAAACACAAAAACAATGTATCCACTACAGAACGTAAGAACGAAGACACACCAATTACTGGTACAAAAAATCGACGGCGACGGAAACTGTCTATATGGAGCAATAAGCCATCAGTTAGAAGGAGAAAACATAACAATCCCGGCACACACCAACGTCATCAAAAATCTACGGAAACAAGTAGCGGACTATATACAAAACAACATAGATTATTTCACCCCGTTCATGCTAGCATCCATCAACGAACTGGAACCCCGTTACAATCAACACAGCACAAACAAAGAAAAAATAGAGGCGTTCATCGGAGACCTGAGAAAAGATCGTTTCTGGGGTGGGCAGGAGACGATAGCAGCAACAGCAAACTTGAAGAGGAGGACAATAATAATAAACCAAGAGGAGGGCGAAATCATAACTTTTCACCCCAACAACCAACAAGAAGACGACAACATGCCAATTGAGATCGTGTACAGGAAGCAGGGAAACAACAGAAATCACTACGACAGCGTAATCACTACGCAGAAAAGAAACGAACTAGAACGATTAGAAAAAACAACCCCCCCAAGCATAGCTATAACCCCCGCCCAGAATGGGAGGAAACGACGAATATCAACAGGTTCCAAATATCGCAAAGAACGGAAGAGGGACACAGTCAGGAAGCACCAGATGATTGGATAACTCATTGGGCAACATGGAACGTCAGAGGATGCATGCAAAGAGCTAAAAGAGAAAAAATCGACGAGGCCTTGCAAGCAGAAAACATCGACGTTGCATGTATACAAGAAACACACATGATAGACGGAACAGCAATCACACAAAATTACAAATGGCAACTAAGCGGGGGGGGGGGCAAGAAAAGACCAGCAGAGGAGTTGCATGGGTAACCAGACGGGAGAGGCCCATCGAAATAAGGACGGAAAATATAAACGAAAACATAGTCACGGCAATCATACAAAATGAAAAGGAGAACATCTGCATGATAGGAGTCCACGTACCCTCAGACAATAGAGCAGGAAGGGTATTCAGGCAGCTAACTCAAGAAACCAGAAGAAACGAAAAAAGAAAAATGCCCATCATAATACTAGGAGACTTCAACGCGCATATAGGAAAAGTCGATCAGACGGAGGAGGATAAAAGCATCATAGGAAAAACATTACTCCACACATGGTCAAATAAAAACGGAAATGCGCTGAAAAATCTAGCACACGTGTTTGACCTAACAATAAGAAACACATGGGCCAAAAGCCAAACCTGCATTGACACCTGGACCAATGGAAGATCAACCTCACAAGTAGATCATATCCTGGTAAGCAGGGAGATAAGAGAAAGGATCAAGAACGTTAAAGCAAAAAGGGCAGCAGAAATCAATACAGACCACAAAATTCTATACGGAAAACTGGAAATAAAAGAAGGAAAAACAAGTCAAGGAAACAACAAGACACTACACAGTACTTGGAATATTTCTCTACTACAGCACGAAGACTTTCGGAAGAAATACGGTGAAGAAATAGAAAACCAACTGACAGGAGAAGAATTAGACTGGACATCAATGGGCGCAAAAATAAAAATTGCAGCAAGAAAAACGTTAAAAAGGGACAGATCACCTATGAGCCCGACAAAAAAGAAAAAAAATAACAAGTACGAACAGCTAAAAAAGATGAGGGCCACAGGCGAACAACAGCCGACGGGGAATATAAACGAAAAACTAAAAGAAGCACTGAGGGAAAAAGGGAAGCGGAGAGAAACCACGACGAGGAAAAATGCAAATCATTCTTCGAAAACATAGAAGCACTTCCAACAGGACAACGACTAAACCAAACCTTCAGATATCTGAAAAAATATAGAAGAAACAACAGTACCCACAAGAGAAGATACATACCAATACAACATTGGACCAAGAAGCTGAAGGAAGAAGAGAAAGCAACTAAAGAACGAACAAAACTAATAAGAGAAACAGACCACTGGCCCTTGGACAAGCCACCATCAAAAGACCAACTGCTAGGGATAATAGCCAGAGCTAGAAGAAACACCGCACCTGGAGTAGATAAAATAAACAACGAGTTAATACACTACGGCACGGAAAAGCTAAAGGAGCAAACCCTAGAAATCATCACCAGGGTATGGACAGAAAACACACCTCTGCCTACGGAATGGACCAAGACTATACAAATACCCCTCTCAAAAACTAACTCGCCACAGACCATAGAAGACTACAGAAGAATAACACTCTGCAGCATAGGATACAAATACTACGCACAATTCCTGCTCGAGCAACTAGAGAAGTACATTGGAAGACCGCCAGACTACCAGACAGCATTCATCAAAGGCAGATCAACGGACGACCACATGTACACCACCAGAAGAATACTGGAAGAAAAATGGAGAGAAGGGACAAAACTGCACATAGCCGCTATAGATCTCCAAAAGGCATTCGATACCATCAGTCACGAAGCCATAGTCAACACCTTGTATAACAAAGGAGTGCCGCACTATCTAATAAACAAGATAATAAAGGCCTGCCTTCATGAAACAACTGCCATACAATGGTTCGGACAAATGACGGAAACCAGACAAAAGAACAGAGGAGTTAAACAAGGATGCCCCTACCCCCCCGACTATTCACCACGGTCCTAGACCAAGCGATACAAAACACAATAAGGGAAACACCAAATTTTAACGACGACACGGAAACACTGAGAACCCCAATCGTATTAGCTTACGCCGATGACCTCCTAATCGTCGCAGAAGAAGAGCAACAAATTCTCAACTTCCTAGAAAACATGAAACCGCATTTGGACACATCTGGGCTGAAAATAAATTTCAAAAAATGTCTAATAATGGAGCGAGACCCATCAACAAAAGAAAGTCGGATCAGTGGAGAAGAACACAAAATAGGTGACTACTCCCTAAGAACAACGAACAAACTGAAATACCTAGGAACATATCTGACGAACCAACTGAAAAGGAGAGAAACAGTAAAGGAGAGAATAAAAACAGCATACAGAGTCACAAGAGCAATTATACCGTTCATTGAGAAAAATAAACTATCATGGGGCCTGGCCAAACGGCTATACATAGCCATCATACTGCCAACAATGACATATGGAGTTAAAAACGCGGCAACAACAAAAGCCAACAGAAGAAGTTTGAGAAGAGCTGAAAGAGACATCATCCAATTACTCAGAAAAACAACAGGGCAAAAACGACATAAAACATCAACACTACTAGAAGGGAAGACAATCACAAAAAGGATAGAAATGTACGCAATGAAGTACTGGGGACACGTCCAAAGAAGGGAACCAACACACCTACTGAAGAAAGCACTAACACTGAATAGCAGCAAACTTAAAATTGGGAGACCATGTTACACGTGGAAAACAACAATCGAGAGGATCATGAACAAACTGGGAAAGGACCAAACATACTGGGAAAGATAAGCAAGGGGAAAGAATGAATTTCACAAAGAAATCGGAGCGATATATACTCTACCAGAATCAAAAACGGAGGAATCAGAAGTCTCAGAAGAAGAAGAAGTACAAAAAAAATAGGAGCACAAATAGCAGCGACACAACGCGGCAACATATCTCACAAGAAGACCCAGAATAGGCAGAAGCCCAGAACCAAAAATACAAAAAAAGGGGGCTTAAACGCTCCCTCACGACATAATGCGGTAACGCATCTCACAAATACCTACACCTCCCATCCCACATTCCTTTACCATGCGCCATGTGGCTCTCGCTGCTGGCAACAAGCATGACCTTAGTCCAACCCAGCGTGGACGTAGCAGGCCCAGCTGTATAACTTGGGAGTGGCAGCAATGCCTACCGCACGCTGGTAAATCAATCAATCAATCAATCAAACTCGCATTTATCGAGTTATACTTTAAATTGTGTTTCTCGTAAACGTTGGAACAATTTTCTTAAATATTCCATATGTTCTTGTAGGCTAGCAGAGTGTATTATTATATCGTCGAGGTATACTGAACAGATTTCATTCTGTATTCCCCTTAGAACATTGTCCTTCGCCCTCTGGAATGTGGATGGCACTCCTTTTAAGCCAAAAGGCATCCTAAGGTGTACTCATAATGACCCTATTCTGTAGAAAACGCCGTTTTCTCGATGTCATCTGGTTCATTTGTACCTGGTGAAAACCAAAGGCGAGGTCAAGTAGTGTAAAATATTGTACTCTACCCAATTTGTCCAGAATATCTGTAATATTCGACAAAGAGTATTTTTTATCATCTATCGTATGCTCGTTCAACTTCCGATAGTCAATCACGACTCTCCATTTTCTCTTTCCTGAGTTGTCCAATTTTTTTGGCACGACCCAGACGGGACTTGACCATGGTGAACTAGATGGCCTTATTATATTTTGTTGTAGCATAGAAAAAATTTGCTTCTGAACCTCCTCCTTGTGTACTTGAGGGTACCGGTAGGATTTGGTAAATATAGGTGTTTCTTCCTTTAATCTAATATGATGTTTAATCTGATTATTAAATAATGTAAGTGGTAATTTTTCGTTATAAAAAATATCTCTATATTCAATGCACAAATTCCTTATAGCGAGGTATTCTTCTTTATTTAAATGATTTAACCTCAGATTTTTCAGATTTTCTTTTTGAATTTTATCTATTTCGTTACAGTCCATTTCCGTTTCCATTTCTGTGGTGTCCATTTCGGTTTGAAGTAGTTCTTCAAGAGGTAAAATTTCCGTAATAGGTCTTGTAATTTTTAAATACTTGATTGTTTTTTATTGTGACAAATGATGCGGGTATTTCTAGGTTATTATGGAATTTTCTATACTCCCTGAGTCTTTGTTGCAAAGTAGTATGCACAGGGATGGAAATAATTGACTCTGATCTAGGTGGTATAGTTTCAGTAATTTCCATAACTTGATTATTCGTTGTGTTTGGTGGAGATTTTGTTTCTTGAAAAACTATTAGATTTCCACAGATGTACAGAGGAATTTCTGTATTTGGGATGATCAAAAGTCCTTCTTTGAAGTCTACTTTCGCTTCTAAATTCATTAAATCCTATTAGTCTTTTATAATTTGGGTTGCAATTAAAAATGTAGTGTTTGTGAGTAAAATCCGGCCTTCTGAATACAGTTGAAATCGGAATTTCACCACTGTAATGGTGAGTTGTTGTATAATGTGGTGTGGTAATACAAAATGGATCCTCCTGTATATAATTTTGGTAGTGACTTCAGGCAATTTGTTCATTTATAAATGATTTTGTCGATCCGGTGTCTATCATAAATCCTGCATTGATTTCTGGTATTTTAATATATGGTAACCGGTTGTTTGTTGACGTATGAACTTCTATTAGTTCTGTCTGTCTGTAATTTTCGAGACTCCTATCGGAAAATTTACATTGTCTCGTTCGTTGCTGTCATATTCCTGATAATCTTTGTAGTTAAGAAATTGACGACTTTCTTGATATTCAAAATTTTCGTTGTCGTAAATTTTCCTAGGTCTTCTGACTGTTGCATATGGAGTTGTTCGTTCCTCCAATTTTGTTGGGGTGCGTATCTCGAAGTTTGTAGCATTTGGTTTGAAATACGTGTTCTTCGAGAGTCTAATTCCATTGGTGTAGGTGTGTTTGTCATAGGTTTGTTTTTTGGCATGAAAACATTTTGTTGACTTCCAATTTGCCTGCTGTTGGTACTGTTGTTACTGGTGGTGTTGTTGTTGGTGCTGTTGGTGTTTTGTTAATGTTGTTGTTGGTGCCACATGTTTTTGTGCATTGTGGGGTTGCTGGAAGTTTCTTAACTGTTGCTGCTGATTATTCGGTATTGCTCGTGTTTGTGGTGGGTTTATTCTTAATTGGTGTGTATTATTTGGCCTGTGATTTTGTGTTTCATTATTTTGAGTGATGTAATTTATTTTGGAACGGTGGTAATTTATGTTTTCTTCCTCCGTGACTATAGACCGTGGGATAGTGACAGATTTGTTTAAACGTTTGGTTCCTATTTGGCCTTTTGGGAGCCTTTTGTGTCTGATTTGTACTAACCATTTTCGTGTTTATCAAACGGTTATCCAGGGCCCCTCAGCGGAAAACAAAAAAGAAAATTTCATGAAAATGAGCAATTTCAAACGTTTTGTTCCTATCTGGCCTCAAGTTAGACTTACGTTTTAAAGAAAAACATCCGACCGAAGCTTATCGCCAGACAAATTCCGTGGGCCGGAAGGCCCGAAATTTCAATCCGAAGTTGTAAGAGAAATGGTCAAAATCAAGCGATTTGGTTCTTATCTGGTAATTGTATATATAGGTAAATAGATTATAATTATCGCGATATAACAAACGCCAGACAAATTCCAAGGGCCCAACAGTGAAAAAAATATTGTTCAAGTTGTCAACTATCCGCGAAAATCAAATGATTGGTTCTCATGTGAAATGATTTCTTTTGTAAAAATTAACCAAAAGGAAAATGTATTGTATCATTCACAGACATTTTTAGTGGGCCAAACATATTTTAAATCTTAAAAGAAGTGCACGAAAAATAGCCATTTTTTCAAAGGATTTATTCCTGTCTGGCATTTGGATTTTAAAAAGATATGGTAATAAATAAACCACATTTCAAGTCCCAGACAAAAAGCTTGGGCCCAGCCGTAGATATGTTGAGTGAAAGTATCGAAAAATCAAAAAACAGTCGTGTACAAATCGATGCATTTTCAAACGATTCACACTCGTCTGGCATTTCATTAGCTTGTCATTGTAAAAGAGTATTATACACAAACAAATATGTTTCGCGTCACTACTTAAATGCCGCAAGCGCGGATTTATGGGGGTAACGAGGTAATTACCCCCCAAGATTTCGTAAACAATCAACTTTCATTTTAAAATTTCATAATTTAGTTGGGTTTATAATTTTTTTTTGAGATTTTCTCCCCCCCGCTCATCAATTTTAATTTTCGAGGAAAAACATTTTTGTTATTTTATGTTACCCCCCCCCCAAGCTCAAGGTCCAGATCCGCCCTTGAAATGCCGTTTTTTTCGCACTTGAAACTCATTTGGTATTTGATTTTCTTTATCACTGAAATCAATATAACTGTCACTTTCACATTCATAATCCCTCGATCGAATAATATTTACAATAAATAAGTTACATACTAGCAAAAAGACAAATATAAATTATTACATATTAATATATAATTTACAACTCTGCACTACACCATATCTGAAACTGAGAGTCCTCGTAAACCCGTACCTGTTTCATTCTCCCTTGGCGTAGGTAGTCAACCACACAAAAGTGATTTCTTCTCTTATTTTAATGTACGCGACATAAGACACGTAAGATGAGATGTGGTAGAAACATATGTGGTATGCATTACTTGCGAGCGACGCTGCTTTTTATACTCCCCGCTCATCCCGGGGTGGTTTTTATTTATCGTTTGCTAATGGGGAACTTGCCCATTTTTTTTTTTATTTCATTAAAGTGTGTGTTTATGTATAAAAACACACCACACCGAATATCAACTCTTAAATCCCAGTACTTACTTTGCAACACACCACACCGAATATCAACTCTTAAATCCCAGTACTTACTTTGCAATAAATAATTAAAGTTGAAATCCTCGCTACTCCTCACGAAAAGCACTGTGACGTCAAATCGAGAAACTAGTCTCGCGTGGGGTCCCACAGATTGTGTACTTTAGCCGAGCGGTACGTCTTCACCCTAATTAATAGACTGGGTGGCGGTTGGCTTTGAGACGTCCGCATATTTGGTCTTTTGCTCTTTATGTTAGAGAAAAAATAAAAAAAAGTGTCGGAAAGCTCAATCAATTCTCTTTACATAAGCTATCTACAAATTTTTCGAAAAAAACAATAATTATCGAGATATTCGAGGAAATGTAGGAAATTACACGTTTTCCTATTGTGTATGTAAATCTAAAAAACATAATTTTTCTCAGAAACCTTTGTTTCGAAGGACCGAGATTAACGGAGCGTCAAAGTAGTGCATGATATTAAGTGAATATCATATATGAGATCGATTTCAATTAATTACCGATTAATTACGGTGACAAAATGGAGAAATTTTACCGAAAAAGAAAGTCCCAAATCCCGCCCCCCTCTAATTCCTTCATTTTTGTCGGAATTAAAAAAATTAAAAAAGCGGTTTTAGAAAATTTTATTCTATTTAAATTAGCTAGAGTAGTCTTTTGGCGTAGGAGCCAAGATTAAAAAGTTGCCAACCGTAGAACCTCAAAATTTGCGATATATCTACAGCTGCACTCCAGATTTTTGTCTGGCACTTGAAATATGGTTTGTTTATTAACATATCTTTTTAAAAAACAAATCCCAGACGAGTGTAAATCGTTTGAAAATGCATCGATTTTTACACGACTGTTTTTTGATTTTTCGATACTTTCGCTCAACATATCTACGTCTGGGCCCAAGCTTCTTATCTGGGACTAGAAATATGGCTTATTTATTAACATATCTTTTTAAAATCCAAATGCCAGACAGGAATAAATCGTTTGAAAAATGGCATTTTTTGGCGCTTTTCTTTTTGTCTGGCTATCCACGGGACCTAGCCAATTCGTCTGGGAATCTTAAATTGAAACTACTTATTGCCTAATATTAACAAAAAAACAAATGCCAGATGAATGTAAATCGTTTGATTTTCGCGGAATAGTTGACAACTTGAACAAACATTTTTTCACTGTTGGGCCCTCGGAATTTGTCTGGCGTTTGTTATATCGCGATAATTATAATCTATTTACCTATACAGGGTGAGTCATGAGGAACTGTACATACTTCTACCGTAAGTAGAGGCACCTAAGACGAATACCAAGTGACCATTAAAAAGTGTTTGTTCCCTTTTTTTACTATCATACAGAGTGATTCATGAATTTTGTTCAAAAATTGTTTTAGTCATAACATTTTAACGGTTAATCCGATTTGCCTCATTTTTTACAAAAATGTACACTGTTGCCTAACAACCATCATACATATCCAAAATTAAAAAAATCCAGGGACGGTTTCAAAAAAATTTGTTGGATTGCTTCGTATACGATAGTTCACCCTGTATATGATTTATCTAAAATTGATATGAAATTTGTATAGGACACAAATAGGTAGTAAAACCTGAGCATTTGAAATTTTTGTCACACTCTCAATAACTTTTTTATTAACAATGAGTCAAATGAAAAGTTTGGCAAAATGGAATATTTTAATGTATACTAATATTTATTAATACAAAAAAGTTGGTTAAAAAAAAATAATATTTACATAACTCGTGCCTAGGTTCAATAAGTACCATCATTTTATTAAATTTCCAGGTCAGGTCTTAAAAATGTGGCTGATGTGGTTCATCTAAAAAGTTGCCTCTGTATGTGATTTCTCCAATTAGTCAAATTGCTTCTAAAAAGGACAGAAATAAGTAGTCTAATTTGTGTTATCTAACTTTCCCCCATTTAAAGTGTCCAACCTAAATATTCAGTTTAAGATCAATTTTAACGATAACTGTAAATTTTTCGAAATATTTTTAAAATCCATCATATTCAAATGCAAACATTGAATTTAAAATAAATACAACATACGGATCTACGTCCTTTAGTACTTGTTATTACGTAGAGCAATGAAAATATCAAATTGTCACAGACGTCTATGATCTCCATAAATTCAACAAAAATGGATGCATAATGTCTGAAAATTAAATAAAATGGAAGTACCTACATAATAACAAGCACTAAAGGACGTAGATCCGTATGTTGCATTTATTTTAAATTCAATGCTTGCATTGAACAAGATGGTTTTTAAAAATATTTCGAAAAATTTACAATTTTCGTTAAAATTAATCTTAAACTGAACATTTAGGTTGGACACTTTAAATGGGGGAAAGTTAGGTAACACAAATTTGGCTACTTATTTCTGTCCTTTTTGGAAGCAATTTGACTAATTGGAGAAATTACATACAGAGGCAACTTTTTAGATGAACCACATTTTTAAGACCTGGCCTGGAAATTGATTAAAATGATGGTACTTATTAAACCTAGGCACGAGTTATGTAGATATATATTTTTTTTAGCTAAATTTTTGTATTAATAAATATTAGTATACATCAAAATATTCCATTTTGCCAAACTTCTCATTTGACTTGAAAATTGATCGTTAATAAAAAAAATTGTTGAGAGTGTGACAAAAATTTCAAATACTCAAGTTTTACCACCTATTTGTGTCCTATACAAATTTCATATCAAGTTTTAGATAAATCATATACAGGGTGAACTATCGTATACGAAGCAATCCAACAAATTTTTTTGAAACCGTCCCTGGATTTTTTAAATTTTGGATATGTATGATGGTTGTTAGGCAGTGTACATTGCTGTAAAAAATGAGGCAAATCGAATTGACCGTTAAAATGTTTTGACCAAAACAATTTTTGGACAAAATTCATAAATCACTCTGTATGGTAGTAAAGAAAGGGAACAAACACTTTTTAATGGTCACATGGTATTCGTCTTAGGTGCTTCTACTCAGGGTAAAAGTATGTACAGTTCCTCATGACTCACCCTGTATATGCAATTCCCAGATAAGAACCAAATCGTTTGATTTTGACAATTTTTCTTACAACTTCGGATTGAAATTTCGGGCCTTCCGGCCCACGGAATTTGTCTGGCGATAAGCTTCCGTCGGATGTTTTTCTTTAAAACGTAAGTCTAACTTGACGCCAGATAGGAACAAAACGTTTGAAATTGCTCATTTTCATGAAATTTTCTTTTCTGTTTTCCGCTGAGGGGCCCTGGATAACCGTTTGATAAACACGAAAATGGTTAGTACAAATCAGGCACAAAAGGCTCCTAAAAGGCCAGATAGGAACTAAACATTTAAAAAAATCTGTCACTATCCCACGGTCTATTATTTGGATAGCTTCTTCGATACCTTACAAGAGCACTAATAATGATCTGCTGTTAAAAAGTATTTTTAATAAGACTATTACGAAAAAGTAATAGTTGTAGTAGGGCATTATCAACTGTGAATACCTATTCGAACAATAAATATAAAAAATATAAACAATATTAACATTGGCCTCATGTAAAATTGAGCTATATTGGAGCAAAAGGCTAATCAAATAGGTATTGACAGTCAGCCACGCCCGACTACAACTTTTGCTAATTTTAAATTTATATAAGTGCAGATAAGCAAACAAACAATACCACACTCTAAACACATACGTCCACTCGTTCAGCCACGCCGGAGGCGGATGTAAAAAGTACAAGATATTTGTACAAAATTGTGCTAAATCTAAAAACACCAAATAATAATAAAAGTTGATAGCTCTAGAGAAGCTCCGACATAACAAATTATACAGGAATGGATATAACTGCCAATTTACCACCAACAACTTTTATTTGGAACAGTTACCAAACTTGTTACCCAATCGTATCTAAAACATGTATTTTTACAAAATGCTCTATCTGCATTTTATTTTAAAGTTGTGATTTGCAGTTCGTTCAAACAAACTTTTCATAATTCTACTCTACTAAATACCTATACGAAAATTCAAATTCACATTTTTCTTTCCAGTTAGGATTATCACCGCCCGCATTATAGTATATTACTTCCACATCGTGGAAGTATAGTAACGGTAAAAAAAAAATTTGTTTTATTCAAATAGGCTTAGACTATTATGAAACGTCGAGATTTTAAGTTTGATTGATTTGATTTAAGCCTGTCTGTCTATCTATCGTTTATGATATTGACTTGGGTACACGTACGCATTTTAACGGGATCTGGAACTAGATTATATTCTCATTTTATTCTGTTGAAAGGTTGGGGAGTAAATGGGGGCAAATAGATAAATTAAACAAGAGTCCATAAAATTGGTATTTGGTATATATACGAGAAGCTAAAGTCTCAAAACATTTTTGGCATTAACCACCCCCATTACCACCTCTACCCCATTATTAAAGGAGGTGAAAAAAATATTGTGATTTAGTGTCTATACAAGAACCAAAGGCCACAATTTTTTTTTTACATCATCCACCACCACTACCGATGTGGCACATCGTTTTATAGGTCTTTGAGGTACATGATTTCAAATATTCTGCCATCATAAGGTGAAAAGCCGCATCTACATATTTGTCATAAATGAGATTCTAATAATATATGGGCACCCAAGAGTTCTGCAGTTAAAAATATTATTAAAAAATTCTAAAGTACAAAAACATAGGTGCATAAAAAGCCGCAGCTACATGATTTTCTTAATTAATATTTACTAGTTGGGAAAAATACAAATGCGTTTGTTACTTTCCTCGGCAGCCGACAATTTACAGATGGGGCTATTCTTCTTATAACGGCAGTATTATATTATTATTAAAGTTCCATAAACAATTATTTTCACATGGTGGAGTGCAAATATATATTTTTTTCGTTGTGAGAGAGACTTGAATAGAAAATTTGGATGTGGAAGTAGCGATTCCTTAGGCAGCGGTTTTGTTAAAATAAATGATAAATTAAGCATGCGTCCTGTGAAATGAGGTCAATCAGTGAGCAATTGAAGCCTGCGATTGTATTTACATCAAGTCAGATGATGTGTGTATTTTATATAAATTTAATATCAAAAAAGTATTTGATATGGCCAACACTTAACTTTGTATATGAAAGTACATATAACATAAAGAACGCACAGCTGTGACTATTTATGACAAAATATGTATTGATACATTGTATTGTAATATTGAATTGTAATGCTGTATTTTAATGTCAAACATGTGTCAGTTGTATAAATTAAAAAGAAAGGTCATTAATGAAAATATTTATGTCCTTGAAATTTAAAATTCATAAAATAAATGTTTTTTAACAATTTTAATTTTTTTGTTGATCTTACCTATATGTAGAATGGGACACGAAAAAAAATTTAGCACTATTTGAATGAAAGAAGTTTTACCAGGAATTATATTAACAGACTGTGCGAAGAAGAATCAATAAGGGATTTGTAAAAATTTTTAGAAATGCTTTAACGAAGAAAGCCGTATTATTGACAAAGTCAGGGACGTCAAGAATGATAGAAGTGAATAATGTCCAGAAAGTGCAAGAATCTCCGATTAAAGAACTTATATCTAGATACATAACAGGCTATCTTTTCACTATATACCTTGTTTGCTCCTAACATAGTCACATTATTAGGGATTGCAATTTACCGGAAGTTTTAATAACCGGTAAATCGGTAAATAAAAATGTAAATAACCGGTTAACCTGTATTTACCGGTAATTTTTAGAATGAATGATTAGGGTGGCGAAAATGGCAATTATCTCTTTCCATGTACAAAATTATCTAAATTTGACCAAAAAAAATTTTTTCCACGACTATTAAATAATGTACTCATTATGTATGTTTCCTCAAGGATAATGCTATCCATTATTCCCTGCAGTGAATAATGATTTCAGTATTCACTAGTGAATAATAAGGACAGTCAGTTGTTTATAAGAAGTCATGGGCAGGTATTTTTTCAATTCGAGTGCAATCTCGCAACTTTTTAGTAGAATTTATGGCTACTTTCTGAAACCTTAAGTACAATTATTCGTTAACTGTCATAGCTACAACTGTGTGAACAATTTTGCTGTTATTATCAAATTTATGAATAGATAACTTCATTTAGCGTTTCAGAAACAGACCCTCTTTTATCATACAATTTCGTTTTTTTTTTTATTGAGCAGGCTGTTATATGTCAGAGAACGGCTTGTCAAATTAAATTTAAACGTCAACGTTATTTACAATAATTTTCCATATTACTCAAAAAGAATAATATAAATAATTCATTAATTAATTTCTTCAGTAAACAATGTAACAAAAATATCTAATAGTCGTGGACAAAGTATAATATTCCACTCGCATATAATGGCTACTCTGGTGATTTACGACATTCGCCTACTGCTCGTGTCTTAAACTTCACCCTCGTGAATAATAGCCATCATTATATGGTCGTTGAATAACATACTATTATATACGTATATTTAATATAATGAACAAACCAAAGGTTTTTTATCAAAATGAAAAAATATAAACGAAATTAATTTAAATAAATAATTATTCTGTAAATAACAAAAATTATAAACATAAACTCAAATAGGGCATTTACTGAATACCTAATCTAAAAATACACTATTTTTCAAAAACGACCTGTTAAAAGGGTTAGTTTTTCAAAGCTATATCTGTTAGTCGTCTGATATTTGTTCATAGAATACCACCAGCTGAAGATGTCCTTCCTCAATCGATATTGGTGGGTCGATAATTTAATAAGAATTGGTAATAACATACTTCTAAATGTATTCTACGGATATTTGCGACAGTGAAATATTCAATTTCCTATCGCACGATATTGTCAATGTCTCTCTTACTTGTATTTCTTAGAGCTTGGTGTCTGGGTTTTACTTTTTATAATATTATTTATTTATAGTTAAAAGTTCTCAGTGTTGGGATAGTCACTCTGTATTTAGTGAATACTAGTCACTTACATAAATAGAAACGTTGAATACGTGACATATCGTAAGTTCAGAATTTACCGAAATAACCGGTAAAAAATTAAAATAACCGGTAATTATCATCATGTGTTTTTTGTCCTAATAACCGGTTAACCGGTTAACCGGTTAACCGGTATTGCAATCCCTACACATTATATGTCCATTAAAATGGATAGATGAACATCACATCCCATAGGCAACAGTAGCGCTGTGTCTGTAGAAAATGTGTAGAATGGTAAATATTTTCATTAAAATGAATTATTGCAATTCCTGCTTTACCGTCTCTTTATACAACGTGATGTAGGCATACGATATTACAGTAAGATAAAACAGTAAGATAAATATCTATTGAAAGGATATTAAAATTTAATTGCTATTTACTTTATAACTGTAAACTGAACTTCATCATGTTACGACTATGGACCAATCGATTTTCTTCTTTTCTAAACTGCTTTCTGCAAACGGCACAGCACTTCACTATTTATTTGCACAAAATATATTGTCACTAAACTGTGTAAATATGAATAGAGAATATTATTTAGGTATTAAGCAAATCACAACTTAAAATAAAATTACTTTTTCACCAGTTTTTGGTCGGAGAACACGAAAAACATTTATTGACATTAATGGCCGAACTGTCAAACTGATATTATGATAATCGAACTGAAGCCGATCGTGTACGAGCGGCCGCGAATACGCCGATGGGCCAATCAGCAACTTATAGGAAGAAGTGCCTTAGAATGGGAGTCTTTCGGGATCATAAAATTCATGCCATTATGTATCTAGATATAAGTTCTTTAATCGGAGGCAAGAATAGTCTAAATGGACAAAGAATGGGAAATTCTAGGGACCAGTGGTAAATTTAAATTAAGCTTTTCTTGTAATAAACCAAACCGTAATATCAAATAATGTAAGTTTTAGCAGTATTTTTCACTGATTAAACAGAAACTGCTGCCCAAGGAATTACTACTTCCGCATCCAGATTTTCTATCCAAGTCTCTCACAACGAAAACATTTTGATATGGAAATAATTGTAGATGGAACTTTAATAATATAATATTATAAATCGGCTACCCCAAAACCCATAAAAAGATATACCACATTGGTAGTGGGGGTAAAGAAGTAAAAAAAAATTGAGGCCTTTGGTTCTTGTACACACATTAACTCACAATTTTATTTTTATCATCCCCTTTAATAACAGGTAATGGGGTTGGCTAATCCAAAAAAATTTTTTGAGACCTTATAGCTTCTCTTATGTATATTAAATACCAATTTTATGGACTCTAACTTGTTTGATTTACCGATTTACCCCCATTTACCCTCATTTACCCCAATTTACCCCCCAACCCTTCAACGGAATAAGGTCAAAATATAATCTAGTTCCAGGTCTCGTTAAAATACATACGTCTACCAAATTTAAAGTCAATATCTTAAACGGTTCCGGGTAGTCGTGTGCACAAAAACTTAGACACCGACAGACAGATTTTTTTTTTGCTCAAACTTAAAATTTTGACGTTTCATGACATTTTATGAATACTTGAATAATACAAATTTTCAATTTTTTTTTATTTTCGTTACTATACTTCCACTGGATGTGGAAGTAAAAGAGACATATTGCAGCAGGCGTAAAAAAAATCTTTTGGGAAGAATAATTATGTAGAAATGCTAACGATATTAAACCTTTTAGAGTAAATGCATTTATTAAAGATAAACCAATTTGTATGGACATACATACTAGTACGAATTTATCACGAATATCATTCTATAAAGGAAACTTTTCAACAGTAGCTTTGGAGTGCACTTTGATTAAGATTAAAACCCACAATAGTCAAATTATTTTACCGGTAGCATAAATTAGAAGAAGGGTAAAATTGATAATATTGAAAAATATTCTGAAACATTAATTGTACATAATAATGCATCGAGAGTAATACTAGTAAAGATGATAGCCAGGTTTGAGCTAGATAGTATGGATTAAAGTATTGATTATTTAAATTTTGTAGAAAATTCTATTGCATTGGGTTTTAATAGAATTAATTCTGAGGCCAGGTATGATCCAATATTGAGAAAGATATTAAATTTTATTCAGTGTGAATTTCCAGGCCATATCAAAAATATTTTATGGAAACCATTTTTTATTAAGCTAAGAGAGTTATCGGTGGATAAAAATGCAATTATGTGAAGTTATCGTATGGTAATACCAAATAAATTTAGGGAAAAAAACTATTAGAAGAGTTACATACTTAGCAAGCATAACAGTATAGTAAATATGAAGATGAATTTGAGACCATATTGTTGGTGAACAAGTTAAGTAGACAATGAGAATTTTCTGAAGGTGTTCGGTATGTTAATATTATAGACCAGAACCAAAGAAGGCAGCGGAATACCATGTCAAAAGTTCAATTATTTTTTTAAACACGCAGATTTCTTAGGACAAATTCATGTTTGATTTAATATAATCTTTAAAACTGTTTTAGATACTTGCTATTGTTCTAACGAATATATATTTTTTAATGTAAATTTCTGATGTACTTGAATATCGTAGTTTGTCAATGAAAATAGTTCCTAATTTCATTATTAGAGCATGGCTAGTTAACTATATATTAAATTTATGATAAAAGCTTAGAGCAATGGGAAGTACCCGAAACTATTTTAAATATTTACAATAAACTTTAAATAATCTTTAAGTCACTAATGTGCAATTACACACGTGTGCAATACAAAATTTTATCCAAATAGTTTATTGTTTTATTAGGAGTAAAAGTGATACTTTTGTGACGATCTGTACGTTTGCCGGACGAACGAATTGAGTCGGCAATTACAGACAAGTCACAATAAGTGGCTTTTACTCTGAATAAAACATGCTATTTTTTCTTCAGACGTCGATTAGTTATAAAAAAAATATAAAAAATCTCGAATTTCACCACCTACAACGCATTGGGTTAATATCGCATGGCAGGCGTATTAAATAAAATACGCTATGGATATTACTTTTTCTGCCGCTCACAGCGTCAGAAAAAGTACTTTTACCTCCATTGTTAATGGCAACTCCATAGCCGCCTAAAATGCCAATCTCTAATGTCGTGAAATGAGTTAAGAAATGTCATGTTTTACTGACGTTTGAAGCAAAAAAAATAATAGAAAAAGTTTTCAGTTTAAAAAAACCATTATGTCGCTAAGCAAAACAAGAAATTAACTACCAGAAAGAGGAAAGTAAGATCATAACGTAACCTTAAAACTACATTTTTAGACGAAAAAGGCCAATTACGCCAAAGGCGGTTTTTACCACAATTATTTTCATCCGGCTACTTGAGCAGGGGATATAAGCATCGAATGGCGATTAGGCAAATATTATTTCATGCCGGATGGACACTTATTGATATTAAAGAAAATCATGAAAAAATGTAAAACAAGCCCAATAAAATCAATACGCGGAAATTTCGATAGAAGTCCATCATTGCCGTGTTTGATAGGCAGATTCTTTTGTATAATTAGATAGGCGATTACCAGTATTTATATGTGTATTATTTGAACTTTAGTACAATAAATGGTATTATTTGAATCCTTACATTTTCTTGATTGAATGATTACACAGACCCACGAAAAAAAAGTCAAACTAGACCATCTTATCTTCATATTTTTGGGATCGCTGAATGCGAATCCGATGTCAGATTTGCTTCATTACATCAGCTTCACCTCAAAACCTCAACCTCAAAAAATAAGCAAAAATGCTATAATGACACTCCTACCCCCAAAATCTTGGGGTTGCTGAATCCAAATGCGATGTCAGGTTTGCTCCATCCGGTAACAGTTCCTCCCTAACCTCAATAAATAGACAAAAAACGCTAAAATGGCGCTTATAAGGGTTGATCTGTGACTCTTATATTGAGTCCGTTTGTAAAAAAAGGTTATTTTATGTTTTTGGTTGCCGAATCGGAATGTAATGTCAGATTTGCCCCATCAGGTCATCGTTTCTCCATTACTAAAAACAGAAAAACATTTCAAATTATAATTTATAACCTGAAACTCCAAAATGGTAAAACCATGAAGCTGGACCTGCTATAATTTATCAGACTCTTTTATTCTCAAAGGATCCATGGAGTGACTTTCTCTTACGTTTTACACCCCTTTCGTAAATTGTCTCTCTTCAGAGTCCAGCAAAAATCGACCATCATATTAACATCCCAGATCCACTTCTGCAATGTCTTGATGAAATCATTCTCATTGCTCTTCACTATAATCTTCTAAATCCACCGGGAAGTAATCAACATGTGAATGTAGAAAGTGCAACTTGAGGTTCATCAAACATCCTAAGTTACCAAAATTCAGGACGTCGATCAGATCACAGAAACTAACAACAGGATTCTATAAAGTGATCATATAAAATTAAGTGATTAGAAATAACACTGATAGCAGATAAAGTGCACCATATCGTAGGCAGAGCCACTGAAGAGAGCATTCCACGGTAAGTACTTTTTTAATTTTTTAATTTAGTTATTTAACGTCGCGCAGTGGCATGAATCGTGATTTTTTTCGTTCAAAATTATCTAGAGCACTTGTTTCGCAACCGATTGGGATAATTTTCTTTTTAAAATAACCGTTATTTAATTTCCAAAAAACGTAATAGAGCCGATTTTCGAATTATGCTAACCAAAATTATTGAGCTTAGCCAAAATGACCATTTTTTATTTAAATCTTAATAAACAAAACTTACAAATAAAAACATTTTTCTTATCCAATTTACATAAATTTGGTTACTAGGGGGTTTTTGAGGTCGCTGATTACGAATCTGATATACAAATTGTCATAAACTAACCTGCAAGATGGCGGAATCAATGGCGGCTATGAAATGCTAAAAAATGATGAAAAATGAAATACTTTTGTTATGTAAAGTTTATGCCGAGAAGTTTTGAATATTTCTGATAAGTACTTTTAAGTTACAATAAACTAAATTTTAAGTTTCAGAAAGAAATCCAAGATGGCGGATGCAATATGGCGGCAATAAGATGATAAAACTAACTTAAAAATACATTAAATGCATTAAACTAAATAGGCTATTCCTAAGAATTATTAAAAAAATTAAATTTTCTAAAATTTTCAAATATATCCAATATGGCTGCCGTACATTAATTATCAATTAAAAATATGCGATTAAGTCCTCCATTAATTTTGAACATAATCTTAAGTTAGTCATATTAATATTTCTTTTTTATCTGCTAATAATATAATAAATACTTAACACCAAGAACTTTAAAACAAGTATATTAAACCTAATATAACCCAAGAAAAGAGTTTTACACCATGAACTTTAAACCTAACTTTGTGCAAAAATCTTTCGTCTCTGTTTAATTTGTGTTGTTTAAATAATATTAATACTCCAATTAAGTTAATAATTTTTTTAATTGTTGATTATCCTAAATACATTTAAATAATACTATGAGCAGATAAAAAAAAAATTATTAATATGACCTACTTAAGATTATGTTCAAAATTAATGGAGGACTGAATCGCATATTTATGATTGATAATTAATGTATGGCAGCCATATTGGATATATTCGAAAATTTCATAAAATTTGTTACTTTTTAAATTTTTTAAAAATTCTTAGGAATAGCCTATTTAGTTTAATGCATTTAATTTACTTTTAAGTTAGTTTTATCATTTTATTGCCGCCATATTGGATCTGCCATCTTGAATTTCTTCCTGGAACTTAAATTTAGTCTATTTTAACTTAAAAGTGCTTTTCAGAAATATTCAAAATTTCTCAGCATAAACTTTAACAAAAATATTTCATTTTTCATCATTTTTTAGCATTTTATAGCCGCCATTGATTCCGCCATCTTGCAGGTTGGTTTGTGATAATTACGATATCAGATTCATAATCAGCAACCTCAAAAACCCTCGAGCAACCAGATTTATGTAAATTGGATAAGAAAAAAGTTTTTATTCGTACGTTTTATTAAGATTTAAATAAAAAATTGCCATTTTGACTAAGCTCAATAATTTTGGTTAGCATAATTAGAAAATGTTATGTTTTTTGGAAATTAAATAACGAGTATTTAAAAAAAAATTTATCCTAATCGGTTGCGAAACAACTGCTCTAGATAAATTTGAACGAAAAAATCACAATTCGTACCACTGTGCGTCGGCCTATTTCTGCTACCAAAGCTTATTACAGACGCCAGGAGACGAGCTACCCCCAATCTGGAAATTTTGCCGAATCTCTTCTCTGTCGAATAGTAGGGATCTTATACTTTCCTAACATTTATTAGACAAGGGTAGGGACCTACCGCTTTACTTCCCTTCGAAGGATGATATATCCACTACGTAATCCTCGTCTCATATTACATAGCCTCTATGTATACACTGATATACAAGTCCAAAGTCCAAAGTTGCAAAAAATCCAAAAATGCAAGGGTAGCGACGAAACATGACTACCTCCCCGTTTTCGAGGGCGGCCAACACAATGGTGATAGTGGCGCGGTCCCTACCCCCCTCGAACTACCCCTAAACACAAAAACTTTTTCCATTTTTTGTTGTCAGGCATGTGAGGACTTGTTGGATCAGATTTTTTTTGAGGAAACTAAATATGTCCTGTAAAATTTTGCAACTAGACATCCTAACGACCCACGGGGGTTGAAACCACCCCCTCCCTTAATACCGGGGAGCACGATGCTGATATAATTTAGCCTCCCACCCCTAAACTATTCCCCATTTTTTGTTATCAGGCATGCGAGGACTTATAGGATCGGGGTTTTTGAGCAAATTCAATATGTTCTGTAAATTTTGGCAACCAGATATCCTAACGACCCCCGAGGGTTGAAACCACCCCCTCCCTCATCCTGAAGCGTCCTTCAAAGAGAAGGTTTTAAAGAAGGTATCCCCGTTTTCAAGGGTGGGGAACATGATATTGGCATCAGTTTCTTTCTTAGTCCTCAAAAACTACCCTTGCATACCCAAAACCATCGGTTTTTCTTATAGTGAGATCCTGAGCGCTCATTGGATCAGGTTTTCTAGGGAGATAATTCTTTTTATTGCAGCTTAAGAGGAGTTTGATAGGACGGATTATGCGCATGTATATATAGTCGGGTATATGCATAGTCGACTTTTTTCAATATATATTTATTTATATTCACATTGTGTACATTTTTATTCTTATGCTAGACATGCGTCATAATAGTATTGTAGGTATTGGAAAACCCCCGATCCAACAAGTCCTCGCATGCCTGATAACAAGAAATGGGAAAATGAGGTGGTGCTATGCATTTAGGGGTAGTTAATTGGGGGTGGGATGCTGAATAATATCAGCATCGTATTCCACGGCCCTAAAAACGTGTAGAAAACAATTTTCAGCAGTTTGGATGTTTTTTTGCATGTTTCGGTATTAAGGGAGCGGGTGGTTTCGTTAACGACCCGTGGGTCGTTAGGATGTCAGGTTGCGAAATTTTACAGGACAAATTGAGTTTCCTCAAATAATCCGATCCAACAAAGTCCTCGCATGTCTGAAAATGAAAAATAGAAAAAGGGGTGGTTTTTTGTGTCGAGGGGAGTAGGGACCGCGCGACTATCATCATCGTGTTGGCCGTCCTCGAAAACGGAGAAGTAGTCATGTTGCACTTTTGGGGTTTTACACTTTTTTTGCAAGTTTCGTATGGACTCTTGTTTCAATGTAAGTATACCCACTGAGAGTAGAAATAAAACGTCCTAAGTTGAAGGAGGCACTACTAGTGTCCTTAGTAAATAAATATTGTCACGTCCTTCAGACGAACGGTGGTATATTCCTTTACAGTAATAGATAATGGTACTTAATTTATATCGGAAATTTCCTGAAGTAGTTTTACTCATTAATGGTATAAAAAATCACTCACCTCCACTTCATTCCACGTCAAATGAACACTGAAGAATTGTTATTTATTCCATTATAGAAATTCGACCCATATAGTGACTGTGATTACACCAGCAAGTTTAATATTTAAAACGAAAATTAAAACGAGGATAGATTTATAAGAAATTGATAATACGCATGATAAATTAAACACCATAAGTTTTAAAGTGGGGGAACATATTTTTTGGAGAGATTATAGAAATTCTATTAAAAAAGTTTCAGGAGGTATTTGTACAAAAAAGGCAGGCAAATCAAATAAAATTAAAGGATTGGATGAAGAAAATGGAACCAATCAACACCTCATAGAAGTGTTGAGCTCTAACTCGGAGGCAGAGATGTCATTGCCATTGTCAGAAAGTGATAAGGCTACAGAGGACTACAGAGGACAAAGTTGGATCAGTAGAGAATTCATTATCGTATCGATTCTGCGTTGGAAAATGAAAAAGGTAATAAAACTAATCTAGAAGGTGACGAAATTAAAACTGATATCAGTGTATCTAGTAATCATGAGAATGTGATATGGGAATTTCGAATATACCTGTAGAGGCTTCAGGTAACAATAATTCTGCAGTGGTATTACGTAAGGACTAAGGGATATTACTTTATGTAGGCCCAAAACGGCTCTAGAGTTATTAAAAATGCCATAATTAAAATATATAAGAAATATACTTCTGCGTGCTACCGAGGTAATAAGAAAATATGATGTAAATATAGTAATATTTAATTTTGTACATGATTTTTTTTTGAAGAAATAAATCTACTTTTATTAAAAGAGAAAGAGAGTTTAGCAGGGAGTTTAGGAATTAAAACAAAAAACATTTAATATTTGTATAATTGATACTAGGTGAAAATTTTACCACATTACCTACATACTAATATTGTTAATTTTTAATAACAGACCTTCCTTCCTTCCTCGTGGTCTGGTTTCACTCGCACCTCGACAGGTTCGTGAACGGACCAACTGACCTTTGAAGTATTCTTGGAGCAGTGAGGTGCTCTCGACAGTTTTGTATATTTGAGAAGTAAGAGGCAGGTGCATACAGTTCGGGAATCTGGGTATTATGCGCCACGGTAAGACGAATAAAATTAACACACTTGTGAAATTTACATAAATAGATACTTGACCGCAGTGTAACTGAGACATAGTCGGTAATCGAGTGATCTGTGTCGTGATGTATGGGCGTGTTCCCCTAGACCCGCCCTTATGTTACGCCCATAGCAAGCACGCCGCATCGTTCAGATATCAACGCACCCTGTGATTAGGTTAATAAATAGATACTTAGCTATAACGGCGCCGACTGTCCTGACCGCCTAATCACAGGTCAAATGTTCGAAATTATACACACTTTATCTGACCCAACACTAAAGTGAGGGTGGTCAGACCAGCTTGACCTTTTATTTTTTCTTGTGCTCTACCTAATCAAGAACTACAGACAAGTTCCAAACTTCTAAGCGATAAACTTTCTTCGCTGTTCATATAATCTGCTAACATATTATTACTGCGATACATTTTTGAGTTATGAGTAAGTATGTGTTTAAGAGATTCCCAATTTTAGTGGGAGTTAAGAAAGATCGTTTTAAATTAAGTATAAATAAATAACGTGAACAAAATGCATATTGTGGATGATGGGTCATTATCACGGAATTCACAGAATTGCGAGCTTTCAAATCTGGAGTATTTTTCTCACAGTATGTTTGGAAGGAACTTATATAATTTATTAAAATTTTACATTTTTAACTAGAGCCGTTGGCAAACTTATTTAACTCGGCAATGTACTTGCGTATATTCTCTCTACGGTTTAAAGGTTTTTGATACATTGTGCAGGTACCCAAATTTATACCTCTATCTGAGCTTGTACGCCTTGTAGCCAACTAATATATTCAATATTTCAAATAAAATGCATTAATACGGTTTTTGTTTTTAATAAATATTTGTAACGCATTACTCCATTTAAAATATTATGTTCAATATAAAAGTTATGTTAAAGTATCTACCTAATAGCTTTTAGAATAAAATGCTACTAAAAATATTTCTTAAGAAAATAATATATTATCAAAAAAATTAAGCAACTAATTGTACCTTAGATAATATATTTTTATATTATTATTTTTTCATATTCGAATATCATTTTTTAGAATTAAAATAAAAAATTTTAATATAATACTTTACCTACTCAATGTTTCAGAAATAATAGAAAAAGACCGGTTAAGTGCTAGTGGGACTCACTGGGTCCGTATTGCAAACAATAACTATAGATATAAAATTTAGAATTTGTCAACAACTCTGCTTTTTTCCAAACTCTTATATCTATGGAATATAGAATTTTTATTAAGAGTGTGCAAAGCGACTAGATCAATCCTAAATTCTACGCATATGGTACTACTGTAGCTATATATGTCTATACTAGCTAGAGCCCAGTCGATGAAGACATTTACCCACAAAAATTTGCAAACTGAACAATTTTTTTTACTAAGTTCGTGAAAGTGTATAGAATAATATTCTGAAAAGTTTACATTTTGCTCGGATGCAGAAAATAAAAAAAGTGAAGAAAATTAATTTTTTTCAACCATTTTTTCAAAATTTTGAAACTAAGTCAAGCTAGGAAAAAATAAAAAATACAGATGGAAGGATCACGTATTTATGAACAAAAAATGTCCTAACAAAATTTATCGCTAAAGCCACGGTTTTCCCGGAAAAAAATATTCAAATGTAACGTTATAACCCGAAGCGAGATACATACGTGCGCGCGCTTGAATACACATGACTGTGACACCGACGCACTGAATTACTTGTAACTAAATCAGAATTTGTTCAGTCTACATGAGTGCTGGTTCATTTAAAAGATGGAAATTGTAGCTTTCTGATGCTTTTTTGTTTTAAACAATACAAGCCAAGGATGAATAGGAAAATATACTTATATATATTATCACGCCCGCGAACTCAATCGTCGCAATAACAAATATAGAAAAAAATAAATGCCCTTCAAAAAAATTCTTTTTTCATTGAGAACTGTTAAAAAGTATGTACACTTCACGATTACTATGGTTTATTAAGTTGTAGTAACGTGGATTCAAAAGAAATACATCTCAAATCATTTTAATTTCCTTGCTTGATGATTTTCTTGATAAATATTGTGACGAGTTTCTACCCCTAGGAAACCATCCTTGTAAATTCCGTGGGTTCCAAAAATTATAAAAAGAGATAACCACTAACACACTTTATTAAATAGTTTACTGGATGCTTTACAATACTATTATTAATTTAAATGCACTTTACTGACTAAAAATAACAATGTAAAGTGATAAACATTGTTTTCACTTTGTAGTCTTAACCTTACTTGTCAATATGTCAATTCAAAAACCTCTCTTCCCGCCGAGAATGCGGCCTTATATACCTAAAAACGACAGATCCCGAACTTTCTGTGATGACGCCACCATTCTCTAGATAGTTCCAGATATCATCACTCTAGAGCTTCTAGTAGGTTCTTTCTCTAGTAGGTGCAAACCTCCGTATTATATCCGAACTAATTATTGAATTCTGTGTTGCCTACATTCTAGGGTTGCAACACATCACACTGCCCCCTCCTTAAGCCTGAACGTCCCGGTCAGGCAATTCAGCCTCTTTCACGTACTTCGCCAGTCTATCCAAGTGTACGATCTTCATCTTGGACTTTCTGCTTCGTTGAATCCGATAGACGACATCATTAATTCGGGTAATAACAGTATATGGTCCATCCCAAGGTGGTTGAAGTTTTGGTGACTTCCCTTTCTTTAGCTGTGGGTTATACAGCCAAACCAGATCTCCTGCCTTGAACCCTTCTGAACTACCCTTACGGACATATCGAGCCTTCATTCGGTCACTGGCTATGGTGATTTGGTCTCTAACCAACTCATGAACATTTCTTAGCCATTCATTTCATCCACTAGCTGTTCACAGGAAGCTGTTCTCCGCCTGGTGTTCCGAAAATCAAATCACACGGCAGTCTGATCTCATGTCCAAATACTACACGGGCTGGTGTTTGTTTCGTAGACTCGTGGATAGCAGCTCTGTATGTCATTAGGAAGAACGGTATGTGGAGATCCCAATCACGTTGATTCTTATGAACCACTTTAGAGAGATGTTCTTTCACGGTTTTGTTATGTCATTCCACCATTCCATCTGATTGCTGGTGAAGGGCTGTTGTCCGCGTCTTGTGTATCCCCAATAGCTTTCAGATTTGCTGGAACGCCTCTGACTCAAAGTTCCTCCCTTGATCTGAATGCAGCTCCAGGGGTACACCAAACCGACATATCAAATTATCTACCAAGACTTTGGCGACAGTGACTGGTTCTTGGTTTGGAATCGCATAGGCCTCTGGCCACTTACTAAAATAGTCCATGGCAACCGGTATGTACTTGTTACCATCCCTGGTTACTGGGAATGGGCCGGCTATGCCGATCGCAATCCTCTCGAAAGGAGCTCCGACGTTATATTGCTTCATTGCACCCCTACTTCTAGTCTGTAGTCCATTACTGGCTGCACAAATTTTGCAATTGCGACACCAAGCTTCCACATCCTGACGACTATTTACCCAATAAAATCGTTCTCGTACTTTATTCAGGGTCTTATTAACGCCGAAGTCTCCACCGGATGCTCCATTATGCACCTCCTGAAGTACTTTCGGTACTCGACACCTGGGAATCACTAGACGCATAACAACTTCCTTGCCATCCGGGCTTTCCCATGCTCTCTTTAGCAGCCCGTTCATGACTTTAAGTGAATCCCATTGGGCCCACAAAGCCTTCAATCCCACTGCCTTGTCCGAAACATCCTTCCATGCTGGTCGAATTCCTTTCTCCTTTGCTCTCAATATAGCCCCAATCTCTGTGTCATTCAGTTGTTCTTGTCTCGGGGCTTCAGTGGTCCAATCATCCGGAACCTCTATTTTAATAGTGTTGACTGCCCCTGTACCCTGTAATTTCTCAGCGTGGCGGCAGTGCTTGCAATGGTCCTTGCACGGTCTTCTAGATAAAGCATCTGCGTTCTTATGAGATCTTGCAGGTCGATGTTCGATTTTGAAATCGTACCGTTGCAGCCGTTCTATCCAACGAGCCAGTTGACCTTCAGGGGTTTTCAACTGCAACAGCCATTTTAATGCAGCATGGTCGGTCCGAATCTTGAAATGTTGTCCATAAAGATATTTATGAAAATGGTCCACTGATTTAATGATGGCCAGTAACTCTTTCCGGGTTACACAACAATTTCTTTCCGGTTTGGACAGCACCTTGCTGAAGTACTCGATCACTCTTTCCTGACCATTGTGGATTTGGGACAGTACACAACCAACCGAAAAATTGCTGGCATCCCTGTCTAAAATAAAAAGTTCTTCCCGTTGTGGGTACGCTAGCACAGGACCAAGTACATAGAGCTGCCTTCAATTTTCTCCATGCCGTTTCACACTCCAGTGTCAACTGGTACTATACTTTCTCTTCTGTCAGCCGGTGTAACGGCTTCGCAATTTCTGCAAACCCTTCCACAAAGCATCTATAATAAGTGCAGAGGCCAAGGAAGCTTCGTACTTCATGAACGTTAGATGGTCTTGGCCAATCTCGTACGGCAGAAATTTTGTCACGGTCTGTTTGTATTCCATCCGAAGACACAACGTGACCAAGAAATTTGACTTCTTTCTGGAATAGCAGGCACTTCTTCGGGTTCAACTTCAGATGGGCATTCCCGACTCGTCCAAATACTTCTTGAAGATTTTTCAAATGTTCTGTAAAGTCCTGTCCCATAACAAGCACGTCGTCAAGGTAAACCAGGCACGTCCTCCAGGTTAGCCCTCGCAGTACGAATTTCATCAATCTTTCAAAGGTAGCTGGCTCATTGCAAAGCCCAAAAGGCATCACGGTAAATTGATAAAGACTACTGCCTGCTGAAAACGCTGTCTTTTCCTTATCATCAGGATGAAGCCCCACTTGCCAGTATCCACTCCTAAGGTCTAACGTAGAAAACCATCGTGAGCCTGCCAACGTTCTTAACGTGTCGTCAATTCGTGGTAATGGATAACTGTCTTTCTTCGTGACATCGTTTAAATTTCGATAATCGACACAAAATCTTAATGTTCCGTCCTTCTTAGCAACCAAAACTACTAGCGATGACCAGGGACTAGTTGACTCCTCAATGACTCCATCTTGTAGCATCTTGTCTATCATTGCCGAGGTATCTTCTTGTTTCGCTAATGGAAGCCTCTTAGGTGGTTGTCGAATAGCAAGTGAGTCGCCAGTATTTATGCAATGCTGGACTATGTCTGTTTTTGTAAAGGCCTCTGTATTCTTGGCAAATACTGAACTTCCTTATCCAGGAACTTGATTGCCTCCCTTCGTTCATCCTCAGATAAATGCTCCAACTGGGTACTCAGCAAGGTCAAAACTTCCTGGTCTATTTTCGTAGATGAACTTCCCTCTGTTTGTTCTTCGCACTTTGCTACCCATGTGACCGGTTTATAAGAGCCAATCGGTTTGCCTTCCTTAATAGTCACTGAGTGGGAATTTAAATTAACGACTCTAATTAGGATTTTGTCTTTAGTCCGGGTTAAAGTTCTCGCCACAGTAATATTGGGTAGGGACTTAATCGATTCGTCATCTTCAACCAGGCCAACACGGTATCCTCCAGGATTTCCTTCTAAGGCAGCATCGATCATTTGTTCTGAATGAGCAGGAATCTTGATCGTCTGTGTTGTTAACAACCTCGCTTTATGGAATTGGTCGTCTGCGCTTTCCAGAATAAATTCCTCATTTCCAATTTTTAAGACTCGCTCCCCTACGTCAACAATAAATCCCTGCTCTGCCATGATGTCCAGACCCAAATTGAAATCATCCGTAATGTCAGCCACAATGACCTTGTAATTGAACCTCAACCGTCCAACCCGCAGTTCCAAGTTGACCTCTCCATGGACCGCAGCCCTGTCCCCCGTGACTGTCCGAATGATTATTCCAATTTGCTTCTTGTCAATCTGCAAGCCTGGCCGCACTATTGATGACGTAGCACCGGTGTCAATAGTAAACACGCATTTTGTTCCATTCACATATCCTTGCAACAACAGACTGCTTGGAATCCTTTGGAGCTGGGAAATCTTTATTTCTCTGGGGGCATCGTATTCCCTAGCTAGCACAGCCCCTTTGGTGTTGGCTATCTCTAGTTTTCCTGCTTCTCTTCGACATTCACAGCATTTACTCGACCTTCCGAGTTCTGCTGTCGACAGTCTCGTTTTATATGTCCTACCTTGCCGCAGTTGTAACATTTAATACCACCACTCGGCTTTCCTTTATTTTGTTGTTTTTCCTGCTTTCCGAGGCCATCCAATTTATCAAATAACTTGGTGAACATTTTCTGCATCTCAGTCAACATAGGGTTCTGGTTCGTTTCTGGTTGCGATTCTTCGAGAGTCACAGCTCTCGACTTTGGAGTATCTCTATAAGCGGCTTCTACTTCAAGTGCACGCACCAAAGCTTCGCTACTACTTTGGTGTCTCGTCAGCCTCAGAACTCGCCTGACCTTTTCGTTCCTTATGTCATCTAAAAAGGCCCCCACGGCTAATTGTTCCTGAAATTCTCTAGGTGCACTCAGATATGCCAGGTGTGCCAGTCTCTCTATTGCAGCTTCGAACTCTTGGAAACTTTGCCCAGCTTTTTGTGTCCGTGATTTTAGCTGAGCCTGGTATACTTAGGCAAGGTGTTGGTCGCCATATCTCAAGTCTAATTCAGCTTCCAAGACTTTGAAGTCCCTTTGTTTCTCAACTGTGATGGTCTGGAGTAACTCTAAAGCTTGGCCCCTTAGCGCTAGAACTAATGTCATGGCCTTTTCCTCATTATCCCAGTTATTTGCAAATGCCGCTGCCTTGAATTGTCTCTTGTACGTTGTCTATGAGCGTTGGCCATCAAACGAGGGAGGTTTTAGTCGAGGACTTGATGATGCTACCAGCTGTCCTCCTTTCTCTCTCAGCTGACGTTTAAGGCGCTCTATTTCTACTTCTACTTTTCCTTCAACCTTATCTACTTTTTCTTCTACCTTGTTTATCTCTCCTTTGACTTCACTCTTTAGTTCTTCATTGGCAGAAATGATTGCATCCTGTTGTATTTTTATTTGATCGCTCAGAATTTTCCTTAATTCTTCCTGGCGCTTTTCTTGTTCTTCTTCTTCTTCTTGCCGTCTTATTTCCAGATTTTCCATCATTTTCTTTAATTCGTCTCTCTCTTCTTGACGTCTCCTTTCTTGCACTTATTTTTCTTCTTGACGTCGCTTTTCTTCCTCTTGACGTCTTCTTTCCTGTTCTTCTTTTTCTTGTTCTTCTTTCTCCTCTTGCTGTCGTATCTTCAGATCTTCTATGATTTGTCTCAGTTCGGTTTTTTCATCTTGACGTTGTCTTTCTTGTTGTTCTTTCTCCTCTTGCTGCCGTATTTCAGGTCCTTCATTATTTTTTTTAGTTCGGCTTTTTCTTCTTCACGTCGTCTTTCTTGTTCCTCTGTCTCCTCTTGACATCGTCTTTCTTGTTGTTCTTTCTCTTCTTGATGTCTTCTGTCTTGTTCTTCTCTGTCTTCCTGACGTCGCTGCTCCATCATCCTCGTAAATTCCGCAAATAGGTCCTTTATTTGTTTCTCTGCTGCCTTGCTTCTTGTTTCTATGGGCATAAGATTATGTTAAAATAAAATAACTTTAACTGTCACGTCAATATCGGTAATGGAACTTTCCAGAAAAGTCTCGAAACAGCCCGAAAAAGTCTTATCCAAAGTCTTTTGTCACTATCCAGTTCAGAGAATTTAATAATCTCCACTAATGTCCAAATAGAAAAGATCTAGAAATTTTCACGCACTAACACAAATGAGTCTTTTTCAGTGTCTCTATCACTTCTCAGTCTAAAGGATTTAATTATCACACTAATGTCCTAATAAAATGTTCTACAATGTCTAAAAAAATGCATACACTATTTTCCGGTTCGAAAATAACTCTCGAACAATGTCCAGTAAATTAGTCCTCTGTGTTAGCACTAACAACCTCGAGAATACTTCTCGAACACTTCAGCACAACTTCAGAGCTCCTCTTGTCATAAAATTCCGCTTCCTGACACCAATTTGTGACTTGTTTCCACCCCTAGGAAACCACCCTTGTAAATTCCGTGGGTTCCAAAAATTATAACAAGAGATAACCACTAACACACTTTATTAAATAATTTACTGGATACTTTACAATACTATTATTAACTTAAATGCACTTTACTGACTAAAAATAACAATGTTTATCACTCTGTTTTCACTTTGTAGTCTTAACCTCACTTGTCAATATGTCAATTCAAAAACCTCTCTTCCCGCCGAGAATGTGGCCTTATATACCTAAAAACGACAGATCCCGAACTTTCTGTGATGACGCCACCATTCCCTAGATAGTTCCAGATGTCATCACTCTAGAGCTTCTAGTAGGTGCAAACCTCCACATTCAGACATCCGAACTAATTATTGAATTCTGTGTTGCCTACATTCTGGGGTTGCAACACATCACAATATATATATTGGAGGCTGTAACTTGCCGAGAAATTGACCCATTGGAAAAAATAAAATAAAAAAATGGAAACAGAAAACGGAAAAAATGTATACTTTTCGAATGTTCAAACACAAATTCGTTTACTTTTATGCATTTTTTCGAAAATCAGATCATGCGATTTTCACGATCTTACATTAACAAATGTATAAGGAATCCATTGAATATAGCTGAAATGTGGATAGGAGGTAATAAATACAATACGGTAAAGGCACGTAAAAATTCATGCGAGCGATTCAGCGGCTATGTGTGGTGTCTATGTATGCGTTCATAATTATCTATTTTCCCTCCAGACTCACTATTTATCCTCCTATTCACTAAGAAAAATGTTAAAAATGTGTAATTAGAAAGAGAAAAGAGCTTTATTTTACTCGTTAGAACTGCTAAGAATTTTTAGAGGTTCCGTAGTATGCATTTAACCGTGCGCTTGGCCGCGCAGAGTGGCAAAGTTATTTCATTATTTTTTTTCAGGAATACCGTGGCTTTAGTGATAGATTTTATTAGGACATTTTTTGTTCAGAAACACGTGGTCTACCCACCTGTGTGTTTTTTTGTTTTTTTCTACCCTGACTTAATTTAAAAATTTTGAGAAAATGGACGAAAAAAAAATTTTTTTTCACTTTTTTTTTATGTTCTGCATCCGAGAGGAATGTAAACTTTTCAGTATATTATTCTGTACACTTTCATGAACTCATTAAAAAATATATTCAGTTTGCAATTATTTGTGGGTTTCACTATAAAATGTTCTCTGTCGTCTGAGTTACTAGTCCCACTGTATTTTTTTGCATTAACGGTACACATCCGATAAGTCAAAATATTCATCCCATCGAGATGCGACGTGCCTCATGCAGCAATAGACTAAATAAGAGAACTCTCATTGCTATAATTGATTTATATTATATGTGCATATTATGAGGATATCACTGTGAATTGCCTGTTTATAAAAGTTTCTACAGATTTATGTTCTTTGTTTACGGTTAAAGATAGTGCGAATGAAGTTCTATAGACGGTGGCCCCCATCTACTAAAAAGCAATGTGCTAAAATGGTGATTAATAATGAGCTGTTCATAGCAAATTTGCTGATGCTACAAAGCTGAGAAAGACATTTTCTTGTAAGTAAATGAATGCTACAGGTTTGCTGAAGGAAATTATTAGTTAAAATATTTCTTAATTTGGTGCATTGCAATCTCTTAATAATTTAAAAATTATTATGTAAAGTTTGCTATAGTTTTTCTTAAATTGTCTCATCGTCTCTGAAATTTCAGATTCTATCCAGAATTTTCAGCCCAATAGTTTCGAGAATAAAGAAAGTGATATAGTAAAGACGAATATTTTTAATCAATATGTTAATAAAAAATTAAAAAAGTAGGAATTCTTACATTTAGACTTTTCAAACCTAATTATCAATTTTTTTAAAATTCCACATTTACCTGATAAGGGGGCGGTAAAAGAATAGTTTTTTGGCATTGACTACTCAGCTACTTACTGAACACTAAACTCTAACTACATGTGAAATTTCATGTTTTTTCTGTGACAAATGGACGGACAATCGAGTCCTCATATAAAGCTTACTTTTTCACTTTTGAATGCGGAGTGGTGGCATTCAGAAGAAGAGTTTTCCAAGGAGATTCTCTGAGTCCTCTCCTCTTTTACATCTCATTGCTGCCGTTATCTGTTGAACTCCACCAAACTCGCGGATACAACTGTGGCCTGTCACTTATTTGTTCTATAAGGATGCCTTCGGCGATCGTGAGCTTCAAAATGCTCTAGGGGTAGTTGGTGAGTACATGCGGGCCATTGGTATGGAGTTCGGGTTGGACAAGGGCGCGGTCGTTCACCCCAAGAGGACGCGCAGCTCGCAGATGGAAGCCAAGATTTGTAGAGTATGAGGTTCCCTAATACACAGCTTTTAGACGAGAAGTCAGTGCGGAGATGAAAAGTCATACTGTCCTTGTTCTTCGAACGTGCAGTAGCGGCGCAGTTATCTCACTCTAGAAGAATCGTCCGTACCGGCCCGAAATATGGTCTGACGTATACTATGATCTGTAGTGTTATATTCTACGACTTATCATCATTACCAGCATGCAGAACAGTGACTCAAAATGCGAGGATAATTAATTACCCCCGACCTCAAAAGCGGGTCATTGCGAGCCCGTTCCAGTTACGAGTTCTTTGCTTAATTAACATTACACAAATTCTTACAATATTTTGAATAAGGCCCTGTTCTCCAGCTGTTCATTGGCTAATGACATTTTTGAGTGGGGATCGTGAGTTATTAAGCAACCTTATACTCTACAGATCTCATCAAGGGAATAATATGCTTTACTTTTCAGTAAATGCTTTATTTGTATTTTAAAGTTTTTTTTTATCAGTATATTTGTACGAATTAGGTAGCTTCCAATAGCGTGTATAATTCCTAGATATTTTGGACTGTGTTCATATTATAATGCTAATCTATGATGCGGAACTTCCAGGATATGAATATTTCTCGGATTATCTATATGATTTGCATTAATGGTCTTATTATTTTATTGTGATCTGGCATATACCAATAGATTAAGAAGGAATTAACCGAGTTGTTTATAAATATCTTTACAGCTGATTCGCCTGGTTACTCCTGCTATTAAAAGTACAGCACTCATAACTGATTAATGCAGTAACATACTGGAGCTATTTTTTTTTTAATTTCATTGATATGTACCGTGCAAGTACAGTTTTCTTGAATGTGTAAACTTAATAGTTTTGAGGACGTAACTTGCCGAATGGATTCTTCATTTGACTTTATTAAAAGGCTGTGACCAGCATTAATTTTACTAATATTAAAACGAACAAAAATGGGTTTACTACTGTTCAGGTTGAGATTGTTCTCAGTAAACCAATTATGAGCACTGCCTAGTTGCTCGTGTACCTTCAAGACGGCCTCTGCGGTGATAAGCAGAGAAGTATCATCATCAGCAAAATTTGTTTCCTAAAGTTGTTCATGTAAATTATGTAAACAAGTGGTCCCAGGATAGACTCTTGTAACACACCTACTGTAAGTTCCATTTGTCTATATTTAATATAACCTATCTATACATAGTGCTTCCTGTCACATAAATAACTCATATACCATTTCAGTTATATACCACGAATGCCATAACTTTCTAATTTTTGTAAGAGTAAGTTGTGATTAACATAATCAGAGGTTTTACTGAGAACCAGAAATGTTCTTATAGACTAGTTTTTATTATCATCAAAAATTTCATTAACGCAGTAGTAGTAGAACGGCCTCTCCGAAAACCAAATTGATTATTATTAAATATATTACATTTGTCAAAGAAATGTACTATTCTGTTAGATATACATTTTTCGAATACTTTGGAGAATTAACTAGTACTGTAGTTTTCAACTTTATTTTTACATCCTGTTCTAAAACTTGGTCTAATCTTAACAATTTTAAGTCTATTTGGAAATGTGCCCTTGGAAAAGGACAAATTAATTAGCATACATAAAGGTTTAATAACTACTGGTAGACATTGTTTCAGTAAATTAACACTAATATTGTCGCCCCTATGGGATCTTGAATTTTTTAATCCTTTTATTATATCCGTTATTTCGAGTTCATCAACTGGTTGGAAAAAAAAATGATAATAATAAATAAAAATTATATCTGGATGTGGTTTCACAAGGATGAAAACAATTTTGGTAAAAAAAATATAAGTGATCACTGAAAGCAATAAGATATAATTAATGAGTAGAAGGTGTCAAATAAAGAGGGGAAATTTTACAAATAATTTTAGAAATTCTTTATATTTCTCGCTTACTGAAGAAAAGTATTGTGAAAAAATCATTATTCCAGATTACTTAGAATTCTCACATTTCAGATTTAGATTAGGCAAATTTAGGTATTTCAATTCAGTAATTCAATCCATCTTCGGCAGCTAGATAAGGTATATTGCCATGG
This sequence comes from Rutpela maculata, assembly GCA_936432065.2. NCBI lineage: Eukaryota > Metazoa > Arthropoda > Insecta > Coleoptera > Cerambycidae > Rutpela > Rutpela maculata. The sequence goes on from OW386285.2 coordinate 214,003,248, forward strand.
AAAATATCTGGTATATTTTGATCGAAAACGCTGAACACCTCAAAAAAATAATTAAGGAAAAAATATTACGGAAAATAATAATACTTGACATGTAGTTAACACAATTGCTAAGGAAAAAACCTATATTAGATTTAGATTTAGATTTTTATGAACAATTCTATGAAGAAGTGAGATAAGTTGAAATAGGGCCGCGAATTTTTCGAAAATGTGAGTATTAGTAGTAAGTTCAAAAGTGAGACACACAAGAATAATTTCGTCGAATTTCGACGGGCTCAGCTAGTGAATTATAGATGGACAGATAGATAGATAGATTTATTCATGTTAAAAATTATAAAATCGTACACATGTCAAACAGAGTTATACTTGCAAAAAGTATAAAACAATACATTAAACATCATTAACAAAAAATATAATGTTTGTCATATCACAGAACATAAGTTAAATAAATAAAATTATAAGTTTACAATTTCTCTCACTACATCTTCGTTTGAGAGGATTTTTTATCAGAAAATCTTTTATTGTAGATCTAAATTTTTGTTTATGTAAAACTCTAATACGGTCATCTAATAAGTTGTATAATTTAAAACCATGGTAATTAACACCGGTTTGACCTCTAGTTAGCCTTGTGAAGTCGGTTCTTATGTTATCTCTACGACGTGTTTAATACTGATGAAAGTCAGCATAGGTGTTAAAAGTAGGTAAGTTATTATAAACATATGTAATACATTGTAACGCATAAATGCTAGGTAAGGTGAGTATTTTGAGTGAAATAAAAATGAGTTTGGTGTCATCCCGGTTTCTTAAAAGACCAACAATCCTGCCCTCTACTGAAGACCAAAAATTTTATATCTACCAGAAGAATGCCCCCAGGCGAGAATGGCATAAGATAGTCGAGTGTGACATAATGTCTAAAGCGCGATTTTTAATCCGACGAAACTGAATTTGACAATTGTCTAAGAGCATATATACTTTTTGACAGTGGCGGATCTACATTGCCCCCCCCCCCATCAATTATTAAGCACGGGGGGGCCGTTGGCTCTCGAGAGGCCCGCGGGCCCAACAGAGATTTTGGTAAAACATTTTTTTTCAAATTTCTCCCACCCGCTCATGAATTATTAAACACGGGGGCCCGCCAGAGATTTTGGCATTTTTTTTTTAATTTCTTCCCCCCTCTCATCAATTATTAGGCGCGTGTGAATTTAGTACCGGGGCCCATGATTTGATGCGGGGGCGGAAAACCATTCGAACCCAGGCCCCTAACAGCAACGCTCCGCCACTGCCTTTTGATAGTCATTCAGCAAGATAATCAACATGATCATTCCATCGTAAAGATGGATGGGTCAATAAGGACACCTAGAAACTTTTTACAAGTTAGCTCAGACGACAGAGGGAATTTTATAGCAAAATCTCCAAGCACTTGGAGATGGATTAGACGGAATAGCTTCTCTACGTACAGCAACCGAATAATGTATAGAAGCACTATTAATTTAAAGAATATCTTTTCGTTTTCCTTCCTCATTTAGTGTCTGATGTACCTTAAATCCAATGACTACCTTACCTTTTTAGTAAACATAACCGACTTTTATACAGGGCCAGTCGAAATGTGAGAAATTTTAAATTTGGCTATTAAATAATGAACACTCTATATGAGCTAAAATTTTGTATAGAGGTATTTAAGACAACTGCGAATCGAATACGTTATCCAGTTTACCGATAAAAAATTGCCTAATAGTCGATCTCGAATTTTCGACACATTTAGAGGAGCTTAATAGGCCTTGAAAATATGAAAATTACAAATTTCTCAAAACAATTAAATAAATCTCATCGAGCACTATATCTCAAAAAAAAAAAAATTAAATCGGCCAACGCGTTCCAAAGTAATGAGGTGTTGCGGTATTAAGTAGCACACACTGTATATAGTTATCAAAAAAATCATCAAGCAAGGAAATTAAAATGATTTGAGATATACTTGTTTTAATCTACGTTACTACAACTTAATAAACCATAATAATCGTGAAGTGTACATACTTTTAACAGTTCTCAATGAAAAAAGAATTTTTTTGAAGGGATCTAATTTTTTTTTCTATATGTTTTATTGCGACGATTGAGTTCGGGCGTGATAATATATATATATATATATATATATATATATATATATATATATATATATATATATATATATATATATATATATATATATATATATATATATATAAGTATATTTTTCCCATCCATCTTTAGCTTGTATTGTTTAAAAGAAAGAAGCATCGGAAAGCTACAATTTCCATCTTTTAAATGAACAAACACTAGAGATTGAACAGATTCTGATTTAGTGACATGTAATTCAGTGCATCGGTGTCACAGTCATGCGTATTCAAGCGCGCGTACGCATGGATCTCGCTCCGAGTAATAACGTATTTTTTTCCAGGAATACCGTAGCTTTAGCGATAAATTTTGTTAGGACATTTTTTATTTTTTCTTACCTTGACTTAATTTCAAAATTTTGAAAAAATAGATGAAAAACATTTTTTTTTCACTTTTTTTTATGTCCTGAATCTGGGCGAAATGTAAATTTTAAAAGTTTTTCTAAGTAAGTTTTATAGTTTTTTTTTTTTTTTCGTTAAGTGCAAGGGCATTAGGTGTAAACCATTTTTTTTTATAATTTATTATCACATTTTGACATTAGAGATTTGTAAACTCTGTATAAAAGATGCAGTTAACATTCTCGAAGGCATTTGGCACATCATTAATATAAATAAGGAAAAAAACTGGGCCCAAAATTGAACCTCGAATTTAAGAGGATATTTTATTTAATCTGACTGACTGCATATGATTTTCTAGATAGGATTTGATAAGTTGGGTACTTGTCCCGTTAAAGCTGTATTTTTTTAATTTTTGGATCAGTAACATTAGATACATAATCAAATGCTTTGCTGAGGTCACAAAACAAGGAAGTGGAATAATATTCTTTTTCAAAGCCGTCTAAGGTGTAATCAGTAAACTTGATAATTGCATCCGTTGGTGGTAGATTTTCACGAAATCCAAACTGGAATTTATATAATATTTTATTTTCCTCTGGCTATTCAGTGACCTAAATTTTCATAATTTTTTCGAAAATTTAGAAAATAAGTAATAGGGAGAAGGGAAATTGGTCTGTAATTATTTATGTCATCTGAATCGCCTTTTTTGAAAACTGGGATAACTAACGCGATCTTGAGTAAATCTGGGAATATTCTTGTCCGTAAGCTTTCGTTAATTAATTTTGTTAATGGAATCATTAAATGGTTTTTTATAGTTTTGATTAGAGCTATATTTTAATCGTATATATCCTTATTGTTACTATTTTTCAGAGAATTTAATATGTGTTTTACCTCAATGCATGTGGCCTCGCGAAATGCAAAAGGTTCTGATGCGTCTATTGTTTTAACATATTGTAACATCTAGCAATTATAACAGCACTGTAACTTTTTTATTTGCATGGAAATGAAATACTATGTGGTAAATTCAAATGAAAGGGTCTATCCACAATAACGTTGAGTAATAAAATACGTATGAAAATAAATATAACTACTGCAGAATATACCTTTTTAGCCGACTTCATAAAATTCAAAAAGAGGTGGTTCTCAATTCGATCCGTATGTATGTTTATTTTATGTTTATTTGTTCAAACATTACTCAGGATTGATCCGAGGGTGGCGGTGCTGTACTTAAGCACGTGACTTCTTAATTCGACAATTACATCCGTGAACCGATTAAAACAATTCTTTGATTGGCTTTTAGAGAAAACTTGACCAGACTATTGAAATCAACAAAAAAATTTTTTCACTGCTCCCAGTTAATTGAACATTGAACCTAATTACCTAATATCGATATTGAGGTTGGTGTAAAAATGAACAAATAATGAATTCAAACGTATTTTTAACCGTCTTCAATGTCGATATTTTATTTCATAATTTTTAGAAACCTTTTAAGAGGAGGGTAATTTTTTTTTTAATATTAATACAACCTTCTTTGCACAGATCGTCACTAAATAAGTCTACTACGTTTCATTCTGTCCTGGTCGATCAATTATTCGAATAAAAATTAATTTGTTTCATCTAACGATTGATTTATATCGACTTAAATTTTTTTACTATATAACTGTTATAATTGTATCATGTTAAAAATAGAAAAAAAACATAAGCATTTTCACACAGGTAGGTAACAAAATTATTTTAGGGAACGATATCTAGAAATTGGTTTAATATCTAGCAGGTACAACTTGGTGATTTATGAGTTTAATTTCATGCTCAAATTGATAAACTTAAAACTGTTTAGTTCGAAAGATATATCTAGTGCAGATAAATTTAAGCAAGAGATACATTATAAAAGTAAATGAATTAAAGATTTAGTTACGTAATATAATATTATACGAAGCTGACTTCAGTAGACAAATGTTACTAGTTGCTTTCAACAGTTTTCACCGATTTTACACTTAAAAAAGTATTCGTGTAATTTTACAAGCATCTTCATGTAGTTTTGTGACCAGGGATAATGACTAGAATTTTACAGACTGGATGTAAAATTACATCACTATTGTAAAATAGCATGAGCAGTGTGATGATGAAACCTGTTTTTGTATTTAACCGTTTCCGACGTGATTTAATACAAAAAACGCGTTTTCACACTTTATAACATTTCAAAACTACCTAGATTATACTTAAATACAATAAATTTGACACATTATAGGCGAGGAAATATAGCAGTCAACCTTCAATTTTTTGGGCAGTAAGTCGGATTGAGATGGGTTTTTTTGCATTCGCTTCGTTAACTCGTCTAGAAACTTTGTGCCATATTTTGGTCTTGTACTTTTTTGAAATTGCATTGCTGCATCGAAAAGTGCATTCTTATAAGTGCATCTTTTCAAGTGATGAAGAAAAAATTCATATCTTCCAGAAAAAACTCCCGAATCATACGAATTTCAGCACTCGGGGGTTTTTTGAGTCGCTGGACCTGAATGTGATGTCCAAGTGAGCCCCCTGTGCACCTGGAGGTCAGGACGGCACCAGGAACGTCATCACCTGGAGTTCCTTGTAAACTCATGGAAAATCGATCGAAATTCGTTACTCGGGGGGTTTTTCGGGTCGCTCGTCCCGAATCTGGCATCGGCAACCTCCTCCGGGGGACCTGGTGCGCGCGACGTGGCTAATAACGTCATCTCCTGGAGTTTTACTGAAATTACTTATCAAATCGTTACCCGGAGGTTTTTCGGGTCGCTCGTCCCGAATCTGACATCGGCAACCTCCTCCGGAGGACCTAGTGCGCCCGACCTGGCTAATAACCTCATCTCCGATTTTTCACCAAAAAAATGCTAATAATTATCATAACATTAAATAGGTGAAGAAATAAATAATTATTTTTATTTTTAACTAATAATTATTTATAATTTGTTGCGTCATAGATATTTACGTCGAAATGATGAAGAAGGTTGCAGTGGAAAACTTGTTCTACCATAATAATATACTAACTAGCATTCATTAAAGCAATGTTAGAAACTCCAGGAGATGACGTTATTAGCCAGGTCGCGCGCACCAGGTCCTCCGGAGAAGGTTGCCGATGTCAGATTCGGGACAAGCGACCCGAAAAACCCCCGGGTAACGAGTTTCGATCGATTTGATCAGTAATTTCGGTAAAACTCCAGGAGATGACGTTATTAGCCAGGTCGCGCGCACCAGGTCCTCCGGAGGAGGTTGCCGATGTCAGATTCGGGACAAGCGACCCGAAAAACCCCCGGGTAACGAGTTTCGATCGATTTGATCAGTAATTTCAGTAAAACTCCAGGAGATGACATTATTAGCCAGGTCGCGCGGACCAGGTCCTCCGGAGGAGGTTGCCGATGTCAAATTCGGGACAAGCGACCCAAAAAACCCCCGGGTAACAAGTTTCTACCAATTTGATAAGTAATTTCAATAAAACTCCAGGAGATGACGTTATTAGCCAGGTCGCGCGCACCAGGTCCTCCGGAGGAGGTTGCCGATGTCAGATTCGGGACGAGCGACCCGAAAAGTCTCCAGGTAACGAATTTCAATCGATTTTCCATGAGTTTACAGGGAACTCCAGGTGATGACGTTCCTGGTGCCGTCCTGACCTCCAGGTGCACAGGGGGCTCACTTGGACATCACATTCAGGTCCAGCGACCAAAGAACCCCCGGGTGCTGAAATTCGTATGATTCGGGATTTTTTTCTGGAAGATATGAATTTTTTCTTCATCACTTCAAAAGATGCACTTATAAGAATGCACTTTTCGATGCAGCGATGCAATTTCAAAAAAGTACAAGACCAAAGTATGGCACAAAGTTTCTGGACGAGTTAACGAAGCGAATGCAAAAAACCCCATCTCAATCCGACTTACTGCCCAAAAAATTGAAGGTTGGGGCTATTTTTGTGTTATATTTCCTCGTCTATTATGCAATATGCAGTTGTAGATAAAATTAAATACATCCTTCCCCTGATGTAACACAAAAAGAAAAAAATGATATGTAAATTATAAACACCACGTTAGGAGAATATTGTTTTTACTGTATAAAACATATATACATTCACAAAACAAGCTAAAAACGTTCTCTTCGCCAATTTACTGAGCTTTTTATATAATTGTTACATATTCTATAGGATACTCTTCGCAGTTTACTTGTAAATAATGTTAGTTTTTGGACATCCTAAATTTTGTGATGCCATCTTTGTTGTGAAAAAAATTGTATGAAAAAAAAAATGAAAAAAAAATATCCAAATTGTGTGGAATTCGAACACACGATCTTTGAATTGCAAGACTGAAGCTGAAGCTGAACACAAATTTATTTAAATTAGAGCTACAATTATGCGCCTCCCCGAAGCCTGGTCCGAAGCCAGGCAGACAACCATGGCGCGCAGCTCCGTGGTGAATCTGGGTCTGGACGGGGCAGGTCCGGTTCGTTTTAACATATTGCTACGGAAATTGATTTTCTGTGGTATATATCTTTCGACAATCATACATATTTCAACTCATTAGATATATTTTTATGAAATATATACTAGTAAATGCATAAACAAAAAATATATATTATGGAGATAACATTTCTATTTAAGTACAAGCGACAAAAATTAAGAGAATATATATTTTATTAATTAAATAATTAATAACGTTTTTATTTACTGACCGATTTTCTTCAAAAACAATAGGATTCTTCCTCTGGTAAACACTAACTTACTTTCCAAATTTCAATACAATCGGACTTTTCTTTCTTAAGTTATCGTGCTTACAAGAAACATGACGGACGCACAGTGGTGCTTTTATTGAAAACTGGCGTAAAAAATCGGTAACCTAGCCAATTTTCCATAAAAATTTACGAAACTTGGTAGAGTTCAGTACTTGGGTATGCTAAATATGGTGCTGCTGCAAAAAAAATTTTTTTTCAATATGACCTTCAAAATTGGAGTGAGAAGAAGCAAGAAATATGAACAATTCAATAAAATAACCCAGCCACATAAAATAAGGCCTGATCCTGGAACTTGACCCGAGTAGTTCAATGTATTTTTTGACGCTGAATTCGAATCCGACCTCAGAAAAGCCCAAACACCTTCTAAATTTTGAGCTGGAGCGAAAAAACACCCTTAGAATAGGGTAAAATCTCTCCTCATATATGGTGACAATAAGTACATGAAAAAAGTACTCCTAATCCTAGGGATTCTTGAGGTTGCTGATTTCAAATTTCATTCTTGGGGTGAAAATCGAGTAAAATAGTGGTTGAAAGGGGTTGTAAAAATTAACATTTGACAAAATGCGTGATTTTCATTCTAAAAGTTTATTTCAAGGGATTCTTGAGGTTGCTGATGTCAAATGTAGGGTGAATATCGAGGTGAAAATCGAGTAAAATGGGTGAAAAAAAGAAAATTTGACAAAATGCGTGATTTTCATTTTAAAAGTTTATCTCTAGGGATTTTTGAGGTTGCTGGTTTTAAATGTCATTCTTAGGGTGAGTTGAAAGAGGTGTAAAAATGAAAATTTGACAAAATGCGTGATTTTTATTCTAAAACATTATTTCTAGGGACATTTGAGCTTTCAGATTTTAAATTTCAACGTGCCAAAAGTCAAAAATCGAGTAAAATAGGAGTTGAAGGGGTATAGAAATAGAAAGTTGAAAAAAATGTAATTTAGATTCTGAAATTATATTTTTAGGTGTTTTGAACTTGTTGAGTTCAAGTTCGAATCCAATCTCAGAAAAACCCATGCGCTTTTGAACTTGATGATTTCGACAGTTGACAGCTGCTATTCAACCGTCATTCAAACATATATAATATAAAAACTTAAATAAACAGCATTTGAAATAAAAAATCCCTTGAAATAAACTTTTAGAATGAAAATCACGTATTTTGTCAAATTTTCATTTTTACACCCTTTTCAACACCTATTTTACTCGATTTTCACCCTAAGAATGAAATTTGAAATCAGCAACCGCAAAAATCCTTGGAAATAAACTTTTAGAATGAAAATCATACATTTTCAGATTTGCATTTTTACATCCCTTTCAAACCCCATTTTACTCGATTTTCACCTTAAGAATGAAATTTGAAATCAGCAACCTCAAAAACCCTAGGATTATACATTAGGAGTACTTTATGAGGGGCGATTTTACCCTATTCTAAGGGGTATTTCTTCGCTCCAGCTCAAAATTTTGTGGGCGTTTGAGCTTTTCTGGGGCCGGATTCGAATTCAACGTCAAAAAATACATTGAAATACTCGGGTCAAGTTCCAGGAAAAGGACTTATTTTTTGTGGCTGGGTTATTTTATTGAATTTTTCATATTTCTTGCTTCTTCTCACCCCAATTTTGAATCCGTCATATTTAAAAAAAAGATCTGCAGCAACACCATATTTAGCATACCCAAGGTCTTAACTCTACCAAGTTTCGAAAATTTTTATCGAAAATTGGCTAGGTTACCGATTTTTGACGCCAGTTTTCAATAAAAGCACCACTGTGGGACGGACGGACGAACGGACAGACAGACGGATGAACGGACAGACGGACATTTTGAAAGTTGTTCAGAATTCGTTCACTAACACAATGATATGAAAATTTTTTCTCTACGAGCGATATTTACAATTTTAGAAACGTGCCGATCAAATACAATATACTCTTCGTATTTGCGAAGAGTATAATATACACTAAACTAAATTTAACTAAACATACATCACAGTAAATAACTTAAAATAAAACCTGATCTCGATGCACCATGGTATAAAATATAAATACACAAAATAATGAACTGAACTTAAGTAAACTTAACTAAACATACATCGTAGTAAATAATTTAAAATAAAACATCATGCTGAGGCACAATGGCTTAAAAATAAATATTCAAAATAGTAAACTAAATTAAACATACATCATAGTAAATAATTTAAAATAAAACCACATCAGGAGGCACTACGGAATATAAACGTATATAAATAATAAAAAAAATTGCGTTGACGTAATGAGAAGTAGCAATGTGGTGTGTAAAACGGAAATATGTTTTACATATGAATTTGTAAGCTGGCTATACATATTCAAATATAATTCTAGGAGCACTTTGGTGGTAATTTTGGAGGCATTCATACTTCATCTAGTTAAAAATACTGAGTTGTGTTTTGTAGATTTAAGAGATATACTTGAAATTAAACGAATTAATCACCGCCAGACATGATAAATGCACAATGGAAACAAGTTTTATGATTTCGTTCGTTTCACGTTATACGTTTGTAATCTTCATCACGTGATAAAATTTACCGATGCTATTGGTTACGCAGCTACAAAAAGGTCTGTAAATTTACACGAGGACTAGTAAGTTTGCACTTAGTGTAGATAATTACATTGTAATTTAACAGCTGCTATAAAATCGCACATTAGGACAGGAATAAATTCGAAAGTTATGTATATTTTCATGTGGTATGTATTTTTACAGGTATTTGTCTGTAGCGATTTCTTATTACATTATTCTAACAGTAAAATTCCATGAATTCTATATAACGAGGCTGTCATTTTACGTGGACTTTTTTCAGTGTACACTGTAAAAAGGAATACTACAAAATTCCTGTAGTTAAAATGGGTTACTTGTTTTAAGCACTATAGGTTGTAAAGTTACAAGTGAAGTGGAGAAGTACTGTAAAATAGCGTGATTATTTAATGTAAAAATCGCTGCCCAAGGAATCACTACTTCCACATCCAAATTTTTTATCCAAGTCACTCACAACGAAAAAAATTTGTATGTGGAAATAATTGTTTATGGAACTTTAATAATATAATATTTGAAATCCTCTACCCCAAAAACCCATAAAACGATACCCCACATCGGTAGCGGGGTGGGGGTAGTGATGGGGGGTGATAGTGGGGGTGGATGAAGTAAAAAAATATTTTGAGGTTTCTGGTTCTTGTACACACACTAAATCACAATTTTTTTTCATCCTCTTTAATAATGGGGTGGAGGTGGTAATGGGGGTGGCTAATGCCAAAACTTTTTTTGGGACTTTAGCTTCTCTTGTATATACTAAATACCAATTTTATGGACTCTTACCTGCTTGATTTACCTATTTTCCCCAAATTTACCCCAATTTACCCCCCAACCCTTCGACGGAACAAGATGAAAATATAATCTAGTTCTAGATATCGTTAAAGTACATATGTGTACCAAATTTCAAGTCAATATCTTGAACGGTTCCAGAGTAAACGTGCGCACAAAAAAAGTTACAGACAGACCGACAGACAGAAAATTGTTTTCGTTCAGACTTAAAATCTCGACGTTTCGTGACATTCTAAGCCTATTTGAACAATAAAAATTTTTAAATTTTTTTTTGTCGTTACTATACTTCCACTGGATGTGGAAGTAATTAGCTGTCAATTTAAGGAATTATGTGAATTTTATACGTATAAGTATAATCACGTTTATTTCTGTAATACGTATGTAAAAATACACATTTCGGTGTTTCAACACTATGTTTTCTAAAATTATTATATTTACAGATTTTATGTAAAAATGTCCGTCAAATTTACATCAATATTTAATGTAAATGTATTGTGAATAATGTGAATTTACCCTGACCTTTTGCAGTGTAGGTTATTACTCCTATATACAGTACGAAAAGTTTAACAGGATTCTGTAACTGGATAGTATTTATGTTATGTATTTATGTAAGAAAACGTCGGTATATTTTTGCGGTAATGTTCTTAGTTTATGTTCACCTTACTTTATTTTTACTCTGAAAGTAAGGTGCCTACACCTTGCCGGCTGCTCAATTGAACATCTTCTAAACCACCTATTTGGGACAATTTCGTCTAAATTCTGACGAACGGTCGCAGCATAGTGAGATGGAATTCCGTCTTGTTTATGTGTTTAATACTGCAAGTTTGAATTTAAATAAATTTGTAAATAAAACCGCCGAATGTGGAACGAGAGCTTCTTAAAGGAAAATAAAATATGTTGATCTATTAAGATTATTGTTGATGAATTAGACCCATTACTTTATTACCAAGTATCCCATCCTACACATTTTCACTTTTTGTGGGCGCTTAGTATGTGCGATTTCCCGCATTCAGTTAGGATTATTGTCAGCCCAATAACTACAGTTTTACCGATTAACTTCACTATGTAAAGTGAAAAAGTATCATTTAGTTACGACTAATAAAGTCCGTCATTTATTAATTTCTGATGCATCTGCATATTACAAGGATGCATCTGCATATTACAAGGATGCATCTGTATATTACAAGGATGCATATTTGCATTTTTAAGTATTTTCAAGACAGTAGTGTGCCTGATATTATTGTCACGGGCGAATTTTTGAAGTCACTGAATCCTTTGAATATTTAATAGCTCGTTTAATTTAGTATCATCTCCAACAATGGGTTGTCGTTGTCTAGGCATATTTCTCCCGGTATCCTACCTCAGTTTTACTAATTGTACCTTGGCTAATATGTGGCAAATAAGCATTAAGCGATCTTAGTCTAAGTTTGGCACTTTCATCATACTTTATAACCATTAAAATCTCGATATGAAGGGGTTCTGTCAAATAAACCATTTTTTAACTAATTTTACAGAGTTTATGAACTATTCAGCAGTTTATTTATCAGAAGGAAAACAAGACTTCTGTAACAGATAAGAAATACACACTATCAACATTTATTTTTATAATAAAGAGCGTTTAAAAAAAGGATATGATGCACATTTTGAACATCTTATACATTAACTAGGGTTTTACTTAAAATGTAATTTTTTAGTTTCTTATCACTTAACGAATTGGAATATTTAGAAAATAAAAAATGCATTTTATTTCTCTCAAAGTAAACTTTCAAACGATGTATCATTTGCACAAAAAGTTAGGGTTGATCGCTTGCCTATGGGTGAAAATAAACTATAAACATTACCCTTGAAGTGTAGCCAATGAAAAAATAAAATTGACGTGTTTTAGGATTTTTTACAGATACACTAACTGTATATCCAAGTTACAGAATCCAGTATTCCATTTATTTCTTCACTGTATATTTAACACACTCACACATTTTACTGAATTTAGAAAATGAGCTAACTACTAATACTAACATATAAAGACATAAGTTATATGTACGAGGTAATTTTCAAATCTATTGGATCAATTTTATTGAAGTCTTCACTGTTCAATATTTGAGGTTTCAGACGTGTCATCAGTCATCACCACGCTACGCTAAGTAGGAGTTGAGCATTGATCGGGCTAAGAAGGTAATATTTAGCAAAATAAAACACAGTATTCACAATTATTATTATGCCAATACTAATGATTTAACCACTTTTTTCAAAATTAAAATTTTAGTTTATTTTTGTAAATAAATACAGTTCAACGAAATCAGATAAGTTACATTTCTTTTGTTGCATGACCAATCGGTCCATGTTTAATGCTTATTTATTACTAGCTTTCACCTGCGGCTTGACTCGTGCCTCGCATAGATGAAATGGACTCAACATATTTACTACTCACCTCTCTGAAGTGATAATGCTGTATAAATATATGCTAAAACTGGCTCAGATAAATACTCTACATAATAAAGACAACCAGACAGACGTACAGGCTGACACTTTGTTTTATAATATTTGTGTAGATCTAACCAGATAAAATAGTTGGTAAAACCAAAACTTATTTTATCCAATATGTGCTATGCGTATAATATTAGTTCATTAACAAAATTATTATTATTTTTTAAATTGGTTATTTTTTTTTGTATAAATAATGTACCGCATCGAAGGAGTGGCACTATTGGAGATTGAAGACTAGGTAAAACGGCGAAGGAAAGGTACGCAAGACTTGTTTAATGACGAAGCACGTGGAAAACCAGTAGTAGCATTCATTACAGTATCGAATCACCAATCACCAAAGAAGAAATCTTAAACACACGATTTTCTAGAAAACTGCTAATCCTATAAAAAAAGTTAAAATAAGAAAGTTTCCTCCATCGTTTATCCTGACTCTTCCCAATGAACTTAATATCTATTTCGAATGATAAAAAAATTCCCGCGAATTCTCACATTTTTTCGTGATGACCTTAGAAAAAAATATATTTTTTGCACTTATTAGTAAAATTGGACCTTATTACACAACAGGATATATTTCAGTTCGGTTTCAGGTACGATTACCTAAAACACATCATTTTCGATTTTTGGTTACGCTTATGGTTTTCAGGGCAGTGATAATAGGGTTTTCGGGTACGGTTTTGGTTTTCAAGATAATGACCATTTGGTTTTCGGTTACTGTTTCGTTTCGGTTTTGAAAATGTAGAGAAAAAAACTTTGGTAATAGTCCGGAGAAAATAGAATTTAATAAAGAAAAAAAATAGGAAGTCATTGACTTTGACGGTTTGTAGGTTTCACACTTAATATTATAAAACCGATGAATCCCTAACTCCAATGCACACAGAAGGGTATTTTTTAGGGGTGTAAAGGGATGAAAAATTTTTTTTTTAAATATCTCGAAATATGTTATTTTTCAAAATACTTTCTTTTTTTACTTATATCTGAGTCACAAAACTTTCAATTTGGTTTTCTACTGACCTCTATACACAATAAAATTGGCCCGAGACTTAGAGTTGAAGGTGGAGTACTTTTACATTCCCATTAAAAATTACGTTTTTCAGTGAGTTGATAGTGTATGCGTGTGTGACTGCGTGTGCGCACGTGTGTCTGTGTGTATGCCTTTTATAAAATATTAATAATGTATGATATATCGGAAAAGCAGGATATATTTGTTTATATGAAATTTTGTCACAATTATTTTTAAAAATATTTATTTATTTAAAAAACATTTAGATTTAATATATTTGAAGAATATAAATAAATGTATTCTTCACTATCAATGCCGGTAGTCTCAGCTTCAGTATTACGTCCATCATCATCTATTGCTTTTCACCATCGCTTATATTAGAATTACCGAAATCATTAGCTTCAATCAAATTGAGTGCTTTCTCCCGCTGCTTAAGTAGTTACACCCATGGCAGATTTACATATAGACGAATAATTTACTCCAGCTCTCACACAATGGCATCGTAAAGCTGTTCAATCTCCCGTGCAAGTACATGATATTAAATTCAATATGGATCCAGATGCGGTTTCTAAAGTTGCAAGAACCTATTTATTCTAGTCCTGCCTCACTGTCCTGGCGACATCTTATTACTAAGCCATTGTTGCACTTAATAATAGGTTGTATAAGAATGTTACGCAGCGGCTTCAGAAATGGGAAAAATATTTCCAATTTCGCAGTTTCCTTCAATAAAGATTTTTGAATTGTGTTAAATATATTCGTCAAGTGAACATTTTCAGTTCCTTAATCTGTATAAAACAAGAATTTTGAATTTCATCAACACTGGAACCAGCATTATTAAATACTCCTAACCATTGTCCTTTCGGACATTTGAAGGTTTTGTGCACTAACTTCAATGAACAGCAATTCGAGAGTGGAGAGGGTGAGGCCTTTGGTTCTTGTATACACACTAAATCACAATTTTATTTTTATCACCTCCTTTAGTAGTGGGGTGGGAATGGTAATGGGGGTGGCTAATGCTAAAACTACTTGCTTGATTTACCTATTTACCCCCAATTTACTCCCCAACCCTTCAACGAAATAAGATCAAAATATAATCTAGTTCCAGATCTTGTTAAAATGCATACGTGTACTAAATTTCAAGTCAATATCTTAAACAGTTACAGAGTAATCGTACGCAGAAAAAAGTTATAGACCGACAGATAGATTTTTTTTTTGCTCAAACTTAATATCTTGACGTTGCATGGCATTCTAAGCCTATTTAAACAAAATAAAACTTTTCAATTTTTTTTTTGCATTACTTCCCTGGCCCTTCTACACTTTCATATGAATGCGAGTGTCAAAATTCAGGAAAACACCTGCGTATCCATAGTCCATCGGCGCGAATGTCCGCGCGACACGCTCATTATTATTGATCGAATACAAATAGCATATATTTTGATGTTTTCCTCATTCATCGTTTTTTTTTTAATTATTAAAAATATTAATATCGACCATATATGTTACTATAACTGTATATATTTCGCTTTCAAAGTGATTACTGAAGTTAATAATACCATTTGATCTTTGTGAAGATGTCAGGCCTTGCAATTTAGGATAATACAATACATCATAGAAACAGGGTTTCATCCTGAGGAGATACGGTTGTTAGAGTAATAAAGGGTGAAAGATACAATATTTTACATTATGTATATGTGGGTACATGTGGTATGTTATTTTTTATATTGGAATAAAAATATAATATTATTTTGTACACACATACATTTATTTAGATTGAGATAAAACCCAACATAACAAAAAGAGGAGTTATCCAAATTTTTTTGTTCCCTCTGAGATTTTTTCGGATTTTCACATTTTAGAGTACGTAGATAAAGGAGATAAAAGGGGGTGGTACATGAAAATTGACACAATAGAAACATTTTATTTTGTCCAAAATTGGCTTCAGTGCGTTAAAATACTTCAGAAAAGTTAGATGAGAACTTTAGGGCAGGACATTTTTTTATGTAATTAATAAATAAAATTTTCAAATTATGAGACCAAATAATAAATTTTTATATCCCTAGTGAGAATCGAACCTCAGGCCTTGTGACCCATTGTGCTACCGCTATGAATTTAGGGAATCCCCCCATTCAGGCCGGATTCTAACTGAGAGGAAAAAATTCTTTCTATCGTATCCTTATTTCCCCAACACCGGAAAATCAATGTCGAAGTGTTTGTGCCTCAAGTTCATAAGACTAGGGCAGGAAGTTAGGACAATTAAAAACCTTAGTAGCAGTTTGTACTAAAATTATATAATAAAACATATTATTTATATAAAAATGACATATTATATTTGATCAGACTAAATAGGTACAATACAGCAATTTTTTTTTTCATTTAACTCACTCTAACTCAAAAACAGAACAATGATTTCAAATTTCACACCCCATTTGGATCTGTCTATTCTTGTTCAGCGAGCTAAACTCAGTTTCGCCGACAAAAGGATTTTTACTTGCTCAATTCCGCAAATGCTATTTTAAAAAATTGATACCATTTTCAGATTGATTTGAACTTTTATTAAGTCGTCTGTACATATGTACGTACGGAAGCACACTACAGGTCGCAATTCTTAACAGATTCACTTGAGTGTTTTTTTAATCGCTTCATTTCGCTATTATCAGAAATAACTCTATTAAATTTCAGAACGATCTTTCAAGTAGTTTAATTATTATAAATAATTTTATTTAACACCGTCACGAGTTGTCACCAACCATCTCAGGATATTGGGTAAATAAAACAATTATTTTTTCGTTATACTCGCTCTAACTCAAACTATTGGCCCGGTACCGCAATTAGTTGCTACTATATTTCCACGTTCTTCGTCATTGAATAAGTTTTTGGTCCATATTACCACATTTTACTTCCACATCCAGCGGAAGTATAGTAACGACAAAACAATTTTTAAAAATTTTTATTGTTCAAATAGGCTGAGAATGTCACGAAATGTCGAGATTTTAAGTTTGAGCGAAAAAAAAATTCTGTCTGTCGGTCTGTCTGTAACTTTTTTGTGCGCACGTTTACTCTGGAACCGTTTGAGATATTGACTTGAAATTTGGTACACATATGTACTTTAACGAGATTTAGAACTAGATTATATTTTCATCTTGTTCCGTCGAAGGGTTGGGGGGTAAATTGGGGTAAATTTGGAGAAAATAGGTAAATCAAGCAGGTAAAAGTCCATAAAATTGGTATTTAGTATATACAAGAGAAGCTAAGGTCTCAAAAAAAATTTTGGCATTAGCCAGCCCATTACCATTATTAAAGGGGATGAAAAGAAAATGTGATTTAGTGTGTGTACAATAACCAGAAACCTCAAAATGTTTTTTACTTCATCCACCCCTACTACCACCCCCTATCATCACCCCCACCCCGCTACCGATGTGGGGCATCGTTTTATGGGTTTTTGGGGTAGAGGATTTCAAATATTATATTATTAAAGTTCCATAAACAATTATTTCCACATACAAAATTTTCTCGTGAGTGACTTGGATAAAAAATCTGGATGTGGAAGTAGTGATTCCTTGGGCAGCGGTTTTTAACATACAAGACTCATTAATTTCTACTGTAGACACGTCTATGAAAAAAAAAAATCAGTTACGAATTTTGTTCAAATAAATATCTAATTTTACTGTACTAATAATTATCTTTTGTACTACTTTAGGTCTGTGTGAGGTGATTAAATTGCTCAATACAAATAATCGAACATCGTACAAAATTACATAGTGAATCTGATGTAGCCAATTACTTTTTGAAGAATTAGGTACTATTGTTAACCGAGTGATCGACGAATTGTGTTTGTCGTTAATCTACACCAAATGTAATTTATGTGCATTATTAAAGAAGCATTTAAAACAGGGAAACTTAAATGCACACAAATACAAAAAATGCCACCTTAACACAATTAAGATATAAAATAGAGTTTTAATTTGGCGGGCGTAAGGCGTGAACAGGTAGCAATCAGATACTGATTAGAGTTAACTAACGGACTACTGGTTAATTGGGGGTTCAGTGGAGGGCGTAACTACATCAACAATCACTCTGGTAGTATTTAATCTAGTGCACGTAAATTCAAAATGGGCCTATCTCTACACTCACTTAAATGAGTTTGTGTATCTTTAGCCATATGTCGCCTAGGGCTAAGCTAATAGACCTTTATTTTTTAGTATAAACAACATCGTAAGGTAAAAAAGTATTGTGTATAAAAGATTTTCCCCCGGCCCTATATTGAATACAAATCCTCTGCAATTTTACCCGAGATAAATTCACTAGTTAAATAATAATAACAACCGCTGGTAAAAAATGCATTTATGTTATTCTGCGAATTCATCACGCAAAGTATTATGAAGAGAAGTATACTTTTGATCATGAACTAGTCAAAATCTACTATTCAATTTAATAGTTTGATTGCCTCAGGAAAATTTTTTTATATGTTACATGGTAAGTAGTCCTGACGATGACAGTCCTTCAAGTCAGTTAATCGAATAAATAAGAATTAATATATTGTACATCTATTCCAATACGAGTGTGATCTTTGCAGCCCGAATAGAAGCAAGTGCTACAATCACACGAGTATTGTAAATGAGACATTTCCGCACGTGTTTACTTGCTGTTTTTTAGACTAGGCAACAATTCTAGAAAACGCGTTTTGTAAGATGTAACACGCAAATTTAATATTGTCTGTAATTATTTACTTGTAGCACAATCAAAGTTTCTTACTCTTATTTGGCTGTTTTACATCATTTGCAAAAATATTTAAAAACGTATTAAAGTAAACCTCTGCGCCAATTGGAACAGACAAAGGTCGATTTTTAAATAGTCGTGATTGCTACAAAATGTCTCACACCGAAAAATACTTTTAATTAAAACAAAATTGCCAAATAGATTGTTATAATAAATCTTTAACAGTAATTTCATTTATACATAGATAAATTATAAAGAATCGGAAATATGTGTGAAGATCTTGGAAAAATAAAGCATCGGAACTAAAACGAAACTTATATCCGCTATTATTTTATTAAACAAGGATTAATGTGTATCAAGTTATCTTATAGATTTTTTTACCAGCTGGTTGCCGATGTTCAGAGACGAAGTTTGTCTTCAAAGTTTTGAAAACGAAAACTGTTTCTTTTTTCAGAACGTTAACGGCTTTTAATTTTATATTATATAATAAATATATTTAATAAATATGTAATATTTTACTATTATTGAATAGTAATCACAACTATTCAAAAACCACTATAAGTTTGATTCATTTGGCGCCGAGGTTGGTTTCAGTAAATTTGTAAACATTTTTGTAGAAGTGTGCAAAATTCTCAATAAAGAGTATAGTTGACCTAAACTTTATGAGACACGTAAAAAATCGCAAGCCCCTTAGGGTAGATTGGGGCATGCTTTATTTTTCTACAGCATATTAAATAATAAATATAATGTATTACTTAATACATAAAACATCATTATTCTCGTATAAAGTATGTTCTGACATGATTAAAATAAGAAATTAACAGAAACACGCCTGTATCAATTATGATTTCAAATTATTTTGATATAAATACGCAACTCCCTCCTAAAACATTTGACGACCTAACGCTGGTTATCGTTGCTATAGTAACCGTTAGGAGGGAGTAGCGTAATTATATCAAAATAATTTGAAATTATAACTGATACAGGTGCGTTTCCGTTAATTTCTTATTTTAATCATGCCAGAACATACTTTACACGATAATAATGATGTTTTATGTATTAAATAATACATTATATTTATTATTTAATATGATGTAGAAAAACGAGGCATGCCCCGCTCTATCCTAAGGGGATTCGCGGCAAAGATTTGTGATTTTTTAAGTGTCTTGTAACATTCTGGGCAACTATAAGAAGTAAAACAAAAGATTTTGGATTAATTGAACCTCGCCGAATTCGAAAATCGCTGTTTACACTTCGAAATCTTGATAGAAAATTTGTTATTCAAGATGGCTTCCACGAATGCAAAAAGGAGTATCTATAAATTGGTTGAGCGTCTATAAATTAATGGTATATAAGTTAATATTCCCTAGTGATTCCTGCAAATTGATAATCCCAACATTTTCAATAAATTGATTATCCCGACGGAAGGTCTAAACCGGAAGACTTAAATTACCTTACCTTGAACACCTTCACTCGAATGTATAATTTGGACTAATATATATTTATAAATGTCCCTGATTCGAACATCCTAAGAAGCGGGATACCGCATGCTATAAATTGATTTTTGGAAATATCATATCCCTTAATATATAGTCATCTGCTTGGAAATGTTAGCCTGAATCAACACGATATTTTATTGGAATCTATTTCTTCAATTCCCAAGAAAATATTTTTGGACGACTCCTTAGGAAGACTGCTCCCAAAACTTTATTTATTTGGTAAGTTTTGCCATTTGTCATTATTCTCCGTTATTTAAAAGAATCAGTTAGTCATTTCAATGGCACCTCCTACAGAAAATATTTTATTGGATGACATACCAGTTTCATCAGGTGCTGGGACATCTCATGGTAATTACGTCACGACCATTAAACTGCCACCTTTTTTGGGTATCCAAACCAGAAATATGGTTTACTCAAATTGAATCGCAATTTTCTATTCACAGGATCGTTAGCGATCGAAAAAATACGATTATGTCATTGCCAGTTTACCCCCGAAAATTATTACGACGGTGTATGACGTTGTCACTAATCAGCCGGAAAGAGATCTATATGATAACTTGAAAAATATTCTAATTTCTCGTTTGACCTCAAGCGAGGAAAAGCGGTTAGAGGACCTGCTCTCTGGTTCCCAGATGGGGGACCTGAAACCATCAGATTTTTACCGGTAGATGCTATCAACAGTCGGAGTTTCCCATGTGGTGAGCCAGGAGCTCCTAGTCAAATTATGGGAGCGGCGATTGCCTAAAACCATTTTCGTCACAATCACCGCAGCCAGGAAAACCGAAATTAAAGAGTTAATTGACATCGCCGATCGTATATGGGAGTCGTACAAAATTCTATGACTTCCCTTACCTCTAATTCAATTTGTAACGTTAATCCCACAGTTTCTACGTCAAATTTGATCGCAACATTTCAAGATACGTTAAATCAGGTGTTACACAAACAAGAAATCTTTACATCTCAATTACATGCTATTGAATCTAAAGTTTCTTCAATAACTTCCGCTGCTCCTACAGTTTCTAGCACCTGTTGCGATAATTGTAGAAGTCGACTCGACTCAAATCGCAGAGGCTCAAGGCCCCGTTCTAATAGTCGAAGTGGTACCAGCGTTGAATATAATCCTTCTAATGCCAAAGTTTGCTATTACCATCAACTTTATGGTCGTAAAGCATTTAAATGTCCGGAGATTGGTGCACTTTCACCAAAGATGTCAAAACCGACAATCAAAGATGATTAAAAGTCAATGATATTTCGACAACTAACGTTAACATTTCAGATACTAAACGTCGACTCTATATTTGATAATGCTAATAACTTAGAATTTCTCATTGACACAGGCGCTGATTTATCGATAGTACCTCGGAATCTGTTAACAGACACTAAAAGGAACCCCGATGTTGTACTGACAGTTGCTAATGGCTCTATTATAAATACCTTCGGAAAGAAATTTTTGAAAATTGATTTAAACTTACGTAGGTTATTTCCTTTCGTTTTTAATATTGCAAATATCAATATCCCGATTATCGGAGCAGACTTTTTATCTCATTTTGGTTTAATTGTTGATTTGAAAAAATAAATGTTTAATCGACAATATGACTAGTTTGTCAACATATTTATTTTCTAACAATGGTCCGTTACATTCTCCTAAGTTATTTAGCATATCAAATGAATTCACTGCATTACTTTTACAATTTCCTAGTTTAATTAGCTCCCCAAATTACAATATGCTCGTTAAACATCCCGTAGAGCATCATATTGTTGCAGAAGGTCATTTACCTTTCTCACGTCCATGTAGGTTGGATAACATTAAATTCAAGATAGCTCAGAATGAATTCAATACTATGGTAGAATTAGGCATTTGTGTTGCTTCTTCTTCTTCCGTATTCTCACCATTACACATGGTGAAAAAAAAAAGAAAATAACGATTGGAGGCCTTGTGGAGACTATCGTCTCCTAAATTCAATTACTGTTCCTAACAGATACCCGTCGCCCCACCTCCACGACTTTAACTCACAGTTGTATGATTGTGTTATTTTTCAAAAATAGATTTGGGTACGTGCTTATCACCAAATACCTGTCGCAAAAAGTGATGTTTTTAAAACAGCGATTACTACGCTGTTCGGTTTGTTTGAATTTGAGCGTATGCCTTTCGGCTTACGTAACGCCGGTCAAACTTTCCAACGTTTCATGAACGAAGGTTTAGTAGGTTTGCCCTTCATTTTCGTCTATTTAGACGACATTCTGATTGCAAGTAAATCTAGTTCAGACCATTTAGAGCACTTGAAACTTGTTTTTCAGAGGTTAGAATTATATGGCATAAATATTAAACCTTCAAAATGCATATTAGGCGTCAGTCATTTGACATTTTTAGGACACAATATTTCTTCAGCCGGTATTTCACCTTCTTCCGAACGTATTGATGTCATAAATAATTTTCCCTTACCTACTACAGTCAAACAACTTCAGCGTTTCATAGGTATGGTTAACTTTTATCACCGTTTCATACCTTCTTTCGCTGAAATCTTAATTCCTTTAAATGCACTCTGTACTAGCTTACTACATGATAAAGTTAAAATAATAAATGATTGCCCTGCCGACTGTCTTCACAGTTTTTCCAGAGCCAAAGCAGCTATAGCTGATGCAACCTTTTCAGCGCATCCTGTTGTAATGAAATGTCTCTATGGGAGCAGTTCTTGAACAACGCGATGACAAAGGTGTACTTGCTCCATTACCCTTTTTCTCACGAAAACTTACTTTAGCACAGACAAAATACAGTACCTTTGACAAGGAACTTCTTTCTTTGTTTACAGCTCCGATTAAAGAACTTATATCTAGATACATAACAGGCTATATTTTCACTACATACCTTGTTTGCACCTAACATAGTCACATTATATAGAAACTTATATTTACTCAGCAAGTGAACTGATCGCCACACTACTCCCCCGCTAAGAAAAGATCAGTCAGTCATTCAATTCGTCAATAGCAAAACGAACTTTCTTAATCAACGGTGGAGTGACATCGCATTTGTCAGATAATAAATATGCTGGTTTAATCCTGTCAATATTTACCGTGACGGCTTTAGTTCCTTTAACAAAAGTAATCCCTTTAGCCCTTTATTTAGCCCTTTTCAATTTGGTTTTCGTAGAGGATTGTCAACTATAAATGCTATTACCGAACTTCTTAATACATTATATAAAAATCTGGATGAGAAGAAAAAAACAGTAGGTATCTTCCTTGACTTGAGTAAAGCATTTGACCTTGTAGATCATAAAATCCTCTTAAATAAACTTGAAAAGTACGGTGTACGTGGAATACCGCTAATGTGGTTTACTAGTTACCTTCAAAACAGGATGCATTATGTAGAAATAGACAGTCATAAATCCAAAATGTTACCATCTTCCATTGGAATACCACAGGGATCTATTCTAGGCCCACTATTATATATTATCTATGTAAATGACTTCTGCGTACAAAACTCCATCATGTATGCTGATGACACTACCATCCTAGTTAGTGAAGGAAATATGTTTTCTCTGGCTAAGAAAGCCAACTTACAACTTCAGGAAGCTGATACCTGGTTTACACAAAATAGGCTAATATTAAATAACAAGAAATCATTAGTTTTAAGATTTAACCTATCCAGAAAGACACTCGATCATAGCCTGTTAATTAGAACAAACAGTGGCTCTATTAAACAAGAAAATGTCACAAAATTCCTAGGAATTCATATATCAGATAATTGTTCTTGGAGTTCCCATATCGAGAAAATATGCAAAAGAGTTGCACCAGCATGTTATGTAATAAATCAGCTGCGAAAAGTGATTGATAGACAGATATTGTTAATGTATTATTTTGCGCATTTTCACTCGGTGATATCCTATGGAATAATAGCATGGGGCATTTCTCATGAAAGTATAGGGTTTTCCGGCTACAAAAAAATGCAATTAGGTACATCAAGGGAGTAAGCAAAAGAACTAGCTGTCGGGAAATGTTTAAAGAATTAGGAGTGCTACCTCTTCCATGTATTTTAATTTATCGGCTGCTGCTCTATGCCAAGTCGGAATTAAGTAGTTTCAATACCTTAAATAGAAATCACTCTTACAAAACCAGAAATAATTTAACCTTAGAAGTACCTTTACATAATCTAGTCATATATAAAAAGAGTCCAAAATATCTAGCAATAACTGTTTACAACAAATTACCCAATAGTTACAAGTTGCTAAATGGAAATAGTTATAAAGCAACGATAAAACGCTTGCTGTTAGAAAAATCGTATTACTCTCTAAGAGAATATCTTGAGGACAATTTATAATGATTTTTTTAATTTTTGTTTGTTTTATTTTATTTTATTAATTATTATATTACTGTAATTTTTACTTAAGTGTATGGGTACACACTGTACCTATTTTAAATATTTTTTATATTCTTTTATATATATATATATTTTTTTTTTTTTTGAAACTTCTGACTTACCATATATGCATAATTTTGTATCCCAAAATGGTCAATAAAGTTATTATTATTATTAGTTTATCTGTACGGGAAAATTCTTTAAAAGGCCCTTCGCACAGCGGAGTAAAAGATTTCTTAAAACGTTCTTTCCGAACGAAAACAAAACTACAAGTCGAGGTATCTGAACTGACAGTTGATTTGTAATTAACATGGTGAAAAGGTGGAATGAACGTTAAATTATTAAATGAAGTACGTAATTTAGTAATAAAATAAGGAATATCCGGACAAGTATATGATTTAATAAAAAATTCACCAGGTATTCGTAAAGTTTGACCAAAAACGAGTTCTGCGGAGGAACATTGCAAATCGTCTTTAGGGATGGTCCTAAGAGCTAATAGTATGATAGGAAATTCATCTACCCAATGTGGTGTAGAAGTTTTAGCTCTCAGAGCAGTTTTAAGAGATTTATTAAACTTTTCAATCATTCCGTTCGAGGAAGGATGATATGGTGTCGTACGAATTCTATGAAATTCCAAAAATTTTGAAAATTCTTTGAACAGTTTCGATTCAAATTGGACGCCCTGATCGGTTGTCACTGTAACAGAGACACCGAATCGGCAAACATAATTCTGAAATAACGTACGCTCTACAGTTTCTGCAGTAATATCCTGAAGTGGATAAGCTTCGGGCCATCTAGTAAAACGTTCGATCACAGTAAGAATATAAGAACAACATTTAGAAGGAGGTAATGGTTCTATTAAATCTATATGTATGTGGTCGAAACGTCCTTTAGAAATATCAAAGTTAGCAATCAGGGTCCTTGTATGTCTTGTCACTTTATTAGAATTGAAATGTAATTTAATATGACCATGTAGAAAATAATGTTATCCTTCTTTAAATAATCAAAAATTTCCTTATTTTTTCCCCTTATTTTTGTGAAATAACAGGTATATATTATATTTATTTTACTCACCCTTCAGACGTCGGTAAATAAATTACTTACCAACGTGTAAGGCCTTTTTTTAAGGGGGGGGGGGAGAAGGGGAAATTCATCATGGACACCCAGCGCCTTGGATCTATCACGCTGGGTAGTGCTGGACTCTAACCAAGCTAAAACCCCTCCGGAGCCCCCTCCCTGTCTTCAGTGTTTCCTCATATCCTGGAACCGCTCTCGCTTACCGTCAGAATATCAGGTCAATCTTAGTGTTAGGTGTTCGAAATAATCTGCCTCCGCAGAGATGTCCTCTTATTACTACTTCCTTGAAACGATTAGAGGTTCAAGTTTCTTTCGTCTACTTCTTTGATTTTCATAACTGATGTTATCATGCCCTCCAAGAGTTGCCAGTTTTCCTCTGATTCTAGCATTCTCAACACCATGTCATCGGGTGTAACTGGACCGCCTAGCCTGTTTATGACTCATAGCCTTTCTTCTCTCCACCTGCTACACCAGAACACAGTATGCTCCGCGTCGTCTATCTCCCCGCAGTACACGCATTCTCGATCTTCAATCTTCCCGATATCGTAGACGTACTCTGCAAAACATCCGTGTCCTGTTAGGGCCTAATTAAGGTAGAACCCAACCTCCCCGTGTCCTCCCTCCACCCATCTTTTAATATCTGGAATGAGTCTCCTCGTCCATCTTCCCTTACTCGAGATATTCCATTTCTCCTGCCACCTCTGACAGAGTCTATCATTGGCCTCCTTCCTGCCACTTCCCTCGTATACCTCCCACCTTTCCTTTGCCAGAAGGTCAATGGGAGGGATCCCTGCCATTATCAGCACTGCCTCGTAGGAGATCGTTCTGTAGGCACTGCAGACTCTCAGTGCTGCACATCGCTGTACCCTGGCCAGTCTTCTTCGCGTTCTTTCCACTGCCATCACACTTACCGGGGGCCGCGTACAGGAGAATGGAGTACACCACGCTACACAGCACTTTCCTCTTGCTGGCCTTCGGTCCACTGGTGTAATGCATTAGCCTGCCTAGGGCTGTTGCCACTCGCCCAGCTTTTTCCTCCAATTTCGTCACATGCACCCCGTATGTCAATTTCAAATCTAGCCATATGCCCAGGTACTTTATCGCCTAGCTCGGGCCAATTTCCAGCTCCCCTAACCTTATTCTCATGATAGGGAGATTCCTCTTTCTGGTTATGATTACCAGCTCGGTTTTTCCAGGGGCAGTTCGAGCTTCTTGCCCCTTACTCATTTCTCTATTTTTGCAATGGCCGTGTTCGCCGCCTCCTCGATTTCCCTCACCGTTCTGGCCGTGACTGTTACTGCCAGATCGTCGGCATATCCGATCACCTTAACGTTCTCCGGTTGGGGTAAGCGTAATGCATCATCGAACATTATATTCCACAAGGTTGGGCCCAGCACCGATCCCTGCGGAACACCCAAGTCATTTTCCTCCACTGGGTAGTGCCCTCTTCTTCCAGCCCTGTCCACCTGTTCTCGAGGTAGCTCTTTACTATCCTGAGCAGGTACGGGGCTATTCTTAATTTTCGCAACTTCTCAACTATCTCGCTCCAATCCGCCATGTTGAAAGCATTCCGAACATCCAGCGTTACTATCGCACAGATCTTTTTGGCCCTCATAGCCTTTCCAGCTATCTCGGTTATGCGCCTTATCGCTCCTACCGTGGATCTCCCGAACTGGGTCTCCGATAACCCTCCCTTCTCTTCAATGTCAACCTCTAACCTCCCCCGAAGCAGATATTCCATTAACTTACCCATCGTATCGAGTAGACATACCGGCCTATATGAGGACGGTTCATCTATCAACACCAGTCTTGCCTTCTTCCATCTCTCGGGGAAGTTTCCCCTTTCCAGGGTGCGGTTCATAAGCTATAGGATTACCCTAGGTTGTTCTTCCGCCACCAGCTTTACTATTTCCGGGGGGATTTCATTCGGTCCAGAAGCCTTTCCGCTCTTGAGCGTGTAAGGCCTAGAATCAGTAAACATAACCTACCGTCTTGGCAACAGATATTGTAAATAAACAAAAAAGCTAGACCGTGCAAAAACAGTTTTTTGAGTTCTCTTTTATTGTGCGTTTCTGAAGTTTCTCGAGAAAAATTATGGAAAGTGAGGAAGAAAGTGAAAGATAATGTCCTTTCCAAGGCAGCTATATGCCCAAAGAATCTAAAACATTTTCGAGAGAATAATATTGATAAATTTCCACAAGGGGCAACGGATGAGACTTTCCTAATGATGAAGGTAAACAAACACGAAAGTTATTCGCATATGTAATATAGTAATTTTATAATTATTTCTTAATGACAGTTATCTCAAAGCCATCCAATAACAGTGCGTGGTTGAGCTTACAAGCGTTACGTGCCTATCCTTAGCATGGAAAGGACAGTGATGAATTAAACTGCCGATAGTGTCATGCGGCACATGTCACTGAACGATGTTGATTTAATAAGCCTTTGTAGATATTATTTTGATAGACCTCCTCTAAATATAAGGCTAATACTTGCTCAGTGTTTTATTTTGAAAACAGTACTTTTGTACCTAAGACTTATTTAAAAGATTGAGATATCGCATTTGGTATACTAATTCACATAAGCATGACCATGAGTAAACTTTTTAAACAGCGCACAGTGGGCAATTTTCAAGTTCTAGGTGGACAAAATTCTACAAATTTGTAAATAAACAGAAAATATTCATTAGAAAAGCGGAAAAATATTGAACAAATTTTAGGCACTAAGGGGGTGGCTTTTGAGAGAGTTGAAAAAACAAATTTAGTTTTAAAATTGTGAAACTTACGATAATATTGTGCCCATAAATACACCAAAAATAGTAAAAAAAATGTAAGAATCAAGGGGGTGATTTTTAATGAGGTTGAAAAAATAAATTTAGTTTTAAAATTCTGAAACTTTGTAGATACAATACACCAAAAATAGTAAAAAAAATTCTAAGGACCAAGGGGTGGTTTTTGAGAGGGTTGAAAATTAAATTTTAGAAAATTACAAAACTTTTTGAGTAAGATTCGTGATTCTACAAAAAAAATGTAAAGTAAATGTAGTTAAATAAATACCCTAAACTAAATAATTCTGAGAATTTTACCGTACTTATTACATTATTAAAATATGTTAATAAAAAATACTCTAAACTAAATAGTTCTGAAAATTTTACCGTACTTATCTTTTCCCTGAATTCAAATAATTTCGTCACCCTAGAAATATAAAATTTTCCGCTGCACCCCCTCAAAAACCATCCCTTAAGAGCTTACATTTTTATTTCACTACATTTACTTTACATATTTTTTCTAGATTCACAAATCTTATTAAAAAAGTTTTGTAATTTTCTAATATTTAATCTTCAATCCTCGAAAACCACCCCATTGGTCCTTAGATTTCTTTTACTATTTTTGGTGTATTCTCGGGCACAATATTATCGTATCTACAAAGTTTCAGGATTTTAAAATTAAATTTATTTTTTAAACTCCTTCAAAAACTACCCTCTTTGTACCTAAATTTTTTTCAATATTTTTCCGCTTTTCTAATGAATATTTTCTGTTCATTTGCAAATTTGTAAAATTTTGTCCACTTAGAACTTGAAAATTTCCCACTGTGCAACGAGTGCTTAATTCTAAGGAATATAATTTTTGTTTTTAATATCACTCTCACATTCTTTAGTGATGATTCTAATTTGGAATTTATTTATGATATGATCATAAAGAAAAGTCAATCGGTCATTTTTTCGACAACTTCTCCAAAGTTCAAAAAATTCCACCCTCGAAATGTTATCTGAAAAAAAAATTTTTTATATACTTCCGAACATTTCCGAAATTACTGTCCACATTTCTTAAATCTAAGTAGAATGTCCAATAAACTTTGGAAAGTCAATATTTTTTTAGTGTAAAATATTCACACATTTTATATAAAATATAATATTCAAGAATACATTTAGGCCCGTGGAGAGCCAGTACGTGCCCAGGGGTAAAATCAAATTGCCGGGCCCCCTTCGGCTGGGACAAATAAAAAATACTAATTTTCAATACACAATTTGAAATACAATCAACACAAAAATGTATTTAACAGTGAGGTGCCGGGCCCTTTCGGGCCCGGGCCCCGGAGCTGTAGTCCCGCCTGCCCCCCCCCTGTCGTCAGGCCTGAATACAGTAAATCGAGATAATTTATATGGCGTAATATAGTACATAACTTCATATAACATATCCATAATATCTCAATTTAATCCAGTACAGCATGTTAATACAAGTCTTATTGCTAGAAGCGACAAATTTAAACTAATGTTATATAATGAATTCGTTTATCGCGACGACTGACTTTGGGTACTTACCATTTTTGGTAGAACCAAATTAGGACTATGCAGTAATCCATTTCATGTTACCTTGTTAATTGTCTATAACAAGAAATAAAGAGATTCTGCTATTTTTTTCATAAATTTTGTCCACCTAGATGTTGAAAATTGCCCACTGTGCACTGTGCAGCGTAGCAAAAAGTGTATATTGAAATAAAAATCTTGGCTTTTACATTTTATATCACTAAGATGTCGATGATATATCTGAAATTCCCTAATTTCACCATCCTCATATTTATTGACGTATAAGCGTGTTCAAGATATCAACCAAATTTCTTCAAAATATTTTAAAATGACATCCAGTATGGTGCCTACAGACTGATCAGCATTAAAAAGACACTTTTTTTGGCTACAAGAAGGTCCAAAGCAAAATATACTTTCTTTAAAATATCAATTTTGTTTTTCACGAGTTCAGTATTTTTTATATACCTAATATTAGTACAAATAGATATAAAATATTGCTTTATATAAATAATATGGTATTTAAATAAGTCAAAATTTAAATGACATATTTAGTGTACCAAGTATCCATCAACTTATAATATTTTAATTATTATGCTACTTCAATTTCTTTAATATTGACTTATAAAACAATAATCTACCTTATCCGATTTTCATTTTAGATTTGCTAACCAAGATTTTAAGCACATATGTGAAAAGTGTAATAGTATTAAAATACCCACTTTAAATCAAAAGATTTTAGTGACGCACCACCCATTCCCCTAGTCTGATGTTTGATACATATCTAAATTACATAGTAATTGTCGGGCGGTGGTTAAAAGAGCTTGAAATTGTCCCTTGGTGATATTTACATTGAAGCACGCACCCTATGTCTCGGTATTGCTTAATTAACCATGAGATGATTTCTCCCACACCACATCTCTGGGGACGTAACATTAGATATGGTTATTAGGAAAAATATTAATACTAAATCGATATGGAAATGCATGCAAATTGAGCATATTACGAATAAAATCTACATATAAAACGTATTCATCGTAGCGGGATTAACTAGATTCAAATATTGAGTTTTTATTTAATACAAATACTGTTTATGCAGATCCTTATCGATAGCAATCAAAACATGAAGTAAAGGATTAGTATACCAACAACCCTCAATAAATCAAATCAAATATATAAACAACATTTGTTGGGAGCGGTAACTCAATGGTTAACCGATGTAGTTTGCAAATTCGACAATTTCTGCAGAAACGGATGCCAGTGCAGTTTCACTCGGAAATAATTTTTATTATGAACTACCTCATGCCCGTGACTACGCTTTTGTTAATCCTTCACCATCTCTTACACTATCATTTCCTCCACCATCCTCTCATCTTCCCATTACCTTTTTCCACTTCCCCATCATATTCCTCTCCCATACTCCACATTTTTTCTTCTTTCTCACTACCTGTGATATAAAGTAGATTAATGTCTAATTTGGAATAGTATATTGTGTATTTAGGCGTGAAAGCAATACATTCCCGGACGACGATGCAAATTGTTAACGAGGCACTAGCCGAGGCCAACAAGCATCGAAATCCGGGAATGTGCTTTCACACCGAAGCACACATACTATTTTTTCTGAAATCACAATCAATATTATTATAAATTAAGGAATTTGTATTAATGCATAACATTTCTTCATTACAATCTAACTACTTATTAATAAATGCAATTTTAATGTGAGTTGGTTTATCTACGTGTATTTATTTACTGTCCAAAATATACATAAAAAACCGTACGGTACTGTTACTTTCCCGGTCTAGGCCGGGAATAGTAATTTACGTTACAAGACCGGAAAGTGGTGTCTCCCCAAGGACTCACCTGCGGTTCGCCCTGGAATCTGCTTGGGTCGACCTGCAAAACACTGTTTTTCGATCGTGGAACGTACAATATTTTTTTTTCGGCCGACACTTCAAAATCTGAATCCATGTTTTCCATAACTTGTGAATTGACTTTTGACAACTCGTAAAAGTCAAGTTTATCTATCTATTTTAACAATTACACAAATTCGTTTCCATAGAAACGAGAATAGCAGGGATCGGAAAAAACTTTGCCGATCTCTAATGTCACTTTCCAGTCTGGCCCGGGAAAACGTTATTTTC